>JALAZF010000445.1:0-1298358 GCA_022829125.1 Lathyrus tuberosus
GTCATTTGGTTTATTTTGTTAGCGCGTAATGAGAAACACTTTTCTGGTAAAATAACAAACGTGAAAGAATTGGAAGAGAATGGTATTTTTTTTGGCTTGAAGTTGATTTTGTAATCGACTATCTTTGAACTCCTTCTCTTTTCTGATTAGCTTCAAAATCGATTCTGGTATCTTAACAAATAGTGATATTTACTTGATGAAATAATTTAATATATATTTTGTGTTTGTTTCTCTAAATGGAGAGAATTATAATTCGAATGATAAAGTATTGCTAGCATTAATAAAATATCTTAATTATAATGTATTAACTATTTTTTTTTTTTTTGCTTATCGCACTCTGGTTCCTAGGGGAAAGGGGGCCCTAGTAATCCAGAGCTCGTGCGGAGAGGCATGCGCACTGGCCAAGCAATGTTGTTCCGTACCTGGGAATCGAACCCGGGTATTCCCCTGGTACGTCCTTGGACGGGGCTCTTTTGCCACTGGAGCACAACCGCTTGGTTAATTTATTAACTATTTAGATTACTTATTTGGTTAGTGTATGTTTAAATGGTCTATCAATCGTTAGTTGGTTTAGTGGTGATTGACGTTGAACTTGGTAGGGGAACCACAGGTCGATCCTCCACAATTGCGATCGGGAGGGGGATGAAACCACTTGATGTCAGACCTGACTCCCGAACCGAATTAGTCGGTCCAACGAATCGGATATCGATGGTGAAAATGGTATCTCGAGCAAATGTTTTTGGAAAATTGACCATGCAATTATTTAACTTTATTTCATATAACATTTAATTCTTTTACCTTTTTTTTTTCAATTTGCTCCCTTTTGTGTTTTTAAAATGCAATAAGGTTGTCTCGTTAAATTAGTTCAGTTGATAGTTATGCATGCACATTAAACTCAAGGGTGCAGGCTTAAACCTGCGATATCTCATTTGTTCACTTAAAAAAAGTAAATTTCAATCATTAGACTATTTGACAAAAAAAAATATAACATCATTGATTTTTAAATAGATTTTCGTTAGTTATTTTATTAAAAAAATTCAGTTATTTTCTTTATCCCACATTTTAAATTTTCGGTGGCTCTCAACGAAAATTTCATCTTGTTTATACTTAAATTTTAACAATATATCATTTAAATAAATCACACAAAATCAATTTGTGAGAAGATAATTAATTGTTTACACACTTTTTTACTTAGATCTAACATTATTAAACTTGATGTGTGGATATAAATAATGCGTGGTCAAACGGATCTTAAATCAGACTTTAATAAATCCTTAGAATTATATTTTGGAGCAAACCCAATCATACATTGTTTGGTTTAGAACTCCTAATAGATAAATATTTTATTTTAGGTGATGTTCCTTTAATCGGGAAGATGTTAGGTGAGTGAAAATACAACAGAATGCAAGGAAGTGACATTTTTTTCTAGATCTATTGAGATCTACGAAGGTCATGAAATGGTTAGAATTAATCAAGACTCATTAAAACTTGATAACTTGACAAGTTATTCATGCTCTGTGATTATAACATTGTTAACCTAATAGAGCTAAAAGTAAAGCTCCAACTTTGAGGGAGAAGTGTGCGTGTGAATAAAGGAAAAATAAAATATCATGAAATGATGAAAAGAGCCTAATATGGGGGTGCCACATAAATCGAGTATTATAAAACCCACACATAACTCGTGTAAATAGTCAATTAAAGCTAATTTTTGTATGTCACATCATTTTGTCCAATTGGACTAGTATTTTTTTAAAAAATATTGGACTTGTAAATAATTTGAAACCAACACAGCCAACTAGACAAATTATTTTACTCATTTGTATCCTTTACAAGTTTTTCCTTTATCTTTCCTTTTTATGCATTTCTTAGCTCAACAGTTCAAACCTCAAAACATTATACTTAACAATCTTTGGACTAGTTAAAGAACTCACACCAGAAGATGAAAGTCTTTCCTCAACATAGTCACTTGAAGAAAAATAAGTCATTGTTGAGAGCTATTGTCGATACCTCAGATCACTTTCAAGCTTGACAACAAATTTCGCTAGCCCATTGGGAAATGACGAGCAAAAACATTGAAAATTTGAGTTCATCAAGTTAGGATTTTGTTTGGCATATGCACCTGCATTCTAGATAAATCTTAGTAACATGAATCAACCACTTTCATCAACAACAAAAAGTTCAAGATTAGTGAATCTCCATAAACGTGGGAAATTTCAACATTCTTGACTCCTCCCAATGCTTCTAGATACACATTTATTGCCTTCACATGTTTAGTCGATTCCTTTATATCAGATACCTTTTATTGTATTAAATTCCTATCGTACTACTTTCGTTACGGCTAACCTAGAGGAGACTCAATTGAGAATGACATGTTTATCCATGTTAATCTTCAAATTAGACATGTACATGCATGTGGTAAAAAGATTGCTTGAAGCATGAAAAAATTTGCATGTTACATGTTTTATCTTGAAGCAACCCTCCACCGCAGAACAAAACGCCCTAAGCTAGCGGACGAGTTGTTGTCTTGGTAGCAAGAATACAATTGATAATTATGAATTACTATACTCAGAAGAAATGAGGTTATTACCCATTTATCTCAACTAACCTAACTACATAATTGTCAAGACATGGCATATAAGTTCTACCCACGGTTGGTTTGATAACATCAAGACCACGTGGTGGTTAAATTGGTGAATAAAAATGAATTGATAATTTCACTTCACAAATATGATGCATTATTGGTATAATGAACTCCTATGAAAAACAATGAATATTTGAATTAGGAGCAACTCGAGGATAATCTTTCATAAAGAGGGGGGGGGGGGGGGGGGGGGGGGGGGGGGGGGGGGGGGGGGGGTAAAAATATCTCAATTGATATTTTGTCTTCTAATACCAATTGACCAATTATTAATGTTACCAAAATGTCGTATCTTGTACTTATTAAAATGGTCAGTCTCTTTTAATAAGAATTAATCTTTTCAGAGTCCATTGATTACTCTATTTATCTTAACTGATAACATTTAGAGCACATAGGAGTTCAATCTGTCTCAATTGACAAAGAATATATCATTTAAGAGGATATGGAATATTACATTAGTCATAATTCTCTTGCCTTGTCTTAGTCCATTGATCAGAAAACTTAAATGTTTTAATTCATATTTGATATTGTCTAAATGCATAACTTCGTATCAAATAAAGATATACAAAAATATCATAGACATTACACTTTTAATTAGAAAGGAGGACAACAAATACATAGTAACTAAACAAAGTTAAAAAATATATATATATATAGCACTTTCCAAAAGTAAAAATAAAAAACTATTATTTTAGAAAACACTCCTTATAATCAAAACACCTTATAAAAACAATGACCATCATTTGTGATAGCCATAAACCATTTTTAAGATTGAATCTAAATAAACTCAGAGATACTTAACACATCATCAATTGAGTCTTAAACAATTCTACCATATTAAATTACAGGTTTAATATTTTTTTAAGTCTTGTATCTTAATCTCGAGATTCATTTTGATCTCCTAATTTAAAAAAGTCTATATTGATCTCTTAACTTTTTTAAATGTACTAAATTAGTCCTTTTTATCTAATTGGCAACAAAAAAATTAAAAAAATTGACCGCTAAATTTGTTGTTAATAAGACAAAAATGACTAATATAATAAGTTCTAAAAAAATATGGGACCAATATAGATTTTTTAAATTAAAGGGACAAAATGAACCTCGAAATTAAAATACGAGACTAAAACAAATATTAAACCTAAAATATAGGTATGTACCAAATTATAGAATGTCAAATTAAAGTTAAACTTTTTCTTTTTTGTTATTCACAAGTAAAGAACTAAAAGCCTTAATAAAGTGTGTAAAGCATGTGACTTAACCATCACCACACACCTCAAATAAAATAAAATAAAATAAAAGATAATTCACATCTTAAAAAAAATAATTATGATTTTTAGCAGAACACACAACACAACTAATAACATTTGTAAAAGGGAGTTTGAACAATAATTTTGAATGTAAAATAGCGTTTGAAATAAAAATAAAATAAAATAATAAAAGTTATAGTATAAAATTACAATTAATTCTTGAGACAAAATCTATTACACTAAACAACATTCAACGTATTAAAACCAATTCAATATAATCAATTTTAACACCTCTAAAAAAATATATATACAGTACACCTATTTTGATGGTCGAAAGTTTATAAAGATTAAAATATTTGTTGATCATAATATGCCAAAGACTAAAATAATATCCAGATACCTTTATACAGACAAAACACCGGCCATCACAAATTTAACCATAGAAAAATTTAAGAGATCCATTTTAATTTGTTTGCTTCACCATTTCTCTGTAATTTTCATATATCTTAATTTGTTGGGTTCTTCACCATTGATCAATTTTGTTTTTACATTTTCCTTCCATGCCTGTATTTATTAAAAATCATGCAATTATCAAAACGATAGAAAAATAAACTTGATTATGATACAATTATTTTCTTCCAATGATTAGAACTTTTTATGAGGAAATTTAGACTTACCTAGAATCTTTTATGGTAGTTTGAAATCTTGATGAAAATGCTTTCTTCCCAATCAACTTAGGTTCATGTTTCTCTTTTTTCTTGGCTTCTAATCTTGATATATATGTTTTATTTACATTAGCATTAGCATGATCTCTTATAATATGATCATTCTCCTCATGTGAATTATCATCAGATGAAGAGTTAGCCGAAAGAAAGAATTACAAGCAACATGTTTAGCTCAACAAGAGATGTGTTTGGAATTTGTGAAGGACACAATGTTGTATTTTCTTCTACCCCTTCATGTTGTTCTATCCTATCCTATCTATCTCATTATCTATTTCTTTCTCGGTTTCTTCCATATTTTGTAATAAAATATGTCACATGAGATCAAAGTTTCATTTTGATTATAATCTTTGTATTTATGTATTAATATACACATTCTTGAAATTATTTTCTTCTAGTGTATTAATAGACTAGACATATAAATAAAGAAAAAGAACGAAAGGGTGAAAAAAACTACCTAGATTAAAGATGCTCAATAAAGCTATCACCTAATTTGAGCTTGAATATAGATATATGTTTTTCCTTAACTCATTGTTTCTAAAAAAATCTATTCTAAAATGTGAGGTTATTAATGATGAATCTTGCAAATTTTTAATCATTGGTTAATTCAAAATATTGATTAACTCACAATATTATAAAAATAATAAAGGTAATAAGTGCACGAGAAAAGATAAATAATGGAAAAATTATTGTGAAGACAAATGTAATATGATGTGTTATTTTGCTAAATTCATTATTTCTTTCAATATGTATACATGTAGATTTGGACACTCTTATTTAAATTTAAAAGATAACGAGTTATGAGATAATCTAGTTATTTTTAATAGAAATCTCATCCATAATTATTTTATATTGAATTTGAACACATAAGAGGATTGAAATGTATACATGTGTGATTACTTTTGAAGTAACGTTTCATAATATAAAAAAGAAAATCACCTAAAATCTAACTTGGTTCATTTCCCGACAAAGTTATAGATTATGATAAAAAAATATCGTTATATTTAAAGGTACAAAATAATTACAAAAACCTTAACATAATTTGAAGTCTGTTTAAATATTAATTTTAAAAAAAATTATAATCATATGAGTAAAATTTATTTTTACATTTATTTTGTACATTATTCATTAAAATAAGTTTTCCATTCATAATAAGTAAATGTTGATCATGACTTTGTGGAATATTTAGAGAAGTAAAAATTGTAAAATTTTCTATGAACTTAAGGAGAGTTTGTCCACAATTGTGAGTCACATAATTTTTTTTTATCAAATTGATTCTTAGTTTTAATGAGAGAACATTCGTCGTTAGGTGGTCAAGTGTCTAGCTCACAATACAGGTAATGTAAATTAATTGTAAATCATATAAGAGTTTTGTAAAGTATTATGATATGAAATTTCGGAGTTCAAATGGGTTCTTCCTTATAATGAAAGTCAATTAAATTTGTTTATGTAGTTAGCCTAAGTTATATTATAAGCTATCATACACTATACACCAGCATATAATTCCTTGTGTAACAAGAAACAACAAGTAACTAACTTATAACTATATATGCAACTAACTAACAACATATATTCCTTTTGTGTTTTCATCTTCAATCACATGGTATTTTGTTATATTATCCCCCCACAAGTTGAAGGTTAGTATATTTATACCATATTCAACTTGAATAGCAATGTGTGAAATGATTGTGGAAGTAAAGGAAAAGTGGAAAAATCAACTAGTTGATCTTTGGAAGGGACAGGTAAAAGCTTCATCATGCATAACTTGTTTCTCAAAGTGAGGGTTATCGTGGATCTGGAGGCAACCTCTTGCATCCTTTGTGGGGATTGAATTGAATCCAATTTCCACTTGTCTGTTGCATGTTATCAGTCTTCTAATGTCTGGTATGGGATTTTTTGGTGGTTAGGGGTTCAGGTGGCTCTTCCTAGGGACCTTAGGACTCTCTTTGAATTTTTCATATCTTTAGGGGTTAATTCTAAGTCTAGGAGAGTTTTTGTCATCATTTGGCACGTGGTCATTTGGTTTATTTTGTTAGCGCGTAATGAGAAACACTTTTCTGGTAAAATAACAAACGTGAAAGAATTGGAAGAGAATGGTATTTTTTTGGCTTGAAGTTGATTTTGTAATCGACTATCTTTGAACTCCTTCTCTTTTCTGATTAGCTTCAAAATCGATTCTGGTATCTTAACAAATAGTGATATTTACTTAATGAAATAATTTAATATATATTTTGTGTTTGTTTCTCTAAATGGAGAGAATTATAATTCGAATGATAAAGTATTGCTAGCATTAATAAAATATCTTAATTATAATTTATTAACTTTTTTTTTTTGCTTATCGCACTCTGGTTCCTAGGGGAAAGGGGGCCCCAGTAATCCAGAGCTCGTGCGGAGAGGCATGCGCACTGGCCAAACATGTTGTTCCGTACCTGGGAATCGAACCCGGTATTCCCCGGGTAAGTCCTTTGACGGGGCTCCTTTGCCACTGGAGCACAACCGCTTGGTTAATTTATTAACTATTTAGATTACTTATTTGGTTAGTGTATGTTTAAATGGTCTATCAATCGTTAGTTGGTTTAGTGGTGATTGACGTTGAACTTGGTAGGGGAACCACAGGTCGATCCTCCACAACTGCGATCGGGAGGGGGATGAAACCACTTGATGCCAGACCTGACTCCCGAACCGAATTAGTTGGTCCAACGAATCGGATATCGATGGTGAAAAATGGTATCTCGAGCAAATGTTTTTGGAAAATTGACCATGCAATTATTTAACTTTATTTCATATAACCTTTAATTCTTTTACCTTTTTTTTTTCAATTTGCTCCCTTATATGTTTTTAAAATGCAATAAGGTTGTCTCGTTAAATTAGTTCAGTTGATAGTTATGCATGCACATTAAATTCAATGGTGCAGGCTTAAACCTGCGATATCTCATTTGTTCACTTAAAAAAAGTAAATTTCAATCATTAGACTATTTGACAAAAAAAAATACAACATCATTGATTTTTAAATAGATTTTCGTTAGTTATTTTATTAAAAAAATTCAGTTATTTTCTTTATCCCACATTTTAAATTTTCGGTGGCTCTCAACGAAAATTTCATCATGTTTATACTTAAATTTTAACAATATATCATTTAAATAAATCACACAAAATCAATTTGTGAGAAGATAATTAATTGTTTGCACACTTTTTTACTTAGATCTAACATTATTAAACTTGATGTGTGGATATAAATAATGAGTGGTCAAACGGATCTTAAATCAGACTTTAATAAATCCTTAGAATTATATTTTGGAGCAAACCCAATCATACATTGTTTGGTTTAGAACTCCTAATAGATAAATATTTTATTTTAGGTGATGTTCCTTCAATCGGGAAGATGTTAAGTGAGTGAAAATACAACAGAATGCAAGGAAGTGACTTTTTTTCTAGATCTATTGAGATCTACGAAGGTCATGAAATGGTTAGAATTAATCAAGACTCATTAAAACTTGATAACTTGACAAGTTATTCATGCTCTGTGATTATAACATTGTTAACCTAATAGAGCGAAAAGTAAAGCTCCAAATTTGAGGGAGATGTGTGCGTTTGAATAAAGGAAAAATAAAATATCATGAAATGATGAAAAGAGCCTAATATGGGGTGCCACATAAATCTAGTATTATAAAACCCACACATAACTCGTGTAAATAGTCAATTAAAGCTAATTTTTGTATGTCACATCATTTTGTCCAATTGGACTAGTATTTTTTTAAAAATATTGGACTTGTAAATAATTTGAACCAACACAGCCAAGACAAATTATTTTACTCATTTGTATCCTTTACAAGTTTTTCCTTTATCTTTCCTTTTTATGCATTTCTTAGCTCAACAGTTCAAACCTCAAAACATTATACTTAACAATCTTTGGACTAGTTAAAGAACTCACACTAGAAGATGAAAGTCTTTCCTCAACATAGTCACTTGAATAAAAATAAGTCATTGATGAGGGCTATTGTCGATACCTCATATCACTTTCAAGCTTGACAACAAATTTGGCTAGCCCATTGGGAAATGACGAGCAAAAAACATTGAAAATTTGAGTTCATCAAGTTAGGGTTTTGTTTGGCATATGCACCTGCATTCTAGATAAATCTTAGTAACATGAATCAATCACTTTCATCAACAACAAAAAGTTCAGGATTAGTGAATCTCCATAAAAGTGGGAAATTTCAACATTCTTGACTCCTCCCAATGCTTCTAGATACACATTTATTGCCTTCACATGTTTAGTCGATTCCTTTATATCAGATACCTTTTATTATATTAAATTCCTATCGTACTACTTTCGTTACGGCTAACCTAGAGGAGACTCAATAGAGAATGATATGTTTATCCATGCTAATCTTCAAATTAGACATGTACATGTGGCAAGAAGATTGCTTGAAGCATGAAAAAATTTGCATGTTACATGTTTTATCTTGAAGCAACCCTCAACCGCAGAACAAAACGCCCTAAGCTAGCGAACGAGTTGTTGTCTTGGTAGCAAGAATACAATTGACAATTATGAATTACTATACTCAGAAGAAATGAGGTTATTACCCATTTATCTCAACTAACCTAACTACATAATTGTCAAGACATGGCATATAAGTTCTACCCACGGTTGGTTTGATCACATCAAGACCAAGTGGTGGTTAAATTGGTGAATAAAAATGAATTGATCATTTCACTTCAAAAATATGATGCATTATTGGTATAATGAACTCCTGTGAAAAACAATGAATATTTGAATTAGGAGCAACTCGAGGATAATCTTTCATAAAGGGACAAAATAATCACAAAAACCTTAACATAATTTGAAGTCTGTTTAAATATTAATTTTAAAAAAATTATAATCATATGAGTAAAATTTATTTTTACATTTATTTTGTACATTATTCATTAAAATAAGTTTTCCATTCATAATAAGTAAATGTTGATCATGACTTTGTGGAAGATTTGGAGAAGTAAAAATTGTAACGTTTTCTATGAACTTAAGGAGAGTTTGTCCACAATTGTGAGTCACATAAATTTTTTTGGGTATTTCTTATCACACCACCCTTGTTTCTTAGGCACCTTGTGAATTTTCGTTTTTGCCCCTTGATTCCGGATGTGCACACCCGGACGCACCATTTTCTTAAAATTTTTCATTTTGTCCCGGATGTACACATCCGGGTAACAGTTCGTATTTGCAAATCCGGAAAAAATACTGAAGCAGAACACCAAAACCACAAATGTTTCTCACATTCGTAAAATAAAATCGGGATTACATTGAGAAAATCGGCATGGCATCGACAGAAATTTAAATATAACAAGATCAATAGCCCGGTGGACGCTTGCACATCTCTAAGATGTCATCGACCGTTCTTCGGATTGTGACGGTCGCCTCGAACTCGAACGGGAATTGTTCCTCGTAACCCAAATAAGTTTGCCACATCGCTCTAACATCGTCTTGATTCTTGAGGTCAACAAGGATGTAAGCGACGCTCCCTTCGTTGTCAACCGAAGGTGAACGATACTGAAGCTTCGCAACCTTCCGCTTGTCTCCGTAAGGTAGGAGATGTTCGATGTCGTCAATGATTTGGTCGAGGGGGATGTCCCTCATTATCGTAAACTTTTGACCGCGTGTTTTGCCGTCGGTAAAGGAGACACTTGCGGCATACCAACGGATTTTGATTTGATACAATTGAGACATTTTGAGGTTTTGTGAAAGATATCAAATGAAACCCCTAATTTAAAGAAAAGTTAGGGTAAAGTTATTTCTGCCCAAGTTCGTTCCGGATCTGCAGATCCGGACAAACCCTGCAAATATTATTTCCGGATGTGCACATCCGGAAATTGTCCGGATCTGCAAATCAGAATGTTTTACTGATACAATTTTAAAACAGAATTGACAGCTTATGCAGTCACTTGGAATACTTTCAGTGCAATAAAATTCGTAAGTGTATTAAAAAGACATATGGATAAAAGTACAATATATTTCACTTAAATAATGTACATTGTGTCGTATGATTATACAAAAGAGTTAAAGCAAAATTCTCTGTCTAAATCTATTGGAGCTAGAACTTTCGATTTTTCCGCATTTGATGCCTTTTCAATTGCGTGCAATCTTTCGAATTCAACCGTCCTTTCGACAAAATAATCCGGCCAAGACTCGGCAATTGCGGTTGCATGCGTCGCCCATTGCGGTGATTTAGGTGGTATCGGGCATCCGGGTTTCAAGATAACTTGTACGAAATGTCTTGATTTCACAAGCCATCCGATGCACATGATACGATCATTTGGATTCGACGGAGGTGCGGTGTGTAGTGGAAAAAAGGTTTCCGAAAATCTGTATCTCGTCAAGTCGATACACACCATATCGTAGGCGCATGCTATAAGATGACCCATCTCGGGGAAGCTCATCCATTTCGATACCGGTGCCGGACCACTCAACCACGGAACAAGTGACTCGTGAACCTTGTTGTAATTTTCTTGATTTTCATAGAGACGCAAGTATGCTTCTTTATGCGTTTCCAACTCTAGGATAAGTTGATGACGTACAAGTGCATGACCTTCCTCTCCTTTACCGAGTAGAGCCGACACGGCTCGGTAACCGCAATTACCATCCCCTACAACATCGATTATACCGTCGATATGCTTGTGTATAAAAACCGGCATCTCGTCAATAAAGGAAATCATACGTGTAGTTAGAGTCGGAGTCGGAACTCGTGGAATCGGTGTCGGAGCCGGTTTGGAAATGCGAGCTCCTTTCACGACACTTTGTAGAGATTTAGGAGTCGGAGAGTCCGGAAAGATTTGGTCAACGTGCTCATAATACGAAGGATACCGAGTTGTTGAGTTGTCATTTGGTGTAGGCTTCAACTTCTTCGGAGCACCCTTTGTCTTAACCGGTTGAGACGGAGGTATCATTGCGGTTGTTTCGGGAAAGGCAATCTTCCTCAAATCTTCTTTGATGTGTAGCTTCATATTGTCGCCGGCCTTCGAAAAACTCATTTGAATCGCTTCCAATTCGGCCAAAATAGAGATATCGGGTTTATCTCCTTCCTTACAAGCATCATCATCAAAACTAAGTCTCATCCAATGAGGGCAAACTTCGTCAATTTGTATTGGGTCACCTAGTTTCAACTTTTTAGCAATGGCACAAGCACAAGGAAGACCGTAGGTTTTCACAATAGTGCAACCACACTTTGCACTATCGGAACCTACCGTTTCGGCTCGGTTGGCCTCGTGAAAAATATAGCCCAACCCCGCCCGAGACATGTTGCTGATCAATTGAGAGTAGAGGAAGTTACCTTTAAACCGATGTTCCAAAACTATGATGCTCCGACCGAAAGTGGTTTGTATCTCATTGTGTTGGTTTTTGATCATTAGATGCACGGAGTCCCAATCCCGACATAAATCCCCCTTGCTATTTCCCAACCAATTCTTCAAAGTGGCATGTGCCGACTCAACTCTATTGGTGGTAGTGTTTCCAAGATGTCGTACGTTATCGGTCCACGCACAAACAATCTTTTCTTTCACTTGATCAAGAATGGTGGATTCAACATATTTCAACAAATCGGGGTACCGTTCACACACTTTCCGGAATTTAATGACCGAATTGGCATATAATTCCGTTGTGGAAGAATTTAGAATATGAGTCCATGCATCCATAATTTTCTCTACAATGACACCCGACTTGACCACTTTTCCGTCTTCCGAATCCACTTGCTTCGCACCCACTGCGGTCTTAATCCGACTTCGCACATTCTTTGTTATGTGAAATCGACAAAGTAGTGCATTGGAAGACGGAAAGACTTTCGCAACCGCATTCATCAAGGCGTTGTCGCGGCCCGTAACAACTGCTTTTGGCATTTGAACATGTTTCTTCAAAAGTGACCGACACGTCTCCAACGTCCACATGAAATTGTCCTCTTTCTCACACTCCAAAAAGGCAAAGCCGACGGCATATGTCTTATCCGTAGACGTAACGCCAACCATCTCAAACAATGGAAGACGATACTTGTTTGTCTTGTAGGTGCTATCGAGAATGAGCACTGTCGAGAACGTGTTGAACAACTTGATGGAATCCGGATGAGTCCAAAAAATATCTCGTACCGTAATTCCATCATCGCGACATCTGTACCGAGACACGTAATCGTTGTCCTCCAACACTTTCAACAGTTATTGCATCTCATTCCTATCTCCCCTAATTGCCTTGTTCATTCGATACCGCATGTTATACACTTGCTTTATGTTTGCAACATTTTCGGGTTCTTTCCGTTTCAACGTCGCAAGTATATTCTTCGGTGGGACAAGGTTCAAGGTCATGTCGGCTATACATGTCATCTCTTTCGCCTTGAGCCGGCATACAGTTGGATGACCTTCTAGCTTTGAGCACATTTCGTGGTTATGTTTACCACAACGAACGGTAAATCTCCATTTCTTGGAAACTAACATGTAACCACCAATCTTAAAAGGGCACTCACATCTTCTAGTACCGGTCTCGTCTTTCTTTAACTTCCGTAGAGGTGCTTGATATTTGCCGCTTCTTTCGCACCCCAAAATTACAAAAGCTTTTCTTCTATCCGACCCATTATCCGATCTCCCGATATTTACACCGAAGCCGAGCTCAATAGTCGTCCTACGAATGTATGCGATCATGCTTTCACGATCATCAAAGTCTTGCTTGTTGTTAAAGTTACCGCCGACATCAACCGACTTTACGAGCATACCTTCATCTTTCGAGGAAATCGGTGCAACTAATTCTTTTGCCATGTTATCGGGATGCACCATCTCTTTTTATAAACAAGAATAGAACAATTAATATGTATAAATAATATATATTCAAAAATGCTGAAAACTTAAATTAATTAGCTTCAGGCATTTTTCCGAATGTGCACATCCGGAAAAGTTCACACTAAATTCTTTCTGGATGTGCACATCCGGAAGTAGCGTAACTTGTTTTTGTAGATTGATAATGTGAGCAATGTAGTGGATGAAGTTGAATGTTTACCTGAAATTCAGTCTTTCCTTGCTCCCTTTGATTTGTTGCACCAAAAATTTGAACTTTTTGAGTGAGAAATGAGATTGATGAAGTAGGGTTTTTTGACTTGGTGAAAGTGAGTGTGGAAGAAGAAGGTTGATTATGGGAAGGGGGGAGGGATCGTGCAGCTTTAAATATTTCAGAATGTCTTCCGGATATACAGATCCGAATACATTCCGGATATGCACATCCGGAAAAAGTTTTTAATTCTTAAGGTTCCGGTGCGTCCGGATGTGCGCATCCGGAATTAGGGGGCGAAAAAATAATTTCACATGGTGCCTAAGAAACTTGGGTGGTGCATTAAGAAACTCCCATTTTTTTTATCAAATTGATTCTTAGTTTTAATGAGAGAACATTCGTCGTTAGGTGGTCAAGTGTCTAGCTCACAACACAGGTAATGTAAATTAATCCGAATCCATAATTTTCTCTACAATGACACCCGACTTGACCACTTTTCCGTCTTCCGAATCCACTTGCTTCGCACCCACTGCGGTCTTAATCCGACTTCGCACATTCTTTGTTATGTGAAATCGACAAAGTAGTGCATTGGAAGACGGAAAGACTTTCGCAACCGCATTCATCAAGGCGTTGTCGCGGCCCGTAACAACTGCTTTTGGCATTTGAACATGTTTCTTCAAAAGTGACCGACACGTCTCCAACGTCCACGTGAAATTGTCCTCTTTCTCACACTCCAAAAAGGCAAAGCCGACGACATATGTCTTATCCGTAGACGTAACGCCAACCATCTCAAACAATGGAAGACGGTACTTGTTTGTCTTGTAGGTGCTATCGAGAATGAGCACTGTCGAGAACGTGTTGAACAACTTGATGGAATCCGGATGAGTCCAAAAAATATCTCGTACCGTAATTCCATCATCGCGACATCTGTACCGAGACACATAATCGTTGTCCTCCAACACTTTCAACAGTTATTGCATCTCATTCCTATCTCCCCTAATTGCCTTGTTCATTCGATACCGCATGTTATACACTTGCTTTATGTTTGCAACATTTTCGGGTTCTTTCCGTTTCAACGTCGCAAGTATATTCTTCGGTGGGACAAGGTTCAAGGTCATGTCGGCTATACATGTCATCTCTTTCGCCTTGAGCCGGCATACAGTTGGATGACCTTCTAGCTTTGAGCACATTTCGTGGTTATGTTTACCACAACGAACGGTAAATCTCCATTTCTTGGAAACTAACATGTAACCACCAATCTTAAAAGGGCACTCACATCTTCTAGTACCGGTCTCGTCTTTCTTTAACTTCCGTAGAGGTGCTTGATATTTGCCGCTTCTTTCGCACCCCAAAATTACAAAAGCTTTTCTTCTATCCGACCCATTATCCGATCTCCCGATATTTACACCGAAGCCGAGCTCAATAGTCGTTCTACGAATGTATGCGATCATGCTTTCACGATCATCAAAGTCTTGCTTGTTGTTAAAGTTACCGCCGACATCAACCGACTTTACGAGCATACCTTCATCTTTCGAGGAAATCGGTGCAACTAATTCTTTTGCCATGTTATCGGGATGCACCATCTCTTTTTATAAACAAGAATAGAACAATTAATATGTATAAATAATATATATTCAAAAATGCTGAAAACTTAAATTAATTAGCTTCAGGCATTTTTCCGGATGTGCACATCCGGAAAAGTTCACACTAAATTCTTTCTGGATGTGCACATCCGGAAGTAGCGTAACTTGTTTTTGTAGATTGATAATGTGAGCAATGTAGTGGATGAAGTTGAATGTTTACCTGAAATTCAGTCTTTCCTTGCTCCCTTTGATTTGTTGCACCAAAAATTTGAACTTTTTGAGTGAGAAATGGGATTGATGAAGTAGGGTTTTTTGACTTGGTGAAAGTGAGTGTGGAAGAAGAAGGTTGATTATGGGAAGGGGGGAGGGATCGTGCAGCTTTAAATATTTCAGAATGTCTTCCGGATATACAGATCCGGATACATTCCGGATATGCACATCCGGAAAAAGTTTTTAATTCTTAAGGTTCCGGTGCGTCCGGATGTGCGCATCCGGAATTAGGGGGCGAAAAAATAATTTCACATGGTGCCTAAGAAACTTGGGTGGTGCATTAAGAAACTCCCATTTTTTTTATCAAATTGATTCTTAGTTTTAATGAGAGAACATTCGTCGTTAGGTGGTCAAGTGTCTAGCTCACAACACAGGTAATGTAAATTAATCCGAATCCATAATTTTCTCTACAATGACACCCGACTTGACCACTTTTCCGTCTTCCGAATCCACTTGCTTCGCACCCACTGCGGTCTTAATCCGACTTCGCACATTCTTTGTTATGTGAAATCGACAAAGTAGTGCATTGGAAGACGGAAAGACTTTCGCAACCGCATTCATCAAGGCGTTGTCGCGGCCCGTAACAACTACTTTTGGCATTTGAACATGTTTCTTCAAAAGTGACCGACACGTCTCCAACGTCCACGTGAAATTGTCCTCTTTCTCACACTCCAAAAAGGCAAAGCCGACGACATATGTCTTATCCGTAGACGTAACGCCAACCATCTCAAACAATGGAAGACGATACTTGTTTGTCTTGTAGGTGCTATCGAGAATGAGCACTGTCGAGAACGTGTTGAACAACTTGATGGAATCCGGATGAGTCCAAAAAATATCTCGTACCGTAATTCCATCATCGCGACATCTGTACCGAGACACATAATCGTTGTCCTCCAACACTTTCAACAGTTATTACATCTCATTCCTATCTCCCCTAATTGCCTTGTTCATTCGATACCGCATGTTATACACTTGCTTTATGTTTGCAACATTTTCGGGTTCTTTCCGTTTCAACGTCGCAAGTATATTCTTCGGTGGGACAAGGTTCAAGGTCATGTCGGCTATACATGTCATCTCTTTCGCCTTGAGCCGGCATACAGTTGGATGACCTTCTAGCTTTGAGCACATTTCGTCGTTATGTTTACCACAACGAACGGTAAATCTCCATTTCTTGGAAACTAACATGTAACCACCAATCTTAAAAGGGCACTCACATCTTCTAGTACCGGTCTCGTCTTTCTTTAACTTCCGTAGAGGTGCTTGATATTTGCCGCTTCTTTCGCACCCCAAAATTACAAAAGCTTTTCTTCTATCCGACCCATTATCCGATCTCCCGATATTTACACCGAAGCCGAGCTCAATAGTCGTCCTACGAATGTATGCGATCATGCTTTCACGATCATCAAAGTCTTGCTTGTTGTTAAAGTTACCGCCGACATCAACCGACTTTACGAGCATACCTTCATCTTTCGAGGAAATCGGTGCAACTAATTCTTTTGCCATGTTATCGGGATGCACCATCTCTTTTTATAAACAAGAATAGAACAATTAATATGTATAAATAATATATATTCAAAAATGCTGAAAACTTAAATTAATTAGCTTCAGGCATTTTTCCGGATGTGCACATCCGGAAAAGTTCACACTAAATTCTTTCTGGATGTGCACATCCGGAAGTAGCGTAACTTGTTTTTGTAGATTGATAATGTGAGCAATGTAGTGGATAAAGTTGAATGTTTACCTGAAATTCAGTCTTTCCTTGCTCCCTTTGATTTGTTGCACCAAAAATTTGAACTTTTTGAGTGAGAAATGGGATTGATGAAGTAGGGTTTTTTGACTTGGTGAAAGTGAGTGTGGAAGAAGAAGGTTGATTATGGGAAGGGGGGAGGGATCGTGCAGCTTTAAATATTTCAGAATGTCTTCCGGATATACAGATCCGGATACATTCCGGATATGCACATCCGGAAAAAGTTTTTAATTCTTAAGGTTCCGGTGCGTCCGGATGTGCGCATCCGGAATTAGGGGGCGAAAAAATAATTTCACATGGTGCCTAAGAAACTTGGGTGGTGCATTAAGAAACTCCCATTTTTTTTATCAAATTGATTCTTAGTTTTAATGAGATAACATTCGTCGTTAGGTGGTCAAGTGTCTAGCTCACAACACAGGTAATGTAAATTAATCCGAATCCATAATTTTCTCTACAATGACACCCGACTTGACCACTTTTCCGTCTTCCGAATCCACTTGCTTCGCACCCACTGCGGTCTTAATCCGACTTCGCACATTCTTTGTTATGTGAAATCGACAAAGTAGTGCATTGGAAGACGGAAAGACTTTCGCAACCGCATTCATCAAGGCGTTGTCGCGGCCCGTAACAACTGCTTTTGGCATTTGAACATGTTTCTTCAAAAGTGACCGACACGTCTCCAACGTCCACGTGAAATTGTCCTCTTTCTCACACTCCAAAAAGGCAAAGTCGACGGCATATGTCTTATCCGTAGACGTAACGCCAACCATCTCAAACAATGGAAGACGATACTTGTTTGTCTTGTAGGTGCTATCGAGAATGAGCACTGTCGAGAACGTGTTGAACAACTTGATGGAATCCGGATGAGTCCAAAAAATATCTCGTACCGTAATTCCATCATCGCGACATCTGTACCGAGACACGTAATCGTTGTCCTCCAACACTTTCAACAGTTATTGCATCTCATTCCTATCTCCCCTAATTGCCTTGTTCATTCGATACTGCATGTTATACACTTGCTTTATGTTTGCAACATTTTCGGGTTCTTTCCGTTTCAACGTCGCAAGTATATTCTTCGGTGGGACAAGGTTCAAGGTCATGTCGGCTATACATGTCATCTCTTTCGCCTTGAGCCGGCATACAGTTGGATGACCTTCTAGCTTTGAGCACATTTCGTGGTTATGTTTACCACAACGAACGGTAAATCTCCATTTCTTGGAAACTAACATGTAACCACCAATCTTAAAAGGGCACTCACATCTTCTAGTACCGGTCTCGTCTTTCTTTAACTTCCGTAGAGGTGCTTGATATTTGCCGCTTCTTTCGCACCCCAAAATTACAAAAGCTTTTCTTCTATCCGACCCATTATCCGATCTCCCGATATTTACACCGAAGCCGAGCTCAATAGTCGTCCTACGAATGTATGCGATCATGCTTTCACGATCATCAAAGTCTTGCTTGTTGTTAAAGTTACCGCCGACATCAACCGACTTTACGAGCATACCTTCATCTTTCGAGGAAATCGGTGCAACTAATTCTTTTGCCATGTTATCGGGATGCACCATCTCTTTTTATAAACAAGAATAGAACAATTAATATGTATAAATAATATATATTCAAAAATGCTGAAAACTTAAATTAATTAGCTTCAGGCATTTTTCCGAATGTGCACATCCGGAAAAGTTCACACTAAATTCTTTCTGGATGTGCACATCCGGAAGTAGCGTAACTTGTTTTTGTAGATTGATAATGTGAGCAATGTAGTGGATGAAGTTGAATGTTTACCTGAAATTCAGTCTTTCCTTGCTCCCTTTGATTTGTTGCACCAAAAATTTGAACTTTTTGAGTGAGAAATGGGATTGATGAAGTAGGGTTTTTTGACTTGGTGAAAGTGAGTGTGGAAGAAGAAGGTTGATTATGGGAAGGGGGGAGGGATCGTGCAGCTTTAAATATTTCAGAATGTCTTCCGGATATACAGATCCGGATACATTCCAGATATGCACATCCGGAAAAAGTTTTTAATTCTTAAGGTTCCGGTGCGTCCGGATGTGCGCATTCGGAATTAGGGGGCGAAAAAATAATTTCACATGGTGCCTAAGAAACTTGGGTGGTGCATTAAGAAACTCCCATTTTTTTTATCAAATTGATTCTTAGTTTTAATGAGAGAACATTTGTCGTTAGGTGGTCAAGTGTCTAGCTCACAACACAGGTAATGTAAATTAATCCGAATCCATAATTTTCTCTACAATGACACCCGACTTGACCACTTTTCCGTCTTCCGAATCCACTTGCTTCGCACCCACTGCGGTCTTAATCCGACTTCGCACATTCTTTGTTATGTGAAATCGACAAAGTAGTGCATTGGAATACAGAAAGACTTTCGCAACCGCATTCATCAAGGCGTTGTCGCGGCCCGTAACAACTGCTTTTGGCATTTGAACATGTTTCTTCAAAAGTGACCGACACGTCTCCAACGTCCACGTGAAATTGTCCTCTTTCTCACACTCCAAAAAGGCAAAGCCGACGGCATATGTCTTATCCGTAGACGTAACGCCAACCATCTCAAACAATGGAAGACGATACTTGTTTGTCTTGTAGGTGCTATCGAGAATGAGCACTGTCGAGAACGTGTTGAACAACTTGATGGAATCCGGATGAGTCCAAAAAATATCTCGTACCGTAATTCCATCATCGCGACATCTGTACCGAGACACATAATCGTTGTCCTCCAACACTTTCAACAGTTATTGCATCTCATTCCTATCTCCCCTAATTGCCTTGTTCATTCGATACCGCATGTTATACACTTGCTTTATGTTTGCAACATTTTCGGGTTCTTTCCGTTTCAACGTCGCAAGTATATTCTTCGGTGGGACAAGGTTCAAGGTCATGTCGGCTATACATGTCATCTCTTTCGCCTTGAGCCGGCATACAGTTGGATGACCTTCTAGCTTTGAGCACATTTCGTGGTTATGTTTACCACAACGAACGGTAAATCTCCATTTCTTGGAAACTAACATGTAACCACCAATCTTAAAAGGGCACTCACATCTTCTAGTACCGGTCTCGTCTTTCTTTAACTTCCGTAGAGGTGCTTGATATTTGCCGCTTCTTTCGCAGCCCAAAATTACAAAAGCTTTTCTTCTATCCGACCCATTATCCGATCTCCCGATATTTACACCGAAGCCGAGCTCAATAGTTGTCCTACGAATGTATGCGATCATGCTTTCACGATCATCAAAGTCTTGCTTGTTGTTAAAGTTACCGCCGACATCAACCGACTTTACGAGCATACCTTCATCTTTCGAGGAAATCGGTGCAACTAATTCTTTTGCCATGTTATCGGGATGCACCATCTCTTTTTATAAACAAGAATAGAACAATTAATATGTATAAATAATATATATTCAAAAATGCTGAAAACTTAAATTAATTAGCTTCAGGCATTTTTCCGGATGTGCACATCCGGAAAAGTTCACACTAAATTCTTTCTGGATGTGCACATCCGGAAGTAGCGTAACTTGTTTTTGTAGATTGATAATGTGAGCAATGTAGTGGATAAAGTTGAATGTTTACCTGAAATTCAGTCTTTCCTTGCTCCCTTTGATTTGTTGCACCAAAAATTTGAACTTTTTGAGTGAGAAATGGGATTGATGAAGTAGGGTTTTTTGACTTGGTGAAAGTGAGTGTGGAAGAAGAAGGTTGATTATGGGAAGGGGGGAGGGATCGTGCAGCTTTAAATATTTCAGAATGTCTTCCGGATATACAGATCCGGATACATTCCGGATATGCACATCCGGAAAAAGTTTTTAATTCTTAAGGTTCCGGTGCGTCCGGATGTGCGCATCCGGAATTAGGGGGCGAAAAAATAATTTCACATGGTGCCTAAGAAACTTGGGTGGTGCATTAAGAAACTCCCATTTTTTTTATCAAATTGATTCTTAGTTTTAATGAGATAACATTCGTCGTTAGGTGGTCAAGTGTCTAGCTCACAACACAGGTAATGTAAATTAATCCGAATCCATAATTTTCTCTACAATGACACCCGACTTGACCACTTTTCCGTCTTCCGAATCCACTTGCTTCGCACCCACTGCGGTCTTAATCCGACTTCGCACATTCTTTGTTATGTGAAATCGACAAAGTAGTGCATTGGAAGACGGAAAGACTTTCGCAACCGCATTCATCAAGGCGTTGTCGCGGCCCGTAACAACTGCTTTTGGCATTTGAACATGTTTCTTCAAAAGTGACCGACACGTCTCCAACGTCCACGTGAAATTGTCCTCTTTCTCACACTCCAAAAAGGCAAAGTCGACGGCATATGTCTTATCCGTAGACGTAACGCCAACCATCTCAAACAATGGAAGACGATACTTGTTTGTCTTGTAGGTGCTATCGACAATGAGCACTGTCGAGAACGTGTTGAACAACTTGATGGAATCCGGATGAGTCCAAAAAATATCTCGTACCGTAATTCCATCATCGCGACATCTGTACCGAGACACGTAATCGTTGTCCTCCAACACTTTCAACAGTTATTGCATCTCATTCCTATCTCCCCTAATTGCCTTGTTCATTCGATACCGCATGTTATACACTTGCTTTATGTTTGCAACATTTTCGGGTTCTTTCCGTTTCAACGTCGCAAGTATATTCTTCGGTGGGACAAGGTTCAAGGTCATGTCGGCTATACATGTCATCTCTTTCGCCTTGAGCCGGCATACAGTTGGATGACCTTCTAGCTTTGAGCACATTTCGTGGTTATGTTTACCACAACGAACGGTAAATCTCCATTTCTTGGAAACTAACATGTAACCACCAATCTTAAAAGGGCACTCACATCTTCTAGTACCGGTCTCGTCTTTCTTTAACTTCCGTAGAGGTGCTTGATATATGCCGCTTCTTTCGCAGCCCAAAATTACAAAAGCTTTTCTTCTATCCGACCCATTATCCGATCTCCCGATATTTACACCGAAGCCGAGCTCAATAGTCGTCCTACGAATGTATGCGATCATGCTTTCACGATCATCAAAGTCTTGCTTGTTGTTAAAGTTACCGCCGACATCAACCGACTTTACGAGCATACCTTCATCTTTCGAGGAAATCGGTGCAACTAATTCTTTTGCCATGTTATCGGGATGCACCATCTCTTTTTATAAACAAGAATAGAACAATTAATATGTATAAATAATATATATTCAAAAATGCTGAAAACTTAAATTAATTAGCTTCAGGCATTTTTCCGAATGTGCACATCCGGAAAAGTTCACACTAAATTCTTTCTGGATGTGCACATCCGGAAGTAGCGTAACTTGTTTTTGTAGATTGATAATGTGAGCAATGTAGTGGATGAAGTTGAATGTTTACCTGAAATTCAGTCTTTCCTTGCTCCCTTTGATTTGTTGCACCAAAAATTTGAACTTTTTGAGTGAGAAATGGGATTGATGAAGTAGGGTTTTTTGACTTGGTGAAAGTGAGTGTGGAAGAAGAAGGTTGATTATGGGAAGGGGGGAGGGATCGTGCAGCTTTAAATATTTCAGAATGTCTTCCGGATATACAGATCCGGATACATTCCGGATATGCACATCCGGAAAAAGTTTTTAATTCTTAAGGTTCCGGTGCGTCCGGATGTGCGCATCCGGAATTAGGGGGCGAAAAAATAATTTCACATGGTGCCTAAGAAACTTGGGTGGTGCATTAAGAAACTCCCATTTTTTTTATCAAATTGATTCTTAGTTTTAATGAGAGAACATTCGTCGTTAGGTGGTCAAGTGTCTAGCTCACAACACAGGTAATGTAAATTAATCCGAATCCATAATTTTCTCTACAATGACACCCGACTTGACCACTTTTCCGTCTTCCGAATCCACTTGCTTCGCACCCACTGCGGTCTTAATCCGACTTCGCACATTCTTTGTTATGTGAAATCGACAAAGTAGTGCATTGGAAGACGGAAAGACTTTCGCAACCGCATTCATCAAGGCGTTGTCGCGGCCCGTAACAACTGCTTTTGGCATTTGAACATGTTTCTTCAAAAGTGACCGACACGTCTCCAACGTCCACGTGAAATTGTCCTCTTTCTCACACTCCAAAAAGGCAAAGTCGACGGCATATGTCTTATCCGTAGACGTAACGCCAACCATCTCAAACAATGGAAGACGATACTTGTTTGTCTTGTAGGTGCTATCGAGAATGAGCACTGTCGAGAACGTGTTGAACAACTTGATGGAATCCGGATGAGTCCAAAAAATATCTCGTACCGTAATTCCATCATCGCGACATCTGTACCGAGACACGTAATCGTTGTCCTCCAACACTTTCAACAGTTATTGCATCTCATTCCTATCTCCCCTAATTGCCTTGTTCATTCGATACCGCATGTTATACACTTGCTTTATGTTTGCAACATTTTCGGGTTCTTTCCGTTTCAACGTCGCAAGTATATTCTTCGGTGGGACAAGGTTCAAGGTCATGTCGGCTATACATGTCATCTCTTTCGCCTTGAGCCGGCATACAGTTGGATGACCTTCTAGCTTTGAGCACATTTCGTGGTTATGTTTACCACAACGAACGGTAAATCTCCATTTCTTGGAAACTAACATGTAACCACCAATCTTAAAAGGGCACTCACATCTTCTAGTACCGGTCTCGTCTTTCTTTAACTTCCGTAGAGGTGCTTGATATTTGCCGCTTCTTTCGCAGCCCAAAATTACAAAAGCTTTTCTTCTATCCGACCCATTATCCGATCTCCCGATATTTACACCGAAGCCGAGCTCAATAGTCGTCCTACGAATGTATGCGATCATGCTTTCACGATCATCAAAGTCTTGCTTGTTGTTAAAGTTACCGCCGACATCAACCGACTTTACGAGCATACCTTCATCTTTCGAGGAAATCGGTGCAACTAATTCTTTTGCCATGTTATCGGGATGCACCATCTCTTTTTATAAACAAGAATAGAACAATTAATATGTATAAATAATATATATTCAAAAATGCTGAAAACTTAAATTAATTAGCTTCAGGCATTTTTCCGAATGTGCACATCCGGAAAAGTTCACACTAAATTCTTTCTGGATGTGCACATCCGGAAGTAGCGTAACTTGTTTTTGTAGATTGATAATGTGAGCAATGTAGTGGATGAAGTTGAATGTTTACCTGAAATTCAGTCTTTCCTTGCTCCCTTTGATTTGTTGCACCAAAAATTTGAACTTTTTGAGTGAGAAATGGGATTGATGAAGTAGGGTTTTTTGACTTGGTGAAAGTGAGTGTGGAAGAAGAAGGTTGATTATGGGAAGGGGGGAGGGATCGTGCAGCTTTAAATATTTCAGAATGTCTTCCGGATATACAGATCCGGATACATTCCGGATATGCACATCCGGAAAAAGTTTTTAATTCTTAAGGTTCCGGTGCGTCCGGATGTGCGCATTCGGAATTAGGGGGCGAAAAAATAATTTCACATGGTGCCTAAGAAACTTGGGTGGTGCATTAAGAAACTCCCATTTTTTTTATCAAATTGATTCTTAGTTTTAATGAGAGAACATTTGTCGTTAGGTGGTCAAGTGTCTAGCTCACAACACAGGTAATGTAAATTAATCCGAATCCATAATTTTCTCTACAATGACACCCGACTTGACCACTTTTCCGTCTTCCGAATCCACTTGCTTCGCACCCACTGCGGTCTTAATCCGACTTCGCACATTCTTTGTTATGTGAAATCGACAAAGTAGTGCATTGGAATACGGAAAGACTTTCGCAACCGCATTCATCAAGGCATTGTCGCGGCCCGTAACAACTGCTTTTGGCATTTGAACATGTTTCTTCAAAAGTGACCGACACGTCTCCAACGTCCACGTGAAATTGTCCTCTTTCTCACACTCCAAAAAGGCAAAGCCGACGGCATATGTCTTATCCGTAGACGTAACGCCAACCATCTCAAACAATGGAAGACGATACTTGTTTGTCTTGTAGGTGCTATCGAGAATGAGCACTGTCGAGAACGTGTTGAACAACTTGATGGAATCCGGATGAGTCCAAAAAATATCTCGTACCGTAATTCCATCATCGCGACATCTGTACCGAGACACATAATCGTTGTCCTCCAACACTTTCAACAGTTATTGCATCTCATTCCTATCTCCCCTAATTGCCTTGTTCATTCGATACCGCATGTTATACACTTGCTTTATGTTTGCAACATTTTCGGGTTCTTTCCGTTTCAACGTCGCAAGTATATTCTTCGGTGGGACAAGGTTCAAGGTCATGTCGGCTATACATGTCATCTCTTTCGCCTTGAGCCGGCATACAGTTGGATGACCTTCTAGCTTTGAGCACATTTCGTGGTTATGTTTACCACAACGAACGGTAAATCTCCATTTCTTGGAAACTAACATGTAACCACCAATCTTAAAAGGGCACTCACATCTTCTAGTACCGGTCTCGTCTTTCTTTAACTTCCGTAGAGGTGCTTGATATTTGCCGCTTCTTTCGCACCCCAAAATTACAAAAGCTTTTCTTCTATCCGACCCATTATCCGATCTCCCGATATTTACACCGAAGCCGAGCTCAATAGTCGTCCTACGAATGTATGCGATCATGCTTTCACGATCATCAAAGTCTTGCTTATTGTTAAAGTTACCGCCGACATCAACCGACTTTACGAGCATACCTTCATCTTTCGAGGAAATCGGTGCAACTAATTCTTTTGCCATGTTATCGGGATGCACCATCTCTTTTTATAAACAAGAATAGAACAATTAATATGTATAAATAATATATATTCAAAAATGCTGAAAACTTAAATTAATTAGCTTCAGGCATTTTTCCGGATGTGCACATCCGGAAAAGTTCACACTAAATTCTTTATGGATGTGCACATCCGGAAGTAGCGTAACTTGTTTTTGTAGATTGATAATGTGAGCAATGTAGTGGATGAAGTTGAATGTTTACCTGAAATTCAGTCTTTCCTTGCTCCCTTTGATTTGTTGCACCAAAAATTTGAACTTTTTGAGTGAGAAATGGGATTGATGAAGTAGGGTTTTTTGACTTGGTGAAAGTGAGTGTGGAAGAAGAAGGTTGATTATGGGAAGGGGGGAGGGATCGTGCAGCTTTAAATATTTCAGAATGTCTTCCGGATATACAGATCCGGATACATTCCGGATATGCACATCCGGAAAAAGTTTTTAATTCTTAAGGTTCCGGTGCGTCCGGATGTGCGCATCCGGAATTAGGGGGCGAAAAAATAATTTCACATGGTGCCTAAGAAACTTGGGTGGTGCATTAAGAAACTCCCATTTTTTTTATCAAATTGATTCTTAGTTTTAATGAGAGAACATTCGTCGTTAGGTGGTCAAGTGTCTAGCTCACAACACAGGTAATGTAAATTAATTGTAAATCATATAAGAGTTTTGTAAAGTATTATGATATGAAATTTTGGAGTTCAAATGGGTTCTTCCTTATAATGAAGGTCAATTAAATTTGTTTATGTAGTTAGCCTAAGTTATATTATAAGCTATCATACACTATACACCAGCATATAATTCCTTGTGTAACAAGAAACAATAAGTAACTAACTTATAACTATATATGCAACTAACTAACAACATATATTCCTTTTGTGTTTTCATCTTCAATCGCATGGTACTTTGTTATATTATCCCCCCACAAGTTGAAGGTTAGTATATTTATACCATATTCAACTTGAATAGCAATGTGTGGAATGATTGTGGAAGTAAAGGAAAAGTGGAAAAATCAACTAGTTGATCTTTGGAAGGGACGGGTAAAAGCTTCATCATGCATAACTTGTTTCTCACTAATAATGTGGCGATCAATATCCAAGTGATTGGTACTCTCATAAAATATTAGCTTGCTTGTATTTTGTAAAGAACTTTTGTTATCACAATACAAAATAAGTGTTTGATGCAAATGGCTTAGAAATCTTTGAGGAGGTATAGTAGCCATTGAAGCTCGCATGCAATAACTGATAAAGATTAATACTCGATTTTAGATGAATGTCTTAAAACTATGAGTTGTTTCTTTGTTCTTCATGAAATGATTGACTTCCCTGAGAAAAAAATATTTGCCTAAAATTGATCTCTTTATGTCTAAGCATCCTGCCCAATCTGCATCAGAGTATCCATTCTATTGGATGATTGAATCTCTAGGAAATATGTTTCCACGACCTAGACATGTTTTTAAATACTTCAAGACTTTATTTGCAACATTGAAGTGAACCGTGTTAGATGTTAAAAGAAATTGGCTCAGTTGTTAGGTGTAGAATGTTATATCAGGTTTTGTTGCATTCAAGTATAATAACCTTCCAACTAGCCTTATATATGAAGGAATGTAAGGATATAAAATGTTGGAGACTTGAAGTAGTTTTGAGATATATCAGATGGTATTGACATAGTTTTTTAATTGGCTAAGCATGAATCATTGAGCAAGTCATGGAAACATTTTCTTTGACAAAAGGAAATTCTACATTTTAAACATACAACTTCAATTCCAAGGAAATATTTAAGTTAACTTAAATCCTTTATCTTGAAATACTTTTGTAATTCTAATTTAATGGAATTGAATTCTGAAATGTTGTTACCAAGTATGAACACATATTCTACATAAACCTAAAGAATTCTAAATTAGGAAGATGTCCTTTTGATGAAAAGTGAATGGTTTGAATCAACTCATTTATATTGGTGTTGAAGAGGAAAAAATAGTAAGTCTTTCATGTCATTTTCTGCTAGCCTTCTTAATTCCATAGAGGGACTTGACAATCTTACATACTAAGTTAGGATTTGATGTGCAAACATACGGTAGAATGATCATATAAACATATTTTTGAAACACACCATGCAAAAATGCATTATTCACATCTAACTTATGCAATGTTCAATGGTCTATAAAAGCAATTGTAATAACAGTTATGACAGTGGTGAGTTTTGCAATTGGGGAGTATGTGTCAAAGTGGTCAAGGCCTTCAATTTGGTTACACCCCTTTAAAACAAATCTTGATTTTAACCTTTCAATGGAGCTGTCAACAAACTGTTTGATTTTGTAGACCCGCCTACAACCCATTAGCTTAATATTTAGTGGTAAATTCATAATCTTTTAAAAAGCAATAAGCTTAACTCGCATTGTTTGATTCCAACAATCAAACTTACCAACCTCGACATAAGACTTTGGATCAGTTTATGAATACAAATATATAGAGTATTGGGAATGGGAATTAGAGAGATTAGAATAAGACAAGAAATAAGACATATGATAGATATTACCTTTGGATGATTGATGAGAATCATTTCTGGCACTACAAATATAGTTTTGAAGTAACACTGGTAAATGTAATTATAGGAATAGGTAAAGGATGTGGATTTGATTGGTCAAATTCATTTATGTTTGAGTTAAATGTGTCAGGGTGAGTAATTGATATTGGGAACATTTTATGGTGAAATATTAGAAGGAAACTAATTCCATGATTGATAAGTTCAAAAAATACATTAAATTTTATAGGCGATATTAACTTATTTTACAAGTAAACAATAAGAAAAACCCTGATTTATAAATAAAAAGTGATAAAAACACCTTTGGACATTTTAACTATGTATTGATTAAACTACGTAAAAAGGATCAAGAAATCACCAATGTAACACAAGAGTCTTAACTTTTCCAACCCTATAAGAAGGGGTACCATGCAATTCATTTGAGATATGTCGGTGGATTCAAGGTTGTTCCTATATAAATTAGGTTCTCACCATAAATCACAACGGGAGAGAATATGAGAGGAAAACCAAAGACTGAAGCACTATCTAAGGAATGTTCAACAGATGATACTCAACTTCTTTCTTATAGGGCTTGATTGTAAAGTTATAACGAGTAAGTGTAGCTAATTTTTTCTTTTGCTGGAATTAGATGTAGTTATCCTAGTTCTAATGTTTTGATCCCTATACTTTGATGTGAAGTTGTTTGAAATTGTCTTACATAAATAATATAAAAACTTATGACAAGAACATCACACTCTTTCCCTTAGTGCACATCCCATGTAACCCTTTGAAAAATTACATTGCTATAATCTTTATTTTAGCATAACTTGATGTGGGGTTTTTTTTTATAATTTTTTTACATATATAATTAATATAATAAACCCCCAAGGGTTGGCCTAGTGGTGGAGGCTTGGATCTTGAGAGTATGCTCCTCTCAAGATCTCAAGTTCGAATCCTGTTGGGTGCAATCAATCCTTGTGTGGGTCAGTCCATACCGAGCTTTGCTCTGGCTTTAAACAAGGCCCCCGCTAGTGGACAATAGGATTAGTCCTCTTGGATTAGTCTACCGTAAGGTCGGATACCAAGATTTCAAAAAAATATATAATAAAGTTGTGACAGGGACACCACGCTCCCTTCTTGAGTGAACAATCCCTTTAAAATGGATTGGTCATGATGTGTGGAATTCATTGTGTGATAATTGGGAAACTCAAGAATTTAAGAAAAAATAATACAAGTGTCGCATCTCAAAAAATATAACGTTGCGAAGCGCATCGCACACTCGTGGATGGACTAACAGAGTCGCCACTGTATCACAACCAAAGTTAGGGTTTGGGAGTCACTTATGCGAAGGGAATGTATTAGCACCCCTCACATCCGTTGTACTCAACGAAAATCTCCTAAAGTTCTAAGGTTGATTATTTGTTAAAGGTATATTTGTTTTATTTTTATTTTATTTGTCAATGCGTTTATTAAGATATTTACAAAAAAAAAGGAGAATCATTTTTACAAAGATATAAATTATTTACAAAATAAAGAAAAAAGGTTTTTAATTATTGTGTTCGGCAAGGTTTCAAAACCTCGTGCCTACGTATTCTCAAAGTGTAGTGAGAAAATCAGAACATCGTAGTTCGTACAAAAGGTTTGTGTGTTGGTTGCTTTTAGAGAATTGTGTTAGGTCGCATTTTAGCGGTTAAACGTATAGCGGTATGCTCGCACGATGGAGGTTTATACATTGTTTGTATTCGCGTTAAACAGACTGGACTATTCTTTTAGGAAAAGGTTTGGAATTGGATGCGCAAGGGCACAAAAGAGATTTGGATGGGTTAGGTTAATTTTAGATGTTTTGAATTTTGAATAATCGATCGATATGGTGGAGCGCTAACCAATTAATCACTCGGAGACAAAGCAGATGTGCAACCCCTCATCTATTTTTATTTGCAAAAATATTAATTTAATTTGATTAAGAAAACAATTTGATTATGTTTAAATTTTTGAATTATTTACAAGTGAAGAATTATATTTTCTTGTTTCTTTTGAATTTTGAATTTAAATAACAAAAACCCTAACCAAAATAAGTAATAGAATATAGGACAAATTTTTTATTTTTTTATTTAAGCAAAAGAAAGAGATATCTTTGTATTCAAGTGAGAAAGAAAGTATTTTTTTATAGTTTTTGGTTTTTTGTTTAATTTTTGTGATAAATTAAATATCCTAATAAAAAGACATATTTTTTATTTTTTATTTTAACAATCAAAATTAAATAATTTAACTAAACTTAAATATAAGAAAGTTGAGTTTTTTGATATTTATTTGACAATATTCAATAATTACTTAATTTATAAAATTAGTTAAAAATGAAATAAAAGTTTAAGGAAAGTTAGAAAATTTTCATTGAAATACATTTATATGCAATGATTAAGAAATAAACAATAAGTTAAATTAAATAAAGTTGATCATAAATCTATGTAATTAATATGCATAATTAATATAGAAACAATATGATATAATTCTAACAACCTTAACACATGATGTGTTTGTTTTTTTTCCATCCAAACCACAATATTTACACTCCTATGGTGAACATGTAACCAAACTTGTCGATAGACTCAACTTTCAAAACATGCTAGATTATTTAATTAAATAAAACAAAGTAAGATGACAATGGGTTCGAGTTCACTTTTATTTTATTTGATTCAAATAACAATCATCAACTTACTACCAAAGATTGGAACATACACATTAACACCCTTATTTACCCTTTTATCAAAATTACTTTACACCTACAAAATGCCCTTTATGGTAATTTACTAAGTATAAATTCATTGACCAATAGTATTATTCTTATTTGCCAAGTTGGCATAACTTTTTCAAAATTTCAGAACATTACCCTTCCTTCTTTCCCTCACATTCTCTCTCCTTCACACCTACCCTCTTTCTCCCTCTTTCTCTCTATTTCTCGTCTCTCTTCTTTCCTCTTTCTCCTTCTTTCTCCTTCTCATTCAACCCTAAAATATTCCTTTTTCAGAATGAATATCTTCCCTCCTCTCTCGTCTCATACTTGAAGCTTGAAGGAGAAACCCATTTCCTCTCACCACTTCTAAGCTCTTTCCATTTCTCCTAAGGTAAGATGTTCTTTGAACCTGGTTTTTTCTCTAATCGCCTTCATTTGATGTTTCACAGATTTCATCTTTAACTTCCTTTTCTGAATCTTGGGTTTTTCTCTAAACCTATAATATATGTTCCAGATTTATATACTTTGTTTCATCTTGTGCATTTTGTGGTAAAGATGGAGTTTCTCATTCTTACAGTCTGTACTTCTTTTGTTTCATTGCAAGGTTTCGACTCTGTTGCAATCATTTTCAGATTTCATTTTTGTAATCATTTTTATTTTTCTGTTTTGACTCATAAATTTGTGTTTTTTCTTCTAATGTTTCAGTTAATGCTTTCACAACAACTTCCAAAAGATTCTCAAGGTATACTGCTTTCGTTTTACATTTATCTCTCTTTCATTTTAGCTGTTCTTATGTTTTTTATGATTCTCTAACAACAAATCGCTTTAAATATTCAGTGTTATTGTTCACTGGTGGTTCAATTTTTTTGATTATCTGCTTGATGGTTTATTTTAATTATAATGCAGTTGGCTGGTGTTGTTGTTGTTGAGGTCACTGGTGGACTTGAAGTTCCTTTCCACCCCGGTAGGGAGGTATGTTTGACCACTACTATTACTTCTGTACTCAAATCTCATTTACATGACTGGTAAATTAATTATCCGTTATAACTTTTTTTTAGTTATAGAGTCCTCTGCACCAACTCAGTACTCGAGCAAGTTTTCGTGCAAAGTCTCCAGTTCACTCTCATCATCATAAAAGCAATGTTAACATCTCCATAATCCTAGACCTCCAAGATGTTTCTGTTTACACAGTACAAGGCAAGCCACCAAATGTAGCTTTCTGACTATATCTTTAATCAGTTATCTCCCTAAATGAAACTTCTGTACAAGTTACCAACTTTTTCACAAATGGTTTTAAGCTATAAAGTTGTTTGCATAGTATGTGTAAGGTTTGGAGGACGCACTTAGTGAGCCTTGCTCTACCTACAAAAGATAGTTCTTTCCATTTATAAAATTTCCTAGAACTAATATCTGATTAATCTCTTAAGGAAGCCAAAGATTGGTGTATCTTCTATTTAAATTTAGATTTTGTTATGAAATTTGGTTAGATGAGTATGATTTCAATTATGTCTTGTAACTTAGTTTTTAGATCACTCACTTTGTCATTAACTATTGCGGGATTGGTATAGGACTAATCAAACTTCTTGGAGAGATAGAATACAAAACATCTCATCAGGTTTAACAAAGGACAACCAGACATAGCATCTCATTTTTTATCATTCATTTTTTTATGAATTAATTTGTTGCTCATGAGTAGGTCAGAGGATAACTCAAAATTTGGAAAAGTTAACTATAGACTTGTCTGGATTGGTAACTGAACTTGTAAAGCCACCTGTGATATTTTTTGGTGAGTGATTCATTCATGAATTTGAATTATTATATTATTACTAGCTTAGGAATATGCATTTTACTAGCACTTGAATCAAGAAATTTGATGTTTTTCTTTTATGACTTTACTTCTCAATTCCATTCTTTGCATTGTCTGTTTTGGGATGTTAGTTTTTATATTCTTTTTCTTGCAGAATGTTTCTCCAGCATTTTTGGTTCGCTTCCTAAGAAAACACTGCTCAGAATGGGATAATTTCAACGTCGATACTTATTCTGTTGCATCACCGAAAGCTGGAAACTATGCTTATTGTGTAAGACATTATTGACTGTAAGCAACTTTGGTGGGTAACTTGTGCATGAATTGTCACTATTGTAGCAGTTAATTGAGAGTCAGTTGAACTACAGAAATAATTTACTCACATAAAATAACTGAAGAGCTTATGATTAATAAGGTTGACTTGTGGTTTAGCTTTGAGGAGTTGGTTTTAATTGGAGCATGAATAATAAGATTGCAACATTACGCTATTTAGTGTGTCTTCTTAATTTAAATGTTTTGTCTTCCTGTTAATTCATGTTCATATCTTGGAGCTTGACTTAGTTTAGCATGAGTTTTGAGCTTGTCTATATTTCCTTGCAGAAATTGCTTGGTGCTGCTGTATTGCTTGCAGGATCAGTAGTCCTGATGCGAAATTATGCTGACCTTATGGCAATCTAAGAGTAGAAGACTTTGTTGTACTGTAATAAGTTGCTGCTATTATCTACTTAAACCTTAATGTCTTGGCTGTAGTTTCAATCTAAAATGAGCAGGATTACTTTTATGATTTTGATATGCAATTATCATGGTATTTTCAATTTGGTTATGTTACCACATTTACACTGACATTTGCTATACTTTGACCATGAGAGACACTACGCCAAAATTGGAAAAAGACAGCGCAACAAAGACAACACTTTTTGGACAAAGTGCTGCTATAGGTCTTTTAAAAAATTCGCTAAAAAAAAGCGCTGTAATAGACAGCCTTTAGAAAGTGCTTTTCAAAAGCGCTGTTAAATGCCCTTAGAAAGCGCTTTCCAGAAAGCGCTGCCATAGGTATTACTTTACAAAGCTCTTTAGAAAAGCGTTGTCTAAAGTTTAACCTTAGAAAGCGCTTTAAGAAAAGCGCTGTCTAAGGTTAACCTTTAGAAAGCGCTTTCAGAAAAGCGCCCTCTAAGGTCTTTAATTCTCCCCACTTTAGAAAGCGCTTTTTAAGGAAAGCACCCTCTAAGGTCATTTATTAATTAAAATATAAAACACATTTCATTTCATTTTCTGAAACTGCTTCTATTCATTTTCTTCTCTCGACCGCGCGTTTCTTTCTCCTGAAACCCTTGCTCTCTTTCTTCTCTGCTGAAACCCTTTGCCATTGCCGTCGTTCATCCGCCATTGCCATCATTCATTCGCGGTTGCCGTCGTTCTGCTGTCATTGTTCATTGTCGCGACTTCACTGCTGCCGTCGTTCTGCTGCCGTCGTGACGAAGAAGAGGTACATTGTTGTTGCTGTTCTTACTTCTAACATTGTTCGTTGTTGTTGTTCTTGTCATTGTTCTTGTCATCGTTATTGTCAATCGTTCTTGCATGTTGTTGTCGTTCTGTTGCTGTTATTGCTGCTTCAGTTATTGTTGTTATTGTTGTTATTGTTGCTTCTGTTCCTGTTATTGTTGAGAATGTGAAATTAGTAAAACAACATTGTATATGGTTGAGTGCCAAAACGTGAAAGGAGTTTAATAACAAAACATAACTGATTAAACAATTAGAAAATGATTTAGATAAGTTAAAGACCAAATGCAATAGGATAATGATTTAGATAAACAATTAGAAAAGCTTAGTTGATTAAATATAAATCAGATTTTGCTATGTTTTGAATTATGATTTGTGTTATTTAGTGTTATCGGTTATAACTAATAACAAAACCTATTTCCCCTCATTCAATCTTAAATTGTACCAAGTTTTATAGGTTTTGTTCATAATTGTTTTTATCAAGTAAGAGTCTTTTTCATTAATAAATAAGTGCAATTTATACTCATTTTTGCTATGTGATTTTTTTCTACATTTTTAGTATATCATAAATATGTTTACATTTATGTTTAACACTATTAAAATATAATTTTAATAATCTATTTAACCAAAAAATCATTCTGCAATTTATCTTCAATAGTAATGCATATTTTATTAATGATATTTCATTTTATGATACGTGTACAGGGGGGTCTTGTTAATTCTAACCTATCTGGACACTGTGTGGGTCTAGAAGTTGTTTACATCTCTAAAGGTAATTAGTTGTTCTCTCTCGCCACTGTAATTAGTAGTGCTTTGAATGAACTGATATGATGGAGTTACTAACTTATTGAATTTGCTATATATAGGGGTTACTTATGATCAAAGTGTGAAAGTCGGATCGTTTCCCTACAGGTATAACATTTTTTCTTTTTGTTTTTGTTTAGTTTAATTAGTATAACTATGGATAAGAAATGGATGTCTTCAAGTCGATTGTCGAAAGAGTACGACAATGGGGTATCGAAATTCGTTAAGTTTGCTGTTGCGCACGCCAAAGACCCTAGTCGAATGATATGTCCTTGCTTGGGTTGCTGTTTTGGGAGTCGGGTTGACGCGGTTCAGTTGGCATCGCATTTATTGAGGAGTGGAATTGATAGAAGTTATACATGTTGGAATTTGCATAGTGAGAAAATTAACGGGAATGTTGAATCGGGGGATAATACGACCTATGCTTCATACAACAATGGCACAGATACATACGATTCTGATCGAGTCGAAGAGATTGCAGAAGCACTTGAAGAATATCTTAAGGATTGTCCCAAAATGTTTGAGAGGTTGGTAAGCGATGCAGAGAAACCTTTGTATAATGGTTGCACCAAATTCACAAGATTGTCTGCGGTATTAAAGTTGTACAACTTAAAGGCGGGCAATGGATGGTCGAATAAAAGTTTCACAGAGTTATTGGCCCTTATGAAAGATATGCTTCCAGAGGATAATGCTCTTCCCAATCGAACATATGAGGCCAAAAAGATGTTGTGCTCTATTGGCATGAGCTATGATAAGATACATGCATGTCCAAACGATTGCATATTGTTTCGAAATGAGTATGCATCGTTAAATGAGTGTCCTAAATGCGGTGTCTCTCGATATAAGAAAAAGTTGTCTCCAGCAAAAGTCTTATGGTATTTTCCTATAATTCTGAGATTTAGACGCATGTTTCGTAGTGAGACCGATTCAAGACACTTGACTTGGCATGCAGATGAAAGAATTATTGATGGAAAGTTTCGACATCCGGCAGATTCACCACAGTGGATGAAAATTGATGATGATTATCCTGAATTTGGAAAAGAAGCAAGAAACCTTCGCTTGGCATTATCTACTGATGGAATGAACCCACACGGTATTCAAAGTATCTCACATAGCACTTGGCCTGTGATCATAATGATTTATAACCTACCTCTATGGCTATGTATGAAGCGTAAGTACATGATGTTATCTATGTTAATTTCTGGGCCTAGACAACCAGGGAATGACATAGACGTATACTTGGCACCCTTAATCGAAGATTTAAAATTTTTGTGGGAGAACGGTGTGGATGTTTATGATGGGTATAGGAAAGAAAGTTTCAACTTGAGGGCGATGTTGTTTGGCACAATTAATGATTTTCCAGCATACGGAAATCTATCAGGGTACAGCATAAAAGGTCAATGTGCGTGTCCTATTTGTGAAGATAAAACAGATTGGACGCGATTGGAGTTTGGTCAGAAGAATGTCTTTCTCAGTCATCGTAGATTCTTAAATTCTAATCATCACTATTGTGGATGGAGAAAAGCATTCAATGGAGAGCCAGAACATGGTAGAGCTCCAACTATATTGACAGGTGATCAAATTTTTGAAAAGGTGAAAGATGTGAGAACTCAGTTTGGAAAGCCTTTTGCACACACACTTGTCAAGAGTGGGTGGAAGAAGAGGTCAATTTTTTTTGAACTGCCATATTGGAAGTCGTTGTATGTAAGACATTTTCTCGATGTTATGCATATTAAAAAAAATGTATTTGACAGTGTTATTGGTACGTTACTCAATATACCAGGAAAGTCTAAGGATGACCTTAAAGCAAGAAAGGACTTGGTACATATGGGGATAAGAACTGAATTAGGACCCTTGAAGAAAGGAAAACGAACATATCTACCACCTGCTGCGTACACTCTATCTAGAAATAGTTAATATTTTGAGTGATCTTACCAACATTACAAAAAGAAATAGTTAATATTTTGTGTGATCTTGAAATGTATTTTCCTCCCTCGTTTTTTGACATAATGGTTCATCTAGTTGTTCATCTGGTGAAAAAGACACAATTGTGTGGACCGACTTATATGAGATGGATGTACCCTGCTGAACGTTATATGAAAATATTAAAAGGGTATGTGAAAAACTGAAGTCGACCAGAGGGTTGTATTGCCGAACGATACATTGTTGAAGAAGCGGTTGAGTTTTGTACTGAATATCTGTCCAATGTACAATCAATTGGACTCCCCAAATCTCATATTGTCGAAAAAAAAGAAGAAAAAAAGTTAATTGGAAATGAAGTTGTGACAGTATTAAGGGTCGAACGGGATCAAGTGCATTTGTATGTTCTGCACAATGAGAATGAGGTTGAGCCGTATGTTGAAATGCACAAGGATGTTCTCCGAGGTTTAAATCCGAATAGAAATGAGAATTGGATAGTACGAGAGCACAATCGAAGTTTCATACCTTGGTTTAAGGATCATATTTATTCAAAGTATTATTCAGACCGCGCTTCAATAACAGAAAGGTTGAGATGTTTAGCATATGGTCCAAGTATGGTCGTGTTTTCTTATAGCGCATACGCAATTAATGGATACACATTTTATACCAAAGAACAAGATGATAAAAGTACTATGCAAAATAGTGGTGTCACCGTGGTAGCTGAAGCAATGCACATTTCAAGTGTGAAAGACTTAAACCCCAAATTTGCAAATCTGTCATATTTTGGGGTTATCGAGCGCATTTGGGTGTTTGATTATGAGAAGTTTCAGATTCCTATATTTCGTTGCAAGTGGGTTGAAAATAATAATGGCGTACGAATGGATAAGTCTGGATTTTTGCAAGTGGATCTTAATAGGGTGGGGTACAAAGATGAGCCTTTTATTCTAGCCTCTCAAGCTAAACAAGTGTTCTATGTCACTGATCCAACAAGTACAAAATGGTCTATACTACTTTTATCTAACAAAGTAATTGATGAAAACGTTGGAGATCAAGGTGATATTGATGTTGATATTGAATCATTTACTAGAAATGATCAAGATGAAAATATTATAGCGAATGAATCATATACTAGAAATGATTATAACAAGGGTATTTGGATCAATCCAACCGTCCATGTTGTTAGGAGACGGGTAGAACATATTCCAACCAAGAAAAGAATGAGACGTTAGTGAAAAAGGTACTAGTTGTAAAATTATAGCTTATATCATTCAATATAGCTTATATCATTCAATGGATTAGGATTATGGATTTTTATATTTGTCATTTAATTTTTGTGTTTTTCTTTCTTACAGGTCAAATGTCTAGTAACCAGGAAGATACGCACGAGACACATGATACACATGAAGCTCAGAATGAAGCTTCGAAAGTAGAACATGAAATAAAACGAGGAAAAACCATTATAAAGTCAATCATCTGTGCTAGAGATAAAGGGACGAAATTTGATGTACATTGGAGTGACGAGAACCAACTAGTTGAGCCCAACGGTTCAATGTTGTCTTCATACATTGGTTCACTTGTCCGTCAGCACATTCCAATCACTAGTGATAATTGGAGGAGTAAATCGTTGGATGCCGGTAAAGAAAAGATATGGACTGAGATACAGGTACTTACCAAATATGATTGATGTTATTAGATTTTTGTTGACGATTAAGTCTTTAATTTACTTATACTAACACACTTTATGTTTATATGTGTATGTTTTTTCGTAGAGGTCCTTTAATATTGAAGAAAGCCGGGAAAAGTATTGTCTTCAATTGGCCGGAAAAAGACACAGAGGGTTTAGAGCCTTATTATCAAACAAATATATTAGGGATGAGGACAAAAATTTTGTTGAAGCAGAACTTCCACCGTTGTATGCGGATGTGATTACACCGGAAGAATGGGGCATTTTTGTAGCCAAACGGAAAACCGAAGAATTCAATGTAATGTTATCTTGTCATGTCTATTGATTGTATTATATATTTGTTTCATTAGTTTGTTTTGATATGACTTAAACTTTTTTATCCAGAAATTGAGTGCCATTAATCGTGAAAGAGCATCAAAACCCGCGTTTCCATACAGAAAAGGGTGTTTGGGATATGCACGGTTACAACAAAAATTGGTAAGTATATATTAATGCTATGATTTTATTAATTGTATTATTGTGTTATAATTGATGAACTTATTATTTAACTAAATGTGTAGTTAGAAGAGTCTAAAAGTGAAGAATCATCACTTCTGGACCATGTTTTGTGGAAGGAAGCTCGCGTGGGTAAGGATGGAGCTGTTAGAGAAGATGTTCAGCATGTTTATGACGAATGTGTAAGTATAACATTATGTCTCAAAGTTAATCGAAATTTTATTAAAATATAATTAATTTTTAATCCCCACTAATAATTTTCGATTTGTCAATGAATTTCAGGAGAATCTATCTAAATCCTTACCCACAGATGAGGATGATTGCAGGAGCATTCTTAGTCGAGTACTAAATGTTCCTGAGTATCCCGGTCGGGTGAGAGGTAAAGGATTTGGTGTGACTCCATCTTCCCTGTATAAGCAACCAAAGAGAAAAAATCCCAGCAACCAAGAAGTCATGCAAACTTTGAAGGCACTACAAGCGCAAGTCAGTGAATTGCAACAGGATAAAGAGAGATATGAGGCGGAAAAGCGCGGTTCCGGTTTGAAAGATACTAGTGACAAAGCTAGTATCAATTCTCCAAATAAAATTCCCGAGGTAATTAGCACATATTTATTTTAATTAAATTAACACATTTATTTTAATTGACCTTTATACATATTAACAGTTGCATATTTATTATTGCTTCAGGGCATTTCATCTTGCCAGCTGTATTTGTCGTTACCGACTTATCGCATGGTTGGCAAGGGAAAAGTGCATAACCTTGTGGGAGCGTTACTTCACCATCAACCGCTCCCTAATGGATATCTAAAAGTGTCGGTTGATATCGCTTTAGATACGGATGCGGTACTACCCATACCTGACTCGGTTTCAGAGGTTACATTGATGCGGGATGCAATAGGTTCATTTGTTGCATGGTCGTTAGACCTCATTTCCATAGGTGATGATGTATGTTGAAAACCATTACGAATCTCTTAGTATTCAAATGTCAGTTCTTAACGATTATGAAAATCATTCTGAACCATTACTTACATTTTTTTACATGGTAATGTTAGACTCCTACAAAACCCGCAGCTAAGAATAAAGGGGTTTTGCGGCAAAACGAGTCTGTTGAATCACACAGAGGGGTAACTTTTAAGTGTTATTCTATTATCCGAATTCAAAAGTTTCATGATTTTCTACTTTACCTAACTTATATGATTATTAGGTTCCTGCTCATGCTTCACAACAGACCGGCAAGAAAAAAGCTCCTACAAGGACCGTACAGGAAAAAAGAGCTCGCTTTCAGTCGTGTCTAGAAACACTTATGACAATGTCAGATTTGATGGATGGTGCTATTCGTCAAATAGAAATGGTCGAAGGTGTTTTTGGATTTCCGCATTCCGAGATAATCGGAAAAGAGGACATGGAGCAGACATTCAAGCATACTGAATTAGGCATCGGTGTTATGCATTCATACATCTGGTACTTCAATCAATCTATTATTTATTTAGTTGAATAATTTATTTACACATTTCAATGAAAATAGTCTAATGTTTATTATGTTTTTATTTAAAGTGCTTGTATGAAAAATTCATGCGGGGGACGGAATTGTCAAACAGATTCCGTTTCTTCTCTTGCAGCCTTGTTAATGCACCGAGAATTGGTATGAATGCAATTGAAGTAAGAGACCACTTACTTGAGCGATTTATGGCCAGCAACACAGAAAGTCTGTTTCTTTTACCGTATAATACTGGAAACGGGTAAGATTTTCATTCTAATTTCATTCTAATATTTAATTTGTATCTTTTGCGTAGAAATTATCCATCTAAACTTTTGTTATATTTTACAGTGGACACTGGTTGTTGGTTGCCATTAATCCTATAACAGAAGTGGTCTATTATCTTAATTCATTGGATACTGATTGGTCCACATATCAGAATATGAAGGATGTGGTTGACACGTAAGTGAGATTGTTCGAAATATTTGTGTGTATTTGTATATTTAATTATTTCTGTGACATTGTTCTAAGTTTACGTTTTTCTTTTATAGAGCTATACTACTATACCGTGCACAAAGAGAGACTCGAGTAGCACGGGCTAGAGCAACCAATATTACATGGGTCAAAGTGGAGGTATATTAATTTTCACAATATTGCTTATTAGTGATGCTACTTGATAACACAAAACATCTATATATTATTTCTTATTTGTTTGTCTATGTGTAGTGCCCTCGTCAGCGTAATGGCATAGACTGCGGGTACTTCGTTTTGAGGTTCATGAGAGAAATCCTTCAAATTGGACAATTGGAGATTCCTATTACGGTATGCATGGTTTTATAACTTAGGATTTATTTTAATATTTATCGGATATGTCATATAATTTATTATTTTTAACTAAATAATGCGTATTTTGTTTTGTTATGTAGTATTTCGATGATATGGCGTGTCCTTATTACACGAGGAAACAATTGCAAGATACTAAGGAGGAATTGTGCGAATTCTTTATTGCAAGAAGAATTCTTTCTTGAATGTATAGTTTTGTGAATGTAAATTCTAGTTTATTGAAATGTAAATTCTATACAGGTTTGAAACCATACAATAGAATTTGTGCGAATTCTGCATGTAAATTCTAGTTTATTGAAATGTACAAATTCTATACAGGTTTGAAACCATACAATATAAGGAATTGTGCGAATTCTGCATTAATGTAAATTCTAGTTTTGAAATAGAATTTGTTAATGGAAATGCGTATCTATACTGGTTTATTGAAATGTGAATTATACAGGTTTATGGAAATGTGAATTATACAGGTTTCTGCATAAAAAAATGGTTAAAATGGGATTTTTAAAAAAAATCTTCAAAATTATACGTAGACAAAAGACAACGCTTTTGAGAAAAAAGCGCTCTCTAAAGGTATATAAAAAAATCATTATACGTATACATTAGACAGCGCTTTCAAAAGCGCTGTCTAAAGTCTTCTTTATCTTGACGAAATGGGCGGAATGGCTATCCCAATGCCAAAAATATTCACTATTTTCACTATCTTATCAATGGCTTCTCTTGCATTGCCTGGCATGAGCGGTTTTGTTGCAGAATTGATAGTTTTTTTTGGAATAATTACTAGTCAAAAATATCTTTTCATAGAGCGCTTTTGAAGAAAAAAACGTTCTCTAAAGTATATAAAAAAATTCTTTAAAATTTTAAACGTATACATTAGACAGCGCTTTTGAAAGCGCTGTCTAAAGTCCCCCTTTTAGAGAGCGCTTTTTCATAAATAAAAAAGCGATGTCTTTACCTGCGACAACGCAGCCTTAGACAGCGCTTTTAAGCGCTGTCATAGGCCAAAAAAAGCGCCCTCTTTTCCCTTGTTTAGCGTAGTGAGAGTATTGAATATTTGAATATTCATGATGAAAATATTTACATTTGGCATTATTCATTTTTGCAGGAGCTTGGAGTAAATTCTATAGAATTAATGCCATGTAATGTGTTCAATGAGCTGAAATACTACAACTACAATATTGTCAAGGGAACTTACTATCCTGGTGTCATCCTGCTCTCCACCTCAAGAATACATCACTTGTATTGGTGATTTGTATTTCATTTTGGTTTGTAAATATGTCTTATTTTCATTCTTTTTACTTGTAGGTAGTGAATGAAATGAGGACTAACATCAAGTTTTTATTTTTAAGCACATTTTTTCTTATCCCTTTTTTACTTTCTACATTCTAAAAGAATGGATCATCACACTATATCACTGCATCACTATGAGTTGTTGAATTCATTAACTCTTGCAATATAACTCTTGCTCAACCTCAAAAGATCCACATCAAGTTCATGTTGCCACTATTCCAAATGATTAGAATAACCAAACTATAGTGAGTATATCTTACTTAAACTATCATTTTTGCCATGTGCATTTTTGTTTCGGTCACTCACATTTATAAGTACTAATTACCATCTCATTTTCCATGTTCACAGTTGAGTCAATCTATAGACCTAACTATCTTAACACAGCCAACCATTTCAAACCAACAAAACTCAGGCCCTGGATGTAGTTCAACAAATACACAGGGTAAAAAGAGAGATTCTCCTACCATTGACCTTGACAATCTTCCTGCCACTGCCTTTATAACACCCAAGCGGTCTGCAACCAAAGCAAAACAAATCAATATAGAGTGATCAATGGTTTCTAAGACTTTTTGAGTTGCCATTTCAACCAATTTTGTACTGTTAGGAAACTGATTAACCAAATTCCTGTACAATGATACTGCTCTGTTTTTTATATGCTTTCTATACGCTTTTTGTAACTCTAATGATACAATCACAGAGGCTTTATATTAGTTGCTTAATGTTATCAATTTTTTGGTACATCCTTAATGTTATAATTTTGTTAAAACAAATTGGTCACTGCAAGATGCTTAATAGTGGCTAACGATAACTGTTATCATACAATTTGTGCATCTTATTAATTTGTCAAGTTCAGTTATCCTTTTATATTATTTCTTTTGGTCTTAAAGGCTCTAATTGATTATTTTACAAAAGCTTTAACACTAAAACTATTACAACTTGTGCATGCAATTGATCAAGTTACATAATGAAAATTTCTGAAGCTTTCTTTGAACAGACGTTACCTGTTTCACAAAATACAGTTTGCACTTTTGATTTGCGGACCGTTTTACATCAGAAAATAAAATAATGTTACATTTCAACACTTCATTTCAAAATATTTCCAAATCTATATCTTATATGTCAAAATCATGATTTTTTACTCAGTCTGCAGTAGCTTCGAAATGTTCCTATGGAATTATATTGTAACATTCCTAAACATATTATAATATTGGTAAACATCAATTTGAACTAATATCAGCATACATCATTACACTGTCTACAAATCCTAATCATGATTTCTATATGAATAAATAAAACAGAAATACAAAGTTGAATATTTAGTACATCGCATTGCCATTGAGAAATTTTTTAAATGGAAATACGTAGACTATGACTATAGAGTATGTAGTTCTCTCCTCATATTCAGAACAATTCACTCATGCTTTTAAAATTGTCACATTGCCATATCTTTTGACGTATCTCTTCAATTTTCTATCACTCTTAATAACTCAATATACTTTATAATATTGTCAAAACAACTTGATTATAGTGTTAATAGTATAAAAATGCAATGAACTTTCAAAACGTATCAACGCAAGTACACATAGGTTGGGCATAGCTAAAGTTTGTATTTGACTTAACCTTGCAACACACTACAACACATGATACCAGTGTCAAAACAATATCAAAAAGGTCATGGTTTGGAGAAAAATGAAGTTGGTCCACAAAAGCAAACAATAACCAATTTGCAACTATATTTGGTCCATAGTCCATACATGTAATTTCATTTTTGTTCATGGTCAAAATATTTTGATGCAGTAAAAACTCCTTTTTTTTACTAACTATATAATCTCCAAGTTCACGACTTACCAATTTTCTTCCGAAATACTTTTCGTTGACTTTTCCTACATTGTTCTTCTTCTTGACTTGGAGACATTTTTTTCCATGAAAACTCAAAAAATGTTAAGCTTATCTTCGTATTGAGATGCCACCATTTTTGAAAATCATGTGTTTTACCTGTTTCAACATACTTGCTGATAACATTGGAGTCTTAGCTTTCACGTGCTTCTTCTAGATAATATTCATTCCTCAATATCTACATTTCTTATATGTCATCTATACACCACTTCATAATATCCTTTACTATCACTTATTATGTTCCATATCTATATTTTTAACAATCTTTCTTGCTCAATTATTGCTTCACCTGTTTAGCAACGGGCCATTATTTGAGAAGCAAAATTTTTATTTTTAAATGTCAATTTTTTTCTCCATCTCACTGGTCCTTTTTTCTTTTCATTTTGTATGATTTTTTAATACAATTGAATTTTAGGATAAAGTGACACGGGACGCATCCAAAACATGTATAATTATTATATAATTCAATCTTTTCAGTGTAATATAGTTGAAGAACCTACTCATTCTCCCTTTAAAGAAAATTTATTGTTATTTTATACGCGTTGGACTAACTCTCATTTACACTTGGGAGTAATGTTGAAAATAAGATTGAATTAATATTATTGTGGGATGGGACACAACCAATTAGATCTCACTGTATAAATATTACTTTCAATGTGCATATACTTTTAATGTACTATAAATTATTAAATTTGTCACTCAAACTATCAATTTATTATTGTACTTTCAATGTTATATTTGTAAAGTTTACCCTGTTCTGTGAATTTTATCACTGATACTCACTATTTTCACGGGTCACTATCACCACAATACCTTTTTTTTAATCAACCAAATATTTATAATTATTAATGATATTTATAAATATTTATAGTTATTAGACATATTGGATTTATAATATTGGTGACTTTCTACGTTGAATACATGGACTTTCGTGGCTCATTAGTTTCCATATGCATTTCAGTACAATTGTATAGTACAAATGCTTATTCAAATCCTCACGGGTCACTACCATAACAATACCTATTTGTTTTTGCCATTCCTAAGCTTCCAAATGTGAACCCTTGCTTTCTTCGACGGCTTGGACGATCCTTTTGTTTCCAACTCTGAACTAAACCCTAACAAAAAAACACAGTACTAAATTGGACCCTTTATAGTGTCTTTGTCCCCATCTTATACCCAAACATTTCATCATGTGGCCCCATTTGTTTTTTATTTATTTTTATTTCTTTTACAACTTCTCTTTTTCTCCTTACATAACAATATTACTTTTTATTCTTTTTCCATTATTTTATTTTTTTCTCAATTACTCTTTTCATTGTTAATTTAATTTCTACCTAATTAATATTTATTATTATTTACTTTTTAATGTTTTTATATTACTTCATTTTAAACCAAACAACAATAACCCGTGCGTCCGCACAGATTTTTTACTAGTAAATAATATGATAATAAGTGAGCAACTTAAAAGAGAATAATGATCAGAATACTAAAAATAATAAGATAACACGTGGAGACAAAAATCACCTCTTCCATTTAGAAGTAGGAAAAAAAACAAGAACAGAACATCATATATACACAGAAAGAGAAAGAAAAGTAACATGAGTGAGAAGGAAAAAAAACAGAAATAAAATTCAGCCTCAATCGTAGAGAGATACACAACGCATGTACCTACAAGAGATCGACGGTGAATTTGCTTGGCAGAACTCACGTGAGGGAAAGAAAAGGTGTGGCTTTTGTGGTAATCTTTTTCTTATAGAATTCTAGGGTTTAAATAGGTGGAAAATTAGGTATAGGAATTAAGTTGATGATTTTGATTAGGAAGATTCAGATTAGGCTTGGAGCTCAAGATTTTGTAATTGAAAATTCCAAAATGTATCAGCAATTTGTGTATTGATCACTGATTTCCCGCTGTTTTTGCCTTTTGATCTATTTTGGCAAGTTTGGATGCAAATTTGGTATTTGATTTGTCTTTAATTCAGTCTCATAATGCAAAAAAGAGAAAGAAATAACATTGGACTAGAATAACACGTAAAAAGAAAATAGAAGGAAGCAAGTATGAATTTTGAGAAAAAAAAAAGTAAAGAATGAGGATTAAAAAATAATAAAACAAAATACTAAAAACATTTTTTATTTATTATTTATTAAGACTTAAAAAGAAGAAAATAATTATATTTTGATTATTTTGGTAATTTTTAATTTTTTTAAAATAAGTATAAGATTTAGAAAAGAAAAAAAACTGGTAAAAACCTGATAATTTAAAGACCTAAAAAATTTGTGGGGAATTAATGCCATAATTTTTTCCTATTTTTATTTTAGGAAATTTGTAATGATTTGATTTGATTTTGGTTTGGGTGATTTGGGAAGAAGAAATACAGTTTCGATAGGATTCGAACTCGATAATTCATGCTTAACTTTCCTACTATACTACCAACTAAGCTACTTGACCAATTCGAAATTGAAAGCCTTAAAACTATACAAGGGAAACCGATCAAAATTTGGGGTATGACAGCTGTCCATATTTAATTGTCTTCAACCTGAGAGCATGATTGACGATAAGTCATCATGCGATTATGGTGGGAGATAATTAAATACGAGAGGAACAAAAATTTTGTCCACTAGAAACAGTTGTGAAAATGGTCAGCCTATACGAAGTCGCAACTGCTGGGGATATGAAGGACTTAGTATTGTCTTAAGAGCGGATACATAACTATGATAGTTTAGAATGACCTAACTGCCATCGATGTCAAAATTAAACTGCCATTGATGTAAGAATCGATGCTAGGACTAAACGACATCGATGTAAGAATCGATGCTAAAACTCAACTGTCATCGATGTGAGAGTCGATGCTAAAACTCATCTATCATAGGTGTAAGATCCGTGCTAAAACTCAAATGTCATCGATGTAAGAATCGATGCCAAATCAACTATCATCAATGTAAGAATTGATGTTAAGTAAACTGTAGTTGGTGTAAGAACTAATGTTAAATAAATTCTCAACGGTGGAAATAATTGAGTTGTATGAACCAAAATAACATGATCGCGGTGTAAGAACCAAAAATAAACAACAGTGTATGAACCAAAATTGAATGACAGTGGTGTAAAAACCAATGAATGACACCGATGTAAGAACAAAAAGAAACAGCGATGTATGAACCGAAAAATGACAACGGTGTAAAAACAAAAAATAAACAACGATGTATGAACCGAAATAAAATGACAGTGGGGTAAGAACTAAAATAAGATATTAATGGTGTACGAATTGAAACAAAATTGTACCAGTGGTAAGACCTTAAATAAAACTTGCACTGACATGGATCCCGAAATGAAAACCGCATCGAAATGGGACCTGAAATGAAAACTATTATGAACTTAAAATAAAAACTAACATGGGACCCAAAATAAAAACTCATATAGGACTCAATATAAAACTCACACTAACATGGGACTCGTGTGGGACTCAAAACCAAACTCTCACTATAATGGTACTCGCGTGGAACTCAAAATCAAACTCTCACTATCATCGTACTCGCGTGGGACTCAAAATTAAACTCTCACTATCATGGGACTCGTGTGGGACTCAAAATCAAACTCTCATTATCATGGGACTCGTGTGGGACTCAAAATCAAACTCTCACTATTATGGGACTCATGTGGAACTAAAAATCAAACTCTCACTAACAAAGGATTAGTGTGGGACTCAAAATCAAACTCTCACTATCACGAGACTCGTATGGGACTCAAAATCAAACTCTCACTATCATGGAACTCAAAATCAAACTCTCACTATCATGGGACTCGTGTGGGACTCAAAATTAAACTCTCATTATTATGGGACTCATGTGGGACTCAAAATTAAACTCTCACTATCATGGGACTCGTGTGGGACTCAAAATCAAACTCTCGCTATCATGGTACTCGTGTGGGACTCAAAATCAAAACTATTACTAACATGGAACCCAAAATGAAACCCGTATTGACACCCTCATCGACGTAAGAACTAAAAAATCTCATCTACTCCTTGTCGGTGACAAAGCTTGACCACTGGGGAATTCTACTAAAGATACCTGTTTGAGGAAATCCATTTGCAGGGGATGCAATGTGATAAATAATCTCGTGGATGGGACCATAGAATTCCATGGATGGGACCAAAGAATTCCATGTATGAGACTAGAGAGTTAGAGAATAAAATTATCATGGATGGTACCATAGCCAACAAGGGAGCCACAGACGGTGCCAGAGCAATACAGGTATCATGGACGGCGCCAGAGCAAAACTTCTACTGGAGAGTTCTTTGTGTGTGTGTGTGTATGTGTGTGTGTGTGTGTGTGAGGCCAACAAATTAATCAACTTTTATATTATATAGTTGTATGCTAATAACATGCTATGAATTTTACAAGAGATAATATACTAGTAGAGTAGCAATATAGGAGAAAAAGAGAAGAGAGAAAGGAGTATTGCATTATTCTTTACCTGCCTATTTGCCTATTTGTTTGTAAGAAGAAACTAAGAAGAGAGAAAAAATGTGTGAAAATAGAGAAAAAATGAAGAAATATTGTAGATTTGATCAATTAATTGAAACAATAGAAAAAAAAAAGATAATCAATAGAAAAAGAAGTGTGTTTAATTTTTAAAAAGATTGAAATATCCTTATAAAAAACAAAATGTAATATACATTTTTATTATCATAGTAATATAATTGCATATATAAATTGATTTTATTTTTTATTTTAATTCAAAAATCAAATTAATTATTTCTTTATAAAAATTAAATTATTGTTTTATTAATTATTAAATATTTTAATTTAGTTATTTAGTTAGATTAATTTATTACTTAATATTGAATTAATTAGAATGGCTTAATTTTAATAATTTGTACTAATTTATATGATTAAATTATGATATTATAAAACAAAACTATTGAACTAATTTTATAAAATTTCTAAAAGATTATTTAGAAGTGGTTATTGGTCAAACAATAATAACATAGCTTAGTGTTTTTTAAATAAAATGATCCAGTAATAACAATAGTAAATTTGAGAAAAATCCAACATTTTAATATCTCTTCCCACTTTTTTTATCATTTTGATATCAGATCCAATCAATTTTAATCTCTTTTTTGTTTATGTTTACCAAACACAATTGATGAGACACTTCTCTCCATTTTCTCTCTTTTCAACTTCTCTCTTCTCTTTTTTTCCACAAACAAAGAGACTTTACGAATTTCCCATTACTAAATTATATATATCATATTTATAGACAAATTACACAAAAGAATGAATACATATTAATATACCTAAGTGAATGAAGTATAATGGAAGACAAAAAGACAAAGTCATTAACATATTATTCATAATAAAAATGTTTTAAAATCTACTAAGAAATGATAAGAAATGAAATAGAGAAGAAATATAGGAAAGAATGTATTATTTATTTTGGATAGAAATTAATTGATATTGCATATTGTTCATGAAGATCAAGAAGATGATGAGTGAAGTAAGAACCCAAACTTTTGACGGATTATACCCAAATCTAGGAATCAAGGAGGGAGAAAAATTTATATATAGGCTTGCTAAGGGAAGAGAAATAAAGACTAGAGATTTAGATCAAGTGAAGTGTGTTAAAGATAAAGAAGGTAAGGTCAAGGTTCATGAAAAGGATATAAAGGATAGGTGGAAGACGTATTTTTACAACCTATTTAATGAAGGATATGATATCGCACCGAACTCTAGCATACTCGGCTTTAGAGAAGCATATCAGAACTATAATTACTACCGTTAGATCCAAAAACAAGAGGTAAAGGAACCTTTGACAAGAATGAGTAACAGTAAGACGGTTCGACCAGACAACATATTGTGGAAAATTCTTGGAGATAGAGGTATTGATTGGCTCACCAACTCTTTAATGAAATTATGAGGTCAAAGCGCATGCTAGAGGATTGGAGAAAAAACAACTTAGTTCCAATCTATAAGAACACGGGGGATGTACAAATTTGTGCAATTTATAGGGGGAATAAGCGTATGAGTCATACCATGAAGTTATGAGAAAGAGTGATTGAACGAAGATTAAGAAAAAAGACTCAAGTATCCAAGAATCAATTTGGTTTTATGCCTGGAATGTCAACCATGGAAGCGATTTATCTATTATGATGTGTGATAGAGCAGTATCAGATGGACCAACAAGACATGCATTTAATTTGTATTTACTTGGAGAAGGCATATGATAGAGTTCCTAGAGAGATTTTATGGAAAACCCTGGAGAAGAAAGATGTTAGGATTGCATATATTCGAGCTATCCAAGGTATGTATGTAGGGATATTGACTAGTATGCTGACACAAGGTGGAGAGACAGACGAATTTATCATTACAACTAGTTTGCATTAAGGTTCAACCCTAAGCCCCCACCTTTTTAGTTTAATTTTGGATGTACTCATGAAACACATCTAAAAGCTAGCACCGAGATACATGTTTTTTTGCAGATGATATAATTCTTCTTGGAGAGTCAAAGGAAGATTTAAGTAAGAGGTTGGAAACTTGGAGACGAGTTTTAGAAACACATGGTTTTTGCCTAAGTAGAAGTAAAAACAGAGTATATGGAATGTAAGTTTAACAAAAGAAAAAGCATTTCTAACCTAGATGTAAAAGTTGGAAACCATATTATCTCTCAAGTAACATAGTTTAAATATCTTGGGTTTATAATACAAAATGATGGAGAAATAGAAGGGGATGTAAACCATCGAATTTAAGTTTGGTGGTTGAAATAGAGAAGGGCATCCAGTGTTTTATGTGACGAAAAGGTACCTCACAAGTTGAAGGAAAATTTTATCGAACTGCGGTGAGACCTACGATTTTGTATGGGACAAAATGTTGAGTGGTTAAAAATCAACACGAGAATAAAGTAAGTGTAACAGAGATGAGGATGTTGCGGTGGATGTGTGGTAAGACTCGACGTGATAGAAAATCTCTATAACAGTACCAACCTTGCACCATCTTTCGAAGAGATTCCACAACAAGAGTTTCAAAAAAATATCTTGGTCACACCTTGGCTGTGAGGACTCCACAAAACTAAAATATTAACCAAAATCATGGGTCATTATTGATAGAAAATAAACTCTAAAATGAAGATTTTACATCTGAGGGTTTCATAATATTAAAAAAGCAACAAAACTCAACACTTAAGAAATCCATTTCAAACACTATAAAATAACAAAAAGAAACAACAACATTCAGAAAAGAAGAGACAAATCTCCGAATGTATCTAAAAGAACAAACATTCTTTATTTTCGGGAAACATGATGGGGGCAAGTTTGATTTCCATATAAGGTTGAAGATAAAATAGTAACCTTTAAGAAACCTGTCCAAAAATCAATCAAAAATATATTGAATCAAACAAACAATTAACCATGAAGCAGTACACATTTCAGTCAGATCACGGTCGTCGTCGAATCGTCGATAAAACACATCAATCATTTCGATTCTGACGACCACTACACTCACCGCCAAAAATACGTTGTCGCCACCACATATCTACCACCGCGATAACAACAGCCCACCTAAATCATTTTCGTAAACCAAATTAAAGAAAGAATTAAAAGAGCATAGAAAAAACATGAAGAAAAAATAAAAAGAAAGAGGTTTGCAGAAGAGGAAGACTCAAATCTGCAGCATGAGAGAGAAAGTATAAAAAGATGTAGAACAAAAAGAATTAAAAAGGGTGTAAATTGAGAAGCATATTGTTTTCTTATATATGATAGATTTAACTAACTGAAAAGGAGAACCACGTGGCAAAACCTTTAAAAAATTTACACATCCAAGCTGGCAGTAAAACGGTGCGTTTAGACTCGTCTTCCATACTGAGCGAGTGTGGATCTAGCGAAGTAGAAGAAGATGCAGTGGTACTTAGTCGCTACGCTTCTCACCGTTCTCACCAGTTCTCAGGTCACACTCACTTTCCCTAAATCATCACATAAACCCTAATTTCATCAATTTCATTTCTTAATTTGTCGATTTTGATTTCATTTTCACCATTTTACATTGCAGGGAATACTAACAACCCTATCGCAAACTAATGGAACGTATAAGTATGATTATGCAACTGTACCATTCCTCGCTGAGGTTTTTAAGGTATATCAACTTCATTTTATAGCAAACTAGTTACTTTTGATTTTACTTGTTGCTGATTTCATTTCATTGTTGAAATTTGCTCTTTTTTCTCAGCTTGCTGTGTCAAGTTTGTTACTTTGGAAGGAATGTCAAAAATCGCCTCTTCCAAAGATGACAACTGAGTGGAAAACAGTTTCTCTGTATCCAATTCCTTCTGTTATTTATCTGATTCATAATAATGTTCAGTTTGCTACTCTCACGTTTGTGGACACTTCCACGTATCAGATAATGGGTAATTTGAAGATTGTTACCACTGGAATATTATTCAGGTGCGTTGTTTTTTTCTTATGAATTCAGACTAGACTCGAATCTCGGTTATTGTGTTGTTTTTTCTTTCTTAATTAGTTAGAGCTGATGTTAGACGGTTATTTCTAGGCTTTTCTTAGGGAGGAAGCTTTCCAACTTGCAGTGGATGGCCATTATGCTGTTGGCCGTTGGAACAACCACAAGTCAGGTGCCACATTTTTGCTGTTTTACAGATTAAATTATCTGGCTTTTAGGGTATTTTATAAGATGATATCTCAGCATTGTGCGTTGTTTATTACCTTTGTATCATGAACTCAAAGATTCTATGTTTGCACAGGTTTGTATAGCTCTGATACAGTAGATCCGAGTATAGTACATTACATAAGTCTCGCATTTTATAGTCTTGTTTTCATTCAGCAAAAATGATTTCTGGAAGGCACCTTATGTGCACTCCTTTTACAGTTGATATTGCTCCTTCTAACGATATTTGTTCTTTTTTATAATTGTAACTGTGTTGGTGAGGTGATATTAAGTCATAATATACTTAACTGCGTTGAGAAGTTGTTAATTTAAGATTTATTCTAGAGTGATAATCGTAACTTGCTAAAATCCTTCAAATATGAGAATTTGAGAAGCACATTCTTAGGTTTAGGAGGTTTGGCTTCCATTGAGAGAATGAAAATAAAATGGAGTGACAAAGTGTCTTACAAATGCAACATGGCTTTTGATATCTTTGAGATTTCCTTGAAATAACCATGAGAACTGGTCCTAAGAGTTGCACTGAACTTGTATGTTAGAATACATGGGATTTGAAGCCCAAATACACCAATTAAAAATAAATGTCCTAAATGGCTACATGCCTACATCACAGTTACATTAATTTTGAAAATATTTCTCTTTATCATTTCATACAAAGATATTGTTCTTTTTTTATGGTATGTATATTGGGATAATTAGCCCTATGATAAAAAATGTTATTGAGATGAGTGTATACTGATTATTGTATAGGTCAAGGGCTGTGGAGAGGCGTCCTGTGACTCCCTATTCTCAGCACCAATTCAGGGTTACATGTTAGGAGTTCTATCTGCTTGTCTCTCAGCATTAGCTGGAATTTATACCGAGTTTTTGATGAAGAAAAACAACGACACCTTATACTGGCAGAATATACAGTTGTACACGTAGGTTTTTCGTTTGTTTTTGAATTTGCCATCATGTCAAATTTCTAGACAGCCATGTGAACACATTTGTCATTGTGATAATCTTTTGAACTATTTATTTCGAATGCTATTTCATATCCATTTTATGTCCCATTTTCAACTATCAAATGAACATGGTTATTACATGCATCAAGAAATGAATGCTCTGTTTTCATGTTGAGTAAGAAGCAGCATAGCATATGCTACTGTTGAATTTACATTGTTCTATGTAAGATTCTTATTCCTATACTCTTTAGTTTCTCATTGTTCTATGTAGAATTTCCATTATTGTTTATATATCCGGTAACATGAGGCATATATTTCTGCTCTATTTTTTCGTAGGGAGTTGTAACTTATTTGTGTTTTCTACCCCATATACCAAATTCACATTTCTGTATAACTAAAATGGGAATATGTGACAAGTGTTGCTTAATTATGTTCAGATACCTTTTAATCATCTGCTAAGTAGAATACACATTAAATCGGTTTCTTTCTCCAGGTTTGGTTCAATTTTCAATTTAGCAAAGCTTATTGTGGATGATTTCAGAGGTGGCTTTGAAAATGGGCCCTGGTGGCATCGCATTTTTAATGGATACACAGTCACCACTTGGTTGGTGGTATTAAATCTAGGGTCTACCGGTCTTTTGGTTTCATGGTTAATGAAACATGCTGATAATATTGTTAAGGTATATCTTTCAACCCGCTTGCAAGTTGCAAGCTTTTTACCTCTTGTATATTTACATACTTCATATATTTGATGAACTCATTATGTGAAATTTCGTTTTCCACTGAATAATCTCTTTCTTTAAGGTAAACAGTTAACTTTTCTGTAACCCTGAAATTAGTATAAAGCATCACATCATAGTATTAGGTCCTTTTATGTTTTTTCGTTTCTTTTTTCTCCATAACGGTTAGCTGTATCTGCTTTCTTTAGGTCTATTCAACATCCATGGCAATGCTGCTTACAATGATTCTATCAACATTCCTCTTCAGTTTCAAACCTACATTACAGGTAAATTCCAGCCCAAGCAAGGCCAAAATTTGTATGCAACCACTTTGTATTCTCCCCTTATGTCCTAAGATTGAAGTCAACATTTTACTGCACATAATTTGGAATTTAAAACACCTCATGATGATGATATAATCATATGATGTTTTACAGGATTAGGAAAGCTGTTTGCTGTTGCTGTAGTTTAGAATCTGTCATTCTTAAATTTTTGTGAAATGCTTGAATTGATTATTCTTATCAAAACTGATTTTTTTATTTCATGCAGTGACCTTATTTCTTTTAACAGTATGTTTTATGCATGTTGTTACTTTTTTCGTTCAAATTTTAGTTGAAATTGAATACTGATATGATTGTTTGAAACCTTTGTCATTGTTGACAGGCAATAACTAGATAATAATTTCTTTTTTTTTTCTCTCTTTGCAGCTATTCTTGGGAATTATTATTTGTATGATGTCTTTACACATGTATTTTGCCCCACCAAATATGCTCTTAGATATGCCATTAACAGTTAAACCTGATGAAGAAGAGAGGCTCATTGAAGTTTCTGTTGATCGGAGAACACATTCATGATGTATATTGGCATCTGAATACAATGCTTTGGTAATTTATTTTATTTTATCAATACATCAAAAAAATCATTACCATATCACATCTAACATTTTTAGTTAGATGATACATGTAGCATTAAGAAAGTATTTATTCAATGTAAATTTTGATTAAACGAGTAATATGGTTGCCTTGTGACATTAGTGGTCCTAGGTTAAAAGTGGAAATTGTCTTTCTTTTCTCGATGCCAATGATAGTGCTGTGTACATCTTACCCTACAAAAACTCCATATAGGGCCATCTCATGAAATGGGTCACCCTTTTAAATGATATATTATATAAGTGGAACCGGTCTTTCTTTTCTCGATGCTAACGGTAGTGCTGTGTACATCTTACCCTACAAAAACCCCACATAGTGGCCATCTCATGAAATGGGTCACACTTAAATGATATATGATATAATATAACTGCTCAAACACGACCCTGTGCCCTCTGATTTAATGGTTAGATATAGTGTTCATACGTGTGCAGATCCATACAAAGATAATCCCATTGAGTATGAGAGAAATAGAAAAGGGAAAGGGGAGTGCATAGTTATCTTGCATGCATTATTCTAAATGGAGTATCACTATCAAAAAGATATTTCTGTTTTTATTCCGAGTACATAACTGAATACAACACTTCAGTTTAAATATATTGGTATTGAGCTTTCTGCATTAAAATTATTGAGACTGTATTTTAGAGGAATGCTCATTACACCTTTAAATGTGGATCTCACCCCTCTAAAAATCCGAAAATGCCCTTCAAGCATCCGGAGATGTATCTTTGGACGTGCCCAAAATCACACCAGATTTCGTTTTTTCTGAGATCCACCCCATATTGAACAAAATATGTTACTTAGATGCATCTCCGTATATTATTTGAGTGTATTTGGAGATGCATTTTCAAAATGTTCACCGAAGTCCTTTAAAAAGTATTGGAAGCGTGTTAATGGCAAGGGGGATTGTTTTCAGAGATGCATCTCCGGAAACCCCCCTGAATCATTTCGGAGCAGCATCATTTCGTCTGAAAATGGCTAAAAATAGGTGCGTCCGGAGATTCTTATGCAGACACTAAGGGCATTTGTGAATTTTCACGGTGATGAGGGAGCACATAGAGCACATATAAAGGTGGAAAGAATAACCCTCGTATTTTAGATGTATAGAATGAAATTGCAGCTATTACGTTTTTTATTGTTCCAGTTAATTCACCTGTAAGCAAGCCATTGATAGTTTTGGTTTTCAATAGAAGGCCTATTAAAGTAATCTGTTCTATAGCTTGCAGAATATATTTTTTTTCAATCTGCAAGGCTTCAATGGTTTCTGAAGAGTGGGCATCTTCATTTGGACAAGTTCGACTCTTCATTGCTAATTGCTAATTTGAACTCCCATGCGCTGAAGGAAAATATGGTTTTAACATTGAAATGCACAAAATGTGATTTAACTTACTCTGGTGTTACTGATAAGGGTGCTACCCATTGACCCTCTAAGTCACAAGTCGTCAAGGCAGCCACCATATTTCTACCTGTTGCTGTACAAACTTAACAATTTTTTCATCGTAATTAATTTGAAGACTTGTTTTACAGGGATGAAGGGTTTGATTTTTATTTCTTTTGAAAAAGAGCTTATAGCTAAAGGTTAAGGAAGAAAAAAATTCCAGTGTTTGACATTAAGAGTTTGGTGCTCATATAATATGCTCCCTGTTTGCTAGACAGATACTCAAGACTAATATTTCTTTCCTTTTATTTCCTTCTATTTCCTTCTATATCTTCACCTCCTTGAAAGATATATTTGACATTAAGATACACCAGCCCATTAAAGAAGTCGTCAAGAGCAAAAATATATCTGAGAATTTTTTGGTTACATGAGAAAAGAAAAAATAAACTATATCAAAAATTATATTTCTAAAATGTCAGCTAACATAGCTGAGAATAATTCTTCGCAAATTCTTGTTCAACAAAAAAAAATCAATATTGTTAGGTTGAATGTCTTATTAGGATTTAAATTCTGGTATTTATGGTTGTGTGTATGAGTTTTTTATGGTTATTATCACTTTCTTTAAAAAAAGCTGAGAAAAACTCATGACAAAGTTCATGTAAAATGGTTAGAGATTCTGAACTCTTCAACATGAAGAATCGTTGAACTCCCAATACTATAGGAGAATTCGTGAATATAGAATATACCTTGTCTCCAGAACAAACTCCTTAAATAATATAGATTGAAAATTGCAGTACTTTTACTTTGAGAACCATCTGCACATTTAAAATTTAGGAAGTTTTTTATTTCATCCTATATTGTGGAAAAACATCTTATGGAAAATACAAAATGTCTCTCAGATTTCAGAGATGTATTTTCGGACACACCTTATTCAAAATTTAAACGTTAATTGATTTGGAGATGCATATCTATAATATTTTAAAACATATATCAAGCATCCCACCCCGAAGGCATTTTACACATTTATTGTTTTGGAGATGCATTTTCATTTAAAATTTTCAGAAATGCATCTCCGTACCCTATCAAAATAGTGTATGTTCCTTTTTGTTTATGATTTATAAACGTTATGTACCCTGTTACGTGATGAGATTTTAATCATACAATTGATGTGCAAAAAATTACTTATAAATCCAGATTGTCCAAAAAGGACATAAATAAAGTCGAAATACATGATAAAGTAGTATGAAGTGAAAATAAAATACGATCCATAATGAATCCAAAGTACACTACTGCACTAATGTGTATGTTGGACTACAGTTCTCCGGGCTCCTCGGGCTCATTGGCCTTCACAACCCCATCCTCAAGCACTGTCTTTGGTACATCAATCCCTCTCGTGCCTCCATCATGATGGCATATAGGACTGCCTCACATCAGACCCATCAGGGAAGATACATTTGTCAATGTATGTCTGCGCAATCTCCATTATGCAACGACATTTAGGCAAGACATCATGAGCATAATTTAATTGTGTTTGCTCCTGTAGTATCTCCTGATGAGCTGACCTTGATGGTTTTCCTGGAGCAACATGCACCATATACGAATGTGACACCCTGAAGAACCACCTGATGTACTCGTCGACGTAGCTCCAATCGCTTTCAACTATGGTACTTCGTGTCTCCTTTGATATCATATGACTCTATTAATCATCAAACATGACTTCCATCTCTCTACGTGTCAAAGCATGGGGAGCAAAGACAACAAGGTGTCAGGGAATAGTCTGAGTATAACCGAACTGCCGCATCACGCACTCAGGAAGATGAGGAGCAGTGAGACGTGATTCGCAAGCCAACCATCCAGAGTATAACACTATGTCATCAAATGGTTGCGTCTCACGGTGATCAACATAGTTGTTAAAGTGCATGTCCTCGGCAACCAAGCGATCAGAATACACTTTGAACGATTATGTCATCTGATTCCCTCTGAGCGGGGAAAATGAAGAAGCACATAACATATCCTCAATGTAAGTCGGTACACCCGCCCAATCGAAGATGTGCGGGAAGTGCTGGAGGATCCAAGCCTGAAAAGTGTTGGAACACACGAATCATCAGTAATGATGTTGTAAAGATGAAATTAAAATGACACAAAAATTAAAGAGAAAAGGGACTATGCACTGACAGTGTAAATTAATTTCACACTGTTAACTAATGACGACGATGTATCCCGCCAAGTCATACTGTAAAATTTAAAATACTTGTATGATATGGCAAAATAATATATTCTCATTAGATGACAGTGTAAAATATTTTTACACTGTCAGTGCATCACCATTAAACCCAAAATTAAAAGACTAATAAATATTACCGTTAGTAGTGTGATAATGCATGTGACCTACTTCGTCTTCCACCTACAACCCTCTGATAACTTCGAGTACAGGTAGACCAAACAAGCGGCCCCCCAATTGTACTCATAGATCCGCTCGAAGTCCTCGAAGTACCGTAGGTAAACGACGTCTGTATAAGTGGTGCTCTTGTCCACAAAAATTATAGTGCCAACCAAATATAGTATGTATGCTCTTATAACATACGCTCCATGGAGCCTTACATGCTCGTCATCGCCTCTAACCTGCTCTTCTATGAGGAGCTCATTTGTATATATCTTTTTCAGGAATTCAAACCTAGCATCAGCCCATCTGGTTTTCTCCATCTACGTCATCGTAGCCTCTGGGCCAACTCCCATATAGTCTACCATCAACTCGAGTGGCTATTCTTTGTTAATCCTTCCATGATCTAGAAGTTTTCCCCTGATCGGAAGATGCAGCAAACACGACACATTGTCGAGTGAGATAAACATCTCATCAAGCAGAAGATGAAATGACGAGGTCTCAGTGTGCATTAAGCATCCCATGGTTGATCGTAACATAATCGTTCATGCATAAGTCCTTCATCTCAAATAGGGACAAAGCTTCTTGAAACCACTCCTTATTTGACTGAGGCAAGCCAGTAATCTTCCGCTTGTGGTTAATAATCTTCAGCGGATCATGGTCCTATAGAAAAATAAATCAATGTTAGAAACTTGTAATATATTAATAAATGTAAATTAAAAAGAATGATCCAACTAATGTTACCTCTCTGTCCCAGATATGTTTGGCAGTATGGTTTGGGTATAAATGTAGTAGTGACAACTCTACAGGGCCTTCTCCAAATGCTTGAGGTGGCTCTAGCTCGTCATCCTGATCAGTCTCACCATCTGGATGTGGCACTAGCTGTTGAAACAGTATTAGGGGGTGTTTTTATCGTCTCTACAGGGATTGTCGATATTAGATGCTTGCCGTTCAATAGTCACAATGTTTTAAGTTCACGAGTTTCAAATGGTTCTCGATTTCGGTTAACATTAGTTGGTAGCAAAGAGTAAATTTGTGGCAAAGAGTTTGTAAGGTTTTTAGGAAAGCATGTCAAGGTTAGGTTTCGCTAATCCTTTTCACATATATCCAATTAATCAAGCATATGAACTTAGTTTCCGACCAATACAACCGTGTATCCTTCCGACTAAGTTTATGTCTAAAGCAAAGTCGTGAGTATCGTTGTTTAGACCGTTAGATGATGTCTCACGCTAACAATCGAAACAAAAATCGTTAAGATCAACACAAAGCGAATAACAAATCCCAAATCTATGTCTAGAGTTTGGTTTTTAAGAGATGAAATTATTTGGTCATGATTTGCAAAATCTATGTCTAGAGCAATACAAACCACACATGAATCATTAAGAGCAAATAACTTCATCTATATTGATCAATAACTTTGTTCATATACAAAAGATCAAAAGAAATACATATGATCAAGATCAACTACATCTAACCTTAATACAAAAGTGTTTTGCTACTCATTCTCATGGTAGCTTGGATGACAAGTAAGTTACAAAGCTTTTGGAGCATCAATCTTCAAAGATTCAAGGATTGAAGCATAAAAGCTTTGGATTCAAAGAAAAATAATAAAAGATGAAGTTTTTGATATCTCAATAGTTTTCTAGGTTACCAAGATTGTTTCTCCAAGTGTTTTTTTCAAGTCCCCCTCAAAAATATCTAACCAACACACTAAATAGCACTTTCTGCCCAGACAAATTCGCCAGACGAGCTATAAAATTCGCCTGGCGAAACCTTTAAGTACAGCCCACATGCCAGAACAATGCAAAGAACCCTGAGAAAAAAACTTGAATTCGCCAGGCGAATTTCAGACTCGTCAGGCGAATTACAGACTCGCCAGGCGAATTACTTTCGCCACCAAGTCGCCTGGCGAATGTTGCAGCGAATCACTTCCAGAAGCCACTCAATTTGAAGATCCATTCGCCAGCTGACTCGCCAGGCACTCGCCTGGCGAATTTCTCCTTCCGCCACCCATTCGCCAGGCAAATTCATTGTTTGTTGCAGACACGCGACGTTGCTCATTTCATCGTGTTTTCTTCCGATTTTTGCCGCGTCCTTTTTACGGAAATGCTGCAAAACTAACAAAAACATCAAATAGGCCAAAATAAAACATTGATTCAAAAATCGCTTAAAAATAAGTTGTTTCGCATTTAAGGCATTCGGAAAAGAGCTTAAAAATGCAAAAAATAAACCTAAAATTCATTTACAATCAGATACTTATCAAACTCTCCCCAACTTGCCTTGTTGTTTGCCTTCAAACAAAAATTAGTGTTAACAACTACAAACAAGAATTTCAAGCACTAAATCAACCGAAAACATCAATGGTTCAAACTTGACACCTACACGCACAAAGTATTTCCACAAAGTTGCATAGAATCCAAGCACAATTATGAGTTAAGTTCTAAACACAACTTACACAATGCAAAATCAAGTTCCTACAAGCTCAAGTTGAATCAGCTAACTTCACTTATTATTAACACACTATATACATAATTACACACGGGACAAAACACTCTCACAAGCAATCGTGCCACATCCGGAATTATTCATGCATTCATCTCACAAAGTTATTAAAAATAAGTAGAAACTAAGACCACAAAGGACTTTTATGGTTGTAATTTGGCCGGGGTAAAAACAAGGGACATATGTACACGGCCATTGAATCAAGAACGGATAAATTTCACAAAGAGCATTTTTCTTTTTAAACACAAACCTTCTTGCTTAAACTTCCAACACTAATTCTCACAATGCATTCTCTTTTATGGCTTTGATTCTTATACTTTTTTTTTCTCTTTGATTTTTCCTTTTCTTTTTTTTCTTCGTTCTCTTATTGAATTCATTTGAGAATGCATTGTATCCACCATTCTTTTCTCCTTTCAAAATTAAACCATTCTCCCCAACCTCAACAATACTACAAGTTCATTTTAAATACTCTTCAAAACATTGTTAACATCCGGGTTCATGATTCACAAACAAAATATATATATATATATATATATATATATATATATATATTTCTTTTTAGGCTCAAAAGGAGTTTCAAATACGCGCACACTCACAAGGTTACTCAGAAGTATTTTTGGAACGGTGATTTTCCTCATAGTGCTCAAAAATTGCCTTGATCATTTATAAGTTTCCAATCATTTAAACAACTCACAAGATTAAACATGAACAAGACGAGTAAAACAACGATTACTTGACTCTCTTTTTGGTGAACAATGGAAAGCATCTCACTTTTGTGGTTTTGTCCTAATTGATTCAAACATGAACAAGTATTTACAACACAATGCATTATCATAATTTGTATAAAGCACCAACTCACAATCATGCTAAAATTATACACAACACATTCACACTTTGATTGTGCACACAATCAAGAATTCTATCATCACCATCAATGTTTAATGCTAACAAAGCACCCTTCTTGTGCTAACACAAAATTTTCAAAAATTAAGGGCAATTGTCACTTTCTTTGCGCAAACACACATAAAATAAAAACAGAATTTAAACTAAACAAAATTTTACACTAACTGAAATATTATAAGTATTGGTGTAAACACACCAAAAGTTGTACTCGCCGAAGCGATCCAGAATACTACAACCGAAAATTCTCGCCGAAGCGATCCAAAAATTCTAACTGTCATATAAAAACTGAAAATAAAATTCATAAAACGCAATAAAAATCCTTCACTTGGACGCCTCCTCTAATTAACCAAATCATGGAGATCATCCTACATCTCGTCAGCACCATCATCATCATCAGCTCCACCATCATCCCCAGCATCAACAGCTCCAGTTGGACCTCCCCCCTGAAAAGAAAGGACGCATGCCCACAGGCCAGTTTGCATAATTATCATAGTCCGTCATAGTAGGAAAAGGAACAACTTCTTGCGGTGTGGTTTGAAACTGGTACAGCTGCTGCATGCAATTGAAATTGAACTCCGATGATCTCTGGTAAGCTTCAGCCATATCCCATGAGTAATTGAATGCAGCTCGCATTCTAGGATCCCACGTCGAATAATCAAGAGCCTCAGGCTGCTCACTAGGGTGCTTACTAGGCTGCGAGCGGGATGACTGACCAATACTAGAACCCTTCCTCTTCTCAATCAGCTTGTTCTTACAATACCTCTCAATATAGTCATCATTAATAACCCCCCTCCTTTTCTCGTTAATCACGTCAGGCATCATGATCCACTTTTTGAGACAAAGAGCTGTAACATAACAAGGGAAAATAATAGGGGCAGTAACATGTACCTCGGGGCGTCGTGTATTTTCGATAAAAAATTTCATTTCAGACGCAATGATCCGAGCAACATCAACCTCTTTTCTTCCATGATCTAATAAAGTAGGAGGCCAACATCAGGCGGAATCGAGGAACAGTGGGATTTGGGCCTAATGTTGTGGAGGATTAGAAGAAGAACAACTTGCACATCCGGAGGCATGTCCTCCCTCCGATAACGGATGGCATTACCCACAGCGTTCCTTTCCACACTTTTTCCCGGAAACAAAATGGTCTTGGCAATCTTATCATGATCAAGATGCGTGCCAAGCTCCTTAGTGTAGGCATTCTTCTCGAACATTCCTAAAGGACTCGGTTTTCCAAAAAGGTTATTGATGTCTTCACGATCGAACCTAATTTCTTTGCCACGGACATAAGTGATGTACCGGAACACTTGCATATCTCCTTGAGTTTCGGGGAATTCAAGAGCGTTTGCGTAGAATTCACGCACCATCTCGTAGTTGAGTGCTTCCAAAGGATTTATCAAATGTCCCCACTTTTTATTGTTGCAAATTTTAGCCAGCTTCCGGTATGGACCCTCAGGGTTGATATCAAACCTTTTTTCGGATAAAAATTGTCGGCCTTCAAGCATTCTGTACCGGGCAGCATGAGCTGCACTTAAGAACTGGTTCGGATCAAATTCAGGTTGTTGCCCGGAACCGCTTCCTGTAACCATCTTCTGTTTCTTTCCACCAGTGACTTTGGTGTTTGGCGGCATCTGAAAAATTGGAAGACACAAAGCAAAGGAATCGTTGTCTAATGTCAGCAAAATCCAAACACCAAACAAATTCAAAACAGAAACTAAAACACCTAAAAAAATAAGACATATGTGCAAAACAGAACAGAAAAATAATAAAATAAAAAAATAAAAAATAAAAAATGGCCATTCGCCCCAAGCTCGCCAGGCGACTACCTGGCGACCTCTCGCGGCACACTCGTCTGGCGAGTAACTGGCGATTTCTGCAAAATGCATTTCTCTAGGGTTTCAACAACATTCTAACAATTGTGAAACTAAACCCTAATCTAACCTAGTTGAACAAATTAAGAAAAAAAAACAGAATTAAGAACAAGAATTAAAATGCAAGCATACCTTAAATGGGGAGGAAGGTGATGGAGAAGGAAAGGTTTAGAGTGGAAGGGTTGTGAGAGGAGAAGTGAGAGTGAGAGCGAAAGAGGGAAAATGAGAGGAAAAGTGAAAGAAAATGAAAGATAAGGAAAATGAAAGGTGTGATCCCTAGTGGACCCTAATAAAATAATATTTTAATTAATTAAAAAAAACATTCTTTTTTTTTTCTTTTTCTTTCTGCAGACAAAGAACACAAGTCACGCCAAATTCGCCTGACGAATGTGTGGCGAGTGACTGGAGAAATTGAATTCGCCAGACGAATTAAGGATTCGCCAGGCGAATTACACCAGAAGCAGAATGCTCAGCTGTCAATGGTGTAATGCAGAATTTTCCAAAACCTTATAAAATCACTACCAATATCACACAATTCATAAATTAAAACAGTAACGATTAAATACTTACAATGTTGGGGTGCCTCCCAACAAGCGCTTGTTTAACGTCGGCTAAGCTCGACGGTCCAACGCAACCTCAAGGATCGCGAAAAGGAACGACGGCGGGATTCCGCTCGAAATCACCTCCTAGATAAACTTTCAACCTTTGACCATTAACAGTCCAATTCTCCTTTGACGTTGTGTCTTCAATTACAATTGCTCCATATGACTTGATTTCCCGAATCCGAAATGAACCCGACCATTTAGACCTCAATTTATCTTAAAACAATTTCAATCGAGAATTGAAAAGTAGGACCAGCTGTCCCACTTCAAACTGTTTGATCACAATTTTCCTGTCATGGTAAGTTTTGACACGCTCTTTATATAGCTTATTGGAATCATACGCCTGGAGGCGCAATTCATCTAATTCATGCAATTGCATTTTTCTTTTGTCACCGCTCAGAGTTGGGTCAAAATCAAAAATTTTAAGGCCCAAAACGCCTTATGTTCCAACTCGACCGGTAAATGGCAATTCTTACCGTAGACCATTTTAAAAGGGGTGAGACCAATCGAAGCCTTAAAAGCTGCCCGATAAGCCCACAAAGCATCATCAAGTTTATTTGCCCAATCCTTCCTTGAGGATGAAACTGTTTTTCCAAAATTCGTTTTATTTCTCGGTTTGTTACCTCTGCTTGCCCATTAGCCTGAGGATGATATGGTGTTGCAACCTTGTGCTTAACACCATATTGCTCCAAAGCTTTTTCAAGCTGAGTGTTACAGAAGTGGGATCCTCCGTCACTTATCAACACTCGCAGAGTACCAAATCGAGCGAAAATGTTTCTTTTCAAAAAATTTATTACGGTTTTCCCGTCGGCCTTAGCACATGCTATTGCCTCAACCCATTTGGAAACGTAATCAACAGCGACCAAAATGTACTCGTTAGAAAATGAAGATGGAAACGGTCCGACAAAGTCGATTCCCCAACAATCAAATACTTCAAATTCCAGTATATTTTGTAAAGGCATTTCATGCCGCTGTGAAATTCCACCACTTCTCTGACATTTGTCACAACTTTGGGCGTGCGCATGCGCATCTTTGAATAAAGAAGGCCAATAAAAGCCCGATTCAAGGACTTTTGTTGCCGTTCTTAACCCGTTAAAATGTCCTCTATATGGAGAGTTGTGACAATGCCACAGTATGTTCGTGGCTTCATTTACCGACACACATCTTCTCAAGAGGTTGTCGACACCAAGTTTAAACAAATGTGGTTCATCCCACACAAAAGACTTGGCGTCCGACAAAAATTTCCTTTTTTGATGGTGAGTTAGACCATCCGGTATCAATCCGGCGACTTTGTGGTTAGCCATGTCGGCGAACCATGGTCTAACCTGCACCCTAAACAATTTTTCATCTGGAAACTCCTCTTTGACCTCACATTCCTTTTTGGTCACATCAACGTTCACAAGGCGGGATAAGTGATCCGCCACCAAATTCTCGGATCCTTTCTTCTCACGAATTTCTAGATCAAATTCTTATAACAAGAGGATCCAACGAATTAGCCTCTGTTTAGAATCGGGCTTGGTGAGCAAATACTTAATATCCGTGTGATCCGTGTAAACGACAACTCGCGACCCAATCAAATAGGAACGAAATTTTTCCAATGCATACACTATTGCAAGCAACTCTTTTTTCAGTTGTTGCATAGTTAATTTGAGCTTCATTTAAAACTTTGCTCGCATAGTGTATCGCATGAAAAAATTTTGTTTTCCTCTGACCCAAGACAGCACCCACCGCATAATCACTCGCATCACACATTAGTTTAAAATCCAATTTCCAATTAGGTGCGATGATTATGGGTGAGGTAGTCAAACTTTTCTTTAAAACATTAAAAGCAAACATGCAAGATTCATCAAAGTCAAAAAACTTATCTTTGTTGAGCAAATTGCTCAATGGCTTTGCTATCTTCGCGAAGTCCTTGATGAATCTCCGGTAGAATCCCGCATGTCCGAGAAAACTTCGAATGCCTTTGACATTAGTTGGAGGAGGCAACTTTTCAATCACTTCAATTTTGGCTTGATCAACCTCAAGACCTTTGGAGGAGACTTTGTGGCCCAACACTATTCCCTCTGTAACCATAAAATTGCACTTCTCCCAGTTTAATACCAAATTCGTCTCAACACACCGTTCAAGCACAACCTCTAAATTTCTCAAACAAAGATCAAAAGACGCTCCGAAAACGGAGAAGTCGTCCATGAAAACCTCCATTGTCTTTTCAATAAGATCGGAGAAAATAGCTTGCACACAACGTTGAAACGTTGCCGGTGCGTTGCATAGACCAAACGACATCTTTCGGTAGGCAAAAATTCTGAAAGGACAAGTGAATGCTATTTTCTCATGGTCGTCCAGGTCCACTGTAATTTGGTTATACCCGAAATAACCATCCAAGAAGCAATAGAATTGTTGGCCCGACAATCTTTCTAATATTTGGTCCATAAAAGGAAGTGGAAAATGATCTTTCCTTGTCGTGATGTTTAGCCTTCTATAGTCTATGCACATCCTCCACCCCGTCACCATTTTTGTTGGGATCAACTCGTTTTTTTCATTATGGATCACTGTCATTCCTCCTTTTTTTGGTACAACATGGACCGGACTTACCCAAGGACTATCGGAAATTGGGTAAATCATACCGGCATCCAAGAGCTTTAAAACCTCCTTTCTTACTACTTCTTTCATTGTTGGATTCAAACGGCGTTGCGGTTGAGCGACCGGTTTGAAATCCTCTTCCATGAATATGCAATGCATACAATAAGAGGGACTTATGCCTTTAAGATCGGAAAGAGTCCATCCCATTGCTTCTTGATTTTTCCTCAAAACTTGAATTAATTGGTTTTCCTCATTGTCAGATAAAATGTTGCTTATGATAACAGGTTTATTACAATCGTCATCCAGGAAAGCATATTTCAAATTTGAAGGCAACACCTTCAATTTAAGTTGAGATTTCGCATCACTTACCTCTTTTTTTAGCACTTCCTCTTCACATTCCCAAGGTTACAACTTTTCCAAAGATTCAAGTTCCTTTAAACACTCTTCGAGTGCTCTTTCCTCTTCATCGGAGAATACTTCAAAGGATCATCAAGAGCTCTTTGCAAAGGGCTCACAACATGAATTTGTTTTGTGACATCCATAACCACTTCTTCCGTTGCATCTATTCTGAAACAATCACCTTTGTCGTTTTTGTGTTTCATGGCCTCAAATAGGTTGAAACAAACCTCCTCATCTTGGACTCTAACCTTCATGAGACCGTCGTCCATATCAATCGTCATTCTAGCAGTTTTCATAAACGGTCTCCCAAGAATCAATGGAGCGTCTTCATCTTCCTCCATTTCAATTACCACGAAGTCAATAGGAAATAAGAATTTGTCCACTTTAACCAATACATCTTCCGCTACACCGTGAGGACGGGTAGTGGATTTGTCTGCGAGTTGCAATGTCATTTGAGTGGATCTCAATTCCATGTGTCCTAACCGTTTCACAATCGACAAAGGTATCAAATTGATACTAGAGCCCAAATCAATCAACTCGTTGCCCACATAGATATTTTCTATAGTAACTGGCAAGGTGACTTGTCCCGGATCGCACTATTTCCTCGGGAGAGTATGTTGAATGATAGCGCTACAACTAGCATCCACCATAATGGTATCTTAATCCGTATGCCTCTTCTTTTTCGTGAGAATATCCTTCATAAATTTCGCATATTTTGGCATTTGCTCCAAAGCTTCGAAAAATGGAATGTTTATTTGTAATTATTTGAAAATATCCATAAACCGAGCGTAGTGCCTTGCACCATCTTTCTTTGTTGGAGCATGAGGATACGGTAAATGTTGGATCAGAATATTATTCAACGGTTCTTTCCCCTTCCTAGTTCTTTTCAATTTTTCTTCTCTCTCTCTTTTTTCATCATCCTCACTTTGTTCCTTCTCATTTTCAACTTGAACACCCTCAACATTTTTTTCTACTTCAACCTCATCACTATCTTTTTCTTTTTCAACTACAACCTCCTCCTCCTCTACAACTTCATCTACACCCATGTCAACCTCTCTTCCACTTCTGTTAGAATGGCCTTACAATGCTCTTTAGGATTTGGTAGAGTATTCACCGTAAAGTTTCCTTTTTGTTGGTCGGCCAATTGTTTTGATAATTGTCCGACTTGAATTTCAAGATTCCTTATGGCCGTATCGGTATTCTTCTGATTGGATATTGACATTTGCATAAATTGCGTGAGAGTGTCTTCCATCTTCTTATTTCCAACGGGAGCTTGCGGAGGTTGAGTGTAATTTTGGTATGGTTGACGGTTTGACGGTCCGGCTTCTTGCGGTCTCCACGATTATTGATAACCTTGATTACCCTGTTGTTGGTAACCTTGGTTGCCTTGTTGATAAGGAGGTCGGGGTTGGTATCCTTGATTTCCAGCATAGTTTACCTCCTCCACAATCGGAGGACAATATCCGGTAGGATGGTCGCCTCTACAAAGTTCACAAACCAAGACTTGTACATTTTTACTCGAGGAGTCATGAATTTCTTTAAATTGTTGAGGAAGTTTAGACATTTGTTTCGTCAACAATTCAACTTGCTGGGATAATAACTTGTTTTGAGCAAGTATAGCATCATTGGTTCCCAATTCCAAAACTCCAGGAGTCCTTTGAGAAGGTCCACGGTTATGACTTCCTTGATGGTAATTCAAATCCATATTATCAATAATGGCGGTGGCTTCTGCAGCGGTTTTGCTAAGCAAGGATCCACCAGCGGTGGCATCCAACAAGGTTTTATGCACAAGTTGAAGTCCATTTCAAAAAATATGAATTTGAGACAATTCATCAAAACCATGGCCCTTGCATTTCCTCAACATAGATTTGAATCTCTCCCACGCTTCATTGAGAGATTCGTTGGCACCTTGTGTGAACACTGCGATTGCGGTCTTTGCCTCCATAAAACGAGTATGTGGGAAAAATCGCTCCAAAAATTTTTCTTCAAGTGCATTCCAATCCGTCATTATTGTCGTTGACTGATCAAGATACCATTCCTTGGCCTTCCCAATGAGGGAATGCGGGAATAGTCTCTTAAACAGAGATTCCTCTTCAGCTTCGGGCGCACCAGTTGCTCCCGCAATCTCATAGAACTTCGTCAGATGTGTAAAAGGATCCTCATGATCCATACCAGTAAAAGTACTTTGATATAGCAGTTGGAGAATACCAATGTTCATTTCTGAATGACGACCGTTCTGCGGATTGCGAGCAAACTGTGCATTGTGTCTCGGACTGTTGGTGCATGGTCTAGAAGCAGGTGGTGGTGGTGGATGTTCCATAACTGGAAGTAAATGTGGAAATGGTGGTGGTATAGAAGTCGAACTTCCCTCTTGTTCTTGCTTTTGTCTCGCTAGTTGCCTCCTTTGTCTCGTTCTGCTATTGATTCTACGAGCGGTTCTTTCAATCTCAGGATCGAACAGAAGTTGGTCTGCCGGTAGTTTCCCTCGCATAAAACAAAGTCTGCACACTATTATGTTGAAACAACACAACTATTGCAATGCTTGCAATATCAATGAGTAATCCCCGGCAACGGCGCCATTTTGTTGAAACAGTATTATGGGGTGTTTTTATCGTCTCCACAGGGATTGTCGATATTAGATGCTTTCCGTTCAATAGTCATAATGTTTTAAGTTCACGAGTTTCAAAAGGTTCTCGATTTCGGTTAACATTAGTTGGTAGCAAAGAGTAAATTTGTGGCAAAGAGTTTGTAAGGTTTTCAGGAAAGCGTGTCAAGGTTAGGTTTCGCTAATCCTTTTCACATATATCCGATTAATCAAGCATATGAACTTAGTTCCCGACCAATACAACCGCGTATCCTCCCGACTAAGTTTATGTCTAAAGCAAAGTCGTGAGTATCGTTGTTTAGACCGTTAAATGATGTCTCACGCTAACAATCGAAACAACAATCGTTAAGATCAACACAAAGTGAATAACAAATCCCAAATCTATGTCTAGAGTTTGGTTTTTAAGAGATGAAATTATTAGGTCATGATTTGGAAAATCTATGTCTAGAGCAATACAAACCACACATGAATCATTAAGAGCAAATAACTTCATCTATATTGATCAATAACTTTGTTCATATACAAAAGATCAAAAGAAATACATATGATCAGGATCAACTACATCTAACCTTAACACAAAAGTGTTTAGCTACTCATTCTCATGGTAGCTTGGATGACAAGCAAGTTGCAAAGCTTTTGGAGCATCAATCTTCAAAGATTCAAGGATTGAAGCATAAAAGCTTTGGATTCTAAGAAAAATAATAAAAGATGAAGTTTTTGATATCTCAATAGTTTTCTAGGTTACCAAGATTATTTCTCCAAGTGTTTTTTCAAGTCCCCCTCAAAAATATCTAACCAACACACTAAATAGCACTTTCTGCCCAGACAAATTCGCCAGGCAAGCTACAAAATCCGCTTGGCGAAACCTTTAAGTACAGTCCACGTGCCAGAACAGTGCAAAGAACCCTGAGAAAAAAACTTGAATTCGCCAGGCGAATTCCAGACTCGCCAGGCGAATTACTTTCGCCACCAAGTCGCATGGCGAATGTTGCAGCGAATCACTTCCAGAAGCCACTCAATTTGAATATCCATTCGCCAGATGACTCGCCAGGCACTCGCCTGGCAAATTTCTCCTTCCGCCACCCATTCGCCAAGCAAATTCACTATTTGTTGCAGACACGCGACGTTGCTCATTTCATCGTGTTTTCTTCTGATTTTTGCCGCGTCCTTTTTACGAAAAATGCTGTAAAACTAACAAAAACATCAAATAGGCCAAAATAAAACATTGATTCAAAAATCACTTAAAAATAAGCTGTTTCGCATTTAAGGCATTTGGAAAAGAGCTTAAATATGCAGAAAATTAACCTAAAATTCATTTACAATCAGATACTTATCACTAGCCCAACAACATCAGCAGCTGAAGGTCGTACTGGCTCAAAAGCATAATCCGTCGGAAGTGCCACTGGTGCCTCCGGTACCACCGATGACTCGGGTACCTCTGGCGCCTAAATAGGTCAAACTTGGCGCATGCAGGTGTAACGGGAAAATTTGAGATTAAGCTATTGATTAACTTAACTTTCAAAACAAGAGTCGCCACCGCACTTTTATTTTTCCAAAGGAAAGGGAAAAGAGCAAAGAAAACCTAAAGAAATTTTAAAACAAAACTAATAAAAACAGAGACAAGGGTAAGGGGGTTGGTTACGCAAAGGGGAGATGTTAGCACCCAAAACATCTATAGTACTCTATAAGAACCTCTTTAAAATCTAGTATTTGGCTTAAAAAGGTGTTGTTTGCAAAAGATTGGTGAGATGAGAAGAGAAGTATTTTTTAATAATTTTGTGTTTGACAAGACTTTCTGTGCCTCGTGCCTACGTACCCATAAAGTGCAATGGAGGATCAAAACCTCGTAGTTCGTGGTACAAATAACAAAATGATTTGTTATGATTCATTTTAAATGAAAAGACAACTTGTCATTTTAAGGAGAAAACTTCAACTAATCACCCACAAGTATGTGAAAATGGACCTTTGCATCACCATGAGAAGAACTCCAACTTGGATAAAATCAACAAGCTAACTCTCTAAGGTGGAAAAGAATCAACTCATTTCAAACAATACTATGGGGATAGGAGGATCACATCTCAACTATGGAAATGACTCATGTCTAAACTTTATGAAAAGTTTTAAAAGCAAAAAGTGCACAAAAGGCACAAAATGGTTTGAATGAGTTTTGTCTTTTTTAAGTCTTTTGAAAATGGTCTTGATATGCTTAATATTGATTAGCATTTATTAAGAAAAATGAGTTGAAAAATGCACTTGACAAAGTCAAGGTTTATTAAGACATTGGTTCTAGTTTGAAAAAAGAAGGTTTCGAAAAAGAGAGAAGATTTTGAAAATTTAAGAAGGGGGAAGAGATGAAGAGGCTATCCTAAAACATAAAATAAAAGCCATGGAAGGAAAGATCTAACCAAGATAGCAAGCCTTTGACATAAACAAGCAAAAAATCCCATCCTTTGGACTCAAGCAACAAGATAATCAATAATAACTAAGTATCAGATGAAAACCAAGTATCCAAGCCAAGTCTTCAAGGAGGTCAACCCAAGGTCAAATGTGCCAGATGAATTCCAAGGTCTAAAGTCACAAATCCAAAGTATAGGGCAAATAACCTAATTCTAAGTCCAAAAGTCCAAATCGATGCAAGGGATAGTAACCAATAGTCCATGGAAACAATTAAGGTCTTTTAAGGTGTTTAGCCTTTATTAATGTCTTAAAAAGAAACAGAAAGTTCAAGTGGACAAAGAGGAAAATGTATAAACATAAACAAGATGAAAATATGATATAAAATGATAAGCATAAAATAAAGAGCAAGAACTAAAGAGCATAAAGATAAAAGTGCATAAAAAATAAATGGCATAAAGTAAAAGTTAGCATAATTAAAGTTAGTGTTAGTGTTAAAGTTAATGAAGAAGACATTTTGTCAATTGAAGTAGATTAGTCAACTAATCAACCTAACAAGTATGAGAACTTTGCATCATCATTTGGGAATGGCTCCAACTTGGATAAAATTAACAAGTATGCCACTAGCTCTCTTAGGTGAAAAAGAATCAACACAATATGGAGATAAAAGAATTACTTCTAAACTAAAAATGACTCATATCTAAAATTGGACCAAATGATCACTTTCCGATAAGGGACAAATTTAGCGTTATGTTTAGCAATCGTAACACAATCTATAAGGAGGATCATACTATGAGACACCGGTCAATAACAATTTATGTACCATACATGTTAGAGATATGATATAAAGATCATACTCCTAAAACATGTAGCAGAAGTCAAAACAAAGTGGATCAAGACCTAAGTCAAGGAAAGATGGATCCATTACATCAATCAAACTTTAATGGTACTTAGGACAAATTTATGCATCAATCTAAAGTACCTCAATTGATCTTTGATAAATCAAATAGTAGATTTGATATGATGAAAGTTCATCAAGTACCACTCAAGATCTCATAAACAAGATGGCCTACACATCCTCCGATTCATCAAAAGAAAGGTGAAAAAGAAAAAGAAAGAGATGAAGAAGAGAGGATCAAACAAGATAGAAAAACCAAATTGGATCCAAGTGATGATTAAGTTATCATCAAAATCAATAATATATTTTGGTGGATTAGGGTTTTCACCCCATCAACACCCAAGATCCATTGAGTTTGATGAAACTTGTGACCAAATCATGAAACTTGTAATAGCAAATGATGAAAAAAAAATATGAAAAATATAGAATTAGAAAGAGAAAAATAAAAGAGAATTTTAGAAATTATTTTGGAATTTTTCGGAGATAAAATGAATTTTCTATGAATTTTTGAAGTTAAATGCAATTTAAAATAAAAATCAGAAAAGAAAAATAAAAGGAAAAAAAGGAGGAGGGTAGGATCTGACTTTATTAATTGACGTGGCAGATCCCATACTCCTCAGATGATGGTGCACAGTGGAAAATAACAAAGAAAAAATTTTGGATCACATTCAAATGCGATCAATCAAAACATTTCAAATAGCCAACATCTGTCATCTCAGAAAGTCATCGGCCACCTCTCCGCTCATCTTCTCCGGTGAGATGCTCACCGAAAATTACTAAGTGGTAAAATTAGGGCACGAGACCACCATCATTGCAACCGTCTCATCAAGGTGAACTCAATCTCATACTCCATTTTCATTTATTGAAAGAGAGTGGAGATAATTTCATGAAAATGCAGAAGGAAACACAAACACGAAAACAAAAATTAAATGATGAACACAAGCTATCAACAGCTAGGTTAGGAGAAACAACCAGAAGGCAAAGGACTACATTGTGGTAACTTGTTTGATTGAAAATGGAGTCTCAAACTACCTTGTCAAAAAACGATCGGAGGAGCTCTGAAACTGGATTTGGTCAGCACGATTCAGGGACTCTTGGAGCTTGATTCTTGTTGCAGAAGCTTCAGAGAAGTACGATGGAGCTAATGGAATCAAGAAAAAGGTTTGAAACATGCTAGAATTCAAAACACGATAGCTCAATTTTTGGAGAAAAGTTGAGAGTGGAGCAGGGGTTTTCTGGCTATCAAAAGCTTGAGAAATGATTGGAATGAGGTATCTATTTATAGGAGATGATGATGGAATTCTGAAAGGGGTGGAATGATCCAGAATTTAGTGGAGTCGTGTGCACTCTCCAAGTGAGAAAGTGTGACTCCATGTGCCTCAAAACTCAGCCAAATGATGTGTTTTAGGAGTCAATTAACTTCAGGGAACTTCACTAATCATGTTTAGCTCCGAAATGCGTGGTAATTTGGCAGGTAAAGAAGTTTTGGTTGAGGTAAAAATTTTGATCATGGTGAAAACTTTAGTTTCAAGCAACCATGCTCAACTCAATGGAGCATCTTGTACACGAGGCTTTTTTATTCCATTCTTTTTGCAATTGGTTAATGTCGTACCCCAAATTTTGACCACCTTTCTTTTTCTTTTTACTTTTGTTTTGTTTAAAAAATAAATAAATAATAATAATAATAATAATTAAATTGTATTTTTAAAGTTTTTAATTTTTTCTTTATAAATTAAATACTTTTTTCATACGCGCTTATTAAAAGTCAAGAAAACTAAAAAAGGGATGTGCTATTAATATTATTTGTAAAAGGGATCCAAAGGGAAGATTTTAAAATCAAGCTCATTATCATATTACAATTTTGGTTCTATTTTATGTTGAATGAACATAATGGCCCAATTGGTAGAGAAGTAGATCTAAGGATTGTAAAGGTGAGTGCAAGGACTATTCTACCTGCCACCCCGCCCCCCCCCCCCCCCCCCCCCCCCCCCCCCCAATTAAACCTGGCACCCCCCATATTTTTTAAATGGCGAAAATGTCCTTTAAATTTTTTCAAACAATCTCCGGACGAAATTCCCGGTAATGTTAAAAAAATTTCTGGCATTGTTCAAAATTCCCGGTAGTGTATTTGAAAATCCCGGTATACCGGAAATTTCAAATTCCTGGTAAGTGGTAAAAATCCGGTAATTGCGTGAAAATTACAGTTTGATACCTGGAATTTCACCGTAATTGAAATTCCCGGTAGTTCTAATTTTAGGGTTTTTTTTAAACGGTCGAGATTTTGCCGACAGTTTTGTATGGTTGTGATTGCACCGACACTTTGTGCGGTCCAGAATGGATGAACGTTTGTATAAATAGGGGTTAGGTCTTGTGGTAAAACATATCTGAAAAAAATGGCTTCTCCCACATTTTTTATTAAGTCAGAAGTTTACTTCCAGAGAGGTTCTCGTCCTGTCGAATTCATGCTTCCCGATGACACAACCTCCTTTTCCGGCCTAACTTCGAAGTTGAAGGGATTGTTGCCTGATGGTGACAGTAGAAAGGTGTCGAAGATCGAGTTTCTTGAGGATTGGGTGGATGGTAGTCTGATATACAACCTAATTGAGCTGAAGGACGATGAAGATGTCATCAAAATGTGGAGATCATTTCGCCGTAGGCTAACAAGGGGTCCGATGGAGTTTGATGTGCAGCTTTCAAGATCAGTTGATGAAATAATGGAGATGCTGAAATGCCCTGAAGCATCTGGTAGTGTTTAGGTTTTTAATGTTGATTAATTAAGTTGTTTATGTAATGTTAAGTGTTGATTTGTTTAAGTTGTTTTTTCATATCACTGCGATTTAAGATTTTAATCGAAGGTATAATAATAATATATTGTTCTGACATAATATACATACAACACAATAATATACATATGATACAATATATTGTTCTGACAAAATATACATATAATACAAAAATACATGTACAATACTAAATAGGACCCCCACGGGTTAGGTGTGCAATCCTAGCTAATCCAGCAGAAACACTGCCATCAGGGTCTACCAAGCCCATGAGCTCATCCGCCATGACTGCTATCGTCTGAAAGCGCTCTGTGTCATCATGGTGATGTGCTGGAGGAGGAGGAGCTGCGTCATGAGAAGGTACACCCCCAGAAGGTGCATCCTCAGAAGGTGCTTCCTTAGCCGGCGGTGGAGTAATGCGTGGATGTGATACGCTGAGAAACCACTCCAAGTAGCCATCCTCAAACTGCGAGGGATAATGAACCGGTCCAGATCACGAACCACCAACGCATGTGCCTGGGACACACTCATGATCGGGGCCGTCCAGAATCTACCGCCGATAGGGAGGTGAAACAAGGAGGCGACATCATCTAAGGTCACAGTCATCTCTCCGAATGGGAAATGAAATGATGATGTCTCCTTCTGCCACCTCTCGACGAAGGCACTCAGCAGATCTGCATCGAGCATGGTGAGAGAGCAGTTCCCAAAATGCAGGAGGTCAAAGTCCTCCACGATCCTCGTCACCGCAGCGGGGAAGGGAATACGAGGGAAGTTCTTTATCTTCGCCCCGTGAGACTGGACCCTCAGTACAGGTCGTACCTGTGACACGAACCATTAAACAACTTTGTTAGTACAAAAACAATTTATGTATAAGCTAACAAAAGGAAAAATGAAACGCAAAAAACATATACCTGGCCCAGCCATAATCGCAACGCCACATGCTCACTGTACTCTGTAAGCACAGACGTATCTATCGGCCCGCCAGGGAATCCTGGCTCAGTGTGCATCGATGGCTCGGTCGATGGGACCGTGACATCGGTCTCAATGGTCTCCTCGACCCCTACTGTGCCAGGAACCCCTGATGTGCCAGCAACCTCTGTTGTACCAGCTGCCTCTGTTGTACCAGCCGTCTCTGTTGTACCAGCCGCCTCAACCTCAACTGCCACTCTAACATCAGTCTCCTCTACCACATCCCTAACAGCAGTCTCCATCGGAACATCTCCAACAATAGTCTCCTCCGGCTGAATAACAGGGATGTCCGCATCTGTGGCCTGCACTGAGGAAAGACCGCCACGTCGCCTAACAGAGCGAGGTGCCTGGAAACGCCCCCGCTGCTCGGCCATCCGCCTCCGGTGTGAACCGGTTGGGACCACCCGGCCTGCCCGTACATGTGCAGACTCAGCATCAGAATCTATTGTACCTCTACCCTTACCATCTCCCGCCAAATCAAGCGCCCTCCCAGCAATGCTACCATCACGACCTCTAGTTTTCACTGGAAAAAAAAATTAAGATTAAAAAAAATAACAAATATTGAAAAATACCGGATTTTTTGAAATTCCCGGAAAAGGAAAAATTTACAACTACCCGGATTTTTTGAAATTCCCGGAAAAGAAAAAATTTACAACTACCGGTTTTTTTGAAATCCCCGGTGGCGATTACCAGTTATTTCAAAATTCCCGGTAAGATGATACCGGGATTTTTGAAATTCCCGGTAATATTCACCGGTTATTTCAAAAAATCCGGAAATTCTTACTTGTTAATTCTAAAATCCCGGTAGGTGCTTGAAATTCCCGGTATGTTCTGAAAATTTGAAAAATCCGTGCGTCTACCGGATATTTCGCAATGAAAAAATATTTTTTTGAGAGGGACTAATATGTCTTTTCACAAGTCATGGGGGGTGCCAGATTTAATTATGGGGGTGCCAGATAAAGTCCTCGAGTGCAAGAGTTCGAATCCTACCTCCTCCACTTATCATTTTCGGACCGGTAACTTCTTGTCCTATCATCATGAACAGTAGCGAAACTGCCCCCTCTGAACTTTATAATATACCCCTTAATATCCTACGTTCATAGACATTGCACCCCCTAAATATTTTGATTTTGCACCGGATATGGACTGGCATACCGTTTCCTTTTTATAATAATATTAGACTTATTACTTACAAGTTACTTTAACCATCAACTACTATCTATTACTGTATTATTCAATATTTTATTCTTTAAAAATGAAAAAAAGAAAAACTAAGCATCAAGAAGAACACGTAATCCTATACTACGATCTCTAATATTTTATTAGACTTAAAGCTACTCATAATTCTCCCAAAAGTGTGTAACCAAATTATTTGTTGTGTAGTCTATTACTAATTTAATATTATATATTATATACTACTAAGAGCATCCACACTCATCAATCACATTTTGGTTCTTAAATAGGATCCACATAATTTTTTATATTATATTACACTTCTATATTTTCTAAACAACTCAACTACATTTTTCAAATATCCATACAACCCATCAAAAACTCTAAAATGGGTCCCACCAAATCTCACAATATACCCAACATTTATATTATATAAAAAATAATAATTGAAACAATTTAAAATGAGATAAAATCAATAATTCAAAATTAGACTAATTGTGAATGAAATATTAAATCAAATGGGTTACTTATTTATACTAGTAGTAATTAAATATTACCATTGGACTAGTAGCAATTACCAAAATTATTACCGTTAAATCACTATTTTTAAAATTGATATAGTAGCTGGCATTTATTATGGGTGAAAATTAATACAAAATTAAAGCATTGCAAGTCCAGCTGAAAGGAAAAAACGTCTCCAAACTAGCCAACAATAACAAACTAGCCAACACTTATTTTTCTCAAATATCTATTTATTACTGACACCACAACTTTGGTTAATGTGTAAGAATTGAAAAAGTTGAGCGATATTCATGCTCTAACAGTTTAAGGTTTTGATTCTAAGATAATTAATATATTTATATAGAGTTTTGTTAAGGAGTGCCTAAAAACATTATTTAAAGAAAATAATTTTTGAAATAGATAAAAAAATGTTAATTTACAAAATTGAGCATATAAAATTTCCATAAAAATATATATTATTTTAAAATTTTAAAATATCTCTTTTTTTTTTATAAAATTTTAAAGTATTATTAACATAATTCATAACAGTTTTAATTTATATATTATAACTTGCTATTATATATTCCCATGTGTTTTTTTTAAAATATCTATATCACTTAATTATTTACAATCATTTTTTAGAAAGAGTAAGTTATTTTTAATTATAATTAACTAAAATATATCATTTAACAAAAGAGCATTCAACTTTTGTTAAAATTAATTTTTTAATCCTCATAACAATTTGGTAGAAAATTAACTTTTAATCTTATTAAAAGATTATTTCAAAAAGTCATTTTGAGTTGCTCTTGTTTCTATATAAAAGAAAACTATCATATCGTGTAAAATTTATCCAAATAAACCCATAATTTGTTTTTTTTTTTCCCTATGAAATACATACACACTACACCATAATGGTGCACAAACCAATTCATATGTCAAATCTTGATAATTTTAAAACAAAAAAACAAACAAACAATTAATAGGTTTTTATGTTTAATTATAATAAATAAGATGATTAGGATTATAATTTGATTAATAGGAATAATTGATATATTAGGGCATAATCAATATAATAATTGGATAATCATATAAGAATTTAAATAATTAGGATAAGCATTGAATAAAAAAATAAAAGTGTAATTAGGGAGTTAAATTAGTTAGGGATTAATTAGGCATATTGATATTATGTTTTATTTTTTAATGGGTTAATATAAATAATAATAATTATGGGATAATTCTATGGAATAATTTTAAGGGATAAAATATTAGGGATAAAATGGGATATTAGGGATAAAATGGAATAATTCATGGGATAGAAATAGGATAAAGGTTTTGGGATAAAACTCTTGGATACAAGAGTATAAATATAGGAATAGGGATAAGAGATAAGAGTTTTATAATATAATACTTATATTATTTTTATAATTAAATTAAAAGGGAATTTTGTAAACTTAAAGGGATAAAAAACATTTCACTCACTAAAACTGTAAGTCCTCTACCCTTGTGTATTGAGCCTTTTTTTTTTTTTGAAAACGAATATTCCTTCACCCCTGTTGTGTAAGTCCTCTCTCATGATTAAATCAATTCTCTTGTAAATAATAAAAGTTTTGTAATTATAAGTATTCAAGTAAAGATACCTTAAACAAGCAACATACCATAGGACTTAAGGAGGATCCTATTGGATACAATAGAGGTAAGGGATGCCTAACACCTTCCTCTCACTTAACCGACTCCAAAGCCTTAGTCTCTCATCCTTAAATTTTAGGTTTTATCATTATTTTCCTATTCCTTAGGAATGAATAAAGGATGATGACGTCTCTGTCATTTTTGTCGGCCGCGGCAGCTGGCGACTCTGCTGGAGAGTTCTGATACTTCCCTAAAGGAGTCCGTCCTAACCTTGGGTTTTAGGGTTTTGGCTTGTTTGCTTTATTTGTTTACTGTTATTTATTTATTTATGTATGTATTTATTTATCTTTCTGCTTTTTTATGTTTTATCATATTATATTATTTTCATCATAATTTTTAATTGTCATCATGTTGACTGAGATTTTCAATTGTGTGGAAGCTAAAACCAAGGCTTGAGAAAAACAAATAAGTTAAGTAGAGGTCGTCCTGTCTTGGCCAACGTGGATTCTTATCCCGTGGGGTCGTTGATGACGATTCCACCTAGAGTAGATCAATTCAAAGGGTTTGTCATCAGTGGGCTAGCACCGCTTCATGATGAGACTTTGAATTTGGTCCAAGACTCTAGGGACCTCTTCTAGAACCCCTCCAAACTCATGGCGACCTTATGTATTCAACCCACGAGGGTCGTTACTAGGGTCCCGCCTAGATGAGACTTATCCTGAAGGATTACCGTATGAAGACTTGCTCCTTCTCATGGTAAAAAAGGGCATAGTCCGTAAATTCTAGGGTTGTTATGCTGCCAAAAACTTTATATCGTACTAGTGAGGGGATTGGGTAGTCTAAACTTAGAACCAACCTATCATTAAGAGCTTACCCTAATTAGGTCGTACTTGCATATTTCCCTTATCTTAGACCTTAAAGCACAAAAAAATGTTCATGTCATCATGCCTTAAAACAAACCTTTTTTTACATATATTCATTTGTGGGGAATTTCAAAATTTGTTGTAGGTACACTCTGAAAATGGATTCTAACAAAAGGACAACTCTTCGCATCAAAGCACCAATTCCTGATGTGCAAAGCCTTAAAGTCTTCCAAGACTTAATGCCTAATTTTGTCCAAAGGAAATTCACACTCAAGAATGGAAGGATTCTTGATCTCTTAGGGATCCCTGTGAAAGTAGAGGCCATAACTGCTCTGGCACAGTTTTATGATTCACCCCTACGTTGTTTCCTCTTCAGAGATTTTCAAATGGCTCCTATGCTAGAAGAATTTGAAATGTACTTGGACTTGTAAAGGGATAGAAGGGAACCCTACATAGGTATGGGGCAAAAGGTGAAACCTAAAGAACTAGTTGTGACTTTGGGGATACCTCCTGAAGACCTATTGTTGCACTATAAGGAAGATAAGTATGTTCATGAGAGCTTAAAAGAAGTTACTTGGAAGGGGTAGCTCAGAAATTGGCTACTAGGAACAGATGGGAATCTTTTGTGGATGTTCTGGCTTTAATAATTTTTAGGATAGTCCTCTTTCCAAATATGGTTGACTTTATCAACACTCCTGCTATTAGCGTCTTTTGGGCTGTGAAGAATCAAGGGGTCGATCTAGCTCCCGCTCTGTTAGCTGACGTGTATTACACTTTGTCCGTTTGTCAAGACAAGAAGAAGGAATTGTTACATTGTTACATTCCATTGTTATACCAATGGTTTGCTTCACATCTCTACAAGGATTTTTATAGGATATAGACCAAGGGTAATCACGCTTGGGCTCAAAAACTTATGTCTCTTACCGAGAAATCCATCCTCTGGTATCCAGAGAAGATAAAAGCTAAGGACTTATATCATCAACTATGGGAATTTTCCTAATGTACCCCTCATTGGGTCTAATAGGTGTATTAACTGTAACACCCGGATTTCCCAACATAAAAATATTCTAGTATAAATCAGAGTACATCGTAAACAGGATGTCACATTTCAGTCTTCAATACGTCGTTTAACATAAATAAAGTTAAAAATCACTTTGATCAAACAACTTCTTTCAAACTGTCTAAGACATCGCAGCGGAAGTATTTAATCTTTTAACATCACTCGACACTAAAGCCTCAATAGCAACAACTCAAATAAAATCCACATAAAAGTGGTCCAACGTCAAGATGTAAGGAAATACGTAACAAATGGAAAACAAAGCAGTATAAAAAAAAATCCCATCCCGTTAGGTATCAGAGCATGACTTCTAAGACAACACGAGACTTCGACTCACTTCAGTTATTACTCCGAAATATCTGCACGTTACCCACGTAGAGGTAACATTTAAACAGAAGGGGTGAGATTTCACATTCAATAATACAAGGCAATAACTCGTATAAAGGAATTAGCAACACATAACATCATATAACTGCGCAACTCATCATTATCAATACTTCGCATAAGTCCAACAACAAATCATCACATAACTTCGCTCAACAATACAACAACACGACTCAACGGATGCAATGCAGTGCAATCATGCATGTGGTACCAACAGAGCTACATCTCTCTTTGCTAATACCGTGATTCGGCTTTGACAGGCTACAACCCCCTTCGCTTAACAAATTGCCCATTCAGGCCATCGTGGTGCCAATCCAGGCCATCGTAGTTAAAATGAAATGATTATGCAACGATATAATTAAAATGTAACAACAATAACATCAACTTCGCAAATCAACATAGGCACTCGGCCTCTTCGCTATACGACTACAACTTCGCATCACAACTTCACAATTAATCAACATTATTCTTTGCAAATAAACAATAATTTCATTCACACACTTATAATTACAAAACTCAAGCATGTATACTTTAATAGAAAACGCTTCAAAAGCAGCTCAAGGACATGACGAAATAATTATTAAAATACACCTAAGTTCATCATTAAATACAAGGAATCACGTTTTGAATTCATTTCACAATCTCAAAAATTTTCAATTTCGAAATCGCGCTAAAACACAAACTTTCACTTTGCCAAAAATCAAAATTTTAACACTATAATTCCATTTCAGTTATTCCACAACAAGATAACTCACCCCTGGGCCAGAAACTATTATTATAAGATAGCTCGTCTCGTTATCTTTCCAACGCTTCTAGCGACGTACGAATCGGACTCCCGGAACTCAAGTTACGAATTTTCGAAGTTTCCAAAATTCTGCACTAACATAGCTACGGGTTTGATCACTTTTTGCCCAAAAACTCATCCGAAACTTCGATTTAATTCACGATACTCTTATTTTAACTTAGTTATACCTATTAGAACTCATTGGTAGCATAAAAATAAAATTTTCAAGACGATGAATTTTGCACCAAAATTTATAGTTTTCACTATTCCTAACCCCAAACAGAATTTCTTCACATTATTCTCATAGAAACACTACATCATAACAATAACATTATAATTCAATCATTGCAAACTCCTAACATCAAATTGGGTTCAAATTCCTAATATCAAGATACTCAATTAACACGTATCAATCAATTTCATTCATCTCTAACAACAACAACTATCAACCAATATCTAACTCAATCCTTTTCATGATTATTGAACCCGTATTAGAGAAAGTTAGTCCCACCCTTACCTTAGATTGGATGACCTTTTTTAATCTCTAAACTCTAGTCTTTTGCCTTCTTACGATCGTTCTTCTCTTCTTTCTTCTCACTTCTACGGTTTCCTCAAAAGTTGTATTCACGTTCTATTGTGTAACTTCCTCAAACTCCTTATAACATATTCTCCTTATTCCAACTTAGCCCCTAGAACCCCTGAGTTCCCTATTTTTTCCAGTTTTGCCCTTACTACCTCATTAATCCATTTTAATTTTATTCCATTAAATAAATATTTAATGTCACGCTAGTTAAACAATTATTTAACTAATATTCTAATAATCAAACAATACCACTAATTCTCATTATTTATTTCCCCACTAATAATATTATAATAAGCTAATAATATTATTCACCAACACCCATCAACACATCACAAAACATCATACATCGCAAATATTCATGTAAATCACTCAAAATTATCTCTAAACTCGGTAAAATAATTAAATAATAAATCAGGGTGTTACAACTCTCCCCCACTTAGAATGTTTTCGTTCTTGAAAATGTATCTCATTCAAATAACTCTGGATACGACTCCCGCATCTTACTTTCCAACTCCCACGTCATATTTTCACCAGCCGCTCCTCCCCAAACGACTTTCACAAGAGGTATCTCTTTGCCTCTCAGCTTCTTCACTTCACGACCTTCAATCCTCACTGGTAAGATCTCGATCATAAGATTGTATCTCACTTGCACATCATCTCTCGGAATCACATGAGATGGATCCGAAACATACTTCTGAAGTTGCGACACATGAAACACATCATGCAAGTTCGAAAGATGCATTGGTAAACCCACTCTATACGCAACCGCTTTAACTCTTTCCTAAATCTGATACGGACCAATAAACCTCGGAGTTAGTTTCTTTGATTTTAGTGCTCGTCCAACACCGGTCACAGTAGTGACTCTAAAAAACACATAGTCTCCTTCTTAAAACTCAAGATCCTTCCTACGCTTATCATGATAACTCTTTTGTCTACTCTGCGACACTTTCATTTTTTCTCTAATCAACTTAACCTTCTCAGTAGTCTGTTGAACAATGTTCGGTCCAAGTACCACACTCTCACCGGACTCATACCAACATAACGGAGTTCTGCATCTCCGACCATACAACGCTTCGAACGGTGCCATTCCAATGCTAGAATGGTAACTATTATTATAAGTGAACTAAATCAATGGAAGATAACTATCCCAAGTTCCCCCTTGCTCAAGTACACAAGCTCTCAACAAGTCCTCCAATGACTGAATCGTCCTCTTTGTCTGTCCATCCGTTTGCGGATGATACGTCGAACTCAAACTCAACTTAGAACCCAACACCTCCTGCAAACTCTTCCAAAATCTAGAAGTAAATCTTGGATCTCTATCTGATACGATACTCGATGGAACACCATGCAGCTTCACAATCACACGGATATAAATCTCCGTTAACTGAGATACAGGAAAATCGATGTTAATCGGAATTAAATGAGCCGACTTCGTCAGTCTATCCACAATTACCCAAATCGCATCATATCCATTTGGAGTGTTCGGTAAACCCGCCACAAAATCCATGGATATACTATCCCACTTCCACTCTGGAACATCTAAAGGTGTCAACAACCCAGCAGGTTTCTGATGTTCAACTTTCGACTTTTGATAAGTTAAACACGCATACACAAAATGCGCCACATCTCGCTTCAACCCGGACCACCAAAGCAACTTCTTTAAATCATGATACATTTTTGTAGCTCCCGGATGAATACTCAAACTACTTCTATAAACTTCTTCTAGAATCATCTTTTTCATTCCTACGTCATCAGGAATACAAATTCTATCCCGAAACCGCAACACACCTTGATCATCAACTTTAAAGTCACTATCTTCGGTCTGATTATTTCCAACCATCAAATCTACCAACTTCACATCCATCTTCTGAGCCTCTTTGATACTATCCAAAAATTCGTTGTTGATCTTCAACATTCCCAATTTGACACTCTGTGGCGACACTTTATAAACTAAACTCAAGTCTCTGAACTGTTCAAGCAACTCTAACTCTCTAACCATCATAGCAGACATATGTAAAGTTTTCCTACTTAAAACATCTGCAACAACATTAGCCTTATCTGGATGGTAATTCAACCCGAAATCATAATCCTTTAGCAATTCAAGCCACCTTCGCTGTCTCATATTTAATTCTTTCTCATCAAATATATTCTTTAAGCTTTTATGATCACTGAATACTTCAAATTTATGATCACTGAATACTTCAAATCTAGAACCATACAGACAATGTCTCCAAATTTTAAGTACAAAAACCACTGCAGCTAACTCAAGATCATGAGTAGGATAATTACGTTTATGAATCCTCAAGTGCCCCGATGCATAAGCTACTACCTTATCATTCTGCATAAGCACACCACCTAAACCCAACTTAGACGCATCACAGTATACAACAAATGGTTCGTCAGATTTTGGTAGTATTAAAATTGGAACCGTCGTCAAACGTTGCTTTAACTCATTAAAACTTTCTTCGCACTGAACATCCCACACAAAAACTCTACCTTTACAGGTCAAATGAGTTAACTGAAGTGCTAACTTGGAAAATCCTTCAATAAACCTTCGGTAATAACCTGCCAAACCCAAAAAGCTTCTAACTTCAGTAACCAACTCAGGAGTCTCCCATTGCGATACTGCATCAACCTTAGATGGATCCACAACAATACCACTACCAAAAATAACATGACCGAGAAAACTTACCTCGTTCAACCAGAATTCGCACTTTGATAACTTGGCATATAATTTCTTCTTTTTCAGCACTTGCAACACAATTCTCAAATGCTCGGCATGCTCTTCTTCGGACTTGGAGTATATCAGAATATCATCTATAAACACAACAACAAAACGATCCAGATAAGTATGAAAAATACGATTCATATATTCCATAAATACTCCCGGCGCATTAGTAACACCGAAAGGCATCACAGAATATTCGTAATGCTCGTAACGTGTCCTAAAGGCCGTCTTCTGAATATCCTCATCTTTCACTTTGATCTGGTGATAACCCGACCTTAAATCAATTTTACTGAACACACGCGCACCCAGTAACTGATCCATCAAATCGTCGATCCTCGGAAGTGGATACTTATTCTTTATTGTCACTTTATTCAACTGCTGGTAATCTATACATAACCTCATGCTACCATCTTTTTTCTTAACTAATAACGTCGGCGCTCCGCAAGGCGATACACTTGGTCTTACAAACTTTTTATCAAATAAATATTCTAACTACTTCTTCAACTCAGCTAGTTCAGAAGTCGACATACGGTAAGGTGCCATAGAAACAGGCTTCGTACCCAGAACAAGATCAATAGAAAATTCTACTTCCCTCTCTGGCGGCACATCAGGAATTCCATCAGGGAAAACTTCTGGAAAATTACATACTACTAGCAACTTATCAATCACAGCTTGATTTTCAATGGACAAGAACGCCATCAAGGAAAACATTTGGATTCCATCACGCATTAGCTGGTTCAACTACTTAGTAGTTAAGAACTCGGTTTCTCCCTCTTCTTCAGCAGAAGAAAAATGCACCGACTTTCTAAAACAATTATTATGAACATAGTTAAACTTCAACCAGTTCATACCTAATATCACATCCACCCCACTCAACGGCAAGCAGACTAAGTCCATTGCAAAATCTCTACCAAACATCGACAAAGGACACTTTAATCACACTAGAGAAGTAGTCACCGAACCCTTAGCCGGAGTTTCGACGACCATTTTCCCATTCATAGACGACACAACAAGACCCAATCTCGAAACATAATCAGCAGCAATAAAACAATGTGAAGCACCAGTATCTATAATAGTAATTAAGGGAGTACTATTAATGAAACATGTACCTCTGATCAGACGATCCTCATTCACTGTCTGAGTACCAGCTAAAGCAAACACCTTCCCACTGGTCTGAGCTTTCTTAGGTTTCTGGCACTGAGAGCTAATATGTCCTTCTTCGCTGCAGTTAAAACAAATCATAGACTTATGCGTGCAATCCGCAACTGCATGTCCCAACTTGCCACAACGGAAACACCGTTTTACATCACCACCACAAGCGTTACTTTTATGACCCGGTTTTCCACATCGGAAACAAACAACTTCAGTAGGGGCACCTCCTCTACTGGATCTCTTCCCATCATTCATCCTCTGTTTACCCCTATCAGTCGGAGTGCTGTAAGGCTTACCACGACTCTGTTGGTGCTTATCCCTCCGCTCATTCAGAACCTTATAATGAGCTTTGGTGTCATCTTCATATATCCTGCAGCTACTTACCAACTCAGAAAACTGTCGGATCTTCTGATACCCAATCGCTCACTTAATCTCAGCGCGCAAGCCACTCTCGAATTTGATACGCTTAGAGAACTCAGCAGTCTCGGCATTATAGTGCGGATAAAACTTTGCCAACTCAACAAATTTCGCAGCATACTCAGTTACTGACATATCACCTTGCTTCAGCTCCAGGAACTCAATTTCCTTTTTCCCGCAAACATCTTCCTGGAAGTACGTCTTCAGAAACTCTCTGTTAAAAACAGCCCAAGTCACAACCTCACCTCCGTTCTCCAGAATCGGGCGAGTACTTACCCACCAATCATCAGCCTCCTCAGCCAATATATGCGTACCAAAATGCACCTTCTAAGGGTCAGTGCATTCCATGACTCAAAAAATTCTCTCGATTTCCTTGAGCCATGTCTGAGCTCCATTAGGATCATACCTACCTTTGAAGGTAGGCGGATGGTTCCTCAGAAAAGTCTCCAGCATCCGAACCCTATCATTACCACCGGCACCGGCATTAGGCTGATGCCCCACAACTTGAGCCACAACTTGCAACGCAGCAGCAATAGCAGCATCGTTCCTTCTAGCCATTCTCAGTTCTGCACAACAACACCGAACAACGATTAGTAAAACACAACGACAGTATTCAACCGTCACACGACACCCACGACACGACAACTTGGCCGGACGGACCGACCTGCTCTGATACCAATTGTAACACCCATATTTCCCAACATAAAAATATTCTAGTATAAATCAGAGTACATCATAAACAGGATGTCATATTTCAGTCTTCAATAAGTCGTTTAACATAAATAAAGTTAAAAATCACTTTGATCAAACAACTTCTTTCAAACTTTCTAAGACATCGCAGCGGAAGTATTTAATCTTTTAACATCACTCGACACTAAAGCCTCAATAGCAACAACTCAAATAAAATCCACATAAAAGTGGTTTAACGTCAAGATATAAGGAAATACGTAACAAATGGAAAATAAAGCAATATAAAAAAAATCCCATCCCGTTACGTATCAGAGCATGACTTCTAAGACGACACGAGACTTCGACTCACTTCAGCTATTACTCCGGAATATCTGCACGTTACCCACGTAGAGGTAACATTCTAACAGAAGGGGTGAGATTTCACATTCAATAATACAAGGCAATAACTCGTATAAAGGAATTAGCAACACATAACATCATATAACTGCGCAACTCATCATTATCAATACCTCACATAAGTCCAACAACAAATTATCACATAACTTCGCTCAATAATACAACAACACGACTCAACGGATGCAATGCAGTGCAATCATGCATGTGGTACCAACAGAGCTACAGCTCCCTTTGCTAATGCCGTGATTCAGCTTTGACAGGCTACAACCCCTTTCGCTTAACAAATTTCCCATTTAGGCCATCGTGGTGCCAATTCAGGCCATCGTAGTTAAAATGAAATGATTATGCAACGATACAATTAAAATGCAACAACAACAACATCAACTTCGCAAATCAACATAGGCACTCGGCCTCTTCGCTATACGACTACAACTTCGCATCACAACTTCATAATTAATCAACATTATTCTTCGCAAATAAACAATAATTTCATTCACACACTTATAATTACAAAACTCAAGCATGTATACTTTAATCGAAAACGCTTCAAAAGCAGCTCAAGGACATGACGTAATAATTATCAAAATACACCTAAATTCATCATTAAATACAAGGAATCACATTCTAAATTTATTTCACAATATGGAAAATTTTCAATTTCGAAATCGCGCTAAAACTCAAACTTTCACTTCACCAAAAACCAGAATTTTAACACTATAATTCCATTTCAGTTATTCCACAACAAGATAACTCACCCCTGGGCCAGAAACTATTATTATAAGATAGCCCGTCTCGTTATCTTTCCAACGCTTCGAGCGGCGTACGAATCGGACTCCCGAAACTTAAGTTACGAATTTTCGAAGTTTCTAAAATTCTGCACTAACATAGCTACGGGTTTGATCACTTTTTACCCAAAAACCCATCCGAAACTTTGATTTAATTTGCGAGACTCTTATTTTAACTTAGTTATACATATTAGAACTCATTGGTAGCATAAAAACTAATTTTTGCAACGATGAATTTCGCACCAAAATTTCTAGTTTTCACTATTCCTAACCCCAAACAGAATTTCTTCACATTATTCTCATAGAGACACTACATCATAACGATAACATTATAATTCAATCATTGCAAACTCCTAACATCAAATTAGGTTCAAATTCCTAATATCAAAATACTCAATTAACACATATCAATCAATTTCATTCATCTCTAACAACAACAACTATCAACCAATATCTAACTCAATCTCTTTCATGATTATTGAACCCGTATTAGTGAAAGTTAGTCCCACCCTTACCTTAGATTGGATGACCTTTTTGAATCTCTAAACTCTAGTCTCTTGCCTTCTCACCATCGATCTTCTCTTCTTTCTTCTCACTTCTACGGTTTTCTCAAAAGTTGTATTCACATTCTATTGTGTAACTTCCTCAAACTCCTTATAACATATTCATTCCCCTTATTCCAACTTAGCCCCTAGAACCCCTAAGTTCCCTCTTTTAGCCAGTTTTGCCATTACTACCTCATTAATCCATTTTAATTTTATTCCATTAAATAAATATTTAATGTCACGCTAGTTAAACAATTATTTAACTAATATTCTAATAATCAAACAATACCACTAATTCTCATTATTTATTTCCCCACTAATAATATTATAATAAGCTAATAATATTACTCACCAACACCCATCAACACAACACAAAACATCATACATCGCAAATATTCATGTAAATCACTCAAAATTATCGCTAAACTCGGTAAAATAATTAAATAATAAATCAGGGCGTTACAACTCTCCCCCACTTAGAATGTTTTCCTCCTCGAAAATGCACCTCATTCAAATAACTCTGAATACGACTCCCGCATCTTACTTTCCAACTCTCACGTCATATTTTCACCAGCCGCTCCTCCCCAAACGACTTTCACAAGAGGTATCTCTTTGCCTCTCAGCTTCTTCACTTCACGACCTTCAATCCTCACTGGTAAGATCTCGATCATAAGATTGTCTCTCACTTGCACATCATCTCTCGGAATCACATGAGATGGATCTGAAACATACTTCTGAAGTTGTGACACATGAAACATATCATGCAAGTTCAAAAGATGCAGTGGTAAACCCACTCTATACGCAACCGCTCCAACTCTTTCCGAAATCTGATACGGACCAATAAACCTCGGAGTCTGTTTCTTTGATTTTAGCGCCCGTCCAACACCGGTCACATGAGTGACTCTAAAAAACACATGGTCTCCTTCTTAAAACTCAAGATCCTTCCTACGCTTATCATGATAACTCTTTTGTCTACTCTGCGACGCTTTCATCTTTTCTCTAATCAACTTAACCTTCTCAGTAGTCTGTTGAACAATGTTCGTTCCAAGTACCACACTCTCACCGGACTCATACCAACATAACATAGTTCTACATCTACGACCATACAACGCTTCAAATGGTGACATTCCAATGCTAGAATGGTAACTATTATTATAAGTGAACTAAATCAATGGAAGATAACTATCCCAAGTTCCCCCTTGCTCAAGTACACAAGCTCTCAACAAGTCCTCCAACGACTGAATCGTCCTCTCTGTCTGTCCATCCGTCTGTGGATGATACGCCGAACTCAAAATCAACTTAGAACCCAACGCCTCTTGCAAACTCTTCCAAAATCTAAAAGTAAATCTTGGATCTCTATCTGATACAATACTCGATGGAACACCATGCAGCTTCACAATCACACGGATATAAATCTCTGCTAACTGAGATACAGGAAAACTGATGTTAATCGGAATAAAATGAGCCGACTTCGCCAGTCTATCGACAATTACCCAAATCGCATCATATCCATTTGGAGCATTCGGTAAACCCGTCACAAAATCCATGGATATACTATCCTACTTCCACTCTGGAACATCTAAAGGTGTCAACAACCCAGCAGGTTTCTGATGTTCAACTTTTGAATTTTGATAAGTTAAACACGCATACACAAAATGCGCCACATCTCGCTTCAACCCGGACCACCAAAACAACTTCTTCAAATCATGATACATTTTTATAGCTCCCGGATGAATACTTAAACTACTTCTATGACCTTCTTCTAGAATCATCTTTTTCATTCATGCGTCATCAGGAATACAAATTTTATCCCAAAACCGCAACACACCTTGATCATCAACTTTAAAGTCACTATCTTCTGTCTGATTATTTCCAACCATCAAATCTGCCAACTTCACATCCATTTTCTGAGCCTCTTTGATACTATCCAAAAATTCGTTGTTGATCTTCAACATTCCCAATTTGACACTTTGTGGCGACACTTCACAAACTAAACTCAAGTCTCTGAACTGTTCAAGCAACTCTAACTCTCTAACCATCATAGCAGACATGTGTAAAGTTTTCCTACTTAAAGCATCTGCAACAACATTAGCCTTACCCGGATGGTAATTCAACCCGAAATCATAATCCTTTAGAAATTCAAGCCACCTTCGCTGTCTCATATTTAATTCTTTGTAATCAAATAAATACTTTAAGCTTTTATGATCGCTGAATACTTCAAATCTAGAACCATACAGATAATGTCTCAAAATTTTAAGTACAAAAACCACTGCAGCTAACTCAAGATCGTGAGTAGGATAATTACGTTTATGAATCCTCAACTGCCTCGATGCATAAGCTACTACCTTATCATTATGCATAAGCACACCACCTAAACCCAACTTAGACACATCACAATATACAACAAATGGTTCGTCAGATTTTGGTAGTATTGAAATTGGAGTCGTCGTCGTCAAACATTGCTTTAACTCATTAAAACTTTCTTCGCACTGAACATCCCACACAAAAACTCTACCTTTACAGGTCAACTGAGTTAACGAAGGTGCTAACTTGGAAAATCCTTCAATAAACCTTCGGTAATAACCTGCCAAATCCAAAAAGCTTCTAACTTCGGTAACCGACTTTGGAGTCTCTCATTGCGATACTGCATCAACCTTAGATGGATCCACAATAATACCACTACCAGAAATAACATGACCGAGAAAACTCACCTCGTTCAACCAGAATTCGCACTTTGATAACTTGGCATATAATTTCTTCTCTTTCAGCACTTGCAACACAATTCTCAAATGCTCGGCATGCTCTTCTTCGGACTTGGAGTATATCAGAATATCATCTATAAACACAACAACAAAACGATCCAGATAAGTATGAAAAATACGATTCATATATTCCATAAATACTCTCGGGGCATTAGTAACACCGAAAGGCATCACAGAATATTCGTAATGCCCGTAACGTGTCCTAAAGGCCGTCTTCTGAATATCCTCATCTTTCACTTTGATCTGGTGATAACCCGACCTTAAATCAATTTTACTGAACACACGCGCACCCACTAACTGATCCATCAAATCGTCGATCCTCGGAAGTGGATACTTATTCTTTATTGTCACTTTATTCAACTACTGGTAATCTATACATAACCTCATGCTACCATCTTTTTTCTTAACTAATAACACCGGCGCTCCGCAAGGCGATACACTTGGTCTTACAAACTTTTTATCAAATAAATCTTCTAACTGCTTCTTCAACTCAGGTAGTTCGGAAGCCGACATACGGTAAGGTGCCATAGAAACAGGCTTCGTACCCGGAACAAGATCAATAGAAAATTCTACTTCACTCTCTGGCGGCACATCAGGAATTCCATCAGGGAAAACTTCCGGAAAATCACATACTACTAGCAATTTATCAATCACAGCTTGATTTTCAATGGACAAGGACGCCATCAAGGAAAACATTTGGATTCCATCATGCATTAGCTGGTTCAACTGCTTAGTAGTTAAGAACTCGGTTTCTCCCTCTTTTTCAGCAGAAGAAAAATGCACCGACTTTCTAAAACAACTATTATGAACATAGTTAAACTTCAACGAGTTCATACCTAATATCACATCCACCCCACTCAACGATACAATTAAAATGCAACAACAACAACATCAACTTCGCAAATCAACATAGGCACTCGACCTCTTCGCTATATGACTACAACTTCGCATCACAACTTCACAATTAATCAACATTATTCGTCGCAAATAAACAATAATTTCATTCACACACTTATAATTACAAAACTCAAGCATGTATACTTTAATCGAAAACGCTTCAAAAGCAGCTCAAGGACATGACGAAATAATTATTAAAATACACCTAAATTCATCATTAAATACAAGGAATCACGTTCTAAATTCATTTCACAATCTGGAAAATTTTCAATTTCAAAATCGTGCTAAAACTCAAACTTTCACTTCGCCAAAAATCAGAATTTTAACACTATAATTCCATTTCAGTTATTCCACAACAAGATAACTCACCCCTGGGCCAGAAACTATTATTATAAGATAGCTCGTCTCGTTATCTTTTCAACGCTTCGAGCGACGTACGAATCGGACTCCCGGAACTCAAGTTACGAATTTTCGAAGTTTCCAAAATTCTGCACTAACATAGCTACGGGTTTGATCACTTTTTGCCCAAAAACCCATCCGAAACTTCGATTTAATTCGGGAGACTCTTATTTTAACTTATTTATACCTATTAGAACTCATTGGTAGCATAAAAACAAATTTTTGCGACGATGAATTTCGCACCAAAATTTCTAGTTTTCACTATTCCTAACCCCAAACAGAATTTCTTCACATTATTCTCATAGAAACACTACATCATAACGATAACATTATAATTCAATCATTGCAAACTCCTAACATCAAATTGGGTTCAAATTCCTAATATCAAGATACTCAATTAACACGTATCAATCAATTTCATTCATTTCTAACAACAACAACTATCAACCAATATCTAACTCAATCCCTTTCATGATTATTGAACCTGTATTAGAGAAAGTTAGTCCCACCCTTACCTTAGATTGGATGACATTTTTTAATCTCTAAACTCTAGTCTCTTGCCTTCTCACTATTGTTCTTCTCTTCTTTCTTCTCACTTCTACGGTTTCCTCAAAGATTGTATTCACGTTCTATTGTGTAACTTCCTCAAACTCCTTATAACATATTCCCCTTATTCCAACTTAGCCCCTAGAACCCCTAAGTTCCCTCTTTTTGCCAGTTTTGCCCTTACTACCTTATTAATCCATTTTAATTTTATTCCATTAAATAAATATTTAATGTCACGCTAGTTAAACAATTATTTAACTAATATTCTAATGGGAGAAACCTAAGGATGAAGACCTAAGGATGAAGACCTAAGGATGAAAACCTAGAAGAATTCATCTTGCATAGTGGAGACACCATGCACAAAGATTTGTTTAGAAGGATTACTCGTGCGTGGGAGAGGGTGCATGTAAAGGAGAATAAGCTAAATAGCAATGTCACTTCAACTGAACAATCCTATACCCAATGGGTTAAGGAGAGAGTTCAATTGGTTAAGCTTCCTTTTGTGATTGATGCAACCTATCAGCCAGATATACCTGATCTTATTCCCGTCTCAATTGAAGAGGTTGACATCCTCAAGGCAACTATTGCCAAGCTTGAGCAATACAAGGAAAACTTAGAGCAAAATCTTTATGACGCTGCCTAGGAGAAGAATTTGTTAAGCTACAACCTTGAACAAAAGGAGAAGCAACTTTTTGGAAGTATGGAGAAGATTAAGACTGAAAAGAATAAAAGGCAGGGGACCTTGGGAAGATTGTTTAGTGATGGGGTAAGCTACCAGAATCTGGATAAGCAATTGAAGGAGACCCGAAAAGAGAGTCAAATATGGGAAAGATCGTGGGAGTTAGCTAAATGGAAACACCAAGAAATTAAGGGTACGCTGGAAGCTCGAATCTTCTCGCTTGAAAAATTACTCACAGAGTCTCAAGCTGCTTTTGCTAGACAACAACTTAGGCCCGAAGCTGAGCAAATGTTACCCAACGACTGGAGGAAAACCTACTAAGAACTAATGGGCTTTGAGAGCAAGTGCGCATCCAAGACCAAGACCAAGACCATGAAGATTTAAGAGCTCATGTCCTACATTTAGAGGGTGAAGTCCAGTACCTGAGGAATCTTATCGATAGTGCCCAAGTTATACTCCAAGAGCAAGGAGACAAGACTGAAGCACGGAGGACGGAGTACTCTGATTTGGCAGAGTTCGCTAACAACATGATTAGAGATATCCCTAGAATGCACAAGAGAGCCAACAATGTTATGAACTTTGATAACACACCTCAAGAGGTCTTTGAGTTTATTTAGTTGTGTGAGATTCTATTAAAGAAGTTTAGGGCTCATTTGAAGAAGGCTATGGAGGCACCTCTTTAGTTTTGTTTTTCTATTTTCAAGGTTTTTCAATTTCGTATTGGTTTTATACTGTTATCATTTTGGGTTATTCCCCGTATGAACCTGTTATCTTGGAAATAATTTTATTAAAAAAACATCCAAGATAACAGGTTCATACAGGGAATAAACCTAAAATGATAACAGTACAAAACCAATACTAAATTGAAAAAACTTTAAAATAGAAAAACAAAACTAAAGAGGTGCCTCCATAGCCTTTTTCAAATGGGCCCTAAACTACTTTAATAGAATCTCACACAACTTAATGAACTCGTAGACCTCTTGAGGTGTGTTATCAAAGTTCATAACATTGTTGGCTCTCTTGTGCATTCTAGGGATATCTCTAACCATGTTGTTAGCGAACTCTGCCAAATCAGAGTACTCTATCCTCCATGCTTCAGGCCTGTCTCCTTGCTCTTGAACAATAACTTTGGTAACATCAGTAAGATTCCTTAGGATATGATCTCTTAAATCTTCATGGTCTTGGTCTTGGAGACGCACTTGCTCTGTTAGCATCATTAGCTCTTCGTAGCTCCTCCTCCAGTCGTTGGATAACATTTGGGTAAAATTTGCTCAGCTTGGGCCCTAAGTTGTTGTTGTCTAGCAAAAGTGGCTTGACACTCTGTGGGTGATTTTTCAAGCGAGAAGATTCGAGCTTCTAGCGTACCCTCCCATTCTTGGTGTTCCCATTTAGCTAACTCCTATGATATTTCCCATCTTTTACTTTCTTTTTGGGCCTCCTTCAGCTGCCTATCCAGATTCTGGTAGCTTACCCCAGCACTAAACAATCCTCCCAAGGTCCTCTGCCTTTTATTCTTTTGAGTCTTAAGCTTCTCCCTACTTTCAAGAAGTTGCTTCCCCTTTTGTTCAAGGTCGTAGCTTAACAGATTCTTCTCCTAGGTCGCGCCATAAAGATTGTGCTCTAAGCTTTCCTTGTCTTGCTCAAGCTTGGCAACAGTTGCCTTGAGGATATCGACCTCTTCAATTGAGACAGGAGCAAGATCAAGTACATCTGGCTGATAGGTTTGATCAATCACAAAAGGCAGCTTAACCAATTAAACTCTCTCCTTAACCCGTTGGGTATAGGTTTCTTCAGTTGAAGTGTCCTTCCTTTTTAGCTTATTCTCCCTTACATGCACTTTCTCCCACGCACGAGTAATCTATCTAAACAAATCTTTGTGCATGGTGTCTCCATTATGCAAGATGAATTCTTCTAGGTCTTCATCCTTAGGCTTCTCCCATATAGAATGTCCTAGTTATCTCATGGATAGTATGGGGTTATAGTTAATACACCCCTTAGACCCAATGAGGGGTACATTAGGAAAATTCCCACAGTTGATGATTATGTCCTTAGCCTTTATCTTCTTTGGGTACCATAGGATGGATATCTTGGTAAAAGACATAAGCTTTTGAGATCAAGCGTAATTATCGTTGATCTCTATCCTATGAATATCCTTCTAGAGATGTGAAGTGAAATTCTGGTTATGCAGATACTCAAATGTCCCAACATCAGGGTTGGACATTGATTGCTGCATCTTTAATAAGCAAGGATGAATACATCAGCTGCTGTTATGAAGTGCAGCAGCAAAGTCACAAAAAATGTCGAGACATCTTGTTGCAACATCTCAGTCAGGAACACAAACAACAAAACTGTAAATATGCAGAATAATAAAGAACACAGAATATGTTGACCCAATTCAGTGCAATTCACCTACTCTGGGGGATACCAATCCAAGATGAAGACTTCATTATCTTGTAGTATTACCCTAAAGCTAAACTCCCCTGTTTACAACTTTATCCTAATCACTACCCTCAATGAATATGTTTACCAAAGCTAAACTCTAACATTTACAACTCTGATATGAGAGACCTACTCACATCCTTCATCACCACCTGTGATGTTTCTGTTATCTGCCAATTCAGAACCCGTCATGATTTCCTTGACCAAGAAGTTATCTTGGACTTTCTTAAAAGCTTCGTCCAAGAACAATACAACAACCATTACCTAAAGGCTTCTGGTTGTGTACTTGCACCTATGCCTTCCACCCTGCATCCCATACTGCAGAGTGGAAACTTACAACTCCTAAGAGAGCCAACGACTCTCAAACCCTAAACCCTTATTTTACTAAAAGAATATGTTACAAAGTTACAAGTGATACAAAGGTACCGTCCTTAAACCCTAGACCTAAGTCTACTATTTATAGTCTTCTGTTGTGTTGGGCTTTCCATCTCCTTGATCCACTTCTGCGATATATAAAACAGATTTAAATCAATCTGTTATAACAGTCCAGGATGTCGATTCTGCATGCTAGGACATCTCATTCGACATCTTATCTTCTGCAGAATTATTCAGCTTGATCTTCATGTTGACGCTTCTTTTTCAGTATTTATGTTTTACCAAAATTTGTCCAAAACACAAGAGCTTTCAATCTCCCCCTTTTTGGCAAATTTTGGCTAAAATAACCTTTGCATACCATATCCATCTCCCCCTCAATGAAACAACCAAGGAACACTACTACTACTTACTTCTCCCCCTTTTTAGGCATAATATGACAAACCAAGCAACTATGCATTAAGGGTAATCAATCAAAAGCAAGCAGACAGTAGCAGAACAGCAGAAGCAATAGCAATTAGACATTATCTACCAGAAACTTATGTATTGATCAATAACTTCACAGTTTTGTGATCACAGTCCGCAGAGAAAAATAAATTCCCCCAGACTCAACCAATGATTCTTAAGCATCCAATAAGAACCATGTAACTTGCACTGCCAAGTCTCCCCCAACTTGCAACAATATAAGAATGTCAAGACATCCTTTTTAACATCTCATCCTCCCAGAATAGACACATAATCACAGCTTGCTTGACGCACAATACAAACTGGAATCCCAACTGCACCTTAGCAGAAAAACATCTTAGATCAAGGAGCAACTCCCCCTATCTAAGGTAACTAGTGCTCCTCCACAGAACACCTAGCTAATGAATGGAAAACATAAGACGCATCTTCATGTCTTCAAGATCGCACCCTCAGTTCAAGCCACCTGCTGAACACAATCATCAACTCTCTTATTGCTTCTTCTGACAAGAACCAATAATCACTCACACATGAAGTCCCATCATGCTATCGTGAGGTCACATAAGGATCACCATCCTCCATTAGTAACAAACTCTTGGATTAAGATCAAAGTCCCATTGATCCCCCTCTTCCTGCAACCATCTATACACCATACGAACTCCACCTGAATTCTCATGTATAGACCTCTAGCTGCTTGAGATAAAACCCAATTGGCCTAGAATGTAGCATACTCCCCAAAGAGATACCATACCTCTTAGTTTGTTTCTCCCATCGGTGTCAGATACCGGACACATGCTTTAGAAAATCATGACTTGCCAATTAGGGGCGGTATCCCCTCCACAAGCTTTTCATATGGCCTTAGCAAGGCCTCTCCATCTGATAATCACCCAACTCTCCAAAGGCAGTCATTCCCTATCATTCTCCTGTATGATAATCTGGAATACTCCTGATCAACTGATGAATATCTTCATATTCAGACTTCCAAGCAATCAATACCTGATCTACTTCAGTCTTCTCTACATTCTCCGTCCAAGGCAGTCCTTCTACTGCATCATTCTCCCATATGATTATGTAGACGCTCCTTGGGCATAATGTAGGCACCAAGCTCCTGGACCAGAGCATAATCATCCTTCACCAAGGATATCCAACCCAGATAATGTCCTAACCCCAATTTAGAACATCTTCCACACACCAAGACATCATCACAATGATTCTTGATATGCTCCACCAATTGGACTTACTATAGCATAGTAATCCAAAAAAAAAATTGAAGAACTTCAATGACTTCTGCTCCATAAGCCTCATCAATAAGAACTCCAAAAAGAGAGAAATAAACTCTCATCCACCTTCAAGAAGAAAAATCTCCTTGAGTCTTCAACTCATCACCCTTCTGTCCAAGAGTAACTTGTTCCAAGACAATCCTCAAGACTAACCAGCTGCCACACTCTGATTATCTTGATTCTTCGAATCCACTTCTGAGATCAACCAATTGCCACAGTTTGATCACCTCCTTCATGAATCCTCATATGAAAACAACCAAATGCCACAGTTTGACCTTTTCACGTTTGTCAGAACTCTCTCAAAGATATCCTGGTCCACCAATGAAACTTGATCTTCAAGTCACATGTTCCACTTGCTCAATAGCAAACACACTTAGACTCCCTAAGCCATGGACATGTAACATCTTCTCCTTCCTGCAGCTCCCGCAAACTGCCAAGAGAATGATCTTTTTGAAGCATCCTATTGTTCATTCCTGTAGATCACCCTATCTTAAGTTGATGTACCACTTCACCAACTGAGATTTTAATGTTGAACTAGATGTCAGAACATTCTGATTCGACATCTAGTTGTTGAATTCAGCTCCTTCTTCTGCCACTAGAAAGAACTTCCTCCCTTAACAGAACAAGAGTCCCATGCTCTCATAAACTTGATTCACTAACCAAGTTTGAGTAGACAACCTCTATCATGTTGATTTTGCAGTTATTACATACAAGCTCACACCTTGATGAATACCTACCAGTGCTTCTCCAAAGACTTCAGACCTGCCACTGTCTGAATCTTCAGAAGGAATAGTTGGAAACTACCCCCCATAGCTATACCAAGAATGCCACATTTCCTTGAGTAGAGCCGTCTTCACGAAGTTGCTGATATTTGCACCTATCTGAACTCCATGATGAGCATTCTGGAATGCCCTAAAGTACCTGGATCAGAAATAAACCAATCCAAGTAGTCATCAAGATTATGATGTTATCACAGTCTTCCATCTTCATCTTCAACAGCATCACCATCTGGACAAGTCATTCACAATACTTTCCAGGAAAAGATGCTAAGCCAATAATCCCAGGTCAACACCTATGAGACTTCTGAGCGAATGTAGAACCCCTCCCATGATTCTCCAAACCTCTGATGAAAAGATGTTAGAACATCTGACAGAACATCCTCAATCTTGAATCACAAGGATAATCAATCTACACAAAGCAATTGATCTTAAATCCTTGTAGTTTTAACCCTTATCCGATTCCAGCATCTTCTGAATATCACCAAGATATTCTTCTTCATGTTGTCTTCTTCTGTTTGTGCAAGTTGTTGAGATATCATGTTGATTTTGCAGTTATTACATACAAGCTCACACCTTGATGAATACCTGTCAGTGCTTCTCCAAAGACTTCAGACCTGCCACTGTCTGAATCTTCAGAAGGAATAGTTAGAAACTACCTCCCCATAGCTATACCAAGAATGCCACATTTCCTTGAGTAGAGCCGTCTTCACGAAGTTGCTGATATTTCCACCTATCTGAACTCCATGATGAGCATTCTGGAATGCCCTAAAGTACCTGGATCAGAAATAAACCAATCCAAGTAGTCACCAAGATTATGATGTTATCACAGTCTTCCATCTCCATCTTCAACAGCATCACCATCTGGACAAGTCATTCACAATACTTTCCAGGAAAAGATGCTAAGCCAATAATCCCAGGTCAACACCTATGAGACTTCTGAGCGAATGTAGAACCCCTCCCATGATTCTCCAAACCTCTGATGAAAAGATGTTAGAACATCTGACAGAACATCCTCAATCTTGAATCACAAGGATAATCAATCTACACAAAGTAATTGATCTTAAATCCTTATAGTTTTAACCCTTATCCGATTCCAGCATCTTCTGAATATCACCAAGATATTCTTCTTCATGTTGTCTTCTTCTGTTTGTGCAAGTTGTTGAGATATCATGTTGATTTTGCAGTTATTACATACAAGCTCACACCTTGATGAATACCTGCCAGTGCTTCTCCAAAGACTTCAGACCTGCCACTGTCTGAATCTTCAGAAGGAATAGTTAGAAACTACCCCCCATAGCTATACCAAGAATGCCACATTTCCTTGAGTAGAGCCGTCTTCACGAAGTTGCTGATATTTCCACCTATCTGAACTCCATGATGAGCATTCTGGAATGCCCTAAAGTACCTGGATCAGAAATAAACCAATCCAAGTAGTCATCAAGATTATGATGTTATCACAGTCTTCCATCTCCATCTTCAACAGCATCACCATCTGGACAAATCATTCACAATACTTTCCAAGAAAAGATGCTAAGCCAATAATCCCAGGTCAACACCTATGAGACTTCTGAGCGAATGTAGAACCCCTCCCATGATTCTCCAAACCTCTGATGAAAAGATGTTAGAACATCTGACAGAACATCCTCAATCTTAAATCACAAGGATAATCAATCTACACAAAGCAATTGATCTTAAATCCTTGTAGTTTTAACCCTTATCCGATTCCAGCATCTTCTGAATATCACCAAGATATTCTTCTTCATGTTGTCTTCTTCTGTTTGTGCAAGTTGTTGAGATATCATGTTGATTTTACAGTTATTACATACAAGCTCACACCTTGATGAATACCTGCCAGAGCTTCTCCAAAGACTTCAGACCTACCACTGTCTGAATCTTCAGAAGGAATGGTTAGAAACTACCCCCATAGCTATACCAAGAATGCCACATTTCCTTGAGTAGAGCCGTCTTCACGGAGTTGCTGATATTTCCACCTATCTGAACTCCGTGATGAGCATTCTGGAATGCCCTAAAGTACCTGGATCAGAAATAAACCAATCCAAGTAGTCATCAAGATTATGATGTTATCACAGTCTTCCATCTCCATCTTCAACAGCATCACCATCTGGACAAGTTATTCACAATACTTTCCAGGAAAAGATGCTAAGCCAATAATCCCAGGTCAACACCTATGAGACTTTTGAGCGAATGTAGAACCCATCCCATGATTCTCCAAACCTCTGATGAAAAGATGTTAGAACATCTGACAGAACATCCTCAATCTTGAATCACAAGGATAATCAATCTACACAAAGCAATTGATCTTAAATCCTTGTAGTTTTAACCCTTATCCGATTCCAGCATCTTCTGAATATCACCAAGATATTCTTCTTCATGTTGTCTTCTTCTGTTTGTACAAGTTGTTGAGATATCAAGGCTGCCCCCTTGATCAAGCTCTTAAGATTCTCTCTGAACAAATCCTAATTACCTCAACCGTGTGAACTCATCCTTAGGGTTGAGAAGTATGAGTTCTTCCTTGCACATTTTTGTGGATGGTGAAAATAAATCACATCCACGGTCTTCACTCCTATGCCTCCTAAAAAGCACCTTCTAGTCTGAAGAATAACTAGAAGACTCCAGAACATGACTGAGTTTCCTTGATTGGACTTGATCATCATATTAAGTGTCTTCAATAACTTAGCCAACAAGAAATCATCAAACCCCTAGAGTATGAGTTTGATAATTCATCTTACCCCTTCTCTTCAATTTGACTTCAGCATACATGATGACGCCACTCAACCATGTACCAAGTCACATAAGACTCAACCATCACAATAACATCCCTCTGATCCCAACTTTGGAATGCTATATATCCTTAAACCGGCTGACATCTACAAGAACATAACCAGGTAAGGACAACTACAATCTTTCTTCAATCATTACTCCAGTATCTCATACTACTGGAATCCTTCAATAAGAAACATCTGCAGCGGAATCACTAAAGAACAACTTCAACTTGCCCTAGACAAGATGTCAAGACATCTTTCAGGACACCACCCAAGAGAACTACCACTCCTCCTGTTTGTTGTTGCAGAACCCTTCAGACAATAAGGAACCAGAACACTCATTTTTAATTATCAGACGATTGAACTGCTTCTTCCAACTCTTCCTTGTTTAATCACCAGAAAGTACTCCATGGATCTCATCCAGAAATAGACCAGGATGTCTGCTCTGATACCAATTGAAATTCTGGTTATGCAGATACTCGAATGTCCCAACATCAGGTTTGGACATTGATTACTGCATCTTTAATACGCAAGGATGAATACATCAGCTACTATTATGAAGTGCAGCAGCAAAGTCACAAAAAATGTCGAGACATCTTGTTGCGACATCTCAGTCAAGAACACAAACAACAAAACTGTAAATCTGTAGAATAATAAAGGACACAGAATATGTTGACCCAGTTCAGTGCAATTCACCTACTCTAGGGGATACCAATCCAGGATGAAGACTTCATTATCTTGTAGTATTACCCTAAAGCTAAACTCCCCCGTTTACAACTTTATCCTAATCACTACCCTCAATGAATATCTTTACCAAAGCTAAACTCTAACGTTTACAACTCTGATATGAGAGACCTACTCACATCCTTCACCACCACCTGTGATGTTTCTGTTATCTGCCAATTCAGAACCCGTCATGATTTCCTTGACCAAGAAGTTATCTTGGACTTGCTTAAAAGCTTCGTCCAAGAACAACACAACAACCATTACCTAAAGGCTTCTGGTTGTGTACTTGCACATATGCCTTCCACCCTGCATCCCATACTGCAGAGTGGAAACTTACAACTCCTAAGAGAGCCAACGAATCTCAAACCCTAAACCCTTATTTTACTAAAAGAATAGGTTACAAAGTTACAAGTGATACAAAGGTACCATCCTTAAACCCTAGACCTAAGTCTACTATTTATAGTCTTCTACTGTCTTGGGCTTTCCATCTCCTTGATCTACTCATACGATATATAAAACAGATTTAAATCAATCTATTATAACAGTCCAGGATGTCAAGTCTGCATGCTGGGACATCTCATTCGACATCTTATCTTCTGCAGAATTATTCAGCTTGATCTTTATGTTGACGCTTCTTTTTCAGCATTTATGTTTTACCAAAATTTGTCCAAAACACAAGAGCTTTCATGAAGCAAACCATTGATACAACAAAGAAATACAGCAACATAACGACCCTTCTTCTTGTCATAACAAACAGACAAAGTGCAATACGTGTCAGCTAACAGAGTGGGAGCTAGATCGTCCACTTGATTCTTCATAGCCCAGAAGACGCTAATAGCAGCAATGTCGACAAAGTCAACCATATTTGGAATGAGGATTATTCCAAAAATTATTAAAGCCAGAACACCCACAAAAGATTCCCATCTTTTCCTATTTGCCAATTTCTGAGCTACCTCTTCCAATTAACTTTTTTTGAGCCCTTGAACATCCCTATCTTCCTTATAGTGCAACATTAGGTCTTTAGGAGGTATTCCCAAAGTCACACTTACTTCTTTAGGTTTCACCTTGTGCCCCATACCTATGTAGGGTTCCTTTCTATCCCTTTGCAAGTCCAAGTATAGTTCAAATTCTTTTATCATGGGAGCCTTTTGAAAATCTTTGAAGAGGAAACAACGTAGGGGTGAATCATAAAACTGTACCATAGCAGTTATGGCCTCTACTTTCACAGGGATCCCTAAGAGATCAAGGATCCTTCCATACTCGAGTATGAATTTCCTTTGGACAGAATTAGGCATTAAGTCTTGGAAGACCTTAAGGCTTTGCACATCAGGAATTTGTGCTTTGATGCGAAGGGTTGTCCTTTTGTTTGAATTCATTTTCAAAGTGTACATACAACAAATTTTGAAATTCCCCACAAATGAATATATGCAAAAAAAGGTTTGTTTTAATGCATGATGACATGGTTATTTTATTAAGGTTTAAGATAAGGGAAATATGCAAGTATGACCTAATTAGGGTGAGCTCCTTATGATAGGTTGGTTCTAAGTTTAAACTATCCAATCCCCTCACTTGTAGGATATAAAGTTTTTGGCAGCATGTTAGATGTCAAACATGCTTCATATTTGTATATGATACTTGGCATTTTTCAACACTTTTCTATGTTTAATTGTGAATTGTAAAAGTGAATTGTTGTTGTTCTTCATACATTGTATTTATACCTTTGGTGCTTGTAATGTGTGTGTTATTGTGTAGAAAAGTGCACTAATTGATCAAAGAACTGAGACACAAAGAGATGATACAAGCTGCCACAGAAAGAGGAAAACAACAGAGTGTTCGCTTTGCGAACTCTGGTGAATGAGCCAGCGAAGGTTCGCTTTGCGAACAGTAGCGAGTCTCCCAGCGAATAGCTCCAGAATGTGGCAGAGGGAAAAGAACCTAAAGTTCGCTTTGCGAACTCCCAGCGAATGTTCGCTGGTTTGCTCGCTTTGCGAAGTACCTGGCGAATGGAGGCAGTGGAAAGAGGACCCAAAATTCGTATTGTGAAGGTTTTGGCGAATGGTTCGCTTTACGAATGAATGCTTCACAATGCGAACCCGCGAGGACAGCCTGGGGCGGTTTAACTTTCAGAGGCACTTAGGGTGCCACTTTCTTTCATTCGCAGTGCGAATGTAGCAGATCCCAAATGTATTATAAATAGATTTTCACTTTTTCTTGGGATCATAACTTGATATTTTCACACAAAAACATATTTTTATGAACTTTGATCATCCAAGAGTGAATTTTCACATAGATAAGATGAAGTCACATCCAATCTCGATTAATCAACTCGGATGTTCTTTCATCTCCTCTTGAAACTTGTCATCCAAGCTACCATGAGAATGAGTAGCTAAACATTTTTGTGTTAAGGTTAGATGTAGTTGATCTTGAGCATATGTATTTCTTTTGATCTTTTGTATATGAACAAGGTTTATGATCAATATAGATGAAGTTATTTGTTATTAATGATGTATGTGTGGTTTGTATCACTCTAGACATAGATTTTACAAATCATGACCTAATATTGTCATCTCTTAAAAACCAAACTCTAGACATAGATTTGGGATTTGTTATTCGCTTTGTGTTGATCTTAACGATTGTTGTTTCAATTGTTAGCGTGAGACATCATCTAACGGTTTAAACAACGATACTCATGAATTTGCTTTAGACATAAACTTATTTGAGAGGATACGTGATTGTATTGGTCGGAACTGAGTTCATATGCTTGATTAATCGAATATGTATGAAAAGGATTAGCGAAACCTAATCTTGACATGCTTGTCTAAAACTTACAACATCTTTGCTCAAAATTTACTCTTTACTACAAATTTATGTTAAACAAAACCAAGAATCATTTGAAACTCCTTAACTTAAAATGTTTCGACTATTGAACGGCAAGCATCAAAATATCGCACAATCCCTGTGGATACGATAAAAACACCCCCGAAATACTGTTTCAACAAATTGGCGCCGTTTCCGGGGATTGTTGTTTGATATTGCAAGCATTGCAATAGTTGTTTTGTTTTAAGCTTGTTAACTTTTTCTTGAACTTGTTGATCTGTTTGGTTTAGTGTCCAGACTTCGTTTTATGCGAGGGAAGTTACATGTGGACCAACTTCTGTTCAATCCCGAGATTGAAAGAACCGCTCGTAAAATCAATAGCTGAACAAGGCGAAGGAGGCAACTTGCCAAAGAAAGAGGAGAACGAGACGGAAGTTCGACTTCGACGCAAATACCACAGTTACCGCCAACTATGGATCCACCACCACCACCACCTGCTTCAAGACCATGTATTAACAGTCCAAGACATAATGCACAATTTTCTCGCAATGCTCAGAACGGTCGGCATTCAGAAATGAAGACTGGTATTCTCTCGCTTCTATATCAGAGTCCTTTTACTGGTATGGATCATGAGGATCCTTATACATATCTGGAAAAGTTCTATGAGATCGCAGGAGCAACTGGTATGCCCGAAGCTGAAGAGGAATCACTGTTTAAGAGATTATTCCCGCATTCCCTCATTGGGAAGGCCAAGGAATGGTATCTTAATCAATCTACGGCAATCATGACGGATTGGAATGTACTTGAGGAAAAAAAATTGGAACGATTTTTTCCACATAATCGTTTCATGGAGACAAAGATCGCAATAGCAGTTTTCACGCAGGATGCCAACGAATCTCTCAACGAAGCGTGGGAGAGATTCAAATCTATGTTGAGAAAATGCAAGGGGCATGGTTTCGATGAGCTTTCTCAAATTCATATTTTTTGGAATGGTCTTCAATTAGTGTATAAAACACTGTTGGATGCCACCGCGGGTGGATCCTTAATGACCAAAAGTGTCGAAGAAGCCATTTCTATAATTGATAAGATGGCGTTAAATGATCATCAGGGAAGCCATAACCGTGGCCCGTCTCAAAGGACTCCGGGAGCTTTGGAGTTGGGAACCAATGATGCTATACTTGCACAAAATAAGTTATTATCCCAACAGGTTGAGTTGTTAACGAAACAAATGTCCAAACTTCCTCAACACCTCAAAGAGATTCATGACTCCTCGAGTAAGAACGTGCAAGTCTTGGTATGTGAACTGTGTAGAGGAAATCATCTTACCGGATATTGTCCTCCGGTTGTGGAGGAGGTAAATTATGCTGGAAATCTAACTCAAGGTTATCGAGGAAGACCTCCTTACCAAAGTGCTCAACAACCGTACCAAAATCAACAAGGCTATCAACCACGAGGCAACTACCAAAATCAACAAGGATGGAGACAAAACCCTTACCAACCACCCTAAGAGCAAAGTGAAAGTTCAAGAATGGAGGAGACTTTCACCAAATTCATACAATTATCAATAGCAACTCAAAAGAGTACGGAAGCTTCGATTAAAAATCTTGAATCGCAAGTAGGGCAACTTGCAAAACAATTAGCCGAAAACCAATCGGGGCCATCCTTCTCCGCTACCACTAAACCAAATCCCAAAGAAGAGTGTAAAGCCATTTTCACAAGAATTGGAAGAGTAATTGGAGGGGATGTTGAACATGAGGTGGTAGTTGAAAAGGAAAATGATATTGTATTGGAGGAAGTCGAAAAAAATGACGAAAATGGGGTAGTTGAAAAGAAGGATGAAGAAATGAAGAAGAAAAAAGAAAGAGAAAGAAAGGAGTTTGAGAAGGAAGTGTTACAAAGACGATTACCATATCCCCCTACTCCAAAGAAAAAGGAGAATGATAGGCATTACGCAATATTTTTAGAGTTATTTAGTCGGTTACAAGTAACCGTACCTTTCTCTGAAGCTCTTAAACAAATGCCTAGGTATGTCAAATTCATGAAAGACATGCTTATGAAAAAGAAGAGGTGCACTGACAAAGACAACATTGATCTTAATGTCGAGTGTAGTTTCGTCATCCAATGTGTGCTTCCGCGGAAAGAACAAGATCCGGGAAGAGTAGCTTTACCTATTACAATAGGTAATGATTTTCAATGCAAAGCTTTGGTTGACATGGGTGCGAGCATCAATCTAATTCCCTTGTCGGTGGTGAAAAGACTTGATAATATGACCATAAAATCAACAACCATGACATTACAACTTGCGGATAAGTCTAGAACTCATCTGTATGGTGTTGTGGAGGATGTGCTAGTAAAAGTGGATAAATTCTTATTTCCTGTTGATTTTGTGATTGTTGAAATGGATGAGGATGAAGATACGCCGATCATACTGGGCAGACCAATCATGAAAACTGCCAAAATGTTGGTGGATGTTGATGAAGGCTTAATGAAGGTGCGGATCAAGGAAAGTGGTAAGGAGGAAGAAGCTTATTTTACATTGTTCAAAGGAGTGGTGTTTGTGAATTAAGTGGATGAAGTCGTGCAAAAAGAAAAAGACTTGAAAAAAGAAAAATTGGAAAGTGAAGCATTTCAAAAGAAAAAGGATGAAGATGTGAAGGTGGCTTTGATGAAGTCATGTTGGGATTGGTCATTTTTAAAGAAAAGGAGATCAAAAACTGGGCACGATAACGGATGAGTCTGTGTTCGCAAAGTGTGTTTTTCTCGGAAGCCAATTCTTTAGCTTTTGGTTTCAAGGCGTCTAGTCTCCGGACCGTCGAGCTTAGTCGATGTTAAACAAGCGCTTGTTGGGAGGCACCCCAACATTGTAAGTATTTATGCTTTCATTTACTGTTTATATGATGTGTGATAGTTGAATAAATAAGAAGTGGCAGCAAGGCAGAAGAAATTTTTTTTTGCAAAACCTGTCTTGTTCATTGGGGTTCGCAAACGGCGAGCATTCGCCAGCCAGTTCGCTTTGCGAACCCAGCGAGACAGGGGAAGTCTGTTGCTGCCACCTCAGAAAAAAGGGGTTTTAATTGTTTGGGTGGGCCAACACTTGGGCCCAATACCCATTTCAATTGCTGAACATTGGAAGGGAAAAAACCCTACTCCCACTCTTGTCACTCTCTTTCAACCAACACAACATACCCTCTCAAGAAGAAAAATTTCTCACGTGTTCTTGTGTTCAAATTTCACAAAAATTTCTCCAATTCCTTTGTCCAGTTCAGGTTTGCATCTCTTTTCCTTGCTATTTTCTGTTAGATGTGGTTAGGGTTGTCATGTACATTAGGGACATTTGTAATCTTAGGGTTTGATTTCTGTTTTATGGCTTGAGTCATTGCATGTTAAATTTTCTGCAAGTTTTAGAATAGGAATGATAAAAGATAAATGGAGATCTGAAGATAGGAAGCATAGCTGTTGTTTTTCTGCATTTTTCGCGTGTTCGCTGTTCTGTTCGCTTTGCGAACTTGGGCGAGCATTCGCCAGACCTTCGCAAAGCGAATCTGGGGCGAATGTTCGCCAGCCTTCGCAGGGCGAACATTGGAGCGAACATATCAGATTTTTGAATTTTTTTTATGTACTTTCAGTACTGATTTTGATTGGCTTCTAAATTCTAAATGAGTTGTTTTGGTGCTTTGCGTTGTTTTGTTTGTTGATGTATGCAGATGGGGCAAAGAATAATCCCGCTAAAAAATGAAAATCAACCACATCCCGACAAGTGCTAATCCGGTTCGATGATACTCAATTTAAAGGAGCCAAGCAAGCTGCAAGATATCTGACATTGGAAAAAAGAACAATTTTAGCTGAGAAGAGGTTCAATTTAAGTGAACAAGGGAGTTATCGAGTTGTGGCTGCTCTCTTTGAAGCAAAAAAATAGGATCGGATGATAACTCCGGTCGATTGTTATAATGTGGAAATTGTCCGGGAGTTCTATGCGAACACCCTCCCTGATGATGGCGACCTGTTTAGTTGGACGACTCAAGTTGGGGGGAAAACTGTGAGATTTGACCGTAGGACCATAAGTACTGTTCTTGGAAGTCCTCTGCCATTACGAGCCAGTGAAATTGATGATTATCATAGGGATCTTCACCTTCACCGAAATATCCCTTGAATGACCAGAGATCTTTTCCGCCCGGGTAAGAATGTTGAGCACAACCCATCTGGGGTTGCTATTAGGTACCGGCAGGAGGACATGCAACCTTTGGCCCAACTCATATTGCTTTTGGTTGTAACCAATATCAAGCCAAAATCGCATTCCTCAACCATCACTATTCCATTAGCTCACCTAGTCCATAGTATCTTAACAAATGTGCAGATTGATGTGGTGCGTATAATTGCCGATGAGATAAGGGCAATTGTGGAGAGTGGCCTTGGGGGTAACGCTTCTCGGAAAAATGCCCCTCTCGCATTCCCTTGTCTTATCATGACATTGTGTGCGGAAGCTGGGGTTGATATTCCTACACGCTGCCAGATCACGATCCCGTCGGCTATTGATGATAGGTATGTCGACAAATTCTGTAAGCCAAATGGGACTAGGGTTGAGTCATCTGGTGCTGGTGTTGAGGCCGGCACAAGTGGTGGAGATGCTTTTGGGTCACAAATTTTTTATCCTTATCAGCAAAAGATCTGCCAGTACAACTGGGACTGGATGACGGCTTCTCAGCGCACCATGTTAGACTTATATGATTCTATGCTGGTACTCCAGCTTCAGATTCGCGATCCCACCGCTGAGCATTCTATGATGTTGAGGGAGCAGTTCCTTGCACACGCTGGTTAGCCTGAGGCCAGGCCAGTATTCGGAGGGGGAGAGGATGCGGCTGGTCCTGTTGATGATGATGCTGATGAGGAGGGTGACGGTGAAGACGTTGAGGTATCTGGCTTGGAGGGAGGAGAGGAGACCGGGGTGTATGCTACAGAGTCCGAGAAGGACTGATGTTTTTGTGATGATGATTTTGTACTTCCTTTGAGCATCAAAGTGAAGTTTTCTTGTATTCAGTTTTTTATTTTTAGTTGTTATTGATGTACTTTATCCACTTTGTGTATTTTGGATTGATGTACTTGTACCGCTATGGTACTTTTGACTTTGTAGGTGTTTTCACACCAGTACATTTTTATTATTCCTAGTAATGCATGTTGTTTTCCAGTAAAAAAAAATTGTTTTTAATTTTACTAATATTTCAGTTTTAAATATTGTTATTAAGTGTTGAGTTCTTCAGTTTACGAATGCTCCACATTGTTCGCATGCTTGTGTGTTAATTGTTATTAAGAGTTGAATTCTTCTGTTTACGAATGTTCAACTCTTAAGTTGTTGGTATGTTTTTTTATTGCTTTATGTTGGTATGCATGTGGAAATTCAATATTTCCAACTTTTGGATGATTTGTGGAAGGAATTTAGGTTGGTGTTGAGTGATCATCAAAGAAGATTCTTCCAAGTTGGATGGCGATGATAGTACCTTAAGCATGATGTTGTGGCAAGGTACATAGTTACCTAGTTCTAGAATTTATAATGAATTAGAACTTTGTTGTCCTTGTACAAATGAAAATTTTGTTTCCTGTTACAACTCCATTTGATTGCTTGTGTCATTTAGGTCCAAAAATCACAAAAGTGAGAAACCTCCATGTATACTATATGCTTTGGATTGATGATGAATGTTGTTTGATACTTATAATTCATGCTTTATCTTGCTTGTTGTTTTGAATTTGTGGAAGCATAGAAATTATCAAGGCAATGTTTTTGCACTTCGAGTATAACCACCATTCCAAAAACATTTAAATTCACCTTGTGAGTGTGCGCGTATTTGAAACCTCTTTTGAGTTGAAAATTGTGATTGAATCATGAACCCGATTTTAACCTGTTTTGAAGAGCATTTAAGCAAAGATTATGGCAATGTTGAAGTTGGGGAGAATGGTTTATTTTGAAAAGAGAAAAGGGATTTGGTGATACAACTCATTCTTAGACAAAGAAATTGAAAAAAATGTATAGAAAGGAAAAAAAAGAAAAGAAAATCAAAAGAAGAGAATGCACTGTGAAAGAAAGAAATAAAGATTGAACAAGATAGAAAATTTTGAAATAGGAATGCTCTTCATTGTCTTTAACCTTTCTTGTTTCAATGGTCGTGTATATATGTCCCTTGTTTTTAACCACGGCCAAGTTACAACCGATGAAAGCCCTTAGTGATCTGTTGTTTCCATGATTTCTTATGATTGATTAGATATTATATGAATTGCTTAGTATTTGCTTCATTTGTCATTTGAGCAAAATTTTCCCGTACTTGTGTGCGCATTTTCCTTCAATCTTTTTTCGAAGAGGGTTAGAATGACATGTGCATGATGATTTAGTTGTCTCTTGAAACATTGTCTGAAATTTGTTGTAAGAATCAAGTTCTTTTGCATTATCGATTCTAGGATTGTGTAATTGTGCTTTGCGATAATTGATGTTTATTTGAGCCATTTATCCTTGCTTGGTTTGATTCAAATGCTCGAGCAAATCCTCTTGTGTCAATGAGAGGCATACTTTGCTTGAGGACAAATAAAGAGTTAGTTGGGGAGAGTTTGTTAGATGTCAAATATGCTTCATATTTGTATATGATACTTGGTATTTTTCAACACTTGTCTATGTTTAATTGTGAATTATAGGAGTGAATTATTGGTGTTCTTCATACATTGTATTTATACCTTTGGTGCTTGTAATGTGTGTGTTATTGTGCAGAAAAGTGCACTAATTGATCAAAGAATTGAGACACAAAGAGATGATACAAGCAGCCACAGAAAGAGGAAAACAACAAAGTGTTCACTTTGCGAACTCTGGAGAAGGAGCCAGCGAAGGTTCGCTTTGCGAATAGCAGCGAGTCTCCCAGCAAATAGCTCCAGAATGTGGCAGAGGGAAAAGAACCTAAAGGTCGCTTTGCGAACTCCCAGCGAATGTTCGCTGGTTTGCTCGCTTTGCGAAGTACCTGGCGAATGGAGGCAGTGGAAAAAGGACCCAAAATTCGCATTGCGAAGGTTTTGGCGAATGGTTCGTTTGCAAATGAATGGTTCGCAGTGCGAACCCGCGAGGACAGCCTGGGGCGGTTTAACTTTCAGAGGCACTTAGGGTGCCATTTTCTTTCATTTGCAGTGCGAATGTAGCAGATCCCAAATGTATTATAAATAGATTTTCACTTTTTCTTGGGATTATAACTTGATATTTTCACACAAAAACATATTTTTATGAACTTTGATCATCCAAGAGTGAATTTTCACATAGAGAAGCTGAAGTCACATCCAATCTCGATTAATCAACTCAGATGTTCTTTCATCTCCTCTTGAAACTTATCATCCAAGCTACCATGAGAATGAGTAGCTAAACACTTTTGTGTTAAGGTTAGATGTAGTTGATCTTGATCATATGTATTTCTTTTGATCTTTTGTATATGAACAAGGTTTATGATCAATATAGATGAAGTTATTTGTTATTAATGATGTATGTGTGGTTTATATCACTCTAGACATAGATTTTACAAATCATGACCTAATATTTTCATCTCTTAAAAACCAAACTCTAGACATAGATTTTGGATTTGTTATTCGCTTTATGTTGATCTTAACGATTGTTGTTTCGATTGTTAGCGTGAGACATCATCTAACGGTCTAAACAACGATACTCACGAATTTGCTTTAGACATAAACTTATTCGAGAGGATACGCGATTGTATTGGTCGGAACTGAGTTCATATGCTTGATTAATCAGATATGTATGAAAAGGATTAGCGAAACCTAATCTTGACATGCTTTTCTAAAACTTACAACATCTTTGCTAAAAATTTACTCTTTGCTACAAATTTATGTTAAACAAAACCAAGAATCATTTGAAACTCCTTAACTTAAAACGTTTCGACTATTGAATAATAAGCATCAAAATATCGCACAATCCCTGTGGATACGATAAAAACACCCCCCGAAATACTGTTTCAACACAGCATAACAACCCTAGAATTTACGGACTATAAGTTCAGGAGTCGGTTAGACGGGAGGAAGGTGTTAGGCACCCCCACCTCTATTGTATTCAATAGGATCCTCCTTAAGTTCTAGGGTATGTTTGCTTACTATTTGAATGTATGACTTTTTATATTTTATTTACAAAATCCTTATGTATTAGGTAGAAAAAATGATTTAAGTATAAGAGGTGAACCCTAAGTTTTTATTATTATTGTACTCGCTAGGGTTTACTATCCTATGCCTACATACCCTCAAATTTGAAGGATCGGAGTTTCCGTATTTCACCTCCCTAATTTTGGTTGGTTGATTGATTTTATTCCTTGAAAAGATTCTCGCACAACAGGGGTGGAGGAAGATTTGTTTTCAAAAAAATACCTCAATACACAAAGGCAGAGGACTTACAACTTAAGTGAGTTTGATGTTTTTTTATCCTTTATCCCTTTGAATTTGCAAAAATATCCCTTTAAGTTTGATTATAAAAATAATATAACATTGATATTATAAGAGCCTCATCCCCTATCCATAGTCCTATGTTTATACTCTTAGATCCTAAGAGTTTTATCCCGAAAATTTATCCACTTTTATCCATAAATTTATTACATTTTTATCCCATGTATTATCCCTTAATTATCCATAAATTATCTCTAGTTTGTTTGCAAAAATAATTAATTCTTAATTTATTTAAGAAAATAAATTAATGATTACAATTAAATCTTTATCTCTGATTTTATCCCCGAAATTTTATTCCTTAAAACCCTAATATTTTATCCCCTAATCCCTATTTATTTATTTCAAATTGTATCTCTTAATTATCCCTTAGATTATCCCAATTAATTATAACATGTATTAAACCCTTAAATAAATAGTTGTTTCTTAATTACCTAAATAATAAAAGGTAGTTAATAAATAAAATGTTGAAATCCCTAATTATAATTTTTTTTCATTCCATGTTGATTGTAATTATTTAATAATCTTTTTTACCCTAGTTATATATATATTTTTTATTGTATACTTGTTACCATTTATTAAAAGGAAAAATATCCTAATAAATCTAATTATCAACTTGAATTAACTCTAATTATCATCAATCTTAACTTAAATTAAATAAATATTTTTTATTTTTTATTTTTTGGAGGCATAATGAACTCAACCATTAATTAATAATAGGAAAGAAGATTAATTATAATAATTATATATATATATATATATATGAAAAAAGTTTTTTTATTTTTTTGTTTAAAAAAGGGATGGAAGCACGTGGAGAATTGCCCCCTCTTTTCGTCTCATTAATTTTTCTATTTATGAATTTTTAATACTATATATTTTTATGTTTTAATATTTAATTATAAAATATAAATTTACCAAAAAAAGATTTATAAATAACTCTCTTGAATTAAATAAGAGACACTGAGTATTTAATTTATCTTTTTTTTTAATTTTTATTGTTTATTGTTTTTTAGTATTTTCATTTCTAAAATTTTCAACTCTATTATTTCTAAATTCCACTACATGTCTAAATAAACCTCTTAGATCTTAACTATGGATTAAAAATATAAAATAGGTTAAATATCTTAAATATAATTTTGTTTCTTAAATAATTTGATTCTCTTAATTATTTAACTTAGCTATTTTAAATTCTAATCTAATTTCTCATCTAATTATCCAACAGAATCGCGACGGCTACTTGTCGTACCTCGAAAAATACGATCCTCGCGATGGACGTGGAAAAAACTGTTCGAAACAGAGTCGCCACCGAACTTTATTTATCCCAAAAGAGGGAAAGGCAAATATCGATAAAACCTTTAAAGGGAGATAAGAACGTGGGCATCGCAACCAAATTCGGGTTCGGGAGTCGGTTACGCGAGAGGGAAGGTATTAGCACCCTCTACGTCCGTTGTACTCAACAGGAACCTCTCGATTCGATTCGTGAGAAAGTTAGTTAGGTTTGTTTGTTATCTTCTAAAGGAATAGGGCTCGTTTTTTTAAAGGGGGGAAATGGGTGGTTTTATTATTAGGGTGTTCGGCAAGGATTAGAACCCTTGTGCCTATGTATTCCCTCGTGCAATGGGAAAGTCAGAGCATTCGTAGTTCGTGGGACTACGGTTTTTTAGTTTGTATTTTTTATGTAGGCGCCAATTGTCCACACACGAGAAAGAGAACTCGCACCTAAACAATTGAGGAGAAATGTCAAAGACTTGGCCCCCCTCACATCACCTTTTAGGAAGTTGTATTTGAATATATGATTAGGTGTGTTAAAGAGTTTAATTAAGAAAAGAGAATTTGATTTGTATATGTTTTAGGGCTTCGATCACACGGGGCGAGAAAAAAGAGTTTTAGTCGTGTTGGATGTTTTAGAGGTGACAGTTGTTCACACACGAGTAAGAGAACTCGCACCCAAACAATTGAGGAAAAGGGCCAAAGACTCGACCACCCTCACTTCGCCTTTAGTAAAATGCGTTTAGATAGAGATTAAGTGTATTAATGATTACTTGGAAAAAGGTTTGAATGTTGTCGAGTTTCGCATATTTTAGAGGCGTCAATTGTCCACACACGAGTAAGAGAACTCGCACCCGAACAACTGAAGAGAAAGACCAAAGACTTGATCCCCCTCCTTTTCACCTTTTAAGAAATGATATTTAGTATAATTAAATGTATTAATTTGATTTAAGAAAAAATACTCGACGTTGGATCGAGGTTTGGATTTGCGTGCGAAATGGTTTGAGAACTAATGGAAATGAGGTCCTATGGTTTAAGGTAAGGTCGATGGCGAGACAAAAGCACTCGACTTTCAAGAGGGGTAAGGGACTTGATATGTGGATCAAGTGTACTTGAGGATGAATTGTTATTAATTGAATTTGATTTGGAAAATACTTAACGTTGGATCATGCTTGTTTATTCTTGTAAAAAAAAGGTTGATTTTAATCTTATGGGAGAGGGGTGTAATTAATCAAGTGGGAATAATTGAGCCATGGTTAAAGTGAGCCAATCACATACACGCATACAAACCGAAGTGAAATGTGCAATAATTATCGTTGTATAAAGCCCAAGATGAGGCATCGTGAGGTCGATTGCGATCGTGAAAACGATCGACTTACAAGGTATTAAAATGGCTTGACATTAAGTCAAGATATTAGTTTGAAAAGATTTTTTGGTTTGGACAAGCATAATATGAATAGCATAAACATAATCAAGGGATGAAATAAATCCACAAGAGAAAATTATACACCTCACATAAAGATCATAAATAAAATGGGGGAAAAAAATCAAACATGTTAGTATACCTATAGTCCTAAATCCCTAAGGTTAGTTTTAAGGAGAAATTATAAACTAAATTGTTTTAGATTTTTAGAGAAAAAGGAAATTCAGATAATTAATTAAATTAAACTAAAATTAACTATAAAAGTTAATTAATATTAAATAAAATGGTTTAATAGAATTAATTGAAATTTGATTAGTAAGAGATTTAAGAATTAATGAAAAAAGGTAATTTTGGATTTTTTTAGAAATAGGGAAATCGGTTTAACTTGATTAATTAAATTAAAACCAAATGTTTAATAAAACTAATCATTAAAATAATTAGTTAATATTTTATAAATAATTTTAATAAAACTAATAAAACTTAAATAAATAGATTTTAAGATTTTTAAGAAAAAGGAGTTAGTTAAAAGATTTTTTTTTATTTTATATAAAAAAATAATAAAATAAAAAAAGACAAAATGACTAAAAAGAGGGAAATGGGCCAGAAAAGTCAGTAAACAAGGGGGTGCGTTTAGAAATAGTCCCCCAGGCCCAATGTCAGTAAGCCCACGCAGGGAGAAGAGATCCACCATGGACCCCAGTCAAACAGTTGACCTCCCCAGCGAATCTGCGGTGTTGATCCAATCAAAGAGTCAACCTTGAATCTGATCTGACGGTTGGAACGTAGGGTGCATGATACGGGATCTAAGACTCATGCGCAAGATCCACTCGCTGGTGGCCACTTGCTATCACCGGGCCACCACACCTCACAACCAAATAACAGCAAGGCAAATGAACTTAAAAGGAAAATGAAAAAAACCTGAATGCTCATAACGTTAAACTCACTCTTTCTCATCACTTGTTATCTCTCTCACTCAATCTCTCTGAAAAAAAAAACAAAGATCGCCGGAAACCTAAAACGACCGGAGAAGCGGTGGCGCGCGGCGGCCGCCACCGTCTTCTCCGACGACACCACCACAAAACCTTAAAAGCTCTACACAAACCCCCCTTTATTTTCCAACCTCTTTCCAAATCCAGAAATAGTTTATCCTAAAACTTAACCAATCGACCAGATCGGAAGTTTTCCCAAATCTAAAGCCTAATTCAAGATTAACCCGGAATCAACCCAAATCAAGTGAAAACGAGCAAGTATTATACTCAGAAGTCATCATCAAACAAAGGTTCACGCAAATGGAATTTAAAGCGGAGGAGAAAAAAATACCAGTTGAAGAATCCTCTTGAGGTACCTCCACGCATACGTAGCTCCTTCCTTTTCTTCTTCTTCTGATTTCCTCTCTTGATATTATTGTTGTGTGGTTGTTGTTGAGTGAAATAGGCCTAGCTCAAATTAACTCAGAGTTTCAATGTGAAGCTCTGAGTAATTTTTTTCAGTGTTTAGAGCTCTGGTGATTAGGGCGTGTGATTCTCTTGCGCAGCCGTGTAGTTTTTTTTTTGTCCCCTTCTTTGATGATGAATAGTGGTTTAAATAAGATTCAAATTAGGTTTAGCAGACAAATCCAGTAGAATTTCTGAGACCCCTTGCTCTGCTATAGGTTTAGGCTTGTCTGCTATGAATTGTCTTGTTTCCATTTTCATGTTAGGATAGTGTGCCGTGAATTCATGCTGCTTTTCTTGCCTTGCCATTTTTGTGAATCTGAACATGTGGTCCCTTTGAAAACCTGTTGCTGAATATTGAATTTGTTTGCAGTAACTCTGTTTTTACCACTGTGAAATTCTCGCACTTTTCAATTTGTGTTCATGTCAATACTTGGAAAGAATGAATTGTTTTTTTTACTCTTAAATTCTTCCTCCCATTTCATGACTTGCCATGATTTCCTTGTATTAACCAAACCTATTTTGCCTTCAGGATCATGCTAATAGCCAAAGGGACTTGCAGCATTCGTAACAATGATGATGGTGCCTTGAGTAAGCTTGTAGCAACACAACATATGTCACAATTCTGTTTCTGCATTGTACCATGACGTTGTTTGGTCTTATATTTGTGAACTTGCTATGATGTAAAATTAATAGTCATGATTGCTTTTGAAGACTTGTACAGACTGTAAACTTATGAGTACTTAAACAACATTATTTGTGTGAATTGCAGAGAATTACAGGTTTCCATTGGCGCCTTTTGGACCATTTGATGGGTGAGGAATTGGCACAAAGGAGACTTGGCTCATAAGTATGGTAAGCGAGCTTCAAACTTGGTGCCATTGAAATTCACTTTTCAGGCTCTTGATAGTGTTCTGTTTGTAACAGGGGTTGTTGTTATATATTTCATTTCCTACAGAGAGTTTGGTGTGATTTCTACTAATTATTTCACCAACTGAACTTAACCAAAGAATTGTTGGGGATTCATGCCGCTGCAATTCGACCACAACAGGTGCCAGATGAGGACTTTTGAAAGGTTCAATATTGGTGACATTTCTTGGCAGGTACCAAATTTCCAACAAAACCATCTTCATATTCTGAGCAGTCTGTGATACTTCAGTTCTTCACTATTTTGATGACTGCATGATCCACTTATGAGTCTTTACAAAACCTATTAGAATGATGTCTTGATTTAAAGCTTAACCAAGGATTTTCGGATGCCTTTGTAGTCTTTGCACCTTGAGTAATTTTGTTGTGAACTTTTAATATGTTGTTGTCGTTATGTTCTTGAACTTAAATTATGTCATTGCAATGGTTTGAATGATAATTCAAAACTCTCACATTGGTTTGGTTGATTTGAACATTATTCTTTTGGCATGCTTTGCACATGATTTGTTTGCTGCACTAACCACACCTTCATATTTTCTTTCATGTGTATTGATCTGGGCATGAGGAGGCTGTAGAGATTGAAGAATTGGTTTAGGGAATTGGCACGGATGAAGGTAGCTTGGATTTGGGACTCTAGGTTTGGCTCAAGAAGGAAACATGAAGTTTAAACCTTTAGGCCTAGACTTAATGTAAATTTGTAGAACCGTTTGCTCGTTGATTCACACTTGTAACAAGATTTGTGCCTCTTGTAATTTAGAGCTCAAGTATTGGAATGTAATCACTTTGTAATATGTGAAATTTACATGAATCTTTGTATCTAAAGCTTGTATAAAATATACCTTTAATATTCAATCAACCTTTACATTTCTTGATTTTAAACCTTTGTGATAAATGTGATCACCTTGACAACAACTGGAAATTTGCTTTGAATTAGCCATTTGGAATGTTTGTACCCGTGTCTTGAACTCATTTATTTTGGAAGTATCTTATTTGGCCAATAAATATAGAATTCATGTCCACACTTGTTTTACGACTTTAAATTCAAATGACAACATAGTGACTTTTGATTTCACAATTCCAAACTCTTTTTCCCTTTTAAAAACCTTTTAAAACTCAAACGATGGGATTTTAGGAATTGAACCTTCAAATCCAAACAATGACCTTGGCTAGTGATGAAACAAGGATTCCAAATCATATATCACACTTTGCACTATTTTTTCATTCAAAATATGCCAACCTCTCTTGAAAAAGTCTTGACATCCTTAGCCTTAAATCATGTGACCAGCGTGAAATAGAATAGAACGTGATTTTATATTTAGACTTAGAAACTCACTCTTGGAATGTGAATCTCATATTAAGGCTAGTTTCCACCCAGTGATCTTATACACACCACTTGCACTTAAACTATCAATCAATCAACCATGTGAAGAGTTTGTGTGAGGCCTCACACTCTTATTTCCACTCGAATTCAACGCACTTGCAAGATCCTCTAATTACGAAGAGCACAAACCAGACCTGCATGTCCTAAACTTTAGAGGATTATGGCCAAAAGCCATATGATGATCTTTAGAAAGGTCCAGGAGGTAACAACATGCTTGGCATAAGAAAAATGAGAGGGTATGACAAATTTGGGGTATGACAGATGCCCCTATCTAATTGCCTTGAACCCGAAAAAATGAACTGCTATAAAGCATTTATTTTCTGGGTAGAAGTCAATTAGATACAAGAAGACCCCAAAATTTGTCTGACAAAAGGTAAACGATATAGAGTGGGAGTTGATAGAATGAGGCAATGAAGTTCAAATTGAACAAAATAACTAGAGGCTCTTTGGGTCATCGAAGCAGTCCCTTATCCATTAAGGTTCTTCATGATACCAAAGTAGTATTTCTGAAAGGTAGAGAATTCTCTGGGTGGTCGAAGCAGTCCCTTATCCATTAAGGTTCCCCGATGATACCAAAGCAGTATCTCTGAAGGGTAGAGGATTCTCTGGGTCGTCGAAGCAGTCCCTTATCCATTAAGGTTCCTCAACGATACCAAAGCAGTATCTTTGGAAGCAGAAGATTCTATGGAATGTCGAAGCAGTACCTTATCCGTTAAGGTTCCTCGATGATACCAAAGCAGTATCTCTGAAGGCAGACGATTCTCTGGGTCGTCGAAGCAGTCCCTTATCCGTTAAGATTCCTCGATGATACCAAAGCAGTATCTCTGAAAGGCAGACGATTCTCTGGGTCGTCGAAGCAGTCCCTTATCCGTTAAGGTTCCTCGATGATACCAAAGCAGTATCTCTGAAAGGCAGACGATTCTCTGGGTCGTCGAAGCAGTCCCTTATCCGTTAAGGTTCCTCGATGATACCAAAGCAGCATTTCTAAAAGGCAGACGATTTTCTGGGTCGTCGAAGCAGTCCCTTATCCGTTAAGGTTCCTCGATGATACCAAAGCAGTATCTCTGAAAGGCAGACGATTCTCTGGGTCGTCGAAGCAGTCCCTTATCCGTTAAGGTTCCTCGATGATACCAAAGCAGTATCTCTGAAAGGTAGACGATTCTCTGGGTCGTCGAAGCAGTCCCTTATCTGTTAAGGTTCCTCGATGATACCAAAGTAGTATCTTTGCGGTAAATTTGCTGAGGGATAGTTGAGCAAGATTCCTGTCAGAGGAAATGTGCTGGCTTTGCAGGAGGGAGCTCACAAGAAACTTTCTAAGATATCCTCTGCTTGGGGAGTAAGAATAGCAACAGCTGCTGGGGATTGTCAATATCAACTGCCTGGCTGAAGAATGACTTGCTGGGGAATAATATTCCGTGAGCACGTACGGGGTATCAACTCTTTTTTAGAAGAATATTGTCGACTTTGATGGAGGACTGGCTAAGATGCTTGCGAATTGATCCTGGATCCTGCTATGATATGTTGTTGGGGATGGATATGCCATGCATAGCATGATGCACTGAAACATGCATACTAAGATGCAACTGCTAGGGAGTCTGATGCGTGTATGATATGATAATGCTTGAAATGATTATGTAATGTTATGCTAGCATGCTATGCATATGACGATGCAAATGATCAGGCGCGTTGGGGATAGGTTTCCTTGTCGAGGGTATCGCCAGGGATTGAATTTGGTAACTGCCAAATGAAATTGGACTTTGGTTATTTTGGTGCTATGAGGATGCCAACGACGACAGACTTTTAGTGGTTTCCAATGAAGACTGGACTTTAAAGGGTAGATTTGAAGGTGCCAACGAGTATGGGCTTTTGAGTAGTTGCCAATAAAGGATTGGACTTTGGGTTTTATGGGGATGGTGAGAGTGTTTGACTACTCGACCCCTTTTGAGCAAGCCAAATATGACTAGGGAGCATGATTGCCCCTGTTGGGCTTGAAAGATTCACTATTGGAGATTACATTAAGTACATCCCTGAAAAGCTACACTGCTTGTGGTGAAGAGCCAAGACGACTGACAACTGATTTGATGCTTTCATGTGGTGAAGTTCTTTTGGAGACTATCTAATTCCTTTTTAGTTCTCCCAACACCAAAACAAATTTTATTATTTCCAAATATTGTCTTTATTAACCGAAGTTTCAAAACACAGTTTATCAAAAACAAGATCAGTTTGCAAACAAACAGATAAAGTAAAAAAAAAAAAGCACAATTTAGTGAGAAATCTGTCTTTGTATTGATTTGCCCCTGGAATGGGTAAGTATGTACGTGGATGCAATTCCTTAATGATGTTATTGCGGTGCAAGAAAAAAACATAATGGCAATACAAATTAATGAGGTTCCATTGAGTTTCAACACTGCTATGGTCCCTATGACTTTGATAACTTCAACACCTTGCTTCGTAGGAAGACGGCTGGGTTGATTCCTCTCTTCAGTGGTACATCAGGATCAAGTGGACGTGCGGACTAGATACTTTGCCTTGGAGTCTGTCCCTAACTTTTGCCTGGATCGCCCTTTCGGGTTTTCAATCCACCGGGACGCCCTTTTTTGCCTGAACCGCCCTTTCGGGTTTTCAATTCAGCGGGCCTATATCTTTTATCTTATCCCTAATTTTTGCCTGGACTATTTTTTTTAGGTCCACCGGGATTGCCATTTTTGCCTAAGTCGCCTTTTCAGGTTTTCGACTTAGCGGCTTTATTATTCCACTTTTTTAGGCGTAATATCTCTTAACATACTCTGCATTCACCGGGTATGGTAATTCATCACCGTCCATAGTTGCGAGTTTCAAGGCACCACCAGAGAATGCCTCTCTTACAACATATGGGCCTTCGTAGTTTGGCGTCCACTTGCCCCTGGGTTCATTATACATAGTCATGATCCTCTTGAGCACCAAGTCCCCTTCCTGGAATGTCCGAGGGTGCACCTTCTTGTCAAAAGCTTTCTTCATGCGTCTTTGATAGAGCTGGCCATGGCATATTGCTGCCAAGCGTTTTTCTTCAAGAAATTTGAGTTCATCAAACCTCGTCTTCACCCATTCTGCTTCATCGAGCTGAGCTTCCATCAATACTCTCAATGAGGGGATTTCGACTTCTATCGGAAGGACCACTTCCATGCCATAAACCAATGAGTAAGGAGTTGCCCCTGTTGAAGTTCGCACCGAGGTACGGTAATCGTGCAGCGTAAAAGGTAGCATCTCATGCCAATCCTTATAAGTGACCACCATTTTCTGAATGATCTTTTTGATGTTTTTGTTGGCTGCCTCAACGGCTCCATTCATCTTGGGTCTGTATGGTGTCGAATTATGGTGCTCAATCTTGAAACTAGCGCACAGTTCATCCATCATTTTGTTGTTGAGATTAGACCCATTGTCAGTGATGATACGGTTAGGCACTCCATATCTGCATATAATGTTGTGTTTCAAGAAGCGAGCAACCACTTGCTTGGTAACGTTCGTATACGATGCAGCCTCAACCCATTTGGTAAAGTAGTCTATGGCAACCAATATGAAGCGGTGTCCATTTAAGGCCTTTGGCTCGATCATCCCAATCATATATATTCCCCACGTGGAAAATGGCCATGGTGAAGTCAAAACGTTCAAAGGAGTGGGAGGTACATGAATCTTATCAGAGTATATCTGGCATTTATGGCATGTTCGGGCATGATGGTAGCAGTCAGCCTCCATGGTTAGCCAATAATAGCCTGCTCTCAATATCTTCTTTGCCATAGTATGCCCATTTGCGTAGGTACCAAAGCAACCTTTATGAATGTCTTTCAGAATCTGCTCAGCTTCATGCTTTTCCACACATCTGAGTAGTACAGTATCATGATTATGCTTGCATAACACATTCCCATTGAGAAAGAAATTTGATGCCAATCTGCGCAAAGTTCTCTTATCCACCGCCAAAGCGCCCTCTGGATATTCTTGTTTTTCCAGATAACATTTGATGTCATAGAACCATGGCTTTTCATCTGACTCTTCATCAGCAGCCAAACAGTGAGCGGGCTCTTCAAATCGTTATAGATCAATATGTGGCCAATGGTTGGGCCATATCAGTTTATACATAGAAGCCAAAGTTGCCAGAGCATCTGCCATTTGATTTTCCTCTCTAGGCACATGGGTAAAGGTGATATCATTAAATCTGGGAAGTAGCTTTGCCACGTAATCTTGATATGGAACTAGATTGGCATGTTTGGCATCCCAGTCACCTCGAATCTGGTGTATTACTAGAGCAGAATCACCAAACACATCTAGAGTCTTGATTCTTAAGTTGATGGCTTCTTCCAACCCGAGTATACAAGCTTCATACTCAACCATGTTATTGGTGCATGGAAAACAGAGCTTAGCTGTGAACGGTAAGTGGAAATTCTTGGGTGATGTAATTACTGCCCCAATTCCATTTCCATGAACATTTGAGGCACCGTTGAACATGAGAGTCCATTGCTCCCCTGGTTCGGGCCCTTCATCTGGACCTGGCTCTTCATAATCTTTTAGTACCATTATGTCTTCGTCTGTAAAATCGAACTTCAAGGGCTGATAATCATCCACCGGTTGATGGGCAGGATGGTCCGCCAATATCCTACCCTTGATAGCTTTTTGAGTGGCGTATTGAATGTAGTACTCAGACAAAAGCATTTGCCATCAGGCTATTCTGCCGGTGAGAGCAGGTTTCTCAAAGATGTATTTAATAGGATCCATCTTGGAAATCAGATAAGTAGTGTGGGTCAACATATACTGCCTGAGATGTTTGGCAACCTAGGCTAATGCACAACAAGTTTTCTCGAGTAAGGAATACCTTGTCTCGCAGTCATTGAACTTCTTGCTGAGGTAATAGATGGCATGTTCTTTCTTTCCCGTCTCATCTTGTTGCCCCAACACACAGCCCATAAAATCGTCAAGTACAGTCAGGTACATAATGAGTGGCCTTTCAGGAACAGGCGGTATCAGGATCGATGGTTCTTGTAGATACTCTTTGATTTTATCAAATGCCCCTTGGCAATCATCATCCCACACAATTGACTGATTCTTTCTTAGCAGTTTGAAAATAGGTTTGCAGGTGGCAGTAAGATGTGAAATAAATCTGGCAATGTAGTTTAGTCTTCCTAGAAAGCCACGAACCTCTTTCTCTGTCCTAGGCACAGGCATATTCTGAATTGCCCTCACCTTATCAGGATCCACTTCAATTCCTTTCTGACTTACAATGAAGACCAATAATTTTCCAGATCGTACCCCAACTGTGCATTTGTTGGGGTTGAGTCTCAGTCTAAACTTCCTCAATCGAACAAACAGCTTTTGCAGATTAATCAAGTGCTCTTCTTCGGTTTGAGACTTGGCAATCATATCGTCGACGTACACTTCAATCTCTTTATGGATCATGTCATGAAAGAGCATCACCATTGCACGTTGATACGTTGCCCCAACATTCTTAAGTCCGAATGGCATCACCTTATAGCAGAAGGTGTGCATGGTGTGATAAATGTGGTCTTCTCCATATCCTCTGGATCCATCTTAATTTAATTATATCCAGAAAATCCGTCCATAAAAGAGAATACGGAGAACTGAGTTGTGTTGTCAACCAATACATCGATGTGAGGTAATGAGAAGTCGTCCTTAGGACTAGCTCTGTTCAAATCTCTGTAATCCACACATATGCGAACCTTTCCATTTTTCTTCGGTACCGGCACAATGTTGGCAACCCATTGTGGGTACTTCGCTACTGCCAGGAATCCAGCATCAATCTGCTTTCGGACTTCTTCACGAATTTTGAGAGCCATATCCGGATGGGTCCTTCTTTGTTAGTTCTTGTAGTTGGCTGGAATTTTGGTAAAATAATGTGAATGTCATGGTTGATGTTTCAACATGAGTTTCTAACATTCTGGTTGTGTCAAGTTGTAAATGGTTGCAGATTCTGTGCTGATGTCAAACCCGATGTTAAGACATCAGTTGATAAAACATCAGTCTGAGTTGTTTTATTAGGGCTGCGTATTTCTGTTATTGGAGAGATATTCTGCTGAAGAGAGTGAGAGATTGTAGGCGAATATCTTGGTAAAGATATATTCAGTTGCAATCAGATTTGGAGCAGATCTTGTTGCTGTTTTTAAGGCTAAAAGATATGAAGATTTAATTGAAGATTTAATTGAAGATTTAATTGAAGATTTAATTGAAGATTTGATTGAAGATTTAATTGAAGATCTATTTAGTAGCAGAATCTTCTGCAGATTTGTAGCAGTTAATATGCTGAGATTTAAAGCCCAAATCCAGTTGGGAAAAAGGTTATAAATAGAAGCATTGTAACCTAGTTTAAGTGAAGCCAGCCATCATGTAAATTCTAAGGGCTGAGTTTGTGAACCACTCTCTAGGAGAGTTGGTATGTGTGAACCACTCGGATTGTGAGATGGTCATTGTTCTTAGAGGAAGCTGTTAAGCAACTCTAAGTATTGTTCTTAGTCATGAGGGTCATGTCTAGGTATTGTTATAGGAGTATGTCTTCTATGTGTTTGGAGAGTTTTTGGAAATCAAGTTGTTGATGCAGTGACTGAGATATTGACTGCTAGACATCATTGTGATAATTGGGAGTGAGATGAAGTCTCTTATCTAGGGAGGACTTAGATAGAAGGGTCATTGGGTAGTGGTTAAGTTAGTGGATTGTCAACTGGTTTGTTGAGTCTGTAATTTTATATTGCTAATAGTGGACTTCCTTCCTGGCTTGGTATGCCCCCAGATGTAGGTTGTTAGACCGAACTGGGCGAACAAATTCTGTGTGCACTTTATTTTTCAGCAACTTCTTTAAATGCCTATAAATTGCCTTGCTGTTTATGTCAGCCCAGATGTCTCGACATCATGTAGGACATCTGGGATCTGTTATACCAAAATTTCAATTGGTATCAGAGCAGGCATCCTGTCTATTTCTGGATGAGATCTAGGGAAGATACTTTCTGGTTCATGAGCAAGGAAGATAGTTTTGCTGAGTTATGGACTTGGTTAGTTCATATAGTTGTTTGTATGATCCCTTGAAGTGAAGGATGGACTATTCATGACAGGGTATGTATTGGACCTGTATGTTGTTATCAGGAGAACTGATGTTGTGAGTTTGATTTGTTGGCACTTGGTTTATGGTGATGGTGTGCAAGGATTATTGAGTAGTGCCTGAAGGTTGTTGAGGAGTTATTGTGTGTTCCGCTGCATGGTATATGATGTAACCCTGGTTGGTTCTTGTATCTCTGGTGGTGAGATTCTAGGAAGGTACTCTCTTGGAAAGACATTAGGGTTTAGTCTCCTCAGCAAGATATTCTATGATGTTGTAGTTTGTGCAAGACAGCTTCAACCGTTTAGTTAGAGATGCCAAAGATACTTGAGGATTATCTCATATCTTTATTTTGGGAAAGAAGTGATCAAAAGGTGAATGGATCTTATTAAAGACTGTATGACATGGAAGTTTCAGTTTTTTTAGAAGAAGAATATATTTCAAATCAGGCATTGAAGACCAATATGTCCAGAACACTGATTCCTTCTTTATCAATTTTCTTGATGGTGAAAGAAGAGGGTGAAGCCAAAGCAAAAGAGTATCACTGTCAAATCTTTCATGCGGGAGTGAAGATCTTGATAAGTTATCTCTTAAGCTTAGTTGTGGTGACCTAATTAGGAGGATCTTCCTGGTTATGATGTCAAATGTAGTTCTGATATCTCTGAAGATGAATTCTCTTGTGAAGATACATGTTTCTGATTTTCAAAATCATGAACTGGAGGAAGTTTCATCAAGAAAGAAGCTGAGCTTAATATGTCAATTCTAATGTCTCGGCATCGCGCTACACATCACTAGTTTATGGTAAATGCTAAGTCAAAGACCTATTAGATTGTAGCTGTTTTGAAGGATCACTGAAGCTATGAAGTTGAACAATTTTTGAGATGCTGTTCATAATGTCATAGCATTTCAGTTGGAGCTGGTTGAAGAAAAGGTAGTTATCTTGATAGAAGAAGAGAAGGAAATGATCCTTGTTTAAACTAAAATGTCTGAGGATAATTTTATAGGGAAAATGCATCCAAGAGTTTGTGTGCAGTAGCAATGTAAATCAACCTGTGGTCAATTGGTGTTTGCATGAGCTCTTTCAGTTTTGTGGCTTGAAGGATTTGAAGTAGCAGATTGTCTATGGTATGTTTATGCAGAAGGATGACAGTTATCACTCTTAAGTTAGACAAGAGCTCTGAACCTTGTGATTATAAGAAGAAGCTTCTGGAAGAGTGTGTTATGCAAGTTACTGCGGTTTTGTTGGTCTGATCTTGGAAGTTGATATGTTCTCGTGTGTTCCCTACAAGAGATATGTGTGGATTAATATAGTTGTAGTCTCCAAATCCATAGGAGATGTTTAATGTGATTTAGACTAATGTCGGAACTGATGTTGAAACATCATTTCAGTTCTTTGCTCAGGGTGGAGTAAAAGATCAAGACACCGACCTAACCTAGAAGGATTTTGTGGTATGAATGGTTGTCATAATGGTCTGTCATGAAGAAGATTCAGAAGATGCTGGAATCTGAAGAAGGGTTAAACCACAGGGATCAATTGCTATTTGTGAAATTCACAAGTATTTAATTGATTATCCTTGAAAGACAAGATTAAGGATGTTCTGTCTATTGTTGTAACATCTTTTCATCAGAGGTTTGGAGAATCATGGGAGGGGTTCTACATTCGCTCACAAGTCGCCTAGGTGTTGACCTGGGATTATTGCTTAGCATTTGTTCTTAGAAAGTATTGTGAATGACTTGTCCAGATGGTGGTGCTGTTGAAGATGAAGATGGAAGACTATGAAGACATCATAATCTTGATGGTTACAGCTTGGATCAGTTTATTTTTGATCTAAGTGGTTTGGAGCATGGTATTTGCTCTGGTTGTGAAGGTCGAGGATAAGTGGCAGTTATCTCTGGCTTTCTACTGACGGCTCTACTAAGGGAAGTGACTTTCTTTAGTATTGTTATGGGGTAGTCTTGGACTACTTATTTTCTGAAGATTCAGATGTGGTAGGTTTGAAGTCTTTGGAGTTTCTAAGCAGGATAGAGGTTGTCTACTCAAACTTGATTGTTGAATCAAGTCTATGAGAGCATGGAAATCTGTTTCTGCAAAGGGAGGAGGTTCTTCTGAGTGGCAGAAGGTAGAGCTGAATTCAACAGTTGGGTGACATAATGTTCTGACATCTAGCTTAACATCAGGAGTTTCAGCTGGTGATGTGGCACATCTGTTAGACGATGATTATGGATCTAGAAGGGGGGGTTGAATAGATCCCTTGAGTTTTACACGCAAATGGACTACAAAATTCTGTTTTAAAAAATTATGTTTAACGGAAGCCGCTGCTGGATAAATCGTCTACAACGAACCTTCTACCAAAAGGATCGGATATGCACGAATATATTTTGGATGAGTATGAAGGAGAAAAATTCAGTTCTGAATACTTCACTTACAAACGCAGACAACAAATTAATCACTTGCTTGATGTTTATTCCAAACCAATGAGGTTAATTGATAAACAATTAAAAGCACTGTGTTCGAATTTTGCTTGAAAACAAATTATCAAACACGTAGTGTGCGTAAACACACTATGTGCAGAATTTCTATGGAGAATAATGTGCAGCTGCTCCAGAACACAATTCAACGAATTGTATCAATTTAACCAAAAATAGTTTATCAGCGTACAATTATTCCACGACAGAAATTACGATAGTTTGCAACGTTACGAAATCGAACACTACTGAAATGTAAAAGAGTTAAGGGAAAGAGAGAGAACACCCGAGATTTGATTAGGCAGTTCCCCAATCGTCCTCGCTTTGGGTACGTCTGCCCCAATTCCGCAAAAGGAATTGAGATATATATATATATATGTTGCTGTTGCAAATTGTTTGTTACAAGAGAAAACTATGAACATACAAACCCCGAACGTCTTTGATCGTTGATGCATAATTTTCTCTTCCCTTGATTCAAGATGAATCAAGTGCTCTGAATTTGGTTGATTCAATTACCGTCCCACGCTACTAAACCGAAAGAAAACTTCGTTCTTCAGTTACCTTCACTCGGTCAATTGAAATCTTCCAAGAATTCGAACCCAAACCTTCTTCTACGATCCTCTGATTACAGCTACTAAACCGAAACAGTTGCGCCAATCTTCGGTTACCTTCGCCCAGCCGAATCCCTGTAGAAAGAACAGTTTGTGCAAAAACCCCCAAAATCTCCTCGATTCTTGGAGGACAAACCCAACTGATTTAATTCAAGAAACACCTGCCAAAACTCTCAACCCAGAAGATGAAGATCACACTTCCTAAATTCTGAACGTTATCACTTTGAACAATGGGCGACACAAACAAGGATGATTATGTGTGATTGTTTGTTTGCACAATGAGGAAGATGAAGATGAAGAGAGAACTGACATATATTTTCACGTTTCTTGTTCTGTGAAAAATGAAGACCCAAAACTATTTATATCAAATAATATGACCAAAAGAAATAACAGAAAGTAACAGAAACGAAGTTAAGTGGAAAGGGCAAAAAACAAAGTCATGCGTCGACCTGTGGACTTTATGCGTCGACGCATAAAATGTCAATTTTTGAGTTATCACCCACGGGTAAGCGCATGACCTTTTTGAGGTCAGCGCATGATTGCTGAGGTCGACGCATAAGGCAGATTTTTCAAGAAAATGCAATTTTGAATTGTTTTTCACCAGACCAAAGTCAGACATACATGCTAGACACTATTAGATCACTTGTGGACATATATTTTTGGAAAGAATAAGATCTTATACATCTAGACACACGGCCAACACGGACATGACCGACACGTGAAGTGATACCGCTCAAATTACAATCTAATGCATTTGTTGACATCATTAAAACAAGAAAGCTAGAAGGGTATCCCTCACATACTCCCCCTTTTTGATGATGGCAACACTTCCTTGATTGTTACGAAAGATGTAATTTGAGATGATCAATGCTCCCCCTGTCTTTAACACTTTAACGTTTCTGTAGCTTGTATGTAGTCATTCTTCTCCCCCTTTGACAACATCAAAAAGACGAGAGAACAGTGGTCAAAATAGCATATGAAAATATGTAGTGGATCATCAAATATTTGCAACAACAAAAACAATTACCAGTATCCACATATGATACCGCTAATGTAAACAAGTAATGATTAAATACGGAACAACGATATTAAAGAAAAACATTCACTTCATAAAGTTTGAAACATAACAGAAAGGTGCAACACATGTCAAAATAACATAACGCAAACATCAAAACAAAAATTTATGCACAACTAAACATGATGCCCTAAGATTTATGGTCTCCTCCCCCTGAATGGATAACCTCGTCCCCTGTGGTATTGACTTGGTGGTGGAAACTCCTCTAGTTGAAGGTTGAGGTCAATCAAGGTGCTATTTAGGTTACCAAGGCTGTTGGCTAAATTTTGATTTTGCTGAGTCAGATTGGCATCCATTTAATTGAACCTTGTCATAGCAGCATTTGCAAAATTGTTGAAATTGGTGGCATGAGATGACAGTTGGTTAGACAGGTTGGTAAGCTGTTCTTGTTGAGTCAGGTATCGAGTTTCCTGCTGCGCTTGAAATTCTTGATGTTGCAGAGATAACTCAGTCAGTCTTGCCAAAATTTCATCATTGGAGTGTGAATAATGCTGAGACGGTGGAGTTGGTGGAGCAGAATTTTCTGGAATCTGCCATTCAGAGTCAGCATCATAGGATGGAGGAACATATGCAGCGCCAAGGTTGGTCCAGCAGTTTTGTTGATTCCACTGACCCCAGCCTTGATTAGCATAGGATTCTTCTGGTTGATATCCCATCCATGCCTCATTGTCTTCTTGATTGTCTTCTTCTTCTGGTGGATTATCTTGCATGACAACGTCTTCCTGTATCACCACATTTTCATTATTACCAACATGATCTCCATTACCTTGACTTCCTTCATCCTCACTTGCTTCAAGATGGACAGGTTCAGGATGGGTAGCTCTTGATCTATAGATGAACCTTCGCTCAGTTGAGTTCCAATAGTAACCCATCATGGACAAAGTTCTAGCCAGAAACTGTTGTTCAGCAGTAATGTGAATATGACAAATCTGTGGAATAGGAATGTCAAAGTGATTCAGAAAATTTGCCACAGCAGATGCATATCCAAGTGCTAAAAACTTTCCAGAGCTGCGAGTTGTAAACATTCTAGAAGCAAAGTAGTAAGGCCAGTTGATTTTAATCTTTTCCCTCAGGATGTAGATGAGATGCACCTCTGCTTGTTCAACTCTTGAGAGGCCTCCTTTCTTAGGCCTCAAGATGCGAGCAGCGATCCACTGAAGAATACATTCCTTAAATTTCAAGTGACCTGTGGTGACACTCTTAGGAAATGCTTCACTAGCCACAAAATCAGCTGGATATGGTTCCCTCAACATTGAATTCAGAGCAGTTTTGAATTCATAGCCCTGAACAAAGGTGTTATCAATAACCTTTGGGAGATTTTCATCAGTTTCCAACACAAACAATGTAGACCATACATCGTTTGTCACTTGACATTCTGTATTATTCATAGAGAATTTAAATTCAGCTCCACGAAATTTTCCTTTCAACCCACAATAGAACAACCTAGTCAAGTCTTCACTGTACTTGTCATCACATTCAACAAATTCATTCAAATTTTGAAAGTTGATGAGTTCAGAAATTTCAGGAATGTGAAAATCTTGACCCATCAATGGATAAAATCCATGTTGTCTAATAACAGCCCATTTAGAAAATATTTCCACAAACGGAGTGGCTAACCTTTCAGAAATTAAAGATTCAAACGTTACCCGTTGTGAGGATGAGCTTCTTGTTGGTCCTTGTTGTGATGTGGATCCTCTTCCTCCTCTTGTACCAGTATTTCTTCTGGAAGCCATTGTTGAAGAAGGGTTCAAGGAAGATTCTCAAACTTGATAGTTGCAGAGGTTGAAGAGAAGATGTGTGAAATCCTTTGAATGCCTTGCAGTAGATATATAGAGTCTTCCCCCTTTGCTAATTATTAGGGTTTTGATGAGGGTTTAGTGGAGATTTACTGAGATTAATGAGGTTTAAAGGAGTAGAATAGGGAGAGATTGACCACAAAAGCTAATTAGATGACATGCAATAATCATAGTTTAATGTGTAATGAGAAAACATAGGGAAGGTAAAGCATTTATAGGTCGGCGCATGCAACCCAGAAACATAAAGAAGTCTGAACGAATTCTTCATGCGTCGACCTGTAAACCTTGTGCGTCGGCGCATGCATCCTGAAAAATTTAAAATTACTTGACCATGTGGCTATGCGCTTACCCGTGAGTTTAATGGGTCAGCGCATGAAATCAGGCGTCGACGCATGGAAGTGAAAAAGTGAGATTTTTGCAAAATTCTTGTTTCAAGCAGATAAATACACATATACACACAGAACCAAACATTCACATGAATGATAAGTGCTCAAAATGAAATAAACATCAAGATTAGAGTAAGTAACATGGCACAAAGTGTTGATTAACCTCTATAAGTTGGAACGATATTACCTTGAACGTCATGACGGAGAGATCCCTCACATATGAATGAATTTCTCTTTGCATTGTTAGTAAAATAAAACAAGCATATACATATATATATATATATATATATATATATATATATATATATATATGTGTGTGAAGATCATAATTCTAAAAGATGTTATACACGATCTGAGATATCGAGAATGCCAAGTTCCCTACGGATATGAAAGAAAGGCTCTGTAGCTAATGGTTTTGTGAAAATGTCAGCAAGTTGATTCTTAGTGTCAACATGCTCAAAGATAACATCACCTTTCTCTACATGATCCCTAAGAAAATGATGGCGTATTTCGATATGCTTGGTGCGTGAATGTAGTACAGGGTTCTTAGTTAGATTAATCGCACTAGTGTTATCGCACAAAATTGGAATACGTTCAAGTTTTAAGTTAAAATCGAGTAATTGTTGTTTAAGCCATAAGACTTGAGCACAACAACTACCGGCGGCAACATATTCTGCCTCGGCTGTTGACAAAGCAACGGAAACCTGTTTCTTGCTGTGCCAACTCACCAAGGAGTTTGCGAAAAAGTGACACGTGCCACTAGTACTTTTCCTATCCAACTTGCACCCGGCAAAGTCGGAGTCGGAGTAGCCAACTAAAGAACAAGCACCTCCTTTGGAATACCACAGCCCATACTTTGGAGTACCAGATAGGTATCGAAGTATGCGCTTAACTGCCTTCAGGTGGGATTCCTTGGGATGTGCCTGATACCTTGCACACATGCATACACTAAACATTATATCGGGACGTGATGCGGTAAGATAAAGAAGAGATCTTATCATACCTCGGTACTTCTTTACCTCAACATCCTTACCCTATTCGTCACGATCGAGGTTAGCACTAGTAGGCATAGGAGTATCTATTGCTTTGTAGTTCAGCATATCAAAACGTTTTAGTAACTCAAGACAATATTTCGTTTGACTCACGAATGTGCCCTCTTCAAGTTGTTTGATTTGCAATCCGAGGAAATAGTTGAGCTCCCCCTGCATCAAACTAGAAAACTCCTTGACCAAGGTCATGTTAGTAGACCCAAATATAATATCGTCAACATAAATTTGTACCAAAATTAAGTGTTTTCCTTGACGTTTAATAAAGAGGGTTATGTCAACCTTTCCTCTTGAATACCCTTGATCAAGTAGAAATTTGCTTAGACGTTCATACCAAGCCCTAGGGGCTTGTTTAAGTCCGTATAAAGCTCGCTTAAGTTTATAGACATGATCAGGATATTCATGTGATTCAAAACCTGGAGGTTGGGCTACATACACCTCTTCATTTATATACCCGTTAAGGAATGCACTTTTAACATCCATTTGGAATAATTTAAAGTTCTTTGTGCAAGCATAGGCAAGTAGAAGGCGTATGGCCTCGAGTCGGGCAACCGGCGCATAAGTTTCCTCATAATCGATTTCTTCCTCTTGGTTATAGCCTTGCGCTACAAGCCTAGCTTTGTTACGCGTTATTACTCCATTTTCATCAAGTTTATTCCTAAACACCCATCGGGTGCCTATTACTCGATGATCTCGCGGAGGGGGGACAAGGTCCCAAACCTCATTTCTCCAGAATTGATTTAGTTCATCTTGCATTGATAGATACCAATGCTCATCGAGTAACGCTTCCTTAGAGTTTTTAGGTTCAACTTGGGAGACAAAAGCAGAGTAATAACAAAAGTTACTAAGTTTAGAGCGAGTAGTTACTCCCTTAGAGATATCACCGAGAATGTTGTCAATTGGATGGTCTTTTGAAGACTTCCAAGCTGGAGGAAGTTCATCTTCATTAGTATGATGATCATCCTCACTTTTCACTGGTTGGTGATCCTTTTCCTCCTCAATACGCACTGCTTCAGGCTGATCAATTCCCTTATCAGTGTCCTTGAGTATGTCTTCAGTAGGTACACCTGCACCATGAAAAGAACTACCTTCTCCGACATTTATCGGATAAGACCCGTCAAAAGAAACATGAACTGACTCTTCAACTACACGTAACCTTTTATTATAGATTCTATAAGCTTTACTTGACTGAGAGTATCCAAGAAAAATACCCTCGTCAGCCTTGACATCAAATTTGCCGAGAGTCTCTTTTCCATTATTTAACACAAAACATTTGCAACCAAATACATGAAGGTGAGAGATATTTGGCTTACGCCCTTTTAAAAGCTCATACGGTGTCTTGTTTAGAATAGGTCGGATGAGCACCCTATTCAAAACGTAACAAGCCGTACTTATGGCGTCTGCCCAAAAGTATTTTGGTAATCCACTATCATTGATCATAGTCCTTCCAAGTTCTTCCAACACTCTATTTTTACGTTCTACTACCCCATTTTGCTGAGGAGTACGTGGTGCGGAAAAATTATGATCAATTCCGTTGGAATCACAAAATGCTTCAAATAAATGATTTTCAAACTCGCCCCCATGATCACTTCTGATTGAACCAATGTTTGTGTTTAACTTATTTTGAGATAACTTAGCAAATCGTTCAAAGGCTGAAAAAGTATCACTCTTATTTGCCAAGAAAATTGTCCAGCAAAACCTAGAAAAATCATCGACTATAACAAACCCATAGTAGTTACCACCTAGGGTTTTAACCCTAGATGGTCCAAAGAGATCCATATGGAGGAGCTCAAGAGGTCTCATAGTTGAAACAATGTTTTTAGATTTAAAAGAGATCCTTGTTTGCTTCCCCATTTGGCATGCATCGCAAAGATGATCCTTTGTAAATTTAATTTTGGGCAAACCGATGACTAGGTCTTTAGAGACAATTTTATTAAGCAAATCAAAATTGATATGAGCCAAGCGTCTATGCCACAACCATGAATCTTCATTCATAGTGACTAAACACTTGTCTCCATCCAATTATACCTCGTTTAAGTCTAGCATATAGACGTTATTCACCCTCAAGCCCTTAAACACATTCTTTTTGTCGCAATCTTCAACTACGCAACAATCCTTTGAAAAAGAGACTTTAGAATTTTTGTCGCATAGTTGACTAATGCTTAAAAGGTTGTGTCTAAGGCCCTCCACAAGAAGTACATCAGAGATAGTAGTAGATGAGGGGTTACCTATACTACCTTTACCGAGAATCTGTCCCTTGTTGTTATCTCCGTAGGTGACAAACCCCTTTTTCTTCACCACAAAGTCGATGAAAAGAGATATGTCTCCGGTCATATGTCTTGAGCAACCACTATCTAGAACCCATCTTCTTTCGGTGGTCTCAAGACTTTGTACCTACAAAAATAATCAAGGGAGAGTAGGTACCCAATTCTCATTGGGTCCTTTATGGTGAGTGAAATCAAAATTGCCCTTGGGCAACCATTGATAAATGCCCTTTGGAACAAGAAATCTCCGAAAGCGGCACTTAGCAATAGTATGACCGGGCTTGCAACAATATAAGCAATCATGATTAGGTTGGAGTTTACCTTTGTTATCACTATCTCGAATCACATACGTGTATTTTTGATACGGATTATTCATTGTTTCACGATAATGTGATCGATCAATAGCAAACGTAATCTTAGGCATGAGAGCCTTGTCTAACTTGGATTTGAGGGTTCTCACCTCTCTTTGCCAAATGTGACAAGTACCACAACCCCCAAGGTCAAACCATGTATATTCATCCTTATCGATATTAGTTTTTGATACATTCACCATAGAGTTTTTAAGATCTTCCAATTCCTTTTGGGAATCAGAAACCTTTTTCTCCAAATAGGAAAAAATCTTTTTATTCGAAGCTAAGCGTTGAAATGCTTCCTTAGCTTCGTGGTGTAATGTGTCAAAAGCTCTTTTCAATTCAGCATGAGACATATTTTGACAGTTTTCATATTTAGAGTATTTGACCTCTTTTCCTTTGTTGTGACGTGCCATGAGACAAAGGTTGACGGATTCACTTTCGTCACTTGATGAGTCATCTTTCTCCGACTCGCTATCGCTTTCCCAAGCGATGTATGCTCGTCGAAACTTGTTGGACTTTTTGTTTGAGCGACTCTTGTCTTTGTCCTTATCTTTGTCTTTCTTTAGGGATGGACAATCCGGCTTGTAGTGCCCAGATTTTCCACAGTTGTAGCACGTCCCTTTTACTTTGCCATTTTTATTTCCTTCACTTCTAGATTACTTCCGGAATTTGACAAGATTTATGTCCGAGTGCTGAATATCATTCTTGCGAATGTATCTATTGTATCTCTTTACAAATAAGCTCATATCATCACCGGATTCTTCATCCTTGTCATCTTTGGCTTCATCGTCACTTAACTCTTGATGTTTGGACTTTGAACAAGAAGCCTTAAGAGCTATCGACTTCTTCTCCGTATCTTTTGCTTTCTCTTTCTTTATACTCTTCTCATATTTATCCAAGCTAATGAGCACTTACTCATGCTCATCGAGTTTACCAAAAAGTGTTGTGAGGTCTAATGTAGCAAGATCATTGGCCTCCTTGATAGCGGTAACCTTTGGTTGCCATTCCCTGCTAAGACACCTCAGAATTTTATTAGTAGAAACCTCATTTGGAATTGGTTTACCAAGGATATCCAATTTGTTGATAATGTGAGTGAATCGTTTTTGCATATCCGCAATGGTTTCCCCTTGCTTCATGTAAAACAAAACAAACTCTTGCGTAAGTGTATTAATACGAGCCAACTTAACATCATTTGTGCCTTCGTGAGCTACTTGTAAAGCATCCCACATGGCTTTGGCCGTTTCACAATGAGAGACTCTATAATACTCGTCAACTCCCAAGGAGGAGATGATCATATTACGAGCCTTCCAATCATAAATGTACTTTTTCTCGTCCTCCTCATTCCATTGAGCTTCGGGTTTAGGAACGACAACGCCTTCCGCGTTAGTCATAGTAATTGCCATAGGACCGTTTAAAATAACGTTCCAAACCTTCCGATCTAAGGAATTAATATGAACGCGCATATAATCCTTCCAGTAGCTGTAGTTTTCACCTGTAAAAACTGGAGCTCTATTATAAGCCCCCTTAGGTTCGTTCGCCATGATCCAAGAAGTTTTACCGAAGCACCAGAATTAACCGGAGCTCGTGATACCACTTGTTAGACGATGGTTATGGATCTAGAAGGGGGGTTGAATAGATCCCTTGAGTTTTACACGCAAATGGACTACAAAATTCTGTTTTAAAAAATTATGTTTAACGGAAGCCGCTGCTGGATAAATCGTCTACAACGAACCTTCTACCAAAAGGATCGGATATGCACGAATATATTTTGGATGAGTATGAAGGAGAAAAATTCAGTTCTGAATATTTCACTTACAAACCCAGACAACAAATTAACCACTTAATTGATGTTTATTCTAATCCAATGAGGTTAATTGATAAACAATTAAAGGCATTTTGTTTGAATTTTGCTTGAAAATAAATTATCAAACACGTAGTGTGCGTAAACACACTATGTGCAGAATTTCTATGGAGAATAATGTGCAGCTGCTCCAGAACACAATTCAACGAATTGTATCGATTTAACCAAAAACAGTTTATCAGCGTACAATTATTCCACGACAGAAATTACGATAGTTTGTAACGTTACAAAATCGAACACTACTGAAATGTAAAAGAGTTAAGGGAAAGAGAGAGAACACCCGAGATTTGATTAGGCAGTTCCCCAATCGTCCTCGCTTTGGGTACGTCTGCCCCCAATTCCGCAAAAGGAATTGAGATATATATATGTTGCTGTTGCAAATTGTTTGTTACAAGAGAAAACTATGAACATACAAACCCGAACATCTTCGATCGTTGATGCGGAATTTTCTCTTCCCTTGATTCAAGATGAATCAAGTGCTCCGAATTTGGTTGATTCAATTACCGTCCCACGCTACTAAACCGAAAGAAAACTTCGTTCTTCAGTTACCTTCACTCGGTCAATTGAAATCTTCCAAGAATTCGAACCCAAACCTTCTTCTACGATCCTCTGATTACAGCTACTAAACCGAAACAGTTGCGCCAATCTTCGGTTACCTTCGCCCAGCCGAATCCCTGTAGAAAGAACAGTTTGTGCAAAAACCCCCAAAATCTCCTCGATTCTTGGAGGACAAACCCAACTGATTTAATTCAAGAAACACCTGCCAAAACTCTCAACCCAGAAGATGAAGATCACACTTCCTAAATTCTGAACGTTATCACTTCGAACAATGGGCGACACAAACAAGGATGATTATGTGTGATTGTTTGTTTGCACAATGAGGAAGATGAAGATGAAGAGAGAACTGACATATATTTTCACGTTTCTTGTTCTGTGAAAAATGAAGACCCAAAACTATTTATATAAAAAAATATGACCAAAAGAAATAACAGAAAGTAACAGAAATGAAGTTAAGTGGAAAGGGCAAAAAACAAAGTCATGCGTCGACCTGTGGACTTTATGTGTCGACGCATAAAATGTCAATTTTTGAGTTATCACCCACGGGTAAGCGCATGACCTTTTTGAGGTCAGTGCATGATTGCTGAGGTCGACGCATAAGGCAGATTTTTCAAGAAAATGTAATTTTGAATTGTTTTTCACCAGACCAGAGTCAGACATACATGCTAGACACTATTAGATCACTTGTGGACATATATTTTTGGAAAGAATAAGATCTTATACATCTAGACACACGACCAACACGGACATGACCGACACGTGAAGTGATACCGCTCAAATTACAATCTAATGCATTTGTTGACATCATTAAAACAAGAAAGCTAGAAGGGTATCCCTCACAACATCGGCTAATGATAGGGTGATCTACAGGAATGAACAATAGGATGCTTCAAAAAGATCGTTCTCATGGCAGTTTGCGGGAGCTGCAGGAAGGAGAAGATATTACATGACCATGGCTTAGGGAGTCTAAGTGTGTTTGCTTTTGAGCAAGTGGAACATGTGACTTGAAGATCAAGTTTCCTTGGTGGAGCAAGATATCTTTGTGAGAGTTTTGACAAACGTGAAAAAGGTCAAAATATGGCATTTGGTTGTTTTCATATGAGGATTCATGAATGAGGTGATCAAACTGTGGCATTTGGTTGATCTCAGAAGTGGATTCGAAGAATCAAGATAATCAGAGTGTGGCAGCTGGTTATTATTGAGGATTGTCTTGGAACAAGTACTCTTGGGCAGAAGGGTGATGAGTTGAATACTCAAGGAGATTATTCTTCTTGAAGGTGGATGAGAGTTTAATTCTCTAGTTCTTTGGATTACTATGTAATAGTAAGTCCAGTTGGTGGAGCATATCAAGAAACATGATGATGATATCTTGGTGTGTGGCAAATGTTCTAACTTATGTTGGGACATTATCTGGTTGAATATACTTGGTGAAGGATGATTTTGTTCTGGTTCTGAAGCTTGGTGCATACATTATGCCTAAGGAGCGTCTACATAGTCATACGGGAGAATGATGAAGTAGAAGGTCTGCTTTGGAAGGAGAATGTAGAGAAGACTGAAGTAGATCAGGTATTGATTGCTTGAAAGTCTGAATGTGGATATTCATCAATTGATCTAAATGTCAAAAATAGATGATTGGATGTATATCGCTAAAGGCAGAAGAAAAGCTGTGAAGGGGACATAGCCCTATTGTCAAGTCATGCTAGAGAATAGTTGATCAGCCTGGCAAGATGTGGAGTTTTGGAGCATGTAAAGATAACAAACCAAGATGGAATCATGTGAGTATACTAATTTGCAGTCTGAACTCTTTGCTTCAGAGAGAGTGTGCGTGTGGAGTTGGATGCTCAAGCATTTTTGTCAGAAGAGATGTTTCTGACTATGTGAATTAGAATGTGGAGATTCTGGTCTTGTTTTTAGTAGTTTGTTCTGGCAAAGCATGACTACTAATTTTGAAGACTTCACTAGTATCAACTGGTGGATGTAATGGTAGAGGGATTGTGATGTGATCTGATCAGAACATTTTTTTAGAGAGTTGTTCCTTCTTCTGCTACAAGTATCTCTTGAAGAGATTAGATCTCAGTAAAGCAGAGAATTTGTGGAGTCTGTGAGCAGCGTCAAACAAGTCAGGATACTTTGTTGTGTTCTCCAAAAGTGAAAGTACAGTATGTGAATGTGCTCAGCAAGTATGCTCAAATGTTCATCTCCATCTAGAGCATTAGTTAACCATGACATGGGGAGTACTTGTCTATGGATTCTGCAGCAAAGGTACATATATTGTGAAGATTGCATGCTGATCAAGATTGTGAAGATTGGTTGAATCTTATGAGGATATAATGTCAGATAACATGTTATGACATTAGGCTGTTGGATGGCATGTTGGTGTGGACATGAAAGGTTCTAGCCATGTGAAGCTAATTGTTTGAATCATATGCGCACATGCTTTTGAGGAGAAGTCTGAAGGACAACTTTGGTTGTGTATGGGAGAATTTATTTTTCTCTGTAGATTTTGGAAGAGCTTTGTGAGGGTCCTTGTTGATGGGAGATGTCACACTTGTCTTGGTGTGTGTAGGAGGAGTTTACTTAGAGTTCAGTGGAAGGCATTGTGTGTGTGCTTCAGAACTTGTGGATGATTGTGTGAAGCATTCCTGACTGGATGAATGAAGACTATGTCTGGATTTTCCAAATGTTATGATATACTGGTCAAGGAGCACCATTTGTGAAATATAATGGGAGAACTTCTGTCTGTACTAGTGTGGTACTTGGATTGTTTGAGGATTAAGCATTATGTGAATGCGTTCAGCAGGTGTGTTGAACAGAGGGTGCGCTCTTGAAGACATTAAGACGAGTCTTATGTTTTCCATTCATTTAAGGTGTTCTTCTTGCAAAGGAGCACTGGTTATCTTAGATAGGGGGAGTTGATCTTTTGTTGAAAAAGCTGTTTATCAAGATTGTAATGTCAGACAAGATGTCATGACATTGTGTTACTGGTGAAGTTCATGGTGTACTTGACAGTTTAGACCTGGTTTCATGGTGTCAGACAAGATGCCAATGGATTGAATCAACAGTATACATTTACCCCAATGTTTGTTCAGCTATTGAGTCTGGATTTTGTTCAGAGTATGTTAGTTGTCATATTCAGAGGGTGTCCAATTGTGGCTAAAAAGGGGGAGAGTTAGCCCATGTGTTGCCTAGTTTTGTTGGTATAGGCTTGAGGGGGAGTAATCGTGTTTGAACAACTAGTAGGATGGTTCTTGCTTTGAGGGGGAATTTATTTTGTGCTAAGTCACTAGTTGTTGCAGCTGGTTGGTATTGCTGCAGGTTGTGCTGTGAATGTTAGTAAGTGTTTTTCCGCTGCAAGCTGAAAGTGTTTTAGCCAAAATTAGCCAAAGGGGGAGATTGTTAGTTCTTGTAGTTGCCTGGAATTTTAGTAAAACAATGTGGATGTCATGGTTGATGTTTCAACATGAGTTTCTAACATTCTCGTTGTGTCAAGTTGTAAATGGTTGCAGATTCTGTGCTGATGTCAAACCCGATGTTAAGACATCAGTTGATAAAACATCAGTCTGAGTTATTTTATTAGGGCTGTTTGTTTATGTTATTGGAGAGATATTCTGGTGAAGAGAGTGAGAGATTGTAGGCGAATATCTTGGTAAAGATATATTCAGTTGCAATCAGATTTGGAGCAGATCTTGTTGCTGTTTTTAAGGCTAAAAGATATGAAGATTTAATTGAAGATTTAATTGAAGATTTAATTGAAGATTTGATTGAACATTTAATTGAAGATCTATTTAGTAGCAGAATCTTCGGCAGATTTGTAGCAGTTAATATGCTGAGATTTAAAGCTCAAATCTAGTTGGGAAAAAGGTTATAAATAGAAGCATTGTAACCTAGTTTAAGTGAAGCCAACCATCATGTAAATTCTAAGGGCTGAGTTTGTGAACCACTCTCTAGGAGAGTTGGTATGTGTGAACCACTCGGATTGTGAGATGGTCATTGTTCTTAGAGGAAGCTGTTAAGCAACTCTAAATATTGTTCTTAGTCATGAGGGTCATGTCTAGGTATTGTTATAGGAGTGTGTCTTCTATGTGTTTGGAGAGTTTTTGGAAATCAAGTTGTTGATGCAGTGACTGAGATGTTGACTGCTAGACATCATTGCGATGATTGGGAGTGAGATGGAGTCTCTTATCTAGGGAGGACTTAGATAGAAGGGTCATTGGGTAGTGATTAAGTTAGTGGATTGTCAACTGGTTTGTTGAGTCTGTAATTTGATACTGCTAATAGTGGACTTCCTTCCTGGCTTGGTATGCCCCCAGATGTAGGTTGTTAGACCGAACTGGGTGAACAAATTCTGTGTGCACTTTACTTTTCAGCAACTTCTTTAAATGCCTATAATTGCCTTGCTGTTTATGTCAGACCAGATGTCTCGACATCATGTAGGACATCTGGGATCTGTTATACCAGAATTTCATTCTTAACTTCTATTTGACAGCATGGCATTCCTCCTTGAGTGGTAACTTGTGTACAACCATATCAGTATCCAACCCAGGCATGTCTTGATACGACCGGGAGAATACGTCAGCGTACTCACGGAGGAGCTCTATCAACTTGGTCTTGACTTCAATTTGAAGAGATGCACCTATCTTTACCTCTCTTCTATCTTCCTCGGTACCCAGGTTGATGACTTAAATGTCTTCTTGGTGCGGCAGGATGACTTTCTCCTCTTGCTTGAGCAGCCTTGCCAACTCGTCAGGGAGTTCACAATCTTTCATGCCTTCCTCTTCAGCTTGGTAGATTGGGCAATCAAAGTCATATAGGCCCGTAGCAGCGTCTATGTCAAGGACCTCGGTGGTGTTTCTGCATGTTTATAATTTATGCAGTTTATTTAAGAAAGCGTGTGCAAATGAAAATTATTGCCATTTATTGTAAAGTAAAAAAATGAAAGAAAGTGAGCGAAAATTGAATGCAAACTGAAATTCATTAATGATGAACAAAGTTTGAAAACATCAGGTGGCCCATACAATGCTCCACTACGCCTTGGGCAGAGCGTAGGGTTTTTGATAAACAGTAAAATTATGTTTGGTGTGTGAAGAACTGAGGGACTTCAATGGTCTTCCAATTCTGGAGCTCTTCACCAGGCTTTGCTTGTCGGATCCAGCTTGCAGAAGCTTGCTCATCACCAACATGGTCTTCAATGATCATTGCTATTGGAGAACCAAAGATGTGCCCAGCACTTGTAAAAACCTTCTCAACAGGAAGGATCTGATTTCCGATGTATGGAACAAATGCTGAATTGCGGGATGGCCGATAACCTAGCCCAAACTTATCAAGCTTTTCAGTGACCTCAACCACTTTTCCCCAGCCTTGGGCATTTCCTTCTTCGACCACAGCTTTAGCTTCCTCGTATGAGGTCATTGATGATCTTAACTCTTGGAGCTCTGGTACTCGTTGCACCGCTAGTGTACTCACTACTTCAAAGGACTGAAAAGGTGTCTCGACCATTTCACCTTCAACATCAATGTAGCGGAACGATGTCAAATGACTTACCAGGATATCTTCTTCACCGCCTATCACAACCATTTTGTCATTGGTAATAAACTCCAGTTTCTGATGGAGAGTGGACGTAACTGCCCCTGCTGAGTGAATCCAGGGCCTTCCTAGCAAGCAACTGTAACCAGGATAAATGTCCATTACTTGAAAAGTAATGGTAAAAATAGTAGGCCCAATCTTAATTGGCAAGTCCACCTCACCTATAACCGCACGCCTAGATCCATCAAATGCCTTCACTATGAGAGTACTTGGCCTCATGATTACCCCATTCACAGGCATCCTCTCCAGAGTTGTCTTCGGGAGCACATTCAAAGAGGATCCAGTATCCACCAAGACCCTAGACAACAAAGTATCTTCGCATCTAATGGAAATGTGAAGAGCCCTGTTATGGTTTTTTTTTTCAGCAGTCAGATCATCATCATTAAACCCCAGAAAATTGCCAGTAGTGACGCTGGCTATCACATCATCAAATTGTGCTACAGTGATATCCTTGGTAATGTGTGCAGCACTTAACACCTTCAGCAGGGAGGATCTATATGCCTCAGAACTGAGCAACAAGGCGAGCATAGATATCTTGGTAGGAGTTTGATTCAGCTTATCGACTACCTTGTAGTCTCTCTTCTTTATAATCTTCAGAAACTCTTCAACCTCTTTCTGTGTGAATGCCCCTCTTGGAGATGACAACCCTTCTTGTAATTTAGCACTCGGAGTTTCAGCTTGTATAGCAATCGCCTTACCTTTGTCATTGTTTGGCACGTCTGCTTGCTTTGCTGCAAAGATTCGACCACTACGGGTCATTCCACTTGGTCCTACTACAACGTCACACTTAGCACCACCATATTCAACGACTGCCTTTTCTGGCCCTTGTTTAAAAACTTCGGACTCAGGAACACTAACAGGATACTCAATAGTTATCGGAACAGGGCGCACTGGCCTTGGTTTGCTAACATTCGCCTCATCGAGCTGAATAACCACAGGTGCAGGACGAACTGGTCTTTGTTGGAAAACATTAGCTCCATCATATTCAATGATTACCGGAGCAGGACGAACTTGTCTTTGTTGACGACCTTCAGGTACATCATACTGAATGTTAATGACAGCCACACTTTGTTATTTTGCATCCCGGCGTTCAACCTGAATCACACCTTGATCCAGGAATTTCTGCAAATGTTTCTTAACCACCTCATCAGTCAAATTATCAAGCTCATCTTCAGGGATCATCCCACATCTCTTCAATTTTTCTCCTATAACCGCCATAGGAGTACGAATATCTTCAACCCTTGTAATCAATCTCTGTCCGCTGCCTTCTTCCACAACATTAACAGACGGTCCTCCATGCGGGGGCATGGGATTGTGTTTTACATTAGCGCCTCGCTGAGTGAAAGTAAGATCTTTGGACTTAACCAAATCTTGAACTCTGTTCTGAAATGCATAACAGTTTTCTATGGTATGCCCGGGAGCACCCTTGTGAAACTTACTATGGGCGTTGGCATCATATCCGGGAGGATATGGGAAAACTGCTGGTCTCAAATCCCTGAGTTTCAAATGCCCACTGTGATACAGTTGAGAAAAAATTTGGCTATACGGCATTGGCACAGGATCGATATGCCTTCTTGGTCTTGGTTGCCTCTGTGGTGGGGCATTTTGATATTGCGGCGGAGGAACATTCTGATATTTCGGTTGTTGAGTAGGCTGTTGAAGTGGGGCTTGTGCAACTGTAGCCACTTGTTGATACGGTATATTCACTAGGGCCCTACCCCCTCGTCCTCTTATGACAGCATTGGTCTCTTCATCCTTTCTCTTTACAAATGGTTTCTTTCCTCCACTTGTAGTAGCAACAACAACTTTGTTTTTCTTCAGCTGATTCTCAATCCTTTCTTCTACAGACACGATCTCAGCAAAGTTAGGGAAGCTTGACCCCAGCATACGGTCCAAATATTGAGGCTGTAAAGTTCCCATAAACATATCCATTAACTCTTTGTCCAACAAAGGTGGTTGAACACGAGCAGCCAACTCCCGCCAGCGTTGAGCATATTCTTTAAATGACTCATCGTTGCGCTGAGCCATGTCTTGCAGTTGAGTGCGGTTTGGCGCCAGATCAGTGTTATACTAATAATGTTTAAGGAAATCCTCGGAAAGATCTCTCCAAGTACTGATTTGCCCCTTCTCCAACTGCATGTACCATTCCAATGATGCCCCACTGAGGCTATCTTGGAAATAGTGAATCAGGAGTAGGTCATTTTCAATATGAGCAGCCATCTTGTGACAATACGTCCGCAGGTGAGTTTTGGGACAGCTGATTCCCTTGTACTGGTCAAAAGTTGGCACCTTAAACTTCTCAGGGATCACAAGTCCAGGAACCAAGCACATATCTACCGCATCCAAGCCGGGGGTAGCCTGAACCTCCAAGGCCTTGAATTTTTCTTCCAATGTGCGCAATCTGTCAGCAGATGGATCAGGTCCAACATGTTGAGGAGGTGGAGGTGGTATGTAGAAGGCATCCACTTGCTCGTCTGCATCACTCACAGATCCATGATGAGCCGAGTATTCTGACAAGTCTATGTGAATGGGAGGAGGGGTTCCCTTAATTACTCCAGAAGTTCCTATCTTTTCAGCTAGCTTTCTGGTATCGGCCATAGTTTCGGCATTGTTCTCTTTCTGAGCTAGTATCATCATGGCCTCCAGCAGTTGATCCATTTTAGCCTTCAGCGAGTCAATGTCATTCCTCATCGTGTTCTTATTCTCTTCAATTTGCTCCAGCGTCATCTTGAAGTTACAGCGGGTCTCGTACCGGTGTCGAGTAGTCAGGTTTTCTGTTTGGAGAAACGATAGAGTAAATGAGTTTATTGCTAGGTGTTTTGGAAAACGAATGCAATGATATGTATGCAGGATAGAATGCATTTGTTTTCAGGGAATCGTTCGAATTAATCATTAACTTATACAGGAATATTAAGGAACAAACTGTTGTAAAGAAAACCAAGTCTAATTCATTCATAAGATTGTAATAGGTACGTGATACATAATCATTTGGGAGTAAATACAATCCATAAAGCAAGAAAAAACAATATAAGACTCAAAACTTGGGCCTTCGAGCCTCGCGCTCCTTCAACTCTTCTTTAAACCTCTTCAACATCTCCCTACAAAGGCAAACAAAATTGACGATTACTTGAGGGGTAGATTCGTCAAGAGCCTCCAAGGCATCTCTATGCTTCCACACCAAGTCTTCAGCCAACCAGTTACAAAAATCCGCTAGCCTATTAAGCTTGTTATGGTACATATCCCTATCAGCTATTAGAATGTGAATGGAGCATTTATAACCAGTACAGTGTTCAAGCACCTTCTTCCTCGCAGAGGCCCAAATATCTTTGTCTGCAAGGACAACCTCAAGATGATTCTTCTGTTCCTCGACAAGCCTCTTGAGATTATTCAATTCACCACACACTTTGTCCCAATCTGTTGGCCCCATATAAGCAACTCTCATGAGATCCTCTTTAAGTTGGCGTTCCAATGCTTCTGAATCCTTTGACTGGCGTAGAGCTGAACTTAATTTTTCTATTTCCGCTCCCATCTCTTCCCTAAGTGTCTTTTTCCTCTTAGTGGCAAGGAGCCAAGCTTTCCTATTTTCGGCACACTTTTTGTAAGCTTGATCCAATTCCTCCTTAAGCCTATCTATTGCTCCATCAGCTTGGTTCAGACACACCTTAACCTTCTTTTTCTGCTGTTCTTCTTCATTCGCCCAACTTCCTATTACTTTAAGTTGTGTGTTCTTGCGCTGAAGCTCCCACTTCAAGTCATTCTTCTCCTTAGTAACATTCTGAAGCTTCGACTTAAGTTGCTCATTTTCCTTTACTAATCTGGCTATCGTTGCCTTGAGATCCTCGGCCTCCTCAATCGGGACGTGAGTAGGCTTTAGCTCAGGCAAAGGCTCGGACACCTTAATGGCAAAGGGCATCTTGATTCTTTCCACTCTTTCTCTGACCCACATGAAGTAGGGCTCTTTAGTGATGTTGTTCCTTCTCCCCAACTCAGCTTTTCCTTTCCTATGGACCTCCTTCCACGCCTTTGTGATTCTTTTGAGTAGGTCAGGGTTCTCGGTTTTTAGACCATGCATGCTTCCAAAGCCTTCTCATCAGGTGGTCCACTCATCGGATACCCCAACTGCCTCACGGATAATATAGGATTAGAATTAATACAGCCGCGGGTTCCGAAGAGGGGAACATTAGGGAACTGACCAAAACTGGATATGACTGTATCGTAGTCTAGGGAGTACCAAGATAAGTCAGCTGATCTGAGGGTTCCCAACCTTTGGTCCCAACTTTCGTCCACTTGTTCTATGAAGGGTCCCTTCTTCAGAAGGTGCATTTGGGTCCATTGATACAACAGAGGAGCGCAACACGCGATCATACCTCCCTTTTTAACGTGTCTCCAACTCAGGTAATAGCACACGTCAGCTAGAAGGGTAGGCACTGGGTTTCCTGTGAGGAAAGCATGGATGGCAGTAATATCTATGAAATCATCTACATCCACATTAGGAAACAGAATAATCCCATAGATGGCCAATGCTACAGCAGCATAGCAGGCTTCCCAACTTTCGTCTTTCAACAGAGTGTTGGCCCTTTCCAAAAGAAATGAGAGGAAGAAACCCTTGACCCCTCCCTCAGTCTTCCAATTGTTGGCGACGTCCTGTTTAGACATGTGGAGAGCTTTTGCAATGATTTCATCCTTCAAAGTCACATCAACCCCTTCAAATAGCAACTTGCCCTTCATTGGGATACCCACCAGTTTCTCGTACTCTTCAAGTGTTGGTGCTAACTGAAAGTCTTGAAATGTGAAACATCTCAAGGGAGCACCATAGAACTGTACGAAGGTGCTTAGCATGGAAAAGTCTACGTCTTGATTCAGAATACGCAACTGAAGAAACGAAAAAACACAAGAAGGGGGGTTGAATTGGAGCTTTTAAAAATTTAAGGCAAAGGACACGTTGGTTATCCTGGTTCTATTGAACTCAATCTACTCCAGTCCACCCGCCAAGGTGATTTCGCCTCTTTCTTGAGGACTTAATCCACTAATCAGTTTAAGATTACACAATTTCAGTAACAACCGTCACTCTTCTTGAGTTTTAACCACAACTTGGTTTTCTCAAGGAATGTCAAATACAAATAAGTGCTTCTAGTAAGCTTTATCACAACCGTGATTTTTACACAATGTTTTATCAAAATATAAAAGCAGATGAGATTTAAGAATTGTGAAAAGTATGTGCGCAAAAGTATCTTGGTCATCTGCAGGGACTCCTTTAGATAGACGAGAAGATTTGAACCGTTGGAGACGAGTGAGTTATTTTTGGAGAGGATAATAATGCATTTTAATGCTTCTTTCCAAAAATATAGATCTTGTCTGATTTAATCCGTTGGTTTGTGATACTCATAAATAGGAGGATAGCGTATCAGAGTCCCCGTTGATTAGATGCAATATCAGAGTTTCTGGCTTGATACAGCTTTGGTGCTGAAGCGTGAGACATCCTTTATCAGAACTTAGCTAGTTTGGATCTGTGATTTTTCCATATCAAAGCTTCGCTTGATTAGAGCTTCGTTTTGCTTAGATCTTATGAACTTCGCTTGATTAGAACTTCGCTTTGCTTAGATCTTGTGAACTTCGCTTGATTAGAACTTCGCTTGGATGAGATCTTGTGATACTTATATATCAGAACATCTTTAATTAGAACTTCCCTACATATTAAACAAAATGAATTAAGGAGCATCAAGTTCTAAATAATATAATGTTTGTTATCATCAAAACTATTAGAAATGTAAAATCAATTCTTGTTCTAACAATCTCCCCCTTTTTGATGATGACAAAAATTTATATTTTGAAAATTAATTAATAGAGTATGGAGTAGAGAATACTCCCCCTGAGTTAAATATTTTCTTAAAGATGTTGACTTAAAACCTCCAAGAAGTTCTGATTGCCATTTACCTGCTATCTTAACAAGAAATTGAAGCAGAGGTTAAAATGTTCGAGACATAGTCATGGTGCACTGTTATATTTCAAAATATTCTACGTTCTCCCCCTTTGTCATTAATCAAAAAGCGAACAGATACATGAGAACATAAGCAAAAAATAAGCAAAAAAAATTGCAAGATAAAACATAAAACACAAAGAAACATAAAAAGAATCTAAGGAAGAATCTAAGGTTGAGGAGCAGGTGGAAGTCTTGTGAACAATGCTTCCAGAAGGCCTTTGATCTGATTAGCGGATTCCTCTTGCTTGCCAAGCATTCCTTTAATTTATGCGTTTGTCTCATCCTGTTTGTCCAATCTCTTTCTAACTTCTTCATTCTCTTTCTTCAACTCATCCAGAGTTTTCAGCACAAGAACAGATGAAGAAGGTTCTTCTGAAGTTACCAAATCCTCAGAGCTTTTTGCAGACAATTCCTTTGGAGGGGCTTCAGGTGATTTATCTTCCACTTCAGTAATAACCAGAGTTTGATGCTCAGAGTTGTGTGCATGAGGTTCTGAATCCATAGGAGCTTTCCAGCCTAGAGGAAGAATGGGTTTCTTTTCCCAGAATCTTATAACCTGCTCATTGAAGATCTTCATATGGTCACAGAAGTTCTGTTGGGCTATGTCATAGCTTAGTTCCTTCATTTTCTGAGATTCAGAGTTAAACCACTTTCTGAATTTGGTCCAAAGATAGTCAGAGGCAGCTGGATTCAGATTCTCCAAACAACCCTGCTTCAGAAAGTTAATCCATTCCTGCATTTTTACCTCGAAAGCCAATAAAGAGTTACCAACATCTGATTTGGATACAGATGGTTTTGGTTTGGGAATGGCTATTTTGTGTGAGGTTGAGGTAAGCTTGTCTAGAGCTTCTAGGTCAATTATAGTTCTGAGGGGATCATCTGAGATATGTGTTGAAGGGGAGTCAGAAATGAGAATAGGAGAGGTAGGTGAAGTAATTTCTGAAGAGATTTGAGGGTGACTGGAGAAATTAGGTGAAGGTTGAAAGAAGTTGAGAGGACAGTTGATACCAGGTATAGAAGTGTCAGAATGTTGAGTTTGATGTTCTGGTTCTGGTTGGGAAGATGTGAAGAGAGGTTCATGAGCAATGTCTGACAGAACTTGAGCAAGTTCTGGTTGTGGTTCAATAAAATCAGAAGGAGTGGGGTCAATGTCAATGTCAAAATCCTCAAGAGTTTATGGTGATGGTGGTGGATTTTGAGTTTGTGGTGATGGTGGTGAATTTTCAGAGGGTTTAGGAGACAATGGGGTTTCAGATGTTGATACCATTATGGATTGGACGATAGAAATGAAAGCGGAGTTACCTTTCTTCTTAGCAGCTTTAGCAACTTTTGGAGTTTTCTGAGGAGTTCCTTCAGAGGTTTTCCTTTTTCTTGAAGTTCTGGGGGCAACTTCTAGAGGTGCTTGCCTGAGCTGTTGCAGAGAAACTTCTGGTAGGGTTCCATCAGCTTTACATGCATCCAAATATCTGAGGACAATTTCTGGATGAGTATCTGATGAGAAAAGAGGAAAATCTTTCAGAGGGATTTTTCTGGTGGTGATGACTTCCTTAGAGATTAGGGTTGGATCCTTCTTGATGGTATCAATGATTTTCATCTTCTTGAGATTCTTTGCATTGAGAGGTCTTCCAGCAATAGTTTCTAGATCAGAGATTTCCCGAGCTTCAGTTAAGTGATCTATTAGCTTATTCTCTGTAAGAATATCTGATATAAGTCTACCTAGAGGAATCCAATCTCTCTTGGTTCTTTCATCTTCTCTTGTTTCTTTGACACTGTTATTCAGATGATTGAATAAACAGTAGGGAAGATTCGCTTTGGTAAAGGTGGAGATGAGGTACAGGAGATACTGTTGATCGTTGTTGATGTAGTCAGACGAGCTTGAAGGTTTCCTGTGATAGATACACCCAAGAATGATTCTGGCCCAAATTCTGTGACGATCCTTTAGGTCTTTGATTTTGTTGGAGTGTTGACCGGAGGTGAAGATTTCCTTTGAGATAGTATTTAGATCAGTGCCCTTTTCCATCTCACTGCATCTGATTCCTGATCCATCATGATCAATCAACTTACCAATAAGATCTTCAGTGATGACAACCTTCTTTCCCATAACATACGAAGTTACTTGATGTTTTGAGACCGATGCAAAAATCCAGAATTTCTTAACGAGTTGGGGAAAAACTGGACCCATTAAGCGATTGAAGTATTTGTTCCATCCTTGAAACTCAATCTCAGGAGTAAGGTCATACCCATTGTCTTTCATGCTTTCAAAATCGACGATGAGCTCACAGAGAACTTCAAGAGAGGCAAAGGGGGTGAGGAGAGTTCTTGAAGGCTCAACGTACCTTTCTCCAATGACTTGGTCAGCTGATTCTTGAGACATTGCTTTTTGAGAGCTTTGTTGAGAGCAGGAGGCCATTGTTCACAGACTTAGGGTTTTGGGAACACAGAGAAACAAGAAATGTAGGCAGCAAAACAAGAAATGCAAATAATACGGAGAAGACGAAAGAGAGCTAGTGAGTGATAGTGAGTGTGTGAGGGTGTTAGAAGTGACATTTATATATAAGAGAGACCAAGACTTAAATAGCAATTAAAAACAATAACATCATGATTAATAGCCGTAATGATTTCTGACAAGGGAGATAGCGTGAGAAATTTTTGGAACAGTTACCGATGTGACTTGGCGCCTCAATATGTCAACACAGACGTTTCAGTTTTCCAGAGTTTGACACGCGTTCATCATCAAAGAAAATCTGGAGCGTAGATTGACACGTGTTTGCTAGAGTGAATTTAATGATCTATCCTTGAAATGAAAAGTTCAGATCTTCTGAATAGATTCTGATGCAATCTTTCTTCTCACTTCTGAAGAATTTATTGGTCAGATGTTCACAAAAGAAAAGAAGTTCTGAGAGTTAAAAATATAGAAATTACATTTTTCATTCTGGACAAGCTTTCATACTAAGATTTTTCAGAATGAAATTAAATCTATCTTCAGCAAGGGGTTTGGTGAAAACATCAGCCTATTGATGGTCTGTGTCTATAAATTTTAAGCAAAGAATTCCCTTCTGAGTATAGTCCCTAATGAAATGATGTTTAATTTCTATATGTTTAGCCCTAGAATGCAGAATAAGATTTTTAGAAAGACAGATGGCAGAAGTATTGTCACAGAGGATAGGGATGTTACTCTCGTAAATGTGAAAGTCTTCAAGCTGATTCTTCATCCAGAGCATCTGAGTACTGCATCCAGCTGCAGCTATGTATTCAGCTTCAGCAGTTGATAGTGCAATAGTGGATTGTCTTTTGCTGGACCAAGAGATTAAGTTGTTTCCCAGAAACTGGCAGCTTCCAGATGTACTTTTTCTTTCTATTCTGTCTCCAGCAAAGTCAGCGTCACAGTATCCTACCAATTTGTATTCTCTGGACTTTCTATAGCAAAGACCAAGATTAGTAGTACCTTTCAGATATCTGAAAATTCGCTTAACAGCTGTTAAGTGAGATTCTCTAGGATCTGATTGGAATCTAGCACAAAGGCAAACGCTATAGAGAATATCAGGTCTTGAAGCAGTTAAATAAAGGAGAGAACCAATCATACCTCTGTAGAGCTTCTGTTCTACTTTCTTACTTACCTCATATTTTTCCAGAATACATGTGGGATGCATAGGAGTTTTGGAAGGCTTACTTTCTGACATTTCAAATTTCTTCAGAAGGTCTCTGACATACTTACTTTGATGTATGTAAGTTCCTTCTGGAGTTTGGTTGATTTGAATTCCCAAGAAAAACTTGAGTTCTCCCATTAAGCTCATTTCAAACTCTGCCTACATAGTCTTAGCAAATTCTTGCCCCCAAGGAGCTTTTAGTGGATCCAAAAATTATATCGTCTACGTATATCTGACAGATCAGAATGTGATTTTTAAATGACTTACAGAATAAAGTTGTGTCCACCTTCCCTCTGGTAAAATCATTTTCTAAGAGAAAGTTACTTAGTCTCTCATACCAAGCTCTGGGAGCTTGTTTTAGACCGTATAACGATTTCTTAAGTTTATAAACATATTCTGGATGTTTTGTGTTTTCAAAACCAGGGGGTTGATGCACGTAAACTTCTTCATCAATGTAACCATTTAAAAACGCACTTTTGACATCCATCTGATAGAGAGTGATGTCATTATTTACAGCATATGAAATTAAAAGTCTGATAGATTCTAACCTTGCGACTGGAGCAAAGGTTTCTGTATAGTCTATCCCTTCTTGCTGACTATAACCTTGTGCAACCAGTCGTGCTTTGTTTCTGACAACTTCTCCCTGTTCATTTAGTTTGTTTCTGAAGACCCATTTGATTCCAATGATGTTGAAGCCTTTGGGTTTAGGAACTAGATCCCAAACGCCGTTTCTGGTGAACTGATTCAGTTCTTCCTGCATTACGAGGATCCAATCATTGTCTGTGAGTGCTTCGTCAATTGTAGTGGGTTCTATCAGAGAGACTAATCCCACTAGAGATTCTTCAGTATTTTTGAATGAGGATCTTGTTCTGATTGGGTCATCCTTCTTTCCCAGAATTTTGTCTTCGGGATGAGTTAGAGAACTTCTGGACAGTCTTTTCTGGATGGGTTCTTCAGAATTAGAGTTTCCTTCTGTTTTGCTCGCCAGTTTTTCTGATGATCTGGTTTCAGTGCCTGTTATTTGAAATTCTATTACTGCAAGAGACTTATCATGCTTTGGCTTGTGAAGGCCAGTCTTATCATCAAATCTGACCCAAATGGATTCTACCACACTTCGTGTTTCTGTGTTATATACTCTGTATCCTTTTGAACGTTCAGAGTATCCTAACCTGAAACATTTTTGTGCCTTAGAATCAAACTTGTTCAGAGGATCATTAGTGTTTAAGATAAAGCATGTACATCCAAAAGGATGGAAGTAAGAAATGTTGGGCTTTCTGTTCTTCCACAATTCATATGGAGTCTTTTCCAGAATAGGTCTTATAGAGATTCTATTCTGAATGTAACACGCTGTATTAACTGCTTCTGCCCAAAAGTGTTTAGCCATGTTAGTCTCATTGATCATGGTTCTGGCCATTTCTTATAGAGTTCTATTCTTGCGCTCTACAACGCCATTTTGTTGTGGAGTTCTAGGACAAGAGAAATCATGAGAAATGCCATTTTCATTAAAAAATGTATCTAGATTTTTGTTTTCAAATTCCCCACCATGACCACTTCTGACTTTTACAATTCTAAACTCTTTTTCATTCTGAATTTGGTTGCAGAAAGTAGAGAATACAGAGAGTGACTCATCCTTGTGTTTTAAGAACTTTACCCATGTTCATCTGCTATAGTCATCTACGATCACTAATCCATACTTCTTGCCACTGATGGATGCAGTTTTCACTGGTCCAAACAGATCTATATGAAGAAGTTCTAATGGTCTGGAGGTAGAAACAACATTTTTTTATTTAAAAGAGGGTTTGGAAAACTTGCCTTTTTGACATGCTTCACACAGAACATCTGAGCTGAACTTCAGATTAGGGAGTCCTCTGACCAGATTGAGTTTGTTAATCTGAGATATTCTTCTCATACTAACATGCCCCAATCTTCTGTGCCAGACCCATTGTTCGTCGTCAGCAGACAAAAGACATTGTACATTCTGACTTTTTAGTTCAGAAAGTTTTATTTTGTAAATGTTATTCTTTCTCTTTCCATTAAAGAGGATTGTTCCATCTTTCTGACTAACTGCCTTACAGGACTTTTGATTGAAGATTATATCATAACCGTTATCACTTAATTGACTTATGGATAACAAGTTATGCATTAATCCTTCTACTAATAAGACATTAGATATAGAGGGTAGAGTGATGTTACCTATGGTTCCAGAGCCAATGATTTTACCTTTCTGATTGCCTCCGAAACCTACATACCCTCCAGCGTTAAGTTCCAGACTTTGGAACATATGCTTTCTTCCCGTCATGTGTCGCGAGCATCCAGAGTCCAGGTACTATGATTGGTGTTTCAATCTTGCTGTTAAAGACATCTGCAACATATAGGATTTTATCCTTAGGTACCCATTTTTCTTTGGGTCCTTGTTTGTTAGTGTTCACAGAATTCTGATTGAGCTTTGGTTTCTCAATAGAATTTGAAGAGTAAGATTCACTGGTATACTTTAAGTCATGTTTGTGTCCGTATGTGAAGTGAGAGTCTAAAGGAGTGTATTTTATGATCATATCATCAACTTGCTTTGGTTTATATGGAGCTTCACCTTTAGGATTAACATAACCTATGCCTTTTCTCCCATTTCTACTAACTCCATAGATCATTGAAGCCATTTTGCTTCTGTCTATGTTTTTAGTTAGAAATTTTTGAAAACTATAGTCGTAATTTTTTAGGACATTATTAGAACTAGTGGAAACTTCTGAATCAGATTGTTTCTGAGATTTTTCAAAAGAGTTGAGTTTTGAAACGGTTTCTTTTAACTCAGAATTTTCTGCTTTTAGCTTTCTGTTCTCTTCAGACTCAGATACCAGATCGTGTTTCAGATTCTTATATTTGAGCTGAAGTTTCTGATAGTTTTCAAGAATTTTTGACAAACTTTCTTCTAATTGAGATCTAGAAAAGTTAGAGAATACCTCTTTAGTTTCTGAATCAGAGTCTGATTCTGATGAGTTTGAATCATTTGATATGTTGGCCATTAAGGCAATGTTCGCGTGTTCATTTTCTGATTCTGATTCTGCTTCAGAAGATTCCGAGTCATCCCAGGTAGCCATAAGACTTTTCTTTCTTTCCTTGTTAAACTTTTTATTTGGCTTTGGCTTTTTTTTCTGCAGCTTAGGGCAATCACTTTTGTAGTGTCCAGGTTCCTTGCATTCGTAACACACCACCTCTTTGTTTCTAGACTTTTTGTGTTCAGAGGATGGTTCAGAATGACTGCTTGATCTTCTAGAGTTTCTGAATTTTCGTTGCCTATTTTTCCATAGTTGTTGGATTCTTCTGGAAAGGAGTGATAGTTCATCTTCTTCTGAGGAGCCACCAGAGCTTTCTTCTTCTGCCTGAAATGCTTTAGTTTTAGATTTATATTTAGATTTAAGAGCAATAGACTTACCTTTCTTCTGGGGTTCATCTTCTTCTAGTTCTATCTTGTGACTTCTTAGAGAGCTGATCAGTTCTTCAAGAGATATTTCGTTGAGGTTCTTGGAGAGTTTTAGTGCTGTGACCATGGGTCTCCACACTTTTGGTAAGCTCCTGATGATTTTCTTGACATGATCTGATGTTGAGTACCCTTTATTCAGAACTTTTAGTCCAGCAACTAGAATTTGAAACCTTGAGAACATTTTCTCAATTGTTTCATCTTCTTCCATTTTGAAGGCTTCATACTTCTAGATGAGTGCCAGAGCTTTAGTCTCTTTGACTTGAGAGTTGCCTTCATGCGTCATTCTTAGAGAATCAAATATGTGTTTGGCTGATTCTCTGTTAGTGATATTTTCATATTTTGTGTGGGAGATTGCGCTGAGGAGAATCGTTCTGGCCTTGTGATGATTTCTGAAATCTTTCTTCTGTTGATCCGTCATGGTTTTCCTTTCAATCTTCTGACCGTCTTTTCCGACAGGGTGAGTGTAACCATCTGTTACCATATCCCAGAGATCACCGTCATGAGCCAGAAAGAAACTTTCGATTAGATCTTTCCAGTAATCAAAGTTTTCGCCGTCAAACACCGGTGGTTTGCCACTGATTTTGTCGTTGTAGTTCTGAACGGATTCCGCCATAGTGCTTTTTCGTGAAGGATCTTTTATCTGACACAGTTAAGTGTTAGCACCCAGAACCAGGCGCTCTGATGCCAATTGAAGAAACGAAAAAACACAAGAAGGGGGGTTGAATTGGAGTTTTTAAAAATTTAAGGCAAATGACACGTTGGTTATCCTGGTTCGATTGAACTCAATCTACTCCAGTCCACCCGCCAAGGTGATTTCGCCTATTTCTTGAGGACTTAATCCACTAATCAGTTTAAGATTACACAATTTCAGTAACAACCATCACTCTTCTTGAGTTTTAACCACAACTTGGTTTTCTCAAGGAATATCAAATAAAAACAAGTGCTTCTAGTAAGCTTTATCACAACCGTGATTTTTACACAATGTTTTATCAAAATATAAAAGCAGATGAGATTTAAGAATTGTGAAAAGTACGTGCGCAAAAGTATCTTGGTCATCTGCAGGGACTCCTTTAAATAGACGAGAAGATTTGATCCGTTGGAGACGAGTGAGTTGTTTTTGGAGAGGATAATAATGCATTTTAATGCTTCTTTCCAAAAATATAGATCTTGTCTGATTTAATCCGTTGGTTTGTGATACTCATAAATAGGAGGATAGTGTATCAGAGTCCCCGTTGATTAGATGCAATATCAGAGTTTCTGGCTTGATACAACTTTGATGCTGAAGAGTGAGACATCCTTTATCAGAACTTAGCTAGTTTGGATCTGTGATTTTTCCATATCAGAGCTTCGCTTAATTAGAGCTTCGTTTTGCTTAGATCTTGTGAACTTCGCTTGATTAGAACTTCGCTTTGCTTAGATCTTGTGAACTTCGCTTGATTAGAACTTCGCTTGGATGAGATCTTGTGATACTTATATATCAGAACATCTTTAATTAGAACTTCCCTACATATTAAACAAAATGAATTAAGGAGCATCAAGTTCTAAATAATATAATGTTTGTTATCATCAAAACTATTAGAAATGTAAAATCAATTCTTGTTCTAACAGCAACAATTTACCAAAATTCTTCCCAAAGTTGATTCGGTAGACGGAAGGCATACGCGAAACCAACCCACGTAAAGCAGTCAGATCAGGCTTCTTGAACTTGAAAGAATGGGGGCAACGGACTTCAGTTTCCATAATTCCTATCTGTAGCAAATGACAATTCTTAGATTCCCTGAAAACAAAAAAGGTGTGCAAATGTTATGGTCATGCGATGCTCATGTAAGGGTATAGGATCAAAAGCATCATCTGATTCTGAGGAAGGAGTTAGACACATGATATCTCTGATCACAAGACCCCCCATAGGTAGGCTCTAATCGGGTAGGTGCCTAGAGTTATGGATATCTTTCAAAGACATTATAGCCATGATGAAGGAACATCATACGATAATATCCTTGAAAGGATCTCGTCTAGGTGAGGTCTTCATTTCTTCCCCACGAGAAAGACTCCTCAGAGGCGCCCACTACACACCCATTGACACACGGGTTCTAAGTAGGGTTCTCAGAATCCTAGATCGAGGTCGAAAATATTACTGTCAGGAAGTAATACGTTCGAGGGATCTCATCTGATTGTGGCGTTCGCATTAACCCACAAAGAGTTAACACTACCAACCACCATGGATAAAATGGGTTAAAGGTCCTTGGGATCAACGATTCAGGCTCGAAAACATTATCATCGTGACGAAGTAACGTCAAAACAATAACATTTCCAAGGGAATCTAATCCAAGCGAGGTCTTTGCTTTGGCTCACGCGGAAGAGACCACGCAAGCCTCCACTACACAACCACCATCCTAATCCTAGGGTTTTTCTAGACTCGGGTGTAGAGCCGTCTCACAAAGCACCAATGATCAGAGCACCACCACAGTGTCATAAGAGATAATGATAGGATATAATAACAATAAGCAAGCAAGTAGATAATAGATAATCAAATAAGCAAGCAAACAAACAAGAGAAGATAAACAAACAAGCGGATCTAACTCTCACGAATCGAGTCAAGTTAGGCTTAACTCTCTCTAGCATAGGGCTGTGAGCTGTCCCCAATAGAGTCGCCATCTGTCGTACCTCGAAAAATACGATCCTCGCGATGGACACGGAAAAAACTGTTCGAAACAGAGTCGCCACCGAACTTTATTTATCCTAAAAGAGGGAAAGGAAAATATCGATAAAACCTTTAAAGGGAGATAAGAACGTGGGCATCGCAACCAAATTCGGGTTCGGGAGTTGGTTACGCAAGAGGGAAGGTATTAGCACCCTTTACGTCCGTTGTACTCAACGGGAACCTCTCGATTCGATTCGTGAGAAAGTTAGTTAGGTTTGTTTGTTATCTTCTAAAGGAATATGGCTCGTTTTTTTAAAGGGGGAAAATGGGTGGTTTTATTATTAGGGTGCTCGGCAAGGATTAGAACCCTTGTGCCTACGTATTCCCTCGTGCAATGGGAAAGTCACAGCATTCGTAGTTCGTGGGACTACAGTTGTTTGGTTTATATTTTTTATGTAGGCGCCAATTGTCCACACACGAGTAAGAGAACTCGAACCTAAACAATTGAGGAGAAAGGTCAAAGACTTGCCCCCCTCACATCACCTTTTAGGAAGTTGTATTTGAATATATGATTAGTTGTGTTAAAGAGTTTAATTAAGAAAAGAGAATTTGTTTTGTATATGTTTTAGGGCTTCGATCACACGGGGCGAGAAAAAAGAGTTTTAGTCGTGTTGGATGTTTTAGAGGTGACAATTGTTCACACACGAGTAAGAGAACTCGCACCCAAACAATTGAGGAAAAGGGCCAAAGACTCGACCACCCTCACTTCACCTTTAGTAAAATGCGTTTAGATAGAGATTAAGTGTATTAATGATTACTTTGAAAAAGGTTTGAATGTTGTCAAGTTTCGCATGTTTTAGAGGCGTCAATTATCCACACACGAGTAAGAGAACTCGCATCCGAACAACTGAAGAGAAAGACCAAAGACTTGATCCCCCTCCTTTTCACCTTTTAAGAAATGATATTTAGTACAATTAAATGTATTAATTTGATTTAAGAAAAAATACTCGACGTTGGATCGAGGTTTGGATTTGCGTGCGAAATGGTTTGAGAACTAATGGAAATGAGGTCCTATGGTTTAAGGTAAGGTCGATGGCGAGGCAAAAGCACTTGACTTACAAGAGGGGTAAGGGACTTGACATGTGGATCAAGTGTACTTGAGGATGAATTGTTATTAATTGAATTTGATTTGGAAAATACTTGACGTTGGATCAAGCTAGTTTATTCTTGTAAAAAAAGGTTGATTTTAATCTTATGGGAGAGGGGTGTAATTAATCAAGTGGGAATAATCGAGCCATGATTAAAGTGAGCCAATCACATACACGCATACAAACCGAAGTGAAATGTGCAACAATTATCGTTGTATAAAGCCCAAGAGGAGACATCGTGAGGTCGATTGCGATCGTGAAAACGATCGACTTACAAGGTATTAAAATGGCTTGACATTAAGTCAAGATATTAGTTTGAAAAGATTTTTTGGTTTGGACAAGCATAATATGAATAACATAAACATAATCAAGGCATGAAATAAATCCACAAGAGAAAATTATACACCTCACATAAAGATCATAAATAAAATGGGGGGAAAAAATCAAACATGTTAGTATACCTATAGTCCTAAATCCCTAAGGTTAGTTTTAAGGAGAAATTATAAACTAAATTGTTTTAGATTTTTAGAGAAAAAGGAAGTTCAAATAATTAATTAAATTAAACTAAAATTAACTATAAAAGTTAATTAATATTAAATAAAATTGTTTAATAGAATTAATTGAAATTTGATTAGTAAGAGATTTAAGAATTAATGAAAAAAAGTAATTTTGGATTTTTTTAGAAATAGGGGAATCGGTTTAACTTGATTAATTAAATTAAAACCAAATGTTTAATAAAACTAATCATTAAAATAATTAGTTAATATTAAATAAATAATTTTAATAAAACTAATAAAAATTAAATAAATAGATTTTAAGATTTTAAAGAAAAAGGAGTTAGTTAAAAGATTTTTTTTTTATTTCATATAAAAATAAAATAAAATAAAAAAAGACAAAATAACTAAAAAGAGGGAAATGGGCCAGAAAAGTCAGTAAACAAGGGGGGTACGTTTAGAAATAGTCCCTCAGGCCCAATGTCAGTAAGCCCACACAGGGAGAAGAGGTCCACCATGGACCCCAGTCAAACAGTTGACCTCCCCAGCGAATCTGCGGCGTTGATCCAATCAAAGAGTCAACCTTGACTCTGATCTGACGGTTGGAACGTAGGGTGCATGATACGGGATCTAAGGCTCATGCGCAAGATCCACTCGCTGGTGGCCACTTGTTATCACCGGGCCACCACACCTCACAACCAAATAACAGCAAGGCAAATGAACTTAAAAGGAAAATGAAAAAAACCTGAATGCTCATAACGTTAAACTCACTCTTTCTCATCACTTGTTATCTCTCTCACTCAATCTCTCTGAAAAAAACAAAGATCGCCGGAAACCTAAAACGACCGGAGAAGCGGCGGCGCGCGACGGCCGCCACCATCTTCCCCGGTGACACCACCATAAAACCTTAAAAGCTCTACACATACCCCCCTTTATTTTCCAACCTCTTTCCAAATCCAGAAACAGTTTATCCTAAAACCTAACCAATCGACCAGATCGGAAGTTTTCCCAAATCTAAACCCTAATTCAAGATTAACCCAGAATCAACCCAAATCAAGTGAAAACGAGCAAGTATTATACTCAGAAGTCATCATCAAACAAAGGTTCACGCAATTGGAATTTAAAGCGATGGAGAAAAAAATACCAGTTGAAGAATCCTCTTGAGGTACCTCCACGCGTACATAGCTCCTTCCTTTTCTCCTTCTTCTGATTTCCTCTCTTGATGTTATTGTTGTGTTATTGTTGTTGAGTGAAATAGGCCTAGCTCAAATTAACTCAGAGTTTCAATGTGAAGCTCTGAGTAATTTTTTTTCAGTGTTTAGAGCTCTGGTGATTAGGGTGTGTGATTCTCTTGCGCAGCCGTGTAGTTTTTTTTTGGTCCCCTTCTTTGATGATGAATAGTGGTTTAAATAGGACTCAAATTAGGTTTAGCAGACAAATCCAGTAGAATTTCTGAGACCCCTTGCTCTGCTATAGGTTGAGGCTTGTCTGCTATGAATTGTCTTGTTTCCATTTTCATGTTAGGATAACATACCGTGAATTCTTGCTGCTTTTCTTGCCTTGCCATTTTTGTGAATCTGAACATGTGGTCCCTTTGAAAACCTGTTGCTAAATATTGAATTTGTTTGCAGTAACTCTATTTTTACCACTGTGTAATTCTCGCACTTTTCAATTTGTGTTCATGTCAATACTTGGAAAGAATGAATTGTTTTTTTTTACTCTTAAATTCTTCCTCCCATTTCATGACTTGCCATGATTTCCTTGTATTAACCAAACCTATTTTGCCTTCAGGATCATGCTAATAGCCAAAGGGACTTGCAGCATTCGTAACAATGATGATGGTGCCTTGAGTAAGCTTGTAGCAACACAACATATGTCACAATTCTGTTTCTGCACTGTACCTTAACGTTGTTTGGTCTTATATTTGTGAACTTTCTATGATGTAAAATTAATAGTCATGATTGCTTTTGAAGACTTGTACAGACTGTAAACTTGTGAGTACTTAAACAACATTATTTGTGTGAATTGCAGAGAATTACAGGTTTCCATTGGCGCCTTTTGGACCATTTGATGGGTGAGGAATTGGCACAAAGGAGACTTGGCTCATAAGTATGGTAAGCGAGCTTCAAACTTGGTGCCATTGAAATTCACTTTTCAGGCTCTTGATAGTGTTCTGTTTGTAACAGGGGGTTGTTGTTATATATTTCATTTCCTACAGAGAGTTTGGTGTAATTTCCACTAATTATTTCACCAACTGAACTTAACCAAAGAATTGTTGTGGATTCATGCCGCTGCAATTCGACCACAATAGGTGCCCAATGAGGACTTTTGAAAGGTTCAATATTGGTGGCATTTCTTGGCAGGTACCAAATTTCCAACAAAACCATCTTCATATTCTGAGCAGTCTGTGATACTTCAGTTCTTCACTATTTTGATGACTAGATGATCCACTTATGAGTTTTTGCAAAACTCATTAGAATAATGTCTTGATTTAAAGCTTAAACAAGGATTTTCGGATGCCTTTGTAGTCTTTGCACCTTGAGTAATTTTGTTGGGAACTTTTAATATGTTGTTGCCGTTATGTTCTTGAACTTAAACTATGTCATTGCAATGGTTTGAATGATAATTCAAAAACTCTCACATTGGTTTGGTTGATTTGAACATTATTCTTTTGGCATGCTTTATACATGATTTGTTTGTTGCACTAACCACACCTTCATATTTTCTTTCATGTGTATTGATCTGGGCATGAGGAGGCTGTAGAGATTGAAGAATTGGTTGAGGGAATTGGCACAGATAAAGGTAGCTTAGATTTGGGACTCTAGGTTCGGCTCAAGAAGGAAACATGAAGTTTAAACCTTTAGGCCTAGACTTAATGTAAATTTGTAGAACCACTTGCTCGTTGATCCACACTTGTAACAAGATTTGTGCCTCTTGTAATTTAGAACTCAAGTATTGGAATGTAATCACTTTGTAATATGTGAAACTTACATGAATCTTTGTATCTAAAGCTTGTATAAAATATATCTTTAATATTCAATCAACCTTTACATTTCTTGATTTTAAACCTTTGTGATAAATGTGATCACCTTGACAACAACTTGAAATTTGCTTTGAATTAGCCATTTGGAATGTTTGTACCCATGTCTTGAACTCATTTATTTTGGAAGTATCTTATTTGGCCACTAAATTTAGAATTCATGTCCACACTTGTTTTACGACTTTAAATTCAAATGACAACATAGTGACTGTTGATTTCACAATTCCAAACTCTTTTTCCCTTTTAAAAACCTTTTAAAACTCAAATGATGGGATTTTAGGAATTGAACCTTCAAATCCAAACAATGACCTTGGCTAGTGATGAAACAAGGATTCCAAATCATATATCACAATTTGCACTATTTTTCCGTTCAAAATATGCCAACCTCTCTTGAAAAAGTCTTGACATCCTTAGCCTTAAATCACGTGACCAGCGTGAAATCGAATAGAACGTGATTTTATATTTAGACTTAGAAACTCACTCTTGGAATGTGAATCTCATATTAAAGCTAGTTTCCACCCAGTGATCTTATACACACCACTTGCACTTGAATTATCAATCAATCAACCATGTGAAGAGTTTGTATGAGGCCTTACACTCTTATTTCCACTCGAATTCAACGCACTTGCAGGATCCTCTAATTACGAAGAGTACAAACTAGACCTCCATGTCCTAAACTTTAGAGGATTTTGGCCAAAAGCCATATGATGATCTTTAGAAAGGTCCAGGAGGTAACAACATGCTTGGCATAAGAAAAATGAGAGGGTAGGACAAATTTAGGGTATGACACTACTTTCAAGGGGTTTTTCGGCGGCGACTACGAGAACGCTATCGGAGGCTTTGGGGATTTCACGACAGCGTTGTGGTGGTCGTCGGTGGCACTAAGAAGCAGAGTTCAGAAGAGGCCGCGATCGGAAGCTTTGGGACTTACGGCGGCACTATTCTCGAACTCAAAGGTAGGTTCCGGTTTTTCGTTTCGACCTTGATTTGATTTCACACTCAGTTGTTTTGATGTTATCCTGAAGATTCAGCTTTGATTTTAGCTCTATTTTGATTTTAGATTTGGTGGGTTGTTTTTGTTATAAAAAATTCCTTTTTTACAAAAGTGTTTTCTTTGGATTTGATTCATATTTGGTATTTTGAATTGTATTTAGTATTGTTTAAGTGTTGTGATGATGAATTTACAGGTTGGTGTAAGATTTGGAGAAATCTTGGTGAAGAAAGTGATGAATTCAAGGAAAAAGATGATGTCTGGGTGACTTGATAGTGATACAGCTTATTTACATAAGTTTTATTGTATTGATTTGGAATATAAGACTATTTGGATTTTTGGCTGAGGTTTAAAAGAATCTTATGTCCCTTTTTCTACAATACATTATCGTTCTTAATTTAAGACTATGGATCTTGGGGTTAAAACAGGATTTTCGCTTTGAAACCTTCTTTACAAGGTGTTTGTTGTGTATTATTTGGAAAAAAATTATTTTCGAAAGCAAAATACCCTAAACTCTATTCATGGCATCATAATAGACAAAAATAAATTGAGACCCTAGATAAGCATCAAACATCAATGGATCTATTAAGTGAGGCAATGCGAAAAAACAAACTTACGGGATCGAGGTTTATCCTGGTGAGTAAAATAGATAAGCTTTTGAGCTTTCTCCGTTCTTTATGTAATGGATTCCCCTCCCTTCACTCCTGTCTTTTCGTTTTATCTTTGATCTGATCTTCTCCTTTTCTTGAATGATGGAGGTTTAGGGTTTGATTGTTGTTGTTCTTCAATGTGGAGAACAACAACTGTTGGATAGTTTTTCTATGAATTGTGGATGATGAAAATAGGAGAGACAATGACTCTATTTATAGGGTAAAAACGATTGTCTATTTTTAGAGTGATTTGATTTAACCTATTTTTCCCTACTTCTTAAAGCCCAAGCCAATTAATCTGGATGGATTCATGGCTTGGTGAATTTAAATAAATAAATAGTATTTTAAAATAAAAGATTATTATATAATGTAGTCTCATAGAGACATTTGGAAGGAATGAAAATCAAAGTTATCTTTTATCTCTATTTTCTTAGTTTGTTTTTAGATTTATAGTTGTTTTCATACCTTGTTAGGGTTCTTGAATTTGCATCCTAACAGGTTAAATATCTTAAATCTAATTTTTTCTCAAATAATTAAATTAAGTTTTTAAAATTATTAAAACTAAATCGTCAAGTTGCATAAACTAATTAAGGTGATTAGATGAGAAATTAGATTAGAATTAAAAATAGCTAAGTTAAATAATTAAGAGAATCAAAATTTTTAAAAGAAATTAAACAAAATGCTACCAATTATTTTGACTTATTATCCTATTGTGCAAGTTGCAAACACAAGATGCAAATATAAACAATCTTCTATTAATGATTTATAGTCCAAAATCAATTAAAATAATTTTATAATATAAATCGGCCAAATAATCCGATTCGGACGAAGGTGGGGCGCGGCGTGGTTGCCGAACTTTGTGAGCGCGATCGCGGTGGTTCGAGCGGTGGGAATAGCGGACACGACGCGGTTGCATGGTGGTGATTCCAATAAAATCACGACGGCTACGAGAACGCGATCGGAGGCTTTGGGGATTTCACGGCAGCGCTGTGGTGTTCATCGGTAGCGCGAAGAAGCAGAGTTCAGAAGGAGGCCGCGATCGGAGGCTTTGGGGGTCTCACAGAGGCGCTATTCTCGAACTCAAAGGTAGGTTATGGTTTTTCGTTTCGACCTTGATTTAATTCCACACTCGGTTGTTTTAATGTTATCCTGAAGATTCAGCTTTGATTTTAGATTCGGTGGGTGTGTGTGATGTTTTTGTTAGAAAAATTTCCTTTTTTACAAAAGTGTTTTCTTTGGATTTGATTCATATTTAGTATTTTGAATTGTATTTAGTATTCTTTAAGTGTTGTGATGATGAATTTACAGGTTGGTGTAAGATTTGGAGAAATCTTGGTGAAAAAAGTGATGAATTTAAGGAAAGAGATGATGTATGGGTGTTTTGATAGTGATACAACTTGTTTACATAAATTCTATTGTATTGATTTAAAATATAAGACTATCTGGATTTTTGGCTGAGGTTTGAAAGAATCTTATGTCCCTTTTTCTATAATACATTATCGTTATTAATTTAAGACTATGGCTCTTGGGGTTTAAACAATATTTTCGCTTTGAAACCTTCTTTACAGGGTGTTTGTTGTTGATTATTTGGGAAAATTTTATTTTCGAAAGAAAAATACCCTAAACTTTATCCATGGCATTATAATAGACAAAAATAATTTGAGACCTTAGATAAGCATCAAACATCAATCGATTTAATAAGTGAGGCAATCGAGATCGAGGTTTATCCCGGTGACCAAAATAGATAAGCTTTTGAGCTTTCTCTCTTCTTTATGCAATCAATTCCTCTCCCTCCGCTCATGTCTTTTCGTTTCCTCTCCCTCCGCTCATGTCTTTTCGTTTTATCTTTGATCTATGATGGAGGTTTAGGGTTTGATTGTTGTTGTTCTTCAATGTGGAGAACAACATCTGTTGGATAGTTTTTCTATGAATTGTGGATCATGAAAAAATGAGAGACAATGACTCTATTTAAAGGGTAAAATCAGGTCAAAAAATTAAATGTGATTGTCTATTTTTAGAGTGATTTGATTTAACCTGATTTTTCCCTACTTCTTAAAGCTCAAGCCAATTAATCTGGACGGATTCATGCCTTGGTGAATTTAAATAAATAAAAAGTATTTTAAAATAAAAGAAATAGTCTAATAATGAATATGGGAAAAATATTTGATTTTATTTTGACTTATATGATTTTTTGAGATTTTTTTCTATAAAAACTTGATTTTAATGAAAAAATCAATATTTTAAATTATACATTAAATAAAATACAAAAATTAATATTTAAATAATAAAAAATATTATTTTTATAATTTTTTATTATTTAAAAATAAAAATATAAAAACTTAGTAGTAAAGGAATAAAAAGAAAAATCAAAAGTGAGGGAGGTGACATTTAAACTCATGCAATTTCCTTTGTAACTCTTGGACAAGCTCTCCTACCATATGGGCCATTTTGTTAATTCAACATAAAATATAGCCAAAATTATGATATACTAATGAGCTTGATTTTAACATTTTCCCTTTGGATTCCTTTTACAAATAATTAATGACACCTCCCTCTTTTAGTTTTCTTGACTTTTTTATAAGCGCATACGAAAAAAGTATTTAATTTAGAAAGAGAAAACTTTAAAAATACAATTTACCTATTATTTTTCGGACAAAAAAGTAAATAAAAGAAAAATAAATGTGGTCAAAATTTGGGGTACGACATCTATTAAAGGAGTTTAGAGCCCATTTGAAGAAGGCTTTGGAGGCACTTTAGTTTTGTTTTTCTATTTTTAAGTTTTTTCAATTTCGTATTGGTTTTGTACTATTATCATTTTGGGGTTATTTCTCGTATGAACTTGTTATCATGGATTTTTTTTAATAAATTTATTTTCATTTGTGTTATTTGTATGGGTTTTATTCTTTGGATGTGTTCATATTTCTAACGTACAACAATAAATTTTGGAATTCCCCCTAAGTGAAGGAAAGGTAAAATAATTTAGCATATAGCATACATATTCATACATACATGCATCAAAACATTAAAAAAACGGAAATCATTTTCTCCAATATCTTTTCTCGAAATCATCAAGCATAACAATTTGACTTCTCGACCCTACATCTGCGCTCACCAAATAAAAGCCATGGAACAACTAGAACAGAACCAAGCTGCTCTGAGGGGAGATGTGGATGATGTTAAAGGAAATGTAGAGGAGATGAAGGACAAAATTGACCAACTGACTCAGGCGATTCAGAATATAATAGCAAGGGACACCGATACTAGCAACTGTAGGAGCATTCATACCCCTACTCCCTAGTCTGGAGATAATAATCCTCTCTTGGGGTTTAGTATCGACTTGGGACGTGAAGAAGCTGAAGTCACTAGGGAAAAGGCTAGTACCCAACCCCCTGGAGGGTCTGTTTCTCCACCTTGTCCTAATGGAACTTCACATCCTACACAAATACCTATCTATCGTGAAAACTATGAAGACCGGAACCTCCAATATAAGGAGGAAAATTCGAGACAGGTGGTCTGTGAAAACAAACCAACTGATGGCGAAGGAAGAAAGGCTAATGATAAATAAAATAATTGAAGAACGACTAAGGGCCATGGAAGGGTTCAATGTCTTAAGAGTCGATGCTTTGGAAATGTGTCTGGTGCCTGATGTGGTCATACCTCCTAAATTCAAGGCGACTGACTTTGAGAAGTACAAGGGTGTTAGCTGCCCTAAAAATCTCCTTCGGATGTTTGTCCAAAAGATGGATGCCTACGCCGTTAATGAGAAACTGATGATGCATACTTTCTAAGATAGTCTTAGTGGGGCATCTTTGGACTGGTACATGCAATTGGAGAGGGTTCATATCAAGACTTGGGAAGACCTTACAAATGCCTTTCTCAAACAATACAAATATAATGTGGACATGGCTTCTAATCGTATACAACTACAAAATATGTCTTAGAAAGGGAGTGAATCTTTTAAGGAATATGCCCAAATATGGAAGGAACTAGCCTCCCGTGTGCAACCACCATTGCTAGAAAGTGGTCTGGTGAATATGTTTATGGGAACGTTACAAGGGTCGTATTACAAAAAGATGACCCAGTCTGTCTCAGCTGGATTTGCTGATTTAGTCATCATCAAGGAGAGGATTGAAAATGGGTTGAAGAGAGGAAAGATTGGGAAATCATCTTCCAATCAACATAATAACAAGAGGTATTCTGGTAATAGTTTGAAGAAGGGATAAACTAACTCCATTACTACTGACAGGTATACTTAGATACCTTACAATCCTTATGTAGTTGTGGCGACTCCTAATCAAGCGCCTCATACGCTTCAAATCCAACAACTAAGGGCCCCGCCTCCACAAAACCAACAACAACAGAATAAATATCCCCGAAGGGAGCAAAAGAGGCCGAGGAAGGATTTTGATCTTATAACCTCGACATACACTCAAACATTGCCTCTACTAATCCAAAAGGGGGTGGTGAAAATCAAGCCGCTAGTTCCTCCTCTTACGCCTCTTCCTCGAGGGTATGATGCTAACGTTAGATGTGACTATCATGCTGGGTCACCGGAGCACACAACAGAGAAGTGTTTTGCCCTCAAGTTTAAGGTACAAGAGTTACTAGACCAAAAGATCATCAGATTCACTCCAGAAAATCTGAATGTGGGAGATAATCCGCTACCGGGGCATGCTGGGGCAAATGTTAATGTCGTTGAAGGGATGGAAGAAAGGATCTTGATTATAGGGGGTAGACCAAGTGAAGACCCCTATGACCAATATAATGGAAGTGTTAATTGGGTATGAGGATTTTGAGAAGTTGCACACTGATTGTAAGGATTGTCTGCTTAATCCCGATAATTGTAAAAAGATGAAGGGCGCCCTCTAACAATTAATGGATTAAGGGATAGTACAAGTTGGTTATTCAGGAAAGATGAACGAAGTGTCAACTTTAGAATCCCATATGCATGTGCCTTTTGAGATTCCTTATCGAAGTTGTGACTTCTATTCAAATACCAGTTTCAACACTTGCACATGCGCCAATTCAAATACAGGTTCCTGTACCAATCAAAATCCCAGTGCCTGCAAAGTCAGAAGGTCATATCGTCTTCCATGTTCCGACACCGTTTTCATATGAAAGTACTAAGTCGGTACCTTGGAATTATGACACTACTGCATCTGTGGGAGGGAAGTCTGTAACATCGGCACCAGCTATTACTAACATAGGTGGTATTAGAGGTATGACCAGTAGTGAAAGAGTGTATTCCTCCAAACAACCTAAGAAGAATGTTCTTGAAAGTTCTAAAGGGAAAGAGACCATAGATGTGGGGGAAGGGCCTTCCAAGAAGACGCTGAAGAATTCTTGAGACTCACAAGGAAAAATGACTACAAGTTGGTGAACCAACTAAGTCAAATTCCTTCCAAGATCTCCATCACATCTCTATTATTATGCTCTGATGCACTTAGGGAAACCCGTCTGCTACAAGCTGCATGGTAAACCATATTATCTTGACAAATAACAACCAACCAAGCAAACACCAAGAAATAATCGTGTTCAACATGTCGGGAAGAAATAACTATTTGAAATAGGAATTTTGAAGATTGGTATTTTGATAGTGGCTGTTTCAGACACATGACGAGAAAAAAGAACTATTTGAAAGAGGTAAAACCTTATACTAACAATTATGTTACTTTTGATGATAGTGTTAAAGGAAAGATCACATGAAAAAGGAAACTGGTCTATCCAGGCCTCCCAAATTTGGAAGATGTTCTTCTAGTTAAAGGTCTGATTGCTAACCTCATTAGTATCAGTCAACTATATGATCATGATCTTTGTGTTAATTTCAATTGTTTCGATTGCATTGTCAAAAATAAGAGTCATAAAGAAATCATGAAAGGTAGAAGTTCTTTTAATAACAGTTACACATTGATATTATAATCAAATGACCAACTCTCAACCTGTATGATCACTGAAGAGGAACCAAGTTGTTGCGCAAAAAACACGACCATCTAAATCTCAGCAGCACGAGAAAGAATATATGCAAAGGCTATCAATGACCTTCCCAACCTCAAGATTAAGGAAGGAAGAATTGTGGAGACTGCCGGATTGGAAAACAAACCAAGATGGCTCACAATAAGCTAAAAAATCTTACCACATAAAAAATTCTAGAGTTACTTCACATGGATATCATAGGACCCATGTAAGTTAGGAGCTTGGGTAGATGGAGATATGTTTTTGTGTGTGTTGATTACTACTTAAGTTTCACCTAGATTGACCTTCTTAGAGAAAAATCAAATACATTTATCACATTTCAATGAGTGTGTCAACAATTTGGCGTGAGAAAGGAAATTAGATAGGCAAGATTATTAGAATACGAAGTGAACATGGAAAGGAAATTAAAAACTCCATCTTTTTAGAATATTGCTCTTTAGAAGGTATTGCTCATGAGTTCTTTACACCGATTACTCCTCAATAAAATGGAGCGGTTGAGCGGAAGAATATAACTTTATAAGAGATGGTCAGAGTCATGTTACATGCGAAGAATTTACCCTATTACTTCTAGGCTGAAGTAATGAACTCAACATGCCATATTCACAGCCGAGTAATCGTCCGACCTGGCACCAAAGTTACTCACTACGAGCTATGAAAAGGAAGAAAATCTAATGTCAAATACTTTCATGTGCTTGACATCAAGTGTTACATCTTGATTGATTGAGAACAAAGGTGCAAGATGGATCTTAAGAGTGATCAAGGAGTCTTTTTGTGATATTCTGTCAATAATAGAACATATTGTGTGTATAATAATCACATAAAGACCATCATGGATTCAATCAATGTGGGTGATAGCTGATGCTCCTCAAACTGAGGCTAGTGATGAAGAGGAAGACTACATGTACATAAATGAGCAAAACGTGACAACTGAAGTGCCAAACAAAAGTACCGACATCTTGCAAAATTCTGATATTAAAGATTCTGAAGAGGAAGATGGTCCAACAAATAAAAGCTCTTTAGTTAGAATTCAAAAATATCATTATATAGAAAATGTGATTGGGGATCTCAATGAATGAATTATCACCATATCCAAAATAATTAAGGAAGAAAAGACAAATAAATATATTAAATTGTTGGTGATCGTACCTGATCAGAAAGTAGACTAGTGGCCAGCAACGTCGTGAGCTCTGCTACTCCGGTGGTGATGAGACGGTAAGGGGTGTACCTGCAAGGTACTCCGATGCCAAAGTTAGGACTGGAGCAAGCAAGTACAGAAAGTGAGAGTAAGAGTTAGAATAAGATAAAATACCTGACCCTCTCGTGAGAGAGGGTATTTATATTGTGCCCCCAGCGCTGGGCCAACAGTTGTCTGCAATGGGTTGGATTGCTAGGCCCAATGCAGATGACTGCCAGGGCTTACGTGGCGTAGGGAAGACCAGCACGTGGTCTTCACCCTGGAGTAACTGTCCTTAGATTTCCGAAGAGTGGGTAGACCGGCTCTTTCATAGGAGGGTAGTTACCTGATGACGTGTCCCCGCGGGGGGAGCACGTGGAGAACGCGGGGAGGGGAGTCATGACCTCTCCTCGTGTCATGAAGTTTCTGCTCGACGCCAATGTGATATGAGTGTGCTTGACAAGAGAGGATTGGACCTAATGGGCCATTTAGTATTGGGTTAGGCCTGCCCGAGTGATGGGCAGGCGCTGGCCCAGTCCAGAATAGGAGCCCCCCAAGTCGTTGCTCCGAAGTGTCGGAGTAATGAATTAAGGTCGGCGAGTTCGTCGAGGAGATAATGAGAGAATTCCGTGCTCAAATGATTGGGCTGGTGGTGGACGTCGACGTCTTCGGGGAGACAGAAGGAAGTGGACGTGTTGAGGTCGCGAGCACGTAGGGAGATGAAGGGGCGTACGCGAGAACGCATGGTGCCACGTGACACGAGTCATAAATGCCTAGGGTGGCTAGTAGTAGGGGCACTCAAGTGCCTAGAGACGCCTCGAGCCCCGTGTTAGGATTATAAATAGGAGATGAGTCTGTGTTATTTGCACGTTTGCGCTCCACTGATTTGTCTTCTTTAAGTCCCTTATTGTGTTCGACATCAACACCGCCGCTGCCAACTGCTCCCCGACAGTCTCATTCCCAATCATCAAGTAAATTTCCTCGTACCCTCTGTTACAGCTTAATTTTATCGTTCATTTTCCAGGAAGGGACGTAGACCTTAGGGTTGCGTTTAGATACTCAGGTGAGTTTTCCGACGGGTACATGAGTTTTCCGCTTTCACTCGCGGGGTTTCCGGCTTCTGCGTTGGAGATATTTAGGAGACTCTGCTAGCTCATTGGAGTTTGCGATGAATACCTTGGGGATATGTGATGAATGTCCCGGGGAGCTGATGAATATCCCGAGGACATGTGATGAATTTCCCAGGGAGCTGATGAATATCCCAGGGACCGGATGAATGTCCCGGGGACCCGATGGCCGTCCCGGGGAAACGATGAATGCCTCGTCGAGAGGCCCCGTGCCCGTTGGATAGCGTTAGTTGAGCAGTTCCTCCCTTATTGTCGGGGAGAGTCACCTGGGCTGCTTGGCGCCCCCCACGCCCTTTCACTTCTCTTGCGGTGGAAGGGTGGATTTGATTTCGAAAGTCGAATTCACTGTGCTCCTCTGCTTTTCAGGTAAAATGGTCGTGAGGATCGCGGGCATTATTCAGATAGACACCGAACCTGATTTGCCCGAGCCAGTCCAGCAACCCAGGGAGGAGTTTGTTCGTACACCCACAGATTGTGCAGGAGAAGAGCCCTTAAGGATCAGGTCACGATTCGCCCTCGAGGACACTGATGCCTTCGCGATTGTCGAGGACGTTGTTGTAGGAGAACAAGCGAACTGGACGATGTTTAAGCCCAGAGAGCATCACCGCATATGCTCGAGCTACCGGGGGTTAAGGTTCCCCATGTATGAGTTCGCATTCAGGGAGGCCGGCATCCGTCTCCCTTTCAACGACTTCTAACGGGGGGTGTTCGATTGGTTGCGTTTGGCGCCCTCCCAGCTCCACCCCAATGCTATGGCCTTCATGCGAGCGTTCGAGCTCGTGTGTGACTACCTTGGCATCAGGGCCACTCTCCCCCTGTTCTTCCGTATTTTCCATCTAAAACAGTTAACTGACAAGGGGCGACACAATTGGGTCTCCTTGAAGCAGCCGAAGAAGCTGTTCAAGGTGTACTTAGATTTTGTCCGGTGTTTCAAGGACAGGTTTTACTATGTCATGCCCACCACGCACGAATCTGTGGGGTCACTCTACACCATTGTGACTGATGATATGGGGGAGGAAAGATTTGCGTCTAAGTGCCCCCTAGAGTGGGAAGAAGCGTACTTCGAGAGTGACACGAAGGCTTACATTGTGAAACCCAACGAATTGGGTGTCGAGGACAAAGAGGCGTACACGAAGCTGGTCGAGTATTTCGCCGGCTTTACTCGGGCCAAATGTATAACCAGGGACGGGAGTTTCATCCTCGACGCCCGAGGACAGGTCGTGATAGAGCCCTGTTTCATCAACACTAAGGCCCTCCTTGAATGCAAGTCTAAAGATGAAGCAAAGAGGTTTCTAGGTAGTGGCCCACTGCTTTGCTCGGGCATTCACCCCGTTTCTTTTTCTTATGCTGACTTGTTTCTTATTTTTTCGTCGCAGGCCAAATGTCAAACACAACGGAGCACATCATGAAGCTGGCCGCCACCCGGGGTGCAAATAGAAGTAAGGGCTGTGTCCAAGAAGTCATACAGACAGCGGTGCCCGTCAAGGGAGGAAGTGGCTCTTCTTCTCCCCAATACAGCCAGTCTCCTCCTTCGGAGAGGACACCTTCCAAGAGGTGGCGCGCCGAAGGACCTCTTCTCGTGGACCTCGAGGGTCCCGTCCCAACCGAGAAATTCATGTTGCTCGCTTGTCACCTTCAGCGAGATTTCTTCGGAGGGAGTCCTCCTGCTGTTACCGAGGCTGAAGTGAAGGCGATCCTGGGAATTGAAAGAATGACCAGGAGGAAAGCGTTTGCTGAAGATAAGGCGGCCATGGTGCGAATTTTTGAGACCGCCCTGGTTCTGAACGACGAGACAAGCCCTGCTTCCGAACTGCAAAAGTTGTGGGATGAGTACAACGCCCTCGAGAAGGAGAAGAACAAGACTGAGAGTGACCTGCAGGAGGCCAGGACGAGGTGCGAGAACCACGTGCGCATCCTCTACGAACTGAACAAGACGAATGCGGAGTTGAGGCAGACTCAAGAGGAACGGGACCGTCTCTGAGATAAGGTCACCGAGCTAGAGGCTACTTCTAATCTAGCGGAGGATGAGATGAAGGAAGAGAGGCGCCTCGTCGGCCGTGGTTCTCTGATCGCCAAGATTCATGAGCTCGAGCAAGATTACTTGGAGGGCCTCGAGGTGGGTTTCAAGAGTGTTGTAGCTCAGATCGAGGCTGAGAATCTAGAGGTCCCGCTTGCCCTAGACAGAGCCAACCCGTTCCATCGCGTGGTCAATGGCAAGGTGGTCGAACCAGGGGAGGTCGAAGATGTCAACGGGGAGACGGACGTCCGGATCGAGGAAGAGATTGTTGTTTAGTTTCTTTTGTTTGCTCGGCCTGCATGCTGTTCTCTTTTAACTTTGTTTAGTTTGGCCTGCATGCCGTGATTTTGAATCAATTTTCACTCGGCCTGCGTGCCAAGGGCTTATGGCCTTTTTGCATGTACTTTGAACAATGGGCTTCTGCCCAGTTTTAATGCACTATCTTTTGCTCTCTTGTGTGTGTGATGCTTGTATGTTTGATGATATATCTGTTTCGTTTTTTATCTAAGTAATTAGGGGTTTCGCTCGACTTTGTTGATCCTCGACAGTGCAGGGAACTAGTCGAGTGGTCGGAGCTGTATTCCGACCTTCGATGAGGCTAAGAGCTCGATTGAGGTCTTAGCTTCGTGACGTGGGCTTCCCATTGCGAGCTGAGTGCTCTGTCAAATTAGTACGGCAACGATGGAGCTCAGTTGAGGTGTCCCCGTCGGCCAAGGGTCCTCGCGCACACACAACGTGGGCCTTGACCTTTTGTCCCGAGGGGAGTCATGCTTGTACCTTAGTGCGCCCCTGTAGTCGTGACGGGGAGGGGTCACGGGCAGTGTTTAACTGTAATACTGTTTAAGTTTTTCAGCATTCCATGGTCGAGCAAGTTCCTCCTCGTGTAGATTTTCGAGGTAGTAGGCTCCTGTCCCCGTTTTCGCGCAGACGCGGTAGGGGCCCTCCCTGTTCGCGGCGAGCTTGCCTTCCCAGAAATCTTTCTGGTTCCTTCGTAAGACGAGGGTGCCTACCTGAAAATCACATTTAATAACTTTATTGTTATAACGCAGAGTTATCTTCTGCTTGAGTGACGCTTTGCGGAGGGACCCGCCCGACCTTATCTCTTCGACGAAGTCGAGCTCCTCCCGGAGGGGGTCATCGTTCGTCTCCTCGTCGAGGGGAGACTCCATTCTTCTCGAAGGTTCCCTTATTTCCACAGGGATCACCACCTCAGTTCCATAAGTCAAACGGAAGGGGGTCTCCCTGGTAGTGGAGTGCGGGGTTGTTCTATAGGCCCAGAGGACGCTGTGTAGCTCCTCGACCCATCTTTTCTTGGCGTTGCCCAGTCTCCATTTCAGATCTCGCAGGATCACCCGCCTGGCCGTTAGTTTGTGGGTGCTCGACCGAGGTGAAGTGTTGCTTCGTGGCCAGCTTCGTGACGAAGTCCTGAAAGTTCTTATCAGTGAATTGTGTCCCGTTGTCGGTGACAATTTCCTGGGGCACGCTGAACCAGGCTAGTATGTTCCTCTTGTAAAAACGTAGTATGTTGTGGGCCGTGATTTTGGCCAGGGCTTCAGCCTCGATCCACTTCGTGAAATAATCAACGCTGACGATCAGGTACTTGTTTTGGTATGACCCCACGACGAAGGGCCCGAGGATATCCATCCCCCACCGTGCAAATGGCCACGGGGATGAGAGCGTTTTGAGCTCACTGGACGGGGCCAGGTGCATGTCCCCGTGTCGTTGGCATCTATCGCACTTCTTGACGTGCTCCTTGGCATCCTACTGCATGGTGGGCCAGTAGTACCCTGCTTGTAACGCTTTACGGGCTAGTGATCGTCCACTGAGGTGTTGCGTATTGATCCCCTTGTGGATCTCTTGGAGTATATCGGGGACCTTAGACTCCTCGACGCACCTGAGAAGAGGGATCGAGAAGCTGCGTCGATATAATTTGTCTTCGACGATTGTATAAGAGCAGGCGCGTCGCCTAACAACTCCGGCATCTTTAGGGTCGTTGGGTAGCTTGCCCGTGCTGAGGTACTCATACACCGGGGTCATCCAGCTATGGTTATCACCAATAGCGTTCACGTTATCTGCAGGGGCAGTTTTCTCGATGCTCAGACGAGAGAGCACCTATTGAATGACGGATTTATTCCCGCCTTTCTTCTTTGTGCTTGCGAGTTTCGATAGAACGTCCGCTCGAGTATTGTGTTCACGCAGGACGTGATTTACTTCCGCTGAAGAGAACTTTTTCATCGTTTCCTTCACCAGAGCCAAGTATTCGATGAGACTGTCGTTCTTGGCTTGGTATTCTCCCCGTACCTGGGAGGCCACAAGCTGGGAGTCGGTGAATATTCTGACCTCTTTGGCACTGAGGTCTTCAGTTAAGCGTAACCCAGCGAAAAAAGCCTCGTACTCGGCCTGATTGTTCGATGTCAGGAAAGACAATGTGAGCGAGACTTCGATCAGGATACCTTCCCTGTTTTCGAGGATGATGCCTGCTCCACTGCCTGTCGAGCTGGATTCCCCGTCGACGTAGATCGTCCACTTTTGGGATCCGTTGGTCGAAGGCTCTGGGAGGGTCATTTCTGCCACAAAGTCAGCCAACACCTGAGCTTTCAGGGCCTTCCTCCCTTCATATTGGATGTCAAACTCAACGAGTTCGAGCGACCATCTAAGCATTCTCCCCGCCATGTCTGGCCGGCCGAGGAGTTATCGCACGGGTTGCTTGGTTCTCACCACGATCGTGTGGGCCAAGAAGTAATGTCACAGTCTTCTAGACGCGGTGACGAGAGCCAGAGCGACCTTTTCGATTTGCTGGTACCTAAGTTTCGGACCTTGGAGGGCTTTACTGGTGAAGTAAATTGGCTTCTGCCCATCGGTGGTTTCCCGGATTAGGACTGCGCTGACTGCTTCGCTCGTGATGACGAGGTACGGGAATAACGTCTCCCCGCCCTCTGGTCGTGACAGAACCGGGGGTTGTGAAAGGACTTGTTTGATGTGGAGGAGCGCTTGCTCGCATTCCTCGGTCCATTTGAACGTGGCTTTATGGCGTAGAAGCTTGAAAAATGGGAGTGCGTACTGTGCCGACTTGGCCACAAAGCGAGAAAGTAAGGTCAGCATCCCGTTCAGTGATTGTATCGATTTCTTCGAGTTCAGTGTCGGGATCTCAGAGAATGCCCTGCACTTGTCGGGCTTCGCCTCGATTCCTCGCTCTGTGAGGTAGAAACTGAGGAACTTGCCCACCCGAACGCCGAAGGTGCATTTGTCGGGATTGAACCTCATCCTGCATTTCCTCGCCGTGTCAAAGACCCTTTTGAGATGGGCAGCGTGGTCGACTTCTTCTGCAGATTTGACGATTATGTCGTCCATGTAGACCTCGAGCATGTCGCCGATCTCTCCCCGGAAGACTTTGTTCATCATCCGTTGGTAGGTCGCGCCGACGTTCTTCAGGTCGAAGGGCATCACGTTGTAGTAGTAATTGCCCGACTCGGTTATGAAGGCGGTGTGCTGCTTGTCAGCCTTGGCCATGGGGATTTGATTGTACCCTGAGTAGGCGTCCATGAAGGATAATAGTTTGAAACCTGCAGAATTGTCGACCAACTGGTCGATGTTAGGCAATGGATAAGAATCTTTCGGCCACGCCCGATTAAGATCAGTATAGTCAACGCACATCCTCCATTTTCCATTATTTTTCTTGACAAGTACAACGTTGGACAGCCATGTTGTGTACCTGGCCTCCGAAATAAAATTTGCCTCTAAGAGGTCTTTTACAGTTTTTTTAGCAGCCTCCGCTTTCTCGGGAGACTGTATATGCCTACGTTGCACTATAGCCCTAGCGGCTGGATCTACAGTGAGTTGGTGACAGGCCACTTCTGGGTCGAGGTCGGGCATCTCTGATGCACTCCACGCGAACAAATCAGTTTTCTCTCGGAGGCATGCCTTCAACTACTTCTTCGCCAGGTCGGGGAGCCCGATGCCGATTTTCACGCTCCTATCTGGATCGTCTCCGAGGGTGATGAGCTCGAATTCTCCATCTGGGATGGGGCGCGTTAGGTGGAGAGGCTGCCCGTTGCCTTCAGCTGAGAGGTTATTGTCCGATGCTCCCTCTTCTTCCTGCTCGTCAGGGAAGCGACTGTTGAGGTCCACCACATTGATGCGCGGGAGTGGCATTTGTACTGCGTTCGGGGTTGACTTCTCTCCGGCCTTGGGCTTGATGTTGATCGAGCTCAGGCCATTGGTTACAGCTTCGAAGCATTTCCTAGAGGCTTCGATGTCCTCGTGCATGGTGACGACCCGACCTCTGGTCGTATAGTACTTCATCTTCAGATGGACTGTAGATGGTACCGCCGTGAGTTCGGCCAGAGTGGTTCTCCCCAGGATGCATTGGTATAGGGAAGGGCAATCCACCACTAGGAAGTGGGTATTGACTTGTCGGGCAGTGTCCTCGTTCCCGGAAGTGACCATTAGTTCAACATAGCCCCACGATCTGGTGGTGGTGCCATTGAAACCCTGTAGATCCGAGCCCACGTAAGGGGTCAGATACTTTTCATCGAGCTGGAGGGTTTCAAAGAGGTGGGCGTACATGATGTCCACCGAACTCCCTTGGTCGACCAGGATTCTGCGGACATCAAAATTTGCCATCTGCGCCTGGATCAGGAGAGGGATGGTGGAGTTGGGCGCACCGCCAGGCAGTTCCTCGAGGTAGAATATGATGGGGTTCAACTTCCCTTGCACCTTCTCAAAAGTGGCAGTATGTGCCAAGCTCGCTGATTCCAGCTCGTCGAACTTCTGCTTGATTGATCCGATAGAGACCTTGTTGAAGCCCCCGCCGGATATAACCATTACCGTGGGGAAACTTTCCCATGTGCTACGGGCTGTGACAGGGTCCTCAGGGGGAAAACTCTCCCACAGGCTGCGAATTGCCGCGGGGTCCTCGACCTCTTCGGGGACGTAAAAGTCCTCTGGTCGAGTGACGCTTAGAGCGACTTACAGTCTATTCTCTCTGGAAGGAGGTGTCGTCTCCTCGACGCTTTGCGCATCCCGTGCGTCAGGTCGAGGAGCGTCGTTCCTCTTTGTATACTGTTTCATATGCCCCTCATTGATTAGGATCTCTATCGCATCCTTGAGGTGGATGCAGTCTTCGGTGACATGTCCGTGGCTCCGATGGAACCTGCAGTATTTGGACTTGTTAGTGTTTGATTTGGGGGGCGTCAGCTTCGAAAAGCGGACACCCCCTTTATAAAACTCCGAGTTGGCGCACTCAGAGAGAATTCGCTCGCAGAGAGCAGTGGGTGGAGTGTACTCTGTAAACCGTTCAGCTGGACCTCTCGGCTCGCGAGAGTTCCTGGGACGGCCTTTGCGTCTTCTCTCTCCCCCATGCCGGGGGGCAGTAGAGTCTTCATCCTTGGAGCTCTGGGGGCCCTCTTGGTGTCGCAAGTCGCGGCAAACATGGGCGGCCTCTGACTCCTCGAACTGGATGTATGATTGGGCTCTGTGAAGAAAGTCTTCTAAGTTGCGGGGTCTACGGATGCCCACAGCCTTGGCGAACTCGGTTCTGTGACGCAGTCCCCGCTCGATCAGGAACTTCTTTATGTCGTCAGTAGCGGGTACCTCGACGGCTTCCCGGTTGAATCTCTTGATGTAACCTCTGAGAGATTCGTCTCTCCCTTGGAGGATGGCTTCCAGGGAGGCCACCGTCTTCGGGTGGCATCAGGACGCAATGAAATGCCTGGAGAACTGTCTCTTCAGTTCTTTCCAAGCGGTGATGGACTCCGGTTTAAGGCTTTTGTACCACGCCATGGCCCCTTTCCGGAGGGTGGTCGGGAAGAGCCTGCATTTGATGGCTCCCCGGATATTTCGGTAGTCGAGCATTGCCTCGAAGGTCTCTATGTGATTGTCGGGGTCGGCAGTGCCGTCGTACGTCCCCAAGGGTGGAGGCTTTTCCATCCCCACAGGTATAGGGGTCTCCATAATCTCCTTGGACAGCGAGGTCCGCTGGTCGTCCTCGTCACTCCTAACTGGTGATCATGACGGGGAGTGGTTGCCTTGACCAGACCCGTGTCATTGGGGGGAACTCCTTGGACGACTCTTCGGCTTTTCACCATTAGCTTTGCTCCTCTTCTGGGCAGGGGAGTGTCGTTGTTCCTTCCGGGGAGGGGAGCGATGACGCTTCTGGGCAACCACAAGATGGGGTGTTCCAGTACGTGGTCTTCGCCCTGGAGTAACTGTCCCTAGATTTCCGGAGAGTGGGCAGACCGACTCTTTCGGAGGAGGGTAGTTACCTAATGACGTATCCCCTCGAGGAGGAGCACGTGGAGAACGTGGGGAGGGGAGTCGTGACCTCTCCTCGTGTCATGAAGTCTCTGCTCGACGCCAATGTGATCTGAGTGTGCTCGACAAGAGAGGATTGAGCCTAATCGGCCGTTTAGTATTGGGTTGGGCCTGCCCGACTGATGGGCAGGCGCTGGCCCAGTCCATAACAGTTGGTTAAATTCAAGAAAGAAAAAAAATAAAAATTATGAGAAACACAATGTTTGGGCAAGATGAAAATTACAAGAGTATGAAACATACACATATAAGGTTCAAAATAAGGGAAGACTCTGAATATGAAATCAGCGGTGGAGATCAATCTCGAGATTGCAACGATACTCGAGTGCTCTTGAATACTCCAAACGAAACTGCCACTCCCTACCATAGGGACCTGAAACCACATGTAGATATGACGCTACAAAACGTTTATGTGACGAGACATGAATTTAATGTGCATGGTCCTAAGGCCACCTGCTCCCACTCACCAAGATTTTCCACCTCCGTTCTTGTAACTCGTAGGCTTACCCGAAAAATGCAAGATGACAATCAAAGACATTCTAACAATCTCAATCCCCACTTCACTAAGTAACATCAAGGACTTAGGGGACAACTGTTCGGAGGTAACCAAAAGTCCATAATGGCATACCCAATTACGAAAGCTCAATATAAAGCTCCACCAAGTAGGACATGTGATCAGGTGTAACCTCGTGAGAAAATCGATCACTTGATCATAATCTCCCTAGCAATGATTGTCATTAGATATGATCGAACGAATCTCTGTATCACACACCAGGTTAGGCGAAAGCAGTTTCAACCACTTGTCATATATAAACTCTACCACACTTCATTTACATGTATTATATGCCTATCATTAGGGTGTTCGTGGGTACGGGCCAACCCGCGAACCCACTCACCCAACTCAACCTAACCCTTATTTTTACCGATCCCAATCATGTACGGGTCTAACCCGAGCTAACCCATTCAAACCAATTGGCATTTGGTTTGGGTAATGAGTTTGAAGTTTTAAATCCATAAATCCGCGAACCCAACCTATTGATATGTCACACTATTTTTTATTTTATTTTATTTATAAATTATCTAGCATAGTTTTTATTAATTGCAAAAGTCTAAAACTAAATCAAATTTGAGAGATAATATTTTTTTACTCAAGGAGAGATATATCTTACATTTTAAATTATACTTTACACCATTTATATATTTTCTGACTTGATCTGAATCGTAAAAGAATTTTTAGGTATTAAACGATAAATTTTATTCAAATGAAATACTAAAATTTTATGATTTTTTAATGTTTTTGTAAAATAAATGTGTTAATTAAATTGATATTTTATTTAGAATTTGAAAATTATATTTAGTGGATGATCCACGAACTCGACCCAACCCAATCCAACCTATTGATGAGTGAATTGGTTTGATTCAGGTTTAGTCTTATAAGTACGAATTGAACACTCAACTCAAACCAAAGAATATTGATCGGGTCGGATATTGAATTTAATAAATATCTAATTTAAAGCCATATCTATCTAATTTCACTAACTTAAATATTAAAATGTTAACCTTGCAAAATCTTCCTACTCCACTCTCTTATCTTCGTGCACCTTCATTCCACCCTATAACACACATAAATAAAAAAGAAAAAAGATTATACACCGACAGTGTAAAATATTTTTACACCGTCAACCAATCACGGACGTGTATCCCGCCAAATCACAAGTTTAATTTTAAAATACTGATATGACATGGCGAAATGTTATAATTCTATTGAATGATGGTGTAAAATAAGTTTACACTGTCAGTGCAATACCTTTGCTCTCTAAATAAAATGCACACTATCATTAAATAGTATTTTTTAAATGTAAACTGTAATAAAAATTGGCAAATATAGAGATTAAAATACAATGTAGAATATTTATTAAAAAATTAAAATAATAAAAGTTGTCAAATATAGAGATTAAATAAAATGTAAAAACTGGTAGAATGTTTATTTAAAAAATAGTCAAATATAAAACTAGTTTTAATTAAAAGTAAAGAGAAAGTAGAAAAAGGGTATAATAATAATACAAGGGAAAAAAGAAAAAGGAGAAAGAAAAGAGAAACACATTGCAATTTGGCGGTTGAAAAGTAGAGAATGGTGGTGGTGGATGAATGATTAGTGAACGTGAGAATGAGCGAGTGTTACTCAACCATCCACTAAAGAAAACAAAATCATCCTTTTCCATTTTCCATTTTCACTCTCATTACTATTGGAGCAAGCAAGTACAGAAAGTGAGAGTAAGAGTTAGAATATGATAGAATACCTCACCCTCTCGTGAGAGAGGGTGTTTATATTGTGCCCCCAACGCCGGGCTAACGGTCGTCTGCACTGGGTTGGATTGCTAGGCCCACTGCAGATGACTGTCAGGGCTTACGTGGCGTAGGGAAGACCAGTACGTGGTCTTCGGCCTGGAGTAACTGTCCCTAGATTTTCGGAGAGTTGGCAGACCGACTCTTTCGGAGGAGGGTAGTTACCTAATGACGTATCCCCTCGAGGAGGAGCACGTGGAGAACGTGGGGAGGGGAGTCGTGACCTCTCCTCGTGTCATGAAGTCTCTGTTCGACGCCAATGTGATCTGAGTGTGCTCGACAAGAAAGGATTAAGCCTAATCGGCCGTTTAATATTGGGTTGGGTCTGCCCGACTGATGGGCAGGCGCTGGCCCAGTCCATAACAGTTGGTTAAATTCAAGAAAGAAAAAAAATAAAAATTATGAGAAACACAATGTTTGGGCAAGATGAAAATTACAAGAGTATGAAACATACACATATAAGGTTCAAAATAAGGGAAGACTCTGAATATGAAATCAGCGGTGGAGATCAATCTCGAGATTGCAACGATACTCGAGTGCTCTTGAATACTCCAAACGAAACTGCCACTCCCTACCATAGGGACCTGAAACCACATGTAGATATGACGCTACAAAATGTTTCTGTGACGAGACAAGAATTTAATGTGCATGGTCCTAAGGCCACCTGCTCCCACTCACCAAGATTTTCCACCTCCGTTCTTATAACTCGTAGGCTTACCCGAAAAATGCAAGATGACAATCGAAGACATTCTAACAATCTCAATCCCCACTTCACTAAGTAACATCAAGGACTTAGGGGACAACTGTTCGGAGGTAACCAAAAGTCCATAATGGCATACCCAATTACGAAAGCTCAATCTAAAGCTCCACCAAGTAGGATATGTGATCAGGTGTAACCTCGTGAGAAAATCGATCACTTGATCATAATCTCCCTAGCAATGATTGTCATTAGATATGATCGAACGAATCTCTGTATCACACATCAGGTTAGGCGAAAGCAGTTTCAACCACTTGTCATATATAAACTCTACCACACTTCATTTACATGTATTATATGCCTATCATTAGGGTGTTCTTGGGTACGGGCCAACCCGCGAACCTACTCACCCAACTCAACCTAACCCTTATTTTTACCGATCCCAATCATGTACGGGTCTAACCCGAGCCAACCCATTCAAACCAATTGGCATTTGGTTCGGGTAACGAGTTTGAAATTTTAAATCCATAAATTCGCGAACCCAACCTATTGATATGTCACACTATTTTTTATTTTATTTTATTTATAAATTATCTAGCATAGTTTTTATTAATTGTAAAAGTCTAAAACTAAATCAAATTTGAGAGATAAGATTTTTTTACTCAAGGAGAGATATATCTTACATTTTAAATTATACTTTACACCATTTATATATTTTCTGACTTGATCTGAATCGTAAAAGAGTTTTTAGGTATTAAACGATAAATTTTATTCAAATGAAATACTAAAATTTTATGATTTTTTTAATGTTTTTGTAAAATAAATGTGTTAATTAAATTGATATTTTATTTAGAATTTGAAAATTATATTTAGTGGGTGATCCACGAACTCGACCCAATCCAATCCAACCTATTGATGAGTGAATTGGTTTGATTCAGGTTTAGTCTTATAAATACAAATTGAACACTCAACTCAAACCAAAGACTATTGATCGGATCGGATATTGAATTTAATAAATATCTAATTTAAAGCCAGAACTATCTAATTTCACTTAAATATTAAAATGTTAACCTTTCAAAATCTTCCTACTCCACTCTCTTATCTTCGTGCACCTTCATTCCACCTGATAACACACATAAATAAAATGCACACCATCATTAAATAGTATTTTTTAAATGTAAACTGTAATAAAAATTGGCAAATATAGAGATTAAATACAATGTAGAATATTTATTAAAAAATTAAAATAATAAAAGTTGTCAAATATAGAGATTAAATAAAATGTAAAATCTGGTAGAATATAAAACTATTTTTAATTAAAAGTAAAGAGAAAGTAGAAAAGGGTATAATAATAATACAAGGGAAAAAAGAAAAAGGAGAAAGAAAAGAGAAACACATTGCAATTTCGCGGTTGAAAAGTAGAGAATGGTGGTGGTGGATGAATGATTAGTGAACGTGAAAGTGTTGCTGAAGCATCCATTTTCCCTTTCCACTCTCATTATTATTGCAACACACTTAGTAGTTTCAGTTCAAACTAGGGTTTTCCCTCGCTACGAAACCCTAGTTTTTCCGATAACGAAGAACAAAAATGCCGAGAGAAATAATCACTCTTCAGGTAGGACAATGCGGGAACCAGATCGGCATGGAGTTCTGGAAGCAGCTTTGTCTCGAACATGGCATCAGCAAAGACGGCATCCTCGAAGACTTCGCTACTCAGGTCTCTCTCTTTTCAATTTTGTAGCAAGATTTTGGTTTTTTACTGAATTAGCCATGTTTAATTTAACTATGAACTAAAATGAAGCAATTTTTTGGTTATGTATTTGTTTTTGGTGAAAAATGGTGTAGGGAGGAGATAGGAAAGATGTGTTCTTTTATCAAGCTGATGATCAGCATTATATACCGCGTGCTCTGTTGATTGATTTGGAGCCGAGAGTTATTAATGGGATTCAGAATAGTGATTATCGGAATCTTTACAATCATGAGAATATCTTTGTCTCTGATCATGGAGGTGGTGCAGGAAACAATTGGGCTAGTGGATATCATCAGGTTTGTCACTAGATAGTTTTGTATTTAGGGTTTCTATGTCTTTTTTTTTTTACTTCTGATTCCGAAGATACTGGTTTTGTCCGCTGATTATTTATTGTGAATTTGTTGTCATTGTTGACTAACTCCTGGTATGACACCATAGACATAGGGTAGTTTTAGTATGTGTGCAGTGTCAGTGATTTTGATGTTCGTTTGTTTGCTATTTGTACATTCTTAAAGATAAAGTTTAAATGTATGCGCGCTTGATTAGTGGTGAAGACATTCATGATGATTTAGTTGATACGGTTATTAATGTTGGCAACTTATATAGCATAAGTCTGGTGACTGGGTTTTCTTTAGTATGCTGATGGCCTTCTACTTCTAGTTCTAGCAATGTGCATCAATATCAAGTAATGTAATATTCTACAAAAATAACGAGTCAGTAAAATTAGTAGTGCATGGACAGATAGGACTGAAGTTAGTTATAATTCCTGATATCTAGGGAAGGAATATGGGTAAGGGTGTGTAAAAGAAGGGATAGACATTGGATAGGGTGTGTAAAAGAAGGGATGGACATTCGATAGGGTGTGGATTATGTGAGAATCATTATACTTGTCTTCTAATTCTCCTTCATGTACTCAAACTCCAGTGTCTTTTGCTTGTAAATTGGTTGCTTTTCCTCCTTTGTTTATACACTGGGAGTTGGCTTGAGCTTGATTGCTCATATTCAATAAAACAGTAACATTTGTCTTCAGTACAAACTTAATCTTTTACACATTGCTGCAGTAAGTGCAGTTGTAATGGATTTCAATTTCAACAACTAGCACTAACTATTGAAAAATAATGCTTCATGTGAAAAATATTCATTATAGAACTAGAAAAGCCTCTGATGCTCTGATCTGTGTTTTTTTAGATGACTTTGCACATTATTGTCCTGATAAGTCAGTCCATAGGAGTCTTTATCAACTATTTTAAAATGTAAGTTAAGTTTTTGATGTGTGATGTCTTACATTATTGGAATGCAAAGTAGTTGTTTAACTAGTGTGATTGTCAATATCTGGTCAGGGAAAGAATGTTGAAGAAGACATAATGGACATGATTGACAGAGAAGCTGATGGTAGTGACAGTCTTGAGGGTTTTGTTCTATGTCATTCAATTGCTGGAGGAACAGGCTCAGGTTTCTTTCTTCTTCTTTTCGTAATCTTTGCCTTAGAATATCATATGAGTTTCTTCATTTGCCCCTTTTTTGCTTATTAATCATTTGTTTAGACGGTGCATCTGAAGAAGCCACCAATTGCTGAAATGATTGATTGAATTTGCACCTGTTACTAAGTCCAAATTCAGTCAAATATTAAATTGATCTTACACATACCGAGAGGAAATGGAACAGGAGTGCTCCTCTTAGCTTATCCCATATTAACGTTGTTTCTAACTGATAATGGCTGGGATTCCTATTTATCCTCTGAACTTCCTGTATTCGAGATGGAAAGCCTTGGAGATATCTCAAATATTTCTCACCTGTGTTTTTAATTTTGTTTTGCAAATTTACTTGTATATTAAATGTTATTCGTTAAATTTATATGCAGGTATGGGCTCGTACCTGTTGGAGACTCTGAATGACCGATATAGCAAAAAATTGGTTCAGACATACAGTGTATTTCCTAACCAAATGGAGACAAGTGATGTGGTGGTCCAACCATACAATTCGCTTTTAACACTCAAGCGGCTGACTCTTAATGCTGATTGTGTTGTGGTTCTCGATAATACTGCACTAAACAGAATTGCTGTGGAACGACTTCATTTATCTAATCCGACATTTGCTCAAACAAATTCCCTAGTTTCTACTGTGATGTCTGCCAGCACAACCACTCTTCGGTATCCAGGATACATGAATAATGACTTGGTTGGTCTTCTTGCCTCGTTGATTCCAACCCCAAGATGCCATTTTCTAATGACAGGATATACGCCTTTGACAGTGGAACGTCAGGTGAGATCTTTGTGTCCTGATCCCCTTAAAATGATCATTAGAGCATCAAGATTTTTCCTAAATTTGTCCTGCGAAGATTTTTGTTGAACTGGAAGTGCTCTACAGAGAAAATATTAATTCATCTCTGTCTCATCTCTCTCTGGCCCTTTTTATAATTCTTCCATAATCTGATTGGGATATGCATTTCACTTCAAGAATGTCGTTTTTCCTTTCACGGAAACATTTAATATTTGTTGATATTTCTCTGCAGGCTAATGTAATTCGTAAGACCACTGTGCTTGATGTCATGAGAAGACTTCTGCAGGTACAGTGACTGTTTAAACAGTTCATCTTCAAATTGAATGACTTATGTTATCCACTGACATTTATATTCCTTGCAGGCAAAGAATATTATGGTCTCTTCTTATGCAAGGACCAAAGATGCCAGCCAAGCAAAATACATATCAATTCTGAATATCATCCAAGGAGAGGTTGACCCAACTCAGGTAATGACAATAATTACAAAGCATTGCTGATACTTATGAAGTTTTCCATTTGTTAATTGAAACTGAGTTATAAAACATACTTACCATCCATTTGTTTAGTGCTCATTTGGCTTTGCAGTGATTTTATTAGAAAGGCGCTTTCTTTCTTAATAGATAACTAATAATGCTTATTAGCTTCTTCGAATGTTCCTGTATGAAGCACCAATTTCCTTCTATTTAACATTAGATATTTTGTCTGCTTTCACATAGAAGGAATTTTATGCTCAAGTCAAAATCTTGAAAAATTGTAATTAAATCTTCAGCTGATGTTGGTTGAGCTTTCCTAGTCTTTTTGTAATATATCTACGTGCACTTTCAGTTGTGTTGCAGCTTACTTAGATTGGCTTGTGATATTAGTATTGTGTATCTAATATGTAAATATTTTAACCGTGCTAATAATCTATATCGTGATGTTATCGTTCTCTATGGATTTAGGTTCATGAAAGTTTGCAGAGGATACGTGAAAGAAAGCTAGTTAACTTTATCGAGTGGGGTCCTGCAAGTATCCAGGTCTGTGATCTATGGCAAATCAATTTAAAGTTACTGCAGCTGCATCCTTTTGTCTCTTTCATATTTAGTTTTATGATAATCTTATCTTGTTTTTTTGGTAGGTTGCTCTATCCAGGAAATCTCCATATGTTCAAACTGCGCATAGGGTAGGTCTCTATTGTTTTTCTCTCAGTCCTAGTTTTTATGATTATCTTGTCTTTCTGCAGCACACACATCTGATTGTATTGGATAGTCAAGCGAGTTAGGAATAACCAGAGTGCTTCTGGGTTTATTAGGTCAGTGGCCTCATGCTGGCTAGTCATACCAGCATCCGCCACCTTTTCAGTAAATGTCTGAGCCAATACGATAAGTTGAGAAGGAAACAAGCCTTTTTAGACAACTATCGGAAGTTCCCGATGTTTGCCGTAAGTGTTCCAATTTTGCATCAATCTTTTCAGCATTGCTGCTGCTTCTATTATGTACTTGGTTGGTAGAATCGTCATTAGATACTTGTCTTCTCATCTGATGCCACAAGTAAAAAATGAACAGGATAATGACCTCTCTGAGTTTGATGAATCAAGGGACATAATAGAGAGTTTGGTTGATGAATATAAAGCCTGTGAATCCCCAGATTATATCAAATGGGGAATGGAGGTAGATGTTCTACATCCTCACTTGCTATTTTTAGTTTATCTTGCACACCGCTAATTATATTTTTTCTATGTATAGGATCCGAATAATATGATGACAGGTGAAGGCAGTGCTGCAGGATCTCTGGACCCAAAATCAGTGTAAACAACCAAGTAAGCTCGGCAATAATTAGGTTTTCTTTGAGTTTTAGATTTGAATCATTTGATTTTACTTTCTTCCCCTTGCAAGATAAATAAAAGATGAAGTATCATGGTTAAATGTGGTCACCATTTATGTTCCATCAGTCAGAAACTATTAGTTTGCTTTCCCATGTAAATCTAGTCTTTGATGCCTTTAACATCTTTGCTAACCGAATGAATCCTAAATGTCTAAGATTCTTATGTATTTGACAGGCAATGTGACAAGGGTTTGGAGTCAGACGTGATCATGAAAACTTTTTCTATTTTGGATGGTTTGCGGTGTGATAATTTAATTTGTGTTGTATTGTTGTTTGTTTATCATTTGGACATCCGCCGTAGTACTGAATCCCACTGTATTTATTCGTTTTCAGCAATGTATATGGTTGGTTAGTTAGTTATTGGTCACTGCAATGTTGATATTGATATCCCACCAAAAGTGATGGTGGGAGTTTCATCCTAGGACTTGCTCATCGAAGGTTGTTTCTCAGCTATGTTCTCACCTATTTGCTAGAATGCTGTTCCTTAGCTGAGTTTTTTTTTTTTTTGCCATCTAAGTTACTGTCATGCTAATCGTTAATGGCAATAAGCTTGGCCCATGTGTTGGCCAAGTTTGTTGGTTTGTTGGGAGCTTGTTTTTCCACTCAGGATGTTTCTTGAAAATCGCTATCGATTTCTCTCATATCTTAATAGAATAGTAACAATAGCTATATAAATACAAACTATCATGTATTCATTATGATATCTACATTGAGAGAAAGAGAAATTTATTCTATCCTTAAAGTTTTTATCACATAAACTTTAGGATGAGAATAAGTTTCTCTTGTACCTTTAAATAGAATAGTAACAATAGCTATATAAATACAACTATTGTGTATTCATTCTGATATCTACATTGAGAGAAATATACAGAAAGAATACATTAAGAAAAAATATATTAAAGTTTTTCATCTTTATTTTAGTTGTGTAATAACATTATGTTATTCTGGTACCTAACAATGGTATTAGAGCATTTGGTTTGTTATCACTAATCTGCTGCAATTATTGTTCATGGTTACTATTCACAAGTGTGGTTGTATACTTTTGTAATGATTGTTAATGTGTATTAGATTAGTTCAAGTATATGATAAAACATACAATATTACTTACGCATACTGTATTATTCACGGTGAAATAGTGTAATGTGGTTAAAAACCATGGCAACAAAATTGAAACTTTAATGTATTCTTGTATATTCCTCTCAATGTAGAAATTATAATGAATACATAATAGTTCATATTTATATAGTTATTGTTACTATTCTATTTAAAGGTATAAGAGAAACTTATTCTCAGTCTTATAGTTTCTGTGGTAAAAAGTTTACCACATTTTATTTAGTAAAAAGCTTTTATGCTGCTGACAATTTTCATCACTTAAATGTGACTTTATATCTTCACATAAAAATCATTTTACTTTTTTTTTATTTAAAATATGAAAATTATATTTAATTTTTTATTATATTATTTACAACAAAGAATATACTTGGTATTTAGATTCAGATATCTCATATTTTTCAAATTTTTCAAACATAATTAAAATTAATTTTAAAAAAAAAAAAATTAACTTACAACCATATATCGCATGGATCTTAATTTAATTTAAATTGTATAGGCGAGAATGTGAAATTAACACTCATGTTGATTTCAAATTTTAATAAATTATGCCTAAAAAGTTTTTATTTCTAAGAATATAATTTAATCATACTTTTTTCATATCAAAGATTGATAATGTTATGTGTGAATAAAAAAACCAAATATACCTATCCTCTTTAACATTATTTTTTATTTTTATAATTTAAAATTTTTATATAAAATAAAATTTGAAAACATTCATAAGAACATTAATAACCTATCAAGGAAAATAAAATTCTCGTTATTAACATTATTAAGAATGGTATTTTAAGTATTGTAATTTTAATCCATCAAACAAACATACTCTTAATGAAGAAAATATCAAAATTTAATTCTTATGTTAACCCATTATTTGAAATTATGTATTTAAGAATTAAGACGATTACACCCACCACTGAGTGTTGGTTTTGCAATTCGGATTAGTTTTGAGATAAAAACTCGTCTGATTTAAAAATAAATTTATTTGTGATTCAGTTTGGTTAATCCGGATGAAATTTTAGGCGGTTTAATTTATATCGGTTTTTTGATATTCAAATTATAATTATATTTTTTTATTAAAATTATACAAATGATAATAAATAATAAATTTGATATCAAAATTTAATTGTGAAGAAAATATCAAAATTTAATTCTTATGTTAACCCATTATTTGAAATTATGTATTTAAGAATTAAGATGATTACACCCACCACTGAGTGTTGGTTTTGCAATTCGGATTAGTTTTGAGATAAAAACTCATCTGATTTAAAAATAAATTTATTTGTGATTCAGTTTGGTTAATCCGTATCAAATTTTAGGCGGTTTAATTTTTATCGGTTTATGGATATTCAAATTATAATTATATTTTTTTATTAAAATTATACAAATGATAATATATAATAAATTTGATATAATATTTAACATATAATATTAAAATTAATGTTACAAAAGGAGAATTGTCGATTATGGTTGAAGCAAATAAATAATAAAAATAAATAGATTAAACTAAATTAATAAATATTATTAAAAAATAAAACCATAGAATAATAAATTATGACAACATATCATATTAGTAAAAAATAAATAAAAAATAAAAAAGTATAAAAATATATACACGTGATTTTGTTCAGTTTTGAAAAATCAATCCGAAGTCCGATCCAAATCAAATAGTTTTTACAAAATGACTTCCAAACACAACCAATAATTTATATATATTTTTTACAATTTTTAATTTTTTAAAATCGATTTACGATTTTTGTTTGAATCAATTTGAATTTGAAAAGCCCTGCCACTTTCTAAGAAAAGGAAAGTTTTCAACAAATAATCTTGACAAATCTTCTAAAATCTCTTATTTCTCTTCAACACTATTATTGAAGTATTTTTTTCTAGTAGTCTATGGTTAAAACTCTACACTATAAAATTGAATAAATGAGATGTACATTTCAATATGCGTTTGTGCAGCTAGATTTCTTATCAGTTGTACTTACTTAAAACTTAATTTTTTATTTAATTTTTGTTATTAAATTAATAAGAAACAATATAATAGAAGAGTAAAGACTTGACAATGTTGCAACAATGAAAGAAATTGAAAGAAAATAATTTCTATTATGATTAAATAATCTGTCCAACTTATATATATATATATATATATAGAAATGCTAACACACACCCAAAATTGACAGGCCTCACACAAAAATAAACTACATTTATTTTTTTCTTCATCTTTATATATATATATATATATATATATATATATATATATATATATATATATATATATAGAGAGAGAGAGAGAGAGAGAGAGAGAGAGAGAGAGAGAGAGAGAGAAATGCTAACACACACCCAATATTGGTGGGCTCCACACAAAAATACACTACATCTATTTTCTTTCTATTTTTTTCTCCATCTTTTTAATGTGGGTTCCACCCAAAATTTGTGGGTCCCACACAAAAATACACTAAGGTGTATGTTGCTAATGTACAAATCCTATCCGTTTAGTATTATTAATTTAAAGGTTAAGATATATTTACTTAAAGCTAACACATGAGTTTTTTAAGGGAATTTATCTTAGTCATTGAATTGATAATAACAAAGGGGTAGGATTTGGTGTCAAAATTAATATTTGACACCAGTGTCAAATGATCCCCTCCCATATATATATATATATATATATATATATATATATATTGTTATGTACATGTACCTAACTAACCCTTAATGTAGTTACATAATTAACTTAGGCTAGTGATGATATACCTCTCCACAAGTTAGAATATAAATATTACATAGACCTAACTTGGACAAAAGCAGGGTAAACAATGGAGCATAAAGTGACTTGGTTAGGACATCTGACAATCGAGAGCTAGAAGGTACAAAAAGTAGATGAATTAACTTTGACTGCAACTTTTCTCGAATTACATGCCAGCCCAACTCAATGTGTTTGTTAAGCTCATAGAAAGTAGGATTAAGGGCAAGATAAATTTGCAGACTTGCTGTCACCATACAACGAAGCAGGGCCAGAAAATTTGATGTGAAAAGTGGTAACATAACCATTGGATTTCACAAGTCAAAGATGCTAATGCACGATATTCCACCTTAGTGGAAGATCTAGACACTGTATTCTGCTTCTTTGAACGCCAATAAATGAGAGAATTGTTAGAACAAGATTTGTTCATGACACATATCCTTTGGATTTTGATGATAACAAAGTATTGAGAGAACAATGATGTTATCTAATGTGTGTTTCAAGTATGCAGGTTCTAAAACTTAAAGAGAATACTTTCAGAATTTGATATAAGGACGCACTTGAGAGAAGCCGAGTTACTAGCCTCTGGTGGTTCAGAATCCGAAGAACACTTTCTAAGTGATGTTTGATGTAGACTCTGAAACTGAAGGCATTAGCATCAGAGGAGCAACATACTGTCTCTACACTTAGTAAATGTATCAGCTTCTGGTGAACATTCAGAGTTAGTAATAAAACTAAAGTTATCTATACTGCAGAAAGCAAGCTGCATTGTCAAATCAGTTTGTCAACTAGAGTTTATGTTCACAAGGCTCAAGAAGAGTTGACATGTTTTATGAATATCTACTCTCAACGGATCTATAGTACAAGATTACATGGAAGACACAATGGTTAAACAAGTTACACATGGATTAAGATCTTTTCGTGTATCTATCTTCAACGTCTCTTGTATTATGGAGAAATAAAGACACTTGTACAAGTTATCTCTTCCAACGACTAATCTTCTACAATTGCTATATAAGCAGTTGAAGATTCAATTTGAATTTTCAACATGGAACAAGGAGCAAATAGAGAAGGAAAGCCGGGAAGGATAAAAGTGTTTTACAAGATCAACAATAAGCAACACAATCGAGTATGTAGAAATTCTGTTATTTGTTGTAAATTGTACAAAGCCTTAAGATTTCTTAAACATTGAATATCTTAGAAATCTTAAGTGCTTAAGGTATTTGTGGTGATTACCTTGTACCTCTGATTTTTTTTTATCAAGTACACCTTATTCTCTATTCTATTAAACAGGTTGTTTAGTAGTTTAGATAAGGTCTCTTGCTATGTGTTTGAGCATCAAAGTCTCTTGCTGAGAAGCTTGAGCCATGTAAGTCTCATGCTATGTGCTAGAGTATTAAAAGTCTTGATCAGTTGTTGATTAAGCAAGAAAGTCTTGGACTGTGAGTCATTGCAGGAGTCTTGTATCTGAGAGTATGAGCAGAAGTCTTGGGTTCGTGGAACCAGAGTAAGGAAGTCTTAGGCTGCGGTCCGAGCAAGGAAGTCTTGAGTCTGAGGGGCTTAAGTAGGAAGTCTTGGGTTCACGGAACCTAAGCAAGAAGTCTTGGACTTGAGGGTATGAACAAGGAAGTGTTGAGCCTGAGAGGCTTGAGCAAGGAAGTCTTAGATTCGTGGAATCTAAGCAGGAAGTCTTTGACCTTAGGGGTTTAAGCAGGAAGTCTCGGACTGAGGGTATGAGTAAGAAAAGTCTTATGCTTAAGTGCATAAGCGATTGTAATCATGATTTGATTATAGTGAAAAATATCTTGTGCTGCAAAGGGACTGCCAAGCAATACACAATAGTCGGTAACAGATTTGCCAAGCAATACACAATAGTCGGTAACAGATTTTTCGTGTGTCTGGGCATCAAGCCCAATCAAAATCTGCAAACCCATGTAACTTAAGTTAACTAGAACTATTAAAAAGAATGCCTTGAGCAGGGAAGGCTTTCAAATATCTCAGAATTCGAGTGGTAGCTTGATAATGAGCAGTAAATGGATTGGCCACATACTGACTGTGATGTTGGACGAAATAAGAAATGTCAGGTCATGTGTTGGTGAGGTACAGAAGTCGACCAATCGCTGTCTGTAAGAGGAAGGATCATCTAAAGGAACTCCTTCAGTAGATGAGAGCTTCACACTAGGATCAAAAGAATTTGATGCAGGTTTAGCTCCAAGGAATCCCGTGTCTTCAAGAAATTCTAGGACATACTTTCTTCGATTGAGGAAGATACCCTTGTTAGACCTAGCAATCTCCAATCCTAAAAAATATCTGAGTTGGCCAAGGTCTTTAATGTGAAATTTGGTGTGCAAGAAAGCCTTGACTGTGTTAATTTCAACAATGGAATCACCTGTTAAAACAATGTCATCAACATACACCAGTAATACAGTGAAACCATTAACATAGGTTTTGGTATACAAGGAGTGACCAACCTCAGATTGAACATATCTTAAAGAGAGTAATGCAAATGAAAGTTTAGCATGCCACTGGCGACTAGCCTGTTTCGATCCATATAAGGATTTTGTGAGCTTGAAAAATTTGTTGGAATGAGGAATACCATACCCAGGGGGAAGAGACATGTACACTTCTTCATGAAGATCTCAATGAAAAAAGCATTATTGACATTAAGTTGCTCAAGATTCCAATGCTTAACAACTGCAAGTGATAGAAGAACTCTAACTGTAGTGATTTTTGCAACAAGAGAGACAATATCAAAATAGTCAACACCCTCTAATTATGTGTAGCCCTTGGCTACCAACCTAGCCTTGTATCTCTCTATGATCCCATTTGCATGATACTCGACCTTATAAACCCATTTGTAACCAACTAGAATTTTACATGCAGGAAGATCCATAATGATCCAAGTTTGGTTGTCCTTAAGAGCAGATATCTCAGCATCCATGACATGTTTTCAACAAACATGTTTTGATGTTTGGCTATAAGATTTTGGTTCAGGAATGGATAAAATATCTCTTTCTCTTGTACCTTAATAGAATAGTAACAATAGCTATATAAATACGAACTATCATGTATACAATATGATATCTACATTGAGAGAAAGAGAAATTTATTCTCATCCTTAAAGTTTTTACCACAGAAACTTTAAGGATGAGAATAAGTTTCTCTTGTACCTTTAAATAGAATAGTAACAATAGCGATATAAATACAAACTATTGTGTAAGCATTATGATATTTACATTGAGAGAAATATACAGAAAGAATACATTAAAGTTTCTCATCTTTATTTTGGTTGTGTAATAACATTATGTTATTCTGGTACCCAACGATGGTATCAGAGCATTTGGTTCGTTATCACTAATCAGGTGCGATTATTGTTCACAGTTACTATTCTCAAGTGTGGTTGTATACTTTTGTAATGATTGTTAATTGTTAAATAGGTAATTCATTATTTTAAAAAGATTTGATTTGATTTAGAAAGATAATATTTGATTTAGAAATATTAAATTAGATATTTTTGGGCATTTATAGTTGGGGCTTTAGCTTGAGATGCAAGTTAACCTAAATCTATAAATAGGGAGGAACCCTTATCATTGTAATAATCAAGTTTGATAATTCAGAGTTTGCAGTTGCAAGTAAATATTGAAAATTTTCACAGTTTGTGGGCAGAAAAAATTCTGCAGTTTTTCATCTTCTTCTCCAACATTTTTTTTCTTTCTTTTCTTTCTAAACCTTTTTTTTTCATTTCCATTGTGTGATTGTTAACAATCTTGAGATCAAGCTTAGGTTATGGTGAATTTCCAACATCTGGTATCTAGAGCTCGGGTTGCGATTCGAGGAAGAAAACTGTGATGGCGATGAATCATTCAAACGAGCACTTTCCGGCGAGCCTTCTGATTCTCAAGAAAAACAATTATTAGAATTGGTGCAAACAGATTAAAGTATTATGTCATCAAGATCTTTGGGATCTTGTGAAAGAAGGAGTATCACCGCTTGCAGTAAATGCGACGGATCAAGAAAACGCTGCACACAAAGAATTGAAGAAGAAAGATTATAAAGCTCTCTTTATACTCCATCAATGTGTTGATCCAGATAATTTTGAAAAGGTCAGTGATGCAGAATCAGCAAAAGAAGCTTGGGAAGAGGTGGGGTTACAAACTCACAAAAGGACTTATGAATTGCTTCAGATGGAAGACAATGAAAGCATATCAGATTTATTCACTAGGGTTACAAAGCTGGTGAATCAAATAAAGGTATGTGGAGAAGTGTTGACATCAAGATCAACTGTGTCAAAGATCTTGAGGTCATTGGCTCCAAAATTCGACCACGTAGTAGCCATAGAAGAGTCGAAAGACTTGTCAGTATTGACGAAGGAAGAGCTTCAAGGGACACTTGAGTCTCATGAACAAAGGATGGCTGAAAGAGCTGCAGGAAAATCAAAGAGTGATATGGCTTTGCAGGCGCAGTCAGAAAAGGAAAGGAAAAACAAAGGAAGCTGGAATGTCAACAAAGATAGAGGAGGCTAAACCAATTCGACTGGTCGAAATCAGTAGGAAGGAAACTGGTCGAATCAGAGAAAACCCTGAAACCAAGGCAACCAAAGAGGTGGTACTGCAGATAGAGGAAGAGGTGGTGGCCGAAATCCTGACAAAAGTCACATTCAGTGTTTCAATTGTCAGAAGTATGGTCACTATTTTAGTTATTGTCCAGAAAAGAAGAAGAATCAAGAAACTGATGCAAAGCTGGCGAAACATGAAGAAGAAGAGATGTTGCTGATGGTCACAACAAGAGACGAAGAGAGATTCCAGGACCAGTGGTCCTTGGACTCAGGATGCTCATCACACATGACTGGAAGGAAATATTGGTTTGTCAACATGAAGCCCTCGTCGAAGAACACGGTGAAGTTTACAAATGACAACACTCTAGCGGCTGAAGGTGTTGGTGATGTTCTAATTATTGGGAAAGATGACAAGAGGTTAATAATTTTCAATGTGTTGTACATACCAGGCATGAAGAGTAATTTGCGATGTGTAGGACAGCTTGTCGAAAAGAACTACAAGGTAGTTGTCGAAGACAAGATGATGAGAGTCCTCGACGCAGGTGGTAGGTTGATCTTGAAGGCTCCAATGTCTTAGAATAGGTGTGACGCCCCCAATCTATACCCCAAAAAGCTCTTAAAGCGGTAAAAGAAAATTCGAAATTTCGTCAGAGTATAATTTAAAACACGGCATAGACGGGAGAATCGCATCAATTTGAAACAAAACATAACATACAACACCTGCCCATAAAGATATGCAACAGTGGGGTAGCAATCAAACAGAGGAAACTCAGTTCCTTACACCCACATTTCAGAATTTTTAGAATAAAAGCGGAAAATCTAAAAACTGAATAACATATATATATATATATATATATATATATATATATATATATATATATATATATATATATATATATATATATCACATAAAAAGTTTGTCATACTTCAAGTTATACATGTACAAGCCAAAAGATATATATACATAATACGCAATAATCGTAAACGGCCACCCTAGCTACCCGGTGTCACATATCAGAGCCGATCGACAAAAATAATGAAGATACAATCTTCACAAAAAGACCACCAGCAACTCTAATCTGCAATGCCTCATAGAGCATTATAAAACAGCAGAAGGGTGAGAAACTCAATCATAATATAAATGCATATAATTATATATATATATATATATATATATATATATATATATATATATATCAACAGAAAAATACACATAGCAAGTATTCTCACCACAGGGTCACATGCCAACACGTAAAGCATATACAGATTATATTCACATAATCCCATATTCACACATCATGCATATGTTTATACACAAAACATATCATTCATAATTCAAGGCATTTAACACGAATACACCTCAATGCGCAAATGCTATCACCCGCTCAATCACACATTGTCTCCATCCCCAATTGCATATTAATCATGTCAAATACATTTATCACAATTGCATATCACAAGGTCTCGCACATAATAAACTAAATCATGATTTTCCACATATAACCAATGCAATCATAATTCATGCAGATGCAAAGAGACCGACACAACGACTCTCTATGCAAATGCATATGCGGTACCGACTCCAAGATTTCATATCTCATCACTAGTTCACTCAGGAACTCTGCTGGAACCATCGCTCGTTACTGAGGATCACTCAAGTAACACCCCGTCGGGCCTACGATGTTCACCCGTCGCTTTAGGTCCTCTTGGTATAAGGCGCACGACGTTTATGGATTGCTTTAGGTCCTCTCGGTATAAGGCGCACAATCCGATCGCTTTAGGTCCTCTTAATATAAGGCGCACGATCGTCTATAATCATCGCTTTAGGTCCTCTCGGCATAAGGCGCACGATGTTATAGCGGATCCCCTCGGGAATCAAACCGTCTCTCAGGACGTTTCAACAATGCATATCATGATGTTTGGCATACAACGACTCATGACATTCACATTGCACACATATATACATCCATAATCATGCATAATTCAACAATTACCACACATCGCATTTTCTTGCCGTAAGGCCACTAATCATCATCACAATAAATATCACGTGCATTTTCATTTCACAATAGCACACAAGTCATACAATATCCATTCAACAACACATTGCATATACACATCAAGTTCACACAATGACAACGACAAAAGTCGACAAAACAACACCATTCAAATATCGTACATCCATCACCAATGCGTATCAATCATGCATAACATTTCATCACATAAACTCACGCCATAATATAGTCCATCAGCTATACGTTACATATCAAAAGCATAGAGCATGATAACACATCATTCGCACACCAATACGACGGTAAAAATCCGACAAACCAACACTTTTTCAAAACCACAACAAATATAATTCATCTACTGACCTCTAACCCATTTTTAATAGAAATAATATTTCATTAGCTCTCCAACGCTTCGAACGGCGACCAAAACGGACTTACGGTTTGAAAATTACGACGAAAACAAAATAGAAAAATATCACGTTCGCTCCAGTATTCGCTAGGCGAACCCTAGCGAACCAAGGCAGAGGAAAACAGGCATAAAGTTCGCTAAGCGAGGCTCTGGGCGAACATTCGCCTTCCGTTCGCCCCGGGGTTCGCTAGGCGAACCCTCGACCAAACCTTCGCTTTCGCATTCGCCAGGTTCGCTAGGCGAACAAAGCAGAATTTTGAAATTCGCAGCTGTGAGAACCTAGAAACATTTGGGTCCAAAAACCCAATTCTTCACCCAAAACACTTCCAAACAGCACAACCAAGCATAATCAATGAACATATGCATAATACGATTACACTACGCCATTTATATCGATTTTCAACCGTAAAAACATCGATTTCTCACTATCCGACCTAAAATCAAAAGCTATAAAACACCACCAAAACACACACACACACACACACATAACCATACCCAAGTATAATATAATCGAGTTTCGCACCCTTACCCGATTAAATCGCGCTCGAAACGGAGTTTTCCCGATTTTCCTCTTCTCCTCTTTTCTCTCCTCTTTCCTTCTTTCTCTTTTTCTTCTCTTCTCTTTCTTTCCTTACTATTTTTCTCTCCATTCTTTCTATTATAAAAGAAAATATAATATCTACACAAACAAAAGACCAAAATACCCCTACATTCAAATATCTCCCAAACGCTCTCAAAATGCGATAAAACATAAACAACGATGAAAAATAACATTTTGTCAAATAAAAGTAAAAAATAAAATAATACAAAACCAAAACCAATTAAATCTACTCTATTAAATAAATCTAACAAAACCGGGGCGTTACAATTCTCCCCCACTTAGACATTTTCGTCCTCGAAAATATACCGAGACGAACAACTCCGAACACGACTCCTGCATCCGACTAACAAACCAACATGCCAACAAAAGGCACACCACGAATAACACAACTGACAAACCCCTTACTAACACGACTACGACTACGACACGACAACGATGATAACTACAACGACAAGATGCAAAGCCCATACAATGCACTTGACGACTAACTCACGACTCACAGGAAAACCCAAGCTACAAACACACAGGTTCACTCTTGAACCGAAACACAACAGGATCGTTACCCTTACCATAGGTAACCCTCCCCTAATTCCGCATACAGGAATTAGCTACATGCACTCGAACCATCACCATGGAAACGAGACAACAACAGAAACAAGAACTTAAAGTTCCACGACACCACAAGGTCTCACCAACATCAACAAAACCAGAACACCAACATCCTTGTCACACAACCATACTACAACAATGCTACGATTCACCAATCGAACATATAACCAAACATCCATCTACATAGTAGTCAATGGATAACATTTAAACCTTTCACCTAACACTCCCCTTCTGAAATGTCCAATAGTCTCACCATTCCTACATGTTCCCAATGTTCAACCTATAAACTCTTACCAGTCACGCACGCATATACGAATTGTGCCACATCACGCTTCCACTGCGCACTCTGATTACTCATAACCCATCAAGTCTACCAATCTCACGTCCAAAGTCTAACTCTTTCTCATATTCACCAAAAATCATTGTTCGCCTTTAATATACCCAACCTCATACTCCACTGAGTTATCTCACACACCAAACACAAGTCTCGGAACTGCGCAAAAATTTCCAATTCTCTGACCATCAAAATAGACATGTATAAAGACTTTCAACTTAACTCATCAGGCACGACATTAACTTTACCAATAGGATAATTCGAGCCAAAGTCATAACTAATCAGGAATTCCAACCATCCGACCGTGCTTTAATCCGAGTTACAAATCAAAAGTTATGAAGGAAACAAAACTGCACAAACTGTCATGTTCGCTAGGCGAACCCTCTAGCGAGCATTCGCTACCGCCTTCGCTAGGCGAACCTGCGAAAACTCAGAATCTTTCAGCGCTGTTACTCATCCAAAGCCATCATTTTCTCCATCCACACACCTTGAACCTAAAACCCTTAAAATAATACCTCCAGATTCTCCAACACAATACAATCGTGTCCAATTCCAAATCCTGAATAGTATCGATCCTTTTATGAATCCTCATTTGTCGTAAAGCATGAGCCACGACTTTACCCTCTTGCATTAACACACTGACTAAACTCATCAAAGACGCATCCCAATATCCTCACAAACGGTTCATCAGGATCACACAGAATCAAAACTGAAGCCGTAGACAAATCCTACTTCAGCGCTCTCAAACTTTCCCCACAATGAACATCTAAAGCAAACGACTTACCCTTTGCGAGTCAACTGAGATAACAGAAGTACGAACTTAGCAAAGTTTTCCATAGCCTGTAGTAACAACCAACTGAACCCAAAAGTTTCTAATCTCCTTAACCGACTTAGGAGCCTCTCAATTCTCCTTTCCAGTAAATCTTCCAACTGCTCCATCAGTCCGGGTACTTCTAATACTAACATCCAATATTCCATTCGAGAATACATGTGAAAGTTATGCACAACTGGTAGCTTATCATTGTGTCCTTTCTGCCAATTTCTAGAAAAATATCGTCACAAACATAACAACATCTTAGTTTCACGTCCTAAAAGTTCTTCTACTTACTTAGCAGATTCAAACCTCAAATCCTTACCTTCGTCCAATTTGAGTTCACACTCTACTCTCTGAGAACAACCTTTAACAATACCCAATCGTTCTCTCCCAATGACTTCCCAACTTGACCAACATATCAAAAACCTCTAATCCGTCTCATCTTCCAATATAAGAGTCTTCATCAACTCAACAAAACAATATGTAACCATTTTCTCAATTCCAAACAATTCATGGCATACACTATCCCAGTCGGAAAGACCCGTCTATTCCATCCAACATAATTCCCGTCTACTATCAACAAGAGATTAAGGGTGATCAGTTCCTTAATTTGTCAATAGACAGGCGACAACCATGATGAGGCATAAACCGTCTCCACTAAACTATAATAGCATTCCTTACATCCGCGTTCCTTCTTGAACCAGAAACTACACTTATAATCTTGCAATTCACAACACACTAAGCCAGCGCTCTACCCCTGAAGCAACATGGAGAAGTACCAGCTTCTCCCCCACTTATCGCATTCTAATCCTTCCAACTATAAACACACCAAATCCTTTACCATAAATGGTCAAAGAACAAATTAGACAACCCAAGAAGTAATTACCGAGCCCTAAGCAAAAGTATCGATAACCATCCCCAAAAATACAACAACAAATTCAAACGCTTCACGCACCCATACGAAATAAACGAATGAGTCGCTCCAGTACCAATAATAGCAAATAAAGGCATACTATTAATAAAACAAGTACCTGTAGTCAAACGATCCGCACTAGTAGTCTCAGTTCCTGCCAATGCAAAAACCTTCTCACCAGCCTAAGCTTGCTTTGGTTTCGTACACCTCGTACTAATATGACCTGTTTCACCACAGGTAAAGCACTTAACCACGTTCTTTCTCTTGCACTCAACTGCTACATGTCCTAAGCCTCCACAAGTGGAACACCTACTCACATCTTTCTTACATTCGAGCTGACGGTGTCCTACTTCACCACACTTAAAACATCTCGGAGAATTAGACATACCTCCTCCACCTGACCTTCGGTCAAAAGTACCTCTTTGTTTACCCTTATCAGCCGGTGACACATACGGACCACCACGGAATTGTTGCTTCACTTTCCTGTCACTTACACTTTTATAGTGAGCAGAACGAGCCTTACTATCTTCATCATAAATCCTACAACATTCCACCAAATCAGCAAACCTCTGAATCCTCTGATAACCAATAGCCTGCTTAATCTCAGGACGCAATCCACTTTCATACTTCACACACTTAGAAAATTCAGCAGTCGCTTCCGCATAATGAGGATAAAACTGCACAAGTTCCACAAACTTAGCAGTATAGTCAACAACAGACATATTACCTTGTTTTAGTTCCAAAAACTCAATCTCCTTCTTTCCTCGAACATCCTCGGGAAAATACTTCCTTAGAAACTCTCGGCTAAACACTTCCCAAGTGATCTCTTCTTCCTCCGCAGCTTCCAACACTTGACGAGTACTGACCCACCAGTCATCAGCCTCTTCATGTAACATGTGAGTACCTAGCCTCACCTTATGATCATCTTCACAATCCATTACTCGGAAAATCCTTTCAATCTCTTTCAACCAGATCTGTGCACCATCCGGATCATGCTTCCCTTTGAAGACCGGCGGCTTATTCTTTCTAAACTCATCATTTCCGGCAGCATTAGGTGCACCCTGCACAGCTCGTGCCATAGCTTGCATCGCAGCAGCCAAGGCAGCATCATTTCGACCAGCCATATTCTGTTCCTCCAAATACAGAAACTATGGTTAAACAACAACTCACCAGAACACAACTGCCACACAACAACAACTCGCCCAACACGACAGACACAACAGACACAAACGACACAACTGACACGAACTGGCTCTGATACCACTTAATGTGACGCCCCCAATCTATACCCCAAAAAGCTCTTAAAGCGGTAAAAGAAAATTCGAAATTTCGTCAGAGTATAATTTAAAACACGGCATAGACGGGAGAATCGCATCAATTTGAAACAAAACATAACATACAACACCTGCCCATAAAGATATGCAACAGTGGGGTAGCAATCAAACAGAGGAAACTCAGTTCCTTACACCCACATTTCAGAATTTTTAGAATAAAAGCGGAAAATCTAAAAACTGAATAACATATATATATATATATATATATATATATATATATATATATATATATATATATATATATATATATATATATATATATATCACATAAAAAGTTTGTCATACTTCAAGTTATACATGTACAAGCCAAAAGATATATATACATAATACGCAATAATCGTAAACGGCCACCCTAGCTACCCGGTGTCACATATCAGAGCCGACCGACAAAAATAATGAAGATACAATCTTCACAAAAAGACCACCAGCAACTCTAATCTGCAATGCCTCATAGAGCATTATAAAACAGCAGAAGGGTGAGAAACTCAATCATAATATAAATGCATATAATTATATATATATATATATATATATATATATATATATATATATATATCAACAGAAAAATACACATAGCAAGTATTCTCACCACAGGGTCACATGCCAACACGTAAAGCATATACAGATTATATTCACATAATCCCATATTCACACATCATGCATATGTTTATACACAAAACATATCATTCATAATTCAAGGCATTTAACACGAATACACCTCAATGCGCAAATGCTATCACCCGCTCAATCACACAATGTCTCCATCCCCAATTGCATATTAATCATGTCAAATACATTTATCACAATTGCATATCACAAGGTCTCGCACATAATAAACTAAATCATGATTTTCCACATATAACCAATGCAATCATAATTCATGCAGATGCAAAGAGACCGACACAACGACTCTCTATGCAAATGCATATGCGGTACCGACTCCAAGATTTCATATCTCATCACTAGTTCACTCAGGAACTCTGCTGGAACCATCGCTCGTTACTGAGGATCACTCAAGTAACACCCCGTCGGGCCTACGATGTTCACCCGTCGCTTTAGGTCCTCTTGGTATAAGGCGCACGACGTTTATGGATTGCTTTAGGTCCTCTCGGTATAAGGCGCACAATCCGATCGCTTTAGGTCCTCTTAATATAAGGCGCACGATCGTCTATAATCATCGCTTTAGGTCCTCTCGGCATAAGGCGCACGATGTTATAGCGGATCCCCTCGGGAATCAAACCGTCTCTCAGGACGTTTCAATAATGCATATCATGATGCTTGGCATACAACGACTCATGACATTCACATTGCACACATATATACATCCATAATCATGCATAATTCAACAATTACCACACATCGCATTTTCTTGCCGTAAGGCCACTAATCATCATCACAACAAATATCACATGCATTTTCATTTCACAATAGCACACAAGTCATACAATATCCATATCAACAACACATTGCATATACACATCAAGTTCACACAATGACAACGACAAAAGTCGACAAAACAACACCATTCAAATATCGTACATCCATCACCAATGCGCATCAATCATGCACAACATTTCATCACATAAACTCACGCCATAATATAGTCCATCAGCTATACGTTACATATCAAAAGCATAGAGCATGATAACACGTCATTCGCACACCAATACGACGGTAAAAATCCGACAAACCAACACTTTTTCAAAACCATAACAAATATAATTCATCTACTGACCTCTAACCCATTTTTAATAGAAAGAATATTTCATTAGCTCTCCAACGCTTCGAACGGCGACCAAAACGGACTTACGGTTTAAAAATTACGACGAAAACAAAATAGAAAAATATCACGTTCGCTCCAGTATTCGCTAGGCGAACCCTAGCGAACCAAGGCAGAGGAAAACAGGCATAAAGTTCGCTAAGCGAGGCTCTGGGCGAACATTCGCCTTCCGCTCGCTCCGGGGTTCGCTAGGCGAACCCTCGATCAAACCTTCGCTTTCGCATTCGCCAGGTTCGCTAGGCGAACAAAGCAGAATTTTGAAATTCGCAGCTGTGAGAACCTAGAAACATTTGGGTCCAAAAACCCAATTCTTCACCCAAAACACTTCCAAACAGCACAACCAAGCATAATCAATGAACATATGCATAATACGATTACACTACGCCATTTATATCGATTTTCAACCGTAAAAACATCGATTTCTCACTATCCGACCTAAAATCAAAAGCTATAAAACACCACCAAAACACACACACACACACACATAACCATACCCAAGTATAATATAATCGAGTTTCGCACCCTTACCCGATTAAATCGCGCTCGAAACGGAGTTTTCCCGATTTTCCTCTTCTCCTCTTTTCTCTCCTCTTTCCTTCTTTCTCTTTTTCTTCTCTTCTCTTTCTTTCCTTACTATTTTTCTCTCCATTCTTTCTATTATAAAAGAAAATATAATATCTACACAAACAAAAGACCAAAATACCCCTACACTCAAATATCTCCCAAACGCTCTCAAAATGCGATAAAACATAAACAACGATGAAAAATAACATTTTGTCAAATAAAAGTAAAAAATAAAATAATACAAAACCAAAACCAATTAAATCTACTCTATTAAATAAATCTAACAAAACCGGGGCGTTACAATAGGACCTTCAAGATTGAACTCAATGTGATGGAGCACAAGTGCCTAGCAACTGCAGCCGACAGGGATGAGTGGTTATGACGTTTTGGACTAGGTCATCTCAACTTCAATGACATCAGAGAGCTAAAGAGAATAATTATGGCTTCAGGATTACCTGAAATCGACATTCCAAGTGAAGTCTGTGAAGAGTGTGTTCAGTCGAAACAACACAAGAATAGCTTTAGCAAGGATGCAGGAAGGAAGTCAAAGACAATTCTGGAAGTCATATACTCATGTATATGGTCCAATCCAGGTGGATTCGATCGCAGACAATAGATACTTTGTCACGTTCATAGATGATTACAGTTGAAAGTTGTGGACTTACCTCATCCAGAAGAAAATTGACGTGATCGAGGTATTTGACAGATTCAAATCTATGGTCGAAAGACAAAGTGGTCAAAAAGCTGAAAATTCTGAGGACTGGTGATGGTGGAGAGTATGTGTCAAAAGAGTTCGATGCATTATGTGAAAAGGAAAGGATTGTGCATGAGGTGGTGCCACCCTACACTCCACAACAAAATGGAATTGCAGAAAGAAAGAACAGAACAGAACCATCATGAACATGGTGAGAAGTATGTTGAATGGAAAACATCTACCCAAAGAATTATGGGGAGAAGCGGTTTCGACAGCAACATACATATTAAACAGATGTCCGACGAAGAAGCATGAAGGAATCACAACAGAAGAATGTTGGTCTGGTGTCAAGCATAGCCTCAGTCACTTGAAGGTGTTTGGATCTATAGCACACAGACATGTGCCAGATCAGTTGAGAAATGAGCTTGATGACAAGTCGAATCAGATGATCTTGATAGGATATCATTCGACTAGAGGTTACAAGCTGTTCGGCCCAGTGAATAAGTAGGTAGTGATCAGCAGGGACGTGATCATAGATGAGCTTAAAGAATGAGATTGGACTGAGAATGTCAAGAAGGATTCAGTGAGAATCTCTTGTGAAGAACCGGCCACTGAAGTCGAAAAAGAAGTTCGACAGGAACAAGTCAGAGATGAAGCAGGCCCAAGCACACCTCGACGAACGAGACACATGCCTGCAAGATTAGAAGAATGTGTGATTACATTATATGATGTGGTCAATGAAGAAGGCGAGCTGGTACATTATGCTTTCTATGCAGATGTCGAACTAGCCAATGGAGCTGAGGCATTAAAAGATTCGAAGTGGGTAAAAGCAATGAATGGGGAGTTAGACTCCATCGAAGTCAACAACACCTGGTCACTTGTCGAATTGCCTCGAGGCAAGAAGGCAAATGATGTGAAATGGGTTTACAAGGTGAAGGTGAATCCTAAAGGAGAAGTAACTCAACACAAGGCGAGAATTATGGCGAAAGGGTTTCTACAGAAGGAAGGAATCGACTTCAACGAAGTGTTTGCACCTGTTGCTAGGATCGAAACGATCCGGTTGGTTGTTGGTCTAGCAAATATGAACAATTGACACACATGTCAGATGGACGTGAAATGTGAATTCCTTAATGGTCCCTTAGACGAAGAAGTTTATGTCGCACAACCAACTGTGTATGTGAAACGAGGCGGAGAAAGAAAGGTGTACAGGCTGCATAAAGCCCTATTTGAACTTAAGCAAGCTCCAAGAGCTTGGAATAAGCAAATCGACAGCTTCTTAAGGGAGAAGGAATTTGTGAAGTGTACGACTGAGCATGGAGTGTGTGTAAGAAGAAGCAATAGTGAAGTGCTTATACTATGTCTCTATGTCGATAAATTGTCAATAACATGAAGTTGCAAGAAGGAGATCGAAGATTTCAAACATGACCTAGGTTAGGAGTTTGAAATGTCAGATTTGGGAAATATCTCATATTTCCTTGGCATCGAAATCTACAAGACTAGTAGAGGTTTGATGATGGACCAAATAAGATATGCAGGCGAAATACTCAAGAGATTTGAGATGCAAGATTGCAATCCAACTTCGACTCCAGCTGAGACTAGACTGCAACTGTCGAAGGATTCAGATGAAGATGATGTCGACCCAACCCAATATAGAAGACTTATTGGGTCACTTCTAGACATGGCAACAAAACCCATACCCGCGGGTACCCACCCGAACCCGCCCCGAAGTTGACGGGGAAAATCCGCTTTAACTGGGTTTGGGTTTTCCCCGATTAAAAAATATGGGGACGGGCCGGGTAATGGGGACACTAGTACCCACCCCGAACCCGAACCCGCACCCGAATCCGCCCCGTTTATTATATTATGTACATTATTATTTAATTTTATTAATTTAGAATATTAAATATGTGGCCAATGTTTTGATATTTTGAGTTGTTTTATTTATTTAACATATTTCAAATGTATGTAAGATTTTTTTTGAGATTTTATTTTATTTTATTATTTGTAATGTAATTTGATTTTGGAAAAGATAAATATTTCTATTAAAAATTTAATTTTATTAAATGGATGGTGGCGGGGTGGGGATACCCGAACCCAACCCAAACCCGTTTGGGACGGGTTTGGGTTTTAATTCTCCATCCTCGATTGGGTTTGGGGTGGGGAACGGGGATTGTTTGGGGATTCGGGTTTGGGTTTGGGGGAGGTAAAAACCGTCCCCGACCCGCCCCGTTGCCATGCCTAGTCACTTCGATACCTTTGTCACATAAGGCCTGACTTAGCATATAGTGTGGGTATGGTAAGTAGATTCGTGTAGATGCCAAAGGTATCATACATAGCAACAACGAAGAGGATACTGAGGTATCTGAAAGGAACTCTTGACTATGACATTTTGTTTCCTGCAGTTGATGAAGGAAAAGAATGCAAGTTAGTGGGATACACCGACTCTAGTTGGTGTAGTGATGTTGAGGATCGAAAATCCACAGCTGACTATGTGTTTATGTTAGGTGGTGCACCCGTTGCTTGGAGTTTGAGAAAGGAGCCAGTAGTGGCATTGTCATCACACGAAGCAAAATACATAACTGCTTCTCTTTGTGCATGTCAATCAACATGGATGGTGAACCTGGTCGAAGAGATTAGAGGGAAGAGTCATGGAGCAATTACCATGAAGATCGACAACATGTCAGCTATCAACTTGGCGAAGAATCCAATAGCACACGGTCGAAACAAGCAAATTGAAATGAGGTTCCATTATCTTCGAGAGCAGGTAGCAGAAGGGAAGATGAAATTGGAACACTGCAGAACTGAGAGTCAGATTACAGATATCATGACGAAGGGAGTGCAAGTCGAAGTTTTCAGAAGACTAAGAGCCATGATGAATATAGACAGTTTAGACACAATGAATTAGGTGGTGTGTTAAATATATAATTCATTGTTTTAAAAAGATTAGATTTGATTTAGAAAGATTAGATTAGATATTTTTGGGCTTTAGCTTGAGATGCAAGTTAACCTAAATCTATAAATAGGGAGGAACCCTTATCATTGTAATAATCAAGTGGGTTAAATATGTAATTCATTGTTTTAAAAAGATTAGATTTGATTTAGAAAGATCAGATTTGATTTAGAAAGATTAGATTAGATATTTTTGGGCTTTTATAGTTTGGGCTTTAGCTTGAGATGCAAGTTAACCTAAATCTATAAATAGGGAGGAACCCTTATCATTGTAATAATCAAGTTTGATAATTCATAGTTTGCAGTTGCAAGTGAATACTGAAAGTTTCCACAGTTTGTGGGCAGAAAGAATTCTGCAGTTTTTCATCTTCTTCTCCAACGTTTTTTTCTTTCTTTTCTTTCCAAACCTTTTTTTTTCATTGCAATTGTGTGATTGTTAACAATCTTGAGATCAAGATTGAATAGGAGAATTCTCCATAGGTTGTGGTGAATTTCCAACATTAATGTGTACTAGATTTGTTCAAGTACACGATAAAGCATAAAATATTTCTTACGTATATTGTACTATTTACGGTGAAATAGTGTAATCCGGTTCAAAACCATGGCAACAAAATTTAAAATTGAGAAAATTTAATGTATGCTTTCTATATATTTTTCTCAATGTAGATATCATAATGAATACATAATAGTTCGTATTTATATAGCCAAGACCGTCTTTGAAGGCGTGGAAGACGGGCTACCGCACAGGGCCACAAATTCATAAGGATTAAAATATGAGTTAAATAGGGCCTCATAATATATTTTTTAGGTTAAATTCTGATTAAATAAGGCCTCTACTTTTTTTGCCATGGTTAAACTCTAGCTACCCTACACAGGGCTTACAAAAACTTGAGACGGCTCTGTATATAGCTATAGTTGCTATTCTATGTACAAGAGAAACTTATTCTCATCCTTAGAGTTTTTGTGGTAAAAACTTTACCCCCTTTTATTTAGTAAAAAGCTTTTATAGTGCTAACAATTTCCATCACTTAAATGTGACTTTAAATATTCGCATAAAAATCATTGTACTTTTTTTATTATTTAAAAAAAATTAAAATTTAATTTAATTTTTTATTACATTATTTACCTCAATGAATATACTTAGTATTTAGATTCAGATATCTCATATTTTTCAATTTTTTCAAACATAATTAAATTTAATTTAAAAAATAAATAAAAATTAATTTACAACCTTATATCACATGGATCTTAATTTAATTTAAACTGTATTGACGATAATGCGAAATTGACACTCATGTTGATTTCAAATTTTAATAAATTATGCCTACGAAGTTTTTATTTCTAAGAATATAACTTAATCATACTTTTTTTTTTCATATCAAAGAGTGATAATATTATATATGTGAATAAAAAAGTCAAATATATCTATCCACTCTAACATTATATTTTATTTTTAAAAATTGAAAAATTTATATAAAATAAAATTTTAAAACATTCATAAGAACCTTAATATCCTATCGATGAAAATAAAATTCTCATTATTAACATTATTAAGAATGGTATTTTTAGTATTGTAATTTTAATTCATTTTTAGTATTGTAATTTTATTTCATCAAACAAACATACTCTTAATTGCGAAGAAAATATAAAAATTTCATTCTTATGCTAACCTATTATTCAAAATTATGTATTTAAGAATTAAGACAATTACACCCACCACTTTCTAAGATGTTTGTTGTGCAGTTCAGAATAGTTTTGAGGTAAAAACTCATCTGATTCAAAAATACATTTATTTGCGATTCAGTTTGGTTGATCCAATCAAATTTCACGTTATTTAATTTGGATCAATTTTCGGATATTTAAATCACAAATTATATTTTTTATTAAGATTATACAAATGATAATAAATAATAGATTTGATATAATATTTAACATATAATATTAAAATTAATGTTACAAAAGGAGAATGATCGATTATGGTTGAAGCAAATAAAATAATAAAAATAAATAGATTAAACTAAATTAATAAAATTTATTAAAAAATAAATACCAGAGAATAATAAATTATGACAACATATCATATTAGTAAAAAATAAATAAGTATAAAAATATATACACACGATTTGGTTCAGTTTTTAAAAATATATATATGAAGTCCGATCCACATCAAGTGGTGATCTTGACGGCTGATTAGAACTTGAGTTGGGCCAAGGATAACGTCTGTGATGCTGGGTATAAGTGATGAGGATGAGGTGTACCTGCAAGGCACTCGGATGCTAAAGTAAGAATCGGGAGAGAAAGAGAAAGACAAGTACAAAGTATGTATTTCGTAGGGTGATTTTTGGATACCTGACCCTCTCATTTGAGAGGGTTTTTATAGTGCCTCCAGCGTGTGGCCAACGATCCCTATTTTCGGGGCAGAATAACCGTTTCCCAAAGAATAGGTAACTGCCAGAAACTAGCCATTAGGACGGGCAGAGGTGCCAGAAACTAGCCGTTGCCACAGGCAAAGGCGCAATTGCGGGCACGTGCATCGTGATTGTTTCTGGATGGTGGAGTCGTGCGTGACAGGAAGGAACTACCGAGGAGGGGTAGATGACCCACGGGGTCATCCACCATATGTGCCTGGTAGGGGGCAGAAAGGTAAACGCTGCCCCAAATTGGCTGGACTTAGGCAATTGGGTTGTTCTGGGAGCAGAAGTGGATTGGGTCATTCCTAGTCATTGGACCAGTCTGGAACAGGAGTCCCCCCAAGTCGTTTCTCCCGAGCATGGAAGTGATGACTTAAGGGTAATTCGCAGTCCCGGGGAGATCTAGAAAGGGGTCGTCGCTTGCCAACGAGATGAAGTTGTTCTAGATGCCCGAGGGAATTGGTGCCCGCGGGATACGTAGCGTTGTCTGGCGTTCCCGGTGTACGGGGAGCCCAACGGTTGATGTGATCTGAAGGGGTGAGGTGTCACGTGTGCCTCGAGCCTTGTGCAACATTAAATGCGTCATGATGACTAGGCTAGGGTCATGATGATGCCCCTAGTCGCGCGTGTTCGTGCACATACTTTTAGAATGCCTATAAATAGAGGGAGAAGCTGCTTATTTGCACTTTTCGCTTCTTTCTCCTCCTTTGCTTCTCTGTCTTAGCTTTTCTCGTTCGCTGCCGTGCAAGCCGCCGTCAACCGTCGTCTAACCGTCGTACCAGCTCCGAGCACAGACCCTCTGATACTTCCCCGACCACGTAAGTAGCTCTAATTCATTCTAGTTTCTAGCTTTTTTGCCTTCTTTTTTTCTAGAATACATGCAGTTAGGTTGATTATAGGTAGTACAGTAGCAGTTTTCGGCGACTGTTGGTGGCAGACGGTGGTTTGGCCACTTTTTTTCGTTGCTGTAGTCGCTGGACCTTTAGGAGCTTAGGAAGTTAGGTCGTTTCTGGCGCTGTTACGACGACGGGTGCCCTATTCACCGGTGGAGCTCATGAACTTTATGGTGTACCTATGAGTTTTCCGACAGGCTCATGAGTTTTTCGGTAGGCCTTCAAACGAAATTCTGGGTAGCGAACCGGGGAGAATCTCCCCGGGTGCGTTGGAGGGGTTGCCACAGGCATCTCCTCGCGCTGCACTTGTGCCATTTGAGTAGGGCTTAGGCCTGAGACGTCGTCCTCGGGCCTTCGCGCGCCCTTTCACTTGACTAGCGGTGGAAGGGTGGATTTGATTTTGTCATCGAATTCACTTTTGTTCTTTTCTTTTCAGGTGAAAGAGATGGCCCATGAACATGAAGAAAAGATTGTCATAGACTCGTCCGAGGAGAGCTCCTCGGAGGGTAGTGATACTGAAGTTACAGCCACTCCCAGCGACATCGACGAGACTCCTCTTGAGAGGACCTCCGCGAAGGAGTGGATAGTTGCAGAGCCCGCAGAGCATGCCTCTGTTTTTTCCTCATTTCCCGGGGACGCTTTCACGACCGTGAGGGCTGAAGGGGAATGAAAGATGCATTTTCCTGGCAAAGACGATCGCATCTGCACGGATTACGGGGAAAGGTTCCCGGTGTATGAGTACGTCTTCAAGGACATAGGGTTGAGGCTGCCCTTCACTGACTTCCAGAGATCTGTCTTCGTGCATCTGGACCCGGCTCCCTCGCAACTGCATCTGAATTCCTTAGCATTTATCTGTGCGGTTGAACTGACATGCGAGTTCCTAAAGATAGGAGCCACCCTCCCTTTATTCTTTACAATCTTCCATCTCCAAAGGCAGGTCTCGGGGAGGAAGTTCGATTGGGTCTCGCTGAAGCAGGGGAAGAAATTATTCAAACCATTCTCTGAGTCCATTAGGACTTTTAAAGAGAGATTCTATGTTATCGAGCCCGTGTCAGAGGCGGCCAAGGACTCAACGTATGTCTGGGAGGTGTCTACGGACGAGAACGGGGAAGATCTTTATGACGAGTAGGGCAAAGTAGTGGCAGATAGGTTGCTGAAGTTCCTTTTCTGCTGGAGTGGGTCTCATTTTTCCCAGGGAACCGACCAGTACCTTGCCTAGCCGGAGATGCTGGAAGACAACGACAAAGCCGGCTACGCGGGGCTGGTGAACTATGTCAACAGTTTCACCCCTGCAGAGTGCTGGACCAAGAGTGGTGATCGCTATTTAGTGTGCCTAAATAAATCTAACTGCAAGTATACAGTCGTATCGGGTAGTTTTAAAATATTATCGATCCCACAGAGACTAAAAATCGAACGTATCGTTATCTTATGTTACTATGTAAATCTAAGGCTAATCGGATATGGTTTTAGGTTCAAAAGGGAAATTAAAGGGGAAATTAAAATTTAGGAATAAACTAGTTATGATTAGGATATCGGTATATAATTCAGTATACCATCATGGATTTCATTGAACCTAAGCGTATAAAAATTTATCACTTTATAATTCTGTAGAAAATACCAGTTTAAAAGCCCTCACCTCACACTCTCGTGGTTATTGCTTCGGACTATACCTTTAAGTCAATATGTCTGCTCTCGCTAGCCCATATGAGGTTAAAAATAATTTTTGGAAACTAATAAGTCCTAATTAACTTTAAAGCGCTCTCGCTGTTTTTAAACCTAATGCTCGATTTCAGCTGTCCGGGTAAAATCTCACACTCTCGTGGTCTTGACCTTAACCTTTGTTACCTTTTTACTCTCGTAATAAAAGTTAGTTTTAAATTAAGAAATCAAAGCCAGAAAATAAGTTGATTTATGATTTTAGCTTAGAAATAACTAACCCATTCCAGTTACTCAATTACATACCGATAAAATCGGTTTAGCTCGACATACTAATTAAAATGAACTTGAATGCGAATAAACAATTAAACTTAAATTCAGACATAATAAAAGAACAAAATAATTACTATAAATTGAGACGATAAAAACCTGGTAAATGCGGTCTAAGCAATTCCTCCACAGATCGGTAGGCTTTTGCTTGAATAAGTAAAAACGAAATGATGAAGGCAGGAAACAAAAAACTTAAACAAATGTGCAATAGTTCCTCAATGTGAGAAACTATTGCTTTGTTCGGTAATAAGTGACAGGGAAAATGGTAAAAGAAACAAAGTGAAACAAGAATGAAATTCTGTAAACAATTCTGCAGCAATACGACACTTTTGAAAGGAAAATTCACCCCCTGGCTCTTGGAAATCTTCTCATATATATAGCCTCAGCTATGGCAACGGTTGGAGAAAATGTAGGCACACTCATTTGTCATTTATTTTCATTCGGGACCTAGAATTTCTCGGAGAAAATGCAACGTGAAAACTGAATTTCTGAGTCTTCGTGACCACGTCTGAGCTTAACGTATCAATTCTGTTTTTGCTTCCATGACGAACGTGAGGGGCTGTGACGAGCGTGATGACTTTAAAGTCCATGACGACCGTGAGGGAGGTCTGACGTGATAACGCGAAATTATATCGTGTATTTGACTTGACATACATGAATTTATATTGTGTTTTTAATTGGTTTTTCCCGATTTATGTTTTATTTTACCCATATTTATTTATGCTTTTCAGGCACTCGAGTCGAACCGGGATTTAACGGAAAATAAATAATTATTGAAGAAATGAAGAGAAAAGAAGTGAAATGGAAAGAAAATGATTGGAAGAAGTGAAATGGAAAGAAAATGAAAGGAAAGAAGAAAGGAGGAAAGAAAAGAAAAAAAAAATGGGGTGGGCCCACCACTCAACAAAGGGTGGCGCAAGCCACACCTAAGGAGTGGCGCCCACCACATGCTGAAGAAGTGGCGCAAGCCACATTTTGGTGAAGGGAAGAGGTGGCGCCCGCCACCTATTTTTGAGGAGAAAAATAAAAAATAGTTGCACCACCTTCCTATTATTTCTAGGTTTTCAACCGTCCATTGCATAATTCTCTCAGCAACTTCCACACGATTCACACGATATTTTCTCAACTGCCAAGCCCTATAAATTGAACTGAAGACCTCCATTGAAAGGGTCGGCGAATTTGTGAGAGAGCGAATTAGTTTTTCTGCATCTTTTCAATTAAACAGTTATTAGCTTTTGTTATTTTCCCTGCACTTCTGCACTTCCGTTTTTCATTATTTCTTCTTGTGAGCACTGTGTTGGATTACTTCAAGTTTGTATCAAGGATTCGTTTGCAAGCTATTTCAATTCCAGGTTTTATTGTATGCTTCGTTCTGTTTTTATTTACAGCATGCTTAGTAGTGGTTGTATACGTATTGCTAGTGTGTTTTTCATTCAAATCATGTCTTGCTAAATTATTTGGTATCAGTATGTAAACAAATTATTCACCTGGGATTAAGTAATAATCGGTGCCACATTTCTACAAATTAGTTTTTAGGCCGAGGTTTCTTATTTTTAATCAAGTAGTTTTTCTTACGAAAGTAAAAAGACATTTAAGGTTGAGGTCAAGATAAACGAGAGTTTGAGAGTTTAACCAGATAGCTGAAACTAGGCATTGATTTTAAACACAGCGGAAGCACTTTAGAATCGATTAGGACTTATTTATTTTCAAAAAGTATTTTTAAATGCAAATGATACAGCGAGAGCGCTCATTCTGATTTAACGGTATAGTCTGAATCAACAAACACGAGAGTGTGAGATGAGGTCTTTTAATTGAATATTTTCTACTGAAAAGTAATTTGACACTTAAACCTGCACCGGTGACTTATTAAATTCCAGACGAATAATGCGTTACATACTGATATCTCGTTATTGATTATTTTTATTAAAAGTTAGTACTCTTAGATTTATTTTCTGTCGCCTTACTTCCCTTAGAAATATTGGTCTTAGCTAAACATAGTAACATTCTGATAGCACTAGTTTGATTATCAGTCCTTGTGGGATCGATATCTTTTTAAAACTACGCGATAGACTGTGCGCTTGTAGTTAGTAACCCCATTCGACTCATAAAGTCGCGATCAAGTTTTTGGCGCCGTTGTCGGGGACTTTGATTTAGTCATTAGTGCGATTCATTTGTTGCGCAGTATAGACTAAGGCAACAAATTTTATTTTCCTTTTTTCTCGATTGTATGCCAAGTACTCGCTCACAAAGCGAAGACTTGCAACCCCCAATCGCCGAACTAGAGCGTTTCTTACATTTAAGACGCAGACTACTTGAGTATCAACGCAAGTATAATATTCCTGATCTCCCTGCTTACCCCCCCTGAACCAGTCAAAGAACAAAACATGGGTGAAAGACCACAAAACCGTCCTCTTAAGTTCTATGCCACCCCGTCTGAGCAAGAACCACGTAGTAGCATTGCTGCCCCTGCTATCAACCGAAACGATTTCGAGTTGAAACCTTCATTGCTGTCAGCCGTACAACAACATCAATTTTCTGGAAACCCTACAGAAGATCCCAACGAACATCTGACCAAGTTTGTGCAGTACGCAGACACAGTAAAGGCAAATGGTGTAACTGCAGACACAATAAGGCTACGTCTTTTTCCTTTCTCATTAAGAGACAAAGCTTGGGCTTGGTTGCAATCCTTGCCATCAAACTCTGTTACTACATGGGATGAGTTGAAAAAGGTATTCTTAGCACGATATTTCCCCCCGAGCAAAACAGCTATGTTGAGAGCCCAAATTAATAGTTTTCGACAGAAGGATAAAGAATCTCTTTACGATGCATGGGAAAGATATAAAGACATGATGAGGATGTGCCCGCATCACGGTCTTGAAGATTGGTTAATCATCCATACATTTTACAATGGTCTCTTGTACAATACAAGATTGACAATAGATGCTGCCGCTGGTGGTACGCTTATGGATAAACCATATGAAGAAGCCCACCAACTGATCGAGAGCATGGCTCAAAACCACTATCAATGGGGAGGAGAAAGAACTGCAGTGGAAAAATCCCAAACAAAAGGTGGAATGTACGAGGTTAGTAGCCTTGATCATGTCAATGCTAAGGTAGATGCCCTTGCCCAAAAGATTGATAACTTGACCATAACGCCTGCAGCCACCGTGGCTGCTGTAGCTCAAAACTGCGAACTATGCGGAAACCTTGGACATGCTGCCACTGAATGTCAAATTCTGGCAGGAGTCTCTAGTGACCAAGTAAATTATGCTCAAGGAAACCCTTATGCAAATACCTACAATCCGGGTTGGAAGAACCACCCAAACTTCTCTTATAAAAACAACAATGCATTATATGCACCTGGTCAGGCACCTGTTGCGCCACCAGGCTACCAAAAGGCTGCTGCAACTGCGCCTAATGTTCCTAGGAAGTCCAACCTTGAACTACTGATGGAAAACTTTATAGCTACCCAGGCTCAAACAAACAAAGACTTCCTGAATCAAAATATACACACTAGTGAGCAAATTAAGCAATTAGCAAACAAAGTAGACGCTTTAGCCACCCACAACAAAATGCTTGAAACCCAAATTTCGCAAGTGGCACAACAACAAGCACCTACTGCTGCTCCTGCAGGAACATTTCCTGGACAGCCACAACCTAACCCGAAAGGACATGCAAATGCTGTTATAATGAGAAGTGGTAAAGAACTAGAAGGACCCGTTGATCCAAGACTTCAGAATCCGCCCATGTACCAAAAGCCTAATACTGAGAAGGAGAATGAATCCAAGGAAAAGGAAGATAATGACCAAGAGACCGTGGAGAAGCCTTATGTGCCTCCACCACCATATAAACCACCGATTCAGTATCCTCAAAGATTCGCAAATTCTAAAACTGCAGGGCAATTTAAGAAATTTGTTGAACTTCTGAAACAATTAAACATCACAATACCTTTTACAGAAGCTATCACTCAGATGCCCTCATATGCTAAATTCCTTAAAGAAATCCTATCTAATAAGAAAAAGATTGAGGATAACGAAACAGTTACACTTACTGCTGAGTGTAGCGCAATAATCCAAAACAACATGCCTCCTAAGCTGAAAGACCCAGGTAGTTTCTCCATACCCTGTGTAATTGGAAAGTTCGTCATAGACAAGGCTCTGTGCGACTTAGGTGCCAGTATCAGTGTAATGCCCTTATCCATATGAAAAAAGCTTGATATGGGAGAATTAAGACCAACTAAGATGTTCGTTCAATTAGCCGACCGCTCTATTAAATATCTCGTTGGTATACTAGAGAATGTTCCAGTTCGAATCGGACAATTCTATATTCCTACCGATTTTATAATCATGGACATTAAAGAAGACTCCACTACGCCTATCATATTAGGAAGACCATTCTTAGCTACCGCCGGAGCTATTATAGACGTAAAAAGAGGTAAGCTAACCTTTGAAGTCGGTGAGGAAAAGGTTGAATTTATCCTGACACAATTCTTACAAGTACCAGCTATAGAGGACACATGTTATCTATTAGATGTCATAGATGAGTGCGTAAGAGAAATGGAAATGGAACCGACCATATACTCAGATATTATAAAAATTCTAATACCTCCGATTTTTGAAGATGATAATTGGCGTGAACCATACCAAGATGATAGCCTAAGCGAATGTTTAGCACTTACACCCGATCATCTTCCTTGCCCAAAGAAACCAGCGTTAGAACTGAAAATACTACCCGATAGTTTGAGGTACGAATTTCTAGACACAGAACTCGAACGACCTGTGATAGTCAATGCAGACTTAGGACAACCCGAAACTAAGAAACTTTTAGATGTCTTAAGAAAATATCCAACTGCGTTGGGCTACAACATCGTTGACCTTAAAGAAATAAGTCCTTCTATCTGTATGCATCGCATTATGCTAGAGGAAGACTGTAAGACCTCTAGAGAACACCAGAGAATGATTAATCCAATCCTAAGTACTGTAGTTAAGGATGAAGTGAAAAAGCTTTTAGATGCGGGAATTATATACCCAATATCAGACAGTAAATGGGTTAGCCCAGTACATGTCGTACCTAAGAAAGGGGGTGTTACAGTTGTTAAGAACTCAAAAGGTGAATCTATAATGCAAAGAGTTGTAACTGGCAGTAGAATGTGTATCGATTATAGAAAATTGAACAAAGCTACTCGTAAAGATCATTTCCCATTACCATTCATTGACCAAATGTTGGAACGATTGGCAAAACACTCTTACTTCTGCTATTTAGACGGTTACTCAGGATTTTTCCAAATCCCTATTCATCCTGATGACCAAGAAAAGACAACTTTCACATGTCCCTATGGTACATTTGCTTACCGACGAATGCCGTTTGGACTATGTAACGCTCCCGCAACATTCCAAAGATGCATGATGTCAATTTTCGCTGATTTTATAGACGACATTATGGAAGTGTTTATGGACGATTTTTTTGTTTATGGGCAGAGTTTTGAAGGATGTCTATCGAACCTAGAAATGGTACTTGAAAGATGTGTAAAAGTCAATCTCGTACTAAACTGGGAGAAATGCCATTTTATGGTCAATCAAGGAATCGTGCTTGGACACGTAGTATCTGATAGAGGGATTGAAGTTGATAAAGCAAAGATAGAGATTATAGAAAACCTTCAACCTCCAAAATCCGTACGAGAAATAATAAGTTTCTTAGGATACGCGGGTTTCTACCGACGATTCATTAAAGATTTCTCGAAAATTACCAAACCACTGACAGGTTTATTAATGAAAGACGCTGAATTTATCTTCGATGAGAAATGCCTAAAAGCGTTTGAGCAATTAAAAATGGCTCTCGTTACCGCACCTATCATGCAACCACCTGATTGGAGATTACCATTTGAAATCATGTGTGATGCGAGTGACTATGCCGTAGGCGCAGTCTTAGGACAAAGAAAGGACAGAAAGCTCCATGCAATTTACTACGCAAGCAGAACCCTAGATCCTGCCCAGATGAACTACGCCACCACTGAAAAGGAACTCCTAGCTGTCGTGTTCGCTTTGGATAAATTCTGTTCCTACTTGGTAGGAGCGAAAATCATTATCTATACCGATCATGCTGCGATAAGATACCTATTAAGTAAGAAAGATGCCAAACCTAGACTTTTAAGATGGATCCTACTCTTACAAGAATTCGACCTAGAGATAAAGGATAAAAAGGGCACCAAAAATGTAGTCGCAGACCATTTATTAAGAATTAAAGGTATTAAGCCTGAGCAAGTGCCTATTAATGATGACTTCCCATATGAGCGACTGATAGCCCAATTGGAAAGCAATATGTCTGAATTAACCTTGAACGATACCAGACCAAAGGAATTAGTGGAAGAAATTCAAACGAATACAACACTGCCATGGTATGCTGACTTTGTTAACTACCTAGCTGCTGGGGTACTTCCACCAGATCTAACTTACCAACAAAAGAAGAAATTCTTTCATGACCTTAAACAATATTATTGGGATGAGCCTCTACTTTTTAAGAGAGGTGCCGATGGAATTTTCCGTCGATGTGTCCCCGAAGATGAAATCGAAAACATAATTTCACATTGTCACTCTGCTCCTTATGGCGGACACGCAAGCACTTCAAAAACTTGCGCTCAGATCTTACAATCTGGCCTATTCTGGCCTAATCTATGGAAAGATGTCCATATTGCGATATTAAACTGCGACCGGTGCCAACACACCGGTAACATCTGCAGACGCGATGAGATGCCACAGAAGGGTATTTTAGAAGTGGAAGTTTTTTATGTGTGGGGGATTGACTTCATGGGACCATTCCCATCTTCTTTTGGTAATAAGTATATACTCGTTGCTGTTGATTACGTTTCAAAATGGATCGAGGCTGTAGCTTCTCCAACAAATGACACACGAGTAGTAATCAAGCTTTTCAAGAACATAATCTTCCCTAGATTCGGTGTGCCCAGACTTGTCATCAGTGACGGAGGCTCCCATTTTATATCTAAGATATTTGAAAAACTTCTACTGAAGTATGGAGTCCGACACCGTGTAGCAACACCGTATCATCCACAAACAAGTAGACAAGTCGAAGTCTCGAACAGAGAAATCAAACAAATCTTAGAAAAGACTGTTGCAACCTCTAGAAAAGACTGGTCATCAAAATTACACGAAGCTCTGTGGGCATATAAGACAGCTTATAAAACCCCGATAGGAACCACACCTTTTAAGTTAGTCTACGGAAAATCGTGCCATCTCCCTATAGAATTAGAGCACAAAGCTTACTGGGCCATTAAGACCCTCAATTTAGATCATAATGCCGCAGGTGAGAAAAGAATCTTAGACATTCACGAACTAGAAGAACTTCGACTAGACGCATACGAGAATGCTAGGATATATAAAGAAAGAACTAAAAAATGGCATGACAAACGCATTTCCCATAAAGAATTTAATGAAGGCGACGTAGTTCTCCTGTTTAATTCACGCCTTAAACTCTTTCCAGGAAAACTTAGATCTAGATGGTCAGGACCCTTCATAATAAGTAAGGTTTTCCCAAGTGGTGCCGTAGAAATAAAAAGTAGATCTAGCCAACCATTTATAGTAAACGGACAGCGTTTAAAACATTATCACTGCGTAGAAAATAGAGATTACTCAGCTAGTCTAAAGCTCCTAGAGCTGCCCGTTCACTCTGACAACTGACTTTGCACTAGAACTATGTCAGGCTTAAGACGTTAAAAACAGCGCTTGGTGAGAGGCAACCCACGTATTTTTAAAAAAAAACCCGAGTTTTAAAGTTTTATTTTATTTCCTTTCTATTTTATTTTATTTTATTTTATTTTCTTTTATTTCTCGTTTAGTTCTTACTTTTTATTGCATTTTTTTTCTCTCTCCTTCTCCCCATTTCTTGATGCCATAATTAACATGTTCGTCACTGACTTTGCATGATTCTCTATTTTACTTACAGGCTAACTTAGCTTAGTTAGCAACTAACTTTCAAGATGCAACAAGTAGATTACATGAACATTGTTTTCAGAGGCAGAGCTCAGAGGAGGAGATTTGAGATGTTAGCTCAGAGAGATATGGCTTTGACTATTTACTATGATGGACCTACCATGGCACGGAAGCTAACTTTTCATTAAGTTTTTCTCATTTTCGTAATTCAATTCAGTTTTTCCAATTCCGTAATTTAATTTTTACTGTTACAAATTTTTCATTTCAGTTGCACTTGGGTTTAATGTATTTTGGTTTAAATTGACAATAAAGTTTTCCCAAATTTTACACTTTCTAACCCAAGTCGCACAGATGTGCAGCGAGAGGAAAACTATTGTTACACTAATAACCCAGACCCCGTGCACATTCCTGAGAATGTTGCTGCTGGCGGGGACGAAACTAACGCACAAGCACACACCGCACCCTCCTCCTCTAATTTTGTTGCAGGTACATCATCCAGACGCAGGCCTAGGAGACGAGAGGAAGAACCATCCAGAAATCTAGAAAGCATATACGCTGAGGTGATGAGACAGAGTGAAGCAAACGCACTCCGCGACCAAACCATACAAAGCATCGCAGCTCAGCAAGCTCAAATGATGGCTCAGCAAACCCAGATGTACAACCAACAAGCGGAGATGATCCAGGTTTTACAACAAATGCAGCGAGGCCAGGACGACATGGCAGAGCTGATCCAAGGGATGGCCGGTATGAATGTGCAAGCACATGAACAATATCAGGATCTGGGTGCTTCAGAACATCAAACCAGAAACACCAGACGAGCACGGACTCGAGGAAGAGGCCGCTAGTAGGCCGTTTTTTTCCAGGTTTCTCCTTCCTTTTTCACCTTACGTTGTTGCATTGGGGACAATGCTCAATTTAAGTGTGGGGGAGGAAGTTTTATCGCTTTCATTTAAATTATTTTGTTTATTTATTGCTTTTCTAGGTAGATTTAAAATTTTTCATGCTTATTTCCCCTTCAATAAAAGAAATTCATGTGCTGTCGAGTCTCTACACATAGTTTCTGATATTACTTAGATTCTCCCAACTTTCTTGAGCCATAACAAAAAATTTTATTTTGGTTTGATACATGACATGGCACTTTAAAGGCTTAGAAGGCTAAGTTAGGAAGACTTGGGAAAGTGTTAATAAAATCGGTACTGTTTTAACACCTTGAACCCCCGAATATACAGATGAATCTGAGTACTTATTATGCCGAGGCCTGAAATTTAAAAATAACCTCTTGATTAGTTTATACTAGCAGTCAGCACCATCCTAAGGCACAAACTAAGTAATAAACTGATGCAAATATGTGTTCGATCTCAAAAGGGAATTAAATGAGTTAATAGAAAAGGAGAATAAAAGACATGTTCCCTCTAAGTTAGGTGGTCCTCGCCCGACCATTTAGCCCAACGGATCGGACTCTAGAAATTCGAAACTAAAAGAAAATTTTTTGCAAAAGATTTGGAAAATGAGATCACTGAACACTAACAGGTTTACTTACCATGAGCGTGCGTGGATAACGGGCTTAATGTGATTGCGCGAGAATGAAAAAGAGGTGAAAGAGAATAGGTCGAGTTATAATACCATGATTCAGATCTGTCTGTATAAGGTGGGAGTTTTTGATTACATGATGTAATTTTGTGTCATTACGGTATCCTTGGTGTTGATATTTAGTACCTATCTTTCTGACAAGGCTTAGCATCATTGTATGATCTGTGTCGTGTTTTTGTTTCAAACCCGTGTTTAGATGTTTCATTTGCTTGAGGACAAGCAAAGGTTCAAGTGTGGGGGAGTTTGATAACGCGAAATTATATCGTGTATTTGACTTGACATACATGAATTTATATTGTGTTTTTAATTGGTTTTTCCCGATTTATGTTTTATTCTACCCATATTTATTTATGCTTTTCAGGCACTCGAGTCGAACCGGGATTTAACGGAAAATAAATAATTATTGAAGAAATGAAGAGAAAAGAAGTGAAATGGAAAGAAAATGATTGGAAGAAGTGAAATGGAAAGAAAATGAAAGGAAAGAAGAAAGGAGGAAAGAAAAGAAAAAAAAATATGGGGTGGGCCCACCACTCAACAAAGGGTGGCGCAAGCCACACCTAAGGAGTGGCGCCCACCACATGCTGAAGAAGTGGCGCAAGCCACATTTTGGTGAAGGGAAGAGGTGGCGCCCGCCACCTATTTTTGAGGAGAAAAAGAAAAAATAGTTGCACCACCTTCCTATTATTTCTAGGTTTTCAACCGTCCATTGCATTATTCTCTCAGCAACTTCCACACGATTCACACGATATTTTCTCAACTGCCAAGCCCTATAAATTGAACTGAAGACCTCCATTGAAAGGGTCGGCGAATTTGTGAGAGAGCGAATTAGTTTTTCTGCATCTTTTCAATTAAACAGTTATTAGCTTTTGTTATTTTCCCTGCACTTCTGCACTTCCATTTTTCATTATTTCTTCTTGTGAGCACTGTGTTGGATTACTTCAAGTTTGTATCAAGGATTCGTTTGCAAGCTATTTCAATTCCAGGTTTTATTATATGCTTCGTTCTGTTTTTATTTACAGCATGCTTAGTAGTGGTTGTATACGTATTGTTAGTGTGTTTTTCATTCAAATCATGTCTTGCTAAATTATTTGGTATCAGTATGTAAACAAATTATTCACCTAGGATTAAGTAATAATCGGTGCCACATTTCTACAAATTAGTTTTTAGGCCGAGGTTTCTTATTTTTAATCAAGTAGTTTTTCTTACGAAAGTAAAAAGACATTTAAGGTTGAGGTCAAGATAAACGAGAGTTTGAGAGTTTAACCATATAGCTGAAACTAGGCATTGATTTTAAACACAGCGGAAGCACTTTAGAATCGATTAGGACTTATTTATTTTCAAAAAGTATTTTTAAATGCAAATGATACAGCGAGAGCGCTCATTCTGATTTAACGGTATAGTATGAATCAACAAACACGAGAGTGTGAGATGAGGTCTTTTAATTGAATATTTTCTACTGAAAAGTAATTTGACACTTAAACCTGCACCGGTGACTTATTAAATTCCAGACGAATAATGCGTTACATACTAATATCTCGTTATTGATTATTTTTATTAAAAGTTAGTACTCTTAGATTTATTTTCTGTCGCCTTACTTCCCTTAGAAATATTGGTCTTAGCTAAACCTAGTAACATTCTGATAGCACTAGTTTGATTATCAGTCCTTGTGGGATCGATATCTTTTTAAAACTACGCGATAGACTGTGCGCTTGCAGTTAGTAACCCCATTCGACTCATAAAGTCGCGATCATGACGGTCGTCACACCAGCAAATTTTGAAATCTTCTATTTTCTGCTCTTTTCTTGCTCTTTTCTTGCTCGTTCGACTTCTTTTCTACACTTTTCGTACTTTTGACTTGGCAACTGAAATACCTGCAAAACACTTAAATATTCTCGGAAAAATCGGAGATTAGACTGAAATGGAATAAGATTTTAACATAAATCAAAGTAAAAATACGATATGTTTTCGTGTTATCAAACTCTCCCACACTTGAATCTTTGCTTGTCCTCAAGCAATCAATAAGTTAAAATCGTACAAACTTCATCAAATGCACATACATGGTACACCAATGGATTTGAAATGTTGGAGGAAATTACGTTAGTAAGTAGGTACTTGCATAAAACACTAAAGATACATTAATGACACAGAGCAACAAGCTTTGTCATAGGCCTCTCTTTTGTACAATCCAATTCTAATCAATCTATTATAGTTCAACCTGAAGCTTTTGTGTCCGTTTCACCCGGTTTCATTCTAACGCAATCACATTAAGCCCTTTACCTTATTCACGCACGTAGTGGAGTAGCCGGTTAGTGACTTTGATCCCTTTTTCTTACGGGGCCTGATACACAAGTGTGGTAACCCTTTATGCATCCCATTCGTAGATTGCGGGGGATCGAACCGTAGTTCGCCCTACCGAGTCCAAAATCAGGTACCTCTGAACCAATCGACAACGGATTTCTTTATTTTCTTGTAAGTTTTCACAACCGTAAAAGTTGTTGCATATTCTATTTTTCTTGGCAGACTAGAAAGATTCTTCTTTTCATTGGTTGGGCATCAAACACTTATATTCATCGGCTCCCCACGTGGTTTGTGATTTAGACGGTGCTGACTGCTAGTATAAACTATTAGGGGTTACTTTAGGACTGAACTCAAGGTATCAGTATAATAAGTATTTGAAACTGATATCGCATACGCAAGAGGTCTAAGGTGTCAAGACGGTATCGATCTTGTTAGCACTTTCCCAACTTCCTAACATAACTTAGAACTTGGTGTGTCACGATGTGCATTAATCGTAAAAATTTTTTTTGTTATGGCAGAATAAAATGGGGAAATCGAATACTGAACGAAAATTCTCATACATTGACTTTGATAAGGGAAAAAGGAAAATACAGAAAAGGAAATAAAATGAAAATAGACTAACTCTCCCACACTATATCGGACATTGTCTTCAACGTTGCGATATAAAGGGGAACAACAAGAAAAACTAAAAACAAACCAAATAATCAAGGAGCTCCACGTCCTCTGCCTCTAAGGTGCCCGCGTCCATGCTGTGCCACATGATCTGGAATGCCCACGTGATGGATGTAATCGTGTAAGTCCTGTACTTGCAGTGTCAATGCACCCATCTCATCGATGACACCGTCAAGCCTCTGACCTTGGTCAACTTGCCCTTGCTGGATTTGACGCATGAGAGTCATCATTTCATTGTGTTGCGCCTGTTGTTGTGCTTCTCTCTATGCAGCCAGCTGGTTTTGTTGCCATATAGCCCTCAAGATTTCTTCATTAGTAACACGGTCTTGGTCGGGGCGGTGACGACGTCTGGAGGTCGAAGGAGCATCATTGGCAGGCGGTGGTTGATTTTCTGGGGCGTTATCCATCTCTTACTTCATCTCATCAACAGGGTCCTGATTTTGATCATCATGGGCAGGCGCATTTTGCTCAGGAGCATTCAGATCAAAGAGTCAATTGGCCATATTCTGAGGGTCAATGCGGTTCCTGCAAGGCATAATGATACTTCGAACTGTTCTTGCATGGACCATTAGATGGTATTTACCATCTCTTCTCAGTTTGATGAGGTGTGAGCTGCGACAGTAGTCGATGTCGAGCAACATTAGAGGCACGGAGGGTAATCCGTTAAGTGCGTCCCCTAAGTCCAAACTTAGAGCAATAGAAGTGACAATCCCTCCAAAATAGAAGGGTTTGGAACCTCTAGCACAGTTAGCTTGGATGTGTGCTAACAGAAAGGGTGCGGCGTTGATAGGCTCGGGGTGAAACATACAATGGAGGAAGAAAAGTTCCTTTGAGTTTACCTTATGGTTGCTGTCTCTTGCAAAAATAGTGATTCCCAATGCGCGGTGAACGTATCTAATGGCTGGGTTATGGATATATGTCGCGTTGAGGCTTTCCCAGCTATCGACCCTTGTTCCGGTCAACTGATTCCATAAATCAAATGCTGCTTGAAAGAATGTTTCCTGCGGCACCCTGCAGTGCACATTCTCGCCATGATGGAAACCAAGCATTCCGACAAGTTGATTTTGGTTGATTTTATACTCAGTACCAAACATGCGGAACGTGGCTACGCCGGTGAGTTGGTTCGTTTCGCCAGAAGGTGTTACGTATGTGAACGAACTTAGAAACTCGAGCGTCAGGGCTTCGTAAGTAGGTCGGCTCTGAGTACAGAGCTGCCATAGACCAACATTTTGTAGCATCCATTTAACTCCCTCAAGCATTCCGAGTTCTTCGAGACATGCAATGTCGACATAACGAGTTGGTTGTACGGAACATTGGTAGAAGTTAATGTAATTAGCCCTTTGACGTTCTCCGGCTGCTCATTCTCTGAAATTCACGGTGGAAAGGTCTGGAGTTTGTCTTGCCATGGTGGGTTCACAAAGAAACAAGGTATGGAAGAAATTAGGTTTTTGGAGAAAGAGGGTTTGTGATAAAGAATGGTGCACGGGTGTGGTTTTATGGTGAGTGGAAAGACGAATGGCAATGGGAGTTATGAAATTTGGTCAAATGTGTAGTGGTATGAGTGGTTTGGAATTTTTGGAGGTAGTGGGACGGTGGTGTTGAATTGAAAGAAGGAAGAAGAAGAAGAGGGGAACGTTTCTGTTTTAAAACAAAGCGCGTCCCAAACCCGCATGACGGTCGTCATGGGGTTGTCACGATCGTGACACTAGCAAATTCTGGAAGTTGAAAATAGTTTTTGACAGCAAACGTTTAATTTTCTTCTCTTTTGCAGCAGGGGACATGTTAGCACATATGGTAATACTATTATGCATACAGAATCATAAATAAAATGACAAAATAAATTGGAAGCAAAATAAAGTACGACAGGAGCAAATTTAATTCCAGCAAGATCAATATTAAGCAATAGATTGAATTATTCATTAAAACCAGAAAATATGCTAGCAAAGACTAGCAGTGTATTCAATCATAAATAAAACTGAATGTAAATTAATTTGTTCCCAACATAAAGAAGAAAAAGAAAAACTGAAAGTAAATTGTTTCCGAAGTAAAAGCAGTAAAACATGAAAAAGCAGGACTTCAAAAATCTAGCCAAGGCGTTTCTTCAAAGATGCAATGGCTTGGTTCAAATGATCAAATTGCTCAACTGTCATATCCATGAGGCCGACAATATCTTGTCGCATGGTGTTCAGTTCACCCTTTACTGAGGTGATCTCTTTATGATAGTCATCCATAGTTTTAAGGATGGTAGTCAGATTTGCAGCATAATTTGTGGCATCAACCTTAGGAATGTCAGTGTCATCTTGGAATTCCATAAAGTCAAAGTCATGGTAATGAGAGGGTGTCTTAGGATCAATTTCAGGCTCAGGAAAGGTTACTTCAGGTTCAGGCTGTGGTTCATCTAGGTCATATAACCAGTTGTGTTTGTTGTGCACACTTGTGCGTTCATGATTTGGTAGAGTAAAATGTGGCACAACTACATTATTGATCAGGAGCTGGAAATGGTGTGGACCTTGGTTCCTAATCATGGCCCTATTGAAACAAAAGGTGATATTCATAGGCCTAAAGTCTCCAAAAGGGTTGATTTTAGAAAGTCTGGTCCTAAATCCCATAGCATCGGCTATTTTGGTAACTAGACCACCTATCAGAATTGGGTTGTTTTCATTTCTAATGATTTTACAGAAGTTATTAAACATGAAAGTCAGTCTGTTAACCTCTCAAGACTGAAATGCACAAAAGATAATAAAGAGCTCATCCCTTGAAACAGTATTGTCATTCTCAGGCTTTCCAAACAGGGTGTAGGCTAGGATTATATGAAAGTATCGGATGGCTGGGTTATGAATTTCGGTTGACAGTATAAGGTTCATGTCAAGATCAGGTCTCCCTGAAATTCTACCCCAGAAGGCATTCAGCTCACCTACTAACATCAAATCCTCTTGTACCACGGAGAAAACGGTGGGTCCTTCAGGGAAACTTAAAAGATCCGACAGTTCCTTAATGGAAAACTGGCAGTGGTATCCAAACAACCTAAAAGTAATTCGGCCCCTATTAATGCCTTTTCCACAGTAAGGATTGTAACTCATTGAACTTAGGAATTCTAAAGTCAGTCTACGATAAGTCTTGTGTTTCTTATTAGAAAAACCCTCCCAACCTAGTTGGTTAAATAGAAAATCAATGCTCTCACCTAGGCCTAAAGAGGTCATGGTGGGTCTGTGGGCAAATTTTGTCAAGGCGAAGGGTCGAAGAGACAGAGCCTCATAGCGATGCCACTGAGCCGCATCTCTGAATTCTACCAACATATTATATTCGTTCTCCATTTTTTTTAGTGATTAAGCAAGAATGAAATCAGAAGAGGAGAACAGAAAATGTAGAAAGACTTTGTAATCCTGTATTTTGCAATTATATAATTAGCACAGCAATTTCCAAAAAAGTTTAAGAAAATATAAATGAAAACTAGAAATTTGAAAACAAAATAGAATATAGAAAATGTAAAGAAATAACAATCATAAAGAAGGAAAAACAATCATCATGGGTTGGCTCCCATTAAGCGCTATTTTTAACGTCGTAAGCCTGACGAAATCAATTAGATATTTTAGTTAGGGGGATCAGCGGGCAACTCTAAAAGTTTAAGGCTATTCAAATAGTCCCTATTTTCAATGCTATGATAGTGCTTTAAACGTTGCCTATTTACTATGAATGGTTCGCTATTCTTACCCTTAATTTCTATTGCTCCACTCTGTAATACCTTGGTAATTTCAAAAGGACCGGACCATCTAGATCTTAGTTTCCCAAGAAAGAGTTTTAGTCTTGAATTAAATAGGAGCACAACGTCTCCCACACTAAATTCTTTTCTAGATAAACGCTTATCATGCCATTTCTTAGTTTGTTCTTTATATATTTTTGCGTTCTCATAAGCGTCTAGTCTTAACTCTTCTAGTTCGTGCAGATCTAGGATTCGCTTTTCACCTGCAGAATCGTACCTTAAGTTCAGTGTTTTAATAGCCCAATAGGCTTTGTGTTCTAATTCTACTGGTAAGTGGCAGGATTTACCATAGACTAGTTTGAAAGGTGTAGTTCCGATTGGTGTTTTGTAGGCCGTCCTATATGCCCATAAAGCTTCATTAAGTTTAGAGGACCAATCTTTCCTAGAGGTGGCTACGGTCTTCTCTAAGATTTGTTTTATTTCTCTATTCGAGACCTCAACCTGTCCACTAGTTTGTGGATGATATGGTGTTGCTATGCGGTGTCTTACTCCATACTTTGATAGAAGTTTGTCAAATATTTTTTATATGAAATGAGAGCCACCGTCACTTATGACAAGTCTCGGCACACCAAATCTGGGAAAAATTGTGTTTTTGAAAAGCTTTATGACTACTCGTGCGTCATTCGTAGGAGAAGCTATAGCCTCAATCCATTTCAAAACATAGTCGACAGCTACGAGTATATATTTATTTCCAAAGGATGATGGGAAAGGTCCCATGAAATCAATTCCCCATACATCAAAGACTTCTACTTCCAATATGCCTTTTTGGGGCATCTCATCGCGTCTTGATATGTTACCAGTGCGTTGGCACCGGTCGCAGTTTAATATTGCAATGTGGACATCCTTCCAGAGGTTAGGCCAAAATAGGCCGGATTGTAGAATCTTAGCGCATGTCTTTGAAGTACTTGCATGTCCTCCATAAGGAGCAGAGTGACATTGAGAGATGATGTCTTCTATTTCAGTTTCAGGGACGCAACGACGAAAAATACCGTCGGCTCCTCTTTTAAAGAGCAGAGGTTCATCCCAATAATAATGTTTTAGATCATGAAAGAATTTTTTCTTTTGTTGATAAGATATGTCTGGTGGAAGTACTCCAGCTGCTAAGTAGTTGACTACGTCAGCATACCATGGCAGTATTGTGTGAGTTAATTTCTTCCACGGCTTCTTCTATTTTTGGTTCATTTAAATGTAGTTTAGACATATCATCTTCAAGTTGGGCTATGAGTCGTTCATAAGGGAAATAGTCATTAATAGGGGCTGGCTCTGGTTTGATGCCATCTAATCGGGATAAGTGGTCTGCTACTACATTTTCAGTTCCTTTCTTATCTTTGATCTCTAAATCAAATTCTTGTAAAAGAAGGATCCACCTTAGCAGTCTAGGTTTTGCATCCTTTTTGTTCAATAAATACCTAATAGCCGCGTGGTCTGTATAAATGATGATCTTCGCTCCCACTAGGTAAGAACAGAATTTGTCAATGGCGAAAACCACGGCTAGAAGTTCTTTTTCTGTGGTGACGTAGTTCATTTGGGCAGGGTCTAAGGTTCTGCTTGCATAGTAAATAGCATGGAGCTTTCTGTCCCTTCTTTGTCCTAGAACTGCACCTACGGCATAATCACTCGCATCACACATGATTTTAAATGGTAGTCTCCAATCTGGTGGTTGCATGATAAGTGTGGTGATGAGAGCCGTTTTTAACTGTTCAAACACTTTTTGACATTTCTCATCAAAGATAAATTCAGCATCTTTCATTAATAGACCGGTACGAGGTTTGGTAATTTTCGAGAAATCTTTTATGAATCGTCGGTAGAAACCAGCGTGTCCTAAGAAACTTCGTATTTCTCATACGGTTTTCGGAGGTTGAAGATTTTCTATAATTTCTATCTTGGCTTTATCAACTTCAATCCCTCTGTCAGATACTACATGTCCAAGTACGATTCCTTGATTTACCATGAAATGACATTTCTCCCAGTTTAATACGAGATTGACTTTTACGCATCTTTCAAGTACCATTTCTAGGTTCGATAGACATCCTTCAAAACTCTGCCCACAAACAGAAAAGTCATCCATAACACTTCCATAATGTCATCTATAAAATCAGCAAAGATCGACATCATGCATCTTTGGAATGTGGCAGGAGCGTTACATAGTCCAAACGGCATTCGTCGATAAGCAAATGTTCCATAGGGACATGTGAAGGTTGTCTTTTCTTGGTCATCAGGATGAATAGGGATTTGGAAGAATCCTGAATAACCGTCTAAATAGCATAAGTAAGAGTGTTTTGCCAATCGTTCCAACATCTGGTTAATGAATGGCAATGGGAAATGATCTTTACGAGTAGCTTTGTTCAACTTTCTATAATCGATGCACATTCTACTTCCAGTTACAACTCTTTGTGTTATAGACTCACCTTTTGCGTTCTTAACAACTGTAACACCTCCCTTCTTTGGTACGACATGTACTGGGCTAACCCATTTACTGTCTGATATCGGGTATATAATTCCTGCTTCTAAAAGCTTTTTCACTTCATCCTTGACTATAGTGCTTAAGATCGGATTAATCATTCTCTGATGTTCTCTAGAGGATTTACAGTCTTCCTCTAGCATAATGTGATGCATACAAATAGAAGGACTTATTCCTTTAAGGTCGGCGATGTTATAGCCTAACGCAGTTGGGTATTTTCTCAAGACATCTAAAAGTTTCTTAGTTTCGGTCTGTCCTAAGTCTGCATTGACTATCACGGATCGTTCGAGTCCTGCGTCCAAGAATTCATACCTTAAATTGTTGGGTAGTGTTTTCAGTTCTAGAGCTGGTTTCTTCGGGCAAGGCAGATGATCTGGTGTAAGTGCTAAACATTCGCTTAGGCTATCGTCTTGATAAGGTTCACGCCAATTATCATCTTCAAAAATCGGAGGTATTGGAATTTTTATAATATCTGAGTATGTGGTTGGTTCCATCTCTATTTCTTTTACGCACTCATCTATGACATCTAGTAGATAACATGTGTCGTCTATAGCTGGAGCTTGTAAGAATTGTGTCAAAATAAACTCAACCTTCTCTTCACCAACTTCAAAAGTTAGCCTACCCCTCTTTACGTCTATAATGGCTCCAGCGGAAGCTAAGAATGGTCTTCCTAGTATGATAGGAGTAGTGGAGTCTTCTTTAATATCCATGATTATGAAATCGGTGGGGATATAGAATTGTCCTATGCGAACTGGAACATTTTCTAGTATACCAACTGGGTATTTAATAGAGCGGTCAACTAATTGAACAGACATCTTAGTTGGTCTTAAGTCTCCCATATCAAGCTTCTTGCATATGGATAAGGGCATAACACTAATACTGGCTCCTAAGTCGCATAGAGCTTTGTCTATGACGAACTTCCCAATTACACAAGGTATGGAGAAACTACATGAGTCTTTTAGCTTAGGAGGCATATTGTTTTGAATTATCGCGCTACACTCAGCAGTGAGTGTAACTGTTTCGTTGTCCTCAATATTTTTCTTATTGGATAGGATTTCTTTAAGGAACTTAGCATATGAGGGCATCTGAGTGATGGCTTCTGTAAAAGGTATCGTGATGTTCAATTGTTTCAGAAGTTCAACAAATTTCTTAAATTGCCCCGCAGTTTTGGAATTTGCAAATCTCTGAGGATACGGAATAGGTGGTTTATAGGGTGGTGGAGGCACATAAGGTTTTTCTTTGCTTGCGACCTCTTGGTCATTACCTTCCTTTTCCTTGGGTTCATTCTCCTTCTCAGTTGTTGTGCTATCAGGCCTTTAGTACATGGCTGGGTTCTGAAGTCTCGGATCAATGGGTCCGTCTAGTTCTTTACCACTTCTCAATATAACGGCATTTGCATGTCCTTTCGGATTAGGTTGTGGCTGTCTAGGAAATGTTCCAGCAGGAGCAGCAGTAGGTGCTTGTTGTTGTACCACTTGTGAAATTTGGGTTTCAAGCATTTTGTTGTGGGTGGCTAAAGCGTCTACTTTGTTTGCTAACTGCTTAATTTGCTCATTAGTGTGTATGTTTTGATTCAGGAAGTCTTTGTTTGTTTGAGCCTGGGTAGCTATAAAGTTTTCCATCATTAGTTCAAGGTTGGACTTCCTAGGAACATTTGGGGCAGTTACGGCAGCCTTTTGATAGCCTGGTGGTGTAGCAGGTGCTTGACCAGGTACATACAATGCATTGTTGTTTTTATAGGAGAAGTTTGGATGATTCTTCCAGCCCGGATTGTAGGTATTTGAATAAGGGTTTCCCTGAGCATAATTCACTTGGTCACTGGAGACTCCTGCCAAAATTTGACATTCAGTGGCGGCATGTCCAGGTGTTCCGCATAATTCGCAATTTTGAGCTACAGTAGCCACGGTGGCTGCAGGTGTTATGGTCAAGTTATCAATCTTTTGGGCAAGGGCATCTACCTTAGCATTGACACGATCAAGGCTACTAACCTCGTACATTCCACCTTTCGTTTGGGATTTTTCCACTGCAGTTCTTTCTCCTCCCCATTGGTAGTGGTTTTTAGCTATGCTTTCGATCAGTTGATATGCTTCTTCATAAGGTTTATCCATAAGTGTACCACCAGCGGCAACATCTATTGTCAATCTTGTATTGTACAAGAGACCATTGTAAAATGTGTGGATAACTAGCCAATCTTCAAGACCGTGATGCGGATACATCCTCATCATGTCTTTATATCTTTCCCATGCTTCGTAAAGAGATTCGCTGTCCTTCTGTCGAAAACTATTAATTTGGGCTCTCAGCATAGCTGTTTTGCTTGGGGGGAAATATCGCGCTGAAAATACCTTTTTCAACTCATCCCACGTAGTAACAGAGTTTGATGGCAAGGATTGCAACCAAGCCCAAGCTCTATCTCTTAATGAGAAAGGAAAAAGACGTAGTCTTATCGCATCTGCAGTTACACCATTTGCCTTCACTGTGTCTGCGTACTGCACAAACTTGGTCAAATGTTCGTTAGGATCTTCTGTAGGATTTCCAGAGAATTGATGTTGTTGTACGGCTGACAACAATGAGGGTTTCAACTCGAAATAGTTTCGGTTGATAGCAGGGGCAGCAATGCTGTTATGTGGTTCTTGCTCAGATGGGGTAGCATAATACTTAAGAGGACGGTTCTAGGGTCCTTCGACCATGTTTCGTTCTTTGACTGATTCAAGAGTATGAGCAAGGAGATCGGGAATATTATACTTGCGTTGATACTCAAGTATTATGCGTCTTAAATGTAAGAAACGCTCTAATTCGGCGATTGGTGGTTACAAGTCTTCGCTCTGTGAGCGAGTACTTGGCATACAATCGAGAAAAAGGGGAAATTTGGTTTTTGCCTTAGTCTATACGGCGCAACAAAGGAGTTACGATATCGACTTAATTAGTCCCCGGCAACGGCGCCAAAAACTTGATCGCTATTTAGTGTGCCTAAATAAATCTAACTGCAAGTATACAGTCGTATCGCGTAGTTTTAAAAGATTATCGATCCCACAGAGACTAAAAATCAAACGTATCGTTATCTTATGTTACTATGTAAATTTAAGGCTAATCGGATATGGTTTTAGGTTCAAAAGGGAAATTAAAGGGGAAATTAAAATTTAGGAATAAACTAGTTATGATTAGGATATCGGTATATAATTCAGTATACCATCATGGATTTCATTAAACCTAAGCGTATAAAAATTTATCACTTTATAATTCTGTAGAAAATACCAGTTTAAAAGCCCTCACCTCACACTCTCGTGGTTATTGCTTCGGACTATACCTTTAAGTCAATATGTCTGCTCTCGCTAGCCCATATGAGGTTAAAAATAATTTTTGGAAACTAATAAGTCCTAATTAACTTTAAAGCGCTCTCGCTATTTTTAAACCTAATGCTCGATTTCAGCTATCCGGGTAAAATCTCACACTCTCGTGGTCTTGACCTTAACCTTTGTTACCTTTTTACTCTCGTAATAAAAGTTGGTTTTAAATTAAGTAATCAAAGCCAGAAAATAAGTTGATTTATGATTTTAGCTTAGAAATAACTAATCCATTCCAGTTACTCAATTACATACCGATAAAATTGGTTTAGCTCGACATACTAATTAAAATGAACTTGAATGCGAATAAACAATTAAACTTAAATTCAGACATAATAAAAGAACAAAACAATTACTATAAATTGAGACGATAAAAACCTGGTAAATGCGGTCTAAGCAATTCCTCCACAGATCGGTAGGCTTTTGCTTGAATAAGTAAAAACGAAATGATGAAGGCAGGAAACAAAAAACTTAAACTAATGTGCAATAGTTCCTCAATGTGAGAAACTATTGCTTTGTTCGGTAATAAGTGACAGGGAAAATGGTAAAAGAAACAAAGTGAAACAAGAATGAAATTCTGTAAACAATTCTGCAGCAATACGACACTTTTGAAAGGAAAATTCACCCCCTGGCTCTTGGAAATCTTCTCATATATATAGCCTCAGCTATGGCAACGTTTGGAGAAAATGTAGGCACACTCCTTTGTCATTTATTTTCATTCGGGACCTAGAATTTCTCGGAGAAAATGCAACGTGAAAACTGAATTTCTGAGTCTTCGTGACCACGTCTGAGCTTAACGTATCAATTCTGTTTTTGCTTCCATGACGAACGTGAGGGGCTGTGACGAGCGTGATGACTTTAAAGTCCATGACGACCGTGAGGGAGGTGTGACGGTCGTCACACCAGCAAATTTTGAAATCTTCTATTTTCTGCTCTTTTCTTGCTCTTTTCTTGCTCGTTCGGCTTCTTTTTTACATTTTGCGTACTTTTGACTTGGCAACTGAAATACCTGCAAAACACTTAAATATTCTCAAAAAAATTGGAGATTAGACTGAAATGTAATAAGATTTTAACTTAAATCAAAGTAAAAATACGATATGTTTTCGTGTTATCAAGTGGGGATCCGATCTTCGAGGAAGATGGCAGGCAGAAGGTGGAAAGTCGTTACATCAACACGAAGGGGCTTCTTGAGTGTAGGACTCACGATGATGCTCTAAAAATGCTCGGTAGTCTTTATTTTATAGGTTGTTTAGATTATTGTCTTCCCCGTTTGCTAACGTGCTAGTTATGTTTTTGTAGGTGAAATGCCTTCGGCACATGAGCGGATGGTCAGAAATGCCCAGGCAAAGGCAAGGGCGGCACAACAACTACTAAAGATCGACTTCCCCTACGAGTGACACCTCCATAGATGGGGTCGGGGAGTTCCTCGTCGACGCCGCTTCCTGTCCAGTGTTCTCCGGTGCCCGGAACCTCGAGGTTCAAGCGAGTCCGGCAGAACGAGGTGGTGGACCTTAGCCAGGCGGGGGAGAAGAGCAAGTTTGAGCTCTCTCCATGCCTTCATAACAAAAAATTCTTCGAAGGCTTCTCCATAATGGTTCCTCGGATGGAGTCTCTAAAGCTCGAGGGGATGGACTGCCCGAGCAAGAGGGCTATCTTAGCGCAGGATGCCTCCGCCCTGATTAGGGTCCTGGAGATGGATGTTGTCTATGCTGAGTAAGATTCCCCTCACGATGCAAAGCTGAAGAAGGCCCAAGCCGCAATAGCGGTCTTGGAGGAGAAGGTGAAGAAAGCTAAGGAGGTGGTCAGGGCTGCTGAGGAGGCGAGGAAAAAGTCTCAGGAGGAACTGACCAAGATCCAAGGGGAGAAGGACACCCTGGATACGGAGAAAAAGGCCACGGAAGATTTGGTCGAGCAAATGAGGTGTTCTGCTGCCCCTGCTGGAGACGAACACGAGGGTCTGAAGGAGTTGAAGACCCAGGCTGAGTTGGTTGCCCGTATCTTGCAGACGAAGGATGCCGTCAAAGCCATCAGCGAGGACTCTTTCAACAACATTGTGGCGCAGCTGAAGCTAGTGAACCCCGGTGTCCAATTTTCCACTGAGGGGACCAGTTTCCTGTACCATGTGGAAAATGGAAAGATTGTTATCCCCGACTTTCTCCAGATCAATGAGGAGCATGCCCGAACTCTCCAGGAGGAGTCTCAGCAGGCGTAGACTATCCCCGAGGAGGCCCAACAAATGGATGAGTGATATTTATTTCTTTTTTTTTGTTGTACTTTCGGCATGCGTGCTGTGTAATTGTAACTTATTATTTTGTGTGGGGCATGGCCCCTTTTTTATGTAACAAGTACAATGTGTGGTCCTCGTGACCACTTCTTTTTGTGAAATATATGTATCCAGCCGCTCTAGTCAGTTTTATGTGTTTTATATTCGCGCATGGCTTTATCTATTTTTATTTTTGCTAAATGTAGTGACTTTGCTCGATATAAATGTGTTCCCATAATAAGGGTGGCTCGTTATTGATTTGTTGTGCCAGGTTTTGCTCGATTTAGATGTGTTCGTCAGTGAGGGGGATTGATCGAATGACCAGGGTAGTTACCGGGCATGAGAGCGGAGCTCAGGTCGCGTTTGAGACCTGAGTTTGCGGCGTGAACTTCCCATCGCGAGCTGGGTGTTCTGCCTATCATGGTACCTTGACGAGGGTGGGCTCAGTTGAGGAACCGCCGTCGGACATGGGTTCCACTAGTTATTGAGTGAAAGCATGCCTTAGTTTGTATGCAACGCTTGTACCTGGGCGCGCATTCGTAGTCGTGACGCTATGCTCGTCGCGTCGATGATGCAAGCTGACGGTTAGGGCTTCAGCTATAATATTATTTTACCTTTTCGGCATTCCATTGTCGAGCAAGTTCTTCCCCATTGAGGTATTCTAGGTAGTATGGTCCATTCTCCGTTTTGGCCCAGATGCGATAGGGTCCTTCCGAGTTTGTGGCGAGTTTGCCTTCTCGAGAATCTTTGTGATTCCTTCTTAAGACAAGGTTGCCCACTTGGAATTCTCGACGTATCACTTTGGCATTGTGTTTGATTGCGATTTTTTGTTTTAGTGAGGCCTTGCAGAGAGCTACTCCCGATTGGACCTCTTCGATGAGGTCGAGCTCCTCCTTTAGCGCCTCTTTATTTGTCTCGTCGTCCAGGGGGATTCATCCCTCCTGGAGGGCACGTGTATCTCGATGGTGATCACCGCCTCAGTTCCGTAAGCTAAACGGAATGAGGTTTCCTTGGTCGAAGAGTGGGGCGTAGTGGGGTAGGCCCAGAGCACGCTATGTAGTTCTTCGACCCAAGTTTTCTTCGTTTCGTCCATCCTTCGTTTGAGGCCCCGTAGGTTTACCCTGTTCGCCGCTTCGGCTTGCCCGTTAGTTTAGGGATGTTCGACGGACGCGAAATGTTGTTTCGTGCCCAATTGGGCGATGAACTCCTGGAACTTTCTATCCGTGAACTGCATCCCGTTGTCGGTAACTATTGCTTGGGGGACGCTGAAGCGTGTAAGGATGTTCCTTTTGTAAAAGTGAAGTATGTTCTGGGCCGTTATTTTGGCCAGAGCCTCTACTTCTATCCACTTGGTGAAGTAGTCAATGCCCACTATCAAGTATTTATTTTGGTTTGACCCTACGACGAAGGGTCCCAGGATATCCAGCCCTCACCATGAGAAGGGCTACAGGGAGGACATTGCTTTGAGTTCGTTGGGTGGTGCCAAGTGCACGTCCCCGTGTCGTTGGCATTTGTCACATTTCTTCATGTGTTTTTTTGCATCGTGCTGCATGGTCGGCCAGTAGTATCCTGCTCGTGGGGCTTTCCTGGCGAGGGATATTCCCCCGAGGTGCTGGGCGTTTATCCCTTCGTGGATTTCGCGCAGGACACGGGCGACCATATCTTCCTCGACACATTTGAGTAAAGGGATGGAGAACCCTCACCGGTAGAGCTTATTTTCGACCAGGACGTACGAGCAGGCCCTGAGCCTGACTACGCTGGCCTCTTTGGGGTCGGATAGTAGTTCATCCTTAGTGAGGTAATTGTAGACGCTGTCGCCGACGACCTGCACCTTGAGGATCGCGAAATTTTCCTCGATGCTGGGTCGAGGAAGTACTTCTTGGATGACGGATTTGTTTCCGCCTTTTCTTTGTGCTCGCCAGCTTTGACAACACGTCCGCCCTGAAATTATGTTTGCGGGGAACATGTTTTACCTCTATCGTCGCGAACTTCGCTATCTTCTCTTTGACCAGGAACAAGTATTCAGACAAGCTGTCGTTCTTGGCCTGGTATTCTCCTCAAACTTGGAGGGCCACGAGTTGAGAATCAGTACAGATGGTGACTTCCTCGGCCCCCAGGTCTTCGGCTAGGCGTAGGCCGACGAGGAAAGCTTCATATTCAGCTTGATTATTGGAAGTAAGAAAGGATAAGGTGAGCGAGACTTCGACGATAATTCCTTCGCTGCTCTCCAAAATGATACATGCTCCGCTTCCTGCCGAGCTGGATGCTCCATCGACGAAAATTGTCCATTTGTGCGCCCTGCAGGTGGGGGAATTAGCGAAGGTCATCTGTATGATAAAGTCGGCCAACGCCTAGGCCTTGAGGGCTTTCCTGCTCTCGTATTAAATGTCGAATTCAGATAGTTCCAACGACCACTTAAGCATTCGGCCGACCATGTCCGGTCGTCCCAACAGTTGCTTTACGGGATGGTCTGTTCGGACCACGATTGTGTGGGCCAGAAAGTAATGCCTTAATCTCCTCACGGCATTGACGAGGGCCAGGGCTACCTTCTCTATTTGTTGGTATCTCAGTTCTGGTCCTTGCAAGGCTTTGCTCATGAAGTATATGGGTTTTTGCCCGTCGGAGGGCGGCGCTGACGGGCTCGGTTGCCACGGCGAGATAAAGGTACAGAGTCTCGTCGTTATCTGGCCGTGAGAGGAATAGAGGCTCTGACAATGCTCGTTTTAGGTGGAGGAGAGCCTAGTCGCATTCCTCTGTCCATTCGAAAGCTGTCTCCTTGCGGAGGAGTTTGAAGAAAGGCAGCGCGTGTTGGGCAGACTTGGCCACAAAGCGGGATAATAAAGTGAGCATCCCATTGAGGGATTGGATGGATTTCTTAGAATTAGGCATAGGAAACTCGGAGAAGGCCCTGCACTTGTCGGGGTTAGCTTCGATTCCTTATTTCGTCAGATAGAAGCCAAGGAACTTGCCCGCTCGTACCCCGAACGTGCACTTCTCTGGGTTGAAACGCATCCGGTATTTTCTGGCCTGCTCGAAGAATTTCCTTAAATGGTCCGTGTGATCGGATTCCTCGTGGGACTTCACGATCATATTATCCATATAGACTTCGAGCATGTCCCCGATTTCTCCCCCGGAAGACCTTGTTCATTATCCTTTGGTAGGTAGCGCCAGCGTTTTTCAAGCCGAAGGACATTACATTGTAGTAATAGTTTCCCGACTCGGTCATGAAGGCTGTGTACCTTTTGTCGCTTTTTGCCATTGGTATTTGATTGTAGCCCGAATAGGCGTCCATGAACGATAACAATTTAAAACCGGCAGAATTATCAACAAGTTTATCTATATTGGGAAGGGGGTAAACATCTTTAGGGCATGCCCTATTGAGATCAGTATAATCAACACACATACGCCACTTTCCATTAGATTTTTTGACAAGTACAACATTGGACAACCAAGTAGTGTACCTGGCTTCCGAAATAAAGTTTTCCTCGATGAGGTCTTTTACAGCTTGTTCGGCAGCCTCCGTTTTCTCCGGAGACTGCTTTCTTCTACGTTGTGCTACCGCCCAGCGGCAAGGTTAATAGTGAGCTGATGGCAGGCGATAACATGATCTAGGCCGGTCATTTCTGCGGTGCTTCAGACGAACAAATCCGCATTCTCTCGGAGGCAAGCTTTGAGCTGTTTCCTCGCTAAGTCGGGGAGGCCGGTCCCTATCTTTACTCCTCGCTGGGGGTCATCACCGAGCAGGGCGAGTTCAAACTCGCCATCCGGAATTGGGCGCATCAGATAAGAGCTGTCTCCGGTGCTTGTTAAAGTTGACAAGCTGCTCAAACAAGTCTAGGTCTCCTTCTGGTCATCTTCGGAGAAGCGGCTGTCGAGGTCAATGGAGTCGACGCGGGGCAGCGACTTGTCTTCCTCGGAGCTGCTGAGCAGGGCCGGCTTGCTGGAGGTATTTGGCTTGGCGACAATGGTGTTGAGTCCTCTGGTGGCTGCTTCGAAACATCTCCTTGCTGCCTCGATGTCCCCGGGCAGTGGGGCGACCAGCCCCTTAGAAGTGTAGTACTTCATTTTCAGATGCACGGTTGATGGCACGACCACCAATTCGGCCAAGGTTAGCCGCCAAAAGATGCACTGATAGAGAGAAGGGCAATCAATAACCAAGAATTAGACTTTAATAGACCTGGCCATCTCTGCAGATCCGAAAGTCACGATCAATTCCACATATCCCCTGGGCTTTGTGACCGAATCATTGAAGCCCTGTAGGTCAGAACCTACGTAGGGGGTCAGGTGCGATTCATCTAGCTGGAGGGTTGAAAACAGTTGTGGGTACATGATGTCGACCGAGCTGTCTTGGTCGACTAAGATCCGGAGAACATCAAAGTTAGCCATCTGGGCTCTCACGAGTAGCATGATGCTTGAGTTAGGAACCCCACCGAGCAGTTCCTCGCGGTAGAAAGAGATGAGGACCGATTCTCCCTGGGCTTTGTCGAGCGTGGTACTTCTGTTAGAGCTCGTGCTGAGAAGATGCTCGAATTTCATTTTAACGGAGCCCACAATAACTTTGTTGAAGCCCCCTCCGGAGATGACCATGGCGGAGGGGAAAATTTCCCATGGGATATGTAATGCGGAGTAGGGGGAGCGCTAAGCTCCTCAGGAACATAGAAGTCTTCAGGTCATGACTCGCTCATGGCGACCTGAAGGGCTGTCTCTTCCGAGGAAGACACCTTTTCCTCGACTTTCTTCGACTCCTGGGCGTCCTGCCGAGGAGTTTCTCTCTTCTTGGTAAACTACTCAGGTGGCCGTACCTGATCAGTATCTCGATGGCATCCTTCAGGTGGATGCAGTCGTCAGTTGTGTGGCCGTGAATTTTGTGGAAACGACAGTATTTCGACTTGTCAGCATTCGGCTTGGCCGGTATCTTCTTAGGGAATCGAACCCCTGCTTGCTTAAACTCTGAATTGGCACATTCAGAGAGGATTTTCTCCCTGGAGACGGTCAGGGGAGTATATTCATGGAAGCGGGCAAAGGGTCCCTTGTTGTCTCGGGACTCTCGGGGCGATCTTCACGTCTTCGCTCTCCCGACGAGATGTCGAGGGTTCATCATTCTTGGAGGTCCGGGCACTCTCCTGGTGGCGTCAGACCCGCGTGGAGCTGGCCGCTTCTTTCTCTTGGTACTGGATATATGCTTGCGCCTTGAGGAGGAAGGCGTCTAGAGTCCTCGGAGTTTCAATGCCAACAGCTTTGGCGAATTCTGTACGGGGACAAAGTCCTCGCTCGAGCAAGAACTTCTTTATGTCATCGGTCAATGCTCTTTCCTCGACGGAGGGGATCTTGGCCGGGTAGACTCCTCTAGGACCCCAATCCTCGCGTTTTTTTGGAGGATTAGGAGGTTGGTTTTGTTGATAGCTTCAAGAAGGGCCGCCACGGCCGAGTCGGCGTTGGGCGGAACATGAACGGGCTGGTGGTCCAGGTGAGACTGATCTTCAACATGATCAGCGTGAGCAGGGGAGGGAGACGCGGTGGCCCCATCTCTCAGATGATGGGCGTCACCTCGAGGGAAAGGCGCAGCTCCGTCAGCATCAGTCTTACTGACGGGAAGGAAAGCGGAATTGCGAGCATCATGAATGTGATCTTGGTCTGCCATGATCGGAATCTTGGAGAAAGAAAAGGTTGTTTTGGTCTTGAATCTACGAGGGATGTTAGACGGGGATAACAAAATTTCCCACAGACGACGCCACTGATCTTGACGGCTGATCAGAACCTAAGTTAGGCCAAGGATGACGTCTATGATGTTGGGTGTGAGTGATGAGGAGGGGGTGTACCTGCAAGGCACTCCAATGCTAAAGGAAGAATCGGGAGAGAAAGAGAAAGACAAGTATAAAGTATGTATTTCGTAGGGTGATTTTTGGATACCTGACCCTCTCAAATGAGAGGGTTTTTATAGTGCCCCAAACACGTGCCCAACGGTCCCTATTTTTAGGGCGGAATAATCGTTTCCCGAAGAATAGGTAACTGCCAAAAACTAGCCGTTAGGACGGGCAGAGGTGCCCGAAACTAGCCGTTGCCACGGGCAAAGGCGCAGTTGCGGGCACAGGCGTCGTGCCTGTTTCTAGATGGTGGAGCCGTACGTGACGAGCAGGAACTACCGAGGAGGGGTAGATGACCCATAGGGTTATCCGACCATATGTGCCTGGTAGGAGGGCAGAAAGGTAAACGCTGCCCCAAATTGGCTGGACTTAGGCAATTGGGCTGTTCTGGGAGCAGAAGTGGATTGAGCCATTCCTAGTCATTGGGCCAGTCTGGAACAAATGGTTTTTACAAAATGACATCCACACACATCCAATAACATTCTATTTTTTTTAACGGTTTTTAAGTTTTTAAAATCGATATACAATTTTAATCTTGATTGATTTGAATTTGAACAGCCCTACCACTTTCTAAGAGAAGGAAAGTCTTCTACAAATAATCTTGACAAATCTTATAAAATCTCTTATTTCTCTTCAACACTATTATAGAAGTATATTTTTTTCTAGTAGTCTATGATTAAAACTCTACACTATAGAATTCAAGGTCGGCCTTTAGCTGGCACATCAGGAGCTGTAGCACTGGGCCCCAAATTTTTGGGGGCCCAACTATTTTTTTAAAAATAAAACTATACATTTTACACCTGTTTTTTTTAAAGTAGGTGTTAAAGTATAATATTTTTAAAATCTATTTTACATTTGTTTGTTAAAAATAGGTGTTAAATTATATTTTATTTTCAAAATTTATAATTTTATACCGATTTATCGAAAATTCAATATAAATTCATATTTTTTAGGCCTATTTTTTTAAATTAGATCAGGGCCTCCGAATTGATTGGGCCGACCCTGATAGAATTGAATAAATGAAATGTATATTTCAAACATGCGTTTGTGCAGCTAGATTTCTTATCATTTGTACTCACTTAAAACTTTATATATATATATATATATATATATATATTGTTAAGAACATGTAACTAACTAACCCTTAATATACTTACATAACTAACTTAGGCTAGTGATGATAGTTATATTGATACCTCTACACAAGTTGTAATATAGATATTACATAGGCCTAACTTGGATAAAAGCAAGGTAAACAATGGAGCATGAAGTGACTTGGTTAGAACATCTGTCAATTGAGAGCTAGAAGGTACAAGAAGTATACAAATTAACTTTGACTGCAGCTTTTCTCGAATTATATGGCAGTCCAACTCATTGTGTTTGCTATGCTCATGGAAAGTAGGATTAAGGGCAAGATAAATTGCAAACTTGTTGTCACAGTACAACGAAGCAGGGCCAGAAAATTTGATGTGAAAATGTGCTAAGAGTTAACATAACCATTGGATTTCACATGTCAAAGATGCTAATGCGCGATATTCCACCTCAGTGGAAGATCTAGACATTGTATTCATCTTCTTTGAACGCCAAGAAATGAGAGAATTGTTAGAACAAGATTTGTTCATGACATATATTCTTTGGGTTTTGATGATAACAAAGTATTGAGAGAACAATGGTGTTATCTAATGTGTGTTCCAAGTATGCAGGTTCTAAAGCTTAAAGAGAATACTTTTAAAATTTGATATAAGGATGCTTTGAGAGAAGCTGAGTTTCTAGCCTCTGGTGGTTCAAAATCTAAAGAACAGTCTCTAATTGATGTCTGGCGTAGATTCTGAAACTGAAGGCGGCCTCAACATCAAAAGAGCAACATATTATCTCTACACTTAGTAAATGTATCGGCTTCTGGTGAACATTCAGAGTTAGTAATAAAACTAAAGTTATCCGTATTACAGAAAGCAAACTGCATTGTCAAATCAGTTTGTCAGCTAGAGTCTATGTTCATAAGGCTCAAGAAGAGTTGACATGTTTTACTGATATCTACTCTTAACAGATATATAGTACAAGATTACATGGAAGACGCAATGGTTAAACAAGCTACACAATAGATTAAGATATTTTGGTGTATCTATCTTCAACGTCTCTTGTACTATGGAGAAATAAAGACACTTGTACAAGTTATTTCTTCCAACGGCTAGTCTTCTACAACTGCTATATAAGTAGCTGAAGATTCAATCTGAATTTTCAACAAGGAACAAGGAGCTAATAGAGAAGGAAAACTAAGAAGGATAAGATTGTTTTACACTTTTATCTGGATGGAGGAATAACAAGATTAACAATAAGCAACACAATTGAGTATGTAGAATTTCTGTTATTTGTTGTAAATTGTACAAAGCCTTAAGATTTCTTAAACATTGAATATCTTTGAAATCGTACGTGCTTAAGGTCTTTGTGGTGATTACCTTGTACCTCTAATTTTGTATCTAGTACACCTTGTTCTCTATTATGTTAAACAGGTTGTTTAGTAGTTTAGATAAAGTATCTTGTTATGTGCTTAAGCATCAAAGTCTCTTGCTGAGAAACTTGAGCCAAGTAAGTCTCCTGCTATGTGCTTGAGCATTGAAAGTCTGGATCAGTTGTTGATTAAGTAAGAAATTCTTGTACTGCGAGTCTGAGCAGAAGTCTTGTACTTGAGGGTATGAGCTGAAGTCTTGGGTTCGTGGAACCTGAGCAAGGAAGTCTTAGTTTGCAGTCTGAGCAAGGAAGTCTTGGGTTCATGAAACCTAAGTAGGAAGCCTTGGACTTGAGGGTATGAGCAAGGAAGTGTTGAGCCTGAGGGGCTTGAGCAAGGAAGTCTTGGATTCGTGGAATCTAAGCAGGAAGTCTTGGACTTGAGGGGTTTAAGCAGGAAGTCTCGGGCTGAGGGTCTGAGTAAGAAAAGTCTTATGCTTAAGTGCATAAGAGATTATAATCATGATTTGATTATAGTGAAAAATCTCTTGTGCTGCAAGGGGACTGAACTACTCTTAGTTGGTAGGCACTAGGATAAATCTGTGTGTTCTTTATCTTTTATTTGCTTTAGTTAACATTTTGCTGCAACGTATTAATCAGGATCTGAACATCAGTTTAGATTATGAACTCTGATCAGAGACGAAGTTAAGAAATGGAAAACACAATTCAACCCCCATTCTTGTGTATTTTTCTCACCTCCAAGAATTGCCAAGTAATACACAATATCCAATAACGGATTTTCATGTGTCTGGGGCATCAAGCCCAATCAGAATCTGCAAGACCATGTAACTTGAGTTGACTGGAACTATTAAAAATAATGCCTTGAGCAGGGAAGGCTTTCAAATATCTCAGAATTCAAGTGGCAGCTTGATAATGTGTAGTAAATGGATTGGCCACATACTGACTAGGATGTTGGATAAAATAAGAAATGCCAGACTGTATGTTAGTGAGGTACAAAAGTCGACCAATAGATTTTTGCAAGAGGAATGATCATCTAAGGGAACTCCTTCAGTAGATGATAGCTTTACATTAGTATCAAATGAAGTTGATGCAGGTTTAGCTCCAAGTAATCCCGTGTCTTCAAGAAATTCTAGGACATACTTTCTTTGGTTGAGGAAGATACCCTTGTTAGACCTAGCAATCTCTAATCCTAAAAAATATATGAGTTGGCCAAGGTCCTTAATGCGAAATTTGGTGTGCAAGAAAACCTTGATTGTGTTAACTTCAACAATGGAATCGCCTGTTAAAACAATGTCATCAACATACACCAGTAATGCGGTGAAACTATTAATAGAGGTTTTTGTATACAAGGAGTGATCAACCTCATATTGAACATATCTTAAAGAGAGTAATGCAGATGAAAGTTTAGCATGCCACTGGCGACTAGCCTTTTTCAATCCATATAAGGATTTTGTTAGCTTGCAAACTTTGTTGGAATTAGGAATACCATACCCAGGGGGAAGAGACATGTACACTTCTTCCTAGAGATCTCCATGAAGAAAAACATTATTAACATCAATTTGCCCAAGATTCCAATGCTTAACAGCTGCAAGTGATATGAGGACTCTAACTGTAGTGATTTTTGCAACAGGAGAGACAATATCAAAATAGTCAACACCCTCTAATTATGTGTAGCCCTTGGCTACCAACCTAGCCTTGTATCTCTCTGTGGTCCCATTTGCATGATACTTAACCTTATAAACCCATTTTCAACCAACTGGAATTTTAGATATAGGAAGATCCACAATGATCCAAGTTTGGTTGTCATTAAGAGCAGACATCTCAACATTCATGGCCCTGTTTCCAACAAACATGTTTTGATGCTTGGCTATAAGATTTTGGTTCAAGAATGGATAAAATGGTGCAACAAAAGTTTTTGTAAGTATGAGAATAATTATCATATGATAAATAGTTAGAAATAGGATAAGGAGTGGAAGTAGAGAGATTAATCGAAGAGTTGGGAAGAAGACTACAATGATAATATTTGAGATAACTTGGAGGATTTTTTGATCTATTAGATTTCCTACTAGGTGGAAGAGATGTAGTAGGTGAGGTATTATTGAGATCTGTATCCAGGATGTGATTAGTGTAATCACTGATGACATTAGGGTAAAAGTCTATAACAACAGGACTTGGATGGTTTAAAGGTGAAATGTGGGGACTAGGTGATATGGTTGGGTCAGGGGTCGAAGGTACACCAGATGTGCTTGGAATGGAAATTATATTTGTATCAGGTACATCAGATACAACAGGGACTATTTCAGTGTTAAGGTCATAAGCATTGTCCATAGGCTTAAGTGGTTGGTCAGATGGGGGTTTTGTAACATTTTTGAAAGGAAAGTATGTTTCATAAAAGATGATATTGCGTGACACAAACAAATCATGAGATTGTAGGTAATAGAGCAAGTGACCTTTTATACCATCTTTATACTCAATAAAAATATCCTTTCTGGCCCTAGCTTGAAACTTTGTCCTATGGGTCTGTAGAGTGGTTGCAAAATAAAGACAACCAAACACTTTTAACTGAATGATGATAGGGAAAATATTGAATAACATTTCATAAGGACATTTGGATTGTAACAATGGATTAGGGATCATATTGATCAAGTGAACTGTATGCTTATTGCTAAAGTTCTACAAGTTTAGAGGAATGTTAAAATGAAATATAATTGCTCTAGCCACATTTAATATATGCTGATGATTTCTCTCAACTACCCCATTTTGTTGGGGAGTTTCCACACAAGATTTTTTATGGTTAATTCCTTTAGAAAGAAAAAAAGAATGTAAGGCCAAAAACTCAGAGCCATTGTCTGATCTAAAACACTTGAGTGTAGTGTTGAATTGATTTTCTAGTTAGGAAACAAAGTAAACTATGCTCTGTTTGGTTTAAGACTTTATTTTAAGAAATATGACCCATATAAACCTAGAGTAATCATCTATAAGGGTAAGACGATATTTGTGGCCCAAAATAGATTCAGTGGCAAATGGTCCCTACAAGTCAGCATGTAAATTTTCAAAAGGTGAATGATTATTAGTAATACTATTTGGAAAAGGTAGTCTCTTTATTTTTGCATAATGGCACGAATCACAAGGATTCATGTTATTTTTACAAGATGTTAGAGGAAAACTCTTAGCTAGAATTTGTAAACTAGAATGAGAAGCATGACCTAATCTTAAATGCCATGTTTCAAAAGAATTAGAAACAACAGAATTACAGGGATGGATAACAACATGAGTATCTATGATATATAGGCCTATTTGCAAGCTAGTTGTACCAATTGTTTTCTTTGAATGCTTCTGCAAAATGTGACACATGTTTGAGGAAAAATTTAGATGAGATTCATTGTTACTAGTCAACTTAGAAACAAAAATAAGATTGGCATGAAAAGTGTGGATGTCTAGAACATTATACAAGATCAAAGAAGAAGAAATAACAACATTCCCAGCTATACAAGCATTCATAAGAGAACCATCAGGTAAAGCTACAAAAAAAAGAATAATGGTTTGATAAGAGGTAAAAGAATCGAGGTTAAATGTAATATGATCAGTAGCACATGTATCTAATATCCAGAGATTAGGATTCTTACCAATGTTTGAGGAAGAATGAGAGTTCAAGGAAAAGGGAGAGATGATGATGGAGTTGACAGTAGGATTGGGTTTGGACTGTTGGAGTAAGGCACGAATGATTTGAAACTCTTCTTGAGTAAAACCAAAAGAGGAGCAAGATGAATCTTCCATAGGAGGATTATTTGAAGCATTGTTGGTCTGAGAATGTGAAGAACTGTTTGTAGTATGCTGACTTTTCCCTTTCTGCTTAAAACTAGGTGGATAACCATGCTTCAAGAAACGTGTATACACTGCGTGATTGGTTCTTCTACAATGAATACAAACTCAATTTACTCTTTTTGAAGGATGAGTCAATTTCCATTTCTGAAACTGATAGCATTTTCCATTAGAAGGACCTTGAACATGTAATGTTGTAACTACAAAATCAATAGATTCAATGGGAGTAGCGATGTTCAGCTCTCATTCTTGTTGAATAACCATCGAAAAAACTTATCAATATTAGGTCAAGGGTTCATCATCATTATCTGTGATTTAGAGTGTGTAAACTGCTCATTTAAGCCTTTCAGCAACCTAGTCACATAGTCTTGTTCACAGTATGTTTTGGTAGAATCAACAGCACGACAAGAACAAGCAAAAAAACATTTACAACAAGGGAGGGGACGATAATTTTCCAGTTCGTCCCAAAGCATTTTTAGTTGTGTGAAATATTCAGAAACACCAAAAGTACCTTGGCGAAAACGGTAGAGTTCTTCTTGAATATCTGAAATGCGGAAAATGTCGCTTTGCAAAAACCTAATTTGAATATTTTTTCAAACACTCGCTGCTGTGACGATCCATAAAACATATTTCACAATAGAATCTGAAATTGAATGTTGAATCCAAGAAAGAACCACAGTGTTGCATCGAATCCATTGAGGAAACAACGGACCAGAAACAAAAGGTTTGGGAAAGGAACCGCCGATGAACTTATCTTTGTTCTTGGAGATTAACAAAAGATGCATTGATCGTGACCAGATGTGGTTGTTCTTGTTATCCAATAGTGGAGCAACAAGAATCAGTGCAAGAATCTCGTTTGGATGAAGATAGTAGGGATTTACAGATTTTGGTACAAAATCTGAGTAGCTCTGGTGATCCATAAAAAGAGCAGGAGAACCTCGAAGAATGAGGGTTCAAGATCTAAATTGGGAAAGGATAACACAAAGAAAAAGAAGAATTCAAGATTTGAAACAAGAGAGATGAAGAATATTGGTCACCAGAGCTCATTAAGCTCTGATACCATGACAATGTTGTAAAAATGAAAGAGATTGGAAGAAAATGATTTCCATTATGATTGAATAATCCGTACAACTTGCATATTACTCTCTCTCCCTCACTCTCTCTCTCTCTCTCTCTCTCTCTATATATATATATATATATATATATATATATATATATATTGTTATGTACATGTAACTAACTAACCCTTAATGTACTTACATAACTAACTTAGGCTACTGATGATAGTTATGTTGATAGAGACGAAGAAGAGAAAGAGAAGAGAGAAATAATATTGCATTATTCTCATTATCAATGTCAATTTCAAGTACAATATGAGTCACTTTTTTAGGACATATGTAATAATTGAAAAATCAATATGAAATTTCCTAATTGATGAACATCCATAATCATGTCATTTATAACACTTCTCCTTGGATGTCCATAAAGAGTATTCTCAGTTAAAAACTTACTAGAAAAAGCCCAGTGAGAAAAATTCTAGTGAAGGAAAAATAATAGAACATTCTTTGCGAGAGAACTACCTCGTTACTAATCAATACAAATGATTACAAATAAGAAAAGAAATTATAAGGAGACAATCATCAATTATTCATAAAAGTCTCCATTGGATGTTTGATTAGGATATGCCTCGATAAATCTTACTAGAAAAAATCCAGTGAGAAAAATTCTAGTTGGTTAAAAGTTCTATTTGTGAATGACTTTGAGAAAATGTCTAGAAGATTATCACTTGAACGAATTTGTTTGATGCTTATATCATCAGCTTTTGGAAGATCATGAGTGAAAAGAAACTTTGGAGAAATATATTTAGTTCGGTCTCTTTTAATGTAACTATCTTTTAATTGAGCGATACATGCAATATTGTCTTTATAAATGATTGTTATGGGTTGTTGAGTATTCTCGACTTGCCTCATGTAGTGCTAAAAATTGCTTCATGATTAGATGAAGTCGTTGCAATGGTTTGTTTCATAGGTCTCCATGAAGTAGTTGTACCACCATACGTAAACAAATAATTTATTTGTGATCTACCATTATGAGGGTCTAACAAGTAACATGCATTTGCATAACCTGTTAATTCTAATTTGAATACTTTGGAATAAAACAAACTCACGCCTATTTACCCTTACGATAAACAAGTATATGTTTGACTTCGTTCAAATGTCTTCGTGTAAGTGAATAACTATATCTTTCTAATAGAGTAATAGAAATTGATATATCGTGGTCTGTATAATTAACAAGATAGATCAATGCTTGAACTACACTAAGATATAGTACTTCAGGACCAATTCGTTTTTCATCATCTTCTCGAGGTCTAAAAAAAGTTTCTACACTTCAAATGATCTAATATCATCTGGATACACGACATACGAGATTTGTCCATATACAAATGTTTTAACACATTTTTTATATAACATTCTTAATGTAGAAATATTCTAGTGTCCAAATGCTCAATATGTAAACTTAGACATAACTTTGTCTTTTCTATATTCTTTATCTTAAACTGTTTCTTTAAGAGATTTATATCTTTTGGAATCTTCTCAGGACTTTCAATCATTTTTTATGTCATCGACATAAACAACTATTATATAAAATAATTTTTTTAGATCTTTTCATAAAAATATAAGGATATATGGACTTATTTGTACATATCTTCCTTAACAAATATTACATATGTCCATGTTGTTTTAACCCATAACGATACTTGTTTAATTTGATGGAGCAACTATCAAGTGATATATTAAACCTTTAAGAATTTAAGTAAATGTCACAATCAAGTGAGCTGTATAAATATTCTTTATGAACATTTAATGGAGAGAGTTATAAATAACATGATTATGAATGTCCATTGATTAGGAGATTTCAAATTGATTTTCCAACTATTACTAGCATGTTTGGATTGGTTTTGGAAGACCCAAAATCAATTCTAGAGATGTAAAATTGATTTTAGGTAATTTTGAGGTGTTTGTTTTATCAAAAGTAGAATTGATTCTATCTTCTGAATTGATTTTACTTGAAGGCAGAATTTGTAGCTTCTACCTCTATAATTGATTATGTGTGATTTTTACACTGAAATTTTATTATTTAACTCATTCTTACATAAATGTATCCAAACATAAATCAATTAAGTTAAACTCAATTCTACTAAAATCAATTATACCATACTCAATTCTACTAGAATCAATTATGTTCCCTGCCAATCCAAACACACTATATATGTCATATAAATAAAATTAATATTGTTTTGTAATCCTTTTAAGATTATTGATAATTTAACAAGATATAATATCAAAATACATGGGTGATGAAAAAAAGTAAAATAATGAATTAATATTATCTCTAATAATTAGGACTTCAATTTTGTCATTTTAAGATCTGAATGAGTTTCAAAACGATAACATGTTAAGAAATTAATAAAACACAATATAATAGAAAAGTTAAAAAACAATAGAATTTAATTGATATATACTGAAAGTGTAAATTTTTTTATACTGTTAATTAATTATAATTGTTATTTATTTAAAATGATTGACTTTTATTTTAACCACTTGAAAAATAATATCAACGGATGGTTGTGATACATTAATAGTGTAAAATTTTTTACACTAAAAATGTACAATAATTAGTCTCAAAACAATATAATAGGAAAGTAAGAAGCAATATAATATCTCATTATCAATATCAATTTACAATATATAAGACATATTAATAAGAGTTTAATTGATATGCACTAACAGTGTAAAATAGTTTTACACTGTCATCTAATTAAAACCTATCATTTTGCCATGTCATTTATTTAAAATTACAGTCTGACTTGGCGGGATTCATGGTCGTGATTGGTTGACGAAGATGGTGAGGACAACACCTCCTGCATGAAGTGTAGTTAGAACAGTTCCTATCACATCATTTTCATAGTGGAGGTAGCTGGAATCTAGTAGAGCTATTTTGCAAAAAAACAGGTTGGTTCTTCCTTCCATGAAGAGAAAGGATGAGTCTGACAGCCCCAAAATGTAAGGCTGTATATCCTTCAGACTTCCAGTGGTTTATGAGATCCCGGGGAATCTCCAAAACTACGTACTGCTCCTGATTTGTAGCTTTTAGGCTGCATTGGTCTAGTCTGGATGACTGGGCATATTATTTCATTTGGGGGCGGTTTGTAGAGATAAGATTTCAGATGGATCTGGTAACACTTCTTTGTCTTTTGAAGATGTTGTACGGACTTAATAGAGGAGGTACTGTTTCGGCGATTTGAGCATCTTCTGGAACATGAGAGTACTCAATAAGGTTTTCTATTTTATGAGAATTAGCCTTTTTACAGAGTTTAGGAAGCGATAAAGAAGATGCAGTAATAATAGGTTGAGTGTTTGGTTCAGGTGTTTCCATGCTTAAGAGATTTTCTCCCTTACTCACTTTCTTTATTATATTCATACCATATGCACCCCTTCTTTCTGTACAGGCTCTGATACCACGATGTCCGGGAGCCTTACATATCATGAAACCCAGCCTTAATTGCAACTTTGGTCTCCCTATTTTATCTTTTTTTGAGTTTTGATCCCCCATTTTAAAAACCACGTTTTCAGTCCCTTTTTTAATTTTAATTTTCAATTTTAGTCCCTTAACCAATTTGAGAATAATTTTTAATGATGTGACACTTGTTTTGATGATGTGTCAATGTCAAATTATAATTATTTTTCCAGCTCATTATTATTAAATTTTTAATATTAATTAATTTAAAAGTATTTTATTAATACAATATATAATAATAATAAATTAAAAATTATTCAATAATATAAAAGGAGTTGAAAGAAAATACAATTGATACAATGAATGGAAAAGATTATATAAAATACAAACAAATTAGTTGATTTTTTAAGGAAAATAAAAAGAGTTAAAATAATAAAGCAAATGGAAAAGAACATCACAACACAAAAGCTCTCTTCCAGAAAATCTCTTCTTTGATGAAACCAGAAAATCTTTTTATTCTCTTTAATGTCAAATTATTCTCTAAATTAATGTCAAATTATTCTCTTTAGTCGTGAAATCCAGAAAATCTCTCTTCCTCTAATTTGAAAAACACAAACAAATAGCAACATCTTTCAAGCAAATCCAAACATAATTATTCATTCCACAAACCAAGCAAGAAACAAGACAAAATTATATGCAGAAAAAAGAGAGCTCGCGAAAGGGGCGGAACAAAACGGAATACCAATCGGCGGTGACCATTTACAACTCATAGTGTCAGTGAGTCAGAGAACAGAAAAAGGGTTGCAACGTGTTTTCTGGCAAGCATGGCGGTTGGCGTGCAAGGTGAACGGTAGCTGTGTGCCTTGCGCTTCCGACACGACGATTGTTCAGTTTTGTGATGGTGTTACGCAGTGAATTTTCAATTGAATGGTTTTGTGTGGAAATAGGGGTTCAGATCTAGGTTCACATTTTTCTTTCTTGTTTAATACTGTGATATTGTTGTGTTCATCATTGATGTTGAATATGAGAGAAAGTACTAGGGTTCTTTGTTTTGGGGAAAAACACCTTTTTTGGGAACAAGAAGAACAAGTCTTGAAAAAGAGTTGAGGATAATCAATTATTATTGAATAATTTTCAGTTTTTTATTATTATTATTATTAATGAAATACTTTTAAATAAATTAATATTAAATTTTTATATATAATAAGCTGGAAAAATTAATTATAATTAGACATTAACAAATCATTAAAACAAGTGCCAAATTAAAAATAAAACTTAAAAAAGGACTGAAAACGTGGTTTTTAAAATTAGAAAATCAATACTAAAAAAAAAATAAAATAGAAGCTCAAAATTGCAATTAAACCAATTAAAAAAGAAAAACAAGAAGGAAGAAGTTAACCCAGAAAATAACACTGGTTGGAGATAAAAGTTGAAGTTGCGTTCTCAAATTTCACTTATTTTTCTTGTACTTCTCAATTATCAAAGACGCGTCGCCTTCTTCTGGTCTTCTCTTTCCCCTCCTTTGGTGAGTTCATCCCTCTCAATTTCAATTTCGAATTTCAAACCCTGATTTTATCCCCACCCACACTCCAAATAATCGACAATTTTTTTGGAATTTGTTGCTCCTTCAAGATGACGACAATACGTAGGTTTTGCTGCAACGACCTTCTTCGTTTTACAAATGTCAATCTTGACCATCTCACTGAAACCGTAAGTTTTTCTTTCTGGTCCATGAACTCAATACAGTGCATTTCTAGGGTTCTTAAGTTTCTTGTTTGTTTCAGTTTAATATGTCATTCTACATGACCTATCTTGCGCGATGGCCCGACTATTTCCATGTTGCCGAAGGTCCCGGGAACCGAATTATGGGTTACAGTAAGTCTTTGCCCTTTCTGGTATCTTTTTGTTCTCTATGAAGCATGTTCTTTGCATAATGTAGGTTGGTTTGATTATCAAAAGAATATTCATATCAGATTGTGATAAAGCATTGACTTTTCTCCTTTCTTTTTACGCCTAAAATGTTAGGGTTTAGTAATTTTGTTTTCCTTGGGAAAGTGTAATTTGGTTTTGGAATTCATAGTGAAGAGAATGCAAGAAAAGGGACAGAATATTAGAGAATTTGAATACTTGTTGCGTAACATAGGGACAGTTTTAATTGTCTGAAACATTTACAATTGTCACTAAAAATATTTGTTACTAGAGAAGAAGTTAGACTGTCACCCTTAGATGGGTGAGACAGATGGATCAAGGCCCAATAACATACAATGAGTACAATGATAGGTGTACAACTAACATTGGGTAATAGTAAATTAGTAAGAGCACAAGATTAAGGAATGATTGTTGCCTTTGGTAGATTATCAACTTATTTCAGGATTTAGTGGTTTAAACTCCAGCAAGGTTTAGGATAAACACGAGACTCTTCCCAGTTGGTGACTTTATCTAGAAAACAAAAAGGACTTTTGTGGATTAGCTTCTAGCTTATGGGGATTTTGCAACTTATGTATATTTGGTTTCTGACTTCAATTTTTTTTCCTGCAAGGGATTATTGAAATCTTCATCCAAACTGGTTCAATGACACTTAAGATGCTTTTTTTTTTGTTTGCATCTGCTAATGCTTGATGCAGTTTATGTTTCTATTTAAAATTCACATCATGTGCCAAACTGATGAATTAAGTCATACTGTGTTTAATTTTCTAGTTTTTTCATCACCTTTGTGTAGAAGGCTATTGGATATTAACACCAATATCATTCATGTAGTTATGGGTAAAGTAGAGGGGCAAGGAGACTCTTGGCATGGTCATGTAACTGCGGTAACCGTTGCTCCAGAGTATCGCAGGCAACAGTTAGCCAAGAAACTAATGAATCTTCTGGAAGACATCAGTGACAATATGTAAGGCATGCATATATTTACATGATCTTTTTTTAATTTTATTTTTTCCAGTAGCTTTATGATAAATCATTGACTGCAATGGATAGCTTTCTTATTTCTCCAATCACTATAAATTTCCCTTTCGTCAGAGTTATTTTAATTTCAATGTTTTGAATAGGATTAAGTGGAGCAAGAGATTAAATATGTTGGTTTTGGGTTTGGGGATGAATTTGTGGTGAAATTCTGGAACGTGTTATCAATTGTGTGTGAGGGGGTCTTGATATAAGTTAGAATTTGATTTTGCAGTGACAAAGCGTACTTTGTTGATCTATTTGTGAGAGCATCAAATGCACCAGCCATCAAGATGTATGAAAAGGTAATGATTCTTTACTCTTCATTTCCAATTAAACCTTCTCTTACCTCCTTATGGGTTTATGGACAAGAATGTGTTAAATCGGTTTCTTTGTTGAACTTTAGAATGACCAAGGGGGTCTCTGAGCTGAACTACTTTTTCCCTATGCATTCCCTTGTTTTTTGAACTGGTAGGAGTATTCATGACCTGTAATTTCAACACTCAACTCCTTCATATACTAACAATTTGTTTTAGATTTTGGGAGGCTTCAAAAGCAGTTCCTTTTATAAGCCAGAAAAAATTGCTTTGTTAGGAAGTTCAAACATTGTGACAGGAGGCACAATTATCTCATTTGCATTGAGAGGAATCCCAATCAATCTGGCTGTAGTGTTCTACTACATGGCTTCGTGTGTCGTTTCCCTGTCTTGTTAGTGACTTGCAGTCAATACCCTCTACCATGAAAGAACTTTAGTTTCAGATCCAAGCCAACATGTTACAAATTCATAAACAGTTTTGCTAGTTTCCACAAAATCTGACTTCTCATTAGACTATGTGAGCACCAAATGAGAACTTCCCCCACCATCTTGGAGTACGGCAGCTGCAGCAAAGTAGATAAGTCTAAGCAATTAACATAAATGCCTTCTGTTTAAAAATTCCAATTGATTTCATTTTTTAGCTTGTTTCTGCCTAACTTATATTAATTTGTTGTAAAATGTCCATTGAGTTGAAATATTGTCTCAAAGGATTGGGAGTTTTCTTGCAAATTGCAATCATAAAACCGAGCCAATTTTATTGGGAAATTTGTGACTGGTTCATGTGATTTGGCTTAGTTCATGGGTAATCCGGTCCTACAGGCTGGTTTGTTCTGATTTTCAAAACAACGGACTAAACAAAGTTTTATTCAGATTGTGGTTTTTTGGTTCTTGGTTATTTTGTCCCACATCAGTCAGATAATATTTATAATTCAATATAATATATGTATGATTATGAATTTTATTATATCATATATTAATATATAATGTCATTGTAAATTGGATGTTAGGATCTTGAGACATGGACTTCCATTTGTTGGATTATGATATGTTTTCTTGATTAGATTAGGATTTTCTAAGCCTGAAGCTTGAATTGCTAACTAGTTATTTTCCTATTTGACATCTTAGCTTGGCTATGTGATATATCGACGAGTGCTACGTTATTATTCCGGGGAAGAAGATGGATTGGGTATGGTTCCATATTTTTGTTTCCCCTTCATCTCTTATTCTCTTTAAACAAAGTTCATGTCATCATTTATTTATTTATTTATTTATTTATTGTCATTGTTTACCTTTGTTTTTCAGATATGAGAAAAGCATTATCTCATGATGTTGAAAAGAAGTCCATCATCCCTCTTAAACGGCCTGTAACTCCTGATGAATTAGAGTATGACTAAATTTGTTTTTATGCAACTATGTTGCATGAACTTATTTTGGTCTTTAAACAAATATATCAATTGCGTTTTGTAGTTATATTTCTGTTCGACTATGTTGAACTTATTTATTCTTAAACGACCTGTAACTCTCGATGAATTAGAGTGTGACTAAATTTCATTAGTTGCATGAGCTTATTTTGTGTCTTAAACTAATAATATATTGATGGCGTATTGGAAGTTATATTTGAAAAAACTTGTTATAGTAGATTCAACCATACTTATGAAGGACCCTCACGATATGAGTCTGGCACCACCCTACCTTTAGAAGCAGGAAAGACGTTTCTTTTGATAAAAGCTTTGCACCGGTTTTGAGAAAAAAAAAAAATGATCAAAGAGAATAGTAGAATATAATATTAATATAAGTTGCCATAAACTTGTGAAAAGAAAACATATAAAATGGAGGTATGACAAAAAGAGTGATACAATAACCGTGTGTAAACTGTCAGTCATGTATTCCATCAGATCATGCATATATTTTAAAATTCTTTTAATGATATGGCAGTAGATTTTCTATTGGATGGCATATACTCTGTCAGGGCATTTAGTAAAAATATATATAAGAAAATTTATTTTTAGGTTTAATGAATAATTCATATATCAAGAAAATTTATTTTTAGGTTTAATGAATAATTCATATATTTAAAATGTATAATAGACTATATATTGAATATTTAATAAATCTAAAAAATTATTTTTTTTAGAAGATAAATAGGACCAGAATATTAAGATGGTAGGGGTCAATAATCTGCAGGATAAGACACATTTATTGTTTACTGTTCATTGTTCGGCTTGTCATAAAGTCACTAATAGATTATGTCACATTTGTTGGGTGAACAATTGTCACCAAACTTGCAAGAAATTTTAAAGGAGATTGGTGTATGGGCGCAACAAGCGCATGTTTTTTTTTTTTTTTTAATTTAATTTGATTTTTGTTGTTGTATACTTTCACGAAAGTCAAACAAAATCGTTTGTTTGGTTCATCCAAATTAACATTTTATCTACAAGTATATATAAAAGCAAAACTGGTCTATAATCTATATAATATATAAAAAAATATTTTGTTTTGGTGTAGTCTTTTTTTCTGCCCTTTTTATCTTTACTTTATTTTATAATTTACTTATAAACTTCTTATTATTAATTTCTACATAATTTTCTATTATTAATTTTTACATAATGTTTTTTTATTAAAATTATATTTAAATAAAACTATCATTTATATTTCATTCATACGTGTCCGTCTGGACGCTAGTTATACATAAAAATAAAACTTGATTTTTATACGTGTCTGTCTGGACGCTAGTTATACATAAAAATAAAACTTGATTTTGGTGTAGTATATATATTTTTTTTCAATTATACCTTTTTCAGTTTTTATTTTAAATTTTAATTTCTCTTTTTCTAACCGTTATGTGGCAGTTTGCACGCTTCTTTCATTCAGTTTTTTTTAAAATTATTTAAACTAAAATAAAAAAATAAACATAAAAAATACCGTTTATATTTTTATCCGTCTACGCATTATTAAAGCGGACGGACGGACACGTCTGGACGCTAGTACTATTAATATAAATGCATAATCTAAAATAAAATAAAAAATATATAAAAGTAATAAAAAAATACAATATTTTTTTAAGATTATACTACAAATATAATATGTAAAATAAAATAATTAATAATAAAAGACATGTGTTTTTTTAAAAGTTATTATAAATATTAACAATTTATTTACATTGACACATAAATATAACTCAACAATTACATATTAGTTAAACTGTTTCACCCTAAAAAAATATGTTTAAAGTTCAAGTTTAAGTGATCAGTTTTTAATATCATGAAATTGATATTTGGACAAATAGAAGTTTGGTTTTTATTGATTTTAGCATCTAACTTAGTAAGGGTATATAATAGGGGATAGAGATGTCTCAAGGCTTTAATTAGATAATATCTAATTAGTTCCAAGAGGTTAGTATGATGATAAAATATTAATGTTTTTTTTCATCTTTAACCGGACAACATGAAGAGAGTAATAAAAACACGATTTTTTTAGTATGCATTCAAACAAAGAGTAATTCATGTTAACAAGGTTTGAATCTCTGAAATGTTTGAGAAACTCACACTAACATAATAACTAAATTGAAATCGGTCTTCTAAGTTGCACACTAGACTAAAAATGAGAATATGTCTGCCCGATCTATAGAGATCTATTGCGTGGCATATGTAAGGCCTAACCTAGTCTATTTTAAAAAATATTTAAAATTAAGTTTTTTAAAAATCTATTTAATTAAATAGGATATATTTAAGTTATTAAAAAAAATATATAAAATCTTATAGATCGACTTATATATGTATATATATTAAAAAATATGCTAAATAATGTATACAATTCCTTGTTCTCTATGTAACAAAAAGGTGAAATGGACTTGAAAGCCGAAATGTGAAATATGCTTTTAAATAGACTTTTAGGGCAGACCGCACTTTTAAAAAGGCTATGTCAGGCTAAAAAATTCTTAAAATAGGCCATAAGTCAGGCCTTAAAAATTTATCGTAAGCCAGACTCAGACCTTTTAAGGGTTTGCCTAGCGTGGCTTACACTAGACCACCATAACCTACTTGTCTCGAGTTTGTTAATGCACTACCTTCAACCCAAGTATCGTTGTAATCACGTTGCAAACATATGTCCAAGCCGCCGAAAGGAAGAAAAATATGAGTTACCAAATATTCGCTATGATGTGTGATGTTGTGAAAAAGTTGAAGCAATAGAAATAACCGATGATTATTCTCTTTAAACAAAGTTCATGTCATCATTTATTTATTTATTTATTTATTGTCATTGTTTACCTTTGTTTTTCAGATATGAGAAAAGCATTATCTCATGATGTTGAAAAGAAGTCCATCATCCCTCTTAAACGGCCTGTAACTCCTGATGAATTAGAGTATGACTAAATTTGTTTTTATGCAACTATGTTGCATGAACTTATTTTGGTCTTTAAACAAATATATCAATTGCGTTTTGTAGTTATATTTCTGTTCGACTATGTTGAACTTATTTATTCTTAAACGACCTGTAACTCTCGATGAATTAGAGTGTGACTAAATTTCATTAGTTGCATGAGCTTATTTTGTGCCTTAAACTAATAATATATTGATGGCGTATTGGAAGTTATATTTGAAAAAACTTGTTATAGTAGATTCAACCATACTTATGAAGGACCCTCACGATATGAGTCTGGCACCACCCTACCTTTAGACGCAGGAAAGACGTTTCTTTTGATAAAAGCTTTGCACCGGTTTTGAGAAAAAAAAAATGATCAAAGAGAATAGTAGAATATAATATTAATATAAGTTGCCATAAATGTGTGAAAAGAAAACATAAAATGGAGGTATGACAAAAAGAGTGATACAATAACCGTGTGTAAATTGTCAGTCATGTATTCCATCAGATCATGCATATATTTTAAAATTCTTTTAATGATATGGCACTAGATTTTCTATTGGATGGCATATACTCTGTCAGGCATATTCATTAAAAATTTATATAAGAAAATTTATTTTTAGGTTTAATGAATAATTCATATATCAAGAAAATTTATTTTTAGGTTTAATGAATAATTCATATATCAGAAATGTATAATAGACTATATATTGAATATTTAATAAATCTAAAAATTTAATTTTTTTAGAAGATAAATAGGACCAGAATATTAAGATGGTAGGGGTCAATAATCTGCAGGATAAGACGCATTTATTGTTTACTGTTCATAGTTCGGCTTGTCATAAAGTCACTAATAGATTATGTCACATTTGTTGGCTGAACAATTGTCACCAAACTTGCAAGAAATTTTAAAGGAGATTGGTGTATGGGCGCAACAAGCGCATCTTTTTTTTTTTTTAATTTAATTTGATTTTTTTTTTTTTTTTGTATATTTTCACGAAAGTCAAACAAAATCGTTTGTTTGGTTCATCCAAATTAACATTTTATCTATAAGTATATATAAAAGCAAAATTTGTCTATAATCTATATAATATATAAAAAAAATATTTTGTGTTGGTGTAGTCTTTTTTCTGCCATTTTTATCTTTATTTTATTTTATAATTTACTTATTAACTTCTGTATAACTTTCTATTATTAACTTTCACATGTTTTAAAAAAAAAAATATATATTTATATAAAACTATCATTTATATTTCATTCATACGTGTCCGTCTGGACGCTAGTTATACATAAAAATAAAATTTGATTTTGGTGTAGTCTATATATTTTTTTTCAATTATACTTTTCAGTTTTTATTTTAAATTTTAATTTCTCTTTTTCTAACCGTTATGTGGCAGTTTGCACGCTTCTTTCATTCAATTTTTTTAAAAATTATTTAAACTAAAATAAAAAAATAAACATAAAAAATACCGTTTATATTTTTACCCGTCTGCGCATTATTAAAGCGGACGGACGGGCACGTCTGGACGCTAGTACTATTAATATAAATTCATAATTTAAAATAAAATAAAAAATATATAAAAGTAATAAAAAATACAATATTTTTTTAAGATTATACTACAAATATAATATGAAAAATAAAATAATTAATAATAAAAGACAGGTGTTTTTTTTAAAAGTTATTATAAATATTAACAATTTATTTACATTGATACATAAATATAACTCAACAAGTTAAACTGTTTCACCATGTTTAAAGTTCAAGTTTAAGTGATCAGTTTTTAATATCATGAAATTGATATTTGGACAAATAGAAGTTTGGTTTTTATTGATTTTAGCATCTAATTTAGTAAGGGTATATAATAGAGGATAGAGATGTCTCAAGGCTTTAATTAGATAATATCTAATTAGTTCCAAGAGGTTAGTATGATGATAAAATATTAATGTTTTTTTGATCTTTAACCGGACAACATGAAGAGAGTAATAAAAACACGATTTTTTTAGTATGCATTCAAACAAAGAGTAATTCATGTTAACAAGGTTTGAATCTCTGAAATGTTTGAGAAACTCACACTAACATAATAACTAAATTGAAATCGGTCTTCTAAGTTGCACACTAGACTAGAAATGAGAATATGTCTAACCGATCTATAGAGATCTATTGCGTGGCATATGTAAGGCCTGACCTAGTCTATTTTAAAAAATATTTAAACTTAAGTTTTTTAAAAATCTATTTAATTAAATAGGACATATTTAAGTTATTAAAAAAATATATAAAATCTTATAGATCGACTTATATATGTATATATATTAAAAAATCTGCTAAATAATGTATATAATTCCTTGTTCTCTATGTAACAAAAAGGTGAAATGAACTTGAAAGCCGTAATGTGAAATATGCTTTTAAATAGACTTTTAGGGCACACCGCACTTCTAAAAAGGTTATGTCAGGCTAAAAAATTCTTAAAATAGGCCATAAGTCAGACTTAGACTTTAAAAATTTATCGTAGGCCAGACTTAGGCCTTTTAAGGGTTTGCCTAGCGTGGCTTACACTATACCACCATAACCTACTTGTCTCGAGTTTGTTAATGCACTACCTTCAACCCAAGTATCATTGTAAACACGTTGCAAACATATGTCCAAGCCGCCGAAAGGAAGAAAAATCTGAGTTACCAAATATTCGCTATGATGTGTGACGTTGTGAAAAAGTTGAAGCAATAGAAATAACCGATGATTGTGTTCCTTCAAAGACATGTTTATTTGATGTACTTCGTGGGCTCCACGTAATCAAATGAGTTATGTTACCTAACTCGGTAACTATATTTTGTATAGAATTTAAGAAGTTCACACAATCAAATTCAAGAACCCTTAATGCATGAGGTAACTTCTATATCCAATTTCAAAGATCGTCAATTTATCATAGCGAGCATTCACATATCATAGCAAGCAAAAAGACGATCACACGCTTGTCAATTAATTAATAGAAAAACCCTCAATTTATCAATAAAACACAATAAAATGCGTGTATGAACTTTTTAAATGTGTATTCACTTAATACATGTAAAAAGAACAAAGAAAACACATAAATAATAGCCAAAACACTTTTCAAGAAAATATGTTCGCCAAGTTAAGAACAGGGTTTCGCTAAGCGAGCAATGAAGACACAAGAGTATTCAAAGCCAAGTAGCTTCAATTTTAAGCAACAAAGCTCGCTAAGCGCAATATCAAACTCGTTAAGTGAGTTATGACAGTTCATTTCTTCTTGGCTAAGTTACTTCAGAGGCAATGAAGAGTTTGCTTAGGGATGTCAACAGGGCAGGGATTGTGCGGAGGATGCTTCCCGTCCCCCGCCCCACCCCCAATGTTTTCCCCATCCACATCCCTAATCCCTGCCACGGGGGAATGTTATTCTCCATCCCCATCCCCACAGATCCCCACGGAGAATCGAAGATCCACGAAGATCGAATCTTAAATTTTTTTTATCCTTTTCAATCAAAACTATGACATTAGCATTTCGTTATTATTATTACTATTATTTTAAAACATATATTTTTCATCTTTATTTTTTTAAAATAAAAACACACCTTTCATCAATAAAAAAATGCAAAAGCACTTGCAGTTACGAAAACATAACCACTAGTTTACTTATTGAATAAAAAACAAGTTACTAATTGAAGTATAGTAAAGTTGAAGAGAAATTGCCATAAGCACAATGAACAAAGGAAAGTGGTTGTTGTGATGATGATGAGACTAGAGGAGATGAGGAATGGATGAGACAAAGAGAATTAATAAAAGAAAAAGATGATACAGTATGTAATGGGTGTACTTTTTAAGGTTGAGTACTTGAGTAGTGAAAGATCAAAACAATTAAAAGAAATGGTTGAGCTATTTGGAAAAAGGAAAATTTTATGTTTAGCATAAAAATAAGCATCACAATGATTTGTATTTCTAGATAGTTCTTGCAAAGGAAATATCTTATAAATATGAATCAAAGTTTCATTAGAGGGGTGACCGAACCTATTGTGCAACAAGGTACACTTATTATTCACATGATGGATATGGAAAGAGCTACAAATTTGAAACCAAGTGTGAGGTATTGCGGGGGCTATGTAAGGATGTATAATCCTTAGTGTAGCTTAGTTGCATCACTATTCATTATGGTACATTTCTCTTGTATGAGATTTAGACGAATTAAAAATTATATTGCAATCAAGGGCGGATGTTATTTTAGGAATAAAAATCATGTTTGTGTAAAAATCAGGAATGCATAAAATTGATAATTAAAGTGTATTGTGCCATATAAATTAGTGATAATAATGGCTCCATTAGGGATCATGATGTTTGTGGGTTTGATTTCGGTGATGTGAATGAATAGACTCCTAAAGTGACACACACGATTTATGGCTCCAGTGTCTAAAATCTAAACATTATCATACAAATTATTAATAGTATTGAAGATTGCAGGGGTACCTGAAGGTGAGGTGGATGAGGAATTGACATGATGAATGTTGGAAGTTGGAGTAGTTGAATTTTGTTGCAGGAGAGCTAACAAGCCTTCTACTGATAATGGAGTAAAACATGTATTCTCGGTAGCACCTTCAAGTTGATATGCATTTAAACCTTAGGGGGGAATGTCATAAGTGTATATGTTTGCAAATGTATGCCTCTTCAGATAGGGAGGCATGCATGTTTCTTGAAACACACCTCAATGGTATGTCCAAGTTTGTTGTAGGCATGACAAATAAATCCTCTCCCGCCCAGCCTCGCCTGCCCCTGTTCTGGAATTAATGCGAAAAACCCAATTTAATTGGGGGCGGGTAAAACCCGGTTTTTATTTACGGGGGCGGATGATGCTAGTACCCGCCCCGCCCCAGCCTATTAAATTTAATTTATTTCCATTATTTTTAATAATTTTATTACTTATTTACACTTCTTAATCTTACAATATCTTGTTAATTAGCATTATTATTATTTTTTTGAAAATAAAAATAACCAAACATTATGATTATTCTTAAAATAATTAACTATTTAGTTAAATTATTGATTTTTATTATTATTGGAAAAATATATATATATATAAATGTTATAATGTATGCGGGTGGGAGCGGGTCGGGTGCGGGGAAACCCGTTCCTCAATGGGGGAGGGGACGGGGGACCAATTATTAACCCCAAACGAGTTTGGGGCGGGGGCGGGTCTGGGTCTGGGAGGCGAGGCGGGTCTGGGTCTGCTAAAACCCGCCCCTGCCCTGCCCCGTTGCCATGCCTAGTTTATTGCAGTAGGTGCAAATCTTTAGACCTCTGTTTTTATTAAATGGATAATTCTTTGGGACATTGTTTGTAAGACGTCTACATATATATGGCTTTCTAAATGGATCCACCATATTATCTTCTTCTACCGCTATGATTTGTTGTCGTTCTTGTTGAATGAGCAACAAGAAGACTTTTTAATATGGGGTAAAGGGTTCATGGGCATAATCTGGGCTCTAACGGGAGCATTTTTCTCATTAAGGCTCTTTAGAAAATGAATGACATAGTCATTTATCTATAACTTTTGACGGCAGCGGTTAGTTGAAATGTGCATGCACGAATGAAGGTACAAGCGGGGAGAGGACGAAAGGTATTAATTTATTGCCATAACTTATTTAAAATGGTAACATACTGAGTAATGTTTTGGCCACATTGCTTGTGGGCTTATATATCTTCCTACATATCAAAGATACGAAAGATATCACATTGGTGGTAAAAATATTGCAGCTCATCCCATATCTCTTTGGTTGTATCCACCCAAAGGAAACTTTCTGAAATTTTAACTTCAATTGAATCTGTAATCCATATGATTACCATAGTGTTGCAAGGATCCCATGTGATGGATTGATAATTAGTGGAAAAAGTAGAATTAGGGTTCCATTGATGAACCCTAATTTGTGTTTGGATCGAAGTTAACTTTAATGGACCTATACCATGAGTGGAAATTAGTGTTATTCATGGACGGGGAAACAATGGTTAACCTAGGATTATCACTGTGATGCTTGTATAATGGGTTAAGCATGTCAATCTGATAGCCTTGATTAAGGTTTGGAATATGGTTATTGTTGTTTGTGTGTGTGTGTGTGGGGGGGGGGGGGGGGGGGGGCTCTTGAAGAAGATGTGGACGTTTGTGTGGGGTGTGCCAGTTCAATTTCATGGATTCAATTAATGGAAGTCATGAAATAAATAGAACGAAAGTATAGAGAAAAAAATGGGAAAAAAGGAAAAAGATGAAGGAAACAAAAAGAATAAAGGAAAATTAGTGTATACAATGAGAAAGTTGGAAAAGAGAGAAAATTAAGATATAAGACGAAGAATGCAGAAGATGAAGGTGAAAAAGAGAGAAAATAAAGATAGAAATGAAAGATGCAATCTTGAGGATAGTACTGAAAATGAAGGAAATAAAGGAAATACATGTGAAAATAAAATCTCTATTGATGAAGGAAAATCTTGAAAAACAAATGATGAAAGAGAAAGGACAATAAAGGAATCTCTCTAGCCAATAACACGAAAGTGGAGGTAAAAAAAAATAGGGTAGTCAAAGTATTATTAGACTACTGATACCATGTTGAAATAGTAGTAGGGAATAAAGAATAGAAATGAGTGATACCATCTTAAATAGTAGTAGGAAAGAGAAAATAGAAGTAATTGTAAATTCTATTAATTATGTTAAAGTTTTAAGATGAGCATTATATATATATATATATATATATATATATATATATATATATATATATATATATATATATATATATATATATATATATATATATATATATATATATATATGTCATTTGGAGGTAAGCAAGATAGAGAAATGGATTATAGCTAACTATATTTAAAAAAAACTAGCCCTTAAATATGTAACTAAATAACATACTTACAAAATAAAATACACATAAATAATTCAAGCTGTAGCAAATATAATATTTTTCAATATCAATATCACTCCTGTTTCTAAATCAAAGAGGGTAATGTTGATATCAGGAACCTTTTCATTTGATCCTAGGGCATTAAAATCATTAATATTGAGAGTTGATTACTTTATGAAATGGATATATGAGAATTCAATATCCAAGATCATAGTTGAGTGAGTTTGTAAATTTTAATGGAAAAAGATTATATGCAGATTTGACCTTCAAGTATGGCGCTGTTTAAATTCAAAGAGGCCAAGTTTGATTTGATTAACATTTTGAGAATTTCTTTTTGCACTCTATAAGTTTCTACCGCACGTGGGAAATTCCATTAATGCCCCTAGGTTCCGGAGATATATATCTGGACGCACCTTTTGCTCACTCAACAAAGGAAATTCTGAGAGGTGCCCTATATATTGGGTTTAATTTGCTCCGGAAATGCATCTCCAAAAAAAGCCTGTAGTTACATTTTCGGAAGAAATTAGAAACACTTACAATAAGCAGACTTTCTAAAATTTCATTTATATTCATAATATAAAATGATCATTACAATCATGATTTCAACACAAAGTTATATATTACATTTCAATATCCCGGTGGACGCTTGCACATCTTCAAGATATCTTCAACCGGTCTTTGTAACGTTTATTCCAACTCGAGTGGAACTTTTTCTTCGAAACCGAAATACATATTCCACATAGCCCTAACATCCGCTCGATTCTTGAGCTCAAATTTGCTGAACACGATGTTCCCTTTGTTGTTAACAGAATATGAACAGTACTCAAGCTTCACAACCCCTCGTTTGTCTCCGTAAGGTAGGAGATAGTGGATTTTGTCCATGATATATTTATTCGAGGGGGTGAGATCGTTGTGCTTGAACGACCGGCCGGGTGTAGAGCTTCCGGAGTAGGAGATTTTGCGACATACCAGCGAATGTTTATTTGTGACATTTAAGACATTTTGAGGTTGTGTGAAATACAACACAAGAACACCTAAATTTATAGAAGACCTAGTTTAATATGGACCACTCAATGACTGTGATATTGATTCTGGATATATATCTCCAGAAACGCACCCTATTATCTTGTTCCAGAGATGCATCTCAGGAACTTTCCCTGGACCATTTCAAAACAAAGCAATTAAAATAACCTTCCGGAGATGTATCTCCGGAACTTTCCCTAAAACATTTCCATAACAGAACTAGGGATGACAAAAAATCCATACCCGCGGATATCCGTGGATAAAATCCGTCACGGATATGGGGCAGATAGCTTAATGGATATCCATGGATAAAATAAATGGATATTTAAATATCCATTTGTTAATGGATATGGATACAAGTTTAATGATATTTGTGCTTGCGGATATCCATATCATTAATAAATTATAAAAATTATTTAAATATCATTAGTTTATTATACCTTATCTTTTCATCTTTAAAAAACATAGCCTTCTTATATATATATATATATATTTAAATTTTCTTTGAAGAAAACCTTTTACATTTCATTCAAATTTATTAGCCATTTCATATTTAAACTTTTCAATACTTCATACCTCACTTCAACAATTTCACAGTCCAACCAACTAGTGTCGTCATTCCTCTGTCGAACGAGTGTCTCCCTTTATACTCCTCAGTCGTTCGCTCTTCCATCATAACTCACAATCACAATATCTTTTATTTGTTTGGTTAAAAATGAAATATATGTATATTATGTTTGGATGTAATTATGTTTTGGTGAATAAGAAGAAAATTAATATGATGAAATTTTATTTTTAAATTAAGAGCGGATTGTATGGATGTTATGTGATAATAACTTTTTGTGTCTTTAAAAGAAGTTAAAAATATATATTTTTTTCAAAAAATAGTTTTTATAAAAAAATATATTATCCATGAATATTTGTAAATATCCGTGAATACCGTAAAATTCGCGGATTACCCTCTTAACGGATACCCGCATGGATATGGGGCGGATATGGATATCATATTTAACAAACTGGGCGGATACGAATATCATAATATCCGTTCCCATGGATATCCATTTACATCCCTAAATAGAACCATATAACAGACACTCACATTTAGATGAAAAATGAAACAAATATGCATAAAGACCAAATTTGAAGAAAAAGTGAATATGTAACACTTCATTTATATTGAGATACAAATTTATACAAATATTTGTCCGGTTAAACAAGAAATCAAAATAAATCGAAACAAGTGTCGCCAGCTAAATCTATAGGTTGTACCCCTTTGGACTTTTGTGCATTCGATTCTTTTTCAATGTTGTTCAATCTCTCGAATTCTTGCATCCTTTCCATGAAATGATCCGGCCACGTCTCGGTGTTTGCGGCTGAATGAGCCGTCCACTTCGTTGATGTAGGTGGTGTCGCGGCCGGCAAAAATATTCGAGTCGCCATCATATTTTTTAGAGGAAAATAAATGATAAACCTAAAATCCTAATCCCAAGGGCAGAGATTCCTAAGGTTCGGGAGTCGGTTAAGTGAGGGGAAGGTGTTAGGCACCCCTCACCTCCATTGTACTCAATGGGATCCTCCTTAGATTTTAGGGTATGTTTGTTTGTCGTCTTTTTACTTATTTACAAAAGAATCCTAAGTTTTTTTATTGTTGTACTCGCTAGGGTTTACAACCCTATGCCTACGTACCTTCAATTTGAAGGATCAGAGTAACCGTAGTTCACCTCCCTTATTCCTACCCCCTAATCCTATTCCCATTCCTAATCCTAAACCCATTCCTAACCCTAAACCCAATCCACTATTTATACTCTTGGATAAAGAGTTCTATCTCTTGATCTATTATTTATACTCCTAGATAAGGAGTTTTATCCCTTAATCTGTTGTTTATATTCCTAGATAAGGAGTTTTATCCCTTATCCATTATTTATACTCTCGGACGGAGAGTTCTATCCCTTAATCCATTTATTTATACTCTCGGATATCAAGAGTTCTATCCCTAATCCATTTATTTATACTCTCGGATATCAAGAGTTTTATCCCTAATCCATTTATTTATACTCTCAGATATCAAGAGTTTTATCCCTAATCCATTTATTTATACTCTCGGATATCAAGAGTTCTATCCCTAATCCATTTATTTATACTCTCGGATATCAAGAGTTTTATCCCTAATCCATTTATTTATACTCTCGGATATCAAGAGTTCTATCCCTAATCCATTTATTTATACTCTCGGATATCAAGAGTTTTATCCCTAATCCATTTATTTATACTCTCGGATATCAAGAGTTCTATCCCATGTTTAAAACCCTAGAAGTCCCTTAGATATCCCACATAAAATAACTTGAATTTTCATAAAAAAAAAAAGAATAAAATCCCAAAGGTTATTATGCTAAAAATTAAAATTTATCCCCCCAAATTAATCCCAATAGATAAAAGATAATTTTCTTGAAATTTAAGAATAAACCCAAAAACAGTATTTTAATCCCAAAAATACAATAAAATTTTAGTACAACTCAAATTTATCCCAATAAAACCTACAATTGTTTTCATTAAAATCAATCCTACAACCTAATTTTTTTATAAAAATTCCAAAACAAAGAAGCCTTCCATCCCCTAAAAAATTTTAGAAACAAACTCCATTATAAAACCTTGTTAACAATTTAAAAAAAGTTTAAATACTTGACCTAATACTAGAAAATCCCTAAAATCCTATTTTCCCACACTAATTAAAAATTTAAAACCCAATTAACTAATTAGATTAAGTAATTAACCTAATTATTTTAAAAAGACCTAAGTTAAAAACCTAATCAATTAATTAAATTAAGTAATTAATTTAATTATTTAAAAAAACCTAAAATCTAAAACCTACTTTACTAATTAATTTAAGTAATTAAATTAATTATTAAAGAACTAAATTAAGACTTAAATCCTGATTAAATAAATAAATTAAGTTATTAATTTATTTATTTAAAAAAAAAGCAGGGGGGTGTACTTTCTTTCTGAACAAGCAAATGGGCTTATTCTGGGGGTACCGCTAGCAGTCCGGGCGCAAGGCCCATCAACCCCAAAACCCAGATTGGCAAAGGAGGTCCATGTGGAGAGAGTCTGACCGTTGACTCTGTCCTGGACGTTGGATGAAGATCCAATGGTTTTCCCTAAGGCTGATATCGTCCACTGATTTGAAAGTAAGATGATCACACGGTCTGGATTATGAGTCAACGCAGACTCTAGGTGGGAACGCGTACACCAGATCCTCTAATTGACTGGAGAGTCAACCGATTTGGAGAGATCAGGGGCTGCCACTTGGCGCGCATCTACGACCATACAACGGAGGTATAAGAGGCCCATTCCTTCAGTCCTCTCTCATTTTCATTTCTTTTTCTCTCTCTACTCCTCTTCCTCTCTCTCTAGTCTAATTCTCTCTCGCTTCTCTCTACTCTCCCTCTAAACAACCCACCGCCGGTGAGCCCTCCGGCCACCGCACACCACCCTAAACCACCCTCTATTTCCAGAATCCGGTTGAGGATTCAACCGGAAAATTCAAGCATCAAGAACCCTAACCCCTATTTCATGAACCCTAACCCCAAATTTCATGAACCCTAACACACCTTCAACCAAAACCCAGAAAAAACCTAAGAACCCCAAGAACCCTAAGGGTTCTGGGATGAACCCTAACCCTACCCTATAGAACCATAACCCTAAACATGAACCCTAAACCCGTTAAATTCCCAGAAACCCCCCAAATCCCACGCAAAACCAACAATTAACACCACACGGAGGCGGATTCACAACAATCAACAGCAACGAATAAAAGTTACGTATGCCTACCTCCCCCGCAGTGACACTGGTCGTATATTTTGGTTATTTTTCCTCTTCTAATCCCTCTCCCTTTTCTTTGTTCGCAAGTGGGTTCGAGCTCAGAGGAATTAGGGTTCTAGTGATGAACCCTAAGTCTCTATTAGTAGGAGCTTTAGGTGAAGGTTTATGGATTTGCGCAGCCGCAAGAATTTTTTAATTAGGATTTTCTCCCCTTTAATCTGAATTTCCTTTTAGTTTTTATAGGCAAAATTAGGTTTAGATTCAATTAGATTTTGATTTTGTTTAGGAAATCCTTGATCTGATAAATGTAATTTTTGTGATTTGATTTGATTTTGTAAAATTGAGATTGTAATTTGTAATCCTATTGTAAAAATTAATGAAAAAGGATCCTGATTTGATTTCTCTGATTTTGCGCAAGTTAGGGTTAGCCGTTTGGGAAAGAAGATGAACGTTTGGTCAACCCAATTGACCACAAAATAAAATAATTAAAAAAAAAAAAATAACAAAAAAAAAAATTAATAAATAAAATAACCATTACCGTACAACATAATATCACCCCAAAACAAATCTTAATGATAAAATAACTAATAATTAGTAACTATATTATAAAAAACCAATACTAATCCACCTTAAGCCTAGTTAATAATTAAAATCTTAATCTTTAATTAAAACAAAGCTCTTAATTAATAAAAAAAATTCAGTAAATAGAAATTTGATAAAATGTAAAAAGATGCTAATAAAAATATTTAAAACTAATTAACACTAAATAACCTGATTATTCCATCTTCATGGTAAATAATAACCGATATATCAAATCCTTCAAATATAAAAATATTCTAAAATAACTTAAAAATAAACACTAAAATCCTATTATCTAAAAAAAACCCACCTCTTTTCCAATAAAACTTATTTTATTCTCCATAAAATCCAACATAATAAATTCTAAAAATGAAAAGAAAACTCTTTTAAAAATAAATAAATGAAATGACTAACAATAAAATCACAACTAAAATAAAAACCTTATATAAACCCATATCCCCAAAATAGGCCTTAAAGTACTAGCAAACCCCCAAAGCCCAGATGACACCCCCTATTAGCACCAAAACTCTAAAAAGACCGAAAAAAAACACTGGTCAAAATTTAGGGTACTACAGCTGCCCCTATTTAATCAGCTTCAAACTGGGATGATGATGATGGTGAGTCTTCATCTTCGCGAGGAGGAGATGATTAAATATAAAGGAACCCTAATTTTGACCACGAAGTAGATAGGTTCAGCGTCCGCGTGGACCGATTCCAGATGCTCCGTTAGTTATCTCAATATCCATGTGTATAATATCCCTGGTAATAAACCCTTGGCAAAATACCCGATTGAACCCCTTTATCCCTGAGCGTAAGCTATCAGCCCTATGCCATGTATGTATGTTCAAAAGTATGCATGCTTTTATGCATGATGCATTATTTGGGCTAACGCCTCTTTTTATGATATGTGATGCATGTATTCTTTTACGGAAACCAGTATCTCTTGTAATATTCCAACTTCCCTACCCCTGAACCCCTGACTCCTTTGACGAGCGTAACAAGTCATGTGCTCTTGCTATCTGGAGATGTGTATTGTTTCCTTGAAGAACTTCCATAATGATTGGATCGTGACTGTTAACATGCAGACCTTGTGCTTAGCTTGGAGGAAAAATGATCCCTGTCCTGTCTCCAAATCGAAGTAAAATACCTTTCCTTTTTTTTTGAAAGCTTTTAACTTTGCCCATTGTTTCAATGCATTACTCTATAATTAACCGACATTTTGTAATCAGGCGGAGTAATTGAAAAGAAAAGAAAATTTATTTATTGAAAGATGGCCCATAAACAGGCAACAGTACATAAGGAAAGTAATCCTTATAAGGAGGAAATACTACGAATTTACAAGATGAAAAGAAATGGCAATACGAAAAGCAAATTTATCTATGTCCCTATTGAATTCAAACACCAGCTAATATCCCTAAGTCTCCGAGGCCATGACACTTCGCTTCTGAATATGACGACTGGATTGCTCCTTCCTTTCCGAATCCCTGTTGCGTGACTGTAAGTGCTATTAGTCATATGCCTTTTGGATATCCTTACTTTTGCCTGGACCGTTCTTTTTTAGTCTTAGTCCATCAGGATAATATACCATTTTTTTCAACTAGCCGCCCTTTAGGGTTTTCGACTTGCCGGGTATCATTTTCTTATTTAAGTCCCTAATTTTTGCCTGGATTGCACTTTCAAGTTTTCAATCCACCGGGACGCCCTAATTTTTGCCTAAGTCGCCCTTTCGGGTTTTTGACTTAGCGGGCTTTTATCCTCTTTTTCTAGGCATAGTATTTTTTGACTTAATTGTAATTTACCGGTCGCGGTAAATCCGCTCCATCCATAGTGGTCAACATTAAAGCTCCACCGGAGAAGGCGCTCTTTACAACATACGGTCCTTCATAGTTTGGGGCCCATTTGCCACGAGGATCTTTATAGATGGGTAGCACCTTCCTTAATACCAGGTCTCCTTCTTCAAATAGGCGAGGACGAACCTTCTTGTCGAATGCCTTCTTGAGTCTCCGCTTATATAACTGACCATGACATACAGCGGCCATGCGATTTTCCTCTATGAGATTCAGTTGATCAAGTCTATTTTGTATGCACTCCGCTTCATCCAGCTTAGTCTCCATTATGACCTTAAGCGAAAGAATTTCTACTTCAATAGGGAGTACCGCTTCTGTGCCATATACCAAGGAAAAAGGCGTAGCCCCTGTCGAGGTACGAACTGAGGTTCTGTAGCCATGTAGTGCGAAAGGGAGCATTTCGTGCCAATCCTTGTAGGTCTTCACCATTTTCTGGATAATCTTCTTGATGTTCTTATTGGCTGCTTCTACCGCGCCGTTCATCTTTGCGCGATAAGACGACGAGTTATGGTGATCGATTTTGAAACTCTCGCATAGCTCGTCCATCACTTTGTTATTTAGATTGAGCCCATTATCCGTGATGATCTTGTTAGGAACCCCATAGTGACAAATGATCTCTTTCTTGATGAATCACGCAATTACTTGTCTTGTCACATTAGTGTAGGAAGCAGCCTCTACCCATTTGGTGAAGTAGTCGATAGCGACTAGAATAAACCGGTGTCCATTTGATGCCTTTGGCTCGATTATCCCTATTATGTCTATTCCCCACATAGAGAAAGGCCACAAAGCAGTTAACACATTTAGGGGAGTTGGCGGCACATGAATTTTATCCACATAGATTTGACACTTGTGGCACTTCTTGACGTATTTGAAGAAGTCGGACTCCATAGTCAACTAATAGTACCCTGCTCAGAGAATCTTCTTAGCCATAGTATGCCCATTTGCATGGGTTCCGAAGGATCCTTCGTGAATTTCTCTGATGAGCATGTCCTGTTCATGTCCATCTAAACACCGGAGTAGCACCATGTCATGATTCCTTTTATACAGTACCTCTCCATCAAGGAAAAACTGGGCAACCAGTCTTCTAAGTTTTTTCTTATCCCCACTTGAGGCATTTGCAGGATATTCTTTTTTCCTGAGGAACTGTTTGATATTGTAAAACCACGGTTTATTATCTACTTCGGCCTCCACTGCTGCACAATACAATGGTTCATCTAGGCGATTAATCCTTATAGCTGGTGCTTCATTATACCATTTGACTTTGAACATGGACGCCAAAGTTGCCAAAGCGTCTGCCAGTTGATTCTCATCTCTGGGGATATGATGGAAGGTGATCTCATCAAAGTACGTTATCCTTTTCCAGACACAATCTCGATATTGAGTAAGCTTGGCCTTTGACTTGATTGGTGACGAGAGCCTAATATCCATATACTTCTAAGATTTTGATTCCGAGGTTAATGGCTTCGTTAATTCCCAAGATACACGCCTCGTATTCCACCATATTGTTGGTACACGTGAAGCATATTCTCACAGTAAAAGGTATGTGGAATCCTGCTGGAGAAGTTATAACAGCCCCCACTCCATGTCCTTCTGCGTTTGAGGCACCATCGAATATAAGCTTCCACTGAGATCCGGGTTCAGGTCCTTCGTAGGAATCCAGGATATCATCATCTCTTACAGCCATCACATCCTCGTCGGGGAAGTTAAATTGCATAGGTTGATAGTCATCTACTGGCTGATGAGCGAGATGATCGGCTAACATGCTCCCTTTTATGGCCTTTTGGGTAACATACTGGATGTCATATTCAGTCAGTAACATCTGCCACCGAGCCACTCTTCCAGTCACTGCAGGCTTCTCGAATATATACTTGATGGGGTCCATTCTGGATATTAAGAAAGTAGTATGGCACACCATGTATTGTCTTAATCGTCGGGCGGCCCATACAAGAGCACAGCAGGTCTTCTCCAAGAGTGAGTATCTGGATTCACAATCCGTGAATTTCTTACTCAAGTAATAGATTGCATGCTCTTTTCTTCCTGTATCATCTTGTTGTCCGAGTACACATCCCATCGAATTGTCAAGCACTGTTAGGTACATTATGAGTGGTTTTCCAGGTACGGGTGGTATTAATATGGGTGACTCTTGTAAATATTCCTTGATTCGATCGAAGGCCTTTTAACAGTTTTCACCCCACTAGAGGCTTTGACCTTTCCTCAACAGCTTGAAGATTGGTTCACAAGTCGCAGTGAGATGGGAGATAAATCTAGCAATATAATTTAGTCTCCCCAGGAAACCACGCACTTCTTTTTCAGTCTTCGGTGCTGGCATTTCTTGGATGGCCTTCACTTTGTCAGGATCAACTTCTATACCTCTTTGACTGACTATGAACCCCAACAACTTCCCAGATCTGACCCCAAAAGTACACTTTGCAGGATTTAGTCGTAGCTTGAACTTCCTTAGCCGTTCAAACAACTTCTGTAAATTGACTACGTGCTCTTCCTCAGTTTTTGATTTAGCAATCATATCGTCGACGTAAACTTCTATTTCCTTATGCATCATGTTATGAAAGAGAGTTACCATTGCCCTTTGATAAGTTGCCCCAACGTTCTTTAACCCGAAGGGAATTACCTTGTAATAGAAGGTTCCCCATGGAGTAATAAAAGTAGTCTTTTCCATGTCGGAGGGAGCCATCTTGATCTGATTGTATTCGGAGAATCCATCCATGAATGAGAAGACTGAGAATTGAGCAGTGTTATCCACCAACACATCAATGTGGGGTAGTGGAAAATCATCTTTTGGACTTGTTCTGTTGAGATCTCGATAGTCTACGCACATTCTGACTTTTCCATCCTTTTTTGGCACAGGGACAATGTTGGCTACCCATTCTGGATACTTCACTGCAGCTAAGAACCCTGCGTAAAACTGCTTTTTAACCTCTTCCTTGATTTTGAGAGTCATATCTGGTCTAGTCCGTCTTAACTTTTGTTTGACCAATGGACATTCGGGTTTAAGCGATAGCTTATGTTCAACAATGTCCGTGTCCAAACCGGGCATATCTTGGTAAGACCAAGCGAACACATCCACATACTCTTGTAGTAACTTGATCAGCTTCCCCTTGACGTCCTTGTTTAAAGAAGCACCGACTTTAACCTCCTTTTTGTCCTCTTCAGTTCCTAAATTGATCACATCCATTGGTTCCTGATGAGGTTGTATCACCTTATCCTCTTGCTTTAGTAGTCTGGCTAGCTCTTCAGGGAGCTCGCAATCGTCCTCATCACCCTCTTCTGCTTGGTTAATCGGGAACTCGAAGTTGTAAGGAATTATAGCAGTGTCGTTTTCAATAGGTTCATTTTTAAATCTGCATGAGGGAGATTTTTTATGCTTATTATTTTTTGAATTGGTGCAAATGAAAGTACTGAAAAGAAAGTGTATTGCCATTTGAAAAAAGAACAACTAAGAAAGAAAAAAAGATCTTGATTGAAAACAAAATGCGATTTTATTATTAAATAATTTCAAAGAAACAAAAGGTGGCCCTACAAAGCTTGTCCATTTGCCTTGAGCATAGCAAAGGACTTATTATATATATATTTTTTAAGAAAAGTAAATTACTTTGAAATAGAAATCATCTCAGGAATCTCGATGGCCCTCCAATTGTGGAGAACTGTATCTGGTGAGCAATGGCGCACCCAATCCGGTATCGCTCTATTTTCCTCTTCAATTGCAGTCACTTGATCTTCATCTGTGAATCCGGCACTATGGAAAGTTTCTTCAAGAGGAGGAAATGTCATTCGTCGAGACTTCTGAACCCCTTTATTAGCTGGTTTGTAACCTAGCCCAAATTGGTCCTTTTTTTCATGTATCTCTATCACTTTGCCCCAGCCCCTAGTACCCCCATTCTGAATCAAGTCTGTGATCCTTTTCGGCCTTTCCTCATGTCGAACGACTTGCTTACGACTGACCATCGCAACCTCCAAAGCTTGGAACGGTATTTCAAATGTCTCCCCATCCACTTCTATGTATCTGAATGACGAGAGATGGCTGACGAACATGTCTTCCTCCCCATCAACAATTATTAAATTGTCCCCAGATATAAACTTCAACTTCTGATGAAGTGTGGAAGTAACTGCGCTCGCAACATGAATCCATGGTCGTCCTAGAAGACAGGTGTATGAGGGATTGATGTCCATGACTTGGAAAGTGATCATGAAGGTATGTGATCCCACCACTGTAGGTATGTTTACTTCCCCAATTACCATTCTTTTAGAACAGTCGAAAGCCCTAACAATCAGGGAACTGGTCTTCATAAAGGTCCTTACAGATGTTAATTTCATAAGGGTATCCTTAGGCATGACATTTAGAGCAGACCCTGTATCTACTAGTACCCTTGAGAGAATAGTGTCCTGACATTTGACTGATATATGCAAGGCCTTATTATGTGCTTGCCCCTCGGGCGGTAATTCCTCACTACTGAAACCCAGGCAGGTGCTGGCGGCGATATTAGCGACTACCTCGTCGAACTGAATTACTGATATGTCTTTGGTGACATGGGCTTCATTTAGGGCCTTCAGCAGGGATTCCCTATGTGCCTCTGAGCATAACAACAAGGACATAATAGAGATCTTGGACGGTGTTTGATTTAGTTGGTCCACCACCCTATAATCATTTTTCTTTATGATTCTTAAGAATTCCTCGGCGTCTTCTTGAGATATGCCCTTCTTGGACGGTCCTTCACCTGTACTTGTGGTCTCCTTCCCCTTTGAGCTTTCGGGGATATCCTTCTTGGGTTGTTCTGACGAGTATACTCTTCCACTACGTGTCATTCCTCCAATACCGACTATGTTAGTAACTGCTGGTGACGACATTATAGTCTTTCCTCCCACTGACGCAGTAATGTCATATTTCCAAGGTACAGTCTTGGAGCTTTCATATGGAAATGGCGTTGGTACATGGAACGTGATAGGACCTTCTGACGTTGCAGGCACCAGAGCTCTGACTGGCGCAGGAATAGATATTTGAATTGGTGTTCGCGCAGGCACCGGAATTGATATCTGAATAGGAGCTTGTGCAGGCCTTGAAACTGGTATTTGAATAGGCGCCTGTGCCTGTCTGGGAACTGGTATTTGAATAGACACTTGTGTAGACCTTGGAACTGGTATTTGAATAGGAGTTGTGACTGCTCTTTTCTGGTATGGAATCTCAAAACGTATTTGCCCCTGGGAGTCTAAGACAGCCACCTCATTCATATTCCTTAAGTACCCAATCTGTACTATCCCTTGGTCCATTAGTTGTTGGAGGACCTCCTTCATCTTCTTACAGCTATTGGGATCAACCGCGCAATCCTCACAGTCACCCTGCAGCCTTTCGAACTCCTCGTACCCAATTAATACTTCCCTCACTTTCGTCATAGGGGTCTTTACTTGTTCTACCCCTATAATTAGGACATTCTCTCCCAGTCCCTCAATGGAGTTAACAGTTGGTCCAGCGTGCCCTGGGAAAGGGTTGTCTCCTACATTTGGAGTGTCATAACTGAAGTTAATGACCTTCTGATCCAGCAAATCTTGCACCCTAAACTTGAGGGCTAAACACTTTTCAGTCGTATGCCCTGACAATCCAGCATGGTAATCACATCTAGCATTAGCGTCATACCCTCGAGGAGGAGGCGTAGGAGGGGGCCCTAACGACCTGATTTCTACCAATCCCTTTTGGATTAACATTGGCGGGATCTGAGTATATGTAGTGGGTATAGGGTCAAAGTCCTTCCATTGCCTCCTTTGTTCTCTTCGGGGATACTTCTGTTGTTGCTGATTTTGAGGGGGTGGCGCCCTTGGCTGTTGGATCTGGAGTGTAGGAGACGCTTGACCAGAGGCCGTGGCCGCCACGTAAGGGTTATAAGGTACTTAAGTATACCTATCAGCAAAAATGGCGTTGGCCTCCTTCTTCGAACTGTTTCCAGAGTACCTTTTGTTGTTATGTTGATTAGAAGACGATGTTCCAATCTTTCCGCTTTTTAATCCATTCTCGATCCTTTCCCCAATGATAACCAAATCCGTAAATCCTGTTGAGACAGACCCAATCATCTTTTCATAGTATAATCCTTGCAGAGTTCCCATGAATGTATCTACTAGCTCGCTTTCCCGCAATGGAGGTTGCACACGAGAGGCTAGCTCCCTCCATCTCTGGGCATACTCCTTAAAAGATTCATTCCCTTTTTGAGACATGTTTTGCAATTACATGCGATTAGGGGCCATGTCCACATTAGATTGGTATTGCCTTATGAAGGCACTTGCCAAATCCTCCCAGTTCTTGATGTAGGTCCTTTCCAGCTGCATGTACCAGTCCAAGGATGCCCCACTAAGACTGTCTTGGAAAACATGCATCATCAGCTTTTCATTCTTAGCGTGTGCCCCCATCTTTCGGGAAAACATCCGGATGTGATTTTTGGGACAACTAACCCCTTTATACATTTCGAAGTTAGGTGTCTTAAACTTAGGAGGCACGACCACGTCGGGTACCAAACACATTTCCAAGGCATCAATCCCAAAGATCTTGGATCCTTCCACAGCCCTTAACCATTCCTCAATTATCTCATACTTTTCATCCTCCTTTTTTCCTTCCATGGCAGCTAGTTTGGTTTCACGAACTACTTGCCTTGAGTCTTCCTCTCCATATTGAAGGTGCCAGTCATCAGAGACCTCATGAGTGACAGGTATCTGTATAGGTCGTGATTCTCCATTGTGCTCGGGTGAAGGAACAGACCCTACAGGAGGTTGAGTGTTAGTCTTCCCTTTACTAGCCTCTAATGCTTCGCATTCCAAGTCCGCCGTAAATCCCAAAAAAGGATTACTATCTACATACTGGGGAGGAGGGGTGGGGACACTCTTACGGTTACTAGCCTCGGTATCTCTTGTTATCATATTCTGAATAGCTCGAGTCAACTGGTCGATTTTGTCCTTCATTTCCTCCACATTTCCTTTGACAACATCCACATCTCCCTTTAGAGCAGCGTGGTTCAGTTCCATTTGTTCCATAGCTTTCTTTTGGTGAGCACGGGTGTTGGGTCGAGACGTCAGATTGATGATTCTGAGAGAAGATATTGAAAAATGATTTCTGTTTGATGTTTTTCTTTAATTATGTTATGCATGTATGAATGTATGAGTATGCAGAAATTATTTTTATTTCAGGAATCTTAAACTTTCGTTTATTAAGATTAAAGCCAAGGATAATAGAAAACAAATACTTTTATTAATGAAAAGAAAGTACTAGGGTCAAAGCCCCATTTATTACATAAGGAAAACCAAACTAGGGATAAACCCTTAAATTATTCATAACAAAAAACCAAACGTAAGAAGTCATTACATAGAAAAGCTAAATCCTCCTCCTAATCCTAGCCCTAAACTCCTCTACCATCTCACGACAAAGTGCAAGAAAATCGGCGATCTCTTTGACTGCCTTGAAGATATCAACCATGTACTCAGCCTCCTTTAAACTTCGAGGGATCTCGTGGATGAGATCGTTGGATAGTAAGACCAACTTCTGATACCTTTCTCGATAATATGCCCCGTCCTCTCGTAACTTTGCCATGATCTCTAAATCCTCCCTAGTAGTTTGCTCTAGCTGTTGGTTATGTTCTTCAACATAAATGCCCCATGCCCTTAGATCTTCGTAGGAATCCTGAAGCTCCCCATATAGCCTTCTAAGCTTCTGGTTCTCCTCTTGAGTTTCTAACCATCCTTCTGGACGTAGGGCAAGAAGTTCTTCGGCTGATCTCAATTGCATAGTTGCATCTAGGGCTTGCCTTTTGCTCTCGAGAAGAGCGCTAGTTAAGCTTTGGATTTCAGCTTCAAGGTTGTGGATGCGCCTATCATATCTCTCCTTGAATTCTCTTTGCGTTGACGTCATCCAAATGTCCCTCCACTCGTCCCTTTGACGCCATGCTCTATCTAATTGCTCTTTGTGGTCTTTGAGACGTGAACTCACAGCTTGAAGGTCGGCGTAAGCTTGTTCCTTCTTCTCCTCCTCCATCTGAGCTATCCCCTTATTGATCTTTGATTGCTCCATAACTTCATTGAGACTCCTTCTTAACTGACTATTTTCTCCAGTGGCTTTGTAATATTTACCTTCCCACTCTTCTTTTTCTTTTTGTAATTGTGCAATAGTCTCTTTGAGTCTTTCACTTTCCTCTATGGAGATTGCGGCAGGTGGGGGAACCCTTGGATTGACAGGACGATCCAGAGTAAAAGGCAACTTCACTATACTCACCCTTTCTTTCATCCATTGTAGATATGGTACCCTAGATTCTTCCCTTGGTCTTTTAAGACTGCCCTTCCCTTTGATACTTAGCTTCCAAGCTTGAGCAATCTTTAGAACATCGGGATGATTTCCAGCTACATTTTGTAGGACAAAGCCTTCTAACAACCTATCCTCTGGCTTGTAGGCCAATGGATGCCCCAATTGCCTCATTGACAAGACCGGATTGTAACTTATGCACCCTCTTGATCCTATCAAGGGTACATTAGGGAAATCCCCAAGCTTAGGACCACGTCGTCTCGAAGGAGTATTTAAGGGAACCACAAGATGTCTTTATCACCAAGAGATACAAAATATTGAGACCAATCATAGGCTTTCATTTTTCCCATATCCTTTAGATCCCTTACTAGATGAGAACACAACCATTTGTACAATAACTGAGAGCAACACAACATAGCCCCTCCCCTTCTTTCAAATTTTGGTGAAGGGTAAAGTATATATCTGCGAGGAGGGCCGACGTAGGATCTTCTTCTCCAATGGTCACAACCAAGAATAAATTAATGGCAGCGACGTCTACAAAGTTCTTCGCGCTCGGGAATATGACTAACCCAAAGATGAGGAGTACCATGATAGCGTCCATGGCTGCCCAATTTTTGTAAGCAGCAAAATGATTGGCTTTCTTCTCCAAGAACCCTTTAGAGAACCCATGAAAATCTTCTTGAACCTTTAAGTTAGCTTGCAAGTCTTCCTCACGGATATGAAAACCACTTGCCATTTCTTTGAAGGTAGGGCGATACCCTAAAGCCTTGAATGGACCTTTGTTGTTCTTGGGGAGACCCAGCATCCTACGAATTTCTTCTAGAGTGGGGGCTATTTGAAAGTCTTGAAACTGGAAGCACCTTAACTCTGTGTCGTAAAACTGAGCCAAGGCGGTTAGGCCCTCTTCTTGAATAGAAGTAGTGACCAGATCTAATATATCCCCATACTTACGAATTAAGGGCTTTCTCCTTTCTTGAGGCAACCCCCTAACATAAGCTTTTAAGCTCCCTATGTCGGACGTTCTTACTTTGATCGTGATAGTTTTCTTTTTCCCGAATTCCATTGTCTTTGACTTTAACCCTTTTTTGAAAATATTTAAGACTCCTGTGACATGATAATGCAAAAAGAATTTATGAGGATGATGAATGCAAATTTTATATACTTTGATTAGGGTAAGGTAATATGCAAGTATGCCCTAGTAAAGGTAGGCTCCCTAGAATAGGTTTAGATCTAATGCTTATCTACCCAATCCTCTCACATGTAGGTCATAAAAGTTCAGACAGCATAACGACCCTATAATGTACGGACTATACCCTTGTTTTACCATGAGAATGAGCAAGCCTTCCTATGGTAATCCTTCGGGATAAGTCTCATCTGGGTAGGACCCTTGTAACAGCCCTTGAGGGTTGAATACATAGGGTCTCCATGAGTTGGTAAGGGGTAGGCTAAAAGTTCTCAGAGTCTCGGACCACATCCAAATCATCCTCTACGTTAGGGGCTAGCCCTTTCACGAGGACACCTTTGGAAGGATCTATTCTGAGTGTGGCATCAATGAATTTTTGGGGATGTCGCATCCCCCCCAAAAACATTTCCGTTCCACATCCTAATCTAGGGTTGTACTCCAAGCTTGGGCTTTAGCTTCACACATCATTTGCCCCAATCCAATGCATGATGACAAAATAATAATATAATATAATAAATAAAAACAAATTAAAACATAAAATAAATCATAATAAAAATAACAAATAAAAATAATAAACACCCAAAACAAACAAAAACCCTGAAACCTAAGGTTATGATGAACTCTCTTTAGGGAGGCTTCCCCAGTAGAGTCGCCAGTTGTCGCGGCCGGCAAAAATATTCGAGTAGCCATCATATTTTTTAGAGGAAAATAAATGATAAACCTAAAATCCTAATCCTAAGGGCAGAGATTCCTAAGGTTCGGGAGTCGGTTAAGTGAGGGGAAGGTGTTAGGCACCCCTCACCTCCATTGTACTCAATGGGATCCTCCTTAGATTTTAGGGTATATTTGTTTGTCGTCTTTTTACTTATTTACAAAAGAATCCTAAGTTTTTTTATTGTTGTACTCGCTAGGGTTTACAACCCTATGCCTACGTACGTTCAATTTGAAGGATCGGAGTAACCGTAGTTCACCTCCCCTATTCCTACCCCCTAATCCTATTCCCATTCCTAATCCTAAACCCATTCCTAACCCTAAACCCAATCCACTATTTATACTCTTGGATAAAGAGTTCTATCCCTTGATCTATTATTTATACTCCTAGATAAGGAATTTTATCCCTTAATCTGTTGTTTATACTCCTAGATAAGGAGTTATATCCCTTATCCATTATTTATACTCTCGGACAGAGAGTTCTATCCCTTAGTCCATTTATTTATACTCTCGGATATCAAGAGTTCTATCCCTAATCCATTTATTTATACTCTCGGATATCAAGAGTTTTATCCTTAATCCATTTATTTATACTCTCGGATATCAAGAGTTTTATCCCTAATCCATTTATTTATACTCTCGGATATCAAGAGTTCTATCCCTAATCCATTTATTTATACTCTCGGATATCAAGAGTTTTATCCCTAATCCATTTATTTATACTCTCAGATATCAAGAGTTCTATCCCTAATCCATTTATTTATACTCTCGGATATCAAGAGTTTTATCCCTAATCCATTTATTTATACTCTCGGATATCAAGAGTTCTATCCCTAATCCATTTATTTATACTCTCGGATATCAAGAGTTTTATCCCTAATCCATTTATTTATACTCTCGGATATCAAGAGTTCTATCCCATGTTTAAAACCCTAGAAGTCCCTTAGACATCCCACATAAAATAACTTGAATTTTCATAAAAAAAAAAAGAATAAAATCCCAAAGGTTATTATGCTAAAAACCAAAATTTATCCCCCCAAATTAATCCCAATAAATAAAAGATAATTTTCTTGAAATTTAAGAATAAACCCAAAAAACAGTATTTTAATCCCAAAAATACAATAAAATTTTAGTACAACTCAAATTTATCCCAATAAAACCTACAACTATTTTCTTTAAAATCAATCCTACAACCTAATTTTTTTATAAAAATTCCAAAACAAAGAAGCCTTCCATCCCCTATAAAATTTTAGAAACAAACTCCATTATAAAACCTTGTTAACAATTTAAAAAAAGTTTAAATACTTGACCTAATACTAGAAAATCCCTAAAATCCTATTTTCCCACCCTAATTAAAAATTTAAAACCCAATTAAGTAATTAGATTAAGTAATTAACCTAATTATTTAAAAAAGACCTAAGTTAAAAACCTAATCAATTAATTAAATTAAGTAATTAATTTAATTATTTAAAAAAACCTAAAATCTAAAACCTACTTTACTAATTAATTTAAGTAATTAAATTAATTATTAAAGAACTAAATTAAGACTTAAATCCTGATTAAATAAATAAATTATGTTATTAATTAATTTATTTAAAAAAAAAGCAGGGGGGTGTACTTTCTTTCTGAACAAGCAAATGGGCTTATTCTGGGGGTGCCGTTAGCAGTCCGGGCGCAAGGTCCATCAACCCCAAAACCTAGATTGGCAAAGGAGGTCCATGTGGAGAGAGTCTGACCGTTGACTCTCTCCTGGACTTTGGATGAAGATCCAATGGTTTTCCCTAAGGCTGATATCGTCCACTGATTTGAAAGTAAGATGATCGCACGGTCTAGATTATGAGTCAACGCAGACTCTAGGTGGGAACGCGCACACCAGATCCTCTGGTTGACTGGAGAGTCAACCGATCTGGAGAGATCAGGGGCTACCACTTGGCGCGCATCTACGACCATACAGCGGAGGTATAAGAGGCCCTTTTCCTTCAGTCCTCTCTCATTTTCATTTCTTTTTCTCTCTCTACTCCTCTCCTTCTCTCTCTAGTCTAATTCTCTCTCGCTTCTCTCTACTCTCCCTCTAAACAACCCACCGCCGGTGAGCCCTCCGGCCACCGCGCACCACCCTAAACCACCCTCTATTTCCAGAATCCGGTTGAGGATTCAACCGAAAAATTCAAGCATCAAGAACCCTAACCCCTATTTCATGAACCCTAACCCCAAATTTCATGAACCTTAACCCACCTTCAACCAAAACCCAGAAAAAACCTAAGAACCCCAAGAACCCTAAGGGTTCTGGGATGAACCCTAACCCTACCCTATAGAACCCTAACCCTAAACACGTACCCTAAACCTGTTAAATTCCCAGAAACCCCCCAAATCCCACGCAAAACCTACGATTAACACCACACGGAGGCGGATTCACAACAATCAACAACAACGAATAAAAGTTACGTATGCCTACCTCCCCCGCAGTGACACTGGTCGTATATTTTGGTTGTTTTTCCTCTTCTAATCCCTCTCCCTTTTCTTGGTTCGCAGGTGGGTTCTGTAACACCCCCTTTCTATACCCCAAAATAATCAAATAATCATTTAGGCACATATTAAAAATTTCGTCAGAGTATAATTATAACATGGCATAGAAGAGGCATGTCACATCACACACAAAGTTTTACAACATACAACACCTGCTCAACATTGATATGCAACAGTGGGGTAACTTGCAACAGAGGAACTTAGTCCTTACACCCACATCTCAATGTTTAGAATAAACGCGGAAAATCTAAACATTGAATAACAACAAACATATATACATATATACATGAATCATCAAATGTTCTCCACCCACATCATATATACATGTTTACATAAACATTCATCAGCAAGATACATATACAAATGTATCACAAAGGAATCATATGCATCCTAGCTACCCGGTGCTACATATCAGAGCCAACCGACCAAAAAAATGAAGACACGCTCCACAAAAAGACCTCCAGCATACCTACTCTGCAATGCCTCATAGAGCATTATAAAACAGCAGAAGGGTGAGAAATATTATCATAATAACAATGCATATAATTATATATACAACAGCATAAAATTACACATATAACACTTCTCACCACAATTCATCACAACTCACTCATATACATCGCAATGTATCCATATATATATAAAACCAAGCATACACACCAGGCATACTTTCACACTCCTTATCATTCCACATAAACATACACAAATGTTTATTCACCAATGCATCATTTCAAGATGAGAAATGCAAATCATAGAGACCGACTCACGACTCTATGCAAATGCAATGCGGTACCGACTCAATCATCTCAAGTTCACTCAGGAACTTCTGCTGGAACCATCGCTCGTTACCAAAGTAACTCCCCGTCGGGCCTACGATGTTCACCCACCGCTCACTCCTCCACCAAGAGAGGCTCACAGTGTTTATGGATCGCTCACACCTCCACCGAGAGAGGCTCACGACCCGATTGCTCACACCTCCACCAAGAGAGGCTCATAATCGTCTATAACCATCGCTCACACCTCCACCGAGAGAGGCTCACGACCCGATTGCTCACACCTCCACCAAGAGAGGCTCACAATGTTAGAGCGGATTCTCATTAGAATCCCTCAACACAAGAATGTACATCATTATGCTACACATGATAATGACTCAAGACATTCTTGAAACGCATACATATTCACAATATATACATGCATTCTTCTCATACAATCACATACAATCTATATACATTCACATCAATGCACTATTGTATGATTCACAGTCAAACACACATGCAAAACAACAAAAGTCGCTAAATAACACTATTCCCAACTTTTCCGACTTATAAAATCGGCCAACATTTTCCACACCATCATAATCACATTGTACAGCACAATGGCTTTCCAACGATATAAAGAACGCCTAAATCGGAGTTACGGTTCGAGAATTATGAATTTTGAAAAAAAAGAAATTATTTTTCAAAAACAGAACAACCGCCCGGCGAAGCATGCTCACCGCCCGGCGAAACGTGCTTCGCCTCTGCTTCGCCCGGCGAAGCACAGGCGACACCAAATCCCCAAAATAATTCAAAGAGGCAGAAGCTTGGCACCTCTGCGCCTCTCGAACCGCCCGGCGAAAAGGACGCATCGCCCGGCGCTCGGGACCTTTCGCCCGGCGCTCAGCACCAGAAGCAGAAAAATTCTGCTGCGTGAACACTGTTCCACACCTCCAATTTTTCCCATTTTCTTCCCCAAATCATTTCCAACAGCAAAACCATTACTAGCAGTGGTTCATACACACATATAGATCATACAACACAATTTATATCGATTTCTATCCGCGAAAACATCGATTTCTACCATTTTCTACACAAATGGGTTTAGTTCCAAAACTCATGAAAATCAACAAAATCAACAATACAATCATACATAATCATACACATTGCTAAGATAACAAGATTTCACACCCTTACCCGGATTCCAACTTGCTATGTGATTGATCTTGATGAATTTTCCTAGTTTTTCCTCTTTTCCTCTTCTTTTCTCTTCCTCTTCTTTCTTTCTCTTCTTCTTTTCTCTAATTCCCTTTTCTTACTATTTTTCCTTTCTATCTCTTTTCTTTCTATTTCTTTCTTTTCTATTTCTTTCTCTCATTTTCCAAACAATCAATTAATTCATTTTTCTCACCAATTCTAATTCCACTTAATTTATAATTTATCATTAATTGAGAAAAGTCTAAAATACTCTCCATTCTAATTTCCCCGAAAACTCTCAAAACGGTAAAATAACATTTAACACACTAAATTCACAATTAAAACAATTTATCATCCAATTAAAATAAAAGATTCCACATAATTGGGAAATAATCAAAATCGGGGCGTTACAACTCTCCCCCACTTTAGAAATTTTCGTCCTCGAAAATAATACCTGAATCAAACAACTCCGGATACGACTCTCGCATCCCACTCTCTAGTTCCCAAGTCATATTGCCTTCCGCAGCGCCTCCCCACGCTACCTTTACAAGCGCAATATCCTTGCCTCTGAGCTTCTTAACTTCACGATCCAAAATCCTAATCGGTAAAGCTTCCACCGTAAGGTTATCTCTCACTTCAACCTCGTCCATAGGAATAACATGTGACGGATCCGGAACATACTTCCGAAGTTGCGAAATATGGAATACATCATGCAAATTAGAAATATTCGGAGGCAACGCCACACGGTAAGCCACGGCACCAACTCGTGCAGAAATCTGATACGGACCAATAAAACGAGAAGTCAACTTCTTTGACTTCAAAGCACGACCCACACCCGTAACCGGTGTAACTCTCAAAAACACATGGTCGCCTTCTTGAAACTCAAGATCTTTTCTCCTCTTGTCATGATAACTCTTTTGTCTACTTTGAGAAGCTTTCATCTTCTCACAGATAAACTTCACTTTCTCCGTCGTTTGTTGTACCATCTCCGGTCCAACTACCGTCCTCTCACCTGTTTCATGCCAACACAAAGGTGTTCGACATCTCCGACCATATAAAGCCTCAAATGGTGCCATACCTATACTTGAATGAAAACTATTATTGTAAGTGAATTCAATCAACGCCAAATAATTATCCCAAGCACCACCTTGCTCGAGCACACAAGCACGCAATAAATCCTCCAACGATTGAATGGTCCTCTCGGTTTGACCATCCGTTTGCGGATGATAAGCCGAACTCAATCTTAGCTTAGAACCCAAAGCCTTTTGTAAACTCTCCCAAAATCTCGATGTGAATCTAGGATCTCTATCCGATACAATACTCTTAGGAACTCCATGTAGCTTCACAACCACAAGAACATAAATCTCGGCTAACCTCTCCAAAGGATAACTAATATCAATTGGAATGAAGTGAGCAGATTTAGTAAGCCTATCAACAATTACCCAAATAGCATTATGACCTCTTTGCGTATTCGGCAATCCCGTGACAAAATCCATCGATATACTATCCCATTTCCATTCCGGAATATCCAACGGTTGCAAAAATCCACTAGGTTTTTGATGTTCCACCTTAGACTTTTGACAAGTTAAACACGCATACACAAATTGAGCCACATCTCTCTTTAATCCGGACCACCAAAAGAGTTTCTTCAAATCTCGATACATTTTATTCGCTCCCGGATGAATACTTAAGTTACTTCGGTGTCCTTCTTCCAATATCATCTTTTTCAACTCTACATCATCGGGAATACAAACACGACCACGGAATCTCAAAACTCCAAAATTATCAACCTTGAAATCTTCATTCTCATTCAACATCAAATCAACAAACTTCAAGTCCAACTTTTGCTTTTCACACACGGTTGCAAGAAAATCATTCGTAACATGTAGCATACCAAGTTTCACACTTCTCGGCGTCATTTCACAAATCAAACTCAAGTCTCTAAAATTCTCCAAAAGTTCCCATTCTCTCATCATCAATGCAGACATATGTAACGACTTCCGACTCAAAGCATCGGCCACTACATTTGCCTTACCCGGATGGTAATTCAAACCAAAATCATAATCCTTCAAAAGCTCTAACCACCTTCTTTGTCTCATGTTCAATTCTTTTTTATCAAATAAATACTTCAAGCTCTTGTGATCACTAAAAACTTCAAATCTTGCACCATAAAGATAGTGTCTCCAAATTTTCAAAACGAACACCACGGCCGCCAACTCCAAGTCATGCGTAGGATAATTCTTTTCGTGTACTCTCAATTGTCTTGAAGCATAAGCCACAACTTTTCCATCTTGCATCAAAACACCACCTAAACCAACCAATAAAGCATCACAATACACAACAAATGGTTCCGTAGGATTTGGCAAAATCAAGATCGGAGCCGCTGTCAACCTCCTTTTTAACTCATTGAAACTCTCTTCACAATGAATATCCCAAATGAAAGCCTTATCCTTACAAGTCAATTGCGTTAACGGAAGTGCCAACTTTGAAAATCCCTCAATAAACCTCCGATAATAACCCGCCAATCCTAAAAAGCTTCGAATCTCCGTAACCGATCTAGGAGTCTCCCATTGCATCACTGCATCAATCTTGGATGGATCAACGCTAACACCACTACCGGAAATAATATGTCCAAGAAAACTTACTTCCGACAACCAAAATTCACATTTTGACAACTTAGCATACAATTTTTTCTCTTTCAAGATTTGCAACACAATTCTCAAATGCTCTTCATGCTCCCTTTTAGACTTAGAATAAATCAAAATGTCATCGATGAACACAACCACAAAACGATCTAACTGCTCATGAAAAATACGATTCATGTATTCCATGAACACACCCGGCGCATTAGAAACCCCGAATGGCATCACGGAATATTCGTAATGGCCATACCGTGTCCTAAAGGTAGTCTTCTGAATATCCTCTTCTTTCACACGAATCTGGTGATATCCCGGTCTCAAATCAATCTTGCTAAAAACACGCGCACCAACCAATTGGTCCATCAAATCATCGATCCTTGGAAGCAGATACTTGTTCTTAATTGTCACCTTGTTCAATTGTCGATAATCAATGCATAACCGCATACTCCCATCCTTTTTCTTTACCAACAATACCGGAGCACCCCAAGGAGAAACACTTGGTATTACAAATTTCTTGTCCAACAAGTCATTCAATTGCTTCTTCAATTCTACCAACTCCGATGCTGACATACGATACGGCGCCATCGAAACCGGTCTAGTACCCAGAACTAGATCAATAGAAAACTCAACTTTTCTTTCCGGTGGTACATCCTTAATGTCCTCAGGAAACACCTCAGAAAAATCAGAAACAACAGGAAACACATCAAGGGACACTTGACCATCCACAGACAATGATGCAAACAACCCGAACAATTGAGCTTCGCCCGCTTAAAGTTTCTTCAATTCTTTAGTGGATAGGACACTCTCATCTTCATCACCTTCCAAAGAAGGAAACCTTACCAACTTGTGATAGCAATCTATATGAACTCGATTAAATCGCAACCAGTTCATACCCAAGATTACGTCTAAACCTTCCAACGGCAAACACACTAAATCCATCTCGAAGTCTTTACCATAAATGGTCAAAGGACAACTCACACAAACCAAAGAAGTAGTTACTGACCCCATTGCTGGAGTATCAATAACCATCTTACCATCCATCACAGACAATACAAGATTCAAACGCTTCGCGCACTCAGACGAAACAAACGAATGAGTCGCTCCCGTATCAATAATGGCAACTAAAGGTGTACTATTAATAAAGCAAGTACCTTTAATCAGACGGTCGTCACTGGAAGTCTGAGTTCCTGCCAGAGAAAATACCTTCCCACCGGATGAAGCTTTCTTTGGATTCGGACACTTTGGGCTAATGTGACCAATTTCCCCACAGTTATAGCACTTTACCACATTCCTTCTACAATCTGTGGTAGCATGCCCCAGGCCTCCACAGTTAGAACATTTCACCACAGCCTTCCCACACTCAAATGATTTATGACCCATTTCACCACACTTGTAACACTTAATGGGACCAGAACCTCCTCCTCCAGATCTCCTCTCGAAGTTTCCCCTATGCTTTCCCTTATCAGCCGGTGTCACGTAAGGTCCACTTCTAGCTTGTTGTTTTCCCTTCCTCTCATTCAAACTTTTATAATGTGTAGAACGAGCCCTACTATCTTCCTCGAAGATTCTACAACATTCCGTCAAATCCGAAAACCTTCTTATCCTTTGATATCCCACAGCTTGTTTAATCTCAGGACGCAAACCATTCTCATATTTAATACACTTTGAGAACTCAGCAGTAATTGCAGCATAGTGAGGATGGAATTGAACCAACTCCACAAACTTAGCAGTATAGTCCACCACAGACATACTACCTTGTTTCAGTTCAAGAAATTCCATCTCCTTCTTTCCCTTCACACTTTCAGGGTAATACTTTCTCAAGAATTCAGTACGAAATAAATCCCAAGTTACTTCTTCGTCATCCACCTCAAGAATTTGACGCATACCGACCCACCAATCGTCGGCTTATTCCTTCAGCATGTGAGACCCAAGCCTCACTTTATTCTCCTCCGCACAGTCCATGACTCTGAAGATCCTTTCAATCTCTTTCAACCAAAGTTGAGCACCATCGGGATCAAATATTCCTTTGAAAACCGGTGGTTGATTCTTCCTGAACTCGTCATTAGCATTCACATTCGGCGCACCTTGCACCGCCCTAGCCATTGCTTCTAAAGCAGCAGCCATCGCATTATCGTTTCTACCAGCCATATTCTAATCATTCCCAAAAATAACAACAAGGTTAAACAACAATTCAAACAATACGACAACAAGACAGACACAAGTGACTCAACTCTGGCTCTGATACCACTTAATGTAACACCGCCTTTCTATACCCCCAAATAATCAAATAATCATTTAGGCACATATTAAAAATTTTGTCAGAGTATAATTATAACATGGCATAGAAGAGGCATGTCACATCACACACAAAGTTTTACAACATACAACACCTGCTCAACATTGATATGCAACAGTGGGGTAACTTGCAACAGAGGAACTTAGTCCTTACACCCACATCTCAATGTTTAGAATAAACGCGGAAAATCTAAACATTGAATAACAACAAACATATATACATATATACATGAATCATCAAATGTTCTCCACCCACATCATATATACATGTTTACATAAACATTCATCAGCAAGATACATATACAAATGTATCACAAAGGAATCATATGCATCCTAGCTACCCGGTGCTACATATCAGAGCCAACCGACCAAAAGAATGAAGACACGCTCCACAAAAAGACCTCCAGCATACCTACTCTGCAATGCCTCATAGAGCATTATAAAACAGCAGAAGGGTGAGAAATATTATCATAATAACAATGCATATAATTATATATACAACAGCATAAAATTACACATATAACACTTCTCACCACAATTCATCACAACTCACTCATATACATCGCAATGTATCCATATATATATAAAACCAAGCATACACACCAGGCATACTTTCACACTCCTTATCATTCCACATAAACATACACAAATGTTTATTCACCAATGCATCATTTCAAGATGAGAAATGCAAATCATAGAGACCGACTCACGACTCTATGCAAATGCAATGCGGTACCGACTCAATCATCTCAAGTTCACTCAGGAACTTCTGCTGGAACCATCGCTCGTTACCAAAGTAACTCCCTGTCGGGCCTACGATGTTCACCCACCGCTCACACCTCCACCAAGAGAGGCTCACAGTGTTTATGGATCGCTCACACCTCCACCGAGAGAGGCTCACGACCCGATTGCTCACACCTCCACCAAGAGAGGCTCACAATCCGATTGCTCACACCTCCACCAAGAGAGGCTCACAATCGTCTATAACCATCGCTCACACCTCCACCGAGAGAGGCTCACGACCCGATTGCTCACACCTCCACCAAGAGAGGCTCACAATGTTAGAGCGGATTCTCATTAGAATCCCTCAACACAAGAATGTACATCATTATGCTACACATGATAATGACTCAAGACATTCTTGAAACGCATACATATTCACAATATATACATGCATTCTTCTCATACAATCACATACAATCTATATACATTCACATCAATGCACTATTGTATGATTCACAGTCAAACACACATGCAAAACAGCAAAAGTCGCTAAATAACACTATTCCCGACTTTTCCGACTTATAAAATCAGCCAACATTTTCCACACCATCATAATCACATTGTACAGCTCAATGGCTTTCCAACGATATAAAGAACGCCTAAATCGGAGTTACGGTTCGAGAATTATGAATTTTGAAAAAAAAGAAATTATTTTTCAAAAACAGAACAACCGCCCGGCGAAGCATGCTCACCGCCCGGCGAAACGTGCTTCGCCTCTGCTTCGCCCGGCGAAGCACAGGCGACACCAAATCCCCAAAATAATTCAAAGAGGCAGAAGCTTGGCACCTCTGCGCCTCTCGAACCGCCCGGCGAAAAGGACGCATCGCCCGGCGCTCGGGACCTTTCGCCCGGCGCTCAGCACCAGAAGCAGAAAAATTCTGCTGCGTGAACACTGTTCCACACCTCCAATTTTTCCCATTTTCTTCCCCAAATCATTTCCAACAGCAAAACCATTACTAGCAGTGGTTCATACACACATATAGATCATACAACACAATTTATATCGATTTCTATCTGCGAAAACATCGATTTCTACCATTTTCTACACAAATGGGTTTAGTTCCAAAACTCATGAAAATCAACAAAATTAACAATATAATCATACATAATCATACACATTGCTAAGATAACAAGATTTCACACCCTTACCCGGATTCCAACTTGCTATGTGATTGATCTTGATGAATTTTCCTAGTTTTTCCTCTTTTCCTCTTCTTTTCTCTTCCTCTTCTTTCTTTCTCTTCTTCTTTTCTCTAATTCCCTTTTCTTACTATTTTTCCTTTCTATCTCTTTTCTTTCTATTTCTTTCTTTTCTATTTCTTTCTCTCATTTTCCAAACAATCAATTAATTCATTTTTCTCACCAATTCTAATTCCACTTAATTTCTAATTTATCATTAATTGAGAAAAGTCTAAAATACTCTCCATTCTAATTTCCCCGAAAACTCTCAAAACGGTAAAATAACATTTAACACACTAAATTCACAATTAAAATAATTTATCATCCAATTAAAATAAAAGACTCCACATAATTGGGAAATAATCAAAATCGGGGCGTTACAACTCTCCCCCACTTTAGAAATTTTCGTCCTCGAAAATAATACCTGAATCAAACAACTCCGGATACGACTCTCGCATCCCACTCTCTAGTTCCCAAGTCATATTGCCTTCCGCAGCGCCTCCCCACGCTACCTTTACAAGCGCAATATCCTTGCCTCTGAGCTTCTTAACTTCACGATCCAAAATCCTAATCGGTAAAGCTTCCACCGTAAGGTTATCTCTCACTTCAACCTCGTCCATAGGAATAACATGTGACGGATCCGGAACATACTTCCGAAGTTGCGAAATATGAAATATATCATGCAAATTAGAAAGATTCGGAGGCAACGCCACACGGTAAGCCACGGCACCAACTCGTGCAGAAATCTGATACGGACCAATAAAACGAGAAGTCAACTTCTTTGACTTCAAAGCACGACCCACACCCGTAACCGGTGTAACTCTAAAAAACACATGGTCGCCTTCTTGAAACTCAAGATCTTTTCTCCTCTTGTCATGATAACTCTTTTGTCTACTTTGAGAAGCTTTCATCTTCTCACGGATAAACTTCACTTTCTCCGTCGTTTGTTGTACCATCTCCGGTCCAACTACCGTCCTCTCACCTGTTTCATGCCAACACAAAGGTGTTCGACATCTCCGACCATATAAAGCCTCAAATGGTGCCATACCTGTACTTGAATGAAAACTATTATTGTAAGTGAATTCAATCAACGCCAAATAATTATCCCAAGCACCACCTTGCTCGAGCACACAAGCACGCAATAAATCCTCCAACGATTGAATGGTCCTCTCGGTTTGACCATCCGTTTGCGGATGATAAGCCGAACTCAATCTTAGCTTAGAACCCAAAGCCTTTTGTAAACTCTCCCAAAATCTCGATGTGAATCTAGGATCTCTATCCGATACAATACTCTTAGGAACTCCATGTAGCTTCACAACCACAAGAACATAAATCTCGGCTAACCTCTCCAAAGGATAACTAATATCAATTGGAATGAAGTGAGCAGATTTAGTAAGCCTATCAACAATTATTCAAATAGCATTATGGCCTCTTTGCGTATTCGGCAATCCCGTGACAAAATCCATCGATATACTATCCCATTTCCATTCCGGAATATCCAACGGTTGCAAAAATCCACTAGGTTTTTGATGTTCCACCTTAGACTTTTGACAAGTTAAACACGCATACACAAATTGAGCCATATCTCTCTTTAATCCGGACCACCAAAAGAGTTTCTTCAAATCTTGATACATTTTATTCGCTCCCGGATGAATACTTAAGTTACTTCGGTGTCCTTCTTCCAATATCATCTTTTTCAACTCTACATCATCGGGAATACAAACACGACCACGGAATCTCAAAACTCCAAAATTATCAACCTTGAAATCTTCATTCTCATTCAACATCAAATCAACAAACTTCAAGTCCAACTTTTGCTTTTCACACACGGTTGCAAGAAAATCATTCGTAACATGTAGCATACCAAGTTTCACACTTCTCGGCGTCATTTCACAAATCAAACTCAAGTCTCTAAAATTCTCCAAAAGTTCCCATTCTCTCATCATCAATGCAGACATATGTAACGACTTCCGACTCAAAGCATCGGCCACTACATTTGCCTTACCCGGATGGTAATTCAAACCAAAATCATAATCCTTCAAAAGCTCTAACCACCTTCTTTGTCTCATGTTCAATTCTTTTTTATCAAATAAATACTTCAAGCTCTTGTGATCACTAAAAACTTCAAATATTGCACCATAAAGATAGTGTCTCCAAATTTTCAAAACGAACACCACGGCCGCCAACTCCAAGTCATGCGTAGGATAATTCTTTTCGTGTACTCTCAATTGTCTTGAAGCATAAGCCACAACTTTTCCATCTTGCATCAAAACACCACCTAAACCAACCAATGAAGCATCACAATACACAACAAATGGTTCCGTAGGATTTGGCAAAATCAAGATCGGAGCCGCTGTCAACCTCCTTTTTAACTCATTGAAACTCTCTTCACAATGAATATCCCAAATGAAAGCCTTATCCTTACAAGTCAATTGCGTTAACGGAAGTGCCAACTTTGAAAATCCCTCAATAAACCTCCGATAATAACCCGCCAATCCTAAAAAGCTTCGAATCTCCGTAACCGATCTAGGAGTCTCCCATTGCATCACTGCATCAATCTTGGATGGATCAACGCTAACACCACTACCGGAAATAATATGTCCAAGAAAACTTACTTCCGACAACCAAAATTCACATTTTGACAACTTAGCATACAATTGTTTCTCTTTCAAGATTTGCAACACAATTCTCAAATGCTCTTCATGCTCCCTTTTAGACTTAGAATAAATCAAAATGTCATCGATGAACACAACCACAAAACGATCTAACTGCTCATGAAAAATACGATTCATGTATTCCATGAACACACCCGGCACATTAGAAACCCCGAATGGCATCACGGAATATTCGTAATGGCCATACCGTGTCCTAAAGGCAGTCTTCTGAATATCCTCTTCTTTCACACGAATCTGGTGATATCCCGGTCTCAAATCAATCTTGCTAAAAACATGCGCACCAACCAATTGGTCCATCAAATCATCGATCCTTGGAAGCGGATACTTGTTCTTAATTGTCACCTTGTTCAATTGTCGATAATCAATGCATAACCGCATACTCCCATCCTTTTTCTTTACCAACAATACCGGAGCACCCCAAGGAGAAACACTTGGTCTTACAAATTTCTTGTCCAACAAGTCATTCAATTGCTTCTTCAATTCTACCAACTCCGATGCTGACATACGATACGGCGCCATCGAAACCGGTCTAGTACCCGGAACTAGATCAATAGAAAACTCAACTTTTCTTTCCGGTGGTACATCCTTAATGTCCTCAGGAAACACCTCAGAAAAATCAGAAACAACAGGAAACACATCAAGGGACACTTGACCATCCACAGACAATGATGCAAACAACCCGAACAATTGAGCTTCACCCGCTAAAAGTTTCTTCAATTCTTTAGTGGATAGGACACTCTCATCTTCATCATCTTCCAAAGAAGGAAACCTTACCAACTTGTGATAGCAATCTATATGAACTCGATTAAATCGCAACCAGTTCATACCCAAGATTACGTCTAAACCTTCCAACGGCAAACACACTAAATCCATCTCGAAGTCTTTACCATAAATGGTCAAAGGACAACTCACACAAACCAAAGAAGTAGTTACTGACCCCATTGCTGGAGTATCAATAACCATCTTACCATCCATCACAGACAATACAAGATTCAAACGCTTCGCGCACTCAGACGAAACAAACGAATGAGTCGCTCCCGTATCAATAATGGCAACTAAAGGTGTACTATTAATAAAGCAAGTACCTTTAATCAGACGGTCGTCACTGGAAGTCTGAGTTCCTGCCAGAGAAAATACCTTCCCACCGGATGAAGCTTTCTTCGGATTCGGACACTTTGGGCTAATGTGACCAATTTCCCCACAGTTATAGCACTTTACCACATTCCTTCTACAATCTGTGGTAGCATGCCCCAGGCCTCCACAGTTAGAACATTTCGCCACAGCCTTCCCACACTCAAATGATTTATGACCCATTTCACCACACTTGTAACACTTAATGGGACCAGAACCTCCTCCTCCAGATCTCCTCTCGAAGTTTCCCCTATGCTTGCCCTTATCAGCGGGTGTCACGTAAGGTCCACTTCTAGCTTGTTGTTTTCCCTTCCTCTCATTCAAACTTTTATAATGTGTAGAACGAGCCCTACTATCTTCCTCGAAGATTCTACAACATTCTGTCAAATCCGAAAACCTTCTTATCCTTTGATATCCCACAGCTTGTTTAATCTCAGGACGCAAACCATTCTCATATTTAATACACTTTGAGAACTCAGCAGTAATTGCAGCATAGTGAGGATGGAATTGAACCAACTCCACAAACTTAGCAGTATAGTCCACCACAGACATACTACCTTGTTTCAGTTCAAGAAATTCCATCTCCTTCTTTCCCTTCACACTTTCAGGGTAATACTTTCTCAAGAATTCAGTACGAAATAAATCCCAAGTTACTTCTTCGTCATCCACCTCAAGAATTTGACGCATACCGACCCACCAATCGTCGGCTTCTTCCTTCAGCATGTGAGGCCCAAGCCTCACTTTATTCTCCTCCGCACAGTCCATGACTCTGAAGATCCTTTCAATCTCTTTCAACCAAAGTTGAGCACCATCGGGATCAAATCTTCCTTTGAAAACCGGTGGTTGATTCTTCCTGAACTCGTCATTAGCATTCACATTCGGCGCACCTTGCACCGCCCTAGCCATTGCTTCTAAAGCAGCAGCCATCGCATTGTCGTTTCTACCAGCCATATTCTAATCATTCCCAAAAATAACAACAAGGTTAAACAACAATTCAAACAATACGACAACAAGACAGACACAACTGACTCAACTCTGGCTCTGATACCACTTAATGTAACACCCCCTTTCTATACCCCCAAATAATCAAATAATCATTTAGGCACATATTAAAAATTTCGTCAGAGTATAATTATAACATGGCATAGAAGAGGCATGTCACATCACACACAAAGTTTTACAACATACAACACCTGCTCAACATTGATATGCAACAGTGGGGTAACTTGCAACAGAGGAACTTAGTCCTTACACCCACATCTCAATGTTTAGAATAAACGCGGAAAATCTAAACATTGAATAACAACAAACATATATACATGAATCATCAAATGTTCTCCACCCACATCATATATACATGTTTACATAAACATTCATCAGCAAGATACATATACAAATGTATCACAAAGGAATCATATGCATCCTAGCTACCCGGTGCTACATATCAGAGCCAACCGACCAAAAGAATGAAGACACGCTCCACAAAAAGACCTCCAGCATACCTACTCTGCAATGCCTCATAGAGCATTATAAAACAGCAGAAGGGTGAGAAATATTATCATAATAACAATGCATATAATTATATATACAACAGCATAAAATTACACATATAACACTTCTCACCACAATTCATCACAACTCACTCATATACATCGCAATGTATCCATATATATATATAAAACCAAGCATACACACCAGGCATACTTTCACACTCCTTATCATTCCACATAAACATACACAAATGTTTATTCACCAATGCATCATTTCAAGATGAGAAATGTAAATCATAGAGACCGACTCACGACTCTATGCAAATGCAATGCGGGTACCGACTCAATCATCTCAAGTTCACTCAGGAACTTCTGCTGGAACCATCGCTCGTTACCAAAGTAACTCCCCGTCGGGCCTACGATGTTCACCCACCGCTCACACCTCCACCAAGAGAGGCTCACAGTGTTTATGGATCGCTCACACCTCCACCGAGAGAGGCTCACGACCCGATTGCTCACACCTCCACCAAGAGAGGCTCACAATCCGATTGCTCACACCTCCACCAAGAGAGGCTCACAATCGTCTATAACCATCGCTCACACCTCCACTGAGAGAGGCTCACGACCCGATTGCTCACACCTCCACCAAGAGAGGCTCACAATGTTAGAGCGGATTCTCATTAGAATCCCTCAACACAAGAAGGTACATCATTATGCTACACATGATAATGACTCAAGACATTCTTGAAACGCATACATATTCACAATATATACATGCATTCTTCTCATACAATCACATACAATCTATATACATTCACATCAATGCACTATTGTATGATTCACAGTCAAACACACATGCAAAACAGCAAAAGTCGCTAAATAACACTATTCCCGACTTTTCCGACTTATAAAATCGGCCAACATTTTCCACACCATCATAATCACATTGTACAGCTCAATGGCTTTCCAACGATATAAAGAACGCCTAAATCGGAGTTACGGTTCGAGAATTATGAATTTTGAAAAAAAAGAAATTATTTTTCAAAAACAGAACAACCGCCCGGCGAAGCATGCTCACCGCCCGGCGAAACGTGCTTCGCCTCTGCTTCGCCCGGCAAAGCACAGGCGACACCAAATCCCCAAAATAATTCAAAGAGGCAGAAGCTTGGCACCTCTGCGCCTCTCGAACCGCCCGGCGAAAAGGACGCATCGCCCGGCGCTCGGGACCTTTCGCCCGGCGCTCAGCACCAGAAGCAGAAAAATTCTGCTGCGTGAACACTGTTCCACACCTCCAATTTTTCCCATTTTCTTCCCCAAATCATTTCCAACAGCAAAACCATTACTAGCAGTGGTTCATACACACATATAGATCATACAACACAATTTATATCGATTTCTATCTGCGAAAACATCGATTTCTACCATTTTCTACACAAATGGGTTTAGTTCCAAAACTCATGAAAATCAACAAAATCAACAATACAATCATACATAATCATACACATTGCTAAGATAACAAGATTTCACACCCTTACCCGGATTCCAACTTGCTATGTGATTGATCTTGATGAATTTTCCTAGTTTTTCCTCTTTTCCTCTTCTTTTCTCTTCCTCTTCTTTCTTTCTCTTCTTCTTTTCTCTAATTCCCTTTTCTTACTATTTTTCCTTTCTATCTCTTTTCTTTCTATTTCTTTCTTTTCTATTTCTTTCTCTCATTTTCCAAACAATCAATTAATTCATTTTTCTCACCAATTCTAATTCCACTTAATTTCTAATTTATCATTAATTGAGAAAAGTCTAAAATACTCTCCATTCTAATTTCCCCGAAAACTCTCAAAACGGTAAAATAACATTTAACACACTAAATTCACAATTAAAATAATTTATCATCCAATTAAAATAAAAGACTCCACATAATTGGGAAATAATCAAAATCGGGGCGTTACAACTCTCCCCCACTTTAGAAATTTTCGTCCTCGAAAATAATACCTGAATCAAACAACTCCGGATACGACTCTCGCATCCCACTCTCTAGTTCCCAAGTCATATTGCCTTCCGCAGCGCCTCCCCACGCTACATTTACAAGCGCAATATCCTTGCCTCTGAGCTTCTTAACTTCACGATCCAAAATCCTAATCGGTAAAGCTTCCACCGTAAGGTTATCTCTCACTTCAACCTCGTCCATAGGAATAACATGTGACGGATCCGGAACATACTTCCGAAGTTGCGAAATATGGAATACATCATGCAAATTAGAAAGATTCGGAGGCAACGCCACACGGTAAGCCACGGCACCAACTCGTGCAGAAATCTGATACAGACCAATAAAACGAGAAGTCAACTTCTTTGACTTCAAAGCACGACCCACACCCGTAACCGGTGTAACTCTCAAAAACACATGGTCGCCTTCTTGAAACTCAAGATCTTTTCTCCTCTTGTCATGATAACTCTTTTGTCTACTTTGAGAAGCTTTCATCTTCTCACGGATAAACTTCACTTTCTCCGTCGTTTGTTGTACCATCTCCGGTCCAACTACCGTCCTCTCACCTGTTTCATGCCAACACAAAGGTGTTCGACATCTCCGACCATATAAAGCCTCAAATGGTGCCATACCTGTACTTGAATGAAAACTATTATTGTAAGTGAATTCAATCAACGCCAAATAATTATCCCAAGCACCACCTTGCTCGAGCACACAAGCACGCAATAAATCCTCCAACGATTGAATGGTCCTATCGGTTTGACCATCCGTTTGCGGATGATAAGCCGAACTCAATCTTAGCTTAGAACCCAAAGCCTTTTGTAAACTCTCCCAAAATCTCGATGTGAATCTAGGATCTCTATCCGATACAATACTCTTAGGAACTCCATGTAGCTTCACAACCACAAGAACATAAATCTCGGCTAACCTCTCCAAAGGATAACTAATATCAATTGGAATGAAGTGAGCAGATTTAGTAAGCCTATCAACAATTACCCAAATAGCATTATGGCCTCTTTGCGTATTCGGCAATCCCGTGACAAAATCCATCGATATACTATCCCATTTCCATTCCGGAATATCCAACGGTTGCAAAAATCCACTAGGTTTTTGATGTTCCACCTTAGACTTTTGACAAGTTAAACACGCATACACAAATTGAGCCACATCTCTCTTTAATCCGGACCACCAAAAGAGTTTCTTCAAATCTTGATACATTTTATTCGCTCCCGGATGAATACTTAAGTTACTTCGGTGTCCTTCTTCCAATATCATCTTTTTCAACTCTACATCATCGGGAATACAAACACGACCACGGAATCTCAAAACTCCAAAATTATCAACCTTGAAATCTTCATTCTCATTCAACATCAAATCAACAAACTTCAAGTCCAACTTTTGCTTTTCACACACGGTTGCAAGAAAATCATTCGTAACATGTAGCATACCAAGTTTCACACTTCTCGGCGTCATTTCACAAATCAAACTCAAGTCTCTAAAATTCTCCAAAAGTTCCCATTCTCTCATCATCAATGCAGACATATGTAACGACTTCCGACTCAAAGCATCGGCCACTACATTTGCCTTACCCGGATGGTAATTCAAACCAAAATCATAATCCTTCAAAAGCTCTAACCACCTTCTTTGTCTCATGTTCAATTCTTTTTTATCAAATAAATACTTCAAGCTCTTGTGATCACTAAAAACTTCAAATCTTGCACCATAAAGATAGTGTCTCCAAATTTTCAAAACGAACACCACGGCCGCCAACTCCAAGTCATGCGTAGGATAATTCTTTTCGTGTACTCTCAATTGTCTTGAAGCATAAGCCACAACTTTTCCATCTTGCATCAAAACACCACCTAAACCAACCAATAAAGCATCACAATACACAACAAATGGTTCCGTAGGATTTGGCAAAATCAAGATCGGAGCCGCTGTCAACCTCCTTTTTAACTCATTGAAACTCTCTTCACAATGAATATCCCAAATGAAAGCCTTATCCTTACAAGTCAATTGCGTTAACGGAAGTGCCAACTTTGAAAATCCCTCAATAAACCTCCGATAATAACCCGCCAATCCTAAAAAGCTTCGAATCTCCGTAACCGATCTAGGAGTCTCCCATTGCATCACTGCATCAATCTTGGATGGATCAACGCTAACACCACTACCGGAAATAATATGTCCAAGAAAACTTACTTCCGACAACCAAAATTCACATTTTGACAACTTAACATACAATTGTTTCTCTTTCAAGATTTGCAACACAATTCTCAAATGCTCTTCATGCTCCCTTTTAGACTTAGAATAAATCAAAATGTCATCGATGAACACAACCACAAAACGATCTAACTGCTCATGAAAAATACGATTCATGTATTCCATGAACACACCCGGCGCATTAGAAACCCCGAATGGCATCACGGAATATTCGTAATGGCCATACCGTGTCCTAAAGGCAGTCTTCTGAATATCCTCTTCTTTCACACGAATCTGGTGATATCCCGATCTCAAATCAATCTTGCTAAAAACACGCGCACCAACCAATTGGTCCATCAAATCATCGATCCTTGGAAGCGGATACTTGTTCTTAATTGTCACCTTGTTTAATTGTCGATAATCAATGCATAACCGCATACTCCCATCCTTTTTCTTTACCAACAATACCGGAGCACCCCAAGGAGAAACACTTGGTCTTACAAATTTCTTGTCCAACAAGTCATTCAATTGCTTCTTCAATTCTACCAACTCCGATGCTGACATACGATACGGCGCCATCGAAACCGGTCTAGTACCCAGAACTAGATCAATAGAAAACTCAACTTTTCTTTCCGGTGGTACATCCTTAATGTCCTCAGGAAACACCTCAGAAAAATCAGAAACAACAGGAAACACATCAAGGGACACTTGACCATCCACAGACAATGATGCAAACAACCCGAACAATTGAGCTTCGCCCGCTAAAAGTTTCTTCAATTCTTTAGTGGATAGGACACTCTCATCTTCATCATCTTCCAAAGAAGGAAACCTTACCAACTTGTGATAGCAATCTATATGAACTCGATTAAATCGCAACCAGTTCATACCCAAGATTACGTCTAAACCTTCCAACGGCAAACACACTAAATCCATCTCGAAGTCTTTACCATAAATGGTCAAAGGACAACTCACACAAACCAAAGAAGTAGTTACTGACCCCATTGCTGGAGTATCAATAACCATCTTACCATCCATCACAGACAATACAAGATTCAAAAGCTTCGCGCACTCAGACGAAACAAACGAATGAGTCGCTCCCGTATCAATAATGGCAACTAAAGGTGTACTATTAATAAAGCAAGTACCTTTAATCAGACGGTCGTCACTGGAAGTCTGAGTTCCTGCCAGAGAAAATACCTTCCCACCGGATGAAGCTTTCTTCGGATTCGGACACTTTGGGCTAATGTGACCAATTTCCCCACAGTTATAGCACTTTACCACATTCCTTCTACAATCTGTGGTAGCATGCCCCAGGCCTCCACAGTTAGAACATTTCGCCACAGCCTTCCCACACTCAAATGATTTATGACCCATTTCACCACACTTGTAACACTTAATGGGACCAGAACCTCCTCCTCCAGATCTCCTCTCGAAGTTTCCCCTATGCTTGCCCTTATCAGCGGGTGTCACGTAAGGTCCACTTCTAGCTTGTTGTTTTCCCTTCCTCTCATTCAAACTTTTATAATGTGTAGAACGAGCCCTACTATCTTCCTCGAAGATTCTACAACATTCCGTCAAATCCGAAAACCTTCTTATCCTTTGATATCCCACAGCTTGTTTAATCTCAGGACGCAAACCATTCTCATATTTAATACACTTTGAGAACTCAGCAGTAATTGCAGCATAGTGAGGATGGAATTGAACCAACTCCACAAACTTAGCAGTATAGTCCACCACAGACATACTACCTTGTTTCAGTTCAAGAAATTCCATCTCCTTCTTTCCCTTCACACTTTCAGGGTAATACTTTCTCAAGAATTTAGTACGAAATAAATCCCAAGTTACTTCTTCGTCATCCACCTCAAGAATTTGACGCATACCGACCCACCAATCGTCGGCTTCTTCCTTCAGCATGTGAGACCCAAGCCTCACTTTATTCTCCTCCGCACAGTCCATGACTCTGAAGATCCTTTCAATCTCTTTCAACCAAAGTTAAGCACCATCGAGATCAAATCTTCCTTTGAAAACCGGTGGTTGATTCTTCCTGAACTCGTCATTAGCATTCACATTCGGCACACCTTGCACCGCCCTAGCCATTGCTTCTAAAGCAGCAGCCATCGCATTGTCGTTTCTACCAGCCATATTCTAATCATTCCCAAAAATAACAACAAGGTTAAACAACAATTCAAACAATACGACAACAAGACAGACACAACTGACTCAACTCTGGCTCTGATACCACTTAATGTAACACCCCCTTTCTATACCCCCAAATAATCAAATAATCATTTAGGCACATATTAAAAATTTCGTCAGAGTATAATTATAACATGGCATAGAAGAGGCATGTCACATCACACACAAAGTTTTACAACATACAACACCTGCTCAACATTGATATGCAACAGTGGGGTAACTTGCAACAGAGGAACTTAGTCCTTACACCCACATCTCAATGTTTAGAATAAACGCGGAAAATCTAAACATTGAATAACAACAAACATATATACATATATACATGAATCATCAAATGTTCTCCACCCACATCATATATACATGTTTACATAAACATTCATCAGCAAGATACATATACAAATGTATCACAAAGGAATCATATGCATCCTAGCTACCCGGTGCTACATATCAGAGCCAACCGACCAAAAGAATGAAGACACGCTCCACAAAAAGACCTCCAGCATACCTACTCTGCAATGCCTCATAGAGCATTATAAAACAGCAGAAGGGTGAGAAATATTATCATAATAACAATGCATATAATTATATATACAACAGCATAAAATTACACATATAACACTTCTCACCACAATTCATCACAACTCACTCATATACATCGCAATGTATCCATATATATATAAAACCAAGCATACACACCAGGCATACTTTCACACTCCTTATCATTCCACATAAACATACACAAATGTTTATTCACCAATGCATCATTTCAAGATGAGAAATGCAAATCATAGAGACCGACTCACGACTCTATGCAAATGCAATGCGGTACCGACTCAATCATCTCAAGTTCACTCAGGAACTTCTGCTGGAACCATCGCTCGTTACCAAAGTAACTCCCGTCGGGCCTACGATGTTCACCCACCGCTCACACCTCCACCAAGAGAGGCTCACAGTGTTTATGGATCGCTCACACCTCCACCGAGAGAGGCTCACGACCCGATTGCTCACACCTCCACCAAGAGAGGCTCACAATCCGATTGCTCACACCTCCACCAAGAGAGGCTCACAATCGTCTATAACCATCAATCACACCTCCACCGAGAGAGGCTCACGACCCGATTGCTCACACCTCCACCAAGAGAGGCTCACAATGTTAGAGCGGATTCTCATTAGAATCCCTCAACACAAGAATGTACATCATTATGCTACACATGATAATGACTCAAGACATTCTTGAAACGCATACATATTCACAATATATACATGCATTCTTCTCATACAATCACATACAATCTATATACATTCACATCAATGCACTATTGTATGATTCACAGTCAAACACACATGCAAAACAGCAAAAGTCGCTAAATAACACTATTCCTGACTTTTCCGACTTATAAAATCGGCCAACATTTTCCACACCATCATAATCACATTGTACAGCTCAATGGCTTTCCAACGATATAAAGAACGCCTAAATCGGAGTTACGGTTCGAGAATTATGAATTTTGAAAAAAAAGAAATTATTTTTCAAAAACAGAACAACCGCCCGGCGAAGCATGCTCACCGCCCGGCGAAACGTGCTTCGCCTCTGCTTCGCCCGGCGAAGCACAGGCGACACCAAATCCCCAAAATAATTCAAAGAGGCAGAAGCTTGGCACCTCTGCGCCTCTCGAACCGCCCGGCGAAAAGGACGCATCGCCCGGCGCTCGGGACCTTTCTCCCGGCGCTCAGCACCAGAAGCAGAAAAATTCTGCTGCGTGAACACTGTTCCACACCTCCAATTTTTCCCATTTTCTTCCCCAAATCATTTCCAACAGCAAAACCATTACTAGCAGTGGTTCATACACACATATAGATCATACAACACAATTTATATCGATTTCTATCCGCGAAAACATCGATTTCTACCATTTTCTACACAAATGGGTTTAGTTCCAAAACTCATGAAAATCAACAAAATCAACAATACAATCATACATAATCATACACATTGCTAAGATAACAAGATTTCACACCCTTACCCGGATTCCAACTTGCTATGTGATTGATCTTGATGAATTTTCCTAGTTTTTCCTCTTTTCCTCTTCTTTTCTCTTCCTCTTCTTTCTTTCTCTTCTTCTTTTCTCTAATTCCCTTTTCTTACTATTTTTCCTTTCTATCTCTTTTCTTTCTATTTCTTTCTTTTCTATTTCTTTCTCTCATTTTCCAAACAATCAATTAATTCATTTTTCTCACCAATTCTAATTCCACTTAATTTCTAATTTATCATTAATTGAGAAAAGTCTAAAATACTCTCCATTCTAATTTCCCCGAAAACTCTCAAAACGGTAAAATAACATTTAACACACTAAATTCACAATTAAAATAATTTATCATCCAATTAAAATAAAAGACTCCACATAATTAGGAAATAATCAAAATCGGGGCGTTACAGGTTCGAGCTAAGAGGAATTAGGGTTCTAGTGATGAACCCTAAGTCTCTATTAGTAGGAGCTTTAGGTGAAGGTTTATGGATTTGCGCAACCGCAAGAATTTTTTGCTTAGGGTTTTCTCCCTTTTAATCTGAATTTCCTTTTAGTTTTTATAGGCAAAATTATGTTTAGATTCAATTAGATTTAGATTTTGTTTAGGAAATCCTTGATCTGATAAGTGTAATTTTTTTGATTTGATTTGATTTTGTAAATATGAGATTGTAATTTGTAATCCTATTGTAAAAATTAATGAAAAAGGATTCTGATTTGATTTCTCCGATTTTGCGCAAGTTAGGGTTAGCCGTTTTGGGAAGAAGATGAACGTTTGGTCAAACCAATTGACCACAAAATAAAATAATAAAAAAAATAAAAAAAACAAAAATAAAAAATTAATAAATAAAATAACCATTACCGTACAACATAATATCACCCCAAAACAAATCTTAATGATAAAATAACTAATAATTAGTAACTATATTATAAAAAACCAATACTAATCCACCTTAAGCCCTAGTTAATAATTAAAATCTTAATCTTTAATTAAAACAAAGCTCTTAATTAATAAAAAAAAATCAGTAAATAGAAATTTGATAAAATGTAAAAAGATGCTAATAAAAATATTTAAAACTAATTAACACTAAATAACCTGATTATTCCATCTTCATGGTAAATAATAACCGATATATCAAATCCTTCAAATATAAAAATATTCTAAAATAAGTTAAAAATAAATACTAAAATCCTATTATCTAAAAAAAACCCACCTCTTTTCCAATAAAATTATTTTATCTCCATAAAATCCAACATAATAAATTCTAAAAATGAAAAGAAAACTCTATTAAAAATAAATAAATGAAATGACTAACAATAAAATCACAACTAAAATAAAAACCTTATATAAACCCATATCCCCAAAATAGGCCTAAAAGTACTAGCAAACCCCCAAAGCCCAGATGACACCCCCTATTAGCACCAAAACTCTAAAATGACGAAAAAAACACTGGTCAAAATTTAGGGTACTACAGGTGGTATGGGGCAACTTGGTTTCAATTAAACTTGAACAGAATGACTTCATTTTGAAAGTCATCCAATACACATGATACGATCATTTCGATTTTGGTGTGGTGCAGTGTGCAGTGGAAAAAAGGTTTTCTTAAAACCGTAGCGTGTCAGGTCAATGCTCACCCTATCATATTGAACGACACGAGCGCGACACTGATGTGTCCGTCGGATAATGACTGCAAGTATACAGTTGTTCGTGTAGTTTTAAAAAAGTTTTCAAACCCACAGGGAACTGGTAATCAAACTAATGTTATCTATCGTTGCAGTGCAAAGCTAAGGCTAAAGAGCAACAGATTTAGAACGGGAAAGAAAATACTAATTTCTAAAGGTTTGGAAATAAATGATAAAACGAGTCCGGAATATGGATTGCGCGTGTCCTAAGGACTTGTAGAAACTGGGTGCTAATTACGACTGAACTTAGTTCCGTAGAAAATACTAACTTAAAGACTCCGTCTCACACTCTCGCGCTATTGATAAGAACCACACCTTTCAACCACAGGATTTTGCTCTCGCTCGCCCGTTTCAATTAAAAAGCGTATTTTGAAAGTTAATAAGATTCTAAACGATGCCTAAAGAGCTCTCGCTATTTTTAGGTTCGATGCCTAGTTTCCACTATCAGTTCATTCCTCACACTCTCGCGCTGTCGGTCCGAACTTAGTTTATTCCTCACTCTCGTGTCGAAATAAATAAACATGAAAATTGGAAACTAAAACCAAAACTAACATACAATCATAAATTCGCACCTAAAGTTTTCTACTGAGTCCCGTCGGTAACGACGGTCCTCATACGCCAAACTCAATTAATTTAGCAAGACATGATATTATCTATAGAAAACATATCAACAACAATCATATTCAAAACTAACATGGTAGGCAAAATTAAAGTAGCTACAAGTGCAATAATAAAAATAAGAAATAGACCTGTAAAAAAAATGCGAAACTTGAATTAAAATATGCCGGCAGGCTTCGTTCAGGATCCAAGAGTACATCAATGAAAAGGAAATAAAAAAACAAGCGCGACAATCCCTCGATGTGAGTTATTGTCGCTTTACAAGTAATTTGTGCCTAAAATACTAAGTGGAAATTCTGCAGCGCTTCTGCACGTCTTGGATGACTCAGAAAGTGTCCAAGAGGTCCTATATATAGAGAAATATGGGTCTGCAACTGCTCTGGGCATGTCTGGAGAGTGGAGGGAAAAAATGAAATGAAAAACTGCTTCTAACTACTTCTGAAGCAAAACTGCGTTTTGCGCTGCAATGGCGAACGTCATTAGGGCACGGCGAACGCCATTGCCTTGGTTCATTAATTGACGTGGCAGTTGGGAGATGGTGAACCCCATATCAGCAACAGAGGCAGAATTTGCTTCTTTTTGCTGCACTTTTCTATTCTCTCACTCTTTTTCCGGTTTGCTTCCGATTCTGCAACGGGTGAACCTGACAACTACAAAACACAATAAAACACAGTAAAATGCAACAAGACTCGATAAAATATGGACAAATAATACGCACAATAAGCCTAAAATTTGGTACTCTCGTTATCAAACTCCCCCACACTATGACCTTTGCTTGTCTTCAAGCAAACTCCCAACACATATGAAAATAGTAAGTACAGTATCCGAAACATAGGCACGACATGACTCTAAAACGATACACGACTGCTAGGCTAATGCTAAATAGATAGGTACTTAATATTGATAACAAGGATACCGTAATGACACATATCCGCATTTGTGGACAAAGAGTCCCCCCATATGCAATACCAATCCAAATCATACCACTATGACTCGACCTACATTCCTGGTTTCTTTTCGCCTTTTTTTTCATTCTCGCACGGTCACATTAAACTCGTTATCCCCGCACTCGCATGGTAAGTGAACCTATTAGTGTTTATGATCTCGTTATTCAACTTTTCGCTCTTTTCTCTTTTTTCTTTTTCTTTTCATTTCGAATTTCAAGAATCCAATCCGTTGGGCTAAATGGCCGGGTGAGGACTACCTAACTTAGAGGGAAACAGATCTTTTCATTCGCTTTTCTAAAAAACTATTCAATTCAGTTTTTCGAGATCACCACATATTTGCATCGGTTCATTACTTAGCGTGTGCCTTAGGATGGTGTTGACCACTAATATAAACTACTTAAGAGGCTACTACAAAAACTCGGAAATCAAGGTCTCAGCATAATGGTTATTTAAATCGATGCCGCATACTTAGGGAATCTAGGGTGCTAGGACGGTACCAATGTTATCAAAACTTTCCCAAGTCTAATTAGCATAGCCTAGGAGTGAAAAGTTTCATGCCATTGAATCAGAACATTTTTTTTTGTTAGGGGTCAATATTAAGGGAATTCTCTAACAAAAAGAAAAAGTAACATACAATAGGACTCAATCGGCGTATAAAAGACTCAACACACAAACAAAAATAGACTAACTAGAAAAAACATAAATGCAACATAAAAACGACAGAAAAGTAAAAGTAAAGCAATAAAGCTCATCCTCCACACTTGAACCAAACATTGTCCTTAATGTTTCAATACAAGGTGAAAGAAAGAGTAGAGAAACCTGGTGAAATCAGTGGTGACGACCTCGGCCGCGAGGGCGTCCAAATCCTCTGCCAAGCGCAAGGATAGGAACTTGCTAAACAAACTCTCTCATAGCCATCATTTCCAACCTCATTCCTTCCATCTGCTCAGTAAGATCTCCCATGTCATGCTCTATCCTGTCAGCAAAGTAAATTGGCTGTTGGTTAGTGTAACGCCCCAGTTTTTGTTAGAGTTATTTAATCGAGTTGATTTAATTATTTTTATTATTATATTATTTTATTTTTGACTTTTATTTGGCGATATATTATTTTTCATCGTTATTATGTTTTATCGCGTTTTGAGAGCGTTTGCGAGATATTTGAGTGTAGGAGTATTTTGGTCATTTTACTTATTTTGTTTAAGTTAGAAACTTAAAGAGAAAAGAAAAGAGAGAAAATAGTAAGGAAGAAAAAGAGAAGAAGGAAAAGAAAAAGAAAAGAAGAAAAAGAGAAAACTTGGGGTTTAAGGAATTGAATCAACCGACTGTTGAAAACACGATTAATCGGGTAAGGGTGTGAAACTCGATTATCCTATACTTGTGTATGATTATGTATGCATGTATTGGTGTGATATTTGGTTGAAATTGGATATAGAACCAAAACCATTAATATGTTGAGATTGTTAGAATTTGATTCAAATTGTGTCTGAAATCATGTTTTAATGTTCCTAATTACTGAGACATGTTAGATAGATGTTGTTGTGCATTGAATTGGTAATTTGCTGGTGTTTGGATGAGATTTGGAGATGATTTTGGTTGATTTTCGTAGCAGAAATTCTGCAGGAAAAATTCTGGGTTTTCTCTGCCCTTACGCGTATCAGGCTTGGCATTACGCGTATTGGTTTGGGCAATACGCGTATGGCAAGGGGGAAATGAGGGCGATACGCGTACGGAACACATTTTTCACTGCCCTCTGCTGAAATGCGTAATGGTACGCGTATTTGGCAAGGCATTACGCGTAACAAGTGAGGCATTTCGCGTACGGAGTTTTTAGTGGAATTTTTGGGGATAATTTAGTCTCTCCCCATACGCGTATCACTTTGGCCAATACGCATATGGATGGGAGAGCGAGCTGGGCAATACGTGTATGGCCCAAGGCAATACGCGTAGGACCAGAGAGGGTGTAGAATGGTTCCCGATTTTGCGTTCGATGCCGTAACTTTTGATACGTAGCTCGGATCGAGGCGTTCTTGGTACCGTTAGAAAGCTTTTGAGATGTTCTTTCTTATTAAAAAGGTTTTGAGATTGGTGGCCTATTTAATTATGTCAGGAATTTAGAAATGTGTCATTTTGTCGACTTTTACCGTCGTAATTGTGTGCGATTGATGTGTTAACATGCAATATGCATTTGATATATTACGTATGACTTGTGTGCTGTTATATGATGTGAATGCATGTGATGAAATGTTGAGATGATGGTTTGTGGCCTAAGGGCAAGTAAATGCATTGTGTTATAATTGATTGTATATGCATTCTTGTGATGTCGTGTGCCCTTGTGGGGTGTGAGCGACGAAACGGTTCCAGAGGGAATCCGCTATAACATCGTGTGCCTTATACAAAGAGGTGTGAGCGATGATTATAGACGATCATGTGCCTTATACAAAGAGGTGTGAGCGATCGGGTCGTGTGCCTTATAAAAAGAGGTGTGAGCGATCCATAAATGTCGTGTGCCTTATACAAAGAGGTGTGAGCGACGGGGAACATCGTTTGCCCGACAGGGAGTTACATTAAGTAACAAGCGATGATTCCAATAGTTCCTGAGTGAACTAATGATGAGAATGATGGATGGAACGGTATCGCATTGCATTGCATAGAGTCGTTGTGTCGGTCTCTGTGCATTTGCATAAATCATGAATGGATTGATTTTGTGTGGAATTGTGAATGGAATTGATGAGTTGAGATATATATATATATATATGTTGGTGATAAATGAATTGAGCATGGTTGGTATACCTTGGTGATGGATATATGAGATATGCATTGTGTTGTTTTGTACCTAAATTATGGCGTAAATTGTGGTGAGAATGTTTTATATGTGTATTTTTGTGTTATTATATAATTGTATTATAATTGTGTTTCTCACCCTTCTGCTATTTTGAATGCTCTATGAGGCATTGCAGATTAGATGATGGAGGTCTTTTTGTGAAGCTTAGGTCTTCATTCTTTTGTCGGTCGGCTCTGATATGTAGCACCGGGTAGTCGGGGAGATCGTGTGATATTGTGTATATGTATATGTTCTTTTTGGATTGTACATGTATGACTCTGTATATGGCAGACAAACTTTTACGTTATATGTATATGAGATTTCAGTTGCAGATTTTCCGCTTTTATTCTGTATCTGAATTGTGGGTGTTAGGAACTGAGTTCCTCTGTTTACGTTGCTACCTAATTGTTGCATATCTATATGAGCAGGGTGTTGTATTTTGTTTCAATTGATGTGACGCCTCTGTCTATTCCATGAATGTTTTAATTATACTCTGATTAATTGTTATCGCTTTATTTGCTCGAGGGATAGATTGAGGGTGTTACATTAAGTGGTATCAGAGCCAGTTTGTGTCAGTTCGTGCCAGTCTGTGTCGGTCTTTGTGTTTGGGTGAGCTGTTTATTTAACCATAGTTGTTGTTATTGGATATGAACAGAATATGGCTGATAGGAATGATGCTGCTCTTGCTACTGATATGCAAGCTATGGCTCAGGCTATGCGGGGTGCACCTAATACTGGTGGGAATGATGAGTTCAGGAAGAATAAACCGCCTATCTTCAAAGGAAGATATGATCCTGACGGTGCTCAGATTTGGCTTAAGGAGATTGAAAGAGTCTTTTGAGTGATGGACTGTGCTGAGGAACATAAGGTGAGACTAGGTACTCACATGTTGCAGGATGAGGCTGATGATTGGTGGGTTAGTACGCGTCTTGTGAGGGAAGCTGCAGGTGAAGAGGTCACTTGGGCTTTGTTTAACATGGAGTTTTTGAGGAAGTATTTTCCTGAAGATGTAAGAGAAAATAAAGAAATAGAGTTCTTGGAGTTGAAACAAGGTAACATGTCTGTTGTGGATTACACTGCTAGGTTTGTGGAGCTTGTTCAGTTTTATCCACATTATGCTGAAGCAACAACGGAGTTTTCCAAATGTGTGAAGTTTGAGAACGGATTGCGTCCTGAGATTAAGCAAGAAATCGGTTATCAAAGGATTAAGAGGTTTTCGGATTTGGTGGATTGTTGTAGAATTTATGAGAAGGATATCAAAGCTCATTCTACTCACTATAAGAGTGTGAACGAAAGGAAAGGGAAGCAACCGTTTCGTGGTGGTCCTTATGTGTCACCAGCTGACAAGGGTAAGCAAAGGGCTAATTTTGATAAAAGGCCAAGTGGGGGAGGTATGTCTAATCCTCTGAGATGTTATAGGTGTGGTGACGTAGAACATCATCAGTTTGAATGTAGAAAGGATATAAGGAAGTGTTCCAATTGTGGAGGTATAGGACATGTCGCAACTGATTGTAAGAGGAATGTGGTGAAGTGTTTCAACTGTGGTGAACCTGGTCATATTAGTACGAAGTGTCCGAAACCAAAGCAAGCTCCAGCTGGAGGGAAAGTATTTGCATTGGCAGGAACTCAGACTACTAGTGCAGATTGTCTGATCAGAGGTACTTGTTTTATTAATAGTACACCTTTAGTTGCTATTATTGATACCAGAGCGACTCATTCGTTTATTTCGTCTGAGTGCGCGAAGCGTTTGAATCTTTTGTTGTCTTCGATGGGTGGAGAGATGGTTATTGATACTCCAGTAATGGGGTCGGTAACTACTTCTTTGGTTTGTTTAAGTTGTCCTTTGACCATTTATGGTAAAGATTTTGAGATGGATTTGGTGTGTCTGCCGTTAGAGGGTTTAGACGTGGTTCTGGGAATGAATTGGTTGCAGTTCAATCGAGTTCATATTGATTGTTATCATAAGTTGGTAAGATTTCCTTCTCTTGAAAAAGACGAGGAATCAAGTTTCTTATCTACCAAAGAGTTGAAGAAACTTTTGGCGGATAAAGCTCAGTTGTTCGGGTTGTTTGCATCGTTGATAGTGGATAGTCAAGTTGCACTGGATGTGTTACCAGTTGTGTGTGATTTTCCAGAGGTGTTTCTAGAGGATATTTCATATGTGCCGCCAGAAAGAGAGGTGGAGTTTTCTATAGATCTAGTTCCTGGTACTAGACCTGTATCTATGGCACCTTATTGTATGTCGGCATCTGAGTTGGTTGAGTTGAAAAAGAAGTTGAATGAATTGTTAGAAAAGAGGTTTGTGAGGCCGAGTGTATCGCCTTGGGGTGCTCCAGTTTTATTGGTGAAGAAGAAAGATGGAAGTATGCGATTGTGTATTGATTATCGCCAGCTGAATAAGGTGACGATTAAGAATAAGTATCCTCTTTCGAGAATTGATGATTTGATGGACCAGTTGGTAGGTGCGTGTGTGTTTAGTAAAATTGATTTGATATCAGGTTATCATCAGATTAGAGTGAAAGAGGAAGATATTCAGAAGACGGCTTTTACGACACGCTACAGACATTACGAATATTCTGTGATGCCGTTCGGGGTTTCTAATGCGTCGGGTGTGTTTATGGAGTATATGAATCGTATTTTCCATGAGCATTTGGATCGATTTGTTGTTGTGTTTATTGATGACATCTTGATTTATTCGAAGTCCCGGGAGGATCATGCGGAGCATTTGCGTATTGTATTGTAAATTTTGAAGGAAAGGAGACTTTTTGCCAAGTTGTCCAAGTGTAAGTTCTGGTTGTCAGAAGTGAGTTTTCTTGGGCATGTGATTTCAGGTAATGGTATTGCTGTGGATCCATCCAAAGTAGATGCAGTTCTACAATGGGAGGCTCCTAGATCTGTTACTGAAATTAGAAGCTTTTTGGGTTTAGCTGGATATTATCGAAGATTCATTGAAGGTTTTTCCAAGTTAGCACTTCCTTTGACCCAACTGACTTGTAAAGGTAAAGCGTTCATTTGGGATATTCAGTGTGAGGAAAGTTTTAGTGAGCTGAAGAGAAGATTGACTACAGCTCCAATTTTGATCTTACCGAATCCTAGTGAACCGTTTGTGGTGTATTGTGATGCGTCTTTGAGTGGTTTAGGTGGAGTGTTGACGCAAGAAGGTAAGGTTGTGGCTTATGCTTCGAGGCAATTGAGGATTCATGAGAAAAATTACCCTACTCAAGATTTGGAATTAGCAGCTGTGGTTTTTGTGTTGAAAATTTGGAGGCATTATCTCTACGGTGCAAGATTCGAAGTCTTTAGTGATCATAAGAGTTTGAAATACTTGTTTGATCAGAAAGAGTTGAATATGAGGCAACGGAGATGGTTAGTATTTTTGAAGGACTACAATTTTAGCTTGAATTACCATCCTGGTAAAGCTAATATGGTAGCCGATGCGTTAAGCCAGAAATCTTTGCATATGCCTGCTTTGATGGTTAAAGAGCGGGAACTTTTGGAAGCATTTAGGGATTTGAGTTTGGTGTGTGAATTGACATCTGACAGCATGAGGCTTGGTATGTTAAAGGTCACTAATGATTTTCTGTTAACCGTTAGCGAGAAACAGAAGTTGGATGTGAAATTTGTTGATTTGATGACAGTTGGAGATCAAGGTGTGAATGGCGACTTTAAAGTGGATGGTAAGGGTGTTTTGAGATTTCGTGGTAGAATTTGTATTCCTGATGATTCAGACTTGAAAAAGATGATTTTAGAGGAAGGACACCGGAGTAGTTTAAGTATACATCCGGGAGCTAATAAGATGTATCAAAATTTGAAGAAGATCTTTTGGTGGTCTGGATTGAAGAGGGATGTGGCTCAGTTTGTTTATGCATGTTTGACGTGTCAGAAGTCGAAGGTAGAACATTAGAAGCCTAGTGGATTATTTCAACCGTTGGATATTCCCGAGTGGAAATGGGACAGCATTTCTATGGATTTTGTGACAGGGTTGCCGAATACACAGAGGGGACATAATTCCATTTGGGTGGTTGTGGATAGGCTGACTAAATCGGCGCATTTCATTCCGATTGACATCAGTTTTTCTTTGGAGAGGTTGGCTGAGATTTATATCCGTGTGATTGTGAAGCTACGTGGTGTTCCGTTGTGTATTATTTCAGATTGAGATCCGAGGTTTACTTCCAGGTTTTGGGAAAGTTTGCAAAAGCCGTTAGGTTCCAAGTTGAGATTGAGTTCTGCTTAACATCCTCAGATGGATGGTCAGACCGAGAGAACTATTCAGTCATTGGAAGATTTGTTGAGAGCTTGTGTTCTTGAGCAAGGTGGTGCTTGGGATAGTTATCTTTCGTTGGTGGAATTCACGTATAACAATAGTTTCCATTCGAGTATTGGAATGGCACCTTTTGAAGCGTTGTATGGAAGAAGATGTCGAACACCTTTGTGTTGGCATGAATCTGATGAGAGTTCGGTGGTTGGATCGGAGTTAGTGCAACAGACTACGGACAAGGTGAAACTTATTCGTGAGAAAATGAAGGCTTCTCAGAGTAGGCAGAAGAGTTATCATGATCGAAGGAGGAAAGATCTTGAGTTTCAAGAAGGCGATCATGTATTTTTGAGAGTTACACCGGTGACGGGTGTTGGTCGTGCATTGAAGTCGAAGAAGCTTATTTCTCGGTTTATTGGTCCTTACCAGATATCTGCGAGAGTGGGTGCTGTGGCTTATCGGGTGGCGTTGCCACCGAATCTTTCGAATTTGCATGATGTGTTCCATGACTCACAGCTTCGGAAGTATGTTCCAGATCCGTCGCATGTGATTCCGATGGATGAGGTTGAGGTAAGGGAGAACCTTACGGTTGAGGCGTTACCAGTGAGAATTTTGGATCGCGAGTTGAAGCGGTTAAGAGGCAAGGATATTGCTCTTGTGAAAGTAGCGTGCGGAGACGCTGCTGAGGGCAATTTGACTTGGGAGTTGGAGAGTCGGATGCGGGAGTCGTATCCGGAGTTGTTCGTCTCAGGTAATATTTTCGAGGACGAAAATTTCTAAGTGGGGGAGAGTTGTAACGCCCCAGTTTTTGTTAGAGTTATTTAATCGAGTCGATTTAATTATTTTTATTATTATTTTATTTTATTTTTGACTTTTATTTGGCGATATATTATTTTTCATCGTTATTATGTTTTATCGCGTTTTGAGAGCGTTTGCGAAATATTTGAGTATAGGGGTATTTTGGTCATTTTACTTATTTTGTTTAAGTTAGAAACTTAAAGAGAAAAGAAAAGAGAGAAAAGAGTAAGGAAGAAAAAGAGAAGAAGGAAAAGAGAAAGAAAAGAAGAAAAAGAGAAAACTTGGGGTTTAAGGAATCGAATCAACTGACTGTTGAAAACACGATTAATCGGGTAAGGGTGTGAAACTCGATTATCCTATACTTGTGTATGATTATGTATGTATGTATTGGTGTGATATTTGGTTGAAATTGGATATAGAACCAAAACCATTAATATGTTGAGATTGTTAGAATTTGATTCAAATTGTGTCTGAAATCATGTTTTAATGTTCCTATTTGCTGAGACATGTTAGATAGATGTTGTTGTGCATTGAATTGGTAATTTGCTGGTGTTTGGATGAGATTTGGAGATGATTTTGGTTGATTTTCGTAGCAGAAATTCTGCAGGAAATTTTTTGGGTTTTCTCTGCCCATACGCGTATCAGGCTTGGCATTACGCGTATTAGTTTGGGCAATACGCGTATGGCAAGGGGGAAATGAGGGCGATACGCATATGGAACACATTTTTCACGGCCCTCTGCTGAAATGCGTAATGGTACGCGTACTTGGCAAGGCATTACGCATAACAAGTGAGGCATTACGCGTACGGGGTTTTTAGTAGAATTTTTGGGAAGAATTTAGTCTCTGCCCATACGCGTATCACTTTGTGCAATACGCGTATGGATGGACGAGCGAGCTGGGCAATACGCGTATGGCCCAAGGCAATACGCGTAGGACCAGAGATGGTGTAGAATGGTTCTCGATTTTGCGTTCGATGCCGTAACTTTTGATCCGTAGCTCAGATCGAGGCGTTCTTGGTACCGTTAGAAAGCTTTTGAGATGCTCTTTCTTATTAAAAAGGTTTTGAGATTGGTGGCCGATTTAATTATGTCGGGAATTTAGAAATGTGTCGTTTTTTCAACTTTTACCGTCGTAATTGTGTGCGATTGATGTGTTAACAAGCAATATGCTTTTGATATATAACGTATGACTTGTGTGCTGTTATATGATGTGAATGCATGTGATGAAATGTTGAGATGATGGTTTGTGGCCTAAGGGAAATTAAATGCATTGTGTTATAATTGATTGTATATGCATTCTTGTGATGTCGTGTGCCCTTGTGGTGTGTGAGCGACGACGGTTACAGAGGGAATTCGCTATAACATCGTGTGCCTTATACAAAGTGGTGTGAGCGATGATTATAGACGATCGTGTGCCTTATACAAAGAGGTGTGAGCGATCGGGTCGTGTGCCTTATACAAAGAGGTGTGAGCGATCCATAAAAGTCGTGTGCCTTATACAAAGAGGAGTGAGCGACGGGGAACATCATTTGTCCGACGGGGAGTTACACTAAGTAACAAGCGATGATTCCAATAGTTCCTGAGTGAACTAATAATGAGAATGATGGATGGAACGGTTACGCATTGTATTGCATAGAGTCGTTCTGTCGGTCTCTGTGCATTTGCATAAATCATGAATGGATTGATTTTGTGTGGAATTGTGAATGGAATTGATGAGTTAAGATATATATATATATATATATATATATATGTTGGTGATAAATGAATTGAGCATGGTTGGTATACCTTGGTGATGGATATATGAGATATGCATTGTGTTGTTTTGTACCTGAATTATGGCGTAAATTGTGGTGAGAATGTTTTATATGTGTATTTTTGTGTTATTATATAATTGTATGCAATTGTATTATAATTGTGTTTCTCACCCTTCTGCTGTTTTGAATGCTCTATGAGGCATTGCAGATTATATGCTGGAGGTCTTTTTGTGAAGCTTATGTCTTCATTCTTTTGTCGGTCGGCTCTGATATGTAGCACCGGGTAGTCGGGGAGATCGTGTGTGATATTGTGTATATGTATATGTTCTTTTTGGATTATACATGTATGACTCTGTATATGACAGAAAAACTTTTACGTTATATGTATATGAGATTTCAGTTGCAGATTTTTCGCTTTTATTCTGTATCTGAATTGTGGGTGTTAGGAACTGAGTTCCTCTGTTTACGTTGCTACCTAATTGTTGCATATCTATATGAGCAGGTTGTTGTATTTTGTTTCAATTGATGTGACGCCTCCGTCTATGCCATGAATGTTTTAATTATACTCTTATTAATTGTTATCGCTTTATTTGCTCGAGGGATAGTTTAGGGGTGTTACAGTTAGCCTGGTCTACGACAACTCTGAGCTCCTCTTGCTGTCTCTGCATGCTCTGAAGCAGTAGACCACGCTCTGCCTCCCTATCGTTCCGATGCCTAAGCTCGGACAGGATATCATTAAGTGTACTCCGTATGGCAACATAATCATACTCTACACGGGGCTGGTAGGTACCTGCAAACTAATCAGAAAAAATAAATGCAGCATGTGCACGGCTACTAGGCCCTGGAATATCAGCAGCATTGGCAGGAGTGCCAATCTGTGGAGCACGCCCCATAATGTCAGCATAGACCCTGTTAGTCGTCTCTTCCTCAAGGTCGGGGGCCTCACTGTCAAATAACCAGTTAGTGCTAATGCGCACATTAATGCGCGCTGCACATGGCAAAGCAATGCTCCTCACCTCCCTGTTACTAATCATCAACCTATATTTGCCGCTAGGTAGATTCTTAAAGAGGCGCATGTTGCGGAAATACTCTAAATCAGCGAAAGGGATGGCTAACGGCTCAAGGGCAACCAACTCAGATGTCAAGCCTAAAGCATAAGCTATGGAGGTAATCACTCCTCGGTGTCATACCCCAAATTTTGACCATTAAGATTTCCCATTATTGTGCAAATCATCATCACAATATGGGTGTGTCATTATGCCTCATCAGTCTCCCCAAAGATGGATGAGCATTCACTACTATCAAAATTAGGGTTTCAAGCCCTCTCAGAGTTCTTAGACAAAGGATCAATCAAGAAATGAAATGATCTTCAACTTGTCTACACCCTCAAACATACACAATGGATCAAAAAGACTCCCATTTCAAGGATTAAGCACAAGGATGCTCCCTTCTAGGTGGACCAAGCCTCAAGATCGCCAATGTCACCAAATTAGGGTTTTGGTCGACCAGGGCCTCCAGGTGGAAAACTTCCTCTGGGCATGGGCCAAAGCTTCAAAACATAACCTAATTTACTCCATGGAACCTCATGGACCCCATCATCCACTCAATTTTTCCTCAGGGTATGCATTCATAAAAAATCAGGAATTAGGGTTTCTTGACCTAATTCACCCCTAAGTTGACTTTTGTGACCAATTATGAACCAAGACCTCAAGAGAGGATTTGAGGATCTCCAATATGCCATATTTATCCATTTAGAACAATGGATTAATCCAAGAAGCTTGAGCAACAAGTTTCAATTTCATCTGAACCACAGTTAGGGTTTCGCGGGAAAAGTCAACTGTAACTTTGACTTTTGACCAGGACATGCTCCCAAGCCCTAGGACATGATTCAATACACTCTATACCACCCATGGAACATGTCCATCAAGTTTGATTTAGGTCAAGGACATGATTTCCTGAAGGATTGCACAATTTGGAATTCATCTGACAAAAAGTCAACTGTGCACAAAAGTCAACTTTGACTTTTTGAGATTTTTCACAAAAATGGATTTTTAACCCTAAAATGAGGTTAATGTATGATTTGAATCATCATTCATCAAGAAAAATCAAAGAAAATGGGATAACTTGTAAAAGGGGTAACCATAAAAACTTAGAAAATTTTCTAAGTTATGAAAAAAAGTGACAAAGGTACCAACTTTGGAGGATCATAACTCCTAAACCACAAAGCCATTTTTTTTTCATCCAAAGCTTGATTTGTAGATCTCATTGCCCTCTACAAAAGCTTCATACTGACCTATGTCCAAATTCCTCATGGATTTTGAGTTATGGAGTGATCAAAATCAAGAAAAGTCACTTTGTTCCAACACTTAGTGAAAATTTCACTAAGTCAGAATCTGCCTTACTTTTTCCCAAATGTAGGAGCATTTTTCACTTGGATCCAAAAAGTATCAAAACCAAATATGATCAAACAGTTATTGTATCATATAAGAGCTTTCTAAAATGGCCAAGAACATCACCAAATTCAACTTGAGCCATGAGATATGACATTGGCAAGTTACCTTGCTGAAATCTGCCAAGGCAAGGCAGATTTTTGCACTTTTGGTCGATTTGCCAAATTCAGCCAATTCCAAGCCTTGTCATCACTTTGGACATATCTTAGGATTGAATCTAAAGGGGACAATCACTGAGCCAAGCCTCCCAAGTCCTTGGAACAAGAAATAACATGCTAAACCTAGAATTGCCCAAAATACGGACAAGACTCCAACTTTGGATTGGAGCATTCAATGGAAGCGTCAAGGTGGCATGGACTGAGCTATTAGCAACTGAATTCAGTCAAGACTTATCCAAGACCAAGGGGACCAGCAGTTTGTGTCCTAACCTCTAGTCAATGGCTAGAGGAGACTTGGATTTTCATTTGCCAACATTGGCCAAACCTACTAAGCAGTTGCCATTCACTATTCCACTCAAACCAATCACACACACACACCTCATATACATCATATGTGAGCTGATCAAACACTTAAACAACATCTGGAACACTGACTTCTCAGAATCACCAGTCAATTGATCAAGGTTTTAACCAAGTTGCAGTTGAGATGCCACGAAGTGATCCAGCCAATTTCCATCAAGTCCAAGCATTTAAACAGACTCCATAGGGGGTAGGGAAGCTGTTCAGATCATCACAATTCATTTGTAACACCTCCTACTCAAAAATCAATTTGCTCTTGCTATCACGACCTAGAGGTAAGCCTAAACTTGGTCATCTCTCAATCTATGCATATTTCCTCGCACAATACTTTTGCCAAATGTTCATAATCATGCATGAAATGTTTCCCCTCAAGTAATTGTTTTGTTTGAATCGTGTATTAAAAATCCTAGCCTTCATGCAGAATTTAGGGTTCTTGAGGATTTTTCGTGATTTCTTGTTTTATGCTTAATTTAAATGAAATTAATTGCCATAGACATGATCGTGAGGTTGAAACGAGTTGATTGGTATGTGGATCGCATGATATAATCAAGTATTCAGTGAGATTGGATAGAAAATGCAAATCTGGGCAAGGCAGAAAACGCGCGTGTTCTTGGTCCATGTTCTTGGCGCCATTTTCACAAATTCAAATATTTGAATTTTGTGATTTTATTTAATTGATTCAAAAATTAATTTCTCTCTGAGTTTTAATGATTTTGAGTTGATTCTTTTTTTAATAATTCACAAAAATGTTAAAATATTTTATTTTCCCAAAAAATCCCAAAAATATTATTTATTTCATATAATTGATATTTTTGCAAAGAATTAATATTTTAATTGTTTTTGACATTTTGAATATTTTTTCCACCTTGATTTTGCAACTTTTAATGCCTTCTAATTATTTTGTAGGTCAATACTTAATTTTTGAAGCATTAATCTAAGATCACAATTTGTTTTCCATGTGTTAAACAATTTTGATCATTTTAATTGAATTTTTATTCAATTAAAACACATTTTGAAAACAAATTAGGGTTTTGGATTAATTCAACCCTCATAAATCATTTTCAAAACACTTTGGGTCTCTAATAGAGTGTAAGACCCAACCCCCTTGTACATAAAACTTTTTGGGCCTCACTTATTGTATAAGTCCCTCGGTACAAGTGAACGGCGCGATCGTCGCCTTTTAAAAATCAACTGGGCCTCTCCTCGAGCTATAAGACCCACTCAAAACTTTTGGGCCTCTAATAGAGTGTAAGACCCAACCCTTTGTAAATACAACCTATTTTGGGCCTCACTTATGGTATAAGTCCCGTTGTATTTCAAAAAGTTCGACGCGATCATCATCCGTTGAAAAACAAACTTTGGGTCTACCCTCGTGTTATAAGCCCCACTCTTTTCCTTTAAACCTTTTGGGCCTCTTGAGAGAGTGTAAGACCCATCACTTTGTACAGAAAACAATTTTTGGGCCTCAGTCACTTGTATAAGTCCCTCTGTACAAATTCAAACAGTGCGCTCACTGATAAAACCATGGGCCTCTCCTTGAGCTGTAAGCCCCAAATCTTTCTTTTTCAAAGCACTTTCTCCTTTGATTTTGAAATATATTATTGTTTTCAATCTTTCTTTGTTGAACAACTAACCAAACAGCATGGAAGCTCTACAACCGAGTAAGTGTTTATAAGTTTTCATTTACCACTTTCATATACATATAACTGTATTGTGGGGATGTCTCGCTGTAAGCCTTCTTTCATAAACTCATATCAGCTGTGTAATAATATTATAGATATTTAGAGTTTCCCCGACAATTACTTCTAGCATTAAGCCCGTTGATCACTCTTAAATAGTCAAAACTAGATGCCCATAGGATTACCAGACACAGTCTTCCCTCCTCTTGGGGTTAAACAATATGGAGACATGAAAGGCAGCATTCTCGGTGAACCCTTTCATAGACTGTCACTCGTAGAAGTTGTCAAAGAAACTCTATTCCCCAGAGATGATCTTTTCTCCGTGAATGGCATCTCTTGAGTTTCTTCCAAATTCTCGAACTTTCCTGGCTTGATCTATTCCTCGTGAATAGCCTGTCTTGAATTTCTCGGGGTTTGGGGACCCACAGGCTTCTTAAAAGCACTTGTCAAGAAACTCTATTCCCCAGAGATGATATTTTCTCCGTGAATGACATCTCTTGAGTTTCTTCCAAATTCTCGAATTTTCCTGGCTTGATCTATTCCTCGTGAATAGTCTGTCTTGAATTTCTCGGGGTTTGGGGACCCATCGACTTCTTAAAAGCATCGGCCTCCTCTTGGGCATTGTTCAAGGACCCACAGGCTTCCTAAAAAGCATCCCCGCCTCCTGTTGGGCCTTGTACAAGGACCCATCGGCTTCTTAGAAGTTTTTACAGCCTCCTCTTAGGCTTCGTATAATGATTCTTCCTCCGGGAATGATAACCTCCTCTTGGGCTTCATACAAGGACCTACCGGCTTCTTAAAAGTTTCCAGTCTCCTCTTGGGCTTCGTACAAATTGTCCCGACGACCTCCTAGAGGTATAGGAATAGAAATCAGTCATCTTAATAGAACAGTCTTTCCAAGAGTCTACTAATGTTTCTCAAAGCATAATACAAAAGATGAAACTCTAGACTTGGACAGTCTAATTTCCTTGAGTCTCCAAGACATTCTCAAGCACCCTTCAAGAATAGGAAGGAACCCCGTGGACTCGGACAGTCTCAATAACCCTGATCCTCGAATCAAAATCCCTGAGTACAACATTACTCATATAAGAACTGATTTTCTCTTTAAATCAACATACTGGACCTGTCACTCAACTGAAACAGCACCATAGCCTCCTCTTGAGCTTTGTACAATGATTCTCCCCAGCGGAGCTAACAATTTTAGCCTCTATCTCGGGCTTTGTACGAGATACCAAAGACTCTCTTGTTTAGTCAAATAGCCTCCATCTCGGGCATCGTACGAGATACCAAAGGCTATCTCTTGTTGAGTCAATCCCCTTTTAGTCTCCATTTCGGGCTTTATACGAGATACCAAAGGACTCCCTCGTTGAGTCAAAACCTTTTAGCCTCTCTCTCGGGCTTTGTACGAGACACATATTAGCCTCCTCTTAGGCTTTGTATAAGAAAACCACTAGTTGATCCAATCAACCTTCTAGCATCAAAGTTGTGCCTCGTTCACAGTACACAAACATCAACAACTCTTTCCCCTTCATCTAATCGCTGTAAGCAGCAAGCCTCTGGATTATTTATATCCATGCCACTCTCCCTCTTTTAGCATGAGAAATTCCTAAGGAAGGATGGCATTGCTCTAGACTGAGTTAAAGTCTTCTCCTTCAGGTTGGAAATCCCTTATAAAGGATACTATGGCATTGCCGGATTCACAAATCCCAGTTAAAGTAATTCTCCTTTATAAACAGTTGTGACATACAAACCCCTCTTTAGAGATGACAAATTCTCTCTAAAGTCAAACCTTTAGCTTCATTACTTGGGCTTTGAACAAGATACAAATAGACTCTTCAGCTTCACATCTTGGGCTTTGAACAAGATACAAACCACCTTTTAGCTTCACGTCTTGGGCTTTAAACAAGACACCAAAATACCATTTCCTCCCATAGAATAGGAGGAACTACGATCGCTCTGATTTCCCTGTTTCGGTAAACGGGAATACGTAGGCATAAGATTGAAAGAAAAGTCTTAGCGAGCACACTAAACAAAAACCCAAAATCCCATACTTTCATATATCAGTCCTAACATCTCAACCGATAAGCCTAGAACACCCATTTTCAACAAAATAACCTAGGAGAGACCCCGAATCTTTGTAGCATCGGTAAACCAACAGTTTTGACTGTTTAACCTCAGTATGCAAGCAGGGTTAATTGGAGACATCTATTTCCCTTCCTTCATCAGCTTTAATAGAATAAAAAATGAATCGAGTTGTAGTACTAGAGCGATCGTGCTTCGCAACCACATCCAAAAATCACTCGCTACACTCGGACGCAAATATAACCACCGAACCTACCACCGGCGGATGCAAGATGCGATAAAAGAAAAGGGGTGGGGTTAACCTTAGTTTCGGAAAATGCACAATGGGTGAAGAAAAGGTCTTTGGAATTTACATTCTTTTTGTGTTATCCCTGCCAAATATGGTGTTGGCTAAGATGCGGTGAAGGTACCTTATGGCTGGGTTTTGTATAGAGGTGGCTTTGAGACCTTCCCAAGTGGTGGAAGTCTTACCAGTTATCTGATGCCAAAAGCCTAAAGCACTAGACTCCCACTCACTCTCGAGAGGTGCTTGGCAAGTGTATGCCTCTCCGCTAGGGAATTGAAAGATTGTGCCTATTTTCTCTTGTGTCAGTGTAAAATCCCTATTAAACATCCTAAAATTAACGGTGCCAGAAGTGCGGGACAGATCATAGGAATATTGAAAAGTGCTAAAAAATTCCTAAGTCAACCTAGTGTAAGTGGGGTGAGTAAGAGAACAAAAGTGTGACAAACCTAGGTTGGTCAGTGTCCAGTCGATGCCGTCGAACAACCCCAAGGCGCGAACAATATCAATGTGTGGATACCATGTTGCTACAATGGATCTTTTACAAAGCTTGTGGAAGACGGTCTGTTAATGTTCACCAATGATTCCTTCTGCAAACTCGATACCCATGTAATCGATATCTCTAGCGATTCTTGGAGGCATTATGGAAATTTGGATGATAAAGAGGGTTTAGAAGATTAAGAATGGTGATTATGAGAGAAGTTTAGAAATGGTGGTGATTGTTATACCCCAAATTTTACCCTTAGATCCTTTGATCTTTTGCATATCATTCTAGGTCAATCATACTGCATACCTAACCCATTTTATCAGTTCTTGTTCGTTTTGTTTCATTTGTGAATCAGGTTTTATTTCAAGAGGCCTCAAGGGTTGATCAACCAAGGTTATGGATGGGTCATTCACTAGTCAGGCAAGGTTACCCGGTTAAGGTCCTGTGTGCAGTGGTTGGTGGAATTCAGTGGAATTTGACTTATTTTTGGTCGGAAAAGTGGTTTGTTTCAGTATCAGATTATCAGGTTGTGGCAAAGATTTTGAATCAGTTTTTTTGGTTCTCATCAAGTCATTTGTTTCAGTGTGCACTCAAGGCGAAGATTATGGTTTCTCACCCTTGGTGTTTATGATCGGCAACGGTCGTTCAGTTGAGTCTCTTGAGGCTAGCAGGTTCAAGGAGCATGCAAGTACTGATTAGGTGGTTAGGGCTTTCACTATCGGTAAGAGGATTTATCAGTTTGTTGTCCAATCAAGATCATTTCAAGATGGATTCAAGTTTGTGTGTTGTTCAGGATTTGTGATGATCAAGTGCATATACGGAATTTTTAAGTGTTGTGGAGGCGTGTCACCTTTACCCGTACCCAGTCCCGTAACCATCCATTCAATTACCTATTCCAAAGCCACTAAACCATATCCATTTCATTTATATTTCTTTCCTATACAATTCAATTATCCTTTTTTTTTTTTAAATTTTCATATCCATTTGTCCATTCAAGTTCTTTTTCTCAAAATCCATTTCCAATCCATTTACTCTTTTTATCCAATTCCCGTCTTTGTTTCTAAAAATCCATCATCATTATCTAATCTCCATTCATTTCAAAATTTATCCACTTATCCATTTTGATTAAACATCCATTTTCTTTCTAACCGTTTTCATAAATTATTTGCGACTTTCAATCCATATTTTATCCAAGTCCATAAAGCTCATTTTCTTCTTTTTTTACAACCAAAAGACCATATTACGAAAAAGTAAAATTGCAACTACATAGCCTCCACACACATGCTACAAGGTCATGAAGCCAATACATGCTGCTCTCACAACAAGCCAAAGTTGGGACCATACAAAAATGTGTTACTGTGCCATACACAAAAATAGCTCCCCAAAACACCTCGCTGCACCAAGACGTGTACATCAATAGTTTCAAACAAATCAATGTAACCCCTGCGTACCATCCTCAAAAGCAAGACTTTGACTAACCTTCTTTGAAATAACAACGACTGCACACAATAAAAACTTCTGCGAAACACCAAACAACACATCATACACACAAAATAAGCCTCTGCGCACCAAAACATTCCTGCAAGCCATGAATCATACAATTGGCTACCCTCCAAAATTGAAACAAGAAACACCCTGCGCACAACGAAAGCTACAACGCATCTGCACAAGCTACCAAAAAAGACTGCTCCAATTCTGAACCCTTCTTCAGCCTGAAAATGACAATTCAACAACGATCAAATTCAAAAAAGAAACTGAAGAAAGAAGTTATGCTTTTTTCTAGTTAAGTAGCGGAGAAATATGATAGCATAAAGGAGGCCAACAACAGAACTTGGAGCGGGGGGAGGGGGGACAGAACCTTGATCATCTCTCTATTCAACAACAAAAACCACATAAACTCTACCACCATTCTCTATCGCATGACCTCCCTGCTCCTTCCACAAACCACCACGCCCCAAATTAACTTTACCTTCACTCCCCAATCTTCGACGGTCCAACTTCATAAACCTCTCTCAATACAGATAACTCCAACAACATCTCAATACCCTTCTGTTTCATCCTTCCTCAATCGCCAGACAAAAAATCTTCAAACTTCAATCCTTCAAATCTCTGTCACCTTCTTCTCAAATCTCAACCCAACTTTCTCAAAACAACAACCCTTCGATCTTCATAATCCATCAACATACCCAAATAATCCCAAAAATAAAAAAAATTGAATCGGAATAAAAAAGGAGATGAAAGGGCGAGAATCGAACGAGCCCGTTTCGAAACCGTAAACCTTGAATCGAAGATGAAAACGTAAACCTGGAACGAACGAAGTGAAGCGTGAAATTGAGGAGAGACAGAGTGAGATCTTTGTTCGCAAGGTTGAGACGGGACCTTTGTTCTTCTAATTTTATGACGTGTTCTTCATTTTCTTTTCTTTACAATTCTGGGTTTTGTTTTTTTAAGAGAAGAGGATGAGCGAATGATCGTTGTGATGCTTAGCCCCTTTCGTTTTGTTTTATTTTAAAAAAATAAAAGTATCAGGTGAAACAGTAACCGTGCCAGATTCTTTCAACGTGTTGACTTGTTCTCTCTTTTAGAGTGTTGCTTTTCTATCATGAGGAAACCTGATACATCCATCGTATAATTTTACATTTACTTTTGTTTTATTTTATTTTTGGGATGATGGGTTTGGATGTTCATAATGTGACCTAAGGCCCACGTGAGTCCCTGTTCCGGTTGCTGAGATGTTCATAATGTGACCTTTCCTTTTTTTATGATGAAGTTTTTCTATTATTCATTCGTTTTGAACAAATACTTTAGGTCTTGTTGGTGTAGTCTGGGCCACAGGCCTGCGTATTGTTTCAAATCTACACCCACCTATCTAGTTTTCATCCCCCTTTCACTTTCTTTTTGTTTATTTCAATTATTTTATCTCCTAGATTTTATTTTTTCTTTTAGTTCTTCAATTTCTATGATGTTTAATATCTATTGTTTCCATTATCTTGTTATTTTCCATATGGTTCATTTCCTTATTATTTCATTTTCTTTATTTTGGGCCAATGATATTACACAAATCTTGACTTTGATTATTTCAAATCAATAAAGTCTTGATAAATATGAGGCCACATTTTTCTTTTATTTTTGTTGGTCAATGAAAGTAAAAAATCAAAAGATTATCGATTTATCGATTTAAATCTTGATTAAGATGAGACCAACTTTATTTTTATCTCGATTCCGTTTTCGTTATTTTGGTCGATGATATAACAAACTTCATGGTTTAGTTGATCTCATTAAAGCGACAAAACTTTGATCAATATGAGGCCATTCTCTTTATTTCAGTTTCATTCACTTTTTAGTCGATGAAAGTCAAGAATCATGATTGTCAATCTTATTGATAAATGATGATTAAGACTAGACAATTGTAAATTCCATTTCTTTGACCACTAACTTTTCATTTCTCTCTTTTGTGAGACTTGTAAATATTTCCAGATGATGCCTTGAGGAAGATCCTCCTGTTTTTGTTATGATTGTGGTTGCCTGTTTCATTTGACAACTTTTCAATACTCTTCCAAAGGAAAGTTTTTCTATTGACGTCAAAGTCATAGACAACTTATTAACAGCTTTGACCTCATAGTCATAGCCATTTCCCTCCTTGCCCTCATAGTAATAGGATATCAGCTTTGACCTCATAGATATGGCCTCATAGTCATAGGATACTTTCCTTGGCCTCATAGCCATTCAATCTTACAACTTAGACTTAGAGAGTTTCTTAAACTCTATATGAGCTCATACTCATTTCCCCCTTGGAACTTTTTCCATAGTCAATGGTTCCTCAATCCGCCCTTAGTTAGGTGAACTACGGTTGCTCTGATTCTTTAGTCAGATACGTAGGCACAAGATGCGATGTCTTGGTGAGCAAACTTAGTGTATATACCCTTAGGTATTTACCTTTAGCAGATTTCTTAGAAAGCAAACATAACATAACACAAACAAAACAAGAGGTTCCTGTAAGATACTACAGATATTAAGGGTGCTAATACCTTCCCTTAGTATAACCAACCCCCGAACCTTAGATCTCCCCCCTTTAGGTTTTCTCGATCTTGAACCTTTCCTTTGTATAAATCAAAGTTGGTGGTAAATTCAAAGAAATGCGATGCAAGGTAATTAATAGCTTGTTATCCGATTCTCACCGCAACAGTGATGATGGAGTAAGAGTGAATTTTTTGGTATTTATAGAGAATGAGAAGGATATGAACGGTTGGGGGTTAGGATAGAAGTTAAGAGAAGTTATTATGGGTAGTTATTGAGGAGTTTAGGAATTTGAATGGGTTTTATTTTGAAAACCGCGCAAAAACAGTAGCAGAAAACACGCAGAATTCTGCTCGTTCCGCTGCATTGGCGAACGCCATGTGTTTAGAACGTTAGATTTAAAAAATAAAGGCCAATGGCGAACGCCATTAGCATAATGACGAACACCATTAAGCTAAAATGCACAGATTCAAATGTTTTAAGTCCAGAAACACAGAGTGGATAATTTCTACAAGTTAAGTTACTGCTTATTACGAATTATATGCACAAAATGTTAAATTAGATAATGCATAAACGTTAAAAAGTACATAATAACTAAAAACATAATTAAACAACGGAAAGGGAAATCACATTAATTTAAAAAAACAACAACAACATGTCTTCGTCGATAATGCGACAGTACAGCAAATTCAGAACAACAATGAAAAGAAATACAACGATAAACTAAAATAATCTGAAACAAAGAAACAACGGAACATAACGATACAAGTCATCAACATCAACCAAAGTGTTGCCTAAATGAGTGAACTTGTTGAAATAAATGATCGAACTGCTCATTGGCGGTATCCATAAAACCAATGAGATCTCCTCAGATAGAAGTAATCTCATTCCTAAGAGTTTCTACTTCGGATTGCAAAGCACCAATAGCTGCAGCATAGTCTAAATGATGAGCTTCAGAGACATGAGAAACGACATCAGGGGGAATGACATCCCGAAGTTCATAAGGATGAGGGCTATATAGTGGGGTAGGTGATTCACTTTGTTCCTCTAAGTCATACAGCCAGTTATCCTTATTGTGAACATTGGTTTTCTCGTGGTTAGGCAAGGTGAAATTGTGGATCACTTTGTTATCAATCAGAAACTCAAACTCAGCAGATCCTAAGTTAGCTATAATGCCACGGTTGAAGCACAAATTCAAATACATGGGACGGATGCCTCCAAAGGCACAAATACGGTTAAGCTGGTATCTCAAGCCAATGGCATCAACAATCACGGTGAATAATCCTCCAATGAGAATAATACCATGGGTCTCATGTGCAATACGGTTCAGGTTTGCTAGCATATAGGTGGCGACATTCACAGGCCTTCCCTGAGAAACACAGTACATGATAAATAACTCATCCTTCGAAACAGAAGTGACATTCTATTCCTTACCAAACAAGGTATGGGCTAAAATCTCATGGAAATACCGGATAACGGGATTATGGATATTCTCTGAGAACATGGTATGTGGCTCAGGGTGATAGTTACCGGTTATGGTACCCCAGAAGTTATCAAGGTCAAGGTTGATAAAGGCATCATCAGGTGTCAGGTTATAGGCATCAGATTCATTCGGGAATCCTAAGAGATCAGCCATCTCAATATGGGTAAAGCGGTATTTAGTTCCAAACAACCTGAATGTGGCTAAACCTCGGCCAAATCCGAGACCTCGGTTAGGATCATAGTAAAGAGAGCTCAGGAATTGGAGGGTAAGCATGCAGTATGGGGTAAATCTCTTTCTCACAGCAAAATTAACCAAACCTATTTGGTTGAGCAGGTACATCACACTGTCCCTGAGTCTTAAGGTAGTCAAAGTCAGTCCATCGGGGTAAATCGGTAATGCCATTTCCCTTTGAGCTAGAATATCAAAACAACGTCTCTGAGCTTCATTCCTAAAAACAATCTCCATGTCATCAATATGCTCCATACTCCTAAGTCAGTGATTAGCTATCCTAAGCTATGCTAGCCTGAAATTAGACAAAGATTATACTATAAATGAACTGCACCGTAAAAAGTATTAAAATAGTAATAGTAATAATAATAATAATAATAATAGTAATAATAATAATAATAATAATAGTAATAATAAAAGTAAAACACAAAAATAGATAATTATAATAGGGAAAGTACAACGAGAAAATAAAGACTAAAGGTCGTGGGTTGCCTCCCACGTAGCGCTTGTTTAATGTCAGTAGCTCGACATTAGATCTGAGTAGTACTATTCCTTAGAGAGAGTGGGTAGTTCTTCTAAATTGTAGCTTACGCAGAAGTCCTTGTTTTTAATGTTGTGGTAATGCTTAAGTTGTTGTCCATTTACAATGAACATCTCATTTTTCCTTTAATTTCTACTCCTCCGCTTTGGAAAACTCTTATAACCTCGAAGGGGCCAGACCATCTGGAACGGAGCTTGCCTGGAAATAACTTAAGTCGAGAATTGAAGAGAAGGACTATGTCACCCTCGTTGAATTCTCGCCTGGTTATTCGTTTATCATGCCACTGTTTAGTCCTTTCCTTATAAATCCGAGCATTTTCATAGGCATCTAGTCTAAGTTCCTCTAGTTCATGGATATCCAAAAATCTTTTCTCTCCTGCAGTTGTGTAATTCATGTTCAGGGTCTTAATGGCTCAATAAGCTTTGTGCTCAAGTTTGACAGGCAGGTGACATGATTTACCATAAACTAGTTTGAACGGGGTGGTTCCTATCGGAGTTTTATAAGCCGCCCTATAAGCCCACAGAGCTTCATGAAGTTTCGCAGACCAATCCTTCCTAGAGGTCGAAACTGTTTTCTCTAATATTTGCTTAATTTCTCTGTTAGAAACCTCAACTTGTCCACTTGTTTGGGGGTGATAAGGTGTTGCTACTCGGTGTCACACTCCATACTTAAGCAACAATTTCCCAAAGATATCTGAGATGAAATGGAATCCACCCTCGCTAATGACAACTCTCGGCACACCGAATCTAGGAAAAATTACATTCTTGAAAAGTATGATGACTACTCGTGCATCGTTAGTCGGAGAAGATACTGCTTCGATCCATTTTGACATATAATCAACTACGACGAGTATGCATTTGTTGCCAAAAGAGGACGGGAAAGGACCCATGAAATCTATTCCCAAACATCAAAGACTTCTACTTCCAAAATTCCCTTTAGAGGCATCTCATCGCGTCTAGAGATATTGCCAGTTCATTGGCACCGATCGCAATTCGTGACTGCGGCGTGGACATCCTCCCAAAGGTTAGGTCAGAATATGCCAGATTGCAAGATTTTCGCATAAGTCTTTGAAGTGCTTGCATGCCCTCCATAGGGTTCAGAGTGGTTGTGAGATATGATATCTTTTACTTCAGATTCAGGGACACATGACGGAAAATTCCATTGACGCCTCTCTTGAAAAGCAGGGGCTCATCCCAATAATAGTGTTTAAGATCATGGAAGAATTTCTTCTTTTGTTGGTAGGATAAATCTGGTGGAAGTACCCCAGCTGCTAGGTAGTTGACAAAGTCGGCATACTATGGCAGTGTGGTTTTTGTGCAGATATATTCCACAACTTCATTTGTTTCTGCGTCATTATAAATGAAAGAGCATTCTCTTGTTTCGCTTTCACTTTCTAACTGGGCTACAAGTCGATCATAGGGAAAATCATCATTGTTGGGCACATGTTCAGGTTCTTGATCCTCGATTCTAGAAAGATGATCTGCTACTACATTTTCGTCCCCTTTCTTGTCTTTGATTTCTAACTCGAACTCTTGTAAAAGCCGAATCCATCTTAAAAGTCTCGGTTTAGCGTCCTTCTTATTCAACAGGTACCTAATTGCGGCGTGATCGATATAGACAATTATTTTCGCTCCTACTAAGTAAGAGTGAAATTTATCTAAAGCGAACACAACAGCTAGGAGTTCATTTTTTGTGGTGGCGTAGTTCATCTGCGCATTGCTAAGGTTCTACTTGCGTAGTATATAGCATGAAGCTTTCTATGTTTTCTTTGCCCTAAGACAGCGCCAACGACATAGTCACTAGCGTCACACATTATTTCAAATGGTTTACTCCAATCGGGTGGTTGCATAATAGGTGCAGTAATAAGAGCATGTTCAAATGTTCGAACGCTTTCAAAAAGTCCATGTCAAATATGAATTCAACATCTTTCATTAATAAGCCCGTTAGTGGTTTGGTTATTTTAGAGAAATCTTTAATGAATCACCGGTAGAAAGCGGTGTGTCCTAAAAAACTTTGAATTTCTCTAACAGTTTTTGGAGGTTGAATATTTTCTATAATCTCAATTTTTGCTTTATCCACTTCAATTCCTCTGTCGGATACTACATGTCTAATCACAATTCCTTCTCGGACCATGAAATGGAATTTTTCCCAATTCAACACTAGATTAACTTTAACGAATTATGTCTAGGTTCGATAGACATCCTTCAAAACTTTCCCCACAGACAGAGAAGTCGTCCATAAATACTTCCATTGTGTTGTCTATAAAATCAGCAAAGATTGACATTATACATCTCTGAAAGTTGCAGGTGTGTTACACAGTCCAAATAACATTCGTCGATAGGCAAATGTACCATAAGGACAGGTAAAAGTAGTCTTTTCTTGGTCTTCTGGACGAATAGGAATTTGGAAGATTCCTGAGTATCCATCTAAATAACAAAAATGAGAATGTTTAGCAATTCGCTCAAGCATTTGATCTATAAAGGGTAAAGGAAAATGATCCTTGTGAGTGGCCTTATTCAGTTTTCTATAGTCTATGCATATTCTCCATCCAGTTTGAGTTTGTTTTGCTATGGATCCTCCCTATTTGTTACTAACAACTGTGACACCTCCCTTCTTCGGTACGACATGCACAGGACTGACCCAGTTACTATTAGATATATGGTATATAATTCCGGCTTCTAGTAGCTTTTGTACCTCTTTTTTGACTACATCGCTCAAGATAGGATTTATTCTTCTCTGATGCTCTCTAGAGGTTTTACATTCCTCTTCTAGCATAATGTGATGCATACAAATAGAGGGACTTATTCCTTTTAGGTCCTAAATATCATACCTCAGTGCTTTTGAATACTTTCTTAGAACATGTAACAATTTGTCAGTTTCTATCTGTTCTAAGTCAGCATTGACTATTACTGGTCGCTCAAGCTCGGTGTCTAGGAATTCATACCTTAGATTTTTGGGTAGCGTTTTAATTTCTATAGAAGACTTCTTTGGGCACGACATTGGATCAGGAGTTAGTGCTAGACATTCCCTCAAACTGTCATCCACGTATGGCTTGCGCCAATTATCGTCTTCGAATATAGGAGGTGCTGGAGTCTTTAGTACTTCAGTGTACTTAGATGGTTCCATCTCTATTTCTTTCACGCATTCGTCGATAACGTCGAGGAAACAACATGAATCATCTATAGCTGGAGCCTTCAAGAATTGGGTTAAGATAAATTTAACTTTTTCTTCACCAACTTCAAAAGTTACCTTTCCTTTCTTGACATCAATAATGGCTCCGGCTGTAGCTAAAAAGGGTCTTCCTAAAATAATAGGAATGTTGGAATCCTCTTTTATATCCATTACCACAAAATCGGATAGAATTGACCGATACGAACGGGCACGTTCTCTAGCATACCTATAGGAAATTTAACAGAATGGTTCGCTAGTGTCATACCCCAAATTTTGACCACCAAGATTCCCCATCATTGTGCAAATCATCATCACAATATGGATGTACTTTTATGCCTCATCAATCTCCTCAAAGATGATTGAGCATTCTCTCTCTAACTATTTTTTCTCTCAATTTGAATGTTTATTTACACTTCTTTATATATATATATATATATATATATATATATATATATATATATATATATATATATATATATATATATATATATATATAACAAATTACATAACAGAAAAGAGAAAATTTAATTAAAAATAAATAAAATAAGTCATTACTAAATTATGAATATTATTTAAATTTTTTCATCTTCTTATTAATAAATCTACCACCTGAAAAAATAAATGAAATGAAAAAGATGTCAAAAAAAAATTAATAAAATTTGCTTCTCTTCCACATATTCTTATTGTAATATATAACAATAACACTTAATAATAATAATAATAATAATAATAATAATAATAATAATAATAATAATAATAATTATTATTATTATTATTATTATTATTATTATTATTATAAAAATAGTAATAATAATAATAATAGTCATAATAGGATAATATAATAATAACATATTATGATAATAGTTTCATAAAAAATTTTGTAGAACCTATAACAACAATAAGACCAAACATAACAGATCGAAAAAAATACATACTAACATCTGAAAAAATATGAATCAGTAATATAGTCCAGATCTGCAAAATATTTGAAAAATAAATACTAACCCATATGAGTATTCAGATCTTGAGGTTTTTGTCCATCTTATTATAGTTTAGATCTGCAAAATTAGCACACACAAAATTAATGAAATGTAAAAAAAAAAGTCAAAAAAATAATAATAAATATAATGGTTGAATCTTCAAAATAAGAACACAAAACAAAAAGATACATAACCTAAAAAATCATAAAAGTGAATAGAAAGACAAAAAACAAAGAGAATGAAAAGGAGAACAAAAAAATGGAAAGAAAAACATGTTATCCTCATTTCCTTCTTCTTGTTTCCAGATCTATCTACAAAATAGAAAGAAAAAAAAAAACAAAGAGCTGTGAGAAAAAGAGAGACAGATAATTGGACCGAGAAATAGAATGAAAAATGGTTTTTTAATGTGGTTATAGGGCAGAAGAAGAAGAATCAGAAAGTGGGGAAAGAGAAGAGACAGAGAAAAATAACGTAGATGAGAGGGGTCGTAGTGAAGAGAGAGAAACAAAGGTGATAAATGAGAAGTTATAAAATATAAACTAATATATTTACTATAAAAGAATGAATTAGGAAGAGATAAAAAAAGAAAAGTTGAAAACTGAAATTATCAAACAGCAACACATATACAAAAGCTGAGGTGGCGAGCGGAGAGGGCATCCACTTGGAGAGCTGTGGAACCAGATGGGCATTTTGGGATTTTCCGTAGCCATTCAACTTCTTATATGTAAGATTATCACCAAACTATTCCCTTTACTGCACAACAAGGATGAGGTTGGTAAAGGTGATTTCCAATTTTCCATTTAATACTACAACAAGAGAATATTAACCACATAGTACTCCCTCCGTTTTAGATTATAAGCAAATTTTACTTTTTGGATACATTGAATAATTAATGTATGTGGTCTATATATAGATCAGATACATTAATTATTCAATGTATCCAAAAAGTAAAATTTACTTATAATATAAAACGGAGGGAGTATATATATCATTTAATGGATTGCAATTTATCTCTCTTTCTGCAATTTATCTCTCTTTCTCTCTTTCTCCCTAAACCCAACGCTTCATGTTGGGAAAAGTAATTAAAACACATTTAAAGGCACTTGCAATGAATTAAGGGGAAACTAATCAGTAATTAATTATTCGTTGAAAATATATGCGTTACCATCAAAATAAGTGACAGTTTAATAAATCATTTCCTGATTCATATCATAAAGTTAAATAGTTGCCACATATTAACTATTTATATATTGGTTCACTACAGTGGATAGTTACTAATTAATTCATCTCCTCTCATAAATACTACTCTGCTACAGTGACAGTAAAAAGAATTTCACAAATCATCACTTCAATTTTTACACTATAAATATTAATGGGTCTTTATAGTATGTATACCAATAATCAATTCCAAAACACACAAAAATTAATATATTTTTTAAGGATTAATATCAAAACATAACATTTCAATCTCATAGAAAATTTTGGGATTTTAATCTAAATTCATTTCTACCCACTAAATATTATCCAATAATCTCAATAATGAGTAAAAATCCACCCTTGTCTTGATTTTTGGATGAATTTCTTGAGTTTGGACATGTGTTCTTCTTCTTCTCCACTCTTCTCTTTCCTCTACACTACTCTTCTTTTCCATTAATCTTACTATCTTTTGTTTCTCCTAAACCCTAAATTGTCTTAAACCAAGTGGGTCTAACTCAACCCATCTCACTTACTAATTACACACCACATAAGCCCAACTAATAATTCTAGTAAATCTATAAAATTCTATCAAATAAAATCAATTAAATAAATTACTTAATTTAAATAATTCAGATAAACCAAGTAACTAAATAAATTAATTATTTCAAATAAATCCAAACAAATCCATTATTTTAAATAATTCAATAAATCACATATTTCAATTAAATCAATTAATTCACATAAATTAAATAAACCAATTAATTTATATAATTCCAATAATTCATATAAATCAAACAATTGATATAAATTCAATAAATCAAGTAAATCAAATAAATCAAATAATTCACAAAATCACTCGATTAATTAATATAAATAAATAAATACTAAAATTGGGGTCACTACAACAAAAAGGACTTATAACATCTCACCTTAGACAGCGCTTTATTACAAAAGCGCTGCTATAGGTCAAAAACACGGAATCTATTAATATAATAAAGGAAAAGCGCAAAAAAATATAAGACCTTAGACAGCGCTTTAGTGAAAAGCGCTGTCTAAGGCCTTTTAAATTTTTAAAAAAATTTAATGGAAAATATTAGACAGCGCTTTCCTTAAAAGCGCTGTCTAAGGCCTTTTAAATTTAAAAAAAATATAAGACCTTAGACAGCGCTTTTAAGGAAAGCGCTGTCTAAGGTCTTAAATATTTAAAAAAATAAAAACAAAAGCGCTGTCTAAGGCCAATCTTAGAAAGCGCTTTTAAAGCGATGTCTAAGGGCCACCTTAGAAAGCGCTTTGTTGAAAAGCGCTGTCTAAGGTCTAATAAAATTAAAATATATGAATATACTCTGTTTTCATTTTCAGTTTTGCGCTCTTTCTTCTCCCTCCCCTGTTGCGAACGGATACTTGCGAACCTGAGCTAAACCCTTGCCGTCGTCCACCGCGCCGTCGTCCACCGTTCCTCCCACATTTCGCGACTCCGACGACCTTTACTCCACCGTGACCGTCTGTTCCTCTCTCATTTCGCGTTTTCGTCACTCAGTTTGGAAGTTTAAGAGTTTCAGATTATTACACATTTTATAAGGTATGCTGATAATGTTGCTGTTGATAATGTTGTTGTTGATGTTGATAATAATGTTGTTGTTGATGTATTACACATTTTACACGTTTCAGAGTATTACACATTTTACACGTTTCAGAGTTTCAGTTTGGAAGTTTCAGAGTTTCAGAGTTTCAGTTGATAATGTTGCTGATAATGTTGATAATGTTGTTTTTGATGTTGATAATAATGTTGTTGTTGATGTTGATAATAATGTTGTTTATGTTGTTGCTAATGTTGGACTGTTGCTAATGTTGATAATGTTGCTAATGTTGTTAATGTTGTTGCTAATGTTGGACTGTTGTTGGATATAAGAATAAAATATGTGCTAACTTCATTTTTGGTGATATAGGAATAGAATCAATATAATGTGTTAGTTTAGTTTGTTCTTGTTAACATTTTTCTACATTGTTAACTATTGCTATATAATGTGTTTGTTTAGTTTAGTTTAGTTTAGGTTAGTGTTAGTGTTAGGTTAGTGTTAGTGTTAGTGTTAGTGTTAGTTTAGAACATCTATTATAGTTTGTTCTTGTTAACATTTTTCTACATTGTTAACTATTGCTATATAATGTGTTTGTTTAGTTTAGTTTAGTTTAGGTTAGTGTTAGTGTTAGTGTTAGTGTTAGGTTAGTGTTAGTGTTAGTGTTAGTGTTAGTGTTAATGTTAATAATGTAAATTCTTGAGGTTGTTGTTCTAAAGAACCGAAATTCAAAGCAATTTTGTTAATGAAGTTAATTGCTTTGAATTTCTTAGTTTGGACTTGTTATGCTAATGTTAAATTCTTTCTAACTGTTAGGATTAATAAGTAGGAAAACCATGGATAAAAAATGGATGGATGCCGATCGATTGTCCAAAGAGTACGAGAATGGGGTATTGGATTTCGTTAAGTTTGTTATATATTATGTCATATTTTTTATATTTGATATCCTTTATTTCTTTATTATATTTGTTATATATTATATTTGATATCCTTGATTTATTTATTACAGGTTAGATGGCTACTAACAATGATGACCCACATGCTGATGATCACGCACATGATGATGATCATCCACATGATGATCAGGTTGGAAGTAGCAGAACTATGGAAGAAGAGATTAGGAGAGGAATAACCATAATGAGGAGAGTGATCCATGCTAGAAATCAAGGCATGACTTATAATGTGCATTGGAGCGAAACAGGCACACTTGTTGAGCCTAACGGTCATATGTTGACAAGTTTCATTGGTACACTTGTAAGGAATGAGGTTCCTATTACTTTAGATGACTGGAGAAACAAACAGTTGAAGGAAACCAAAGAAAAAATTTGGAATGAGATAAAGGTACCATAATTATGTCTTTAATTATGCCAACTAATTATGTCGTTTAAATTATTTGTACTAACCAATGTGTATGGTTTTTTTAGAGGTGCTTTAATGTCGAGGACGACAGAAAAGCTTATTTGATGAGATTGGCAGGGAAGCTCCTAAGAGGGTTTAGGACATATTTAAACAAAACCTATCTTAAGGATGCTGAAGGTAATTTTGTTGATGGAGAGTTTCCATCTAAATATGCAAGTTTCATTTCACCACAAGAATGGGTGAAGTTTAAAGCCAAACGACAAACCGAGCAATTTAAGAGTTTAAGTGCAATTAATCGGGATAGAGCATCAGATCCCCAATATAAATACAGGAAAGGACGTACTGGATATGGACGTTTGGAGCAACAATTGGTAAGTATCAATAAATTGCAATGACATAATAATTGTTCATCATGAGTTATATTTGATCATATTATTTGGCTTTATATGTAGTTACAAAAGGCGGGTAGCTCTGAAACATCTCTTCCTGCACATGTCTTGTGGAAGGAAGCCCGTGTGGGCAAGTCTGGATCTGTTCCAGAAGAGGTTCTACAAGTATATGAGAAATGTGTAAGTATAACAATATTTCTTTAATTAAGTCAAAACTTTATTAACAAATATTTGACAAATATTCGATATTCATCTGATTTTCAGGAGGCGTTATCTCAGTCTGTACCTGCAGATGATACCAGGAGCATACTTAGTCGGGCATTAGATGTCCCTGAGTATCCTGGTCGGGTGAGGGGTAAGGCATTTGGGATCACCCCGACCTCCCTGAATATTAAAAAGGGAAAGGCTGCTAGTTATTCAGTACTTGAAGCTAAATTGGAAGCACTAGAAGCCGAGGTGCGGGAATTAAGAAAGGAAAAAGAAAGGGATAACGCTTCTGGTGTTAGAGATGGATCAGAGAAGGATAGTATCAACTGCAGCTTTCATCCGATTATTCCAGAGGTAATTATATATATATATATATATATATATATATATATCTATGAAATTATATTAGTAGCTTAAATTATTTAATTACATATATACACATTAACAATGACATATGTATTTTTGGTTTTAGGGCATTCACCAATGTCAACTATTCTTATCTTCACCAATTCATCGGATGGTTGCCAAGGGAAAAGTGTTTAACAATGGGGTCACAGTACTTCATAATGAATCCCTCCCTACTGGAAGTTTGAAAGTATCAGTTGATATTGCTATGGAGAATGAAGCACTATTACCCTATCCTAACGATGATTCGGAGGTAAGAGTGGTGGGACAAGCTATAGGGTCGTTTGTTGCATGGCCGTCAAATCTCATACTCGTAGGATATGAGGTATATATGCTTAAAACCGTTATAAACCTTTGTTAATCTTAATGTGTAAATTCAAAGATTTTACGAGCATTTTATTTTCATTTTTTACATGGCAATGTTATTTAGACTCCAACAAAATCCAAAACAAAGGATAAGCGGATTCCGGAGCATACCGAGTCCGTTGTCTCAAAAAAAGAGGTACATCACAATTATATGCATAGAAAATGATAAATTGGATATCTTATACTTCATCTAACAAATTATATGATTTATAGCTGCCTGGTAAAGTGATTAGCAACGTTTCAACGCAAAAAACTATTGGTGCTAAGAATACCAGGGTTAGAAAACAACCTATCGGCAAGGTTAGGACGTGCCTTCAGACCTTTCTACAATTAATGACGGATATTCCGACTGGAGGTGTTCGTCTGATAACTATGGAGAAAGATTTGTATGGCTTTGAATTTGACCAGAATGTTGGTAATGAAGACTTCGAGCAAGTTTTCCAACATACAGAATTGGGCGTCACTGTTGTCAATATATACTTGAGGTATATCCGATCTACTTTGGTAATTGAACAACTTATTTACTTTATTTTTCAAATGAATATTCTAATGTTAATGATGTTTTTATTTCAGGTTTCTGTATGACAGTTTTATGCGCCCCCGGGGATTGGAGCAAAGATTTGCATTCTTATGCCCCAGCGCTGTCAACTTAACTGAAATATTGACGAAACCAAATGAGGTCCATGTGTATATACGCAACGTCTTTATGGACAACCAAGAAACGAAAAAGTTGTACTTTTTACCGTTTAATACTGGGTTAGATTTTCATTCTAAATTCATCTATTATATTTTTTTTTGTATTTTGACTTCGTGTAGAAAGTTTCTATCTAACACTTGTTTAATCTTACAGTGGACATTGGTTGTTGGTTGCAATCAATCCTATCCGCGGAGTAGTGTATTATCTGGATTCCTTAGGAAATGATTGGACCACATACCCGGATATGAAGGACTGTATTGACACGTAAGTGAAATTGTTCTAAATAGAAATGTGTATATTTATTTATTTATGTGAATTGTTCTAAATATTCATTTATATTTTATTAGCACTATACAAGCATTCCTAGAACATCGGGGAATCGACCACACCATTACATGGAATTATGTGAAGGTATATTAATTATCACATGTTTTATTATATTAGTGATGCTTACTTGATAAAACTTAGAATTTATCCATATTTTATTTTCATTTGTAGTGTCCTCGGCAACGCAATCAAATAGATTGCGGCTATTTCATGTTGAGATTTATGAGAGACACTATTTCGTTGGATCGAATGGAGATTCCACCCGATGTATGTATTTCTAACTTATGAGTTATTTTAACACATATCTCTCATATTGTCTAATGAAATAGTTAAAACTAAATCAAACTATATGTTATATTATTATGTAGTATTTTGAAGAATTCAGGAGTGCTACTTACACAAAGGCTCTATTGGATGAAATCAAAGAGGAGTGGTGTCAATACATTATGGAGCTCGGAATTTTACAAACTTAAGGTATAATATTATACTCTTACTTTAATTGATGAGAATTTTAATATGTGTAACTTTGGTTGGAGTAATGTTTTGGTTGGATGCAATTTTGGTGTATATACTTTGAATTGCAATTTTGGTGTATATACTTTGAATTACAAACTTTGAATTACAATTTTGGATGCAATTTTGGTGTATATACTTTGAATTACAATTTTGGTGTATATACTTTGAATTGCAATTTTGGTGTATATACTTTGAATTACAAACTTTGAATTACAATTTTGGTGTATATACTTTGAATTACAATTTTTGGTGTATATACTTTGAATTTTAATACTTTGAATTACAATCTTTGTGTTTTCAGGACCTATAATGTAGATTGAAGCAATGTTTTGGTTGGATGCAATTTTGGTGTATATACAATTTTGGTGTATAAGTAATATGTGCATTGTAGAAAAAATGCTTTGGTTGGAAGCAATAACTTTGGTTGGAAGCAATGCTTTGGTTGGATGCAATTTTGGTGAATAAGTAAAATGTGCATTTGTAGAAAAATGTAATGATTTGTAATTATAAATAGGTGTATATACAATTTTGGTTTGTAATTTTAAATATATATATTGGTATGAAATGCCAATTTTGGATATATAATTTTGGTGTAGAAAGGCCAATGGTTTGAATTGCCAATTCTGAAAAAAATTGCTGGTTGAAAATTACAGGTCAAATTCTGGTTGAAAAAACCTGGTAAAATTGTGGTTAAAAAAAAATTATATAAAATTTTTCGTACACCTTAGACAGCGCTTTTGGTGAAAGCGCTGTCTAAGGTCCACTTTAGACAGCGCTTTTGGTGAAAGCGCTGTCTAAGGTGTACTAAAAAAGTCAAAAATGGAAGGTCTTAGACAGCGCTTATGGTGAAAGCGCTGTCTAAGGTGTACTAAAAAAGTCAAAAAAGGAAGGTCTTAGACAGCGCTTTTGGAGAAAGCGCTGTCTAAGGTGTACCAAAAAAGTCAAAAAAAGGTAGGGCTTAGACAGCGCTTTTGACGAAAGCGCTGTCTAAAGTAATCCATATAATGTGAAAAAGCGCTGTCTAAAGGTACCATAGACAGCGCTTTTCATTAAATACACGCCCCTTTAGACAGCGCTTTTGGTAATACCAAAAGCGCTGTCTAAACCTATAGCGTCGCTGGTTTATACAGCGCTTTAAAGCGCTGTCTAAAGGCTAAAAAAGCGCTGTCTAAAACCGTTTTTGCGCTAGTGGGTGTTACAATAATCACTCAACACAACAACAACATATAAGAAGAAGAAGAAGAAGGAACAAATATATGAGAGAAGAAAAAGGATTGAAGAACTCACCGTTTTCCGGCGTCTGAGCATCATCAGATTAACTCCAATTTGGTATTTTCTTCCTCCTTTTGTACTTTTCTCTTCATCGTGATATAGACCTTAGTCCTGTGCTTCATTTGCCTCATCCAATTGCTTGAGTAACAATGTGTTTATGTTTTAATTTAGGTTTGTTTAGATTAGGGTTTTGATCTTCAAAATCCAATCTACCCTTAGGGTTTGGTTTTTTGGAGAAACTAATGGCAGATTCGGATTCAGAACTTCAAGATTAGTGGGTTTAGGGTGTTGATTTGGGTGTAGCCGGAGAAATGGGGCGGCGCCACCGTGGCCGGCTGCCAGCCACCACCTTCTTCGGCATGGTTTCTGGCGAGTGTGTTGCAGAGAGTGGAAAGAGAACTAGAAAGAGAGATGTACGTAGAGAGAGAGAGAGAGAGAGAGAGAGAGAGAGAGAGAATGAAAATGAAATGCTCTGGCTTTGTTTTGTCTTTATTTTGACCGTTGCCATTTGAGTTGTGTTGGCTGGATGGGGCGGTGACATGTGTTACTGCCAAGGCCATGTGTCACCTACCAGGTGACTTACTCAGCCATGGGATTCCATGCGTACCTTCAGCCATCTCCCTATCGTGCACATCCATCTACAGTCCTTGGATGAGTCAATCCTTTGACTCTCCATTCAATCCAATGCGTCAGAACCTTCCCTGGGGTCAACTTGGTTGATTGGATGTTGGTGGACTTTCCCAGGCGCCCTGGGCCTTCTTTTGATGGGCCTTGACTTTTCTACTCTTAACACCTCTCCTTTTGCTCTTGTAATGCAAGCCCATGAGCTTATTTTTGTTTTCTTTATTTTTTATTTTATTTTATTTTCTTATCTTTTTATTTATTTTATTTTCTTTTTATTTTCTTAAATTCTATTTATTTTGTTGATTATTTTTCTTTAATGTTAAAAAAATTCTAAAAAAAATATTTGTTTAATTATTCTAAATATTTTTATTTAATATTAATTAATTTTATTAAATATTTATATTTAACCTAATTAATTTTGTTTTGTTGTTTTTTTTTTCCTAATATCCAAAAATACAAAAATATGTATCATTAATAATTTTAAATGTATTTATTTAATACTAATTAATTAATCTATTAATTAATTTTATTAAATATTTGTATTTAACTTAATTAATGATTTTTCACATTGCTTGGTTAATTTAATTGTGTGATGCTTGATTTTACTTTGATTATGTTTTTGCTCACATATATTGCCTATGTCATGATGCATTTTGATTTCATCTCTCATTTGCGTGTTAAAACCATTTTCCAACTAATTCTTGATCCAATATCAAGTCCTTTTCAAAACACCTTCGTAAGTCGACCGTTTCTACGATCGCCATCAACCTCACATAACTTACTCTTGGGCTTTCTTACAATGAGACTTGTTTTGCACCTTACACTTTCATTTGCATGCATTTGTGTGATGGATTTAATTTGCAATGGCTTGGTATTATCCCCATTTGACAAAATGTATCCCCATTCCCATGACATGTAATAATTTTTTACCGTTTTCTCTTTGATTGCTTTTTGCTTAGGTAGCTTCTAATACAAGAATAAAATCAATCGCCTTTTCAAAAAGAACACAAATAAGTTTGATCCAATGTCAAACAATTTTCATTAAAAAAACCAATTCAATAGCATTTCCATAACCATCAACCCTTAACCTATTCCACTCCATTTTGCATTTACACCCAACTTGTAAGTCAATTGCTTTTACATCACCATCAACCTTTCCATGACCAAGACATTTTCTTAATCAACAAAACAAACTCTTGATCCAACATCAAGTGTCATTTTCTTAAACAAATCCAAAAACACAATAAAATACGAGGAGAATTGTGTGCCACGAGCCTTAAGTAGTGGAGAAAGGGTGAGAATGGAGCTTTCCTACACTCACTCTGATTATTTTGGACACAAGACGTTTGGATTAGTAGTTCAAAATAATCGCCTCTACCCATAGTCTTTAGTACAATTTAATTGAAGAACAATCTTTTCTAAAACCCTAAAAAAGATCTCAACCCATCAAACTTATTTTTGTTCCTTGTGGTACCATTCCGAAAACCCTTTTTCAAGGTATAAAATTAACCAACAAACACTTATTTTTTACCCTGATGCTCGGATTTCCTTATTGCACTATGAGGATACGTAGGCACGAGATTGCGAAGTCTTAGCGAGCACTCTAATAAGAAAAACCTTCATTTTCCTCTAGCAAGTAATCTTTAGAGAACGACACCCTTTCACGCTTAGACAACTTAGATGGTTCCCATCGAGTACGATGGATGTAAGGCATGCTAATACCTTCCCCTTACATAACCGCCTTCCGAACCTGACATTGGTTGCAATGACCATGTCCTTTCCTTTTGTTTAGGGGTTTTATCGATATTTTCCCTTTCCCTCTTTAAGAATAAATAAAGTTCGGTGGCAACTCTGTTAGTCCTATTTAAATAATATTTTTTTATCATTAAACAATAGCAAATAGATGCTTTAAGATTTAAATGCTTTAATCTACCGCCTAATAAAAAGCACTCAGTCTTGATTATAAGCAAAATAATTAGTCTCAATCTCAGAAAAATAAGAGCATTCTCAAAAGTGTCATTCAAGAGAATTAGTTCCATTAGAGTGAGAGAAACATATAATAATTTCAGAGTATTTTAGGAATGACATTGTTAATTAGAGTGAAAGTAATTAGATTTATCTATATTTGAGATCGTCAAATATGAATACTTATTTGCATATATTTGATATCAAAGGGAGTATTGAACAAAATTACATAGTATATTTTGTATCCTTGACATTCAAATATATGATTCTAATCAATAAATGAGGAAAACTGGGCAAGAAGTGGAGTACACGTACTTTGTATATCCATTACTCTTTATGTCATTTTGTTCTTTTAAAGTTTCTATTACATATACTAACTTAAATCACATGTGACAATTTGAGATCCAGAATATTCATAGATATATCATTCGATTGGTTTGACTGTATTTCGATCTTTATTATAATTAATGAATTATTTCAAAATCGCAATATTTATATGTCGAATCCTTTTAGTGATTATAATTTACAGCCATATCCTAGTGCCTTGATTCTAACTACAAATGTCATAAAATTTGACAGAATGATTTTAAAGGTTTAATTTGACAATTTGATGATGTTTGAAAGAGTTCTGAATCACTCTAACTTGCATGACACTAAATGCACAAGCAATACAATATTATGCATTGACAAGGTTTAATACCATAAAGTTCTTCAAGGGATAAACTAATACAATATTGTGGGACACTAGCAGAATATTAATACAATATTAGCATAAACTTCTATCACTTTCAATCTCAAGAGATAATAACAATTTTAATGATGCATAAAGTTCTTCAAGGATCATACAAAGCAATTATGACCTTAACCAAAGGTAAATTGTTCAAATAATCAAGATGATGAGGAAATATTACATAATATACCAAACTTATACATCCTTCAACTCCATGTAGTGAATTTATTCTCACTGACTGCAATAGATTATTGCTTTTTTTTTAACGACCAATACATTGTTGCCTTTTTTATTAACGATCAATACATTATTGCTTAACAAATACTTTTGCGCTAAACCTTCCAAGCTAGATTGGAATACATCATAAAGTAACACGGGTCACAACCAATTAGATTCAGATAAGAAAACATGCATAAATATTGTTTCAATGTGCATTTAAGTACAATTGTGCTCTACAAAATAATTTTAAGTGTAGTTTTATCAATTGATTTAAGATATGAATGATTTAATATATTATTAGTGTAACTATAGGTTTATAGAATGATTTAAGATATAAATAAACTTACCCGTGCGGACGCATAGGTCTTCTACTAATTTGAAACTCATACATTCTCTCATGTTTTATTAGAGTATGCATCTTACTCGAACTTATTTATATACTTATAATTTTTATTTAACTTTTAGTTAATAAATGTATTATTTAAAATTGATTCTAAAAAATAATAACTTTAGTCTTATAATTAATATCTAATATTACAACTTTACACTTCTAAATAATTAACTTTTTGTATATGGCACATGTTTAAGAAGTATAGTTATCTTATAAATTTCTTTAATGGAATATTATATTTATTTCCCCAAATTTTTCTTGCTTAAAATCCAATGAGTTTATCTAAATACAATCTATGGAAAATCAACATTCATTCATTTGTGAAACTCAACAACATTCTCAAACAGTTCATCTGCAATTCTTTTTGACTTTCAAATTTTTTTAGAATCGAAAGTTCTTCGAATCACAAACCCAACAAACACTTTCTCATTGCAAATCCTTCATCGTTTTAGAGTGTTTGAGTCTCAAGGTGTTGTTTTTATTGTTGACTTGGTTGTTTTTGTTTGCTGTCCTCTTTGAAAGAATTTTAAATTTTATGAGAAGTCTTAAAGAACATGTATTTCTCTCTCACTACCCAGTTCTATTAGCAAGTCTAATAAATAAAACCATATATTTCTATGCTCCAATCATACGTCATCTAAATGTCATGCCCATATAATTAACTTTATATTTTAAAGAGACTTTCAAAACCAATCAACATTATACACTTAAAATAAACAGTGACATTGTGAACACTAAAATATATAAAGACCGCATTGACACAATATCATTGTCATCTAAACCTTCACTCCATTAATAACTAACTTTTGTTTAATATTGATTATTTATCTAACTCACTATAAATAATTCAATCATTTACCTTTACTTATTTACTTGTAATAATTTACAATTTTTTTTAATAAATAATTTACTCAAATCTTCACTTTTATGAGTAGAACATATGCATCATCTTCCACATTCGAGGCTTCCAAAACCAACAAAAATGTCGTAATCAACAATTACATGGAACTGTTTAATATACGGTGCATCCTTCTAACACGATCATTTGTATCTATTTTCATTTTTTTTTAGAATAGGTTCAAGAAAGAGACCTTGTGTCAAAATGGGCTAGTGCAAGGATTTTGGAACAAATATATTAAGACTGATTAATAAGTTATTAAATTAAATTTATAATCTAATTTTAATAATAGATGACAAAAGTATTAAAATTATTGATATTTATAAAAAAAAACTAATTATAAGTATTTAGATCATTGTTTGCTTTTAAATTAATTTTGTAGTTAATTAAATAACTTTTTTTTCATATATTATCATGTGTTTGCATTAATGACACATTAATATAATAATATTTTACATCATTAATGACAGATTATTTCGTAAAATTATTTTTAACTTGTAAAATTATTATTAATTAATTTATTAATAACACATTTAATTGTATTTGAATTAATGTTATACTTATTTTTGTGCCCATCTTTATTAGTAATACACATTGAATTGATTTTATTTTAATTAATTGATAAACGATACTAAATCATTTTTAATATTACGTTTTATATTTTATTTTTAATCGTATATAATATTTTATATTTTTAAAATAGAAAATTTAAATATAATGTATATATTATAAAACAATAATTTTTTGTTGTTAATAATAAAATATAAATCATAAATATAAAACCGGTATAATTTTACGAGAATATTTGTATTTTATTTAGACCAATGTTTAATTTTAATTAATTTAGTAATTAATTAAATATATTTTTCGTATATTATCTTCTGTGTTTGTAATAAGACACACTAATTTAATAATATTTTAAATACTATGACTAATAATTTATTAAAATAAATTCATAATCTAATATTAATATTAGAGGACAACAAAAACTATTAAAATTGTATGACTTTTTATTCATTAATACTAACAAAAAAAACTAATTGTAGATATTTATAAAAATATTTCTTATCAATTTATAAATTACACACATTTTTCATATACACATTTATGTAATATATATTTTACTTTGTACCTTTTTTACACATTTATGTAAAAAAAATCTTATGAATCCAAGAGAAATATTTGTACTTTATTAAGATCATCAATGTTTGATTTTATGTAACAACAACCCCTAATTATTTTAAAAAATTTAAATTTAAAAAAAAATCACATAAAATTAAAACTACTTTAGTATTATTTAACTTCAACTATATTACTATATTAGTTAAACATAACGTTAAATCTTTTTAATTAATTAAATCTTATGTTTTTTTTACTAATTTAAATTTAATGTTTAAAACTTGCAAAATCGGTGCAAAACATGCCCTATTTATGATCATTGTGAACATAATCGATAATTTCAAAAAGCTCAATGATTATTTATTATCCTTATATACTCATTCATAAACATAATTATAATCGATAATCTATGAAACCTGAATTATAAACATAATCATAATGAATAATTCTTGAAGGCTGAATCATAAACATAAGCATAATCGATAATCCTTGAAGGCTCAAACTTTTGTGTTCAAATTTTTATTTTTGAATTAGAAAAGTATTTGGATTCTCAGCGGAAAAAATTAGAGAGCAATGCAGTAAGAGAAATTAGATTTCAATGAAATTATTAAATTGAAAAAGATGTTTTCTTTGTCTAAGTTTAAAGTGTTAACACATTAAAATTTATAATTTGTTAAAATAATAATAGAATATTATGATATTTATGCAATTATTTAAAACCACTACAATTTTTTTTATAAATAATATATACAAAATTCATAAATATAGTAAAGATTCATTAATATAGTAAGAGTTAGAATTTACAACCAGTTTAAGATTTTATCATATATATTTAATTCATGACGAAAGATGGAGAAAGAATTCTTATGATATATCGAATTAAAGGGGTTGTTAGAAAAAATCTTTAACATATGCATGATAAATATATTAATTTTAAAAGTGACATAAAATATATACACAATTTTCATGAGCAGACCATTTAAGTTGGACCATAAGATTTTTCATTAAAGAAAAAATGTCATAACAATTTCAACATTTTGATTAAATTCCCCAATTTAAAATTTTGATATTTGAATTAAATTAAATATTTAGACTAAAATATATTATAAAAAAAACTACACTAGTGAAAAAAATAAAAAATATCACAATTTTTTTTAATGTATTGGGTTTACGTAGGGATGGCAAAACGGGTCCGGCCCGTTGAGCATGTCCGTTTTACCCGCACTTTAGTGCGGGGTGGGTCAAGGATATAGGCCCTCACTCCCGCCCCATTTTTTCGCGGGCTTTTGTGGGCACGAGCATTAACATAAAATTTTGCATTTTTAAGCTTAAAAGTTACAGTACCCGCGGGTTTTCCCCGCCCCTCCCTCACTTTTTTGCGGGGTGAGTCTAAGTTTTAGGCCCGCATCCTCAACTATGACCGCCCTGCCCCGCCCCGTTTTTTTGCGGACATTTGCGGCACAAGCCTAAACGGGGTGGGCATGCCCGTTTGCCACCCCAAGATTTACGTGTTTGGAGTCATATAATTGTTAATTAAATCAAACCTGGCCTCTTTGAATTTAATTAGGAATGCCCATACTTGAAAGAATTTTTATATAATTGAATTTATTTACATCACGGATTCAACATGTCATCCAGACCAAACCCGGGTGCAATGTTATTTTTGAGAATAGATTTCCTTCTGTGTGAATTTTCGGATTGAACATGTCATTCAAACCTAATCCTAGAACACTATTAATTTTGAGAATGGATTTTCTCGTGAATTTCATATGAGGTGACACTACTACGAAAAACACCTATCATAATGGTTGGAAAATGGATATTACTATTTCGGACCAACCGTTGTGATGTAAGGTGTGATTATATGTATGATGTTTTCTACCACAGTCGTGCGACAGTGATTATAAAGTATGTAGTGCGCTATCTACCACACACTACAACAAAAATGACTTTAGGCAACAACGAAAATTTGCGACCTAAAATAGGAAAACTGTTGTCTAAAATTTTAAGCGTTAAATATATGTCACCCCCGGCAATATGATCCCCTCGTAATACCAAGATTCCCTCGGTGAAACCCTCGTGCGCACTATTTCAGCTCAGATTCCATTCTATTGATGACTTGGCAATTTAGGTGGACTTTTATTTAATTTTTTACTTATTAATTAAAATCCACGTGGATTATTCTTTTTACTATTTTAAATATGTTTTTGGTCTTATAAAATTACCAAAATTTGTTTTTTGTCCTTATAAAAAAAATTGCGTGTTTTGATTCCTACAAAATAATTATGCACATAGTTATAGTCCCTACTGTTAAAACAATGTGTATTTTTGAATAATTATTTTGCAGATATGTTTAGAACGTTATAAAAAGTTCTTCAAAAAACAAGGAATTCAAAATTTGATTTATAAGTCGAGATTTCATTACTTTTATCATTATTTTTCTAAAATTTAAAAAGTTCATATTTAGTTCATCTCATTTTAAAAAATTATATAATTTGGTAAAAAAAATACTTTATATTAATCTGAACACGTATGAAAAAAATTATTCAAAAATTTAAATGTTTAAGGGTAATTAAAAAGTTTTCAAAATTTTAGAAAATAACAAGGACTAAAACTGTATGCATAAAGTTTTTGTAGGGACTAAAATGTGTCCTTTTTTGAACAGGACTAAAAAAATGTGAAATATTTATAGGGACCAAAAATATATTTAACCCTTTATTTATTTATTTATTTTTAAATTTTTTATATATTATATATTTTTTTTTACGTTTTTGTAAAGTTTTTTTTTTTTAACATTTTAAAAATATTTAATTGGGCCGATTTCAAACACACATGATCTTTCCAAAGTCCAATACTTGAGGATTTGGAATATAGTGTGTGAAAGAGGTTTATAAACACTTTCATTTGGTGAAATTATTTCAATGTGGGATTTTAAAAACATGCAGTACATGCAGTTACTAAAATCAATGATGGTGTTCTGAAGAGGAATATTAGCAATAACAACCTCAACAATGATAACAACAAGCATAACATAATGAATTCGAAGCAAACATTAATAGCTTTACAGTGCTGAACAACCTCATGAATATTCAGGTTTATTTACAAAAGCAGCACACATCAACAGTACAAAAGCTAATGTTAACCAATAGTTATTCTTTTTCTATGACATTGCATACAAAAATTGAACAAATAATAATAGACCTTGTGCAAATAGGAAACAATAAGTTCCTACATCAATAGCATGTGAATGTGTTCATGAATCATAATAATCAATTTGTAATCAAACCAAGACTATTGATGTTGAATTATAAATACATGTAAGTGAAGGCTTAATACATCAATTAACGCCTGACTAATCATTCCAGAATAATGATTGTTGGAAATATTACTCATATTGGTGGCTTGTCCATCTTTCAATTGTTAAGCAGTTGCTTCAAAAGCATCAGCATTCTGAATTGAATGCCTAATGATGCTAACAATAATATCAAGATTAAAGATGAGAAAAATACACAAGAAGGGGGTTGAATTGTGTTTGCAAAATTCTTTTTACTTATGAACCAGAGTTCAGATTCTAAACCAAAGTTCAGAAACTGATAATGAATGCAGCGGAAAATGTAGTAGAAGTAAATAAAAACAGCAAAGAACACACAACAGTTATCCTGATTCCTCTCCAGCTGAGAGTACTCCAGTCCCCTTGCCACGCAAGAGATTTCCACCATAATCAATTTGATTACAACTGCTTATACTCACCAGTATAAGAATTTCCCTGCTCAAACCTACAGTCTAAGACTTCCTTGCTTAATTAGCACTTGATTAAGACTTCTCTGCTTAGATCCTCAGATCCTAAGACTTTCCTTGCTTGAACCCTCCTGGTTCAATACTTCACTGCTTAGACATTCTGCCTAAGACTTCTCTGCTCAGACGTATTGTCTAAGATTTCCTTTGTGTTAGTTCTTGTAGTTGGCTAGAATTTTGGTAAAACAATGTGGATGTCATGGTTGATGTTTCAACATGAGTTTCTAACATTCTGGTTGTGTTAAGTTGTAAATGGTTGCAGATTCGGTGCTGATGTCAAACCCGATGTTAAGACATCAGTTGATAAAACATCAGTCTGAGTTGTTTTATTAGGGCTGCGTGTTTATGTTATTGGAGAGATATTCTGCTGAAGAGAGTGAGAGATTGTAGGCGAATATCTTGGTAAAGATATATTCAGTTGCAATCAGATTTGGAGCAGATCTTGTTGTTGTTTTTGAGGCTAAAAGATATGAAGATTTAATTGAAGATTTAATTGAAGATTTGATTGAAGATTTAATTAAAGATCTATTTAGTAGCAGAATCTTCTGCAGATTTGTAGCAGTTAATATGCTGAGATTTAAAGCCCAAATCCAGTTGGGAAAAAGGTTATAAATATAAGCATTGTAACCTAGTTTAAGATAAGCCAGCCATCATGTAAATTCTAAGGGCTGAGTTTGTGAACCACTCTCTAGGAGAGTTGGTATGTGTGAACCACTCGGATTGTGAGATGGTCATTGTTCTTAGAGGAAGTTGTTAAGCAACTCTAAGTATTGTTCTTAGTCATGAGGGTCACGTCTAGGTATTGTTATAGAAGTGTGTCTTCTACGTGTTTGGAGAGTTTTTGGAAATCAAGTTGTTGATGCAGTGACTGAGATGTTGACTGCTAGACATCATTGCAATGATTGGGAGTGAGATGGAGTCTCTTATCTAGGGAGGACTTAGATAGAAGGGTCATTGGGTAGTGATTAAGTTAGTGGATTGTCAACTGGTTTGTTGAGTCTGTAATTTGATACTGCTAATAGTGCACTTCCTTCCTGGCTTGGTATGCCCCCAGATGTAGGTTGTTAGACCGAACTGGGTGAACAAATTCATTGTGTTATTTACTGCTTGTTATTGCCTTGTTCATATTAGCAGAGTGTGTTGTTGTGACATCACACTTAACATCACACATCTGATACCATAATTTCAATTGGTATCAGAGCAGGCATCCTGTCTGTTTCTGGATGAGATCTAGGGAAGATACTTTCTGGTTCATGAGCAAGGAAGATAGTTTTGCTGAGTTATGGACTTGGTCAGTTCATATAGTTGTTTGTATGATCCCTTTAAGTGAAGGATGAACTATTCATGACAGGGTATGTATTGGACCTGTCTGTTGTTATCAGGAGAACTGCTGTTGTGAGTTTGATTTGTTGGCACTTGGTTTATGGTGATGGTGTGCAAGGATTATTGAGTAGTGCCTGAAGGTTGTTGAGGAGTTGTTGTGTGTTCCGCTGCATGGTATCTGATGTAACCCTGGTTGGTTCTTGTATCTATGGTGGTGAGATTCTAGGAAGGTATTCTCTTGGAAAGACATTAGGGTTTGGTCTCCTCAGCAGGATATTCTATGATGTTGTAGTTTATGCAAAACAGCTTCAACCGTTTGGTTAGAGATGCCAAAGATACTTGAGGATTATCTCATATCTTTGTTTTGGGAAAGAAGTGATCAAAAGGTGAATGGATATTATTAAAGACTGTATGACATGGAAGTTTCAGTTTTTTTTGAAGAAGAATATATTTCAAATCAGGCATTGAAGACCAATCTGTCCAGAACATTGATTCCTTCTTTATCAATTTTCTTGATGGTGAAAGAAGAGGGTGAAGCCAAAGCAAAAGAGTATCACTGTCAAAACTTTCATGCGGGAGTGAAGATCTTGATAAGTTATCTCTTAAGCTTAGTTGTGGTGACCTAATTAGGAGGATCTTCCTGGTTATGATGTCAAATGTAGTTCTGGTATATCTGAAGATGAATTCTCTTGTGAAGATACATGTTTCTGATTTTCAAAATCATGAACTGGAGGAAGTTTCATCAAGAAAGAAGCTGAGCTTAATATGTCAATTCTAATGTCTCGACATCGCTCTACACAGTTTATGGTAAATGCTAAGTCAAAGACCTATTAGATTGTAGCTGTTTTGAAGGATCACTGAAGCTATGAAGTTGAACAATTTTTGAGATGCTGTTCATAATGTCATAGCATTTCAGTTGGAGCTGGTTGAAGAAAAGGTAGTTATCTTGATAGCAGAAGAGAAGGAAATAATCCTTGTTTAAACTAAAATGTCTGAGGACAATTTTATAGGGAAAATGCATCCAAGAGTTTATGTGCAGTAGCAGTGTAAATCAGCCTGTGGTCAATTGGTGTTTGCATGAGCTCTTTCAGTTTTGTGGCTTGAAGGATTGGAAGAAGCATATTTGTCTATGCTGTTTGTGATGACCAGTCAATGGTTTCTCTCCTTTAGGTGCATAAGGATGGCATCCAACATCTCAAAGACAGACAGGAGGTCTGAAAATTAGAAGTTTGAAGATTCTTGAGATGTAGAGTATGCAGGTTCCTGCTTGTGTGTATGTTTTGGATTTGAAGGTTGATCAGCTACTGATGGTCAATCCTCTTGTGTCCCTTGCAAGAGATGTGTGTGGATTACTATGGTTGTTGTCTCCAAAGCCAGAATAGATGTTTAATGTGATTTACTGTGGATGCTGATGTCGGAACTGATGTTGAAACATCATTTCAGTTCTTTTCTCAGGGTGGAGTGAAAGATCAAGACACTGACCTAACCTGGAAGGCTTTTATGGTATGAATGGTTGTCATAATGGTTGTCATGAAGAAGATTCAGAAGATGCTAGAATCTGAAGAAGGGTTAAACCACAGGGATTTAAGATCAATTGCTATTTGTGATATTCACAAGTATTTAATTGATTATCCTTGAAAGACAAGATTAAGGATGTTCTGTCAATTGTTTTAACATCTTTTCATCAGAGGTTTGGAGAATCATGGGAGGGGTTCTACATTCACTCACAAGTCACCTAGGTGTTGACCTGGGATTATTGCTTAGCATCTGTTCCTAGAAAGTATTGTGAATGACTTGTCCAGATGGTGGTGCTGTTGAAGATGAAGATGGAAGACTATGAAGACATCATAATCTTGATGGTTACAGCTTGGATCAGTTTATTTCTGATCTAAGTGGTTTGGAGCACGGTGTTTGCTCTGGTTGTGAAGGTCGAGGATAAGTGGCAGTTATCTCTGGCTTTCTACTGACGGCTCTACTAAGGGAAGTGACTTTCTTTAGTATTGCTATGGGGTAGTCTTGGACTACTTATTTTCTGAAGATTCAGATGTGGTAGGTTTGAAGTCTTTGGAGTTTCTAAGTAGGATGGAGGTTTTCTACTCAAACTTGATTGTTGAATCAAGTCTATGAGAGCATGGAAATCTGTTTCTGCAAAGGGAGGAGGTTCTTCTGAGTGGCAGAAGGTAGAGATGAATTCAACAGTTGGATGACATAATGTTCTGACATTTAGCTTAACATCAGGAGTCTCAGCTGGTGATGTGGCACATCAGCTAATGATAGGGTGATCTACAGGAATAAACAATGGGATGCTTCAAAAAGATCGTTCTCATGGCAGTTTGCGGGAGCTGCAAGAAGGAGAAGATGTTACATGACCATGGCTTAGGGAGTCAAAGTGTGTTTGCTTTTGAGCAAGTGGAACATGTGACTTGAAGATCAAGTTTCCTTGGTGGATCAAGATATCTTTGTGAGAGTTCTGACAAACGTGAAAAAGGTCAAAATGTGGCATTTGGTTGTTTTCATATGAGGATTCATGAATGAGGTGATCAAACTGTGGCATTTGGTTGATCTCAGAAGTGGATTCGAAGAATTAAGATAATTAGAGTGTGGCAGCTGGTTATTATTGAGGATTGTCTTGGAACAAGTTACTCTTGGGCAGAAGGGTGATGAGTTGAAGACTCAAGGAGATTATTCTTCTTGAAGGTGGATGAGAGTTTAATTCTCTAGGTCTTTGGATTACTATGCAATAGTAAGTCCAGTTGGTGGAGCATATCAAGAATCATGGTGATGATATCTTGGTGTGTGGCAAATGTTCTAACTTGTGTTGGGACATTATCTGGTTGAATATCCTTGGTGAAGGATGATTTTTTTCTGGTTCTGAAGCTTGGTGCATACATTATGCCTAAGGAGCGTCTACATAGTCATACGTGAGAATGATGAAGTAGAAGGTCTGCCTTGGATGGAGAATGTAGAGAAGACTGAAGTAGATCAGGTATTGATTGATTGGAAGTCTGAAGATGAAGAGTATGATATGGAATGTCTGCCTTTGGAGAAAGGGACAATGGTACCAAAATGCATGTGCTCAGCAAGTGTGCTTAAATGTTCATCTTCATCTAGAGCATTAGTTAACCATGACTGGGGGAGTACTTGTCTATGGATTTTGCTGCAAAGGTACATATATTGTGAAGATTACATGCTGATCAAGATTGTGAAGATTGGTTGAATCTTATGAGGATATAATGTCAGATAACATATTATGACATTAGGCTATTGGATGACATGTTGGTGTGGACATGAATGGTTCTAGCCATGTTAAGCTAATTGTTTGAATCATATGCGCACATGCTTCTGAGGAGAAGTATGAAGGACAACTTTGGTTGTGTATGGGAGAATTTATTTTTCTCTGTAGATTTTGGAAGAGCTTTGTGAGGGTTCTTGTTGATGGGAGATGTCACACTTGTCTTGGTGTGTGTAAGAGGAGTTTATTTAGAGTTCAGTGGAAGGCATTGTGTGTGTGTGTGCTTCAGAACTTGTGGATGATTGTGTGAAGCATTCCTGACTGGATGAATAAAGACTATGTCTGGATTTTCCAAATGTTATGATATACTGGTCAAGGAGCACCATTTGTGAAATATAATGGGAGAACTTCTGTCTGTACTAGTGTGGTACTTGGATTGTTTGAGGATTAAGCATTATGTGAATGCGTTCAGCAGGTGTGTTGAACAGAGGGTGCGCTCTTGAAGACATGAAGATGAGTCTTATGTTTTCCATTCATTTAAGGTGTTCTTCTTGCAAAGGAGCACTGGTTATCTTCGATAGGGGGAGTTGATCTTTTGTTGAAGAATTTGTTTATCAAGATTGTAATGTCAGACAAGATGTCGTGACATTGTGTTACTGGTGAAGTTCATGGTGTTCTTGACAGTTTAGACCTGGTTTCATGGTGTTAGACAAGATGTCAATGGATTGAATCAGCAGTATACATTTACCCCAATGTTTGTTCAGCTATTGAGTCTGGATTTTGTTCTGAGTATGTTAGTTGTCAGATTCAGAGGGTGTCCAATTGTGGCTAAAAAGGGGGAGAGTTAGCCCACGTGTTGCCTAGTTTTGTTGGTATAGGCATGAGGGGGAGTAATCGTGTTTGAACAGCTGGTATGATGGTTCTTGCTTTGAGGGGGAATTTGTTTTATGCTGAGTTCTAGTTGTTGCAGCTGGTTGGTATTGCTGCAGGTTGTGCTGTGAATGTTAGTAAGTGTTTTTCCGCTGCAAGGTGAAAGTGTTTTAGCCAAAATTAGCCAAAGGGGGAGATTGTTAGTTCTTGTAGTTAGCTGGAATTTTGGTAAAACAATGTGGATGTCATGGTTGATGTTTCAACATGAGTTTCTAACATTCTGGTTGTGTTAAGTTGTAAATGGTTGCAGATTCTGTGTTGATGTCAAACCCGATGTTAAGACATCAGTTGATAAAACATCAGTCTGAGTTGTTTTATTTGGGCTGCGTGTTTCTGTTATTGGAGAGATATTCTGCTGAAGAGAGTGAGAGATTGTAGGCGAATATCTTGGTAAAGATATATTCAGTTGCAATCAAATTTGGAGTAGATCTTGTTGCTGTGTTTAAGGCTAAAAGATATGAAGATTTAATTGAAGATTTGATTGAAGATTTAATTGAAGATCTATTTAGTAGCAGAATCTTCTGCAGATTTGTAGCAGTTAATATGCTGAGATTTAAAGCCCAAATCCAGTTGGGAAAAAGGTTATAAATAGAAGCATTGTAACCTAGTTTAAGATAAGCCAGCCATCATGTAAATTCTAAGGGCTGAGTTTGTGAACCACTCTCTAGGAGAGTTGGTATGTGTGAACCACTCGGATTGTGAGATGGTCATTGTTCTTAGAGGAAGCTGTTAAGCAACTCTAATTATTGTTCTTAGTCATGAGGGTCATGTCTAGGTATTGTTATAGGAGTGTGTCTTCTACGTGTTTGGAGAGTTTTTGGAAATCAAGCTGTTGATGCAGTGACTGAGATGTTGACTGCTAAACATCATTGCGATGATTGGGAGTGAGATGGAGTCTCTTATCTAGGGAGGACTTAGATAGAAGGGTCATTGGGTAGTGATTAAGTTAGTGGATTGTCAACTGGTTTGTTGAGTCTGTAATTTGATACTGCTAATAGTGGACTTCCTTCCTGGCTTGGTATGCCCCCAGATGTAGGTTGTTAGACCGAACTGGGTGAACAAATTCATTGTGTTATTTACTGCTTGTTATTGCCTTATTCATATTAGCAGAGTGTGTTGTTGTGACATCGCACTTAACATCACACATCTGATACCAGAATTTCACTTTGCTCAGATTCTCAATCCAAGACTTCACTGCTCAGACGCACTGTCTAAGACTTTTATCTAAACATACTTGTTTAGAGAAGGAATAACTTACAACAACACTTGATTAACAATCTGAGGTGTTTAAATGCAATACAACACACTTTTACACAAAGGATTCTTAATCTATACAAGAATAATAACACTTTAACAAATTAGCCTTTCTTGAGCTGATATGAATGTAGTGCGTGTATATCTCAGTTATAGTTGCAGTGTTATTTCTTGAGTTGATCTTCCAATCTTCTGCTCCTTTTATAGCTGAAGAAATATACTCGTTAAAGTATCCACAATGGCTACAATCAGATCAAATCTTCCAATACATCTTATTTTCCAAGAAAGTAGATGTTGGAACTCGTAGTCAAGAAATTATCCACAGAACAAGGCCTTTGTCCGGAGAACACTTCTATGAAACAAGTACAACACAATCTTTTGAAGATAATGTCAACATATCTCGAGTCTCGTGTTAGCAGAGCTTGAGTTGACACTACTAAGTTTCAGAGGCAGCCATATCACACTTCTGATTCTAAAGTGTACTAGCAGTAACTTTTTGATCAGACTCTCTCACGAGTGTTTAATCAGAACCGAACCAAAGCTACTTCCGGGTCAGAACTAATTACATCAAATAAATAAAATTCTAAACACACGAACCAGCTAGTTAGAAATCGTAATTGTTTTACAAATACTTTTTTATCATCAAAACTTTAGAGGATACATGGTATGAACTAAATTTGTCTCAACAATCTCCCCCTTTTTGATGATGACAACCTTAAGTATTTAAAACAATCAGTAGTAGATTAATAATTACTCAACAACTTTCAGGGTCTGAGGTTTGTAAGCTCCCCCTGTGTCAAACAATCTTAGAGGTGAGGTTTGTAAGCTCCCCCTGAGTCCTATCTGTAAAGTCTAAGGGGTGAGGTTTATAAGCTCCCTCTATATAGAATAATTGAATCCACTCCAAGGGTGAGGTTTGTAAGCTCCCCCAATATAGGATCACTAACCTCATCTCGATCCATAATTAATCTAGAAGAATACTTAATCCATTCTCCCCCATTGTCATCAACAAATAGACAGAAAAACAAACTTCAACGATTAATAATGGTTTCTGAACAATTCATGGTTGAACACCAGTTAGGAACAAGTTTGTCAATCTACCCAGATTGTTGCACATGAGCAACAACACCCTGTCGAATAAGAATCACGGAAAGAACCCTACCAAAAAGAATAAGAAAAGATAGTTCCTCATAAGACCCAAGGATTTCTTCTTTTAGATAATTAAACATAGAAAGAGGTAGATTGATTTTAGTTTTGGAGACTAGGAACAAAATGAAGTGTTTATCATCAAAAGAAAGCCATCATGTCCCCTTTTCTCTAGGCCTTAGATTGGTCCCCATAATTTGGTACCAGATTTTTGCCATAGGAGTAAGAGTAGAAGGACTTTCAGTAGGGCCTCTACTACCATAGATGTTGTGCATAAGGTTCATAAATCTGTTGTTATGTCTGTAGTTTTCAACAGTAACTTCATCTTCCTCACAGTTTATTGCTTGAGAGATTATTTTAGAGTTGATCACAATAGGAAAACCATAGACAACAAATAGAATCTGACAATCATCTAGCTCATTCTGATGAACATGAGCATTTGCCCAAAAATCTTTCACTAGATCTGGATAGATAGGTCCATTAAGCATTGCAAAATATCCATCCTATTCCTAAAAAATATGAATATCTGCAACTATCCGTGAAAGATTACCTGCCGTCAATTCATTGAAAGTAACCGTAAATTCCTTCAGAATATCTAGACCATAGATCTCTCTTTTAATGGTTTTTGAAGACATTTAAGAAGAAATGCTAGTAATTTCAGAATATTATCTTACATAGAAAACAATTCATGAAATCAAGAAAACACCCAGACAATAGTATAACACATAGAATGTCAATTTATAAGCAAGTATGTATTAAATGTTTGGACAATGATGAGTCTGAATAAAAATGAATTAGAATCTTTGTCAGTACACTCCTTTTAAGAACCAAATTTCATAGCAGATTTTGAAATAAAAGTGATAGACAGATCCCTGAGCATGGAATCTATTAAATCAATATTTCAAAAAGCTTTTAGGTATTAGAATGTAAGACAAATTTCCTTATTTTATCAAAGCTCGAGATTAGTCCAATTGTTAATTCAAATCACATAGCAAGGAATTAAACTAATTACTTTCTGCTTAGACAAAGCAATCAAGGATGAGAGAGATCATATACACCCTAATCAAGGCTTATAGACCATTCTTAAAGAAATTTCAGATTTTTAAGAATTTCAACAGGGTGCTATCAGAGTCTAACGATTCCTCTAATATTTCATTCAGAAGATAAGCATTGTTCATAAATAAGGCCATATTCAGATTTTTCTTAATAAGATCAAATTTGGCAATAGCTAAGGGCTTTATAAATATATCAGCCCATTGATGTTCAGAATCAATAAACTGAATATCTATTACGCCCTTTTGAACATAGTCTCTTATAAAATGGTGTTTGGTTTCAATATGCTTAGTTCTAGAATGTTGAATTGGATTCTTCGTTAGATAGATAGCAGCAATGTTGTCGCAGAGGATAGGAATATTATTTCCAAAAATTTGATCATTTTCAAGTTGATATTTCATCCATAGCAGTTGAGTTCAACAGTTAGCAGCTGAAATGTATTATGCTTCAGCTGTAGATAGAGCAATAGTTGCTTGTCTTTTACCACCCCAAAAGATAAGGTTTTTACCTAAGAATTGACAAGTTCCACTAGTGGATTTCCTTTCAATTCTATCTCTGGCATAGTCAGCATCACAGAATCCGACTAACTTATACTCTAAGGATTTCTTATAAAGAAGTCCAAGATTTGTTGTTTCTTTCACTGAATAGAATATATGGTCTGGAAGCAGTGAGATAGAGTAAGGAACCTATCATACCTCGATATTTAGTTGGATCGACTTTAGCATTGTATTCTTCATCATTCAGGTTGTAGGTTGGATAAACAGGAGTTGACATGACTTTGCATTCATCAAGATTGAATTTTTTTCAAGAGCTCTCTTATATACTTAGACTGATGAATGTATATACCTTATTCCTTTTGATTAATTTGAATTCCAAGGAAGTATTTCAATTCTCCCATCATGCTTATCTCAAATTCAGCCTGCATAATTTTTGAAATTTCTAGACAAAGAGATCCATTAGTAGAACAAAAAATTATGTCATCAACATAAATTTGAACAATCAAGATTTCTTCTTCTAGAGTTTTCCTAAATAGTGTAGTATCAACCTTGCCTTAAGCAAAACCATTCTCAAGCAGAAAATTACTCAGTCTCTCATGCCATGCTCAAGGAGCTTGTTTAAGACCATAAAGTGATTTCTTGAGCTTGTATACAAAGTTTGGATGGTTTGGATCTTCAAATCTAGGAGGTTGCTTGACATACACTTCTTTAGTAATAACTCTGTTCAGAAAATCACTGTTTACGTCCATTTGATAGAGTACAATGTCATGGTTGATTGCATAAGAGAGAAGAAGTCGTATGGCTTCTAACCTTGCCACAGGAGCAAAGGTTTCAAAGAAGTCAATTCCCTCTTGTTGATTGTAGCCTTGAGCTACGAGTCTAGTTTTTTTTTATAACAACTTCTCCAAGTTCATTTAGCTTGTTTCTGAAGACCCAGTTGGTTCCAATGATGTTTTTCTTCTATGGTCTTGGAACAAGATCCCACGCATCATTTCTTTGAAAATGATTTAGTTCATTTGCATAGCCACGATCCACCCATTATCTAATAATGCATCATCAATAGAAGTAGGCTCTGTCAATGAAATAAGTCCAAGCATTGATTGATCATTTCTGAAAGCAGATCTGGTTCTTAATAGACCGTCTTTATTTCCAATGATTTTCCCTTCTGGATGAAATGCTTTATATTTAAACGGTCTCTTTGGTGGAGCAGAGGCTCTATTGCCATTTTGAGCAATCACTGAATCAGTAGCAGTGGGACCAGTTGGAGTAACTTCAGTTTCTGCAGCCTCTGGTAATCCTTCAATAATAGTAATTGATTCTGAAGTATCATCATTTATACTCTTTTCCTTAGGAACGCATACCACAAGTTTTTCTTCAGAGTTCAGTATACCTGCAGTGTTATTATTCTGGACAAAAGACTCAGACTTGCCATTATCAGGTATTTTGTCATCAAATTTGACGTGCATAGACTCTTCAACCATTCTGGTTTCTGAGTTATACATTTTGTATGCTTTTGAGCGTTTAGAGTATCCTAAGAAGATACCCTTTTGAGCTTTAGCGTCAAATTTCTTTAGGTAGACCTTATTGTTCAAAATGTAACAAGTACACCTGAATTGATGAAAGTAAGAAACACTTGTGTAACACCCCAAAATTTGCCATACTTTTGTTTCTGGCTTTTGTTTCGCATTCATTTGCATCTCATTTAGGTCATAACTCATATTCGTTCATTTGCATTGGTGTGGGATCAAAGTATTATGTGCAAGCTTAGGATTTTCTTCATCAAAGGCTTTGGGTCAAGGGTTCATTGGTGTGAATCGGGGTTTGACTTCTTCTCAGGTCGAGACATTTCATTGTTACTGCAAGTGAGAGTATTATTGGTCATGTGATTGAAGTCGTCCAGTTATCGGGAAGTGATTCATGAGACGTCTATTTCAAATTCAGGTTAATCAAGGGTTCAGGGGTGGCTTTGTTTCATGTTAGTCAGGGACTTGTGGAAAAAATGCAAGATCAATTTTGGATCACAGTCGAGATCTCATATCCATTCTCTTTCTAAACCAAGTCTATTTTTATCCATTTCCATTCATCGCCAATTTTGTCCACTTTTGATAACCATTTCGATACCCATTTGAACCATTCTCTAATCCACATATATTCCTTTTATCCAATTTAAACCAAATCTCATGTTCAAATTTCCTATCCATGCTTGTCATTTTTTATTAAACCATATCCAAACTTCTCCATTTGTTTTAAACCACTTTTCAACCCACATTAATTTTTAACCACATTTAAATATCCATTTTTCAAGTTTATTTGTTTAACGCCTAAACCATTTCAAACCCTAAAAGTTCATACCTAATTCTGTATCCGTGAACCATTCCATATTCAAGTTGGTGCCCATATCCAACTACTAAACCAAGTACCTATTTTCATATCGTTAACCCAAAACCGTCACCCAACATCCAAATTAACTCTCCGTGCAATAACCCTTTTGACCACTTTTATATCCACTTTTAGCTAATTCTCATATCAATTTAATAGTTCCGATCCAACCATCATTATGCTTTCCGTTCCAATCACAACAGAAATTAACAGCAAAGGAGGATTTCAACATAGGAAGTTCAATACAACATAAAAAGAAATCTCACTATAGGAAAATATAACGGAATTTCGTTTAGAAATCAAGCATAACAGAAAATGACATCAGAAATAAACAATAAGAGAAAAACTTCTAACAGATTTTGAGAAGGATCCTAACTGATAAACCAGAAATTCATCACAGAAGAAAGTGGATTCTAACAACTCATTCTAACCAATCTCTAACAACTTCGAACTTCTAAGTGATTTGAGAACTTCAAAAAAAAAAGAAAAGAACTCTTAACAACCTCTTTCTCTCAGAATTTCGGGGAAGCTTTGATTCTGCGATCAATTCTCAGGCCATCATCGCCACCATCACCAATTCTTCAAGTCTTCATCACAGCATCACCTCCACATCAAACGAATTCCTCAATCTTCACCAATTCTTCAAGTCTTCATCACAGCATCACCTCCACATCAAACGAATTCCTCAATCTTTATCAATCTACAACCTTCATCAACGTCAGAACTTCTTCTTCAATCTGCTGCATCATCTTCAACGCATATATACCTTCGGTTTTCATCATCGCATCATCAACAATCTCAATCTCATCGACCTGCAAGAATCTGCATCCATCATCAGCGCATCGACAACTCGCAAAAATCTCTCCGCACCTTCAATCTTCTCTACAAGGTTCAACATCAAGAACACGGTTTCAGAACGCAAGAAGTTCATAACCACAACAACAATTTAAAATCACACAGTGTAGAAGAAGAAGAACACGCAAGGAAAGAATTACGAACCTTCGAGTTTTCGTTCGCCTCCTCAATTGCAGGTACACAAATCTTGAGCCTCTCGTAGCTGCGGCCTCGAACTCATTAGGAGTTCATTGTGGTTTTGATGTTGAATTGATGTTTGAGCATTGTTGTGATTTCTTAATTTTCATTTATGATAATGTCGATCCCGTTGATTGAAGGAGATTTTGAAAAATCTGTGTTCGGATTTGGAGAGAGGACGCGAAATTAGTTAGGGTTTATGTTGGACACTTGGTGTTTTGGGGTGGTTGGGTGCCGGAGAAGACGGCGGCGCCGCCGCCGGCCACCGTCGTCTCCGGCGGTTAGGTTTTTAAGAAAAGAAGAAAGTGCACCGAGTGGGAGAGATGTGTGAGCAATGGCATTTTATGAGAGTCTCATCTAATGATAATGTGATAAAAGGATAGGATGGTGGTGGTGCGGTCCACACCGGTGGTGACACTTGTCACCATCCGGTAGGTTCTTACTTTTAATTCCATGCACCCACACTTCAAGACCATCTGATGATTTCCCTAAGATTGATAGTACGACGAAGATTGGTTGTTAGAATGTGAAGACCTACTATGCACCCTCAGGCTTTGGGCGTCCTGGGCCTAATTCTTTTTCTGCTAATAGCACCCCTCTCCCTGGGCCCATGAAGAACTTAAACTGTTTTTTTTGCTATAGCGCACCCCCCCCCCCCCCTTGGATCTTCCATTATTCCTAGTTTCATTAGTACTTGTTTCCAAATTTAATTCTAAAAATAGTTTCGTACCTCAGAAAATTCCAATAAAATTCATGAGAGTTCTAGATGGTCTTAATTAATTTTTGGTGATTTTTAATTCCATTTTAGAGGTTGTTTGATATTTTTCTGGAATTTTGGAAAGGAAGGTGTTCTTAATGGTGTATCTTGTTATGCAAGTCATGAAATGTGATTTTCCCTTGACAATTTGGAGCTGATTTTTGGTGTAAGTTTAGGCATTTGATTTTTTAACATTATGGTGATTGATTGGTGCATTGTACTTGAGTTTTGGAATACTTTTGAAGTTAATCTTTGGAACCTTAATTCGTATGATCACCATTGATGTTTGCTCTACGTTTGCAATTGATTAAGTATGTTTGGTGCATGATGTGAACCTTATCTTTTTCATGTGATTACTTACTGCCTTTGGTGTGATGTGTTCAATTACTCATAATTTTCAAGAGCATTTTTCTATTTTTCACTCATTTTTCAATGCGAACCGAACATGTTGATGCATGCGTAGAAAGAAGTTATGTTTAGGACTTGTATGAGGGCACTTCGAGCCAACTTTGAATATGAGTTTTAGCACATTGTTAAGTGTATTTTGATGCATAATTGAGACATGCTTGAGTATTGCCTTTGATCATCTCACATGCTTTAAATGATGTTTTCTTTGTGTGTGTGTGAACTTGAATTTGTGTTTCATTTTGGCCACTTCTATTGAGGCCGCTTGTATGCCATGTTTATGATTGTTTTTGGGGATTCAATTAGGAAATTTTATAGGTCATTTGCCTCTGATGTGTGAGCTTTAACATTGCCTTACCATGTCATTTCATTTGTCTTACTTGAGTTACAATTTTACATACTTGTACGAGAAATTGGAATGTGTTTTTGTTCATGGAATGAATTGACTTTGGAGAGAGAGTTTAATGCAAACCTTTGTGACACTTTGAGATTGGATTTAAGCATGTGTATAAGTTGTTTCACTTCTGACCTTGGTCCATCTTCATGTTTTAATTCAATTCATCTAACTTGTAATGACTTTCTTTTGTTGGTTTACCTTTAACTTCAAACTAGATTAGTCTTGTAGCATAGTTGTAACTTGACTTGTAACTTCATAATCCTTTTAGGTATTTCACTTTGACTAGTGGGATTCAAATGTACATAGCCATTAGACTTAGGTTTCATGTTGTACATACACTCTCTTGTTATTACTAATGTCTTTGGTTCACATGTGCAAGGTACATAAAGGAGACATTCCAAAGGTGGTGTGACCATTTCATTTTGTAAATAAAAGCTTGTTTCTAACTTGGTTTGCTATATGTTTATAGGTGCTTTCGTGACTTGCTTTCGTTGCGCTTTCGTTTCTTTGCTACGGATTCATATCCGTTTGGTAGGACCTCTTATCTCTTCACTTCTCTTTAATGCTTTCAAATGCCATGAGAAGTAGGAATAGTCGATGCCATGATAAGTAGGATTATATGGAAAGCCCTCAAGTGAGGCCATGATTGTGCTTGTTTGATATTGTGCTGAAGACCTCTAAGGAGGCAATTGACAGAAGGCAGGGTTCGCAATCGACCCCCGTTATTCTAGTTGAGTCGTTCTTAGCTCTCATTACATGATTGAAGCTCTGAACATTACCTGCTCTTGTTGTCGAGTCTGTCAGTGGAAGAAGGGTTTAGTAATCAAACCCCCATGCCTTGTCTATCTATAGCTCGCATTGACCAATGCTGATGCTTATGTGATATGATTCACATCTTCCCCTTTCTTACTCTGCTCTCCATGGTTCGTGATACCATTGGGCGAGCACCCCTATTTCCCACACCTAGCTTGTTTGCCTCGGTTGATATGACCCCTTGGCTAAAGCTCCCTCTTTCTTATTGTGATTGTGTGATATTATTGTCAACTGACACTGTTTACTCTTTCGTTGCTTTTAGTCCTTTTTGTGATTGATTCATCCTGTGTTTACTTGCCCGATGACATGATCCCGTAGGATTCCTAGCTCCACTTAATTTTCGATTAAGTCGGAGGTAGGAGAGACATTAGGATAACAATCCATGCATGCTAACATAGGTAGCATCTCCCTTCTAAACTCAACCTTAGGGCCACCTTTGCATGATAACATTAGGAACATTTAGTTTCCCTTTAGTGTTTTCCTTTCAACTTGAGTCTTCTCTCCTCATCTCATAATCTTTATAAAACACTTAATAAAGGTTAAACGTGTATTGCGCATGAGCCTTAAATGTGGGAAGTGAATAATGGGGGGGTTTCCCTTCATTCTTCTAGGGTACTTAGTGTACGTCCTGTTGGGGACGATATGCGACGTATTCGTTCCTATGTTATAGACTTGAGTGCAATGCAAGTTACAAACAACTTCAAAAAAAACACTTCTGTCTAAAAAACACAAAACAAATTCAAACCTTTTCATCCTTCGGGATCGTTAAGTTTTAAACCTCATTTTCAGAAAAGGGCATGTTACTTCCGTCTCGTCGCAAACAGGCATCGACCCTAACTGTCGGACGCGAACTTAACGTCGCTCATAAAAAACACAGACTTGGTTAAGTCGAACTACGACTGCTCTGATTTCCTCCTTCTGGTTAGATTGAGGATACGTAGGCACGAGACGACGATGTCTTGGCGAGCAACCTCCCCCCTTTAGTTCATGTCCGAACTACGTTGACTCTGATTTTCCTGTTCCCGAGGGAATACGTAGGCCTAAGACTCCGAGGACGTCCTATCAAGTCGCTTCTTTCTCTTTTCTTCTTCGTTTCTTCATTCTTTTCTGTTCTCGTTCCTTCTCCTTTCCAGTAGCAGTGGAGCTCCAGATGACGACACCCTTTGATTTAGACAACAAGCATGGATCCCATCGAGTATGATGGACTCGTGGGGTGCTAACACCTTCCCTTCGCGTAACCAACTCTCTTACCCGTTTCTCTTGGTCGTGAGACCATGCTTTTCCTTTCCCTCAGGTTTACGCAGTGTTTCCTTTCCCTGTCGTGGGATAAATACACATTGCTGGCGACTCTGTTTCCGCGCCACTTTCGCACTTGTACTTGGATGAAAATCCCGGGAGCGACAACTTGGTCTTCTATCTTTAAATAATTCATACAATGTTTTATTCAGAATTGGTCTAATATAGATTGTGTTATGAATATAACATGCAGTATTAACAGCTTCTGCCCATAAGTACTTAGGGAGTTTATTTTCATTAATCATTATTCTTGCCATTTCTTACAAAGAAATTTTCTTTCTCTCAATAACCCCATTTTGTCATGGAGTTCTAGGAGAGGAGAACTCATGGATAATTACATATCTTTCACAAAAGGATTCAAATTGTTCATTTTCAAATTCTCCCCCATGGTCACTTCTGACCTTCAAAATCTTTACTTTCATCTCAGATTGTACTTGAATGCAGAAGATGCTAAATACTTCGTATGTTTCATCATTAGGTCTAAGAAATTTTACCCAAGTCCATCTGCTGAAGTCATCAACAATGACCAAACCATATTTCTTCCCATTGATTGAAGCAATCCCAATAGGACCAAATAGATCAATGTGAATCAATTCCAAGTGTCTAGAGGTAGAGACAATGTTCTTGGTTTTAAAAGAGGTTTTCACAATCTTTCCAACTTGAAATGCTCCACGGAGAGCATTTGAGTGATAGTCAAGATCTGGCATCCCTTTAATAAGTTTTTGCTTGCTAAGTTTAGAGATTACTCTCCAATTAGCATGATGTAACCTTTTGTGCCAAATCCATTTCTCATCACTCATTGTCAATAGGAAAACGACCTTCTGATCAACCAATTCAGAAAGATTGATTTTATAAACATTTCCCTTTTTTCCCTTTAAATATAATAGTTTTGTCAGAATTAACAACAAAGCAGAAATTCTTATTGAATAATACTTCACAACCACTATCACACAGCTGGCTTATGCTAAGTAGATTATGCTTCAAGCCATTTACCAGCCACACTTTATTTATAAGAGTTTAAGAATTACCAATGGTACCTGTACCAATGGTTATTCCCTTCTGGCCACCTCCAAAACCCACATTTCCTTCCTCTCTCAGATTCAGGGTTTGGAACATATGCTTTTCTCCCGTCATATGTCGTGAGCAGCCACTGTCCAGGTACCATGATTGGCTTTCCATCATTTCCTTTGGGCATATCTGCAGCAAAGACAATTTGAGATTTAGGTACCCATACACGTATAGGTCCTATAGGGTTAGTCCTAACATGTTCTCTCCTATCATGTTTTAGTCTATGATTCAGATGTTGTGGATACTGAAGATACCCGAGCTTCTAAACTATCAGATTCTGATATCACAATACCCTCTAACTTCTGATCAATAGATTTAGTCAAATTCATAACTTTCTCATTATTAGCATTAGGAACAAAATGGTTACTTAACACTGTTTGAGCAATGCTAGATGAGCAAGAATTTGGGAGTACTTTTAATGAAACATCAAAACTAAAGCACCCTTTATCATACCTCAAACCTTCTTTATTATTTTTGACAACTCCATAAATCATAGATGCAAGTTTAGTTATATCAATGCCAGATGTAATGAATTTATGAAAAGTTTGATCATGCTTTCCTAGAGATGAACATTCATTTTGAGATGTGCTAATTTCTTTTAATTCTTCTTTCAAAATTAAATTATCTCTTTTTAAATTTTAATGTGACTGGCTTGATCCTTGCAAAAATTTATAAGATTATTAGCTCATAAAATAAAGTTAGAGTAAGAGTATACCTTATCTTCATCTTCAGATTCAAATTACAGCCCTTCATCAGATGAGTGTGCCATCAATGCAAGATTGGCATCATCTTCCTTTTCTGAATCTTCACTATCCAGCTCTTCCCATGTAACCATAAAGTTCTTCTTGAAGTTGTTTCTGAAGTTGTCCTTCTGATGACTTCCTCTCTTCTGATTATCTTTTTGAAAATTAGGACAGATATTTTTGAAGTGACCAAGTTTGTTGCAGTTGTAGCAGGTCTTGTCTTCATCTTTTTTCTTTGAAGCTGGATCTCCTATTACTTCTAGGAAATCTCATGTTCCTTTTGGCCATTTGCTGAAATCCTCTGATGAAATAGGCCATATCATCATCAGATCTACCATCAGAATCTTCTTCAGAAGTTTCATCTGGTTTACTGCTCTTTGAGGATTTTTTGGACTTTTCACAAAAAATTTCAAAAGTAGATCTCAAGGCAAGAGACTTAAGTTTCTTTGAAGACTCATCTCTATTTAGTTCCATCTCATGGCTTTGAAGATTGTTGATTAGGCTTTCAAGAGACAACGTATTCAGGTCTCTAGCTTCCTGAATAGCTCTTACTTTAGGTATAAACTTTAGAGGGAGACTTCTCATAATCTTCTTAACATGGTCTGGAGAGGAGTAGCTCTTGTTTAGCACCTGAAGGTCTGATACGAGAATCTAAAACCTGGAGAAGATGGTTTCAATATCCTCATCATCTTTCATTTCGAACAGCTCGTATTTTTGTATCAGCAAGTTAGCTTTTGCTTCTCTAACTTGCTGATTCCCTTTATATGTAGAGCACAGAGATTCAAAGATAGTATTTGTAGAAGACTTATCAATGATTTTCAAGTACTCAGCATGTGGTAGAGCATCAACCAGAATACCTCTGACTCTATGATGTTTTCTATAGATTTTCTTTTGAGCTAGAGTCAGAGTTTTCCTGTCAGATACCATACCAACGTTGTCAACAACAATTTCAATGGCATCTTCAAGAATGTCTCATAGCTCATCATCGAGTCTAATGATATATGTATACATATTGTTGTTCCACCAGTCAAACTCAATGGAGTCACCACTGAATACATGAGTTTTAGCAGAGTAATGATTTCTCTCAGAGTTACTGTAATCATAAGGAAATCCCCTTACTAAGGAACTAGCATTAGTATCCTCAGTGGTCATATTTTTATCGTTGGATCTTTGATTGTACCACTGTTAAGTGTTACATACAGGCCTTGCTCTGATGCTAATTGAAGGTGAGAAAAATACACAAGAAAGGGGGTTAAATTTTATTTGCAAAATTCCTTTTACTTATGAATCAGAATTCAGAAACTGATAATGAATGCAGCAGAAAATGTAATAGAAGTAAATAAAAACAGCGAAGAACACACAATAGTTATCCTGGTTCCTCTCCAACTGAGAGTACTCCAGTCCCATTGCCACGCAAGAGATTTCCACTATAATCAACTTGATTAAAAATGCTTATACTCACGAGTATAAGACTTTCGTTGCTCAGACCAACAGTCTAAGACTTCCCTGCATAATTAGCACCTGATTAAGACTTCTCTACTTAGATACTCAGATCCTAAGAATTTCCTTGCTTAAACCCTCCCGGTTCAAGACTTCACTGCTTAGACACTCTTCCTAAGACTTCTTTTCTCAGACGCAACGTCTAAGACTTCCTTTGCTCAGATTCTCAATCTAAGACTTCATTGCTCAGATACACTGTCTTAAGACTTTTATCTAAACATACTTGTTTAGAGAATGAATAACTTACAACAACACTTGATTAACAATCAGAGGTGTTTAAATACAATGCAACACACTTTTACACAAAGGATTCTTATGCTATACAAATATAAGAACACTTTAACAGATTAGCCTCTCTTGAGCTAATATAAATGTAGTGCGTGTATATATAAGTTGCACTTGCAGTGTTATTTCCCTAGTTGATCTTCCAATCTTCTGCTCCTTTTATAGCTGAAGAAATATAGTCGTTGAAGTATCCTCAATGGCTATAATCAGATCAAATCTTCTAGTAATCTTCTTTTCCAATAAAGTAGGTGTTGGAACTCGTAGTCAAGGAATTATCCACATAACAAGGCCTTTGTCCAGAGAACACTTCTATGAAACAAGTACAACACAATCTTTTGAAGATAATGTCAACATATCTTGAGTCTCGTGTTAGCAGAGCTTGAGTTGACACTACTTAGTTTCAGAGGTGGCCATAGCGCGCTTCTAATTCTGAAGTGTACTAACAGTAACTTTCTGATCAGACTCTCTCACAAGTGTATAATCATAACCGAACCAAAGCTTTTTCCGTGTCAAAACCAATTACGTCAAATAAATAAAATTCTGCACACACGAACCAGCTAGTTAGAAATGCTAATTGTTTTTCAAATACTTTGTTATCATCAAAACTTTAGAGGATACATGGTATGAACCAAATTTGTCTCAACAAAGATTGTGTTCAACATATGGGTACTTTGACTTCAACAATCTCTGTAGCTTGCTTATAGTGACAGGCATCTGCTTAGCTTTTAAACGAGTAGAACAAAGTAAGCTGACATGTATCATACATCTATACTGAACATTTAAACAAATGATACAGAAGTTTCAATTACCGATTTTAAGAAAAAAATTATTTGCCAATATGTATCTTGTACTCTCATCCTCTGCACGAGCAACAATGTCCCTCCATTCACACAACCCCTGCAATTGAGAATTGAATAGAGCATGTGAGTTATGATGGAAGTTGAAAGTTGATATTAAGAGAATCCAAAGAGAATGCAGTATATAATAATACATGTTATCATATTCTTTTAGTTTTATAAGTTGGGTTGGGCTTGTGTTATAAAACCTGACAATGTATCAAGTTCTTTCGATGTTGGATGCTATTTTGGTTAGTTTTGGAATAATGTAATGGGAAAATAATGTATAAAACAACAACATCAACAACAAAACAAAAACAACAACACTAACAACAAAAATTCTGATGGCAGATAGGATAAGCATATTTGGAAGGTTAGCCAAAACTATTTCATGATAGAAACCATGCTTAATTCGACAAGAAAAGTATTTCAAAACTAGAAGTTCAAAGTTGCAATCAGTTGATAGAAAATTAGTTAGACGCAGCATTGCTATTATTAAAGCAACCAGAGCAAAGGTGATAATCACAGTAATGAGGCAGTAAAAATAGAAGCAATTGATATAGCTTAATTAAGATCAAGACATGCCTTTTATACTATAAAGAAAGCTGCCAGAAGAAATTACTTTACAAAAAATCATGAGTTAGTAGATTAATCACAGTACACAGTAATGAAGGTGGTAAAAATAGACAAAGTAGAAGCTGGCTATTGTACAGAACTCAGGAAATATGGCTTCTGAAACTGAAATTCTGATATCAGACGTGTGATGTTAAGGTGTGATGTCACAACAACACACTCTGCACAATGGACAACAATAACAGTTAAATAACACCAAGAATTGTTGACCCAGTTCGGTTACAACCAACCTACTCTGGGGGCTACCAAGCCAGGGATGGAATTCACTACTTGTAGATATAATTTACAGACTCAACAACCCGTTGACAATCTCCTAAACTTATACTCTACTAATGACTTCCTACCTAAGAAACCACTTAGGTATGAGAACACCACTCAATCCCTTACAAACACTCAAAGAGACCACTTTGAGTAACCTTGATCTTACTTCACAGCTTCGATCAAGCAACCACTCTCTATTGCTTCACAGCTTCTAGAGAGGACAGAATACGACACAGTAATTCACCCTAGAATTCTGGTTACACAACTCGTACAAAATACTCAAGACACTCAGCCTCTGCTCTTGTTTTTCTCTCTGTATTTCTGTACCTTTTCCTTTGATCTTGTGCGCTTTATATAGCTCCTTGAATTGGTCTTGGACTTGCTACAATATCTCCCAGATTTGTTATTTAAAACTGAATATTTAAAACAGATTTTCTCCTAAAATCTTTTTAAATCTTCAACCTTTTAAATCTCCTACAAATCTGCACCAGATCTCCTATGCAGCAGCAAATATCTATCCCAAGATATTCACATCCAATGAGACAGCTTGCTCTCCACAATTCCAGCTAATACGCAACCCTAACAACATCACAGCCTGCTGTTGTTAATTCTGCAGATCTGATGTTACAACATCGCCATGTGACATCAGACATCCAATCTTCAGCTATTAATAACTTAACACAACCCAGTGTTAAAACTTCAATGTTGCAACATCAGCACCTTGACATCAACATTGAACATACTTTGTTTTACCAAAATTCCAGCCAATCCAGGAACTAACAATCTCCCCCTTTGGCTAATTTTGGCTAAAACAATCTCTGCACTCTGCATCTTCAGAGACTTCAGCAGCGAAAAAAATTCAATCATTTGAAACTCCATCAGCAGCGGTTTGACAATACTCATAGTCTTCATCACTTGATCTGCTGCAGCACCATCTTCATTATTGACAATAGCCAATTGGTGCTCCCCCTCAAAAATATGAACCAGCATCACAGCTGTTCAGTAGCTCACAATGTGCAGCACTTTTCTCCCCCTTGATGTCTGCTTGGCTGCGCTCTTCAAATGCTATGATATCTGCATCACTAGCTCAGTCTAAACTCCCCCTTAAAATCTGCATCACATTAGCAGCATTTGGAAGTAACACTCTTTGATACTCTTGACTCTCTTGGCTATTTTCTCCCCCTTTTTAGCCATAATTAGGCAAACTTCAGTTAGAAGCCCTATTAACTATAGTCAGTACACCCTAGCTCTCATTGTTTGCCTCACAGTTAGCAACCAGGCAAAACAAATCATAGAAGAAAACTAAAGACATAAACAAGTGCCTATAACAGCACAGTATTCAAGTTACAAAACTAAGCACATTAAATGCTGACAAAAAAAAACAACATTGCAAAAAAAAAACTAAAACCACTGAAAGCAAAAGAAAATAAGCTAGTCTTCTTCTGAGCTTGCTTCATCTGCACTATCTTGTCCTTCATCTTCAGAGTCAGCATGATCATCTTGTTCCAAACTTTGGATCATCTTCTCAATCTTTTATTTTCTAGTCAGACTAGTATTAATCACAACATCCAAGTCTTTGCGGGTTGCCTTCAGCTCTGCTATCAAATCAGTCTTGGAAGTTTTCTTCTTGATACCTGCATTTGATGTTGACACAATATCTGCAACATGGTTTCCCATGAACAATTTCTGATGCAAGGATAATGGAGACTTCCTCTTGCATGCTTTATCTGCACAAGTCAATATTCCTGGTTGTTGACTCAGAATGACTCCACTAATGAGAGAAGGAAATGCTATGGGCATTTTAATAGCATTTGTTGTTGCATGTTTTACAGTCTGATCAAATATGTATGTGCCATAGTCAAACTTTTCTGTGTTCCAACAGCATAGATAAGTCTTCCTAATCCCACAGCTAGGGTGGTTTTATGATTCGTGGGCACCCAGTTTGCAGCTCCAATCCTGTGTAGTATAGCATACTTCACACTCAGTTTGCTAGTTGGTAGATTTTCTTTTAATGGCCATACTCTAACCTGTCCAGCAGTAATTACCTTGCACACTTCATTATCTGTATCCTTCAGTTCTGAATACTCTACATCCTCTCTTCCTAAGTAGCTGTTGACAATCTTAGGAGAGAACTCAACACATTTTCCTCTGACAAAAACCTTCATATAATCCGGACTGCTCTGGTCAGAGATATTTATAGGAAGATTTACTATGAATTCCTTTACCAGACCATCATAGCACCTTGAAAATCCACACACAGTTTTCATTAACCCAACAGATTTAATTCCTTCCATCACTTCCTTAATCTCCATGGCTTCTTTGCCAATCTCTCTCTCAAGAGCAATTCTCCTTTGGCAAATGAACTTCCACATATAGGCATTGCTAGCACGGTGGAAGGAGATGTTATCCACAGGCACATCTGGGACTTTGTCTGCAATCCTTTTTGCGATAGATTTTTTGACATGAGTGATGTTCTGAACATCATCCTCATCATCATGCTCAGACTCAGATTGTTCCACAATCTTCCTCTTTCTTGGAGTCACTTCGACCTTGCTCCAAGCTTTAGTTGGCCCAACAACAGTCTTTTTCTTCTTATCATCTGAAGCCTTCTTTGGATAAGATTCACTCTGCTTTTCCTTCCTTGTTCTTAGTCTCTTAGCCAGACCATGCACTGCTCTTCCAATGACTTCATCATCAGATAAGTCATCAACATTAATCACATCAGTACTCTTTTCTCCTCCAGGAGTGGTCTCATCATCCCTACTAGGCGATGTTCTGACATCCCCTTCAACAAGAGTATCATCAGATACCACACACTCATCCTTAGTGTAGTTTAATTTGTGACCCTCATCACATAATTGGCTTATGCTGATCAAATTTGCATTTAAACCACTGACAAACAGAACATTGTCAAGTTCAGGTCTACCATCATCTTGCACTTTCCCAACTCCTGCAACAACACCTTTTTCTCCATTGCCAAATATAACCTCATGAGAGGGATAATGACTGACTTCAGCAAACATGGATCTACATCCAGACATGTGTTTGGAACACCCACTGTCAAAATACCATGTTCCTTCTTTAAATTCTCTATCAGCCATGTGAGCCAATAAGCACTTCACCTTCTCCTTAGGTACCAATTGTTTAACAACTTTGGGCCTGTACTCTCTCCATCTATTTTGAGGTTGAGGGTATCCATGCAGCTTGTAGCAAGAGTACTGCATATGTCCAAACCTTCCACAATAATAGCATCTCACCCTTTCATCTCTGAATCTTCTGCCATGATGAGATTGCTTAGGCTGCCATCCATAATGTGGTCTCCTCCTACCATAACTGGTCTGCCTTCTATTATGTTGGTATCTTCTCCCATAAGAAGGCTGAGAATGCTGTTTCTTGGATTGTCTCCCATGATGGTGTGGCTTTCTTCTTCCATAGATATTAGGAACAACATTGGTGTATCCATATCCATAACCATACCAGTTGTCCTGATGTTGAGACACCTGATGAGACATGTGCTGTTTGAACTGAGCAGCTTGCATGCTCTTGTGGTATTGTGCGGGCATATACTGACTAGCTCCTTGTGGCTGCTTTCTCTTCTGATAAGGACCAGTCTTCTTCTCAATCTTCTTAGGTTGTGAAACATCAGCTTTCTTAGGGGTAGGATCCTGCTTCTTTGGCTGATGTTGAGATGAAAGTTGTGACACTTCCTTCTTTGAACCTGAAGTGCTTTCTTCTGAAGTTCCCTTATCCTCAGCCACATAACCTATCCCAGCCTTGTCTCCAATAGCTTTTTCTGACTGAAGGATCTTGTCAAGTGTGTCTGTACCACAGCTCAGCATCCTAACAGACTTGGTCATTTGATCAAGGTGAGCTCTAACTAGCACCACTTCATTTTCCATATCAGTCTTTTCATTCTCTAGATGAGCAATTTGTTGCTTGTGGCACTTGTTTTCTTGACAAATCTCAGCACTTTTTAAACACAGCTCTTGATAGGTAGAAGCTAACTCCTCATAAGTTACTTCTCCATCACTAGAATCATCATCAGAAACCACAGCTCCTGTTAAAGCTCTCACATGCTTTGCTGACTCACCTTCACTTTCACTATCAGAGTCAGACCAGGAAACTGTCATCCCCTTCTTCTGCTTTTTCAAGAAGGTGGGACATTCTTTCTTGACATGTCCATACCCTTCACACTCAAAGCACTGAACTCCTTTATCTTGGGTAGTTTTCTCTTCATCCTTCTTGCTGGTGTCAGAAGTCATGTTCTTGACATTAGGCCTGGAGTTATTATTCATTCTCTTGAATACTTTGGTGAACTGTCTTCCCAACATCACTATGGCCTGAGATAGATCCTCTTGGGATTCAGAACTCTTCCCTTTTTCTTCTGCATCATTTGACACCAAGGCTATACTCTTTGGCTTCTTTTCTGGTTCTTCCTCATTCAACCCCAGCTCAAAAGTTTGAAGAGATCCAATGAGCTCATCTACTCTCATCTTGCTGATGTCTTGTGATTCTTCAATGGTAGTAACCTTCATCTTATACTTCTTAGGAAGGGATCTAAGGATCTTCCTTACAAGCTTTTCATCTGACATTTTCTCACCAAGAGCACTGGATGCATTAGCCAGCTCCAGAACATTCATGTGGAAGTCATGAATAGTCTCATCGTCCTTCATCTTCAGGCTTTCAAATTTTGATGTTAAAATCTGAAGTCTCGACATCTTAACTCTAGATGTTCCTTCATGTGTAGCCTGCAAGATATCCCACGCTTCCTTAGCAACTTCACAGGTATTGATTAACCTGAAGATATTCTTATCCACTCCATTGAAGATTGCATTCAAAGCTTTGGAATTTCCAAGGGCAAGCTCATCTTCCTCCTTGGTCCACTCTTCTTCAGGCTTTGGCTTAGAGGTGCCTTCTTTATCTTTGCCAGCATCATCCTTCTCACACATGACAGGAGCTTTCCATTCTTTAATAACAACCTTCCAAGCCCTACTGTCCAAGGATTTTAAGAAAGTGGTCATCCTTGGCTTCCAATAGTCATAATTGGATCCATCCAAAATAGGGGGTCTGTTGACGAATCCTCCAACTTCTTTGTACATCTTTGCACCAGAAAGTAACTTCCCTAGATCTCACCCAGAGACAGACAGGATGCCTGCTCTGATACCAATTCAAATTCTGGTATCAGACGTGTGATGTTAAGGTGTGATGTCACAACAACACACTCTGCACAATGGACAGCAATAACAGTAAAATAACACCAAGAATTGTTGACCCAGTTCGGTTACAACCAACCTACTCTGGGGGCTACCAAGCCAGGGATGGAATTCACTACTTGTAGATATAATTTACAGACTCAACAACCCGTTGACAATCTCCTAAACTTATACTCTACTAATGACTTCCTACTTAAGAAACCACTTAGGTATGAGAACACCACTCAATCCCTTACAAACACTCAAAGAGACCACTTTGAGTAACCTTGATCTTACTTCACAGCTTCGATCAAGCAACCACTCTCTATTGCTTCACAGCTTCTAGAGAGGACATAATACGACACAGTAATTCACCCTAGAATTCTAGTTACACAACTCGTACAAAATACTCAAGACACTCAGCCTCTGCTCTTGTTTTTCTCTCTGTATTTCTGTACCTTTTCCTTTGATCTTGTGCGCTTTATATAGCTCCTTGAATTGGTCTTGGACTTGCTACAATATCTCCCAGATTTGTTATTTAAAACTGAATATTTAAAACAGATTTTCTCCTAAAATCTTTTTAAATCTTCAACCTTTTAAATCTCCTACAAATCTGCACCAGATCTCCTATGCAGCAGCAAATATCTATCCCAAGATATTCACATCCAATGAGACAGCTTGCTCTCCACAATTCCAGCTAATACGCAACCCTAACAACATCACAACCTGCTGTTGTTAATTCTGCAGATCTGATGTTACAACATCGCCATGTGACATCAGACATCCAATCTTCAGCTATTAATAACTTAACACAACCCAGTGTTAAAACTTCAATGTTGCAACATCAGCACCTTGACATCAACATTGAACATACTTTGTTTTACCAAAATTCCAGCCAATCCAGGAACTAACAATCTCCCCCTTTGGCTAATTTTGGCTAAAACAATCTCTGCACTCTGCATCTTCAGAGACTTCAGCAGCGAAAAAAATTCAATCATTTCAAACTCCATCAGCAGCGGTTTGACAATACTCATAGTCTTCATCACTTGATCTGCTGCTGCACCATCTTCATTATTGACAATAGCCAATTGGTGCTCCCCCTCAAAAATATGAACCAGCATCACAGCTGTTCAGTAGCTCACAATGTGCAGCACTTTTCTCCCCCTTGATGTCTGCTTGGCTGCGCTCTTCAAATGCTATGATATCTGCATCACTAGCTCAGTCTAAACTCCCCCTTAAAATCTGCATCACATTAGCAGCATTTGGAAGTAACACTCTTTGATACTCTTGACTCTCTTGGCTATTTTCTCCCCCTTTTTAGCCATAATTAGGCAAACTTCAGTTAGAAGCCCTATTAACTATAGTCAGTACACCCTAGCTCTCATTGTTTGCCTCACAGTTAGCAACCAGGCAAAACAAATCATAGAAGAAAACTAAAGACATAAACAAGTGCCTATAACAGCACAGTATTCAAGTTACAAAACTAAGCACATTAAATGCTGACAAAAAAAAACAACATTGCAAAAAAAAAACTAAAACCACTGAAAGCAAAAGAAAATAAGCTAGTCTTCTTCTGAGCTTGCTTCATCTGCACTATCTTGTCCTTCATCTTCAGAGTCAGCATGATCATCTTGTTCCAAACTTTGGATCATCTTCTCAATCTTTTCTTTTCTAGTCAGACTAGTATTAATCACAACATCCAAGTCTTTGCGGGTTGCCTTCAGCTCTGCTATCAAATTAATCTTGGAAGTTTTCTTCTTGATACCTGCATTTGATGTTGACACAATATCTGCAACATGGTTTCCCATGAACAATTTCTGATGCAAGGATAATGGAGACTTCCTCTTGCATGCTTTATCTGCACAAGTCAATATTCCTGGTTGTTGACTCAGAATGACTCCACTAATGAGAGAAGGAAATGCTATGGGCATTTTAATAGCATTTGTTGTTGCATGTTTTACAGTCTGATCAAATATGTATGTGCCATAGTCAAACTTTTCTGTGTTCCAACAGCATAGATAAGTCTTCCTAATCCCACAGCTAGGGTGGTTTTATGATTCGTGGGCACCCAGTTTGCAGCTCCAATCCTGTGTAGTATAGCATACTTCACACTCAGTTTGCTAGTTGGTAGATTTTCTTTTAATGGCCATACTCTAACCTGTCCAGCAGTAATTACCTTGCACACTTCATTATCTGTATCCTTCAGTTCTGAATACTCTACATCCTCTCTTCCTAAGTAGCTGTTGACAATCTTAGGAGAGAACTCAACACATTTTCCTCTGACAAAAACCTTCATATAATCCGGACTGCTTGGTCAGAGATATTTATAGGAAGATTTACTATGAATTCCTTTACCAGACCATCATAGCACCTTGAAAATCCACACACAGTTTTCATTAACCCAACAGATTTAATTCCTTCCATCACTTCCTTAATCTCCATGGCTTCTTTGCCAATCTCTCTCTCAAGAGCAATTCTCCTTTGGCAAATGAACTTCCACATATAGGCATTGCTAGCACGGTGGAAGGAGATGTTATCCACAGGCACATCTGGGACTTTGTCTGCAATCCTTTTTGCGATAGATTTTTTGACATGAGTGATGTTCTGAACATCATCCTCATCATCATGCTCAGACTCAGATTGTTCCACAATCTTCCTCTTTCTTGGAGTCACTTCGACCTTGCTCCAAGCTTTAGTTGGCCCAACAACAGTCTTTTTCTTCTTATCATCTGAAGCCTTCTTTGGATAAGATTCACTCTGCTTTTCCTTCCTTGTTCTTAGTCTCTTAGCCAGACCATGCACTGCTCTTCCAATGACTTCATCATCAGATAAGTCATCAACATTAATCACATCAGTACCCTTTTCTCCTCCAGGAGTGGTCTCATCATCCCTACTAGGCGATGTTCTGACATCCCCTTCAACAAGAGTATCATCAGATACCACACACTCATCCTTAGTGTAGTTTAATTTGTGACCCTCATCACATAATTGGCTTATGCTGATCAAATTTGCATTTAAACCACTGACAAACAGAACATTGTCAAGTTCAGGTCTACCATCATCTTGCACTTTCCCAACTCCTGCAACAACACCTTTTTCTCCATTGCCAAATATAACCTCATGAGAGGGATAATGACTGACTTCAGCAAACATGGATCTACATCCAGACATGTGTTTGGAACACCCACTGTCAAAATACCATGTTCCTTCTTTAAATTCTCTATCAGCCATGTGAGCCAATAAGCACTTCACCTTCTCCTTAGGTACCAATTGTTTAACAACTTTGGGCCTGTACTCTCTCCATCTATTTTGAGGTTGAGGGTATACATGCAGCTTGTAGCAAGAGTACTGCATATGTCCAAACCTTCCACAATAATAGCATCTCACCCTTTCATCTCTGAATCTTCTGCCATGATGAGATTGCTTAGGCTGCCATCCATAATGTGGTCTCCTCCTACCATAACTGGTCTGCCTTCTATTATGTTGGTATCTTCTCCCATAAGAAGGCTGAGAATGCTGTTTCTTGGATTGTCTCCCATGATGGTGTGGCTTTCTTCTTCCATAGATATTAGGAACAACATTGGTGTATCCATATCCATAACCATACCAGTTGTCCTGATGTTGAGACACCTGATGAGACATGTGCTGTTTGAACTGAGCAGCTTGCATGCTCTTGTGGTATTGTGCGGGCATATACTGACTAGCTCCTTGTGGCTGCTTTCTCTTCTGATAAGGACCAGTCTTCTTCTCAATCTTCTTAGGTTGTGAAACATCAGCTTTCTTAGGGGTAGGATCCTGCTTCTTTGGCTGATGTTGAGATGAAAGTTATGACACTTCCTTCTTTGAACCTGAAGTGCTTTCTTCTGAAGTTCCCTTATCCTCAGCCACATAACCTATCCCAGCCTTGTCTCCAATAGCTTTTTCTGACTGAAGGATCTTGTCAAGTGTGTCTGTACCACAGCTCAGCATCCTAACAGACTTGGTCATTTGATCAAGGTGAGCTCTAACTAGCACCACTTCATTTTCCATATCAGTCTTTTCATTCTCTAGATGAGCAATTTGTTGCTTGTGGCACTTGTTTTCTTGACAAATCTCAGCACTTTTTAAACACAGCTCTTGATAGGTAGAAGCTAACTCCTCATAAGTTACTTCTCCATCACTAGAATCATCATCAGAAACCACAGCTCCTGTTAAAGCTCTCACATGCTTTGCTGACTCACCTTCACTTTCACTATCAGAGTCAGACCAGGAAACTGTCATCCCCTTCTTCTGCTTTTTCAAGAAGGTGGGACATTCTTTCTTGACATGTCCATACCCTTCACACTCAAAGCACTGAACTCCTTTATCTTGGGTAGTTTTCTCTTCATCCTTCTTGCTGGTGTCAGAAGTCATGTTCTTGACATTAGGCCTGGAGTTATTATTCATTCTCTTGAATACTTTGGTGAACTGTCTTCCCAACATCACTATGGCCTGAGATAGATCCTCTTGGGATTCAGAACTCTTCCCTTTTTCTTCTGCATCATTTGACACCAAGGCTATACTCTTTGGCTTCTTTTCTGGTTCTTCCTCATTCAACCCCAGCTCAAAAGTTTGAAGAGATCCAATGAGCTCATCTACTCTCATCTTGCTGATGTCTTGTGATTCTTCAATGGTAGTAACCTTCATCTTATACTTCTTAGGAATGGATCTAAGGATCTTCCTTACAAGCTTTTCATCTGACATTTTCTCACCAAGAGCACTGGATGCATTAGCCAGCTCCAGAACATTCATGTGGAAGTCATGAATAGTCTCATCGTCCTTCATCTTCAGGCTTTCAAATTTTGATGTTAAAATCTGAAGTCTCGACATCTTAACTCTAGATGTTCCTTCATGTGTAGCCTGCAAGATATCCCACGCTTCCTTAGCAACTTCACAGGTATTGATTAACCTGAAGATATTCTTATCCACTCCATTGAAGATTGCATTCAAAGCTTTGGAATTTCCAAGGGCAAGCTCATCTTCCTCCTTGGTCCACTCTTCTTCAGGCTTTGGCTTAGAGGTGCCTTCTTTATCTTTGCCAGCATCATCCTTCTCACACATGACAGGAGCTTTCCATTCTTTAATAACAGCCTTCCAAGCCCTACTGTCCAAGGATTTTAAGAAAGTGGTCATCCTTGGCTTCCAATAGTCATAATTGGATCCATCCAAAATAGGGGGTCTGTTGACGAATCCTCCAACTTCTTTGTACATCTTTGCACCAGAAAGTAACTTCCCTAGATCTCACCCAGAGACAGACAGGATGCCTGCTCTGATACCAATTCAAATTCTGGTATCAGACGTGTGATGTTAAGGTGTGATGTCACAACAACACACTCTGCACAATGGACAGCAATAACAGTAAAATAACACCAAGAATTGTTGACCCAGTTCGGTTACAACCAACCTACTCTGGGGGCTACCAAGCCAGGGATGGAATTCACTACTTGTAGATATAATTTACAGACTCAACAACCCGTTGACAATCTCCTAAACTTATACTCTACTAATGACTTCCTACTTAAGAAACCACTTAGGTATGAGAACACCACTCAATCCCTTACAAACACTCAAAGAGACCACTTTGAGTAACCTTGATCTTACTTCACAGCTTCGATCAAGCAACCACTCTCTATTGCTTCACAGCTTCTAGAGAGGACATAATACGACACAGTAATTCACCCTAGAATTCTGGTTACACAACTCGTACAAAATACTCAAGACACTCAGCCTCTGCTCTTGTTTTTCTCTCTGTATTTCTGTACCTTTTCCTTTGATCTTGTGCGCTTTATATAGCTCCTTGAATTGGTCTTGGACTTGCTACAATATCTCCCAGATTTGTTATTTAAAACTGAATATTTAAAACAGATTTTCTCCTAAAATCTTTTTAAATCTTCAACCTTTTAAATCTCCTAAAAATCTGCACCAGATCTCCTATGCAGCAGCAAATATCTATCCCAAGATATTCGCATCCAATGAGACAGCTTGCTCTCCACAATTCCAGCTAATACGCAACCCTAACAACATCACAGCCTGCTGTTGTTAATTCTGCAGATCTGATGTTACAACATCGCCATGTGACATCAGACATCCAATCTTCAGCTATTAATAACTTAACACAGCCCAGTGTTAAGACTTCAATGTTGCAACATCAACACCTTGACATCAACATTGAACATACTTTGTTTTACCAAAATTCCAGCCAATTCAGGAACTAACAATCTCCCCCTTTGGCTAATTTTGGCTAAAACAATCTCTGCACTCTGCATCTTCAGAGACTTCAGCAGCGGAAAAACTTCAATCATTTGAAACTCCATCAGCAGCGGTTTGACAATACTCATAGTCTTCATCACTTGATCTGCTGCAGCACCATCTTCATTATTGACAACAGCCAATTGGTGCTCCCCCTCAAAAATATGAACCAGCATCACAGCTGTTCAGTAGCTCACAATGTGCAGCACTTTTCTCCCCCTTGATGTCTGCTTAGCTGCGCTCTTCAAATGCTATGATATCTGCATCACTAGCTCAGTCTAAACTCCCCCTTAAAATCTGCATCACATTAGCAGCATTTGGAAGTAACACTCTTTGATACTCTTGACTCTCTTGGCTATTTTCTCCCCCTTTTTAGCCATAATTAGGCAAACTTCAGTTAGAAGCCCTATTAACTATAGTCAGTACACCCTAGCTCTCATTGTTTGCCTCACAGTTAGCAACCAGGCAAAACAAATCATAGAAGAAAACTAAAGACATAAACAAGTGCCTATAACAGCACAGTATTCAAGTTACAAAACCAAGCACATTAAATGCTGACAAAAAAAAACAACATTGCAAAAAAAAAACTAAAACCACTGAAAGCAAAAGAAAATAAGCTAGTCTTCTTCTGAGCTTGCTTCATCTGCACTATCTTGTCCTTCATCTTCAGAGTCAGCATGATCATCTTGTTCCAAACTTTGGATCATCTTCTTAATCTTTTATTTTCTAGTCAGACTAGTATTAATCACAACATCCAAGTCTTTGCGGGTTGCCTTCAGCTCTGCTATCAAATCAGTCTTGGAAGTTTTCTTCTTGATACCTGCATTTGATGTTGACACAATATCTGCAACATGGTTTCCCATGAACAATTTCTGATGCAAGGATAATGGAGACTTCCTCTTGCATGCTTTATCTGCACAAGTCAATATTCCTGGTTGTTGACTCAGAATGACTCCACTAATGAGAGAAGGAAATGCTATGGGCATTTTAATAGCATTTGTTGTTGCATGTTTTACAATCTGATCAAATATGTATGTGCCATAGTCAAACTTTTCTGTGTTCCAACAGCATAGATAAGTCTTCCTAATCCCACAGCTAGGGTGGTTTTATGATTCGTGGGCACCCAGTTTACATCTCCAATCCTGTGTAGTATAGCATACTTCACACTCAGTTTGCTAGTTGGTAGCTTTTCTTTTAATGGCCATACTCTAACCTGTCCAGCAGTAATTACCTTGCACACTTCATTATCTGTATCCTCCAGTTCTGAATACTCTACATCCTCTCTTCCTAAGTAGCTGTTGACAATCTTAGGAGAGAACTCAACACATTTTCCTCTGACAAAAACCTTCATATAATCCGGACTGCTCTGGTCAGAGATATTTATAGGAAGATTTACTATGAATTCCTTTACCAGACCATCATAGCACCTTGAAAATCCACACACAGTTTTCATTAACCCAATAGATTTAATTCCTTCCATCACTTCCTTAATCTCCATGGCTTCTTTGCCAATCTCTCTCTCAAGAGCAATTCTCCTTTGGCAAATGAACTTCCACATATAGGCATTGCTAGCACGGTGGAAGGAGATGTTATCCACAGGCACATCTGGGACTTTGTCTGCAATCCTTTTTGCGATAGATTTTCTGACATGAGTGATGTTCTGAACATCATCCTCATCATCATGCTCAGACTCAGATTGTTCCACAATCTTCCTCTTTCTTGGAGTCACTTCGACCTTGCTCCAAGCTTTAGTTGGCCCAACAACAGTCTTTTTCTTCTTATCATCTGAAGCCTTCTTTGGATAAGATTCACTCTGCTTTTCCTTCCTTGTTCTTAGTCTCTTAGCCAGACCAGTCACTGCTCTTCCAATGACTTCATCATCAGATAAGTCATCAACATTAATCACATCAGTACTCTTTTCTCCTCCAGGAGTGGTCTCATCATCCCTACTAGGCGATGTTCTGACATCCCCTTCAACATGAGTATCATCAGATACCACACACTCATCCTTAGTGTAGTTTACTTTGTGACCCTCATCACACAATTGGCTTATGCTGATCAAATTTGCATTTAAACCACTGACAAACAGTCAGGTCTACCATCACCTTGCACTTTCCCAACTCCTGCAACAACACCTTTTTCTCCATTGCCAAATATAACCTCATGAGAGGGATAATGACTGACTTCAGCAAACATGGATCTACATCCAGACATGTGTTTGGAACACCCACTGTCAAAATACCATGTTCCTTCTTTAAACTCTCTATCAGCCATGTGAGCCAATAAGCACTTCACCTTCTCCTTAGGTACCCATTGTTTAACAACTTTGGGCCTGTACTCTCTCCATCTGTTTTGAGGTTGAGGGTATCCATGCAGCTTGTAGCAAGAGTACTGCATATGTCCAAACCTTCCACAATAATAGCATCTCACCCTTTCATCTCTGAATCTTCTGCCATGATGAGATTGCTTAGGCTGCCATCCATAATGTGGTCTCCTCCTACCATAACTGGTCTGCCTTCTATTATGTTGGTATCTTCTCCCATAAGAAGGCTGAGAATGATGTTTCTTGGATTGTCTCCCATGATGGTGTGGCTTTCTTCTTCCATAGATATTAGGAACAACATTGGTGTATCTATATCCATAACCATACCAGTTGTCCTGATGTTGAGACACCTGATGAGACATGTGCTGTTTGAACTGGGCAGCTTGCATGCTCTTGTGGTATTGTGGGGGTATATACTGACTAGCTCCTTGTGGCTGCTTTCTCTTCTGATAAGGACCAGTCTTCTTCTCAATCTTCTTAGGTTGTGAAACATCAGCTTTCTTAGGGGTAGGATCCTGCTTCTTTGGCTGATGTTGAGATGAAAGTTGTGACACTTCCTTCTTTGAACCTGAAGTGCTTTCTTCTGAAGTTCCCTTATCCTCAGCCACATAACCTATCCCAGCCTTGTCTCCAGTAGCTTTTTCTGACTGAAGGATCTTGTCAAGTGTGTCTGTACCACAGCTCAACATCCTAACAGACTTGGTCATTTGATCAAGGTGAGCTCTAACTAGCACCACTTCATTTTCCAGATCAGTCTTTTCATTCTCTAGCTGAGCAATTTGTTGCTTGTGGCACTTATTTTCTTGACAAATCTCAGCACTTTTTAAACACAGCTCTTGATAGGTAGAAGCTAACTCCTCATAAGTTACTTCTCCATCACTAGAATCATCATCAGAAACCACAGCTTCTGTTAAAGCTCTCACATGCTTTGCTGACTCACCTTCACTTTCACTATCAGAGTCAGACCAGGAAACTGTCATCCCCTTCTTCTGCTTTTTCAAGAAGGTGGGACATTCTTTCTTGACATGTCCATACCCTTCACACTCAAAGCACTGAACTCCTTTATCTTGGGTAGTTTTCTCTTCATCCTTCTTGCTGGTGTCAGAAGTCATGTTCTTGACATTAGGCCTGGAGTTATTATTCATTCTCTTGAATACTTTGGTGAACTGTCTTCCCAACATCACTATGGCCTGAGATAGATCCTCCTGGGATTCAGAACTCTTCCCTTTTTCTTCTGCATCATTTGACACCAAGGCTATACTCTTTGGCTTCTTTTCTGGTTCTTCCTCATTCAACCCCAGCTCAAAAGTTTGAAGAGATCCAATGAGCTCATCTACTCTCATCTTGGTGATGTCTTGTGATTCTTCAATGGTAGTAACCTTCATCTTATACTTCTTAGGAAGGGATCTAAGGATCTTCCTTACAAGCTTTTCATCTGACATTTTCTCACCAAGAGCACTGGATGCATTAGCCAGCTCCAGAACATTCATGTGGAAGTCATGAATAGTCTCATCGTCCTTCATCTTCAGGCTTTCAAATTTTTATGTTAAAATCTGAAGTCTCGACATCTTAACTCTAGATGTTCCTTCATGTGTAGCCTGCAAGATATCCCACGCTTCCTTAGCAACTTCACAGGTATTGATTAACCTGAAGATATTCTTATCCACTCCATTGAAGATTGCATTCAAAGCTTTGGAATTTCCAAGGGCAAGCTCATCTTCCTCCTTGGTCCACTCTTCTTCAGGCTTTGGCTTAGAGGTGCCTTCTTTATCTTTGCCAGCATCATCCTTCTCACACATGACAGGAGCTTTCCATTCTTTAATAACAGCCTTCCAAGCCCTACTGTCCAAGGATTTTAAGAAAGTGGTCATCCTTGGCTTCCAATAGTCATAATTGGATCCATCCAAAATAGGGGGTCTGTTGACGAATCCTCCAACTTCTTTGTACATCTTTGCACCAGAAAGTAACTTCCCTAGATCTCACCCAGAGACAGACAGGATGCCTGCTCTGATACCAATTCAAATTCTGGTATCAGACGTGTGATGTTAAGGTGTGATGTCACAACAACACACTCTGCACAATGGACAGCAATAACAGTAAAATAACACCAAGAATTGTTGACCCAGTTCGGTTACAACCAACCTACTCTGGGGGCTACCAAGCCAGGGATGGAATTCACTACTTGTAGATATAATTTACAGACTCAACAACCCGTTGACAATCTCCTAAACTTATACTCTACTAATGACTTCCTACTTAAGAAACCACTTAGGTATGAGAACACCACTCAATCCCTTACAAACACTCAAAGAGACCACTTTGAGTAACCTTGATCTTACTTCACAGCTTCGATCAAGCAACCACTCTCTATTGCTTCACAGCTTCTAGAGAGGACATAATACGACACAGTAATTCACCCTAGAATTCTGGTTACACAACTCGTACAAAATACTCAAGACACTCAGCCTCTGCTCTTGTTTTTCTCTCTGTATTTCTGTACCTTTTCCTTTGATCTTGTGCGCTTTATATAGCTCCTTGAATTGGTCTTGGACTTGCTACAATATCTCCCAGATTTGTTATTTAAAACTGAATATTTAAAACAGATTTTCTCCTAAAATCTTTTTAAATCTTCAACCTTTTAAATCTCCTAAAAATCTGCACCAGATCTCCTATGCAGCAGCAAATATCTATCCCAAGATATTCGCATCCAATGAGACAGCTTGCTCTCCACAATTCCAGCTAATACGCAACCCTAACAACATCACAGCCTGCTGTTGTTAATTCTGCAGATCTGATGTTACAACATCGCCATGTGACATCAGACATCCAATCTTCAGCTATTAATAACTTAACACAGCCCAGTGTTAAAACTTCAATGTTGCAACATCAGCACCTTGACATCAACATTGAACATACTTTGTTTTACCAAAATTCCAGTCAATCCAGGAACTAACAATCTCCCCCTTTGGCTAATTTTGGCTAAAACAATCTCTGCACTCTGCATCTTCAGAGACTTCAGCAGCGGAAAAACTTCAATCATTTGAAACTCCATCAGCAGCGGTTTGACAATACTCATAGTCTTCATCACTTGATCTGCTGCAGCACCATCTTCATTATTGACAACAGCCAATTGGTGCTCCCCCTCAAAAATATGAACCAGCATCACAGCTGTTCAGTAGCTCACAATGTGCAGCACTTTTCTCCCCCTTGATGTCTGCTTAGCTGCGCTCTTCAAATGCTATGATATCTGCATCACTAGCTCAGTCTAAACTCCCCCTTAAAATCTGCATCACATTAGCAGCATTTGGAAGTAACACTCTTTGATACTCTTGACTCTCTTGGCTATTTTCTCCCCCTTTTTAGCCATAATTAGGCAAACTTCAGTTAGAAGCCCTATTAACTATAGTCAGTACACCCTAGCTCTCATTGTTTGCCTCACAGTTAGCAACCAGGCAAAACAAATCATAGAAGAAAACTAAAGACATAAACAAGTGCCTATAACAGCACAGTATTCAAGTTACAAAACCAAGCACATTAAATGCTGACAAAAAAAAACAACATTGCAAAAAAAAAACTAAAACCACTGAAAGCAAAAGAAAATAAGCTAGTCTTCTTCTGAGCTTGCTTCATCTGCACTATCTTGTCCTTCATCTTCAGAGTCAGCATGATCATCTTGTTCCAAACTTTGGATCATCTTCTTAATCTTTTATTTTCTAGTCAGACTAGTATTAATCACAACATCCAAGTCTTTGCGGGTTGCCTTCAGCTCTGCTATCAAATCAGTCTTGGAAGTTTTCTTCTTGATACCTGCATTTGATGTTGACACAATATCTGCAACATGGTTTCCCATGAACAATTTCTGATGCAAGGATAATGGAGACTTCCTCTTGCATGCTTTATCTGCACAAGTCAATATTCCTGGTTGTTGACTCAGAATGACTCCACTAATGAGAGAAGGAAATGCTATGGGCATTTTAATAGCATTTGTTGTTGCATGTTTTACAATCTGATCAAATATGTATGTGCCATAGTCAAACTTTTCTGTGTTCCAACAGCATAGATAAGTCTTCCTAATCCCACAGCTAGGGTGGTTTTATGATTCGTGGGCACCCAGTTTACATCTCCAATCCTGTGTAGTATAGCATACTTCACACTCAGTTTGCTAGTTGGTAGCTTTTCTTTTAATGGCCATACTCTAACCTGTCCAGCAGTAATTACCTTGCACACTTCATTATCTGTATCCTCCAGTTCTGAATACTCTACATCCTCTCTTCCTAAGTAGCTGTTGACAATCTTAGGAGAGAACTCAACACATTTTCCTCTGACAAAAACCTTCATATAATCCGGACTGCTCTGGTCAGAGATATTTATAGGAAGATTTACTATGAATTCCTTTACCAGACCATCATAGCACCTTGAAAATCCACACACAGTTTTCATTAACCCAATAGATTTAATTCCTTCCATCACTTCCTTAATCTCCATGGCTTCTTTGCCAATCTCTCTCTCAAGAGCAATTCTCCTTTGGCAAATGAACTTCCACATATAGGCATTGCTAGCACGGTGGAAGGAGATGTTATCCACAGGCACATCTGGGACTTTGTCTGCAATCCTTTTTGCGATAGATTTTCTGACATGAGTGATGTTCTGAACATCATCCTCATCATCATGCTCAGACTCAGATTGTTCCACAATCTTCCTCTTTCTTGGAGTCACTTCGACCTTGCTCCAAGCTTTAGTTGGCCCAACAACAGTCTTTTTCTTCTTATCATCTGAAGCCTTCTTTGGATAAGATTCACTCTGCTTTTCCTTCCTTGTTCTTAGTCTCTTAGCCAGACCAGTCACTGCTCTTCCAATGACTTCATCATCAGATAAGTCATCAACATTAATCACATCAGTACTCTTTTCTCCTCCAGGAGTGGTCTCATCATCCCTACTAGGCGATGTTCTGACATCCCCTTCAACATGAGTATCATCAGATACCACACACTCATCCTTAGTGTAGTTTACTTTGTGACCCTCATCACACAATTGGCTTATGCTGATCAAATTTGCATTTAAACCACTGACAAACAGAACATTGTCAAGTTCAGGTCTACCATCACCTTGCACTTTCCCAACTCCTGCAACAACACCTTTTTCTCCATTGCCAAATATAACCTCATGAGAGGGATAATGACTGACTTCAGCAAACATGGATCTACATCCAGACATGTGTTTGGAACACCCACTGTCAAAATACCATGTTCCTTCTTTAAACTCTCTATCAGCCATGTGAGCCAATAAGCACTTCACCTTCTCCTTAGGTACCCATTGTTTAACAACTTTGGGCCTGTACTCTCTCCATCTGTTTTGAGGTTGAGGGTATCCATGCAGCTTGTAGCAAGAGTACTGCATATGTCCAAACCTTCCACAATAATAGCATCTCACCCTTTCATCTCTGAATCTTCTGCCATGATGAGATTGCTTAGGCTGCCATCCATAATGTGGTCTCCTCCTACCATAACTGGTCTGCCTTCTATTATGTTGGTATCTTCTCCCATAAGAAGGCTGAGAATGATGTTTCTTGGATTGTCTCCCATGATGGTGTGGCTTTCTTCTTCCATAGATATTAGGAACAACATTGGTGTATCTATATCCATAACCATACCAGTTGTCCTGATGTTGAGACACCTGATGAGACATGTGCTGTTTGAACTGGGCAGCTTGCATGCTCTTGTGGTATTGTGGGGGTATATACTGACTAGCTCCTTGTGGCTGCTTTCTCTTCTGATAAGGACCAGTCTTCTTCTCAATCTTCTTAGGTTGTGAAACATCAGCTTTCTTAGGGGTAGGATCCTGCTTCTTTGGCTGATGTTGAGATGAAAGTTGTGACACTTCCTTCTTTGAACCTGAAGTGCTTTCTTCTGAAGTTCCCTTATCCTCAGCCACATAACCTATCCCAGCCTTGTCTCCAGTAGCTTTTTCTGACTGAAGGATCTTGTCAAGTGTGTCTGTACCACAGCTCAACATCCTAACAGACTTGGTCATTTGATCAAGGTGAGCTCTAACTAGCACCACTTCATTTTCCAGATCAGTCTTTTCATTCTCTAGCTGAGCAATTTGTTGCTTGTGGCACTTATTTTCTTGACAAATCTCAGCACTTTTTAAACACAGCTCTTGATAGGTAGAAGCTAACTCCTCATAAGTTACTTCTCCATCACTAGAATCATCATCAGAAACCACAGCTTCTGTTAAAGCTCTCACATGCTTTGCTGACTCACCTTCACTTTCACTATCAGAGTCAGACCAGGAAACTGTCATCCCCTTCTTCTGCTTTTTCAAGAAGGTGGGACATTCTTTCTTGACATGTCCATACCCTTCACACTCAAAGCACTGAACTCCTTTATCTTGGGTAGTTTTCTCTTCATCCTTCTTGCTGGTGTCAGAAGTCATGTTCTTGACATTAGGCCTGGAGTTATTATTCATTCTCTTGAATACTTTGGTGAACTGTCTTCCCAACATCACTATGGCCTGAGATAGATCCTCCTGGGATTCAGAACTCTTCCCTTTTTCTTCTGCATCATTTGACACCAAGGCTATACTCTTTGGCTTCTTTTCTGGTTCTTCCTCATTCAACCCCAGCTCAAAAGTTTGAAGAGATCCAATGAGCTCATCTACTCTCATCTTGGTGATGTCTTGTGATTCTTCAATGGTAGTAACCTTCATCTTATACTTCTTAGGAAGGGATCTAAGGATCTTCCTTACAAGCTTTTCATCTGACATTTTCTCACCAAGAGCACTGGATGCATTAGCCAGCTCCAGAACATTCATGTGGAAGTCATGAATAGTCTCATCGTCCTTCATCTTCAGGCTTTCAAATTTTTATGTTAAAATCTGAAGTCTCGACATCTTAACTCTAGATGTTCCTTCATGTGTAGCCTGCAAGATATCCCACGCTTCCTTAGCAACTTCACAGGTATTGATTAACCTGAAGATATTCTTATCCACTCCATTGAAGATTGCATTCAAAGCTTTGGAATTTCCAAGGGCAAGCTCATCTTCCTCCTTGGTCCACTCTTCTTCAGGCTTTGGCTTAGAGGTGCCTTCTTTATCTTTGCCAGCATCATCCTTCTCACACATGACAGGAGCTTTCCATTCTTTAATAACAGCCTTCCAAGCCCTACTGTCCAAGGATTTTAAGAAAGTGGTCATCCTTGGCTTCCAATAGTCATAATTGGATCCATCCAAAATAGGGGGTCTGTTGACGAATCCTCCAACTTCTTTGTACATCTTTGCACCAGAAAGTAACTTCCCTAGATCTCACCCAGAGACAGACAGGATGCCTGCTCTGATACCAATTCAAATTCTGGTATCAGACGTGTGATGTTAAGGTGTGATGTCACAACAACACACTCTGCACAATGGACAGCAATAACAGTAAAATAACACCAAGAATTGTTGACCCAGTTCGGTTACAACCAACCTACTCTGGGGGCTACCAAGCCAGGGATGGAATTCACTACTTGTAGATATAATTTACAGACTCAACAACCCGTTGACAATCTCCTAAACTTATACTCTACTAATGACTTCCTACTTAAGAAACCACTTAGGTATGAGAACACCACTCAATCCCTTACAAACACTCAAAGAGACCACTTTGAGTAACCTTGATCTTACTTCACAGCTTCGATCAAGCAACCACTCTCTATTGCTTCACAGCTTCTAGAGAGGACATAATACGACACAGTAATTCACCCTAGAATTCTGGTTACACAACTCGTACAAAATACTCAAGACACTCAGCCTCTGCTCTTGTTTTTCTCTCTGTATTTCTGTACCTTTTCCTTTGATCTTGTGCGCTTTATATAGCTCCTTGAATTGGTCTTGGACTTGCTACAATATCTCCCAGATTTGTTATTTAAAACTGAATATTTAAAACAGATTTTCTCCTAAAATCTTTTTAAATCTTCAACCTTTTAAATCTCCTAAAAATCTGCACCAGATCTCCTATGCAGCAGCAAATATCTATCCCAAGATATTCGCATCCAATGAGACAGCTTGCTCTCCACAATTCCAGCTAATACGCAACCCTAACAACATCACAGCCTGCTGTTGTTAATTCTGCAGATCTGATGTTACAACATCGCCATGTGACATCAGACATCCAATCTTCAGCTATTAATAACTTAACACAGCCCAGTGTTAAAACTTCAATGTTGCAACATCAGCACCTTGACATCAACATTGAACATACTTTGTTTTACCAAAATTCCAGTCAATCCAGGAACTAACAGAAACAATTAAGCAGAAGTTGGTTTTTACTTGAGTCCCACCTCAAATATTCAATAGCAGAGGTTAGTGTTTATAAACCTTTTTCACACTATCCATGATAAATTAATAGTATTGGGTTACTACTAAAAGAATGTGGGTTTTAAGCCCAAATATTGTATTTTAAAATTTGTAATATTAGTTTTCAAGTTAACTTTCTAAAACTAAATTAATTAAAATATCCACGTGGACTTAAATAATAATAGTAATAATAATAATAATGTAGCGAGCGATTTTTGTCGGTGACGCGACCACCTTATCGCTGGGTTTTCCTCACCGCAATGAGGAGGAGGGGGTGCTACTTTCTGATTTCTTATTTTTCCCATGAAGCTGGAAGGGAAAGGGAAGTTATCCAAAACTAACCATGCACGCGAATGTTTAACTGAACAAACACTTTAAAAGAGATTGGGGGATCCGGGGTCAGGTTATACAATGGGGAGTTGTCAGTTACCCATCCTATATGTGGTTATCCACAGGATATTAGCTTTAGGTTTCGCTTTGTACTTGATAGTGTTTATCCGTTAATGGGTTGGAAAGTTTCCTGGGAAGTATGAGTGAGTGAGTTTTTGTTTTCTGTGGAAAATGATGATGGTGATGGCTAAGGTATGAAAACCTAAAGTTTTGATTGATATGAAGGTACTGGACCTAGAGTTTTGATTGGTATCCTCGCTAAGATTTCACAATCTTATGCCTACGTATTCCCGTTTAAACGAAACAGGGAAATCAGAGCAATCGTAGTTCCTCCTATTCTAAGGGAGGAAAGAGATGTTTTGGTGTCTTGTTCAAAGCCCAAGATTGAAGCTAAAAGTTTATTTGTGTCTTGTTCAAAGCCCAAGATTGAAGCTAAAAGGTTTGAGAGAGAATTTGTCGTCTCTAAAGGGAGATGTTGATTTTTGTGTGCCTTGATCAAAGCCCAAGGTTGAAGCTAAGAGGTTGATTGACTCCACTGGGGAATTCCTTATACAAAGCCTAAGAGGAGGCTGGGAATGACCGACTCAACAAGAGAGTATTTATATCTGGTTCTTGTACAAAGCCCAAGATTGAGGAAAAAAAAGAGACTGATTCTTTGGGGTTATCATTATACAAAGCCTAAGAGGAGGCTGGAAGTTTGACTTTTCCGAGGAAAATGTTCTACCTGTCTTGTACAAAGTCCAAGGTTGAGGCTAAACGAAAATTTGACTCTGTCGGGGAGGTTTGTATGTGTCTTGTACAAAGCCCAAGATAGAGGCTGAAAAGAAGAGACTTTACTGACTCGACTGAGGATATTTTATGTGTCTTGTACAAAGCCCAAGACGGAGGCTAAAAGGATTTGACTCTGCTGAAGAGTATTATCTGTCTTGTACAAAGCCCAAGATGGAGGCGGTAAAGAGTTTGACTCTGCTTGAGAAATCATTCCTCAATGCCTAAAAGAAGGCTGGGAGGAAGTGACTTCGCTAGGGAAGATATCTGTCCCAAGCTTAATAGATGGAGATTTATGTCTTGTACAAAGCCCAAGATGGAGGCTAAAAGGGTTTGACTCAACAAGAGAGTGCTTTTGTTTGTCCCGTGCGAAGCCCAGGATTGTGGTTGAACAAGCTGGAGAAATCATTCTACACAGCTTAAGAGGAGGCTAACTCCTGCTAGGGGAAATCATTATACAAAGCCTAAGAGGAGGCTAAGAGGATTAACTCAACAAGAGAGTGTTTTTATCTATCTTGTACAAAGCTCAAGATTGAGGCTAAAAGGGTTGACTCAACAAGAGAGTGATAAAAGGTGATTGACTTAACAAGAGAGTCTGAAAAAGTGACTGACTCAACAAGAGGGTAGGCCCAATTGAAAATAATTTGAAAATGACGATCTCGTCGAAATTTCTGAAACTGTATCGGGGCTTATACAATACACTGAGGCCCAAATTATTTTATTTACAAAGAGGTGGGACTTACACTCTATCAAGAGGCCCAAAGAGTTTTTAAAAAAGATCGATGAGGGTTAAATCAATCAAACCCCTAATTTTGTTACAAATGAAATTAATTTTGATTAAAAATTAATAAAATCATTGAAAACATGTGAGAAATGAGTTGTGATTTTGGGTCAATGTCTCAAAAATCATGTTTTATACACAAAAATGCTTAAAAACCATTCCAGTTTGGAAAATCAAGAGAAAGAAAATTTTTAAAATGTTAAAAAACAAATAAAAAATAATTCTTTCCAAAAATTTCAAATATATGAGATAAATAATATTTTTGGGAAATTTTTGTAAAATAAAATATTTTAACATTTTTGTGAATTTTGAAAAAAAGAATCAACTTAAAATCATTAAAATTCAGAGAGAAATTAATTTTTGAATCAATTAAATAAAATAATAAAAATTTGAAAATTTGAAAAAGGGCGCCAAGAACACCTTGTTCTTGCCCGCGTGCCCTGTTTTGGGCTGATTTGCATTTTCTCATCAATCTCACTAAATACTTGATGAAATCACACAATCCACATATCAATCTGCTCGTTTTCAACTCACGATCATGTTTATGGTCTTTAATTTCATTTATTTTAAGTATGAAATGAGAAATCAAAGAGAAACCTCAAGAACCCTAATTTCTCCATGAAGGCTGGGAAATTCCATACACGATTCATACAAAGCAATCAATTGAGGGGAAACACTCCATACATGATTATGAACATATGGCAAAATTATTGTGCGAGGAAATATGCATGAATCATGAGATTGTCAAGTTGAGGCTTACCTCTTGCAGCTGGTGATCGAGTTCTAGGTTTGAGGTGTTACAGCTTGGTTCCAATGATGTGGACAACTTCCCTAGGTGCTATGGAGTGTGTCTGAATGCTTGGAGTGGATTGAATTGAGCTGGAACTTGATTTGGCATCTCAACTGCAAACCTGTCAAAGGCTTGTGTAAATGGCTGGTGATTTTGTGATTCTGATGTTCCAGATGTCATGTAAGAGTTTGGATCACTTCTATATGTTATATGTGAGGTGTGTGAACCATTGTTTTGGTTGGAATTGTTCTCAAACTCAAAACCCGATGGTGACTTGAGTTAGAAGGAAAATTTGGAGTGAAAGAGGCGATTTTGAGGAAAGCATCAGTTTGGGTGCTTTGGTGTACTCAAACTGATCACAATTGAGCTCTATTTATAGTAGAGCAAGTTTGTTTTGCAAGGAATAGGGAATGACAACTGGTACAGGTCTGTGACCAATTATGATCAAATGGAATCTCAAGTCTCCTCTAGCTATTGACTTGAGGTTAGAGCACAGGCCTATGGTTCTTTGATTCAAGGATAAGGCTTGACTGAAGTGTTCATCTTTGCTCTGATACATGCCACCTCTAAGCATCCATTGAATGTTCCAAAACAAAATTGGAGTCTTGAGGAATCTTTAGCTTTTTAGGGGTGGCATACCTACTTGTAGTTCCAAAGACTTGGGAGGCTTATGGATCAGTGTTTGTTCCTCCTTGGTCTCCCCCTGTGGTGTGTGTAGCGAGCGATTTTGGACGCGGTTCTTAAGCGCTGGTCGCTCTCTGCGGTTGAGCTTAAAACTACAGGTCGATTCATTTTTTATCCTATTGTGAGCTGAATAAGGAAGGGAAATAGATGTCTCCAATTAACCCTGCTTGCATACTGAGTTTAAACAGCGGTCTGTTAAGTTACGGATGCTATCAATGTGGGGGGGCTTTTGTACTGGTTATTCGTATTTCGCCAATACGGTTCTTTCTTTCTTTTTTCCTTTTTTACCTGGGCAGTAGGTTTCTGGCGGGGAATAAGGATTAGGATGTTAGGACTGATGCTTTTGAATTACTGCTTTTTGATTGATGGAGATATGGGATTTGGGTTTTTTGTTGATTGCGCTCGCTAAGATCTTTTCTTTCGATCTTATGCCTACGTATTCCCGTTTACCGAAACAGGGAAATCAGAGCGTTCGTAGTTCCTCCTATTCTATGGGAGGAAATTGGTTTTTGGTGTCTTGTTCAAAGCCCAAGACGTGAAGCGAAAGGTGGTTTGTATCTTGTTCAAAGCCCAAGATATGAAGCTGAAAGGTCTATTTGTGTCTTGTTCAAAGCCCAAGACGTGAAGCTAAAAGACCTCGACTTTAGAGAGAATTTGTCATCTCTAAAGAGGGGGAAGGAGAATTACTTTAACTGGGATACGCGGATCCGACCAATGCCATAATTTCTGAAGAAAGGGTTTTAACCTGAAGGAGAAGACTTTAACTCAGTGTAGAGCAATGCCATCTTTCCTTAGGAATTTCTCATGCTAAAAGAGGGACAGTGGCATGGATGTAGATGATCCAGAGGCTTACCGCTTACAGCGATTAGATGAAGGGAAAGGAGTTGTTGATGTTTGTGTACTGCGAACGAGGCACAGCTTTGATGCTAAAAGGTCGATTGGATCAACCAGTGGTTTTCTTACACAAAGCCTAAGAGGAGGCTAATTTCCGCTAGGAAAATCATTATACAAAGCCTAAGAGGAGGCTATTTTGTGTCTCGTACAAAGCCCGAGAGAGAGGCTAAAAGTTTTTGACCCAGTGGGGCATATCGTTATACAAAGCCTAAGAGGAGGCTAGCAAAGAGTTCGACTTTTGCTTAAGGGATTTATATCTCATACGAGGCCCGAGATGGAGGCAAAAAAGGGGTGATTGACTCAACGAGGGAATCTTTTGTGTCTCATACAAAGCCTGAGAGAGAGGCTAAAAGGTTGTTTTGACTCCACTGGGGAGAATTTTGGTATCTCGTACGAAGCCCGAGATGGAGGCTATTGTAACTGTTTCAGTTGAGTGACAGATCCAATATACTGATTTAAAAGAGAAAATCAGTTCTTATATGAGCAACACTGTACTCAAGGATTTGATTTGAGGATCAGGGATATTTCCTTTTCTTTGAGGAAACGGGAAATCCAAAGGGTATTGAGACTATCCGAGTCTGCGGGTTTCCTTCCTTTTTAACGAAGGGTGCTTGAGAATGTCTTTGAGACTCAAGGAAGTTAGACTGTCCAAGTCTAGAGTTTTATCTTTTGTACTATGCTTCGAGAAACAGTAGTAGACTCTATGAAAGGACTGTTCTATGAGGATGACTAGGTTCTGTTCCTATACCTCTAGGAGGTCGTCGGGACAATTTGTACGAAGCCCAAGAGGAGGCTGGAATCTTTTAAGAAGCCGACGGGTCCTTGTACGAAGCCCAAGAGGAGGCTATCATTCCCAGAGGAAGAGATCATTATACGAAGCCTAAGAGGAGGTTGTGAATACTTCTAAGAAGCCGTAGGGTCCTTGAATAATGCCCAAGAGGAGGCGGGTTGCTTTTAGGAAGCCTGTGGGTCCTTGTATGATGCCCAAGAGGAGGCCGGTGCTTTTAAGAAGCCCGTGGGTCCCAAACCAAAGAAAAGTTCAAGAAAACTCTTTTAGAGTTAAAACCACTGGTAAACGTGCGAGGTTTACTATCCAGTGACTTTAACTTTTAGAGAGAGTCCGAACCGTTCGGCGGTTTGAATAAATTCAAGAGAAGTTTCACCGAGAATAATTCATCTCTGGGGGATAGAATTTCTTGACGATTCCTAAGGAGGACAGCCGAAGAGAAGACTGTATCTGGTGCTCCTATTGGGGATCTAGGCGTCTATTTCTACGAATAAATGAAACAGCGTCACTTAGTTCTAGACGTAGTAGCCGGGGAAACTCGAAATATCTATACTATTATTACACAGTAGATATGAGTTTATGAAAGGAGACTTACAGTGAGCAGCCCCACAATACAGTTTATAATATGAAAGCAGTAAATGAAAGCGATAACCACTTACTCGGTTGTAGTGCTTCCATGCTGTTTGGTTAGTTGTTCAACAAAGAAAGATTAAAAACAACAGTATATTCAAAATCAAAGGAGAAAGTGCTTTGAAAAAGAAAGATTTGGGGCTTACAGCTCAAGGAGAGGCCCAGGGTTTTATCAGTGAACGCACTGTTTGAATTTGTACAGAGGGACTTATACAAGTGACTGTGGCCCAAAATGGTTTTCTGTACAAAGGGATGGGTCTTACACTCTCTCAAGAGGCCCAAAGTGTTTTAAAGAAAAAGAAATGGGTCTTACTACTCGAGGGTAGGCCCAGATGATTTTTGAAAAGGCGACGATCGCGCTGTTTGGTTTTTGACGGTATCGGGACTTATACAATAAGTGAGGCCCAAAGATGATTTGGTGAAAAAAAAGATTGGGTCTTACACTCTAATAGAGGCCCAAAGTGTTTTGAAAATGATTTATGAGGGTTGAATTAATCCAAAACCCTAATTTGTTTTCAAAATGTATTTAATTGAATAAAAATTCAATTAAAATGATCAAAAATTGTTTAACACATGGAAAACAAATTGTGATCTTGGATTAATACTTCAAAAATTAAGTATTGACCTACAAAATAATTAGAAAGCATTAAAAGTTGCAAAATCAATGTAGAAAAAATATTTAAAATGCCAAAAACAATCAAAATATTAATTCTTTGCAAAAATATCAATTATATGAAATAAATAATATTTTTGGGATTTTTTTATAAAATAAAATATTTTAACATTTTTGTGAATTATTAAAAAAAAGAACCAACTCAAAATCATTAAAACTCAGAGAGAAATTAATTTTTGAATCAATTAAACAAAATCACAAAATTCAAATATTCAAATATATGAAAATGGCGCCAAGAACAACACCAAGAACACGCGCGTTTTTCAGTTTGCCCAGATTTGCATTTTCTATCCAATCTCCATGAATACGTAACCATATCATGCAATCCACATATCATTATGTTCGCCTCAACCTCACGATCATGTCTATGTACTTTAATTTCATTTAAATTAAACATACAACAAGAAATCACGAAGAGACCTCAAGAACCCTAATTTCTGCATGAAGGCTAGGATTTTTGATACACGATTCAAACAATGCAATTAATTGAGGGAAAACATTCCATGCATGATTATGAACATATGGCCAAATTATTGTGCGAGGAAATATGCATAGATTGAGAGATGACCAAGTTTAGGCTTACCTCCAAGTCGTGACAGCAAGAGCAAATCAAATTCTGGGTTGGAGGTGTTACAGATGAGTGGTGATGATCTGGACAGCTTCCCTACACCATATGGAGTGTGTTTGAACACTTGGATTGAATTGAAATGGACTGGATCAGTTTATGGCATCTCAGCTGCAACTTCACTTCAAACTTGTGTGGATGGCAAGTGATTTTGTGAAATTGATGTTTTAGATGTTATGTGAGTGTTTGATCAACTCATATGTGATGTATGTGAGGTGTGTGAGTGATTGGTTTGATTGGAATTGCTCTCAAACTCAAAACCCGATAGCTACCTTGCTAAGAAAGGCATTTTTGCCAAGAGAAAGAGATTTTGAGGAAAGCATCTGTTAGATGGCTTTGGTGTACTTAAACTGACCACAATTGAGCTCTATTTATAGTAGAGCAAGTTTGTTTTGCAAGGAATAGTGCATGGCAGCTGGTAAGTAGGTTTCCTCAATGTTGGCCAATGGAAATGAAAGTCTCCTCTAGCCATTGACTAGAGGTTAGGGCACAGAGCTTTGGTCCCCTTGGTCTTGGATAAGTCTTGACTGATTTCAGATGAGAATGGCTCAGTCCATGCCACCTTGATGGTTCCATTGAATGCCTCATTCCAAATTTGAAGTCTTGTCCCTATTTTGGCCATTCTAGGTTCAACATGCTATTCCTTGTTCCTTGGACCTTGGAGGCTTGGCTCAGTGATTGTCCCCTTTGGATTCAATCCTCTGAGGTGTCCAAGTGGATTGGAGCAATTGCAATTGGCTGATTTTAGCAAATCGAGCCAAAATGCAAATTCTGCCTTGCCTTGACAGATTTCAGCAAGGCAACTTGCCAATGTTGTATCTCATGGTGTAGGTTGAATTTGGCAATGTTCTTGGCCATTTTGGAAAGCTCTTACATGATACAACAACTGTTTGAACAAGTTTGGTTTTGATCTCTTTTGATTCCAAGTGAAAAATCCCCCTACATTTGGCAAAAAGTGAAGCAGAATTCTGACTTAGTGAAAATTTCACTAAGTGTTGGAAAAAGTGACATTTTCACTTTTCAGCCACTTTGATCACTCCATAACTCAAAATCCTTAATGAATTGGAATGACTTGTAGTTGAAGTTTTTGTAGGTGATAATGAGGGCTACAAATCCATCTTTGGATGAGAAAAAATGGCCTTGTGGTTTAGGAGTTATGGTCCTCCAAAGTTGGTACCTTTGCCACTTTATTTTTAACTTAGAAAAATTTCTAAGTTTTATGGTTACCCCTTTTACAAGTTATCTCACTTTTCTTGATTTTTCTTGATGAATGATGATTCAAATCATACATTAACATCATTCTAGGGTTAAAAATCCATTTTGGTGAAAAATCTCAAAAAGTCAAAGTTGACTTTTGTGCACAGTTGACTTTTTATCAGATGAATTCCAAACTGTGCAATTCTTCAGGAAATCATGTCCTTGACCTAAATCAAACTTGATGGACATGTTCCATGGGTGTCATAGGGTATATTCAATCATGTATTAGGGTTTGGGAGCATGCCTTGGTCAAAAGTCAAAGTTACAGTTGACTTTTCCCTTAAAACCCTAATTGTGGTGCAGATGAAAATGAGACTTGTTGCTCAAGCTTCTTGGATCAATCCATTGTTCCAAATGGATCAATATGGTGTATTAGAGACCCTCAAATCATCTCTTGAGGTCTTGCCTCATGGTTTTTCCCAAAAGTCAACTTAGGGGTGAATTAGGTCAAGAAACCCTAATTCCTGATTTTTTATGAATGCATCCCCTGAGGCAAAATTGACTTGATGCATGGGTTCATGAGGTTCCATGAAGCATATTAGGTCATGTTTTGGATCATTGCCTTGTGCCCAGATGAAAATTTCCATCTGGAGGCCCTGGTCGACCAAAACCCTAATTTGGTGACACTGTCGATCTTGAGACTTGATCCACCTAGAAGGGAGCAATCTTGTGCTTAATCCTTGAAGTGGGAGTCCTTTTTGATCCATTGTGGATGTTTGAGAGATTAGACAAGTTGAAGATCATGTCATTTCTTGACTGATCCTTTATCTAAGCACTCAGAGAGGGCTTGAAACCCTAATTTTGATTGTATTGGATGCTCACCCATCTTTGGGGAGACTGATGAAGCATGATGGTTCATCCATATTGTGATGATGATTTTCACAATGATGGGAAATCTAAGTGGTCAAAATTTGGGGTATTACAGATGCCCCTATTTAATCTTCTTGGACCCGAAGGTATGAATGACGAAGGGATTCGAGCATTCGGGGTGCAAGAGGATTAAATATCGGAATATCCGAAATTTTGATGGTGGTTATGAATGGTAGCTTACGCATTCATCTTCTTTAACTAAGCAATGATGCTTAGAAAAGGTAAACTTCCCCTCGATCCTGGTTTTCAGCCAAGGAACTGGTCTCAGTTTTCTTTTGAAATAAACCTCCCCTCGTTCTTGGTTTCCTACCAAGGAACTGGTCTTAGTTTCTGATTTAAACTTCCCCTCGATCCTGGTTTCCTACCAAGAACTGGTCTTAGTTTCTGATTTAAACTTCCCCTCGATCCTGGTTTCCTACCAAGAACTGGTCTTAGTTTCTTTTGTCAATAAACTTTCTTGACAAGGGACGCTATTCATAGCGGCTTTCCTCAAACTTCTCGCCGAATTTTCCTGGGGAGATGCCATTTGAGTGGAAAAAGTTTTGATGTCAGACTTGCTGGGGAACCCATTCGTCTGAGTTGTAGAGTTGTACAAACTTCTCTGTTGGAGACGCCATTTGTTTCTACTGGGGAAAGCGAGTCTCTTGAGAGACTGTTTTCGTTTGGGATCTTTCATCATACTTTTCTCGGGATCTTCCCGGAGAAACGCCATATGATGGGGTCCAATTTTGTGGGCCCGATGACCTTTTCATCAGCGGTCCTTTCGGAGCAAAACTGGCATGCTGCCGAATCTCTGATCACGAGGCTTTCTCTGTGGATTTTCCTTAATCCGGGAAAGCACGGATATCATCTTCAATGGCGAAGAGTGATGTTTATTGAGAGTTTTCTCTGGCTTTTCAGAGGTTCAAGTTATCGAAGTGGCCAAGTGCCGACTCTGATCTAAAGATACACTGGTGGCGAGATTGTGCAGACGCAACACTTCCTGACGAGGAAAGAACTGACAAACTCGATTGAGAAAACTGTTTATCACTAGGGGACAAGACCGACTCAAGTGATAGTGATGCAATATGAAATGTGAATGCAAATCAAAAAGGCATGAAGTATGTATGTTTATGCTGACAAAACAGACGCGACATACAGACTAATGGATGAACATAATTGGATACTCGGCCATCGCGGGGTGAAGAAGTACCGTTGATTCAAAATAGCAATTCCACCTTGCTTAGGAGAGATAGTCCACGCGGGGAGCTATTTTGATCGGGCTTAGGAGATGAGAACTCCGCCGAGGATGTCAGACGAAACAAGGTCTCTGACACAGTTGATCCCTTCATTCAGGCATACTGGCTTAGAAGGAGTACTTTGATTCTGCACTTTGAAGTTCGCTCACTTCTGGAGAAGCGGTTGATGTTCTTCTGATGTTCAACAGTCAAAAGAAATGCCATCTTTAATTTAAAAGCAGAAAAAGTTTTAACAAGTAAATTCATTTTTGTTTTATTTCAAGAATCGCTGATTAAGTTTAAACAACGTCGTTCTGTAAAGCTAAAGCAAGTTAAGAATTACAAACAAAAGCACAAAGGCTCAAATTTTATTGATAAGATGGAGATCAGCCAAACGCGTGATTCCAAAGAGTATATACAAAGTTAGAAAATGGTAATTTACAGGGAAAAGGGCTACGTTGAAACATAACGACCACTATCCTTCTACCAACTTTGAATTCGGGACATCCTGAGCTTCTGTCGAAGATGACCTTTGACTGGAGATTTCCTCCGATAGATGATGATGTAACTGCTGCTGAAGGACTTGCCTCTGTTGAACATAGTTACTTGCCATTATCCCTAATTTTTGCCTGGATTGTACTATGAGATTTCCAATCCATCGGGATGATTTTTTTTCCATGTCTCTAACTTTTGCCTGGACCGCCCTTTCGAGTTTTCAATCCACCGAGACGTTTTTTTTTAGTTTTTAGGCGAAGTATTTCTTGACTACATCAACATTCGTGGGGTAGGCAAATTCCTCTCCGTCCATGGTTGCAAGTCTCAAGGCGCCGCCTGAGAAAGCTTTCGTGACCACATAGGGGCCATCATAATTTGGGGTCCATTTGCCCCGAGAGTCAGTGAGAAATGATTGTATCTTCTTGAGCACAAGGTCTCCTTTCCTGAAGACACGAGGTCAGACCTTTTTGTCAAACGCCCTCTTCATTCTTTGCTGATACAACTGACCATGGCATAGTGCCGTGATTCTCTTTTCTTCGATCATGTTCAGTTCGTCGTGTCGACTTTGACACCATTCAGCTTCGGTGAGCTTAGCTTCCATCAATACCCGGATTGATGGGATCTCTACTTCTACAGGGAGAACTGCCTCCATGCCATATAATAGAGAGAAAGGGGTTGCCCCTGTTAAAGTGCGGACAGATGTACGATAACCGTGAAGAGCAAAGGGTAGCATCTCGTGCCAATCTTTGTAGGTTACACCCATCTTTTGAACAATCTTCTTAATGTTCTTGTTAGCCGCTTCTACCGCTCCGTTCATCTTGGGTCGGTAGGGAGATGAGTTATGGTGTTCGATCTTGAACTCTGCACACAACTCTTTCATCATCTTATTGTTCAAGTTAGATCCATTATCAGTAATGATCTCGCTTGGAACACCATAACGGCAGATGATATTGTTTTTGATATATCGGACCACCACTTGTCGGGTTACATTGGCGAATGACGCTGCTTCGACCCACTTGGTGAAATAGTCAATGGCTACCAGGATGAACCGATGTCCGTTTGAAGCCTTGGGCTCAATTATACCAATCATATCGATTCCCCATATGGCAAATGGCCACGGGGAAGAAAGAACTTTGAGATGTGATGGAGGTACATGAATTTTATCGAAGTATATCTGACACTTGTGACACCTCCTCATGTACTTATAGCAGTCGGATTCCATTGTCAACCAATAATACCCGGCCCTGAGAATTTTTCTCGCCATTGTGTGTCCGTTGGCATGAGTGCCAAAGGATCCTTCATGAATTTCTTTCATGAGCATGTCTGCTTCTGGTCTGTCGACGCATCGGAGCAAGACCATGTCAAAATTTCTCTTATAAAGAGTGTCACCGCTCAGGAAGAAGTTTCCAGCCAATCTTCTGAGGGTTTTCCTGTCTTTTCTGAGTGCCCCAGATGGGTACTCTTGTTTCTGAAGGAAGCATTTGATATCGTGATACCAAGGTCTGTCGTCTATGACTGCTTCAATCGCGAAGATGTAAACGGGCCGTTCAAGGCGCATGATGTCGATATTAGGTAGGTCATTCCATTAACCTACACTAATCATGGAAGAGAGAGTGGCTAATGCATCAGCCATGTGATTCTCATCACGAGGGATGTGATGAAAGTCGACTCTGTTGAAGAAGGGTAACAACCTTCTTGCATAGTCTTTGTAAGGAATCAATCCTGATTGGTATGTGTTCCAATCTCCTTTTATCTGATTGATAACCAGGGTTGAATCGCCGTATACGTCCAAGTTCTTGATCCTTAAATCAATCGCTTCTTCGAGACCCATGATACATGCTTCGTATTCGGCCTCGTTGTTCGTATATTTGAACGTAAGTCTGGCAGTGAAAGGAATGTGGGAACCCTGAGGGGTAACAATGATTGCCCCAATTCCGTTTCCATAATGATTGACTGCTCCGTCAAAGATAAGTCCCCACTAGGAACCTGGTTCTGGCCCTTCACTGGGTAGCGGTTCATCGCAATCTTTCATCTTTAGATACATGACATCTTCGTCTGGGAAGTCAAACCCGATTGATTCTTGATCGTCAATCGGTTGATAAGCCAAATGATCGGCTAAAATACTTCCTTTAACGGCTTTCTGAGCATGGTACTCTATGTCATATTCTGATAGTAACATCTGCCAACGGGCAATCCTTCCCGTGAGAGCAGGTTTTTCGAAAACGTACTTGATTGGATCCATTTCGGAGACCAACCAAGTAGTATGACGAATCATGTACTGGCGAAGACGTTTGGCTGCCCAAGCCAAAGCGCAACAAGTTTTCTCAAGCATTGTGTACCGAGTCTCGCAGTCGGTGAATTTCTTGCTTAGATAGTAAATGGCAGACTCTTTCCTTTTAGTTTCGTCTTGTTGGCCAAGTACACATCCCATTGAGTCCTCTAGGACTGTGAGGTAAATGATTAGTGGTCTTCCTTCCACTGGAGGTGATAGAATCAGAGGATTTAACAGATATTCCTTGATACTGTCAAAGGCGGTTTGGCAATCTTCTGACCAAACGTAATCCTGGTTCTTTTTCAATAATTTGAAAATCGGCGCACAAGTGGCGGTCATAAGGAATATGAATCTGGAGATGTAGTTCAAACGTCCCAGGAATCCTCTGACTTGTTTTTCAGTTTTCGGAGAAGGCATTTCTTGAATGGCCTTGACCTTGTCGGGATCAACCTCAATCCCTTTCTGGCTGACGATGAACCCTAGTAGTTTCCCTAAACGGACACCGAAGGTGCACTTGTTGGGATTCAAGCGGAGCTTGAATTTTCTTAGACGTTCGAACAATTTTGACAGATGTTCAACGTGCTCATCCTCTGTTCTTGATTTTGCAATCAAATCATCGACATATACCTCGATTTCTTTGTGTATCATGTCATGAAACAGAGTAGTCATGGCCCTTTGATAGGTTGCCCCGGCATTCTTCAAACCGAACGGCATTACCTTGTAACAAAAAGTACCCCATGGGGTAATGAACGAAGTTTTCTCCATGTCTTTCGGCGCCATTTTGATATGGTTATAGCCCGAGAATCCATCCATGAAGGAGAATACTTTGAACATTGTTGTGCTGTCAATCAACATGTCAATGTGTGGTAAAGGAAAGTCGTCCTTTGGACTTGCCTTGTTTAGATCTCTGTAATCAACACACATTCTGACCCTTCCGTCCTTTTTGGGAATGGGTACGATGTTGGCTAACCATTGAGGATATTCAGATGTAGCGAGGAAACCCGCGTCGATCTGTTTCTGTACCTCCTCCTTGATTTTGATGGCCATGTCCGGGTGAGTGCGTCTCAACCTTTGCTTTACTGGCGGACATTCTGATCTCAACGGTAAGTGATGTTCCACGATGCTGGTATCCAACCCTGGCATATCCTGATAGGACCAAGCGAATACATCGGGAAATTCTTTGAGAAGCTTTATCAAACCCTCTCTGGTAGTTGGACTGAGCAGTGCTCCGATCCTGATTTCTTTTCTCTCTTTTTCTGAACCCAAGTTTACCGTTTCCAACGGTTCTTTGTGAGGTTCAATGGACCTTTCCTCTTGTCTGAGTAGTCGGGAGATCTCTTCCGGAATTTCGTTGTCATTTTCTTCTTCAGCCTCGAATACCGGGAACTCAAAGTTGGAAGAAAGCATCGGATCGTATGTTTCAACGGGGTATAAAACAAGCAATCTGCATGACGTGATGATTCGTGTTTAGAAGAGATAGAGAAAATGTAAGTGTGTGCAGTGTATTTGTTTTTACTACTTGTTTTTATTATTGAATGTTTTTTTTTTTTAGGATTACCATTTTCTGAAAAAGCAAAAAGAGAAAACAACAATTAATGCGGAAATTACAGAACGACGTTATTTTATTAATGAACAAGTCGAATCTTGAAACTACAACCCTATAAAACAAAACTCACTCGCTTTGGGCAAAGCGAAGAGGGAAATTTACAGAAAGCGAGCCCTATCAAAACATCTGTTTCACCTGGGCAGGGTGAAAGGTTAAAAGATGGCAATTACTTTGACTGACGAACGACCTTCGGAACCTCGACGGTAACCCATTGGCGGCGAACTCCTCGGTGAATCACAAAGTCTGGCACCTTCCTTGATTTGTCTTCAGAAATGACGCTGATTTCTGGTGGAGTAGGATCATTGGAATCTGCCTCCCAAGCAGAATTGTCGTAGGAGGATTCCTCTGTTGCATTTTGCATAGCATTGGTGCTCTCAGCTGTATCTCCCCATCCAGTTGGCTGGATATTTTCAAGCCTGATATCAGAGCTCTCAGGAGCGGTGTACTTGACCATAAAGTCGTATTTTCCACTTGGTTGTCCCAAAGTGTCCCAAACTTCTTTGGAACCGGAGAAGTCATCCCTCTCGATGACGTTGACCTCGGGAAAAGCATAGTTGATGAATTCAAGTCCTGCAAACGTTGCGAACTCATCTTCATGTTGAGCAGTCTCTGAATGACCTGAGTGTTGATCCCATGACATGGCGGGGACACAGGTATTCTGTTCAATGATGGTCAGCTGAGTTTCATTACTCGGCTGACTTTCTTGCCCCAAGTTTCCTGGGTAAGGCTGCCACATTGGCAGACCATTCATCGGGCCATAGTAATTGCGATCAAAGTTGTCTTTCATCAGAGTGTCTTCCTCTAATGAATTTGGCGGAGCACGGCATCCTTCCGGATCACGATCTCCGTAGATCATTTCGACATCTGATCTTGGTATAAATATCGGACTTTCTGTAGGAAAGCAAAAAGGCATAGGCACCTCTTCCTGAGACATATAGCCGTCCTTGTTAAGGTAGGACTTCCATTCTTCATCTGTGTCAGAGGGATCTTCCTCATTGATAGCATGAACTGTCTGAGACACTGGATGAAGGAAACCTCCACTGTGGAAGAAGTTTTGAAGGGGATGAAGACTTTCATCGTTGGCGGCCGTCTGGGTACAGGTCACAGAAAAACCAAGACCCTTCTTTGTTTTATTGTCAGTGGGAATGACAAGCTGTCCCCATCCTGTCGTATCGGTACTCTCGACCGCTTTGATAGCATATTTGTATGAAGAAATTGAAGTTCCTTCTTTGAAATGATCGTTCTTGCTCACCGATAGTGCTTGGAACTGAGTTCCAATAACCTCCTCGGGTTCCACACAAGCAGATAATGATAAGTTACTCACGAGCAAGGCTTGTTCCCCACAAACCGTGACAAGTTGATCGTTCTTGACGAACTTTAGCTTTTGGTGGAAGGTTGAAGTAACCGCTCCAGCCTGATGTATCCAAGGTCTTCCTAATAAACAACTATATGTTACCCGGATGTCCATGACCTGGAAAGTGACTTGGAAAGTGTGAGGACCAATAGTTATAGGAAGATCAACTTCGCCGATAACTGTTTTTCTGGATCCGTCAAATGCTTTGACGACGACCTCACTAACTCTCATCGGAGGGCCCTTGAATGATAATTGCGTCAAAGTGGACTTCGGCATAACATTCAGGGCTGACCCTGTGTCTACCAGTACGTTGGCTAAAGCATCGCCCTGGAAGTTAACCGTAATGTTGAGCGCCATGTTATGACGACGACCCCCTTCAGGTAATTCCTCATCACTAAATACCAAATTATTGCAGGAAGTGATGTTAGAGACAATGCTATCGAATAGTTTGATTGTTACATCCTGTTCCACAAAGGCTTGCTCCAAGACTTTCTATAGAGCCTCCCTGTGGGCTTCTGAACTGAGTAACAGTGATAGTACTGAGATCTTTGAAGGAGTCTGTAACAGTTGATCAACAATGTTATATTCACTCCTTTGGATGAGCTTTAGCATCTCATCTTTGTCTTTTGAAAAGTCGGAATTACCAGATTGACCTACTGGCGGATCAGGAATTTCTGCCTGAAGTTCCTTTTCTTTGTTGGATTCTCCAACCCCTCGGTTGAAGATTCGACCGCTCCGTGTTACACGACTGATGTCTGCAATATTCACGACGGAGGGTAATGGAATTTCCTTTCCATTCTCGATTATTGTTGCACCGTATTTGTAAGGGATTGCCTTAGCTGATTCATACGGTAGTGGCCCCGATAGATAGATGACTATGGGAACCTTCTGATTTTTCTGACCGTCATAAGTAACCTCGATCCGTTCCTGGTTGGGAACTCTAGATTCGTCAAGTAGAGGAATGATGGCAAAAACATCCCTGATCTTGTGATGACCAGAGATCGTGACAACATCCTCAACTTGATCGGCAAGGTAGTTCGGCGACCAAATGATGGGTCCAGAACCCGGATATAGACGAATTTCTCCATGATCGATCTGACCCTGAAGAGCTGCTCTCACAAGGTAACACCCTTGGTTACTTTCCGAACAGACGCTACAACTTTCATAGTTGTGTGGTGGCACCTGGCCACGCCCACTTTGAATACAATGTAACCTCACTAGGTTACCTTCCATTGATCGGACATCCTGACTTTGACGACGAGTAGGTTTCCTGTTATTGATACTAATCTGCTGAGTATCTTCGTCCATATAGATTGGCATCCACCAGTGATTTAACAAGTGCTGAAGTGCCTCCTGGACAAGGGTACAACCTCGATCGTTTTCGCAACCCGCTTTACAGCTTTGATAGTCATGTGATATTAAGAATCCGAGTCGGACCTGCTCAGCATGTAACTCTACTAGGTTGGTATTCATTACGCGGATATCGAAGATCTGAACCATGTTGATTTGATAGGAGTTCCTATCATGGTAGTCTTGGATCCATCCAAGATCCATCTGACGCTGGAGGGCCTCTTGTATGAAAGAGCATCCCTGTTTGTTTACCGAACAAATCAGACAGGAACTGTAATCGTGCCGTGGCAGATTATGATACTGGCTTTGCCTTGAATGCATCGCCACCAAGTTGACATTCATCACACGGATGTCGTGGTTTTGAATGACGTTAGAATTCGTAGAGACCATGTTAACTCCACGAACTCGGTGCTCTTGGATCCATCCGAGATCCATTTGTTCCTGTAGAGCTGATTGCACTATAGAACATCCCTGGTTGTCTTTAGAGCAGATATCACACTGGTGATAATTATGAGGTGGCACATGGCCATATCCACTCTGTCTACAATGCATCCTGACCAGATTGGTCCCCAATAAGAGTACATCGTGAATTTGATAGACATTGTTAGTCTCTTTCTCAATCAGATTGACTGTAGCTTTCTCATGTTGAGGCAGCGGGTTCATAAGAACATTAGGATTCGTATCTTTGAAAGATAAGAGCCCGCTCCTAACAAGCTTTTGCACGTCGGATTTGAAATTGAGACAAGTCTCAATGTTATGCCCTGAACCTCCTTGATGATAAGGGCATGTTTGATCCGCTTTAAACCAAAAAGGCAGATTTTCCGGAACTGAAAGGGGAGACTTAGTCTGAATGTGCCCCTTAGCCAGCAGTAACGGAAACAGTTTTGCGTACGTTACGGGTATAGGATCAAATCCTGGTGGCCGTTTTGTACGGTTGTTGTTATATGGAGGACAAGCCTGCTGAAGAGGCTGTTGTGTCCTTTGTTGGTCAAGTTGGCTCTGCGCAACCTGAGGTTGATACGTAGGAACAGGCGCGGGGCCGATAGCAGGAGTAACAGCTGCTACTGGCTGATAACGTCGCCTTTGCTTTCCGAGAGAGATATTCCCAATATCTTTCTCTTTTTTCTTAGGGAGAGCACTACCGTATTTTTTAGTACCGCTCGTTGATCCAGTGTCTTTTACCAAACGTCCTTCTCGGACGGCTTCCTCAAGACGTACACCCATGCCGACCATCTCGGTGAAATCACTGGGCGCACTGGCGACCATTCGGTCATAGTAAAATGAGGTTAAGGTCTTTAAGAAGATCTTTGTCATCTCTTTTTCCTCAAGAGGTGGACAAATTTGAGCGGCAATTTCACGCCACCTTTGAGCATACTCCTTAAAGGTTTCCTTGTCCTTTTGTGACATTGATCTGAGTTGATCTCTGTCGGGTGCCATGTCCAAATTGTATTTGTATTGTTGGACAAAGGCAGTACCAAGATCTCTGAATGTACTGATCGTAGTACGGTTTAAACCCATGTACCATTTTATTGTAGCACCGGTTAAACTATCCTGAAAGTAGTGAATCAGTAGGTCCTGATTCTCCGTCTGAGCTGACATCCGCCGAGCGTACATCACCAGATGGCTCTGAGGGCAAGAGTTACCCTTGTATTTTTCAAAGTCGGGCACTTGGAACTTGTGCGGGACTTTCACATTTGGGACCAAGCAGAGGTCTGCGATGTCCTTCCCAAATAGATCCTGACCGCGAATGGCTTGCAGCTCTTTCTGCATTTCCAAGAACTGCTCCTGGAATTCATCCATTCTCTCAAACATAGTTTCCTTCTTACCAGAAGGTGTCTGTGGAATCTGTCCTTCCGGGATAGTGTGCACCACAGGGGGTGGTACCGTGACTACGGCAGTAAGTCTTGGCGCCTCCCGAAGTTTGTAACCTTCAGGAGTCTTGAGTATGCCCTTAGCACCTTCGCTTTCCCGAAGTTTGTAACTTTCAGGCCCAGCGGCTTCTATTGCGATTCCCTGATCTTCAGTGATCGGCGGAACATATCCTTCCGGGATATAGTTAACAGGCATGCCCGAAGGACGATCTTTCGGCATCTGATACCTAGGATCATACTTTTCTATGATGGGCGTTGAGGTGATCTCTGAGATCACAGTTCTTTGTAGCTGAGCTTCTACCATGGCTTGCATGTCGTTACGAAGCTTTCTCATATCCTCTCTCAGAGTGTCGATCTCTTCTTTCAACTCTCTGTTTTCTTCCTCAAGATCATCCATCTTTTTCTGACGATTGGCCCGAGAATTATATGAATGAGACAGTTTGACTCTAGAATCGAGACACAAACGTGAGATTCGTAGGGAAGAAGAATACGCGATGTGAGAATGATGAATGCAATGATTATATTAATTGTTTTTAGGTTTAATCAAAATAAACTTCGACAATTAGATTGCAAATATCAAACAGTGGGGAAACCCCTTTTTATTGAAATTCCAAAGGATTACAGAAATGGAAATACAGTAGATTACAAAGTGCAGAAACAGAAACCTAAACTAATGGGTCCCGAGTCCTCTCTGAAGAGAAATCGGGTGCTGACTCTGGTACTTTCCTTTTCTTTGACCGGGGCTCTTGGGCCGTTGTCGGGTTGTCATTCCTTTGCCAAGTGAAAGGAGTGAGCAAATTCCTTTGGTCATCTTGATTCTCTACAGCATGCTGCTCCAAAATTTCAATCAGAGCATCTTTCTCTTTCAGTAATTGCTGTATTTGGATACACTCTACGTCGAGGGTGCGGTACTTGTTCTTCCAAGACCTTCTTTCCTTTTGAACTTTGTTGAGAGTAACCTGAAGCTTTTCAGTTTCCGTCATGAAGTACATGACAATTTCCCTCGGCGGAAGAATTCCGTAACGAGGATAAGGCATCTTTAGCTTGAGAGCTCTAGTTTGTACCCAATGGAGATAAGGCTCCACCGAGACACAGTCCGGTTTTCCCAGAGACTCTCGTCCTTTCTTATGAACCTGTTTCCAAGCTTGTACTATTTCCATCTTTAGTGCTCTGTCGTTTTCTCCTTCTTTGAAGAAAAGACCTTCCAGATGAACACCCAGTGGGATGTGTCTCATCGGGTATCCAAATTGACGAAGAACTAATATCGGATGATAGTTGATTCCTCTTTTAGTTCCTATGAGGGGTACGTTGGGGAAGTTTCCACAACGGTCAATAATTCTGATTCCCTCATAAATCCTATTACACCAATCTATATCAGAGTTGGTGAGAGACATGATCTTCTGCGACCAACGTAAGACACTCTTGCAATCCCAAAAAGCAGCAGACTTGGGCAAGTGAGAGATAAACCATTTGTAAAGCAAAGGTACACAGCATGTGATCTCTCCTCCACTGTACAAATTTCCCAAGTGTACAGAATGATACGCATCTGCGAGCAAAGTCGGCACAGGGTTTCCAATGAGAAAAACCTTAATAGCGTTGATATCGACGAAGTTATTGATGTTGGGAAACAAAAATAATCCGTAGGTGATCAAGACAAAGATGCTTTCAAAAGCAGTCATGTTCCCTATACTAGCAAAGTACAGAGCTTTCTTGGTCAGGAACTGGGCTGGCAAACCTTGGGTGTCACCCTTAGTAATCATGTGAGTCCTGACCTCAGACTCGTCCAAATGAATTGCTCTTGCAATAGTCTGATTCTTTGGAATTTCTTCCAGTCCAGAAAATGGAGCTCGATCAGTGATATGTAAATCAGTCAGATGAGAATACTCCTCCAGCGTCGGTGCCAGCTGGTAATCCGGGAATGTGAAACAATGATAAACCGGATCGTAGAACTGAATGAGCGCATCCATGATCCCCTTAATCACATGGACTCTTAACAGTGGTAGCAAACCACCGTGCTTGGCTCTGAAAGCCTCCGGGTTAACGATCATCCTCGCTAACTTTCTCAAATCCCCTAGTTTTGGAACCTTGAAGGTATACTGGTGAGTTCTCCTTCTACCGAAATCCATTAATGCAATCTTTTTCTCTGATATTTGCAATCACAGTCTTAGTTTAATTTGAAAAACAGAGAGACTAGAAGAGAAGTTTTTTGAATGTTTTAATGTTTTATTAAATGAATGCATGAATGCAGCACACAAAAACATAGAAAAAACATAGGGTCAGAGGGTCGTTGTCATGAAGTCAAGGCTCTACCCATCCCCAAAGGTTTATACTAGGGTGATTTTTGTACCTGTACTCATTATCATCAGCTCCTCCCAGGAAGGCAGACAACAAGCGGATCGCCAGCGAGTTGTGTGCAATCTTAGAGTAAGTGCTATTCACCGAGAATAGATCACCAGCCTCAAATGAGGGTAGTATCGCGTAACAGCTATTTCCGATAGCTTCCGCACTACAAAAAAGGTTGGCTTTTCTTAAGTGTATACTCAATCTCACCACATGCGGCATCACACACATTCCCAGTAGCAGAAAAATAAACACGTATAGCAATTAGGAAAAGCAATATATATATTTGTCCTAATCATCCTAGACTTATAAAGCTATGAATCTTAAGTTCCTGACAGAAATGGGTTCCCCGGCGGAAGCTCCAATCTGTGGTTCCCTGCCTAAGGGATGGACCAGCATAGGTCAATCTTTCTTTTCGATAGAGTTCCCATTTTCCGTAGAAAACGGGGATGATGCCCTAAGGCAGAAAAGGAGACTCCCCAGCAGAGTCGCCATTTGTGTAAATTTTCACACAAGAGAAGTAGAAAGAAAGGAACGGGCCCCACGGTGGGCGCCACTTTTCTGTAGCGAGCGATTTTGGACGCGGGTCTTAAGCGCTGGTCGCTCTCTGCGGTTGAGCTTAAAACTACAGGTCGATTCATTTTTTATCCTATTGTGAGCTGAATAAGGAAGGGAAATAGATGTCTCCAATTAACCCTGCTTGCATACTGAGTTTAAACAGCGGTCTGTTAAGTTACGGATGCTATCAATGTGGGGGGGCTTTTGTACTGGTTATTCGTATTTCGCCAATACGGTTCTTTCTTTCTTTTTTCCTTTTTTACCTGGGCAGTAGGTTTCTGGCGGGGAATAAGGATTAGGATGTTAGGACTGATGCTTTTGAATTACTGCTTTTTGATTGATGGAGATATGGGATTTGGGTTTTTTGTTGATTGCGCTCGCTAAGATCTTTTCTTTCGATCTTATGCCTACGTATTCCCGTTTACCGAAACAGGGAAATCAGAGCGTTCGTAGTTCCTCCTATTCTATGGGAGGAAATTAGTTTTTGGTGTCTTGTTCAAAGCCCAAGACGTGAAGCGAAAGGTGGTTTGTATCTTGTTCAAAGCCCAAGATATGAAGCTGAAAGGTCTATTTGTGTCTTGTTCAAAGCCCAAGACGTGAAGCTAAAAGACCTCGACTTTAGAGAGAATTTGTCATCTCTAAAGAGGGGGAAGGAGAATTACTTTAACTGGGATACGCGGATCCGAGCAATGCCATAATTTCTGAAGAAAGGGTTTTAACCTGAAGGAGAAGACTTTAACTCAGTGTAGAGCAATGCCATCTTTCCTTAGGAATTTCTCATGCTAAAAGAGGGACAGTGGCATGGATGTAGATGATCCAGAGGCTTGCCGCTTACAGCGATTAGATGAAGGGAAAGGAGTTGTTGATGTTTGTGTACTGCGAACGAGGCACAGCTTTGATGCTAAAAGGTCGATTGGATCAACCAGTGGTTTTCTTACACAAAGCCTAAGAGGAGGCTAATTTCCGCTAGGAAAATCATTATACAAAGCCTAAGAGGAGGCTATTTTGTGTCTCGTACAAAGCCCGAGAGAGAGGCTAAAAGTTTTTGACCCAGTGGGGCATATCGTTATACAAAGCCTAAGAGGAGGCTAGCAAAGAGTTCGACTTTTGCTTAAGGGATTTATATCTCGTACGAGGCCCGAGATGGAGGCAAAAAAGGGGTGATTGACTCAGCGAGTGAATCTTTTGTGTCTCATACAAAGCCTGAGAGAGAGGCTAAAAGGTTGTTTTGACTCCACTAGGGAGAATTTTGGTATCTCGTACGAAGCCCGAGATGGAGGCTATTGTAACTGTTTCAGTTGAGTGACAGATCCAATATACTGATTTAAAAGAGAAAATCAATTCTTATATGAGTAACACTGTACTCAAGGATTTGATTTGAGGATCAGGGATATTTCCTTTTCTTTGAGGAAACGGGAAATCCAAAGGGTATTGAGACTATCCGAGTCTGCGGGTTTCCTTCCTTTTTAACGAATGGTGCTTGAGAATGTCTTTGAGACTCAAGGAAGTTAGACTGTCCAAGTCTAGAGTTTTATCTTTTGTACTATGCTTCGAGAAACAGTAGTAGACTCTATGAAAGGACTGTTCTATGAGGATGACTAGGTTCTGTTCCTATACCTCTAGGAGGTCGTCGGGACAATTTGTACGAAGCCCAAGAGGAGGCTGGAATCTTTTAAGAAGCCGACGGGTCCTTGTACGAAGCCCAAGAGGAGGCTATCATTCCCGAAGGAAGAGATCATTATACGAAGCCTAAGAGGAGGCTGTGAATACTTCTAAGAAGCCGTAGGGTCCTTGAATAATGCCCAAGAGGAGGCGGGGTTGCTTTTAGGAAGCCTGTGGGTCATTGTATGATGCCCAAGAGGAGGCCGATGCTTTTAAGAAGCCCGTGGGTCCCAAACCAAAGAAAAGTTCAAGAAAACTCTTTTAGAGTTAAAACCACTGGTAAACGTGCGAGGTTTACTATCCAGTGACTTTAACTTTTAGAGAGAGTCCGAACCGTTCGGCGGTTTGAAGAAATTCAAGAGAAGTTTCACCGAGAATAATTCATCTCTAGGGGATAGAATTTCTTGACGATTCCTAAGGAGGACAGCCGAAGAGAAGACTGTATCTGGTGCTCCTATTGTGGATCTAGGCGTCTATTTCTACGAATAAATGAAACGGCGTCACTTAGTTCTAGACGTAGTAGCCACGGAAACTCGAAATATCTATACTATTATTACACAGTAGATATGAGTTTATGAAAGGAGACTTACAGTGAGTAGCCCCACAATACAGTTTATAATATGAAAGCAGTAAATGAAAGCGATAACCACTTACTCGGTTGTAGTGCTTCCATGCTGTTTGGTTAGTTGTTCAACAAAGAAAGATTAAAAACAACAGTATATTCAAAATCAAAGGAGAAAGTGCTTTGAAAAAGAAATATTTGGGGCTTATAGCTCAAGGAGAGACCCAGGGTTTTATCAGTGAGCGCACTGTTTGAATTTGTACAGAGGGACTTATACAAGTGACTGTGGCCCAAAAAGGTTTTCTGTACAAAGGGATGGGTCTTACACTCTCTCAAGAGGCCCAAAGTGTTTTAAAGAAAAAGAAATGGGTCTTACTACTCGAGGGTAGGCCCAGATGATTTTTGAAAAGGCGACGATCGCGCCGTTTGTTTTTTGACGGTATCGGGACTTATACAATAAGTGAGGCCCAAAGATGATTTGGTCAAAAGAAAGATTGGGTCTTACACTCTAATAGAGGCCCAAAGTGTTTTGAAAATGATTTATGAGGGTTGAATTAATCCAAAACCCTAATTTGTTTTCAAAATGTATTTAATTGAATAAAAATTCAATTAAAATGATCAAAAATTGTTTAACACATGGAAAACAAATTGTGATCTTGGATTAATGCTTCAAAAATTAAGTATTGACCTACAAAATAATTAGAAAGCATTAAAAGTTGCAAAATCAATGTAGAAAAAATATTTAAAATGCCAAAAACAATCAAAATATTAATTCTTTGCAAAAATATCAATTATATGAAATAAATAATATTTTTGGGATTTTTTGATAAAATAAAATATTTTAACATTTTTGTGAATTATTAAAAAAAAGAACCAACTCAAAATCATTAAAACTCAGAGAGAAATTAATTTTTGAATCAATTAAACAAAATCACAAAATTCAAATATTCAAATATATGAAAATGGCGCCAAGAACAACACCAAGAACACGCGCGTTTTTTCAGTTTGCCCGGATTTGCATTTTCTATCCAATCTCTATGAATATGTAACCATATCATGCAATCAACATATCATTATGCTCGCCTCAACCTCACGATCATGTCTATGTACTTTAATTTCATTTAAATTAAACATACAACAAGAAATCACGAAGAGACCTCAAGAACCCTAATTTCTGCATGAAGGCTAGGATTTTTGATACACGATTCAAACAATGCAATTAATTGAGGGAAAACATTCCATGCATGATTATGAACATATGGCCAAATTATTGTGCGAGGAAATATGCATAGATTGAGAGATGACCAAGTTTAGACTTACCTCCAAGTCGTGACAGCAAGAGCAAATCAAATTCTGGGTTGGAGGTGTTACAGATGAGTGGTGATGATCTGGACAGCTTCCCTACACCATATGGAGTGTGTTTGAACACTTGGATTGAATTGAAATGGACTGGATCAGTTTATGGCATCTCAGCTGCAACTTCACTTCAAACTTGTGTGGATGGCAAGTGATTTTGTGAAATTGATGTTTCAGATGTTATGTGAGTGTTTGATCAGCTCATATGTGATGTATGTGAGGTGTGTGAGTGATTGGTTTGATTGGAATTGCTCTCAAACTCAAAACGTGATAGCTACCTTGCTAAGAAAGGCATTTTTGCCAAGAGAAAGAGATTTTGAGGAAAGCATCTGTTAGATGGCTTTGGTGTACTTAAACTGACCACAATTGAGCTCTATTTATAGTAGAGCAAGTTTGTTTTGCAAGGAATAGTGCATGGCAGCTGGTAAGTAGGTTTCCTCAATGTTGGCCAATGGAAATGAAAGTCTCCTCTAGCCATTGACTAGAGGTTAGGGCACAGAGCTTTGGTCCCCTTGGTCTTGGATAAGTCTTGACTGATTTCAGATGAGAATGGCTCAGTCCATGCCACCTTGATGGTTCCATTGAATGCCTCATTCCAAATTTGAAGTCTTGTCCCTATTTTGGCCATTCTAGGTTCAACATGCTATTCCTTGTTCCTTGGACCTTGGAGGCTTGGCTCAGTGATTGTCCCCTTTGGATTCAATCCTCTGAGGTGTCCAAGTGGATTGGAGCAATTGCAATTGGCTGATTTTGGAAAATCGAGCCAAAATGCAAATTCTGCCTTGCCTTGACAGATTTCAGCAAGGCAACTTGCCAATGTTGTATCTCATGGTGTAGGTTGAATTTGGCAATGTTCTTGGCCATTTTGGAAAGCTCTTACATGATACAACAACTGTTTGAACAAGTTTGATTTTGATCTCTTTCGATTCTAAGTGAAAAATCCCCCTACATTTGGCAAAAAGTGAAGCAGAATTCTGACTTAGTGAAAATTTCACTAAGTGTTGGAAAAAGTGACATTTTCACTTTTCATCCACTTTGATCACTCCATAACTCAAAATCCTTAATGAATTGGAATGACTTGTAGTTGAAGTTTTTGTAGGTGATAATGAGGGCTACAAATCCATCTTTGGATGAGAAAAAATGGCCTTGTGGTTTAGGAGTTATGGACCTCCAAAGCTGGTACCTTTGCCACTTTATTTTTAACTTAGAAAAATTTCTAAGTTTTATGGTTACCCCTTTTACAAGTTATCTCACTTTTCTTGATTTTTCTTGATGAATGATGATTCAAATCATACATTAACATCATTCTAGGGTTAAAAATCCATTTTGGTGAAAAATCTCAAAAAGTCAAAGTTGACTTTTGTGCACAGTTGACTTTTTATCAGATGAATTCCAAATTGTGCAATTCTTCAGGAAATCATGTCCTTGACCTAAATAAAACTTGATGGACATGTTCCATGGGTGTCATAGGGTATATTCAATCATGTATTAGGGTTTGGGAGCATGCCTTCGTCAAAAGTCAAAGTTACAGTTGACTTTTCCCTTAAAACCCTAATTGTGGTGCAGATGAAAATGAGACTTGTTGCTCAAGCTTCTTGGATCAATCCATTGTTCCAAATGGATCAATATGGTGTATTAGAGACCCTCAAATCATCTCTTGAGGTCTTGGCTCATGGTTTGTCCCAAAAGTCAACTTAGGGGTGAATTAGGTCAAGAAACCCTAATTCCTGATTTTTTATGAATGCATCCCCTGAGGCAAAATTGACTTGATGCATGGGTTCATGAGGTTCCATGAAGCATATTAGGTCATGTTTTGGATCATTGCCTTGTGCCCAGATGAAAATTTCCATCTGGAGGCCCTGGTCGACCAAAACCCTAATTTGGTGACACTGTCGATCTTGAGACTTGATCCACCTAGAAGGGAGCAATCTTGTGCTTAATCCTTGAAGTGGGAGTCCTTTTTGATCCATTGTGGATGTTTGAGAGATTAGACAAGTTGAAGATCATGTCATTTCTTGACTGATCCTTTGTCTAAGCACTCAGAGAGGGCTTGAAACCCTAATTTTGATTGTATTGGATGCTCACCCATCTTTGGGGAGACTGATGAAGCATGATGGTTCATCCATATTGTGATGATGATTTTCACAATGATGGGAAATCTAAGTGGTCAAAATTTGGGGTATTACAGTGTGCAGATGGATAATGTAACACCCTTTTCTACCCCCAATAATGTTGCAGCAGAAACAACTTAAAAATCAGAGTAAGGCATAAAAACTCCCCTCAAAGGGTGCACATTTCTCATTAAATCAAAATAACACAATTACCCTATAAACAAAGGGTTTTCCTCAAAATTAATAAAAAGCCTTCACATGGCAGCGGAACTCAAAATTTTCAAATAAAAGGTTTTCAACAAACATCATATTAATCAAAATAAAACCATATCGTCAAATGACAACGAAAATAAGGAAACAACATAGTTCGACTCAAAGGACCCCAACCCGATGTTACACTATCAGATCAAGACCCTCTAAATCGACCAAAAGCAAATAAACTTCAAGTCCTCGAAAGCATCCACAGCTAAACCTGATCACCTGCACGTTACCCACGTGAAGGCAACATTCAAACAGGCAGAGTGAGTAATCACAATTCATAATTATCATTATAAAACAAGATATACATAAAATGGCATTATCTTCATAAACGACATCATCAAGGTCATCATCAAGGAAAACATCAGGAAACACCATATCACAAATTCATCAATGCCACATAAATGCAATGCATAACAAGACTCATGCATGTGGTACCAATCGTCACAAAGGATGGACACCAGGCCATCAACCCTCCAAAGATCCTCGTCAATAGGATCGATCCCGCATTTGGAATCGGAGCACGTCATAATTACCTCATAACCGCACAATGGGAATGAAGCGTCGTCACAGAGTATGCATATGAATGTATGATACACAAACTTCAATAATTCATCATCATCATGTAAACATCATTATGTGTATCATCATTCATAAATTCTTCATAAATTCATATCATCATATATTCATCGAAACATCACAAACCAACACCTCAATATCATCAAGAACATCATGGGAAATTATCATAAATATCACAGCATCAAACACCAGAACGACACAGCACAGAAAACGGAATTTTCGCGAAACAACAGTTGTTCGCTCTAGGGTTCGGCTAGCGAACCTGTTCGTTGCGGTCTTCGCCTAGCGAAGTTGCCAGCGAACCCCACAGATCCCACACTCAACACCAGAAACCCCACCATCTGTCATGCTCGATAGTTTGTTCGCTTAGCGAACCTACTCGCTGTTCCCTTCGCCTAGCGAGGCTTCCAGCGAATCACTCCCTCTACTCCAGAATCACCTCTGTACTCACACTCACAATATCGCGTATTCGCTGCGCTGCTCGCCTAGCGAGCCTTGGAGAACATTCGCCGAGCGAAGCAATGGTTCGCCTAGCGAACCTGCGATTACAGCAAATCGCTGCTATGCATCAGTAGCTCCCAAACCTCCAAGGTACCTGCGATTACAACCCCAATTGACCCAAAACCATCCATATAACAGTTCTAATACATCACATAATTTAAAGGCCTAAAACCTATGTCTGTTAGGTTGATTCAGGACCCTACGGGAAACCTTAATTTCTCTTAAACCTTCAAAACTCTCAAGCTTCATATAAACTCATAAATCCTTCACCACAGGGTTAAAACTACAGCAACGGGGAAGTCTGCCCCAAAGGTTTATTTTACTGATAAAATTCGACTCTTATCAATCGTTCTCACAGAATGCCCTCAAAGTCATCAGTTTACCTCAAAACCCATAAACCCTCAAAACCCCAAAATCCCCAACATCCACTTTAATCAATCGAATCCTATAATGAAAACAATGAAAGGCAATTACTCCCCATACCTTAGATTGTCGATCCGATGAGTTCTCTCTTGAGCCTTTGGAAACCTTCACGAAAATCCTCGCCTTCTCCCTTTTTCCTCAGAGCTCTGCACTTTCTCCTTATTTTCACGATCTCCACAAATGAATCCTAATTCTCCTTAATTCCTCCTTTTTGCTTCACTTAACTCTTGGGTCTCCAATATGGGCTTTCTCCATAATACCCTCACTAATACTCCTAAAATGCCCACTTTACCCTCAATTCCTCTAATATTATTTTAAATTAATAATAATACTAATATATTCATATTATATACTATTATTTAATTAAAATAACCAAAACTTCACAAAAACACCGACATCGACACAATCCACCAAAAATCACAGAAACCACGAATATAATATTTAAATAAATTAAATAAATATTCTTACGAAATTTGTGATGTTACAGATAAACTTGTTTGTCATTTGCATAAATTGATCAAATCGAGCCCTAAGCACAAATCTGCCTTGCAAAACAGTTTGCAGCAAGACATGTTGCAGCTGTCATAACTCCTAGCTCAGGTGGAGTTTGATGGAGTTCTTGGGCATTTTGGAAAGCTTACATATCTTATTTCAACATGATGTCCAACTTTGGTTTTGATCCAACTTGAATTACAATGAAAAATGCCTCTACATTTTGGAAAAAATAAGGCAGATTCTGACTTAGTGAAAATTTCACTAAGTGTTGGAAAAATGTCATTTTCATGTTTTCAGCCATTTTGATCAATCCATAACTAAAAATCCATGAGGAATTGGAATGAGGTCTAGTTGACACTTTTAAAGTATGCCATGAGAGCTACAAATCCAGCTTTGGACCATCCAAAATGGTTGCTTGGATCTCAAGTTATGATCCTTGGAAGTTGGTACACTAGCCACTTTGTTCCATAACTTAGAAAAAATTTAAGTTTTTTATGGTTACCCCTTTTACAAGTTAACTCATTTTCTTTGGTTTTTCTTGATGGATGATGATTCAAATCACATATTAACATTGTTTTAGGGTTAAGGAACCTTGGTTGACCAAAAAATCAAAAAGTCAAACTTTGACTTTTGTACAGTTGACTTTTTTAGCAGATGAAATTTAAACTGCGCGATCCTTTGTGAAATCAAGCCATTGACCTAAATCAAACCTAATGGATAGATTACATAGGTGTTATAGGGTGTATTAACTTACGTCCCAAAGTTTGGTATCATGTCTTGGTCAAAAGTCAGAGGCACAGTTGACTTTTTCCTCGAAACGCTAATTGTGGTCTTGATGAAACTGAAACTTGTGGATCAAGCTTCTTGGATCAATCCATTGTTGTAAAAGGATCAATGTAGTGTATTTGAGACCCTTAGATCATGTCTTGAGGTCTTGACTCATGTTTTGTCCCAAAAAGTCAACTTAGGGGTGAATTAGGTCAAGAAACCCTAATCTTTGATTTTTGGATAAATGCATTCCCTGAGGTTACATTGACTTGATGATTGGGTCCATGAGGTCCCTTGGAGTATCTTGGGTTGTGTTTTGAAGCCTTGGCTCATGCCTAGAGGAATATTTTCATCTGGAGGCCTTGGTCGACCAAAACCCTAATTTGGTGACACTGGCGATCTTGAGGCTTGATCCACTTGGAATGTTGCAACCTTGTGCTTGATTCTTGATGTGGGAGTCCTCTTGATCCTTTATGGATGTTTTGAGAGGTTTAGACAAGTTGAAGATCATGTCCTTCCTTGATTGATCATTTGTCTAAGTGCTCTGAGAGGGCTCAAAACTCTAATCTTTGATGGTAGAGAATGCCTAACAATTCCAGAGGAGATTGAGGAGACATATAGGTACATCCATATGGTGATGATGATTTTCACAAGGATGGGAAATCTTGGTGGTCAAAATTTGGGGTATGACAAATAATAATCATAATAATAATAATACTAATAATAAAATACATGTGGATTTTAAAAAATAAAAAATAAATAAATTAAATGACACCTAGACTACCACATCACTAATGTAATACCCTAATTTTTACCCCTAAGATCCCACTTGTCATTTGCATCTCATATCACAATCAAAATCAAGAGTTTTGGTTCTCTTGCCCTCCTCTGTAGGTTTGCTCTTGAGGGAGATCACCAAGCACCCCTGTGTTCTTGTTTGCTTTATATTTGTTTATGTTTGTGTTTACTAACCCTTAATCAAAATCCAAAAATATGTTTGTTTTCCTTTTACTAACATTTTCAGGAAGAAGTTTGGATCAAGGATATCAAATAACAGTTCTTCAACTCAAGTGTAATTCATCTGAACAAAGTCAAAGTTTGGTCAATATCATTTTTCAAGAATTATCCAATCTCAATTGATCAAGAGTTTCCCAAGATTTGAGTGTTCATTACTCAGGAGACTCTAAGGTTCATCTGTTTATTTCCATGCCTTCTTTGATAAGTCAAGAATCGAGCCAGAGCTATAGCAGTTCAACCAACAGAGCAAATTTTCACATTTTTTATTGTGGTAATCGATTACCACATTTGGTGTAATCGGTTACCACCCTTCAGAAAGCCCATTTTTGGAGTTTTTCAACATGGTAATCGATTACCACATATGTTGTAATTGATTACAACTGTGAAAGTACACCTCATTTTTGGTAATCGATTACCACATTTTTGGAGTTTTTCAATGTGGTAATCGATTACAACTGCACAAGTACACCTTATTCAATTGCATGAAATCATCTTACACCAGGTGGAATATTCTAGAGCATGCACAATCACCCCATTTTTACTCCTCTACCTCATCACAATTAATTTCCATCATACACCCTCATTTAATTACACTTTTAACCACTTGATCTTTGATTTTGCTCCAAATTCAATTTCCAAGCCTATATCAAATTCCAAACCACCAAAATTTCCAACCCTAAAATCTATAAATAGAGCCCTCATTTAATTCATTCTTCAAGCTTTGGAGAGCCAAATTCACCTTGTAAAAATTCCTTCTCACTCTCTCAATTTTCTTCATCTACCCAAATTCACTAAAGCTCTTCCTCCATTAAAGTTAGTAAGCTTTTCATTGAAGTTTACTAATCTTTGAGTTAAACCCTTATCCAAACACTTCATCAACATCAAATTCTATAGATCAAAGCTTTGGAGTGTGGTTCTTGAAGTTGATTGGAAGCATTTTCAGATTTGGACGTGGTAAACTCTTGATCCACCATTGTTGTGCTTGATTCATCTTCCACAATGTGATCTCTAGTTGATTCTTGTTGCTTGATCTTTGGATCTTGCAAATTATGTTTCATTGATGTTATTTGTTGTTGTTTTACTTAAATTTCCGTGCTCAATTGCATCCTTGATCATGAGGTGTTTGATCAAATGATTGATTAAGTTTTTGGTGTTGTTGCAGTTCTGTTCTTGCTGTTTTCGTGGCCGTAACCGATTACAGCAATTAGCGTAATTGATTACGCAGTTATTTTTACACCTGGAACTGCATTTTTTCATGTTGTAACCGATTATAGCTTTTTGCGTAATCGATTACGGCTGCAATTTTTGGCTGTTTTGTTGCTGTTTTGGGATTGTTTTAGTTCCTTTTCTTCCTTCTTCCATTTCCTTTTGTTTGACCTTGAATTATGATGTTTGTTGATTAATTTTCTCTTCAAATTCCATGAACTTTGGGTGTTTGATGAAGTTGGATAAACCTTCATTAGTTCAAATCTATCTTTAAGTGAATCATTGGATTCATTTTAGGTGCTTTGAATTAGTGATAGATTTAGTACTTTAATCCACCAAGAAGAGTGATGGAAATTGAAGATGGAACCATCCAAATATTGTGATTCAATTTGGTTTCCCTTCATCCCTCTCCCTCTTTCTCCTTTTTATTTTTGATCAATGAAAATCTTCAATATCATTGGAACTTTCTTCAAGTTCTTGATGAAGATGAGATTGCTGCCTCTTTTCCTTTCGTGCGGTATTTCTTTCGAAGGATAATTTACATATCATCTCTCTAGCATGCATATTAACACAAAGATTATATTGACCGGACTCCCATAATACGACCTTCTTGATAGGTCGTGCTACGATTGCTTAACATAGCGCTACATTTTGTCCCAAAATCGGAAATCGGTTTATTTTTGTAAGTGAGTTATCAATCTCCTACTCTCCATACTATGGTGTGAAATATATTATCTCTTTGTTGTTAAGGTAGTTAGTTGGCATACTCGTCGATTTTATCCGAGTTGGAGCCCTTTCCTTAATGATGTATGGATTCATGTTTTCATGCTTATGGTTGAATAGTCGAGTATTCTCCGAAAAACAACCAAATTGTTCTCCATTGCTAACACTAACTTACTAACTATATAATTGTACTAACTTTACTTTATGCCATTTAATTTTTTCTCTTTATTTTCTTGTCATTTACTTTACCGCTTTTACTTTTCTTTGCATTTTTATTATCATATTATCATCTTGTTTTTCTCTTTGTCCACTTGTACCTTTGTTTATGTTTATGCTCTTTTTATTTTGTCCACTTGGACCATACTTATCTTAGGATACTAATAAATATCAAAACACTATAAAATTGGTTCTCTTAATTCCCGACTGTTGTGATCCTATGCTTGGACTTGGACTTTGGACTTAGAGTTAGGATCTTGACCTTTGCTTAGAAGTAGACCTTGAGACTTATTTGGATTCATCTGGTACCCTTGACTTAAGGATTCTCTTGAAGACCTATCTTGACTGTTATGATTTCATCTGAAGCTTGGATTTCTATTCGCTTATTTGGCTTGTTTGAGGCTTGAATCCAAAAGGAAGGAATTCTTGATTAACTTATGTCATGGGGCTTGCTAGCTTTGTGTGGTTAGATCCTTCTTTGTCCTTAGATTTTATGTTTATGCAATAGGATGGTCACTTCTTCTCCTCCCCATTCTTCACTTTTCAAAATCTTCTCCGTTTTTCAAAATCTTCTTGTTTTCAAACTATAACCTCTTTCACAATAAACCTTGACTTTGTCAAGTGCTTTTTTCAAACTTTATTTTATTTAATAAATGTCAATCAATGTTAAACATACTTTGACTATTTTCAAAAAGACTTTAAAAAATACAAAAACTCATTCAAACTTTTTGTGCCTATGTGCACCTTTTCATTTTAAAACTTTTCATAAAGTTTAGACATTAGTCATTTTCATAGTTGAGATGTAATTCTCATATTCCCCATAGTATTTAAGATGTTAACATTTTCCACTTAGATGTTGAGTGATAGACTTGTTGATTTGTATCCAAGCAAAAATCCTTCATCTTAAGGTGATGCAAATGTTGTTTTCTTATACTTGTGGGTGACTAGTCGTAGTTTTCTCTTTAAAATGACGACTTGTGGGTGATGCAAATGTTGTTTTCGTATAGTTGTGGTGTTTAAAGCAAACAGGAATAAAAGTGGTGTTTAAATCGGAGAAGTGATAATTATGGTGTTGTTTAATGGTCAAGTAAGGGTACTCGTATCAAAATAATCGAGGAGAGGAATTGAAGGCTCAAGACCATATCCCTTTTCACTCTTTTTGAAACAGAGTTTAATCTTGATTAAGTAATTTGGATTTGATTAGAAAAAAGACACTCGACGTTGGAGCGAGGTTTTTATTTGCGTTTGAACTAAAACGGGATGAAATGACTTGAGAGTTTAAAAATGCGTGAGATGTGGAAACGATTTTGGTTTGGGAAAAGTGCTTGACGTTGGATCAAGTCTTGTTTTTATTCTTTTCTGAAAGGGGTTGATTTTAATCTTTATATTAACAATCAATCAAGATAATAAAGCAATAAAGGAAAGCGGTAAAATTATTACATATTTATGTGAATGGGAGTACAACTTTGTTGAATGGGGATGTACAATGCAGTAATTAACATTATAAGCTTAAATAAATAACTGTAAATAATAAAAATGTAAACAGCAATGAAATAAAAAATATAAAATTTATCAGTGCAATGCAAACTTAAATAAATAACTATAAATAGTAAAAGTTTAACAGGCATGAAATCAATGTAAAATTTATAAGTGGAAGACTAGAATTTGAAATAAATCAGAGTTTAGCTATTGAAATTTAGTGTTATGACAAGCAATCGTAAGGCAGTTAATGTAGGAATCAACATTATTTGAGGCCGGTTAACAAAACTCTATGTATTCAAGCAGTTTTTGAAATTAAATTGAATCTTAATTCCGAAACTACAACGTATATGTGAAAAACTGATTATTTAAGCGACAAAAAGAAGTAAAAAGTAAACTAAAAGAATTTATCGTTATGTTAAGCAATCGTAAGGCGATTCATCTAGGAATCAACCTTATCTGAGGCCGGTCAACAAGACTCTATGTATTCAAGCAAATTTCTGAAGTTAAATTGAATTTTAACTTCAAAATTTTAGTGCATTTATGAAAAATCGACAGAACCAAAAAAATAAATTTCTTTTCTCTAACAATTCAAAATAAAAATAAACATAAGTAATCAATAAATAAAGCAAATAATAATAATCATAATAATAAATAATAATGATGAATAATAAAAATAAATAATAATAACAATAATAATTATTATCAATAATAAAAAATAACAACAACAATTATAATTTCACTAATAAATAATAATAGTACATAAACAAATAATCAATAGTAAGGTCCATAATGATAATAATCAATAAATAAAAATCAACCATAATAATAATAAACAATAATTAGCAATATCATCAATAATAAGTAATAAAAGTTAGTAACAACAATAGTGATTAATAATAATAATTAACAATATTACAAAAGAGTATTCATAAATAAATAATAATAATAATAATAAAATGATAAACAATAATATAAGTAATAGTACACAAAATAACAATAATATAAATAATAATAAATTAGTAAATGATCCAAAATAATAAATGGTAATAACATATATCAATAATAATAATAATAATAATAATAATAATAATAATAATAATAATAATAATAATAATAATAATAATAATAATAATAATGTTATGAATAAAGATAAAAGTGGATGTCCATTCTTATTCTTTTTTTTCATCTTCCTATTCCCTATTAAGAGTTGTGACTTTCCATCTCCCTTAGGTCCTATAAATAAGGTCCATATTGCAATATAAAGTGTTTGAACTCCGAGTTGGCACATTCGAAGAGAATCTTTTCCCCGGAGATGGTCAGGGGTGTATACTCATGGAAGCGGCCGGAGGGCCCTTTGTTGTCCCGGGATTCCCGGGGACGATCTTCACGTCTTCTATCTCCCCGACGGGATGTCGAAGGTTCATTGCTTTTGGAGGCCCGGGCACTTTCTCGGTGGCGTGAGACCCGGGCGGAGCTGGCCGCCTCTTTCTCCTCGTACTGGATATATGCTTGCGCCTTGAGGAGGAAGGCATCCAGAGTCCTTGGAGGTGTAATGCCAACAACTTTGGCGAACTCTGTATAGGGATGAAGTCCTCGCTCGAGCAAGAACTTCTTCATGTCATCGGTCGTTTAGACCTGCACTACTTCTTTATTGAACCTACCGATGTAGGTGCAGAGAGGCTCGTCTTTCCCTTGAATTATGGCCTCAAGGGAGGCTTCAGTCTTCGGGTGGCAGCAGGATGTCGTGAAGTGTCTGGAGAATAATCTCCTCAACTGCTTCCACGAGGTGATGGACTCGTCGGGGAGTTTTTTTATACCAAGTCATTGCCCCTTTCCGGAGCGTGGTTGGGAACAGGAGACATTTGATGGCACCCCGGACGCCACGATAGTCGAGGAGAGCATCGATATTTTCGGTGTGCTAATCTGGATCTGTCGTACCGTCGTAGGTGCCCAAAGACGCTGGTTTGTCCAATCCCTTGGGAAGGCGCGGGGCCATAATCTCTTGAGATAATGGGCCGTGAGGCTCGTTGTCGCTGCTACTACTGGTCCATGATGGGGAGCGGGTGCTTTGCCCAAGAGTCGGACGACGATCTCGGCGGGGAGACGGGGTTCGTGCTCGGTCTTTGGCTTTGGGTGGAGGTGAACGCTGGTCCCTTCTGGTTCTTTTGGTTCCCTAGGAATACTGGCTCCGCGGGGAGATGTGGTCACGCTTCCTGACAGCGTGGGATTCTTGCTCCTGGTGTGCCCGACGGTCTCTTTCACGTCGAGGAGGTGAACTTCGGGATCGTCGGCGATCTTTCCTTGGCTGAGGGGATCTTGGTCGGGCAGATTCTTCCAAGGCTCCAATCCTCGCATTTTTCTAGAGGATTAGGAGGTTAGTCTTGTTGAGAGCTTCAAGAAGGACCGCCACGGCCGGGTCGGCGTTGGGCGGAACTGGAACGGGCTGGAGGTCCAGGGAGGGCTGGTCTTCAACACGACCAGTGCGAGTGGGGAGGGAGATGCAGTAGCTCCATCTCTCAGATGATGGGCGTCTCCATTGAGGAAGGGCGTAGCTCCGTCGGCATCAGTTTTGCTGACGAGGAGAAAAGCGGGATTACGAGCATCAGGAATGCGATCTTGGCCTGCCATGATCGGAATCTTGGATAGAGAGTTATTTTGGTCTTTGATCTATAATGGATGTTAAGACGGGGATAACAGGTTTCCCACAGACGGCGCCACTGATCTTGAGAGCTGATCAGAACCTGAAGTGGGCCAAGAAAGACGTCTGTGATGTTGGGTGTGTGAGATGAGGAGGGGGTGTGCCTGCAAGGCACTCCGATGCTAAAGTAAGAATCGGGAGAGGAAAAAGGCAAGTACCAAAGTATGTGTTTCTTAGGATGGTTTTGAATACCCGACCCTCTCAAATGAGAGGATTTTTATAGTGCCCCCAGCGCGTGGCCAACGGTCCCTATTTTCGGGGCAGAATAACCGTTTCCTGAAGAATAGGTAACTGCCAGAAACTAGCTGTTAGGACGGGCAGAGGTGCCCGAAACTAGCCATTGCTACGGGCAAAGGTACAGTTTCGGGCACGAGCGTTGTGACTGTTTCTGGATGGTGGAGTTGTGCATAACGGGCAGGAAATGCGGGGAAGGAGCAGATGACCCTTGGTCATCCGACCATATTTTCCCGGTGGATGGGCATAAAGGTAAATGCTGCCCCACATTGGCTGGACATAGGCAATTGGGACATTCTGGGAGCAAAAGTTGAGTGGGCCATGTCTAATCATTGGTCCAGTCCGGAACAAATAATAAAGTGTGTTTTCTACTTGTTTATTTACATGATTTATTGTTTAAATGACTTATGTTTTTAAAGCGCGCTTATAACTTATTGTCAAAAATTATTATTGCTCTTAGAATGAATATGGACACTAGCACCAGTAATGAAGATATGTGCATTGCTGATAGTGCAACAACCCACACAATTCTCAAGAATAAAATATATTTCTATAATTTAGTGAATCGAAAGACTGATGTCAGTACTATATCTGGCACCTCAAAAATAATCGAAGGCTCCGGAAGAACCAATATGTTGTTACGTGGAGGAACAATATTGCACATTGTTAATACATTATATTCTCCCAAGTCTCATAGAAATTTATTAAGTTTTAAAGATATCCGCCTAAATGGATATCATATTGAAACATGAGATGATGGAGGAATTGGATATATTTGTATTACAAAACACAATTCGGACACAAAATGTGTAATGGAAAAGCTACCGGCTTTATCCTGTGGTTTGTACTGCCATTATATTAGTACAACTGAAGCACATACAACTGTAAACCAGAAGTTTACAAATAATGATAAATTTCTAATTTGGCATGATCGGTTGGGCCATCCCAGTTATATAATGATGCGAAAAATAATTTAAAATTCATGTGGTCATCAATTAATGAGTAGGGAAATTATTCAATCAAATAAGTTCTCATGCAGCTCTTGCTCGCAAGGGAAGTTGATAATTCGGCCATCACCAACAAAAATTGGAAATGAATCTATCAGTTTTTTAGAGCGTATACATGGTGATATTTGTGGGCCAATACACCCATCATGTGGACCATTTAGATATTTTATGGTTTTAATTGATGCATCAACTAGATGGTCACATGTATGTTTGTTATCAACTCGCAACCAGACGTTTGCGAGATTGCTAGCTCAGCTAATTTGAATAAGAGCTCATTTCCTCGATTATCCTGTCAAGAAAATACGTCTTGATAATGTTGCAGAATTTTCATCTCAAGCATTTAATGAGTATTGTATGTCTATTGGAATTGACATTGAACACCCAATAGCACATGTTCATACCCAAAATGGACTTGCAGAATCATTTATTAAACGAATAAAATTAATTGCAAGACCACTTATCATGAGATGCAAACTCCAAGTTTCTGCTTGGGGACATACAATCTTGCATGCTGCAACATTGATTCACATAAGGTCAACGAGTTACCACACATCTTCACCTTTACAATTAGTTTTTGGTAAAGAACCTAATATTTCTCATCTAAGAATTTTTGGATGTGCGATGTATGTTCCAATTTCTCTACCACAGCGTAATAAGATGGGTCTTCAAAGGAGAATGGGAATATATGTTGGATATGAATCTCCATCTATTGCAAAGTACCTTGAATCAACAACAGGTGATTTATTCACTGCTCGTTTTGCTGATTGTCATTTTGATGAATCAAATTTTCCAGCATTAGGGGGAGAGAATAAGAAGCTGGAAAAAGAGATCAGTTGGAATGAATTATCATTATCTCATCTTGATCCTCGAACAAAACAATGTGAACTAGAAGTTCAAAAGATAATTCAGCTGCAAAACTTAGCAAATCAATTACCAAATGCATTCAATGATCCAAAAGGTGTGACTAAATCATATATACTAGCTGCAAATGCTCCAATAAAAATTGATATCCCTGTTGGACAATCCAATGAGTCTCAACCACGCGTGAAGCGTGGCAGACCAATCGATTCCAAAGATAAAAATCCTTGAACAAGAAATGGAGCTAAGAATAAAGATGGCCCAAGTGAGGATATAGAAAATCTAAAAGAACCTTCAGACATAATAAACATTTCATCTCTAGAAGAGATTGATCGGGTACTGAAACTCATGAAAATAAAGAGATCTCGATAAATTATCTCCAAAATGGAATACAATGGAACCGAAACGAAGTCAACATTGATGATGTTTTTGCATGCAATATAGCGCTAAATGAGATAAATGGCAAAGAGGATCAGGAACCAACGTCTATAAAAATTTGTAGACAAAGTGAGGACTGGCCAAAATGGAAAGATGCAATTGAACCAGAATTAAACTCACTCTACAAAAGACAAGTTTTTAGACATGTAGTCCGAACACCTAAAGGTGTGAAGCCAGTTGGATACAAATGGGTTTTCGTACGAAAACGAAATGAAAAAAATGAAATTGTGAGATACAAAGCTAGACTTGTCGATCAAGGATTTTCGCAAAGACCTGGAATTGATTTTGATGAGACATATTCACCTGTAATGGATGCAAGCACTTTTCGATATCTAATAAGCCTTGTAGCACATGAAGGGCTTAATTTGCACATGATGGATGTTGTAACAACTTATTTGTATGGTTCACTTGATAGTGAAATTTACATGAAACTCCCTGAAGGGTTCAATATACCAGATGCACACAACTCCGAATCTCGAGAAAGCTACTCCATAAGATTGAACAAGTCTCTCTATGGGTTGAAACAATCTGGACGAATGTGGTATAATCGTCTCAGTAAATATTTTCTTAGAGAGGGATATACAAATAACTCCATTTGTCCTTGTATTTTTATAAAAAGATCAGGAAAGGAATTTGCAATAATAGTTGTCTATGTGGATGACATAAATATTATTGGAACTCCTGAAGAGCTTCCAAAAGCTATGAATTGTTTAAAGAAAGAGTTTGAGATGAAGGACTTAGGAAAGACAAAATTATGTCTAGGTTTGCAAATTGAACATTTGGACAAAGGAATATTTGTACATCAAGAAGGCTATATAAAAAAGGTGTTAAAACGCTTCTATATGGACAAATGTCACCCATTGTCTACTCCAATGGTTGTTAGATTATTAGATGTGGAGAAAGATCCTTTCAGACATCGAGAAAAGGATGAGGAATTGCTTGGTCCTGAAGTACCATATCTCAGTGTAATTGGAGCACTAATGTACCTTGCTAATTATACACGTCCTGATATATCATTTGTTGTCAACCTATTAGCAAGATATAATTCTTCACCTACACAAAGACATTTGAACGGAGTCAAATATATACTCCGTTACCTTAGAGGTACAATAGACATGGGTTTGTTTTATAGCAAAATATCTAGATTTGAATTAACAGGTTATGCAGATGCAGGTTACTTGTCAGATCCTCATAATGGTAGATCATAAACAGGTTATTTGTTTACATGTGGGGGTACAGCTATTTCATGGAGATCAGTTAAACAAACCATAGCAGCAACATCATCTAATCATGTAGAACTTTTAGCATTACATGAGGCAAGTTGAGAATGCGTTTAGTTGAGATCATTAATTCAGCACATCCAAAATACTTGTGGTTTATCTTCTGAGACATTAAACACAACGACCATATATGAAGATAATATTGCATGCATCGCTCAATTGAAAGATGGTTACATTAAAGGAGACCGAACAAAACACATTTCTCCAAAGTTCTTTTTTACTCATGATCTTCAAAAGAATAGTGATATAAGCATCCAACAAATTTGTTCATGTGATAATCTTACAGACCTTTTCACAAAGTCACTCCCAAGTAGAATTTTTAATCAACTAGTACAAAAGATTGGTCTTTATCGAATAAATGATCGTTCAGCTGAGGGGGAGAAATGAAAGGATATTGTACTCTTTTTCCTTCACTAGATTTTTTTCCACTGGGTTTTTTCTAGTAAGGTTTTAACGAGGCATGTCCTCAATGGACATCCAATGGGGAGTGTTATGAATAAAGATAAAAGTGGATGTCCATTCTTTTTTTTTTTCATCTTCCTATTCCCTATTAAGAGCTGTGACTTTTCATCTCCCTTAGGTCCTATAAATAAGGTTCATATTGCAATATAAAGTGTAGTACATTTTAAACAAGATAATATAAGATTACTTTCTCTCTTCTCTTTCTCTCTTTGATTTCTATATTGTTTTGTTTAGTTTCATAACAAATAATAATAATAATAATAATAACATGATATTTATCTATAACCATATATAAAGAGGATAAAAATTTTTGGAGTGGCCTATTTTTTTCTAAAATTGTCCTTCATCTTTTTTTTAAAATAAAAAATAGTTTAATTTAAAAACTTGAGTGGTTGGTAACTTTTGTTGGTTCCTAATTGAAAAGTTAACTTCCATCTCTCATAAAAAAATCTCACACCTATAACTTCCATTAAAGTGGTGACACAAGTTAAAAATCTTCTTCTATTTCATTTTATAAATAGCATCTCTTTCTCAATGAAAATACTGTTTTTTAAACCTTTTTCTTCTATAATATTTTCATTTATTCCATTTTGATTAGTGATTTTTTTTTGTATTCTTGAAGAGATTGAAGTTTATTTCCGGTCAAGATTACGCTCACCCCGGCCAAAGAAATCATTCTCATTATGGCTGAAAATTAATTGTTGTTATATTATTTTTTTAAATTGTTTTTGTAGTAATTATTTTTGTAACCGAGTTTTTTTTATGGATTTTAATGTTTATGAAATATTCCTTTTTGTCAAAGCAAAGTTATTGACTATGGAGTAAGAAAAGATCATGTGACACTTGATGACATTTTATATCCTAAAACATGGTAAAATGCAAGCATTCAATGCAACCACAATTGGTAAGAGTGGTTTTAACTATTTTTTTTCTAAAAATTATATCTTACTATTGTTGGAAAAAATTAAAAAAAAAACTTTTTGTTTTTGTTATTATTATGTTTTATTTCTTAATGTTTGCGAGTATAAACACATCATATAATGTGTAAGTATGTAATAATTATTTCCTCACCACTACTTTTTGAAATGGTGTGGTTTTTAATGGTGTTAGTTCTTTCTTTTTAAACTTTTTATTTCTATCTTACTTTTGGTTTGCTATTGTAATTATCAATTTGTGGTAATTTAATTTTGTTTTCGTTGAATTTTTCAATAAGCACGCACGTCAAAATATAAATGAATAAAAAATTCTATAAATTATCAACATCTCATTTCTTCTCTTTTTTAGATATACATTTCGTTTTTTAGATCCAACATCTCATTTATTTTCTATTTCCTTTTTGAAATATTATGGATGATTTTAACGGAAGGTTGTACTATGGCGATATAGAATAAAAGTTTTTTAAAAAAATTTCACAAACTTAATTGAAAGGTTGTAATTGTTAATATATAGATTAGTTTCATCTTTTAATCTCAGCCATACACTTGTAAACTAGTTAGTTAGATAGATTACTTGGCTGTTATTCATTGCTGTATATAAAGGATATTGTACAGTTCTTCAATCATTGAATAGAATTCTTCTTCTTCTCACAAGCTATTTTCACTTAACAATGCTTGTAGTTTTCATTGTGGTATTCACAGAGCTTCACCACTGTTACCTTAACATGGTATCAGAGCTATCAAAGCTCTGGTAGCCATTGTTGTCCTTTATCTTCTCCTTCTGCAACTGCTATCTTCTTCCTCAGTGCAGAATTTCACCTTCCACCTTTCGCGCATTGTCTTTCTTTCTCCTTCTGTCAATCTTGTTTTCTTCTGTTCTTGAATTTTTACCTACATCAATGGCTTACCAGAACTACCACGATTTCTCCACGAATTCCACAAATCCTTACTACCTACATCCAAACAAAAATCCAGCACTCATCCTTGTAACCCCCTTACTTGATGATAAGAACTATCATGCTTGGTCGCGTTCGATGCACATTGCCCTCATCTCCAAGAACAAAGAAAAGTTTGTTGACGGAACCCTCACAAATCCTCTAGTTGCAGATCCTCTATACGCACCATGGGTTAGATTAACACTATGGTTCTTGCGTGGCTTCATCGTTCTATTTCAGAGTCTATTGCAAAGTCCGTTTTGTGGATCGATAGCGCAGCTGGTGTTTGGAAGAACCTGCAAACTCTTCAAAAGGGAAAGTATCAAATTCATCAGGTGCAAAAGGTCACAATAGGATTTGTACTCATTGTGGGAGAACAAACCACACTATTGAGACTTGCTTCAAGAAACACGGGTATCCACCAGGTTTTAAAGGAAAAGAAAGAACACAAAGTGCTGGTGCCAATTCTCAATCCACTGCTGCAATTCAAACCAACCCTGATGTCCCTACCTCAAGTTCAGCTGCATCTTCTTTTGGATTCACACAAGAACAGTACAACAGCATCATAGAGATCCTACAACAGTCAAAACTGAACACTCAAGCCAATTCCATCTCTATCTCTCCCTTTGTAATGAACTCTCATTCAACCACCCAAAATGGTAAGAATGCATATTTATGGATTTTGGATACAGGTGCAACAGATCATATTGCATTTGATAAATCATCCTTCGTTAATTGTAAGAATATCATCCCAATTCATGTAAATTTACCTGATGGCTCATCCATTACTGCATCCATGTCTGGTAGTGTCATTATATCTGGCTCCTTAACCTTGCATAATGTTTTGTATATTCCAAAATTCCATGTCAACCTAATTTCCATTGCTAAGCTTGTTAGTAGTAATGACTGTTCTGTGCAATTTGATACTGATACTTGTCAAATCCTGCAGAAGCTTTCCAAGACAATGATTGGTACAGCTAAGCTGCACAGAGGATTATATGTTCTTGATTCTACATGTCAAACTTCTGCTTATAGTTCTACTGTTTCCAATACTTGTAATCTTTGGCATTTTAGGCTTGGCCACATTTCTAATACTGGTTTAAAGGTTGTTGCCAACATGTTTCCCTTTATACCCTATACAAATAATAGAAATCCTTGTGATTCTTGTCAATTTGGCAAACAAAAGAAGTTACCTTTTACTCATAGTAAAACAAAATCTAATTTTCCTTTTGAACTTTTACATGCTGATGTTTGGGGCCCATTTTCCACTATTTCTTTTCTAGGTCATAAATACTTCTTGACAATAGTTGATGACTATAGTAGGTTTACTTGGGTTGTTTTTCTGAAAACTAAAGATCAAGTTAAAAACAATATCATAAATTTTGTAGCCTACATTGAAAATCAGTTCCAATCATCCTTAAAATGCCTTAGAACTGACAATGGTAGTGAATTTCTCCCACTTTCTGAATTTCTTCTTTCAAAAGGTATTAGACATCATAGAACTTGTGTTGAAACACCCCAACAAAATGGGGTGGTTGAGAGAAAACATCAGCACAGACTAAATGTGGCTAGGACAATCTATTTTCATTCCAATACCCCCCTTTCCATGTGGAATTTTTGTGTGCAGCATGCCATTCATCTGATAAATAGACTACCTTCCCCTTTGTTAAATTCAAAATGTCCCTATGAGCTCTTATTCTCTCAACCTCCATCTCTAATCCATTTGAAAGTTTTTGGCTGTTTATGTTATGCCACAACCCTACAAGCCTATAGAACCAAGTTTTCCCCTAGAGCCAGGAAATGTGTTTTCCTTGGATACAAAGATGGAACAAAAGGATACATCTTATATGACCTAGAAAATCATAACACTTTTATCTCTAGAAATGTTGTGTTCTATGAAGAAACTTTTCCCTTCAAACCTAACCAGACTAATACTCCACAGCCACATCAAACACAATTTAACTCCCAAACAAATCTTCCTCTTGATGATATTCCCATTTTACCTAGGTCTGCTACTACCACTGACCTATCTCATAATTCCCTTGATGATCCTGTCACTACTTCTCAGAATAGTGACAATATTAATTTTTTTCAAGAAACAGTCACATCATCCTTACCCTCAAATCATACCAACTTGCACAGTCCTATACATACACCTGCCAGCTCTCAGAATACCTCACCCAATGCCATTACTAGTCCCAACCATTCCTATCTCAATTTTGATATTGAGAGTACTAGCCAGTCTGTCAATAACAGTCCTGCAAACAATAACCTGCATACCTCATCTTTACCCACCAGTCCAACACCCAACCTCCCTATTGCTGAACCAAATTCCAATACTCCTTCCCTTGTAACCATTGAACCTACCAGGCAATCTAGTCGTATCTCTCATCCTCCCAGCTACTTAGCTGACTACCATTGTTACTCTGCAGTAAATAAATCACATTCAATGCATTCTCATAATCATAACATAGCATACCCTTTATCTTCAGTTCTATCATATGATAAGTGCAATTCTTCATACAAACATTTCTGTTATGCTATTTCCTCTAACTTTAAACCAAAAACATTTAACCAAGCCATTCAGTTTGACTGTTGGAAGAGTGTTATGAATGCTGAATTACTTGCTCTTGCTGAGAATCACACTTGGGATGTTGTTGAACTTCCCCCTGGTAAGAAACCTATTGGATGCAGATGGGTCTATAAGATCAAGTATAAGGCAGATGGTTCTATTGAAAGGTATAAGGCTAGGTTGGTGGCCAAAGGGTATACTCAAATGGAGGGTATTGATTATTTTGACACTTTTCCCCCTGTTGCAAAAATCACAACAGTTAGAGTTTTATTATCTCTTGCAGCTGTCAAAGGATGGCATTTGGAACAACTTTATATCAACAATGCTTTTCTACATAGGGATCTACAAGAAGAAGTCTATATGCAAACTCCCCCTGGGCTATCTACTACATCTCCAACTCAAGTTTGTAAGCTCCACAAGTCACTTTATGGTTTGAAATAAGCCAGTCGCCAGTGGTACTCCAAACTCTCCTCTTTTTTAATTTCCATTAGGTACTCTCAGTCAAAAGCTGACTATTCTCTATATGTCAAATCTACATCTCTTTCTTTTACTGCATTGCTGGTTTATGTTGATGATATAGTACTAGCAGGAGATTCTTTGGTTGAGATACAATCTGTGAAGCAGCTTTTAGATCATACCTTTAAGATAAAGGACTTAGTTCAACTAAGATATTTTCTTGGTTTTGAGATTGCTAGGTCCAATGAAGGTATATTCTTTAACCAAAGGAAGTATACATTGGATTTGTTAGAAGATAGTGGTTTACTTGCATCTAAACCATCTGCTGTTCCCTTTGATCCAAATGTAAAACTATTTGCCACTGAAGTTCAACCTTTAGAAGATCCCACTTGTTTTAGAAGGTTGATTGATAGACTCATTTATTTAACACACTCCAGGCCAGACATTGCCTATGCTGTCCAGCACCTGAGCCAATACATATCTAAACCTTTATTGCCCCACTATCAGGCTGCTACAAGAGTGTTGCGATATCTCAAAGCCATACCTGCCAAGGGCCTGCTATTTTCCTCTTCTAGTGAACTCAAACTATTTGCTTTTGCAGATTCTGACTGGGCTCGTTGTCCAGATACAAGAAGGTCGATTACAGGTTATTGTGTGATGCTTGGCTCCTCTTTATTATGTTGCAAATCAAAGAAACAACTAACTGTTTCCAGATCTTCCACCGAAGCTGAGTATCGTGCCTTGGCATCCTTAACATGTGAAGTGCAATGGTTAAAGTATCTTTTTGATGACTTTTAGATAAAGTTTTCCCAGCCAGCTTCTGTTTTTTGTGATAGCAAATCAGCTATCTATCTTGCTCATAATCCGACTTTCCATGAGCGAAGCAAACACATTGAACTCGATTGCCATGTGGTCAGAGAAAAGCTACAATCCAAGTTAATTCATCTGCTTCCTGTCCCTACTACATCACAGCTGGCTGATGCCTTTACCAAGCCACTCCACTCACCATCATTGTCTAGCATCTTGTCCAAGTTAGGACTCTTCAACATTCACAGTCCAACTTGAGGGGGGATGTTAATATATAGATTAGTTTCATCTTTTAATCTCAGCCATACACTTGTAAACTATTTAGTTAGATAGATTACTTGGCTGTTATTCATTGTTGTATATAAAGGATATTATACAGTTCTTCAATCATTGAATAGAATTCTTCTTCTTCTCACAAGCTATTTTCACTTAACAATGCTTGTAGTTTTCATTGTGGTATTCACAGAGTTTCACCACTGTTACCTTAACAGTAATATACAATATAGAATGAAATCTTTTTGAAAATCTTTCACGTAATTGGTACACAATATTATGATATTTCACGTAATTGGTACTATATAAAAAGAAGATGCATCCTTTTGGGATGACCTATTTCATTTTCATATTTACCCTTTAACTATTATTAAAATCTCATGAGTTATTTAACAAAACCAATCACACATATTTTAAATGATAACCGTTTAATATAACTTCTCACTCAATATAACTTCTCACACTCCTAACACAATTTTTTTCTTCTATTTTTTAGTGTATGTCATATAAGTTAACATGAATTTTCTTTTTGATCCATTAATCTAGCATAAAGAAAAGGTTAACTAGACCATTTGTATTGATCTTATAGACTTTCATTGCTATCGTAATCAAGAAGAAACAAACACGGTGCTCATGATTGCCATCAAATATTTTTTGTGGTCTTTTTTCTTTCGATTTTAATTTCTTTTGATTTCAGTGAAATAATGAATTATGTTATACATTTTCTTATTTTGATTTAAGTATTAAGAGTGAATAATAAATTTTCAATTTGTTTTTATTTGTGCTTATTGATGTGTCTGTATATATCTAACCAGTTGTATGCCAGAATCGAAGAAAAAAATTTAGGCAAGTGTTTATTATTGTTACCACGTGCATGAAGGTTGTTTATATTATTTTGTTAAAAATAAACAATTTTGAATTCAATTGTAGGATGATCGAGGAATTCGGACAATGTTTACAATAACATATCACTATTAGTAATTTTTATGGAAAACTTATTTCTCTGTTTTTTCATTGGTGCTAATTATTATTTTTATGATTGTTTCTCAGACTCCAATTGAATAGATTGAAGAGGGTCAACAGATTAAAGTTATTCATAAGTATCATATATTTATTTTGTTTACATCATGTTCTTTTGCAGGACTAGATTGTATTTAAGTTTTCAGTACAAATGATTTTTTTCCTTAATTCAATAATACTCCATCCTAATTTAATTAGATAAATAATTTAATTTAAAATCAAAATTAAGGAAAAATAATATTTTATAATTTTTGTGTGTGCACATATAAATATGAAAATGTATATCATAAAATTCATTAAATCAAAAATTAAAATCAAAATCAAAATTAAATATAAAATAATTTATTTAATTTAAAAAATTAAAATGCTAATAAAAAGGTGTAAGTTTTTAAAGAGAAATGTGGTAATCCAGCTGTAAAATTACTAGAGTTGATTTTTTCAATTTTTTATAAACCTCTCTCTCTCTCTCAAAGTTTAACCGCATAAAAAAACCATTTTAAATTGATAAGTTCTATTAATATTGGTAGCAACTTATAAAAACATGTTCATTGATATTTTATAATTTAGTGTGTGTGAAAGGTTAATTAAGAAAACAATATTCTTCATCTCTCTTTTAATTTGTTATTCTTTTGTTTTTTGTTTATATTTTTTTTTACAGGAATCATTGACTCAGATTGAAAGAAAAGAGATCATTGATCCTTGCACGCTACAGAAGAGATGAACCGTTATCTCAAGAAATGTAAATAAGAATAAAAAATGGATGACTTTCTTACTGTTAGTGGCAAAGATCAAGTTTGTCTGCCTATTGTTAAGTTTCAGTGTCGGTAAAGGAACCGAGCAACAACGATGCAAAAAACAAGAACATGAAAGGTTGTCATGTTTTTTTTCTTTCTCTATAAAGACCAATACCTATAATTTTGCCTTTAATGCTACTTCTTTGTTGGATATGTTTGAGTATTTTTCACTTTTATTTATGAATTTGTGATATAGTTTGACATTTACTTTCTTCAGTTTAATTTTTAAGGAGAAAATGTTATAAAAGAGTTGTATAGACTGTTGCTATATTTTTCAATAATATTCTTCAAAACTTTTTCTATTTTATGATGTCCTAAAAGGTGTTTTTATTTTAGGTTTTTTTCCTTACATTTATATCCCTCCGTCTATAAAGCCCATTTGGTGTAGAAGCAACATTGATTTGATCAGGTTGTCGCCAACTTAAGTGATATCACCAATGTAACACCCCCAGTTTAATACCCCCAATAAATAAAGCGATAAATAAAATTCAAAATTTCATCAGAGTATATTTAAAATATTCACGGCATAGACTGAGGAGTCACATCAATTGAAATAAATACACATACGCCTGCTCATAAAGATATGCAACAATTCAGGTAGCACATAACAAAGGAACTTAGTTCCTAACACCCACAATTCAGATACAGAATAAAAGCGGAAAATCTGTACTGAAATCTCCACTATATATACATCACATAAAAAGTTTGTCTGTAATACACAACATCATACATGTACAAACCACAAGATACATATACATCACACAAAATAATCACACTCGATCTCCCCGACTACCCGGTGCTACATATCAGAGCCGACCGACAAAAGAATGAAGACCTAAGTTTCACAAAAAGACCTCCAGCATCTAATCTGCAATGCCTCATAGAGCATTAAAAACAGCAGAAGGGTGAGAAACACAATCATAATATAATTGCATACAATTATATAATAACACGGAATTACACATATAAAATATTCTCACCACAACTTATACCAGAATTCAATCACAAAACGACACAGTGTATATTTCATATATCCATCACCAAGGCATATCAACCATGCACACTACAAATATCACCAACACATATATACATATATTAACTCATCAATTTCATCCACAATTCCACACACAATCAATCCATTCATGATTTATACAAATGCACAGAGACCGACACAACGACTCTATGCAATGCATATGCGGTACCATCCATCCATCATTCTCAACACTAGTTCACTCAGGAACTATTGGAATCATCGCTTGTTACTTAGTGTAACTCCCCGTCGGGCAAACGATGTTCCCCGTCACTTTATGTCCTCTTTGTATAAGGCTCACGACGTTTATGGATTGCTTTAGGTCCTCTTTGTATAAGGCTCACAATCCGATCGCTTTAGGTCCTCTTTGTATAAGGCTTACGATCGTCTATAATCATCGCTTTAGGTCCTCTTTGTATAAGGCTCACGATGTTACAGCGGATTCCCTCTGGAACCGTTTCGTCGCTCACACCCACTAGGGCACACGACATCACCAACATGCATATCATGATGCTTGGCATACAATGACTCATGAAATTCAAATGCACACATATAAACATCCATAATCATGCATATATCATCAAATACAACACATTGCATTTAGTAGCCCTTAGGTCACAAACCATCATCACAACATCTTATCACATGCATTTCCATCACACAACAGCACACAAGTCATACAACATTCATTTCAACAGCATATTGCATAATACACATCAGCTACACACACTTACAATGGTACAAGTTGACAAAACGACACCATTCCAATTCCTGACATAATTAAATCGGCCATTAGTCTCAAAATTGATAATATAAGAAAAAACATGTCAAAAGCTTTCCAACGCACCAAACCGCACCTCAAACCGGCTCACGGATCAAAAGTTATAAAGAAAATAAATTGGGAAAAGCTGTCATGTTCGCAATACGAAGCTTCTAGCGAGTCCTTCGCTTCCTTATTCGTAATGCTAATGTCCCAGCGAACCAAGTCAGAAGGGAAAATAGCCTAAAAATTCCTAACATTCACAGTGCGAACTCCCAGCGAATCTTCGCTTCCCCCTTCGCAGTGCGAGTCTGCCAGCGAACAGTGGCAGAAAGAAAACAACACAAAACAACACAAAGTTCGCAGTGCGAGTCTCTGGCGAATGCTCGCCCTCACCTTCGCAGTGCGAATAGCCAGCGAATGCTCGTTTTCCCCTTCGCTAGGGGATTCGCAATGCGAACCTGCAAATTCAGCAAAACCCAGCAGCGCTGTTACACAACCCAAAACCATATTTTCCCCACCAAAACACTTCCAAACCAACATATAGCAATCAGAACATAACCCAATCAGGGTAACAAGTATTCTACAACATTTACACCGATTTTCAACCGCAAAAACATCGATTTCTCTCTTTCGACCTAGAATTCGAAAAGCTATGAAACACAACAAATAATCCAATACACACATACATAATCATACACAAGCATAGTATAATCGAGTTTCGCACCCTTACCCGATTTAATCGTGTTTAGAAAAGTCGGTTGATCGATTCCTAGATTTCCAAGTTTCCTCTCTTTTCTTCTCTTCTTTTCTTTCTTCCACTTTTTCTTCTTCTCTTTTTCTTTCCTTTCTATTTTCTCTCTTTCTATTTCTATTAACTTAAGAAAAATTAAAGTGAAATGACCAAAACACCCCTACACTCAAATATTTCGCAAACGCTCCCAAAACACGATAAAATATAATCTCGATGAAAAATAACATATTTTCAAATAAAAGTCAAAAATAAAATAATATAATAATAAAATAATCAAAACGACTCGATTAAATAAAAAATAACTAAAACTAGGGCGTTACAACTCTCCCCCACTTAGAAATTTTCGTCCTCGAAAATATTACCTGAGACGAACAACTCTGGATACGACTCCCGCATCCGACTCTCCAACTCCCAAGTCAAATTGCCCTCAGCAGCGCCTCCCCACGTTACTTTCACAAGTGCAATATCCTTGCCTCTTAACTGCTTCAACTCGCGATCCAAAATCCTCACTGGTAATGCCTCAACCGTAAGGTTCTCCCTTACCTCAACTTCATCCATCGGAATCACATGCGACGGATCCGGAACATACTTCCGAAGCTGTGAAACATGGAACACATCGTGCAAATTCGAAAGACTCGGCGGCAACGCTACCCTATAAGCCGCAGCACCCACTCTCATGGATATCTGGTAAGGACCAATAATCGAGAAGTAAGCTTCTTCGACTTCAATGCACGAGCCACACCCGTTACCGGCGTAACTCTCAAAAATACATGATCGCCCTCTTGAAACTCAAGATATTTCCTTCTTCGATCATGATAACTCTTTTGCCTACTCTGAGAAGCCTTCATTTTCTCACGAATAAGTTTCACCTTGTCTGTAGTCTGTTGAATCAATTCTGGTCCAACCACCGAACTCTCACCAGATTCGTGCCAACACAACGGTGTTCGGCATCTTCGTCCATACAACACTTCAAAAGGTGTCATTCCAATACTCGAATGGAAACTATTATTATACGTGAATTCAATCAACGCAAGATAACTATCCCAAGCACCACCTTGCTCAACAACACAAGCTCGCAACAAGTCTTCCAACGACTGAATCGTTCTCTCGGTCTGTCTATCCGTCTGCGGATGATAAGCAGAACTCAACCTCAACTTGGATCCTAAATCCTTTTGCAAACTTTCCCAAAATCTCGAGGTAAACCTCGGATCTCGATTCGAAACAATACTCAACAGAACACCATGTAATTTCACAATCACACTGATATAAATCTCAGCTAACCTCTCCAAGGAAAAACTGATATCAATCGGAATGAAATACGCCGATTTAGTCAGTCTGTCCACAACCACCCAAATAGCATTATGTCCCCTCAGTGTATTCGGCAACCCTGTTAGAAAATCCATAGAAATGTTATCCCATTTTCACTCAGGAATATCCAACGGATGCAACAAACCACTAGGCTTCAGATGTTCCACCTTCGACTTTTGGCACGTCAAACACGCATATACAAACTGAGCCACATCTCGCTTCAATCCAGACCACCAGAAAATCTTCTTCAAATCTTGGTACATCTTATTAGCTCCTGGATGTATACTTAAATTACTCTGGTGTCCTTCCTCCAAAATCATCCTTTTCAACTCCGCATCATCAGGAATACAAATTCTACCTCGGAACCTCAAAACACCTTTATCGTCCACTTTAAAGTCCTTATTTTCACTCTTAACTCCAACCGTCATCAAATCCACAAATTTCACATCCAACTTCTGTTTCTCGCTTACGGTCAACAGAAACTCATTAGTAACCTTTAGCATACCCAGCCTCACGCTGTCGGATGTCAATTCACACACCAAACTCAAATCTCTAAACGATTCCAAAAGTTCCCACTCCTTAACCATCAAAGCAGACATATGCAACGATTTCCGGCTTAACGCATCGGCTACCACATTAGCTTTACCAGGATGGTAATTCAAGACAAAGTCATAGTCCTTCAAAAATTCCAACCATCTACGTTGCCTCATATTCAACTCTTTCTGATCAAACAAGTATTTCAAACTCTTATGATCACTAGAGACTTCGAATCTTGCACCGTATAGATAATGCCTCCAAATCTTCAACACAAAAACCACAGCCGCTAATTCCAGATCATGAGTGGGATAATTTTTCTCATGCACCCTCAATTGCCTCGAAGCATAAGCCACGACCTTACCTTCTTGCATCAACACACCACCTAGACCAATCAAAGACGCATCACAATACACCATAAACGGTTCAGTAGGATTCGGCAAGATCAAAATCGGAGCTGTCGTCAATCTTCTCTTCAGCTCATTATAACTTTCCTCACACCGAATATCCCAAATGAACGCTTGACCTTTGCAAGTCAACTGGGTCAAAGGAAGTGCTAACTTAGAAAAACCTTCAATGAACCTTCGATAATATCCGGCTAAACCCAAAAAGCTTCTAATTTCAGTAACAGATCTAGGAGCCTCCCATTGTAGAACTGCTTCAACTTTAGATGGATCCACAGCAATACCATTACCTGAAATCACGTGCCCAAGAAAACTCACTTCTGACAACCAGAACTCACACTTAGACAATTTAGCAAAAAGTCTCCTTTCCTTCAAAATTTGCAACACAACATGCAAATGCTCCTCGTGCTCCTCCTGGGACTTAGAATAAATTAATATGTCATCAATGAACACAACAACAAATCGATCCAAATGCTCGTGGAAAATACGATTCATGTACTCCATAAACACACCTGGCGCATTAGAAACCCCGAACGGCATCACAGAATATTCATAATGACCGTATCGTGTCCTAAAAGCCGTCTTCTAAATATCTTCCTCTTTCACCCTAATCTGATGATAACCTGATCTCAAATCAATCTTACTAAACACACAAGCACCTACCAACTGGTCCATCAAATCATCAATTCTCAGAAGAGGATACTTATTCTTAATTGTCACCTTATTCAACTGGCGATAATCAATACACAATCGCATACTCCCATCTTTCTTTTTCACCAATAAAACTGGAGCACCCCAAGGCGACACGCTCGGTCTCACAAACCTCTTTTCCAACAATTCGTTCAACTGCTTCTTTAACTCAACCAACTCAGATGCCGACATTTGATATGGTGCCATCGATACAGGTCTAGTACCAGGAACTAGATCTATAGAAAACTCCACCTCTCTCTCTGGCAGCAAGTCTAAAATATCCTCAGGAAACACTTCCGGAAAATCACACACAATAGGAAACACATCAAGTGAAACTTGACTATCCACCGTTAACGATGCAAACAACCCAAACAACTGAGCTTCGTCCGCCAAAAGTTTCTTCAACTCTTTGGTAGATAAGAAACTCTACTCTTCGTCTTCTTCAAGAGAAGGAAATCTTACCAGCTTATGATAACAATCAATATGAACCCGATTAAACTGTAACCAATTCATACCCAGAACCACATCTAAACCCTCCAACGGCAAACACACCAAATCCATCTCAAAGTCTTTACCATAAATGGTCAAAGGACAACTTAAACAAACCAAAGAAGTAGTGACTGACCCCATTGCTGGAGTATCAATAACCATCTCACCACCCATCGAAGACAACAAAAGATTCAAACGCTTCGCGCACTCAGACGAAATAAACGAATGAGTCACTCCGGTATCAATAATAGCAACTAAAGGCGTACTATTAATAAAACAAGTACCTCTGATCAGACGGTCTGCACTTGTAGTCTGAGTTCCCGCCAAGGCAAAAACTTTCCCACCAGTTGGAGCTTTCTTTGGTTTCAGACACTTTGTACTAATATGACCAGGTTCACCACAGTTGAAACACGTCACCACATTCTTCCTTGCACAATCAGCTGTGACATGTCCTAAACCTCCACAATTAGAACACTTTCTCATATCCTTCCTACATTCGAACTGCCAATGTCCTAAATCACCACACCTAAAACATCTCGGAGGATTAGACATACCTCCCCCACTTGGTCTTTTCTCAAAATTACCTCTTTGCTTACCCTTATCAACTGGTGTCACATAAGGACCACTACGAAATTGTTGCTTCCCTTTCCTCTCGCTCACACTCTTATAGTGAGTAGAACGAGCTTTACTATCTTCCTCATAAATCCTACAACAATCCACCAAATCAGAAAACCTCCTAATCCTTTAGTAACTGATTGCCTGCTTTATCTCAGGACGCAATCCGTTCTCAAACTTCACACACTTAGAAAATTCCGCAGTCGCTTCAGCATAATGTGGATAAAATTGCACAAGCTCCACAAACTTAGCAGTATAGTCAACAACAGACATACTACCTTGTTTCAACTCCAAGAACTCAATCACTTTCTTTCCTCTTACATCTTCAGGAAAATACTTCCTCAGAAACTCAATGCTAAACACAGTCCAAGTGATCTCCTCCTCTGCAGCTTCCAACACATGACGTGTACTAACCCACCAATCATCAGCTTCTTCCAGCAACATGTGAGTACCCAGTCTCACCTTCTGATCCTCAGCACAATCCATCACTCGGAAGATTCTTTCAATCTCCTTAAGCCAAATCTGAGCACCATCAGGATCATATCTTCCTTTGAAGATAGGCGATTTGTTCTTCCTGGACTCATCATTACCGGCAGCATTAGGTGCACCCTGCACAGCCCGAACCATAGCTTGCATAGCAGCAGCCAAAGTAGCATCATTCCTACCAGCCATATTCTGTTCATTTCCAATAACAGCAACTATGGTTAAGCAAACAGCTCATTCAAACACAAACACCGACAAGGACTGACACAAACTGACACGGACTGGCTCTGATACAAATTAATGTAACACCCTCAATCTAATACCCCCAATAAATAAAGCGATAAATAAAATTCAAAATTTCATCAGAGTATATTTAAAACATTCACGGCATAGACTGAGGAGTCACATCAATTGAAATAAATACACATACGCCTGCTCATAAAGATATGCAACAATTCAGGTAGCACATAACAAAGGAACTTAGTTCCTAACACCCACAATTCAGATACAGAATAAAAGCGGAAAATCTGTACTGAAATCTCCACTATATATATATATATATATATCACATAAAAAGTTTGTCTGTAATACACAACATCATACATGTACAAACCACAAGATACATATACATCACACAAAATAATCACACTCGATCTCCCCGACTACCCGGTGCTACATATCAGAGCCGACCGACAAAAGAATGAAGACCTAAGCTTCACAAAAAGACCTCCAGCATCTAATCTGCAATGCCTCATAGAGCATTAAAAACAGCAGAAGGGTGAGAAACACAATCATAATATAATTGCATACAATTATATAATAACACGAAATTACACATATAAAATATTCTCACCACAACTTATACCAGAATTCAATCACAAAACGACACAGTGTATATTTCATGTATTCATCACCAAGGCATATCAACCATGCACACTACAAATATCACCAACACATATATACATATATTAACTCATCGATTTCATCCACAATTCCACACACAATCAATCCATTCATGATTTAAGCAAATGCACAGAGACCGACACAACGACTCTATGCAATGCATATGCGGTACCATCCATCCATTATTCTCAACACTAGTTCACTCAGGAACTATTGGAATCATCGCTTGTTACTTAGTGTAACTCCCCGTCGGGAAAACGATGTTCCCCGTCGCTTTAGGTCTTCTTTGTATAAGGCTCACAACGTTTATGGATTGCTTTAGGTCCTCTTTGTATAAGGCTCACAATCCGATCGCTTTAGGTCCTCTTTGTATAAGGCTCGCGATCGTCTATAATCATCGCTTTAGGTCCTCTTTGTATAAGGCTCACGATATTACAGCGGATTCCCTCTGGAACCGTTTCGTCGCTCACACCCACTAGGGCACACGACACCACCAACATGTATATCATGATGTTTGGCATACAATGACTCATGACATTCAAATGCACACATATACACATCCATAATCATGCATATATCATCAAATACAACACATTGCATTTACTAGACCTTAGGTCACAAACCATCATCACAACATCTTATTACATGCATTTCCATCACACAACAGCACACAAGTCATACAACATTCATATCAACAGCATATTGCATAATACACATCAGCTACACACACTTACAATGGTACAAGTTGACAAAACGACACCATTCCAATTCCTGACATAATTAAATCGGCCACTAGTCTCAAAACCAATAATATAAGAAAGAACATGTCAAAAGCTTTCCAACGCACCAAACCGCACCTCAAACCGGCTCACGGATCAAAAGTTATAAAGAAAACAAATTGGGAAAAGCTATCATGTTCGCAATGCGAAGCTCCTAGCGAGTCCTTCGCTTCCTCATTCGCAGTACGAATGTCCCAGCGAACCAAGTCAGAAGGGAAAATAACCTAAAAATTCCTAACGTTCGCAGTGCGAACTCCCAGCGAATCTTCGCTTCCCCCTTCGCAGTGTGAGTCTGCCAGCGAACAGTGGCAGAAAGAAAACAATACAAAACAACACAAAATTCGCAGTGCGAGTCTCTGGCGAATGCTCGCCCTCACCTTCGCAGTGCGAATAGCCAGCGAATGCTCGCTTTCCCCTTCGCTAGGGGATTCGCAGTGCGAACCTGCGAATTCAGCAAAACCCAGCAGCGCTGTTACACAACCCAAAACCATATTTTTCCCACCAAAACACTTCCAAACCAACACATAGCAATCAGAACATAACCCAATCAGGGTAACAAGTATTCTACAATATTTACACCGATTTTCAACCGCGAAAACATCGATTTCTCTCTTCCGACCTAGAATTCGAAAAGCTATGAAACACAACAAACAATCCAATACACACATACATAATCATACACAAGCATAGTATAATCGAGTTTCGCACCCTTACCCGATTTAATCGTGTTTAGAAAAGTCGGTTGATCGATTCCTAGATTTCCAAGTTTTCTCTCTTTTCTTCTCTTCTTTTCTTTCTTCCACTTTTTCTTCTTCTCTTTTTCTTTCCTTTCTATTTTCTCTCTTTCTATTTCTATTAACTTAAGAAAAATTAAAGTGAGATGACCAAAATACCCCTACACTCAAATATCTCGCAAACGCTCCCAAAACGCGATAAAATATAATCTCGGTGAAAAATAACATATTTTCAAATAAAAGTCAAAAATAAAATAATATAATAATAAAATAATCAAAACGACTCGATTAAATAAAAAATAACTAAAACTGAGGCGTTACAACCAACATGAGATTGTCTTGCAGATTAAACAGAAGTAGTAGTAGTAGCCACGAAAATGATAATAAGAATAATGCTTTTCCTATTAGTAAAAAAAATATTTTTATTACCCTTAACAATAGTACTTAATACATCTTATAACTTACACAACTTATATAAGACGCATAATATCTTTTTCTACCGCTGAAAGTTTTTCCAATAACTTCTCTTTTTTTTTATTCTCTAAATTATTCATTTAGAAACAAAGGAAACACCTATCTCTTCCATTCTTGATTTTATTTTTTAATATATATGTTATATTGTTTTTACAAGGATAGATGTCGACTAAGGGAAATTGAGAGGATTTTTTAATTTCTTTTCTTTAATTCGTGACATGTATTTTTAAAATGGTGGCATTAATTGTTTAGAATTAGGGTTTAATGGTGATGCACTGACAGTGTAAAAATGTTTTACACTGTTATCCAATGAGAATATATTATTTTGCCATATCATATAAGTATTTTAAAATTTACAGGGTGACTTGGCGGGATGCATCGTCGTCATTGGTTAACAGTGTAAAATTAATTTACACTGTCAGTGCATCACCCATTTTCTCTTAGAATTATGATCAATATGTTTTATGTTCTATAATTCATTAAAAATAACCTTTTCCAACTTTTAGTATTAAAGGAGAAAATTGCAGCAAACCAATTATGTGCCTACATACACAATTGATGAAACCGTTTTAAAAAACTGCCACCCATATTATAGTCTTAACTATACATGTTAACTATACTTAACAGTTACAAAAATAAATAACTACCACACCTATTTGATTAAATAACCACCAACTCATTCAATGACATGTATAAAACCTTGTGTACAATAATAAAACGATGAGAAAAAAAGGATAAAAAAACCATGATGTTCTTTTCTCTCCTAGATGTTACTTTGCTATTCAACTCAATTTTAATCATGAGAAAATGAAAATAACAATATTAATGTTTTTGGTTGTGAATTATGCAAATATAAATTTGTCCCTTTTGAAAATTTTAAACATTAATAATTATGAGAGTGAGAGAGAGAGATAATTTATTTATTTCGTTTAATTTGTAATACACATCAACATGTTAAAGGACATGGATAATATAGAATATTGAATTCAAGTATTTTAATTTTTAAATTTTTATTTTATTCGATTATAATAATTATGTGTCATATCTTTTATACCTATCTATAAAGGGATAGGAGAATTTGGTCTGACCTTTTTTCTTTCCTAAATTATTCTTTAAATATTATTGTTATTTCTAAAATAAACTTTAAAAACAACAACTGTTCCATCACTTTTTTTGTAACTGCCCGTGTAAATAGAAACTGCTCTATCACTTTTCCTATGTACTCGACATTTTAGCCATTATGTAAAAAAAAAAAAAACATTTCGGTCATTACATACATAGTTCTTATTTTGAATGATGTTTTGCTTTCTAAAATTTACGGAGGGGCATGTGGTTATCAAATTGAAGAAAATAATTGTTTTGTAGAAAAGATGCTAGCTATAAATTAAAGGAAATTGGAGGAACACGATATATGGTGGTTATTGGTGACATGAATTAAGCAATAACAACAAAAGAATTTGTAAATATAAGTTCTGATTTTAAGTTTGGTTGTGCTTCTTTTGTTAATATTTTTTTCTTCTGATTTTAAGTTTGGTTGTGCTTTAGATTGATGGGAATGTCACAATACACAAGCCTCATCAAGCAAACATAAATGTTTATGCAAGGAGATAGACATATTCATATTAAAGAGTATTAGAGAAGATGATGACATGAGTGTTGTGGATTTGTAAAAAATGAATTAAACTCCATTTTTATGGTGAGGATTGAATAGGATTTTATGTTGTGTTTTTCTATATAAGTTGTTGTGTTTGATTTTATTAATATTACTCACTTTTATTTTTTATTCTACTTTAAAACCCATGAATTTTAATGGTGTTTGTTATTTTTTTTCAATTTTCAATTTGATTTTCATACTATTGATTTTCATCCAACCATACTGCAAAAGAGAATTTCAATTTAAATTTTTACCGTGTGTATTGTATAAAATTTTACTAATGTTCTAAGATGCAAGCATTTTTTTCAAAAATTTAATTTCATTTATTACATAAATTTGACTAATGTTCTAAGATTTATAATTTCTTAAAATTTTCATTTCGCTGAATACATGAAAGACTTCAAGGCATCCGTGTTGTTAAATTCTTTTTTTTATAAGCACATTCATTACTAAGAAATTAAGAGAATCTCAAGCCAAGTACAAGATACAACAACTAACAAAAAGGGCTAAGCCTAAAAAACCAGCACCAAACAAACCAACTGAACTTTAAGAAAATCAAAAGGACATTTATACCAATCATACAGACTACACTTCCTCCTATAACTATTTTCAAGAATAATTGAGTTCCATGAGGTAACGACAATATCGTTGAAAATGGAGTCGACATTACAAATGTCATCGTTGAAAAGAATAAAAAAGTTGCACGCGTAAATCAGTTCTGTGTTGTTAAATTCTAATTATAACTTCTTACTTTTAAAATCTGTCACTTTTGTTCTTCTTCCTGAACACTCAAAGTTGCAAGTATAAAAAAGTTAAAAGCGTAACAGACACTCTTTTTTATGGGGAACTACAATTAGACGATTTCCGTAACTTCTTATAACTCTTGCACTCTCTCACTCTCAATTGTATCTCACACACTTCTACCCTCATTAATTAAATATGAGAAATATATGATGTCTGTATGAAGAGAGGATAGTCTTATGTGATTATTGTAATGTTGTGTTGGTCTTAATCTTTTAAGTGTTAAATTTGTGTTTTATCAATTTAATGTCTAATGCCTTTTTTATTATCGTTCATTCTAAGTAACTGCTACACTTGAAAATCAACCCTCAGAGAAAGGACAAAAAAAAGAAGATGCATTGAACAAGTTGGCGAATTAAGAAGAAAAGAAGAGAAACTATAAAGTGGAAAAAGGTGACAGAGTGAGGGAGAAGAGGAATGGGGAAAATGTAATTGAATTGTTTGTATTCATTTGTTAATTTTAGTTATCTTTTTACTTTTCACTCTTCATAACTTATGCCCTTTATTTAGAACAAATGAATCATAAATGATATATTAAAAGAAGAAATACATAATGTGTATATCAATGAATATTTTTCTTATCTTTTATGTTGTTTTGTCCAACTAACAATTATTTTTTGAGTGAAACTCTTAGAATTAGTTTCTTTTTAGCATTATTAATTTTTTAGTTGTCATTGATTGCTCTAAAGTTTTAGTTTTTGGTTTTTGGTAATTTAATTAACTAAATAATTTAATTTAAAACAAAAATTAAGGATAAGTAATATTTTATAATTGTTGTGTGTGCACTTATAAATATAAAAATGTATATCATAAAATTTATTACATAAAAAATTAAATTTAAATATAAAATATTCATTTATATTTTAACGCAATGCACACTAAAAAAACGGACAAACACTAATAAATAATAGGGATTAATTGCTATGCATTGACAGTGTAAAAAATTTTACACTGTCAATTCATCACCATCATTCGTTTGTATGACTTTATAAATTTTTAAAATAAAAATCAAACCACTTTTAACATTTTACGGCTATAATTTACTGACAGTGTAAAACTTCTTTACACTGTCAGTATATTTCAATTAAATTCTAAATAATAATAACAACATTAATGATTATGATAATTACTAACAATAATAGCGCATAATAATGGAAATAAATATATAAAAAAATTATAAATAAATAAAACAAGAAAAATGTGGGGGTTGATCTTAAAGATACCATTTTCCCAAAAAAAATTGAACAACCCCACTTGCCATTGGCCACGTGGCAGAGGAGGATAAAAATTTTGAAATCATTTCCTCTTCTTCTCAACTCTGTCGTCTCTCTCTGCACCATTTTACAGCAACAACAACATACCCCTTTTAAAAAAAACAAGAAAACTAAAGTCTTTTTTTCATCCTCCACTTTACCTCTCTTTTACTCCTGTATCAACATCTTCAAAAAAACAAAACCTTTTCTTCTCAAATCAATCAAACAACATCACTTTAACAAATCAAAACTCAAATGAAATAAAACAGTATGATTCCAAACATCCAACAACAACTTAAATGAAAGAAGGCAAAGCAAACCATAACGGAAAGAGAGGAAGAATAGTTACTACCGGAATGAGGCGGAGTCCGGCGATGGTTGTAAGTGGTGCAACGCTGCGGTTGTTGGCATGGTTTTAAATTGCGGTTGCGCCTGCAGATGCGGTTGCGCCTGCGGGTGTTGCGACTGCTGTCATTGCGGGTGTTGCGATGCGTATTGCGGCCGTTGCGGTGTGAATTTTTATAAAGAGAGAATTGAAATACAACGTTGAAAAACACGTAATATTACATTTTTTTCATCACATAATAACTAAATTGAGTTTTAGGACTCTAATATTTTAATTTTAGATAAAAATACTTAAAGAAACATGATTGACATTATCTAATATGGTTTCAAACATAGTTGGAGACATAATTTTCAAATCACACCGTAATTGCGGTCCGATGCGGTTGCGGAGACAACCGCATCCGCAATATTGCGGGTGCAATTGCAGTTGCGGACCACAATTTAAAACCATGGTTGTTGGAGGTTTTGTTGCGGTGTTGAATGTTGGTACTGCGGACGCGTGTGGGTGGTGGTGGTCCGCGTGTGTTGTTTTTCCGACAATGGTGGTGGTCGGATTTTGAGGTTGATATTTTGATGATGAAGATGATGACAAGTGGTTTTGATGAGGGATGTTGTGCTTTAGAGGTTTGGTTTTAAGTGTTGGTTATGGTGATGAGTAGTAAGCTTGATGATGAAGATGGTGAGTTAGAGAAAGTTGACGGTGATGAAGTTGTATGGATGGTATGATGTGAGGAATAATAGATGGTGAAGAAGATGTTGTTGAAGTGTTGCAAGTTGTGTTTTAACAAAGAGAAAAACAAAAGAGAGTGAGGTTTTTCTTGTGTTGTGGTAGAGTGGAAGAGAGAATGAAGTTATATTTAGTTGAAGATATTTTCTGCTTGTGTTGTGTTGGCCAGTTTGTATAGTGAGGTAAGAGAGGAGAGATATCAGGGGAAAAAGAAGAATAATGAGTGTGTGAGTGAGGTGGTCTAACATAATAAAATATAGGTAAATTTTTAGGTATCTATGATAAGGAGTTGAATATTCGTATTTTTAGTGGAAATTAAATAAAAGAAATTAATTTATTTTTAAATAAAATATATATAAAAAATAATATGACATTGAATGTGATTTTTTGATTGAATTAAAACACCGATATCCAACTAAATTTTAGGGTATGTTCACCTAAAATATATGTCCCTGCGAGAGGAAGATATTTTAATTTCTTCTCTAAATTCTCAAAATTTAGAATAAAGAAAAACTTAAACCTTAAAATAAAATAAAAATGCAAAAAACCAAAAGTTAAATAATTAAAGTAAAACCAAAAGTGTCTAAAAAGTAATTAGATAAAAATAAATAAAAATCAGACGTAAAAGTGTCTAAAAAGTTAAACTGAAGACATTAAAATAATCAGCGCGGGATAAAATTCTCGAAAACATATAGGTTTTGATCAAATTTTGAAATAAATTTTGACTAATTAAGAGTCTCAGGTGGGTAAAAATAAGACAAAAAAAGTAGTCGAAAAATTAAAACGAGCACACAAGGTTAAACTACACGAAACGTAAATTAAGAATATTAATGTTTGCAAGCTCAATATTGAATTTGTTCGCCCGTTAATTCTGTTGGGAAATAACCTTCCATAATTTCCCTCCTCCGTGAACTCAAAAATAGGCACTTGCGAAAACGTGAAAAATTAAGCAAAAATGACACAAAAAGATTTTAGCGTGGAAAACCTTCTCAATGTGAGAAAGGGAAAAACCACGGGACCCTTAGGCCTCTTAAAACATCCACTATAATAAAAATGGGAATACAACAACTTCACCCTTAGGTGGAACTCTCTACAAAGTATCTCTCAATTTGTAAGGAACACTCTCACAAATTGGCTCACTATTTCTCTCACAAGGAAAAACTCTCTAAAACAATTTTCTCTCTTGAGCAAGGCTCTATTTCTCTTGCTTCTTGTTTCTCTTGTGGTTGTATTTTGAATGCTTGCTCTTGGTCCTATTTATAGGAGAAGCAAGCCAAAAGGTCTTACATGCATGAAGACACTTGTTCTTTGCCTTTCATGCAAGACAACAAGTGTCCTTTGCCTTTCATGCAAAACACCAAGTGTTATTTTCCTTTCATGCAAAACACCAAGTGTTATTTTCCTTTCATGCAAAACACCAAATGGCTGGACCCCACATTTCTCCCCCTCCAGCCATAGGGGAATGTTCTGGGTTAGTTTGGAGTTGCTGCTAATCCAGCAACTTGTTTGCAGAGCTCTATCTTCTCTTTTGGAAGAGGTTTTGTCATTATGTCTGCCCCATTCTCATTGGTATGAATTTTCTCTACTTTCAACAATTTACTCTCCAACACATCGCGGATCCAGTGATACCTTACGTCAATGTGTTTTGACCTTGAATGGTATGTCGAGTTCTTGCTGAGATGGATTGCGCTCTGATTGTCGCAATAGAGAACATAAGTTTCTTGATTCTGACCTAACTCTTGCATGAACTTCTTCATCCACATGATCTCCTTACAGCCTTCAGTAATTGCTATGTATTCAGCTTCTGTGGTACTCAAAGCAATGCACTTTTGTAATCGTGATTGCCATGAGATAGCTCCCCCTGCAAAAGTAATCAAATACCCGGAAATAGATTTTCTTGAATCTACATCCCCTGCCATGTCTGCATCTACATACCCAGTGAGTAATTGCTTTTCATTGCCAAAGCACAAACACTGTTTGGCAGTTCCTCTTAGATACCTCAGTATCCATTTCACAGCATTCCAATGCTCCTTTCCTGGATTTGACAGGAATCTACTTACTACTCCAACAGCATAAGCAATGTCTGGTCTTGTGCAAACCATTGCATACATAAGGCTACCCACAGCTGAAGAATAGGGCACCTTGCTCATTTCTTCTTTTTCTTCTTCATCGCTTGGACACTGTGTCTTACTGAGTTTCAGATGACCAGGTAGTGGGACATGTACAGGTTTAGCATTATGCATGTTGAACCTCTCAAGGACTTTCTTGATATAATCTTCTTGTGACATCCACAACATTCTTTTGGGACGATCTCGAATGATTTTCATTCCAAGAATCTTCTTTACTGCACCCAAATCTTTCATGGCAAAAGATTTGCTCAGTGCATTCTTTAGAGCATCTATCTTTGTCTTGTCTTTCCCAACAATAAGCATATCATCAACATACAACAAAAGTATGATGGATTCACCATTATCATATTTCTTCACAAACACACAGTGGTCTGCAGAAGTCTTTTCAAATTTATGTTGGGTCATGAAGAGTTCAAACTTTTTGTACCATTGCCTTGGAGCTTGCTTCAACCCATATAGACTTTTCTTCAAGCGACACACAAGATGTTCTTTGCCTGGTTCTGCAAATCCTTCGGGTTGCTCCATGTATATCTCTTCCTCCAAGTCTCCATGTAAGAATGCTGTTTTAACATCAAGTTGCTCTATCTCCAAGTCTAGTGTTGCAGCTAGACCAAGGATTGCTCTTATGGATGTCATCTTCACCACTGGTGAGAATATCTCTTCGAAGTCTATGCCTTTCTTCTGATGGCACCCCTTCACGACAATTCGTGCTTTGTATCTGGGGTTTGGGTTGTTCTCTTCAGACTTGAGTTTGAACACCCACTTATTTTTCAAAGCCCTTCTTCCCTTTGGTAATTTCACCAAGTCATATGTCTGGTTCTCATTCAGTGACTGTAATTCTTCTTGCATGGCTTGCATCCATTTGTCTTTGTCATCCGTCTCAATGGCTTCTATGAAGTTTTGAGGTTCTCCTTCATCAGTGAGAGTGACATACTCATCTGGGGAATATCTTCTTGATGGTTGTCTTACTCGCACGGATCTTCTCACTTGAGGTTCTTGGTCTCTCTGATCAGTATCTATCATTTGTTCTTCCTGCATTTCCTGATCTTCTTCTGTTTGGTCAGGTTGCTCCATATGATGGGGTTGTGTTGTCTGATCAGGTTCAATATCTCGTTGAGGAATCTTTCCCCCTGAGTTTTGTACCACAATGGTCTTTGACTTCTTAGATTGAATATCATTGATTGTTTGATCTTCATAAAATACCACATCTCTGCTTCGAACAATCTTCTTGTTTGCAGGATCCCACAGTCTAAAGCCAAGTCCATCTCTTGGAGAACCAAGGTATATGCACTACTTCGTCTTGGCATCGAGTTTTGCTCTTTCATCTTTAGGAATATGAACAAATGCCTTACACCCGAATACTTTCAATTGACCGTAAGAGGCTTTCTTTCCATACCATACTTCATTCGGTATCTCTCCATTTAACGGTCTTGAAGGAGACAAGTTTATTAGATCAATGGCAGTTCTCACTGCTTCACCCCAAAATGATTTGGGAAGTTTTGCATGAGAAAGCATGCTTCTGACTTTCTCTGCAATCGTTCTGTTCATTCTTTCAGCTACTCCATTCATTTGGGGAGTCTTCGGAGGTGTCCTCTCATGTCTTATCCCATGAGCTTTACAATATGCTTCAAATGGACCTAGGTATTCACCTCCATTGTCACTTCTTAAGCATTTCAACTTTCTTCCAGATGCTCGCTCTACAGAGGCGTGAAACTCCTTGAAAGCTTGTAGAACTTGATCTTTCTTCTTCAATGGATACACCCACACCTTTCTAGAGTGATCATCAATGAAGGTAACAAAGTATTGTGCGCCACCAAGAGACCTTTCAGATGTGGAGCAGACATCTGAGTGAACAAGATCTAGGATTTTCTTTCGTCTTCTTGCATCATCTGATCTTTGAAAAGATACTCTGTGTTGTTTGCCTGCTAAACAGTCTTCACATGATTCAAGTGGTTGTCCCTTGATATTTGAAAGATGATCTTTAGCAAGAATCTCTAAGCTTTTATCACTCATGTGGCCAAGTCGTTTATGCCACAATTCTTTGGTTGCGTCTTGAGAAACATTAGTCTCTCCCTTGTTTATCTTTCCCTGCATGATGTACAGGGAGCCTTCCTTTTTGCCACGAGCAAGTGTCATGCTCCCTTTGCTAAGCTTCCATCTACCATCGCCGAACTGGTTTATCATCCCTAGGTCATCCAACTTTCCTGCTGATATAAGGTTTAGACGCATCTCTGGTACATGTCTTACTTCCTTCAACACAAGCTTATTTCCATTGTCTGTGATCATAGTCACTTCACCAATACCAATAATCTTGCTTGTGACGTGGTTTCCCATCTTCACCATACCAAAATCTCCTCTTTGGTATGATGAGAATAATTCTTCATGAGGTGTAACGTGGAAAGATGCTCCGGTGTCAATTATCCAAGTGCAATTATCGAATGCAACATTTAGATAGTTGACATCTCCAAAAAGGAAAATATCCTCGTTGTTCGAGGCTACTGCAGTTGTGGCTCCTTCTTCCTTATTCTTCTTTGGATTTATTAAATCTGGACGGACTTTTCCAGCCTGTTGATCTCTCTTCAAGAATCTGCACTCAGGTCTTCTATGGCCCGATTTGCCACAATAATAACAGCTTACTCTTGTGCGAGACTTGGATCTAGCTTGTGATCTCCCACGACCTCCTCTTTCATGATTCTTACTCCTTCCTCTGTTATCAACAATGTTGGCTTCGAACTGGTTGTTGAAGCCTCTTTCCCTCCGTCTTGATTCTTCATTTAGCAAGGAATCTGTGACAGAATCCAAGACAAGTTTTCCGTCTGGAGCAGAGTTACTAAGAGTGACAACTAGAGTGTCCCAACTCTCAGGTAGAGAACTTAGGAGCAGAAGAGTTTGCAACTCATCATCTATCTTCATGTCAGCTTTCGTCAGCTGGCTCACGATACCTTTGAAGGTATTCAAGTGCTCGATCATATTTTGGCCATCTGAGTACTCCAATTTCACCAGTCGTCTGACAAGGTGTGCTTTATTTCTCGGTGTCTTCTTTTGAATCAAGGATTCAAGTTTGGTCCACAACTCATACGCATTTGTATAAGTTGACACATGCTCGAATAGACTCCTATCTATGTATTTTCTGATCATGGCAACTGCCTTCCGATTTTGGAGCTCCCACTCGTTATCTTTCTTCTCCGTTGGCTTATCCTTTTGAGAGATTGGCTCATGCAAATCTTTGCAATATAGGTGGTCTTCCATCATCGGCTTCCAATAGGTATAATTATCAGCGGTCAGCTTGAACATATCTCCTTCATAACTGATAGAACCATCCATTTTTGAGAACACGGGAAAGTAGTTCTTTTAGCTAGGAGATTTTGTAAATAGTGTCGTACACGGGAAAAGTTACCGTGGTTTATGAATAGTGCAACTAGGAAGTTCCCAGGAAAGAGAGGTGGGTCAATATTGACGCGCTTAAATACCGAGTCTTTCCTTAGCCAAAACTTACAAAGACACACTTTCACAATACTACGATTTAATTCCAACAAGAATATTTCTTTTCTGATGTGGAAGATCAAACAATGTTGCAACCACAGAGCATACTAAGAACTTTCTTACGAGTACAACACCGTAGTTACCCAGAACTCACACAGAGCTCTGATACCACTGTTGGGAAATAACCTTCCATAATTTCCCTCCTCCGTGAACTCAAAAATAGGCACTTGCGAAAACGTGAAAAATTAAGCAAAAATGACACAAAAAGATTTTAGCGTGGAAAACCTTCTCAATGTGAGAAAGGGAAAAACCACGGGACCCTTAGGCCTCTTAAAACATCCACTATAATAAAAATGGGAATACAACAACTTCACCCTTAGGTGGAACTCTCTACAAAGTATCTCTCAATTTGTAAGGAACACTCTCACAAATTGGCTCACTATTTCTCTCACAAGGAAAAACTCTCTAAAACAATTTTCTCTCTTGAGCAAGGCTCTATTTCTCTTGCTTCTTGTTTCTCTTGTGGTTGTATTTTGAATGCTTGCTCTTGGTCCTATTTATAGGAGAAGCAAGCCAAAAGGTCTTACATGCATGAAGACACTTGTTCTTTGCCTTTCATGCAAGACACCAAGTGTCCTTTGCCTTTCATGCAAAACACCAAGTGTTATTTTCCTTTCATGCAAAACACCAAGTGTTATTTTCCTTTCATGCAAAACACCAAATGGCTGGACCCCACAAATTCGACGTACAGATGGGAATCAGTTCGACCGGTATGTTTATAGATTCGAAAAAATATTCTGGTTGATATTTTAAGCGTTACACGGAGCAAAATACATGTTGTGATAAGTTAAAAATACAAATGTCTTATAAATGCGTTAAATTGCTAACTGAATAATTATAAATAGACAATCAAATGCAAATAAATTGCTCTTGGACCATTTACTTCTGAATATCCATTATAATTAAAACCTACAAAGATTTAGATGATGACAAAACTCTTGATTGTCACCCTTTGGACCTCTGAAACAAGATGCAACTGAATGAACGATGCACTGAGACTTAAGAAATCAAGCATTTTGACTTTTTAATCAACAAATGAATGAATGAATGCCATCAAGATCAGGTAAAATGTCAGAACTCCTGACTTTTCATCTAAACCTGATGAATGCTTTAGACTGAAAAATGTATGACAAAATGAACGGTTTGCACTATACAGATGCAAGCAAAAAACTCAGAGTAAAATTTAGGATATGACCCTGGTGGGGAACTATTCTTACTCAGTTTTGGCCTTAAAAGTGACCTAATGAGAAAAAAATCCAAGATAGTCATAAATATTTGTGACCGAAATGACGTTAGAAGATTTTTTTTTTTTTTTAAATGAGGATAATATAAATAGAAATAAAAAGGTGGATTACAAAAATGAGGGGGGACTATACCAAAACCCTCCAAAATTAAGAGAATCTAAAGAAAGGCAAACCTAGCCTATTCTTTACAAAATCAGCCCGAATACACAAAGGAATATCGGAAAAGAAAGTAGTATCCGTCAAAGTGAGACCTAAGTTAGCAAGGGCATCTGCACAACTATTCCCTTCTCTAAAAACATGAGACACAACAAAATTCCAATTAGACACTAATTTTATACAATTAAGCCACCTATTCCTAATCACTCCAGGCACACAAAAAGGAGGGCTGAAGGCTCTAACACCAGCAGTCGAATCCGATTCCAACCAAATCTTACTCCAATTATTCTCATTGGCGAACTCAATTGCTAACATAGCACCCGAAAGTTCGGCAATGAGAGAATTAGCAACACCAATATGAGACGCAAAAGCGCCCAAAAAGAAACCATAGCAATCTCTAGCAATACCACCACAAGCGGAAATACCCGACGAAACAATAGACGCTACATCGCAATTAAGCTTAATAAAATTCCCTAAAGGGGGCTTCCACAAAACTTCCAATATATTAGGAGCACGCGGCGGCCGAATGGCAACTTTGAAATTTTTAAGAATTTCAAAGTCATGCATAGAGAAATAAGGACCAACCGCAATGGAGTTGGCCGCAATAGAAACGGCAGCCATAATAGAAGAGAAAACAGAAGAGAGAGAGGTAGTAGTGGCATTAAATCTCACCAAATTTCGGGCCCTCCAAATCGAGTTAAAGGCAAAAACGATAGCAACCGAACACACCGTCCTACTGTGGTCATTGCTAGCTGCCCCAATAATGCGCCAAACATCCGGCAGGCTAATAACAGCAAAAGAGACTTTAAGCATCCGAGAAATCCAACCCCATATGTTTGAGGCAAAAGGGCAAAGAAAGAAGAGGTGAGATTCAGATTCCTCCTCCAAACAACATAAATCACATCTAGACGGAAACGAGAAAGAACGCTTTTTCAGCTGTGCATCCGTAGGTAATCTATTATGAATAAGTCTTCACACCAAAAAAGATTTAGACGGTGGAATCGACTTGCTCCAAATCCACTTCCAATAATCTTTAGAAATCCCTTTACTTCTCTTGAACTCATAAGCCAGCTTGAGAGAGAAATCCCCATTAGAAGAATGAGCCCAATATCTCGAATCCGGAAAACTATCAAAAGGAAGATTACACTATCAATACGTCTCTGAATAGACGCCGGAATATTGATGGAAGCTCGAGAGAAATCCCACGAGCCATTGACAATGATATCCCCAACCAACTGATTATCCACCAAAAGCGGAGCATCGTCATCCAAACACAACGGAGTACCGCACCAAACGTTAGAAGATAAATATATATTATCTAGGAGAAGGTTCTAAGACCTAGAGAGCAGGCATAGACATGTCCCATAAAACATCTGATCAAAGCAGAAAGTCGAGACAGAACTGTTAAATAACATAACAAATTATATCTTGCTATCTATCAACGTGGACGGTCCTACTTGTAGGTAAAAGTAAATGCCCATATAAACCCTAGTAAGACCCTTGTAAAAAGGACGACATACGTCAACACACAAATTTTTTTAAAACATAATACCTCTTATCTCTAACAAACATTCACTTGGGCATTGGAGTTTGATGACAACCATAACCTAGCCATTTAAAGAAAAAATTTCCTCGTCGAATGGAACAATTTGCAATTATAAATTATAATTTGAACTAACCTACTTTTGTAGTATTTGATCTCCAAAGAAGTTTCTGTATTCTGGTTATTATTTGATTTTCCATGATCTTCAAAAACAAATCTTTAGCATTGAGATTTGGATATATTGGATGTTTGGTAACTATACTCCCTCATTTACTAATTAAGCGACGGTTTTTTGGTTTTGTGAGAGAAAATATTTCATTTTAGTTGTCCTTTTTAAAGTTTAAAAATGAAGTTAATTTAAGTTTTGTCGAAATTACTTTTAACTATTTATTATAGAAAGAAAAAAAAAAGTTAAAAGTAAGATAATAAATAGTTAATAATATCAAAGATAAAAGAAATTTTATTTTATAAAAAGTAACAAAATTTATTACATAATCCTAAGAATGAATTTCTATATTTTTTACCAAAATAAATAAATGACCTATTTTCTCTGTACAAGGTAAATCACCTTCTTGTTAACTTATAAGGTTGCAAATGTAATGATGAAAATTGAAGACTTGCCTATTCAAAGAGAAACTAGGCATGAAGAAGATGGTTACTGAGATGTTACTTATGAATGCCATCATCATCTTGAGTTCTGACTTCTTGCGATGTCAGGAACGTATTCTGAGACTTGTTAGTGTCTTTGATGCAATCAATTATTAAGCTAACTTTAAAGCATTCTTGACAACTTCTTAAAAGGAGTTAACTATGCCAACAGTCGGACCAGCACGAAATAAGGTAAGTGAAGCGCATCCTATGATGAAGTTGAATGTATATGATTTAAAGAATACTTGACAACTTCGTAAAAGGAGACAACTATGCCAACAGATGGACCAGCACGACCTACACGAGGAGCAACGCCGGTAAATAACCCCCTTAATCCTCCGTCCCTGTCCCAACAAAAGTGAAGAGCTCAAAGTCAATCAAATGATATCAAATCAATATCAGTTTAAAAATTATGACATACCTCCAAATTTCAAGCAATGTAGTTCTTGTAGTCATCTTTAATGCCCTTTCAGGATCTTTCTGGGAATATGAAAAAGATACCATTTTTTTAGCGAACGGAAATCATCGACTATGTACTTGTGAAAATTAACTATATGTACATGATTCTCCAGATAAACTTAAATGATGGAGCAGCGTACTTACACATTGGAAATAAAGTATTCTCGTTTAAGGAACACTGTCCCACCATGTTTCAAAGTTTAAACTTACTAATGGCAAATTATGCAACTCGGCTTTTGATCTGTATAATGACCTAACCAATTTTAACGATATCACTCTTCTGCAGAATTTTTCATTCAATTTGAAATCTAATGTCACAAATTCATGCATAATATCCTCCAAATATGTAGTTAGATTATATAAGGCAACTCTCAAAGTTGATATGTTTGATGAACCAAATATTTATACATATGAAAGTTTAGCAATGGACAATAATCCTAACTGCATTTATAGTGTGCACAATTTTTCTCTCAATTTGAAGCCCAGTCATATGTTAAAGCCAAATATCCCCAAAAAAGTTGAGTGCATGTATTATTTGTATTCATGAACAAATATTCTGATGTCATAGGCCTAGCTCTACCGGTTTTAAGGATCAAAACAGAATAAAATTGTGGGAAATTTGACTTAGGTCAATGGCTAACTTTCCATTTTATTGTGTGGCAAATTTGCTTCTCAGGAAATAAGGTAAGTGAAGTGCACATAAAATTATCAGTAAAGCAAGGTTCTGCATCTAACCTCTATCTGTCTTCGGGTTTTTACCACATCCAGTGGACATGTGGCAGCAGATGCTAAAGTTCCTGCTACAAAACCAGCAGAAAAATTTGCCCCAAGGACTGTTGCAGCACTTGGCTCTTCACCCATCAGTCCAAGAATTTTTTTCCTTATCTGCAAGCAAATCCAAATCAATACATGCACTAAGAAATATCCCAACCAAAACAAAACAAAATAACTTATTCATTTCATAATTAACTATAATAAAATCTTACTGGCTCAAGGGTTGCCCAGCAAATCGCCGAGTATGGAACATCCCTAGAAAGTTGTGCTCCAAGTCCAGTCCACCAGAAACGGTACTTGTGTACTATTTAAAAAAATTAATCAAAGTATTTACTAATTGAGGCAACCAAAAGAACACAGTAATCATACAATGTAACAAAAGTAAACTCAAACTTGTTTTAACTCAGAAGAAAAGCAGAGATAGATAAATCAGATAGAGATGCAAGGAATATATTTACAGTTTTGAAGAATATTTGTTCCTTTGTCTAGGTTGATCACTCCAAATAATGTCTTCCACACACCTGGAGGTTTTCCATCTTGTGTTACTCTAAATGCCTAAGAACAAAAGAAAATATGTCAGATACATAATGTCAATAATTTAATCTGGAAAAGCCATAGAACATAACTTTCTCTAGCTAAGTGCTTATAAAGAAATCGAAGTGTTGTATTAGTAAAGGAAGATTTTTGTTAGGTACGAGATATGTATGTATACGCCCAATTGTCCTAGGCCTATTAGAGAAACAATAGTTAGTTACAGTAGAGTGAAAAGGAGAAAGGGTTAAGTTTGTTATATATGGCTTGAAGGATAGAGAAGTCGTATCATTGGGAAATCATCTATGTATTATGGATAGAGGATATTATTTTCTTTAGGAGGTTGGCTCTGTGGGCATTAGGATATTCATTCTTCTGCAGTTATCTTTCATTTACATGAATAATACACTGCTTTTTAAGTATTTGTGTATTTTTATCTGATTCGTCTATTTTCTATAAGTTGCGGTGATACGGACATGCAACAATGGTCCGACCTACCGGATTCGTGACGGGATCAGTGCTTTAGCGAGATGAAAATCAACAGATGGCAGAGAAATTAGACACTAGGAGATCACATGACCAACATTCAAAAGATTTTGAGAGACCTGCAGATCCAACAAAATGAAAATCACGATCAATTGATTGCATTGTTATCCAAAAGGGATCTCAGTGAAAGGAGAACTGAGGAGTGTGAGAGGAAGATTGAAGCATCTGAAAATAGCTCACCAATGGAGGTTTGTATTGCATCAAGCTGGAGGAAACTACATGGAAAATTGTTGGAAGAGCTCCATCAATGACCCCAAAAGGTGGATCCGAAGATGGAAGGCGCGGTCGGGGAAGATGAATCCAGCAACGACCAAAAGTCTTGCAAAACGAGGGTGTAGGTGACTGACTGCTGCTCCAAAATGATAGGTCAACGTCTGATATCGACATAATCGATTCCTTCGCCTTGAATATTTCAGTCATGGCAGTGTTTTCTTCAAACAGCATCTGGCTCGACGATGGTTCCAAGTCCAACACCACAAAAGCCGCTTGGCTCTAACCCAAAAGTGGTTGACCAAGCATCGTCACTCTTAGGACAGCAAAAGCCATTCGAACTTCTGGATATTGGACGACTCACTGTGACTTTTCCACGGCCGGATCCACCACCCAAGCAGACAGATGCGCCGATACTGGTGGGAGACCAAGGTGCGACAATCCCTCCTCAACCGTGTAGTAACAATGACGTCACTGGAGAAGGAGGTACAATGGGTTTGTGTCATAGAAGATCCAACCCAAATGAAAGAGGGAGATAGAAGGGCAAATTTGTCATTAAGTAGGTGAGGTCCAAACTTAGACATAATAGGCCTGGTCCAATTAGACGATAACATATCACTATTGGGCTCAATTGCAATTGGATGTGTAACCAAGGGAAACCATTCAGAATCTATACAAAGAGGCACACAAAGCAGAACTTAACCAAACACAAAACTAGATGGGTGTGCAACTTTCTCGTCAATATTTCTAAAATGAGCATGATTATGGCCACACAACACAAAATTCCATGTGTTTGGGTTTGAAGTTGAATTTTTCGAAAAACATGAACGCAGCACCAGGAGAGTTCGTGTATGATAAGAGAAAATGTCAACTGAAGCAGAGGACACCTTTTGTGGGATCATTCAATCCTCTGTTGTTACAATCCACAACACCGCCACTTCAAACACTTCAAGTTCAGATTGTGAAGCGGCTCACACCCAGATGAGATTTGACAAGTGGGGTGCTATTTTTACCACCAAAGAGAATGATGTATGTGGGTGCATATCATTAAAGAGAAAAGTGGTTATGTGTGTTGTTTTTCTTACTCACAAAATGCAGTGCGGGTGCATATCATAAAAGAGAAAAATGGTTATGTGTGAAGTTGTTTTTCAAACTCACTCACAAAATGCATAGCTCGTGGCAAAGAGACGGGGAGGTTCAATTTCTGCTAAGCAATATTGTCCCAAATCACTTACTTCTCTTAGAATTGTTCTCTTAGAATTGTGATTAGGCCTAACTCAACTTTACAAAACTAACTTGTAAGATGAGTAGGGGTGTGCAAAAAACCCGGTTATTGTTAACCAAATTAGTATCCAAATTGTTCCACTTTTAAAAATTCAAACCACATGCTAAAATATAAATGTGGTTATCCATTTTGTTATCTAAATATAAACCGGTTTCCATAATAATGTGATTTAGTTATTGGATATCCAAATTTCATTATTTATTAAATTGATATGTGTCTCTTTTCATGTTTCGTCATATACACTATAAACTAGTTTTATATTTTGAACTATTTTAAAATTAATTTTTTTGAATTTCATTAAAAAAATTATTTTACAAAAAATTCATAATTTTGTTTTTCAAAATGAAAAAAAAAAATTGTTTACAGATTCTCTAACTACCTAAACTAGTGCGTACTAATGCTTCACAAATTATATGGATTTTTAGCAATTAATTATATGGACTTTCAACAGTTAATTATATGGATCTTAATGCATCGAGTTTGATTTAGCATGTGCAAGAAAATATACCAAAACTTGATTTGTTGGATTTGACTCTAGTTTGCATCTATAAATCTCGAAGATCATTAAAGCTTTATGAAAAAGTGATCATAAATATTATAGATTTTTCCACCAATATATAGAGGTTTTGAAATATACAAATATATGTATTATAACATATTAGTCACCATTTTAAGTCCATATAATTTGCTGGAATTTTTTATTTTAGAATTTTTTAATTTTAGTTTTTTTTATTTTTGAAATACTTTTTATTTTTAGATTTTTTTTTTAAATTGTTTTGTAAAATGTTTTTTTTTAATTTTCAAAGAAAAAATATTTTTAAACCTTATTAAATTTGTTTAAGTATTTAAATTTAAAAATTGATATAATTTAAAGAAAATAAAATTTTAATTTAATTGAATAATTTGAATTAAAATCAAAATCCATTTAGAACCGGTTTTAAACCGGTTCGGAACAAGTGGTTTGGTTTATAAACAATAACCATAAAAATGGATTGGTTTATAAACCATAACCATAAAAATGGATTGTCACATTCAGTAAAGATTTATGATACATGTATAGGATGTACTCAATGCCCCCACTTATAAACACAACTTCAAGTACTTGACATATGGTAGTTGGGTCTAACTCAATCATATAAAAGAGGCTTGTAAGGTAAGGATTGTCCCACTTATAAACACAACTTCAGGCCATATATTGACCGATGTGGGACTCTTAACAACTTCAAATATTAATTCTAAAGGGAGGGGGATGAGCTCTCTTATTTTCTCAAATGGAGTGCAAAAGGAGTCTCAGGAAGGAATTCATAGAATTTTTGGGAAGAGGAGCCTCATGGATTGTAAAACTGAAGACCAGCAAGGAAGAGAATAAGACTTACGAGGATACAAAGACAATTGACAATTATCAGGGAAGGTATGTCCTCAATGTGCTTTTCTAATACAGTGATATCCCGGTATGAAGGTATTAAATCATTACATGTTGCTACAAGTAAAACACTTGTTAGTTCTGGTCAAACTGCAAATGACGTTCTTTAGGAACCCGATGATAAGGCACCAGAACTTATTCTCATAAATGTAGAGTCTCAATTCCTGGAGAAGTCACAGAGATGCAGACCGGACACCTAACATTGTTAAGACTGTTAACATTATGCATTCCTCTAATAGTCAAAGAGCAAAATCATTGGCCAACATATTACTTGATATTGAGGAGGAAATACACCCATCTGTCAGAGAAGAACATAAAAGTGAAGTAATGGGTATTGTGGGAGGAATTTTTCACTGTGATAATTGTTAAGGAACCCTCACATGTTCTCTATTCAGCATCAACAAATATGGTTATTAATTTGAAACATGTTTATCTTCTTAATTTGTGTTAATTGACACATGATACTGCCATAATGACAAGGGGAGATAAAAGTTGGAACATATTAGGAACTTCAAATCAGTATGTTGTTTTCTCTGGCTGGGTTGTGATTAATGATGGATTAATTCCTCTACAAGTAGAAGAAAGTAATTATAGGCAGCCATCCAAATACAATATGATTGAAATAGTATGGACGGTTCAAAGGTTTTAGAAGAAATGCTATTGGTCAATTTTTAACTCAGCGGAAAAGAATTTGTTTGGAGTTGGTTCCATATCCTCCACCATTCATGTGTTTTCCCAAACCCACCATCGGAGAATGTCTTTATCGGGCAGCAGCGGATTTTTAAATCACGGAGTTTGAATGGCAGTAACAGCTCGTCCTTGGCCTTGTTGTTGCAATTTTTATTGTGTTGGTCATGTATAGGATCTCTGGAAGTTGTTCATGGCCAAGCCACACAAGGATTCAATACTATGAGTCAATGTACAAATGTCTCATCACCAACAAGAGAGGAAGCCACTAGTAGAAAAGCTGAATTTATCAAGCAGCCGAAATCTCCTTTCTATTCTACAGGTTGTGACGTGGCAGCAGCTATTAGATAGCAAATTCTTTTTATCTGCCTTGAGGACAAAGCAAATTTCAAGGGATGGTATTGCTAGGTACCAGATATGTATGTGTAGGCCTAGGCCCAACCTAGGCCTATAAGAGAAAAGATAGTTAGTTACAGACTTACAGGAGGGAGAAAAAAAATCGAGGGTTGAGTTTGTTATATAGGGGTTTAAGGATAGAGTAGTGGTATCTTTGGAAAATCATTTATGTAGTTATGGACAGAAAACATTGTTCTCTGTAGGAGCTTGGTTCTTTGAGAATTAGGATATCCATCCTTCTGCAGTTATCTTCCATTTACATGAATAATACAATACTTTTTCAGTATTTGTGCATCTTTATCTGTTTCGCATATGTTCTGTAAGTTGTAGTGATACGGGCACACAACAATTTTCCTCTATTTACTTTTATTTGTGTGTGTGTGTGTCTTTATATATAGATATAGACATTCTCTTATCTATACAGTCGTACATTTTATCAAATTTTCATATAATAGGATGTGCTCTATTTTTTCTTAATTTTAGTATCGCAATTATAGAATCTAAATAATTTAGTCTATATACTCTTAAAATTGTAAAATGTTTTTGTAGTTTGTACAATGCCAAGCATATCTTAGATAATGTCCAGTCAATTTTCTCTCTTCAAGTCTTGACAAATTATGAAATGCATCTAAGTTTTAGCATAGAATTATTTTTACCTGCATGCGAGTCCTTGCAAGTTCTACAGGATAACAAGAAATGCAAGCCAATGAGCGTGCAAGTGATCCTGCTACTAACGGAACATAAGGCGTTAAATTTGGAGCATTTTGAGTTGTATAATCCTCCATAAAGTTGCGGAAGATATCATAACAAGGCATATAAATCCCTACCTATTTGACAGCAAACACACCCAGACCATTAGTATACTGTATATAACTACAGGTGAAACGAAGATACAATATCGGACAAAATGAACAGTATCACCATCGCCATTTCTCTAAAACAAGCCAAAAAGCACAAATGAGAAAATTCAAGACAGAAAAGATAGCTTACACTTGGCATGGCCAATGCCAAACTAGCATTTGTGCCTCTCCACAATCTGGTAAATCCTTCCTGCATAAATTCACTCCTGTGAACCCTCTTAGAGTAAGTATAAGTAAGTAATTGGCGTGTGGAAGGGAAAAAGTAACTGGGAACAAAAGTACACTTAAACAATAAATGCCTGAACAATTTATACTTACCCTACATGTTCCCTTTTATTAGGGGCGTTAAAAAACCAGAACTGCCTAATATTCTCAAAAAAAAAGACCATAACTAGTTTTAAAATTCTAAACAGGTCCATATTAGTTCAGATATATTCATAACGAGAAATAAATTCAAATATCCAAAATATCTAAACCTTTCCATATCTCCCAAACCCACTCAGCCATTCACATTCTCTTCCAGAATTCATGTAAACATAGCCTGATCGTTTTTCACACTCTCAAACTCTGGAATCCCCTCTTGAGATGGGTAAACCCTGACCCCTTTGAGATGGACAAACCCTAATCAACTGTTATTGGAGTTTGAAAATGTCAAACACTATTGAACCAGTGCATTTTAGAAGATTCCCTCTTCTGTTAGGTTGTCTCACACTCTCACAGACTTCTATTAACAGTTACGAAATATGTTATTCTGTTACTCCGATCATGGCCTAAGAGTAGGAAAGGAATCTGTTGAAGCTTTTAAATTTGGCATCTAAACATGTTTATCTACCAACCATATGAATGAAAGAGATAGATGATTTGATTCTTGTATACCATAGTATAAGTATATGACTGCATCCAGAACTCCAAAGGCATATATTGATGCTCACATGTCTTCTGCATTTATCTATATTGGGTCTGATTTGACTATTTGTTAAAACAACTTTTTTTTTAATCTTTTACAGACGTTTATTTAGTTGAATTGAACTCAACAATCACACGGGCACATAAATGACATTTACATACTTCTTTTTGTTACAAAAAGTTTAGGTGAGTTGGTCTCTGGGGCTCACCAGGGTCAGGGCACCAAGGAAGTCCTCACATCAGACACGACCTCACGATGTGTGAGTCAACTACTTGCTAACTAAGCCAACATTCCTTGACAAATGATGCTTATATACTTGATATGAAATATAATGAAGTTGCATAAGTTGATATATAATAGTGTTATAATAATTTTCTCTTCATCTAGGTGTATTATGTTTTTAACTAATGTATCTTCAAATCTTCCAACTCCTTACTCTATTCATTGATTTTGGTCTATGATACAGTCCAGATATATTAATTACTCAATGAATTTAAAAAGTAAATTTTCTCTTATAAATAGAACCAGAGATACCAGAGATAGTAACACATATGAAAACACGACAAACACAAAGCACTAACCTGACGAATAACTCTGTAGAGTACATCTAGTGTCCCTTTATATGGTAGTGCCTGAGATTTTGAAACCCTTGTACTAACACCCTGAAGCATCTGAAAATAAACAAACATAATTAACAAAAATCATAACAAAAAAAAGAAGAGAAACTGAGAAAGAAGCATTACCGTGTTAGTTTGAAAAGATGGCTTTCGATAATTGTCATGGTAGGGAACTCCGGCAGCCTGCGCTTGAAGTCTCGTCTGAAAAAGAAAGAAATTAATGAAATCATTTGAAGATTTGAACATGAATTGATGGTAGTTGAATGGGGAATTAGGGTACCTTGACGACATCGAGGGGGTTGACGATGACGGCGGAGAGGAAAGCGGCGCCGGCGGCGGAGAAAACGCGTTCGGGGATAGTTAAATGCGTGTCGGAATTAGAACGTGTTTGCGACATTACAGTGATTTGGGAGCTTCTCTTCCATTTTTTATTAATCCATTGTTTTAGTAATATATAAAGATTATTGTGCAATATTATACTATATGAGTAATTTGTTTAATATAATGGTTGAAGAATTGAACCTGGATGAGATACATATAATTATTCGTGGCGTTAAATTGAGCGCCGCGCCAAACATTTTGGAATATATTCTAGGCTTATTCACATTTTTATTTTCTTTCCCCTTTGAGGGTGCGATTGTTTTGAGAGAGTTAGAGAAGAAAGAGTTGGTGAAGAAAGAAAGAAAAGAGAAGTACTACACTTTTCTTGATTGGATAAGACAGAATTTATGAAGAGAAATTAAAAATAGTAAAACGCAAAAAGAATTTGAAGATTGTATAGTTAAAGGAATCAGGCCGGTTTTGGGCCGTGCAACCTGGCCCGTTGGCCTCCGAAAAATCGGAGCCCTAAAATATTTTTTTATAGACTATAAATAATAAATAATAATAATAATAATATATAGAGTTAATACCCCTTTTGGTCCATGCCATATAGGCGAAATCCCAAAAACAATCCTGTAAAAAAAAAACACAGATTCCATCCCTGCCATTTGTAGATTCCCTCGTTTTGCTCCCTGAGTGGATTTGGTCAACCATATTGATGACATGGCGCTGCTTAGTTGGAATTTTATTTATTTAATTACACGCGTGGCATTTTTATTAATATTTTAATATTTATTTTTTTTTTATTTTTTTTATTTTTTTTTATTTTTTTTTTATTTTTTTTTTTACTTTTTATTTATTTATTTATTTTTTAAATTTTTTTTTAATTTTTTTTAATTTTTTTTTTAATTTTTTTTAATTTTTTTTTTAATTTTTTTTTAATTTTTTTAATTTTATTTTAATTTTTTGTTTTATTTTGTTTTATTTTTTTAATTTGTTTTTATTATAATTTTTTTAATTTTATTCTTTTTTTTTTATTTTTTTTCGTTTTTATTTATATATATATATATATATTTTTTTTTTTTTTTTTCGTTTTTGGACCTAATTTTTATTTTTAATTCTATTTTAAACAAATTGTTCTTTTAAAAATTAGTTTCATTATACTAATCCATTTATTTCAATTTATTACCATACTAATCCATTTATTCTCATACTAATTTCAATTCAACAATACTTATGAGTGATTTATTACCATTATAACTCCACTCATCAACCATCTTTATAACCTCTCTCCACTTTTTTTTTTTTCGTTACAATATTGTTTCATTTCTTCTCCATTGTTTTCAATACTCATCAACCATCCAAAACTCAATACAAAGCATACTCACAACACAACAATACCACACACCCTAATAAACAAGAATCTCAAGCTCTCATCACTCTCCACATCCTCATGAAAATGGTAACTTGCTACTGCCATGTTCACACCATAAGTTGGTAACTTACTATATCATTATCCTTTGGTATGAACAATTTTTTGTACAAAGAAACATGAATATAGTTATTTAATATACTTTATATTATTATAGAGTAACTTGTGTATAACAATACCAGAGAGAACATTGTTGTCTCCAACTCTTTCTGAAATTGTTTCTATGGTAACAAAAAATTGTTCATACCAAAGGATAATGATATAGTAAGTTACCAACTTATGGTGTGAACATGGCAGTAGCAAGTTACCATTTTCATGAGGATGTGGAGAGTGATGAGAGCTTGAGATTCTTGTTTATTAGGGTGTGTGGTATTGTTGTGTTGTGAGTATGTTTTGTATTGAGTTTTGGATGGTTGATGAGTATTGAAAACAATGGAGAAGAAATGAAACAATATTGTAACGAATAAAAAAAAAGTGGAGAGAGGTTATAAAGATGGTTGATGAGTGGAGTTATAATGGTAATAAATCACTCATAAGTATTGTTGAATTGAAATTAGTATGAGAATAAATGGATTAGTATGGTAATAAATTGAAATAAATGGATTAGTATAATGAAACTAATTTTTAAAAGAACAATTTGTTTAAAATAGAATTAAAAATAAAAATTAGGTCCAAAAACGAAAAATAAAAAAAAATAAAAATATAAAAAATATATAAATAAAAACGAAAAAAAAAAAAATTAAACAAATTATAATAAAAACAAATTAAAAAAATAAAACAAAATAAAACAAAAAATTAAAAATAAAATTAAAAAATATTAAAAAATATTAAAAAAAAAATTAAAAAAAATTAAAAAAAAATTAAAAAAAAATTAAAAAAAAAAAAAAAAAAAAAAAGTAAAAAATAAATAAAAAAAGTAATAAAAAAAATAAAAAAATAAAAAATATTAAAATATTAATAAAAATGTCACGCGTGTAATTAAATAAATAAAAAATAAATAAAATTTCAACTAAGCAGCGCCATGTGATCAAAATGGTTGACCAAATCCACTTAGGGGGCAAAACGAGGGAATCTACAAATGGCAGGGATGGAATCTGTGTTTTTTTTTACAGGGTTGTTTTTGGGATTTCGCCTATATGGCAGGGGCTAAAAGGGGTATTAACCCTAATATATATATATATATATATATATATATATATAGCCTGTTGCAGCAAAAATTAAGATTATAGCGAGTGCCGCAGCGAATTGGCAGTTTAATTTGTACCAAAGGTTGACGATTCGATTTTTGAAGCCAATTTTTATAACTAAAATTGCCACTTAATCAAGCATGAATTTTAAGATTTAGACAAAAGTATATTTTACATTTAAATCTTCCGGTCTATAACTAATATTTTGACATTTTAAAAATAAACTATGAAATATAAATAAATAATTAAAAATCCACAACTAATACATTATTAAAATATATATATATAATCTATTTTTTTCTTTATTTTTAAATATTATTTATAATTTTAATAAAATATAAATTTTTTAATTTTTCTTTTATAAAGGTCAATTCTAAAAATTAGAGCAGGACCTCTAAATTTTCTAAGACGTCCCTAAAAGGAATATCATTAACAAATAGATATGTGTACGTATAGGTATATGTGGTGTTGCACATTTGTGATCATATATTTATTAAGTATATAATTCATTAATTATTAAAACAAATTTATAATATAATTTCATCGATAAAACTAACACCAAAAAATAGATTGAGATAAGTGGAGTATTTTTTAATATCTTATTAAAATAATATTAAATAACTAATATTCACACAATTAGTGATACAAATTATTATGGGTGGCAAAATGAGTTTGATTCTGTCGTACATGTCTGTTTTGCCTGCATTTTTCATGAGGCGAGAATAGGTTTTAGGCTTGCATCCCTTTGCTTAAAAACAGGTGTTACACATACTCAACAAACCATACTCTTTCAAATAAAATATAATATAGCCGCGGAATTCAACTTCAACATGCTTTATAATATCTCAATAAAATAAAACACTTGATTAATTAAATAATCCAACAATAACTCGAAAACATCGATTAAAACGTCTCAGCCCTGTGTTATAGATCAGAGCACAAACAATACTAAATAACTCGAATAAATGAATATGCTTCAACTCCCTTCTCCAAGAGAGTACAATACACCACAAAATAACAACAACAAAATAACATCAAGAGAGTACAATACACCACAAAATAACAAGCAGGTGTGAGAATAACTTTACAAATGATAGCGGTGCATTAAAAAGCAAAGATAGTCATATATAACATCAATTATCATTCTCACACAAAGGTTCACAATAACGACAACAATTACGATGCAAATGTATGATGTAATTCATTTCTCCTCAAATATGCATGTGGTATCAAGATTTTAGATGTCAAAGATATGATATTGAATTATCCACGTCTCTGATTCCTCTCTGGAATAGTGTTTTCTTTGAACATGATATCAACATTGATTCTCTCTGAATCGTGACCTCGTCAAATCGAAGTCCTACCTATCTTTGATATACATGAATGCATGAATCATAATAATAATATTCACGTCTCATACTCAATAAAAAAAATCACATCTCGTACTCAACAAGGTTCTCTCTGAACACACAAATTTGTCAATGTAAGGCTAACACGGTAATTCTCTCTGAACTACTCAACTCAGCATATTATACAATTATAACTCAATCACATAATCATATAATATTCTAAAATTCTCATCAACAGAGCAAAATTATTAACATAAAATCTCAATAACACTCACCAACAGAGTAAACCACATTATTACTTATGTAAAGCCACCAACAGGGTAAGGAATCAAATATTCAAGGTAACTCTAGCCCTATCAAAACAACTATGAACCTGTCAGCTTACTTAAACCTCAACTCAACTCAATAATATTATTATTCAACAACTCAAGTGTATCTTATATTTTGATCTTCAACTCAAAACAACTCAAAAGCAACTCTAATGTAACAAATCTGACTCGTAAACTCATCAAAAAGGTAATGAAAAGTCACCGAACTCGAAATTTCTCAGAACTCTCTCATGTGTTGGCCTTTCTTAGATGTGTTGGAAAACTCTCCTCTCTATCATGTGTTGCACTTCCTCACTTTTACGTAAGTGGTCCCCTCTAGGGGCCTAGTAAAAATATATCACTACACAGTTCCTCAAGCACGAAGGTTTGGTAAAAGACAGAGTGTTTAATTGACTTTGCATCAGAATATCTCCTAAGTTGACACCTTCGAGGAGGACTTAATAACTGAGTCACTCAGTCGAAACTTTAAGTCGAGTCCTTTAGGAGAGGCCATAAGTTGGGTCTCTTAGGCAAGACTTTAAGTTGAGTCCTTTATGCGAGACTTTAAGTTTAGTCCCTTAGGCGAAACTTTAAGTTAGACCTTGTCTCAGGAGACTCTTTTACCTCAAGTGAGGCATTGAGATGAGTATGTTCGGTGGGACTCTGAGTCCTTCGGGTAAAGCTTAATAGTTGAGTCTATTGGGCAGGATTATACATTGAGCCTATCTTATGAGACTATAAGTCCCGCATATAAGATTATACACTGAGTCTATCTAATGAGACTCTAGGTACCTTAATCGAGGCTTAATACCCGAGTCCCTCGGGAGGAATTATACATTGAGCATGTCTGATGAAACTCTAAGTCTCTCAGGCAAGATTATCCATTGAGTCTGTCTGATGAGACTCTAAGTCCCTCAGGCGAGATGTTGAGATGAGCTTGTTCGGTGGGGCTCTAAGTCCTTAAGACGGGGCTTAATAATCGATTCCCTGGGGCAGGATTATACATTGAGTCTGTCTGACGAGACAGACTCAATATATAAGGGAGGAATTTTTGAACCTTATTTTGTAAGTGATATGCCTTCAACAATGACATCATTTTGTGATGATGACAACTAATGTCTATTGACAAGTCAAGTACAAGCGACTAAATGGATAAAGATGTGAACCTAAGTATTAGGGTTTGATGGACTTTACTATCCAATGATGGAAATCAAGTGAAATATAACTCAAGTCTCATCTCAAGTGATCTCAAGTAAGTGTCTACAAAAGAAAATGTCTGACAAAGATTTGAAGTGCAAGAAAGTCCTTACATAATTACTATTAGTGAATATTATGTAACACATAAAGGCGTTTTCGTAAGAACATAGCGAAATTAACAAATGTCGTAAATAAGAACTAAATTAATAAGACATGATAAATTTTAATACCTGAAATAAACTCATATAACCAAAAAGTTGCATCATCTCAAAGACAGTCGACTTTCCAAGTGCAGAATATAATACAGTCAATACAGCACCCTCATACCTAGTTGACATGGTAAAGCTCCGTAAACAGATACTTGCACTTGACATCAATATATACATGAAACTTATCCTCTAAGATATTACATCCTACAACATGCAACATGTATACCCTAGCGACTAACTCATATATATATACACACATACACATATCCCGAAGCCAAGTTAGATAAGTTGAGCACCCCTGTTAAACTTAAACTCCTTCAGTACCTTCGCCTCAGTAGCCCTCAAGTCCTATATAATAGTAATACATGCAAGCTCCTGGTTAATCAAATGAGCGATGAAGAAGTTGCTTGGTAGAGGGAGATGGAACAAGGAGGAGACATAATCCAAAGTAATCATCATCTCACCAAATGGAAGATGAAAGAATGATGTCTCCTTATGCCATCACTCAACAAAGCTGATAACAATGGAGCGTCGAGTACGGTCAGCAAACAATCCACCAATGAAAGGAGACTGTAATCATCGGCAATCTCCCTGGCCTTCTAAGGCATCTGAACATCTGAGAACTTCTTTAACTTCTCCCTGCAAGTGGGCACCTTCAACGGTAGACGGTCCTGTAACAATAGTAAATAAAAAACATCACTTATTTTCAACGTATCAATAATAAATAAAAACAAGTTTCAAATAACATATACATATTTATCCTTTCCATAATCACAATGCCACATGATCGACAAATCCGTTGGGCACAGTACGATCATTGGACCCTCCTAAAAACCATCCATTAGTGTGTACAAACAGATTCCTTAAAATCGGAGCAGTGACCTTCATATCAGCCGGAGGAGTGACCTCCATATCAGCCGGAGCAATCGCCTATATATCAATCTGAGGAGTTACCTTCATATCAGTCGAAGTAGTCATCTCCACCGTATTAGCCAGAACCTTTGTCTCAGTGTGATGAGGCACCTTTGTCTTAGCCACCACATTTCTGTCATCACAACAAAGGTGATTGTGTATTTCTTTCTTTGTACCCTTTTTGATATTCGCGCAAACAACACAAGGACAATAAAAGATACCATTATTGTTGGGAAAATGTTTATCAGCGTATTCAAGGAATTCATGAACTCCGTTCTTATAAACCGGACCTAATCTATTGGTTTTCATCCAACTACGATCCATTACAACTTTTGAAATTTATACATGTATAATAATGTGAATGACACACCAAAATCTAATCCAAAAAATCATATTAAACGTAAATCATACTAATCTATATGCATATATGATATGAACAAAGAAAAAATCAATGAAGATGTACTCTCATACTAAACGTAAAGCATATGAAACAACTCATTCTGACTTGAGCATATACAATATGAACAAAGAAAAAAGGAATGAAGATATTGAAGAATACCGTACTTCAAAGTTGTAATCAAATGAACGTAAGGAATGAAGATGTTGAAGAGTACCGTACGTCAAATCTGAAGAATCAAATGAACGAAGACGGTCAATATTTGAGCATAAACCAAGAAAAAAGAAATGAAGATGTTGAAGAATACCTTACTTCGAAGCTGAAGAAGCAAACGAATGAAGACGGTCAATATTTGAGCATAAACCAAGAAAAAAGGAATGAAGATGTTGAAGAGTACCTTACTTCGAAGCTGAAGAAGCAAATGAATGAAGACGAAGAGGGTAAAGGTTAGGGCGTCTCTGGCTCACTTGTTCGATTAGGGCGTCTTATGAAAGAAATACAAAATAAGTTTTGTTTTAATTTATCAGTAAAGCTTTTAATCTCGGTTGGAGAAACAAACTGTAGTGGAATCTTAAGTGACACACGCTAAATGTATCCTAAAAAATGGAAAAAATGTGTTGCAGGGAATCGAAGCTTGTTACATTTCATTTATTACTACGGTTGTTTATCTTAACCGTTGTAAAATAATTTACAATTTATTTTTTAAGTAATGGACTTAAGTGACACACACTATATGTACTCTAAAAAATGGAAAAAATATAGTTGCAGGGAATCGAAGCTTGCTACAATTTATTTATTACTACGGTGGTTTAAGTCAACCGTCATAAATGACTGTTTATACCCCAACTTTTGCTTGGGCGCAAATTTTTTAACCTATTACAATGGCGTAAAAGGATGCGTTGTAAGCCTGACGTTGTTGTTTTAGCGTTTTGTAGTAGTGATTTTTTCTAAGTTATGAAATTCAATGATTTTTACTCAACTTGCCAAGACCGTAACTTCCTCACCAAGTAACCATTTTATTTGCTTCAAAGACCAAAATGAAGAGCTTGTTACATACTAAAACTTTGTCCTTGAGGATGATTTCAAAAAAAAAATGCAAGGATTGAGAGATATGAAGCCATGAAGTTGATAATCCAATACTTTTTGAACCTAAACACTTAGAGAAATTTTCAACAAAATTTGTCTTCTCTTGGAGCCAACTTTGAGGCCATTTTTCACCATCATCCATTTTTATTCAAGAAAAACTCAAAACATGAAAATTGTAGAGAATGTTTCAAGCTTTTCAAAGAGTCCAAGAACACATTTTTATCATACTTGAGCTAGGAGTTTCGAAGAAAGGAATTTGGCACTTCAAACTTGAATTATAGGTCATTTCCATGGCATGTTCTTGATCAAACCTTGAGCCAAAACTACTCAATCTGCTTTTGGAGGAATTCTTGCTTCTAAATCTCAACAAAATATGAGCTTTGCATATATTAATGATGCATTATCGAAGTGATTAAGGCATTGTTCAAAGGATCATTCCATTTAGGGCATAAAGATTACACTTCCATTTTAATAAAGTGACTTTAATCACAAGTCAACTTGTCTTGAGCCCATACTTGGTTTCTTCTGCACCAAACCTTTCTAGAACTCAGAAGGAACATCTCTGAACTTTAAAACAACTTTAAAAAAGTTTTGTACTTGCCTTGGAACCATGAAGATCATGAAACTACCACTTGGTTTCCAACTAAACCAAGAGAACTCCACAACTCTACCATTCTGCATAATTCAGATCTCCAATTTTTCCCTATAAATAGAGGCTCGTCCCTTATCACAAATCACACAACAAACACTCAAGAAATACTGAGAAACATCCCTCACATCAGCATCTTGCACCAAACCTCCACCTTGTGCCAAAAACCTTCATTTTGCACAAATTTGGCCAAAAAAATTTCCAGCCACAAAAACCTCAAACTAACTATCCAAACGCATCACAAAACACTTAACAAAGGTGTTCAAATCTTCATCTTCACCAGAAAACCTCAAGAACAGAAAGTCAACCCTCAAACATCCATTTTGTTGACTTTCTGCATAAACTAAGTCAAATCATTATCCTGACCTTTTCCAGTCCATCTAAACCTTCAAACACAATCCATAAACATCCTACAAATTGTTCCAAGTGTTAATCCTCAACTGCAACACCATTTTCTTGAGGATCAAGTTTTCATATTTCATGTTTGCAAGAGGATTCGTGCACAAGGATTGAAGTTTTTCCAAAGCAAAGTAGGCATCCTAAAAGCTTCTTGGAGGTTCATAGAAGCAATTTGGATCATCAACCACCTTCTGGAAGTGAGATTGAAGAGGCATTGGACCTACTCCAATAGTTAAGTCCATTACCTCTGCAACTATGTGATACTGAAACTTTTTGCATTCATTTGAAATACCAAATCATTTACCATCATGTAGACATCATAAACCCTATGCTGATTGATCCTAATCATGCTCATACACAATTTCATTTTGAGTTTTTAGATTAGGGTTTATACTGTTTTAGATTTGGTTATTTGTTGTTTGTTGAAAATTAATGCAATTGGTTGTTACCATCATGTTCCTCATGAATTTCCTAGCACTTTTCATTTTTACATCATGAAGAAATATTGAGAAATGAGCAAGTTAGCATTTTCAAAAATTGAGAAATGGAGGTTGAAGAAGATGATGTTCATGGCGCGCATTCTGGGCATTTAAACTTGTTTTATTATTTATGTTTTAGTTTCCATTTCACTGGCGACTGAGGCATTGCACCATAATAGAGAAAGCTTGTGTTTGAGAGTGTTTGCATAGCCAAGATCCGGGGTTCGAATCCCCCTCGCCCTAAACCTTTTGTTCCTTTTTTTATTTTAATAATTTTCAACTTGGTTTTAAATATAATTTAACGCGCGTGTTTTATGTCTGGGCCAAACAACTGGCCAAGTGGCTAGTGTTTTAGCCTGTAACCTTGGATGTGCAGGTTCAAGTCCCATGGCCAGCAATTCCTTCTTTTTTTATTACTTGGTTTTTCATGTTTTTTTTTCAAATTTCATTTGATCATATCTTATTGATTATTCATTATTTTGAGCTGATTTTTTGCACACCTCTTCTTTGTCATGCCTATTTTTATAATCCATGAATAAATTCCAAAAATAATTTTACTTTCATACATTTTTACTTAGTCAAAGTAAGGGACTTTTTAAGGTGTTTTTGAGGTCATCAAGTGTTTCTTTTTTATTATTTCTTTGATTTTGCTTGACTATATTAATGTTTGTGAATGTTATGAACATTGTGTAAACCTTGTTTGATGTTGGTAACATGATCCTTTTGATTTTTGCCTAAGTTTAGTGTACTTTAATGCATTGATTTTCATGTATACATGTATTTTTTCTTCATGTTTGTTTATAAAACATTTTCCTTTGACTTTAGCATGATGCTTATACCATATTGAACCTTTGATGCATGTTTGCTATGTGTTTGAATCATCTTTGATCATGTTTTCATGATTTGGCTTAATTTTGATGCCATGATTTTGTTTGTTTCTTAAACTTCATGTTTACCATGTTAAAACCTTTTGAAGTGCTTAGACTTTATTGTGATCACAATGAACCTTTGACATGAACCCTTGGTTGTTACCATTATGTCTTGAACCATGTCTACCTTGTATTCATGATTAAGTGGTGTTTTAAACTTGTCCATGATTGTTTGAAACCTTAACTTGTATTCATGATTAAGTGGTGTTAGTTGTAAACTCTAAACCACGTCATAATCTTGACCTTAACTCATCCATGTCTGATATTGTCATATCCATGTTGGTTTGAATCTTTGTTTACATCTATGCTCACATGTTATTGTTATGAACATGCTTTGATATGATACTTGTGTTGTTACCTTAGTCTTGTTAGAACCATGTCACATGTATGTTTAGTTTATGTATCATATATGTTTGTATGTTATCCTTGGTTGTTACCATGAGTTGCTCATGACTTTGTTAAGCCTTAGATGTTGTTACATCTACATTCATGTATTGGATGTTACCATGTTCATCTGACTTTGTTATATCTCATTACATCTCCTAGTTGATATCATGTATGAATGTCATCTTTGCCATGAGTTGTATGCCTTGATTGATGTTATGTCTGAACATCATCTTTATCACTCTTTATCCATCTTGGTTGATATCATGTTAGCCTTGATATCATGTTTGAATATCATTATTGTTCATCTCATCCATTATCACCCATGTGTAATACCCCAAATTTTGACCACTTAGATTTCCCATCATTGTGAAAATCATCATCACAATATGGATGTACCTTTATGCTTCATTAGTCTCCCCAAAGATGGGTGAGCATCCACTACAATCAAAATTAGGGTTTCAAGCCCTCTCTGAGTGCTTAGACAAAGGATCAATCAAGAAATGACATGATCTTCAACTTGTCTAATCTCTTAAATATCCACAATGGATCAAAAAGGACTCCCACTTCAAGGATTAAGCACAAGGCTGCTCCCTTCTAGGTGGATCAAGTCTCAAGATCGACAGTGTCACCAAATTAGGGTTTTGGTCGACCAGGGCCTCCAGATGGAAATTTTCATCTGGGCACAAGGCAATGATCCAAAACATAACCTAATATACTTCATGGAACCTCATGAACCCATGCATCAAGTCAATTTTGCCTCAGGGGATGCATTCATCAAAAATCAGGAATTAGGGTTTCTTGACCTAATTCACCCCTAAGTTGACTTTTGGGACAAACCATGAGCCAAGACCTCAAGAGATGATTTGAGGGTCTCTAATATACCATATTGATCCATTTGGGACAATGGATTAATCCAAGAAGTTTGAGCAACAAGTCTCAATTTCATCTGCACCACAATTAGGGTTTTAAGGGAAAAGTCAACTGTAACTTTGACTTTTGACCTGGACATGCTCCCAAACCCTAATACATGATTGAATATACCCTATGACACCCATGGAACATGTCCATCAAGTTTGATTTAGGTTAAGGACATGATTTCCTGAAGAATTGCACAGTTTGGAATTCATCTGATAAAAAGTCAACTGTGCACAAAAGTCAACTTTGACTTTTTGAGATTTTTCACCAAAATGGATTTTTAACCCTAAAATGATGTTAATGTATGATTTGAATCATCATTCATCAAGAAAAATCAAGAAAAGTGAGATAACTTGTAAAAGGGGTAACCATAAAACTTAGAAATTTTTCTAAGTTAAAAATAAAGTGGCAAAGGTACCAACTTTGGAGGACCATAACTCCTAAACCACAAGGCCATTTTTTCTCATCCAAAGATGGATTTGTAGCCCTCATTATCACCTACAAAAACTTCAACTACAAGTCATTCCAATTCATTAAGGATTTTGAGTTATGGAGTGATCAAAGTGGCTGAAAAGTGAAAATGTCACTTTTTCCAACACTTAGTGAAATTTTCACTAAGTCAGATTCTGCCTCACTTTTTGCCAAATGTAGGGGGATTTTTCACTTGGAATCAAAAGAGATCAAAACCAAACTTGTTCAAACAGTTGTTGTATCATGTAAGAGCTTTCCAAAATGGCCAAGAACATTGCCAAATTCAACCTACACCATGAGATACAACATTGCCAAGTTGCCTTGCTGAAATCTGTCAAGGCAAGGCAGAATTTGCAACTTTGGTCGATTTGCCAAAATCAGCCAAATTCAATTGCTCCTATCCACTTGGACACCTCAGAGGATTGAATCTAAATGAGACAATCACTGAGCCAAGCCTCCAAAGTCCATGGAACAAGAAATAGCATGTTGAACCTAGAATGGCCAAAATAGGGACAAGACTTCAAATTTGGAATGAGGCATTCAATGGAACCATCAAGGTGGCATGGATTGAGCCATTCTCACCTGAAATCAGTCAAGACTTATCCAAGACCAAGGGAACCAAAGCTCTGTGCCCTAACCTCTAGTCAATGGCTAGAGGAGACTTGGATTTTCATTTGCCAACATTGGCCAAACCTACTTACCAGCTGCCATGCACTATTCCTTGCAAAACAAACTTGCTCTACTATAAATAGAGCTCAATTGTGGTCAGTTTAAGTACACCAAAGCCATCTAACAGATGCTTTCCTCAAAATCTCTTCTTTCACTCCAATTTTGCCTTCTAAGGCAAGCCACTATCGGGTTTTGAGTTTGAGAGCAATTCCAATCAAACCAATCACTCACACACCTCACATACATCACATATGAGCTGATCAAACACTTAGATTACTTCTGAAACATCAATTTCACAAAATCACCAGCTGATTGCTCAAGGTTTTAACCAAAGTGCAGCTGAGGTACCACAAAATGATCCAGCCAATTTCAATCAAGTCCAACCATCCAAACACAATCCATAGGGTGTAGGGAAGCTGTTCAGATCATCACAACTCATCTGTAACACCTCCAAATCAAAAATCACTTTGAACTTGTTGTCACGGCCTAGAGGTAAGCACATACTTGGTCATCTCTCAATCTATGCATATTTCCTCACACAATAATTTGGCCATATGTTCATAATCATGCATGGAATGTTTTCCCTCAATTAATTGCATTGTTTGAATCGTGTATCAAAAATCCTAGCCTTCATGCAGAAATTAGGGTTCTTGAGGTCTCTTCGTGATTTCTTGTTGTATGTTTAATTTAAATGAAATTAAAGTACATAGACATGATCGTGAGGTTGAGACGAGCATAATGATATGTGGATTACATGATATGATTACGTATTCATGGAGATTGGATAGAAAATGCAAATCTGAGAAACCAAGAACACGCGCGTGTTCTTCAGCTGTTCTTGGCGCCATTTTTCATATATTCAAATATTTGAATTTTGTGATTTTGTTTAATTGATTCAAAAATTAATTTCTCTCTGAGTTTTAATGATTTTGAGTTGATTCTTTTTTTAATAATTCACAAAAATGTTAAAATATTTTATTTTCACAAAAAATCCCAAAAATATTATTTATTTCATATAATTGATATTTTTGTAAAGAATTAATATTTTGATTGTTTTTGGCATTTTAAATATTTTTTCTACATTGATTTTGCAACTTTTAATGCTTTCTAATTATTTTGTAGGTCAATACTTAATTTTTGAAGCATTAATCCAAGATCACAATTTGTTTTCCATGTGTTAAACAATTTTTGATCATTTTAATTGAATTTTTATTCAATTAAATACATTTTGAAAACAAATTAGGGTTTTGGATTAATTCAACCCTCATAAATCATTTTCAAAACTTTTTGGGCCTCTTGAGATAGTGTAAGACCCATCCCCCCTTGTACAAAAACTTTTTGGGCCTCACTCATTGTATAAGTCCCTCTGTACAAGTAAACGGCACGATCGTCGCCCGTTTAAAAATAAAAATCATCTGGGCCTCTCCTTGAGCTATAAGACCCATTCAAAACACTTTGGGCCTCTATTAGAGTGTAAGACCCAATCCCCCTTTTAACCAAAACATTTTGGGCCTCACTTATTGTATAAGTCCCTCTGCGTTAAAAGAAAACCTCGGCGCGATCGCCATTTTTTAAACGAAAAATCATTTGGGCCTACCCTCGTGTTATAAGCCCCACTCTTTTTTCTTTAAACCTTTTTGGGCCTCTTGAGAGAGTGTAAGACCCATCCCTTTGTACAGAAAACCTTTTTGGGCCCTAGTCACTTGTATAAGTCCCGCTGTACAAAGTCAAACAGTGCGCTCACTGATAAAACCCTGGGCCTCTCCTTGAGCTGTAAGCCCCAAATCTTTCTTTTTCAAAGCACTTTCTCCTTTGATTTTGAATATACTGTTATTTTCAATCTTTCTTTGTTGAACAACTAACCAAACAGCATGGAAGCACTCCAACCGAGTAAGTGGTTATCGCTTTCGTTTACTGCTTTCATATTATAAACTGTATTGTGGGGCTGCTCACTGTAAGTCTCCTTTCATAAACTCATATATACTGTGTAATAATAGTATAGATATTTTGAGTTTCCCCGGCTACTACGTCTAGAACTAGGTGACGTCGTTTCATTTATTCGTAGAAATAGACGCCTAGATCCCCAATAGGAGCACCAGATACAGTCTTCTCTTCGGCTGTCCTCCTTAGGAATCGTCAAGAACCTCTACTCCCCAAGATGAATGTATTCTCCGTGAATGGCATCTTTGAGTTTCTTCCAAATTCTCGAACTTTCCTGACTTGATCTATTCCTTGTGGATAGCTTGCCTTGAATGTCTCGGGGTTTGGGTACCCACTACGGTCATAATCTTGGACCTTAACTAAGGAACCCTCTTTAAAAGCTAAAAGTCGCTGGATAGTAAACCTCGCACGTTTACCAGTGGTTTTTATCTTTAAAAGAGTTATCTCTCCTAATGGAAAGGAGATGATAGACCCACGGGCTTCTTAAAAGCGTCGGCCTCCTCTTGAGCATTATTCAAGGACACTACGGCTTCTTAGAAGTATTCACAGCCTCCTCTTAGGCTTCGTATAATGATCCCCTCCTCCGGGAATGATAGCCTCCTCTTGGGCTTCGTACAAGGACCCGTCGGCTTCTTAAAAGTTTCCAGCCTCCTCTTGGGCTTCGTACAAATTGTCCCGACGACCTCCTAGAGGTATAGGAACAGAACCTAGTCATCCTCATAGAACAGTCCTTTCATAGAGTCTACTACTGCTTCTCAAAGCATAGTACGAAAGATAAAACTCTAGACACGGACAGTCTAACTTCCTTGAGTCTCAAAAGACATTCTCAAGTGACCCCTTCGTTAAATAGGAAAGAAACCCGACGACTCGGACAGTCTCAATACCCTTTGGATTTCCAGTTTCCCCAAAGAAAGGGAAACAACCCCGGTCCTCAGATCTAACCCATGAGTACAGTGATGCTCATATAAGAACTGATTTTCTCTTTCAAAATCAGTATACTGGACCTGTCACTTAACTGACACAATAACCTTAGCCTTCTCTTGGGCTTTGTACAAATGATTCTCCCCAGCGGAGTCAAACAACGTTTAGCCTCTCTCTCGGGCTTTGTACGAGACACATAAGAGACTCCCTCGTTGAGTCAATCCCCCTTTCGCCTCCATCTCGGGCTTTGTACGAGATACAAAAAGGTTCTTATTGAGCCAAACAAACAAACAAACAATCGCCTCCATCTCGGGCTTCATACGAGATACAAAAAACTCCCTTGTTGAGTCAAATAGCCTCCATCTCAGGCTTTATACGAGATACCAAAAGACTCCATCGTCGGGTCAAAATCTTTTAGCCTCTCTCTCGGGCTTTGTACGGGACACAAAATTGCCTCCTCTTAGGCTTTGTATAATGATTTTCCTAGCGAAAAATAGCCTCCTCTTAGGCTTTGTATAAGAAAACCACTGGTTGATCCAATTAACCTTTTAGCATCAAAGCTGTGCCTCGTTCACAGTATACAAACATCAACAACTCCTCCCCCTTCATCTAATCGCTGTAAGTGGCAAGCCTCTGGATCATCTATATCCACGCCACTGTCCCTCTTTTAGCATGAGAAATTCCTAAGGAAAGATGGCATTGTTCTACACTGAGTTAAAGTCTTCTCCTTCAGGTTAAAACCCTTTCTTCAGAAATTATGGCATTGCTCGGATCCGCGTATCCCAGTTAAAGTAATTCTCCTTCTCCCCTCTTTAGAGATGACAAATTCTCTCTAAAGCCGAGGTCTTTCAGCTTCACGTCTTGGGCTTTGAACAAGACAAAAATAGACCTTTCAGCTTCACATCTTGGGCTTTGAACAAGATACAAACCACCTTTCGCTTCACGTCTTGGGCTTTGAACAAGACACCAAAAACCAATTTCCTCCCATAGAATAGGAGGAACTACGAACGCTCTGATTTCCCTGTTTCGGTAAACGGGAATACGTAGGCATAAGATCGAAAGAAAAGATCTTAGCGAGCGCAATCAACAAAAAACCCAAATCACATATCTCCATCAGTCAAAAGCAGTATTTCAAAAGCATCAGTCCTAACATCCTAATCCTTGTTCCCCGCCAGAAACCTTCTGCCCAGGTAAAAAAAGAAAGAAAACAGTATTGGCGAAAATACAAATAACCAGTACAAAGGCCCCCCACATTGATAGCATTCGTAACCTAACAGACCGCTGTTTAAACTCAGTATGCAAGCAGGGTTAATTGGAGACATCTATTTCCCTTCCTTATTCAGCTCACAATAGGATAAAAAATGAATCGACCTGTAGTCAAAGCTCAAACCGCAGAGAGCGACCAGCGCTTAAGAACCGCGTCCAAAATCGCTCGCTACACCATGTACTCATGTATATTTTTGGCTTTGTCAAGTCATTCCCTGGTGAGGTTAGCTTGTTAGCTCCTTTCCTCCTCTTTTCTTTTGCTACCTAAATCCAAAAGAAAGATCCCTTTTGTTGACTTTATGTCATAGGTATTATAACCTTCCCTCAACTCCTCTTTTGACTTTGTTAAGTCATTAACCTTTCAACATAGTCTTAGGTTAGAGTTTGTAAACTCTTTGACTTAGTTAAGTCATGTAAGTGTTATTGTTATAAACACTTACTTTCCCCTTTGGAACCTTGATCACTATCAAGTGTTCTTCACCCATTTAGGTGAACTAAGATTGCTCTGATTCCATCCTTGTTAGGATACGTAGGCATAAGACAGCGAAGTCTTTACGAGCACACTAGCAATAAACCTCCTTAGGTTCCCTATCTTATAAAACCCCAAAATAGAACATTTCCAAACATTAGCAAGCAAATTACCATAACACAAATACTTTCAAGAGGTTCCTATAGGATACTATAGATACTTAGGGTGCTAGTACCTTCCCTTTGTATAACCAACCCTCCAACTTTAGATCTCTTCGCATTGTTGTTACATTGCACAATTGGGGTTTTATTTGATCTTTTCCATTTCCTTTGGATAAATTAAAATTTGTTGGTGAACATTCAATGTTTTGTGATTCAAGTTAATATAATAGTTTGATATCCGATTCTCACCACGACACCGAGGGTGCAATTTCTTCGAAGAGAAAGAAACAAATGTGGATCACTCTCTCAACCATAGAATCAGAGTTCGAGACTCTTACTTCCGCTGGTGAAGGAGCTGAATGGTTGAGGGATCTTTTGTTGGAAGTTCCATTTTTTTAAGACAATGTTTCAAAGGTGTTGATATATTGCGGTAGTCAAACTACTTTCCCCTTTGGAACCTTGATCACTATCAAGTGTTCTTCACCCATTTAGGTGAACTACGATTGCTCTGATTCCATCCTTGTTAGGATACGTAGGCATAAGACAGCGAAGTTTTTACGAGTACACTAGCAATAAACCTCCTTAGGTTCCCTATCTTATAAAACCCCAAAATAGAACATTTCCAAACATTAGCAAGCAAATTACCATAACACAAATACTTTCAAGAGGTTCCTATAGGATATTATAGATACTTAGGGTGTTAGTACCTTCCCTTTGTATAACCAACCCTCGAACTTTAGATCTCTTCGCATTGTTGTTACAATGCACAATTGGGGTTTTATTTGATCTTTCCCCTTTCCTTTGGATAAATTAAAATTTGTTGGTGAACATTCAATGTTTTATGATTCAAGTTAATATAATAGTTTGATATCCGATTCTCACCACGACACCGAGGGTGCAATTTCTTGGAAGAGCAAGAAACAAATGTGGATCACTCTCTTAACCATAGAATCAGAGTTCGGGGCTCTTGCTTCCGCTGGTGAAGAAGCTGAATGGTTGAGGGGATCTTTTGTTGGAAGTTTCATCTTTTAAAGACAATGTTTCAAAGGTGTTGATATATTGCGGTAGTCAAACCACTTTACTTAGAGTATACAAAAAGTGTATAACAGAAAGTCTAGGCAAGTAGGACTTAGACATTCTTTCATGAGAAAATTGATTAAGGATGTAATCATTTCATTCATATATATACAATCGAGCTATAAGGCTGATATATTTATTAATCCATTGGCCTGAGACTTAGTAAAAACAACCTCGATAAGCATGAGGCTGAAACTCCTCGAGTAAGAGTTCCAACAACGACAACAACCCAATCTTACGTTAACAGAACATTAACCTCAAGATTCAATGGGTAACAACAAGTCGTTGATTTGGATGTTTGTCGAACATTTTATGATAATTTTGACCTTTAAAATGAGGGTTGAGCTTTTATTTAAACTCTTAATGAATTATAATATCGAGGGTATGTGTCTCATGGAAAAGGATACAATATGAACTTCACCTATGTGAATTTCAAGATGGTGTCGTCTCAAAGTGAGAGTTGGAGTTTCTCTCATGAAAAAGTCACGAAAACAGGAAAAACACATGGCCATAAATAGTACTAGGCCAGAGATTTAGGCGAATAACCACTAAAGAATGTGTGTAAGGTAACGTCGGTATAATCACAAGGGATACTGGTTCAAAGCATAACTACCTAACATTCTGATTAAACTTTGCGTTATCCTTACAAGGTTAAGTTCAAATCAAAAGATACTTAATTGTATTAACATTATTTTCCTCTCCTTTTCTAGAATTGGTCTTATCATTATTAGAACAAATGGGAAATTATTGTAAATTATTAGCAATTAATAATATTGAGTCTGTTCCAAAATGACAAGAAAATATGCAAGTGAAGTTTACTTTTGAATTTAGAAATAGGCAACACTTGTGAAGTGTTGCAGCAGGTTTGAAATCGAAAATAGGCAACACTTCGTGAAGTGTTGCAGAATGAAAGTATATAACCCTTGAAGAATGTTGTTATAGGCGAAACAATGTAACTTTTGCTAAAAATAACTTTTGGTAAAAGGAAGTTGTTTCTCCAAGGGTCGCAACCTTGTGAAACAACACCAATATGGCCTATAAATACTTCATTCTAGATTCAGATAAACATAACAAAAACATACATCGTCTTCACTAAAATTCCAGACACTCTTTCATACGTTCGAGTTTTTATCGGTCTTTGCAAACTCGAGTATATGCTGAATTATCTTGGGTATTCTTGCGTTCCAACTCTAAGACATTTGAGAGTGCTTGAAATACTTTTAAGAAAAGTGATTTCGTTCACGATTCAAGCCTTGATCCATTCGATTTATATTAATTTTATAACAAGAAGGTGTTTTCAAAATAAATAAAAAAACTTCGTAGTTTATAAATTGTTTTCATTATATTTTAAGTTTTTTTTCCCCTTTGAACAGATTAAAAATGCGGTGATTTTCCGCTTATGAATTTGAATTGCCATCGAATTTGATTAATTTGAAAACCCTCTTATTTTATTTAAATAAGTATTTTTAATAATTTCTAAGTCATGTATTAGATGAAAATCCAGAACATTATAGTAACAAGCGTTACATTTTAATTCCTCAAAAATTATTATGATAGTCACTTAGTCCATTCAATTAAATTTTAACTTTAAATGATAACTTAATATTCAAAAATAATAGTGTTCCATAATAGACTTTATCTATTTATTTTGTAATTTTGATTATTTGATCTTTTTAACATATTTATTATAACGATATATCATCAACCTCTAATATTATTTACCTATTTTCATCTTATTTTTCTTTTCTTTATCTTCATACATATTTTCATTATTCATCATTCAAATTCTAAAAAATATCTTTCTAAAAATCAGCAAATCCAAATCTTTCATGATAAGAAAATTAAAATTAAAAATTATACAAAAATAGCTCAAAACATTAATCATTTATAAATTTAAATAAAATTTAATATAATACATAAAATGGAATTATCTTCGTTTACAATATATCATAATCAAGATAAAAGTTAAAATATAACAAAAATAGATAAAACAAAATCCATTTAATTCATCGTAGTTGTTAAAAGTATGACTAAGATTAAACCATTGATTCGTGGTTCTAAAATTTAAACATCCATCATCACTTCATACCCTTAACAATTGGGACAAACATGTTATTTAGGAGACTCTATTACTATCAATAATAGTCAAAACTCACTTTCATATTCTTCTTGCCATTGTACTTTTTTTTTATAAGCAAGTGAAACTATTAACATTAATGGGGTACTAGGGGTACCCCAAGCCCAATTACAAAATAACCATAAGGTTTAATTCAAACCTTACAAAAAATCGAAAAGATATAAATGCCATTGATAAAAATTACAAGGCATATTTCCCCTATGTAACAAAAGAAGCCACCACCAAGATTGAAATTTGATCCTATTTACTATACCTCCGGGTCGCAGATACCATCGTTGAAAATAATCTGATTTTTGTCCCACCATATTCCTTCACAAACCAACAACCAAAAGCTAAACGCAATTTTCGTCGATTTCTTGTTTTTATAACCAACAACCAATGTGATAGGTGTCTAGTTGGGGATGTCTCAGCAAAATAATTGATATCCAGCCAGTCACAAGTTTTTTGCCAAATAAGAATTGATTTGGGACAAGAGAAGAAAAGGTACAGGTTATTCTCAAGGTTTTGGAAACAAAAAGGACATACGGTATCATGAGGATTCGAGATAATGTTACGGCGAAGGATATTGCTCCTTGTTGGTAGTCTATCTAGTAACAATCGTCATCCAAAAATATGTACCTTCAAAGCAACCGGACAACCCCACATTCCTTTCAATAACATCTTAATTTCAGGTTCGATGTTGTTTCCATTCCCCACTCTGATCAGCTCTTCATAATACGATTTTACCGTGTAGTTGTTGGAGCTCATTTTGAACCAAACAAATGAGTCAGCCGCGTCTGGACTGATGGATACGTCGTGCAGAATTTGCAGTATTTCATTATATTCAATCAGTACATCAGGTGACGGATTATCCGGTAAAAAACACCAAATCCAATGATTATTCACCCACTTCCCCATATCAGCAACCACCCAATCTGGATTCTCTGCAGTAAGAAACATATGAGGGAAACAATCTTGTAGAGGACCATTCCCAATCCATCTTGCTTTCTAAAACAGTATAGATTTACCATTGCCCAACCTGCAAGAAAAGTAGTTACCAAAAGAAACAACACAAGGGATATTCCTAATATTACACACATCTCTCCACCATTGTAAATCTTTGGAACCTCTGTCATTGAAATCTTTACTCACAAGGAACTTGAAATGTTCGCCATATCGCACTCTCATGATTGGACTCCAAATGGCCTCTTTTTCAGTAAGAATTCTCCACTTCCATTTTGATATAAGAGCGATGTTGAATAAACCGAGATTTTTACCCCCAATCCACCCTCGTCTTTACTTTTACACGTATCCGTCCAACTTATCCAAGTAATTCCATTTTTATTTCACAACCTTGCCATAGAAATCTTCTTTGGATATTGGTCAGAATTTTCAGAATTTTGGTAGAAGCCTTAAAGAAGGATAGGCAGTGGATTGGCAAGTTGGTAATAACTGAGTTTAACAGAGGTACTCTCCCTCCTATTGATAGCAGTCTGCTCCTCCACCCCGCCAGTCGTCACTTGAAACAGTTTATTATTGGTTCCCAATAAGACAATCTCTTATGGTTATCACCCACTTTTAAACCAAGAAAAAGGAATGGTACCTTACCGAATTTACAAGTTAAGAACTGCTCTGCTGCTCTTATAAAAGAATTTTCCACATTAATTCCAAAAACATAACTTTTGCTCATATTAACAGTCAAACCAGAAGTGAGCTCAAATCCTTTCAGTATTGCCTTTATAGTCCACAAGTTATGCCAAGCACCATTACACACGATTATCGTGTCATCGACAAATTGGAGCAGATTATACTTTATATCATTGTTAATATGAAAGCCCTGCAGCAGTCCTCTATTGGTTGCTCTCTCGACTAAAATTGAGAAACCCTCAACAGCTATTGCAAAAAGAAATGGGAAAAGTGGATCGCCTTGGCGTAATCCACGCTGCACCGTAAAATCAGAGGTGGGGCTACCATTGACTAGCACAAACATATAACTCGTAAAAACTCCACCATCTAGCCATTTTAGCCACCGCTGACAGAATCCCATCGCAACTAAAATGCCTCTCAAATAATCCCAATCCACACAGTCGTAGGCTTTTGAAAAATCGACCTTAAATAGGACACAACTTTGTTTTTTCTTTTTTGCAACATCAATAACTTCATTTAGGACCAAAACTCCATCAAGAAACTGTCGTCCAGGTATGAATGTTGTCTGAGATTTCGAAATCAGCTTGCCAATCACCTTCCTCAATCTTCCAGCCATCAGTTTAGCCACTACTTTATAAACACATCCTATCAGACATATTGGTCGGTAGTCCTTCAAGTTATGAGGATTCTCAACTTTGGGAATCAAAGTTAAGAAGGAATAACTCATAGCCTTTGTAATCTTTGAGGTGTTGAAAAATTCTTAAATACAATTGGTAAAATCCTCTTGAACTACCTCTCAACATTTCTGAATAAAACCCAACGTAAAGCCATCAGGACCGGGGCTTCGATCCAGAGCACAGTTACGAACAGCTTCCCAAATTTCATCCCTCTCAAAATTTCTTTCCAACATTGTGCTATCCTCCAGTGACAGTCTCGACAAACCATCAAACTCAAGGCCTGGTCTTGTCGTGTCCTCCTTACTGAACATTTGATTGAAATGTTCTTGCACAGCACTCGACTTACATCCTAGAAAGTTCATTGACTCCTTCTCTTACTAAGGTTTCGAGTTTTTTTATATCGTTTAAGTTTAATTTTTCTAAGATTTAAATTTGCTGGTTTTTAGAATTTTAATTTTTTTTGAGATTTGAATGAAGATTAATAAATATGGTGATGAATAACAGATAAAAAATATTATATGTTGATGGTGTATAATATATTGTCTCTTCTAAAACATTTAAAATTAAAAGTTAATAGAATGAACTATGTTATCTATTAGAAAAGTTTTTGAGAAATTAAAACGTAAATTTATTTTATAAGAGATAAAAATAATACATTAAACTTGTTATTAAACATATATATTTAATTATTTCTTTTTACGATGGTGAATTTTTACTCTAATTCTTAATATTAATATTATAATAAATTATATGATATTGTTATATAAATCTTAAATTATGTTGATACGGTTTAGCATAACTTGGTAACCTTCTAACATTTTTTTAGATAAATTCATTAACAAATATATTATAAAAAAATTCGGGGAAGAAAACATTTGTGATTATTATCAGTTTTTTCTTTATTTTATATATAGTTATTTTGATTTGAAAATTTTAATTAAAATATTAAAATATATATATGAAAGAAGAATTTAAAGTTTTAATTAAAAAGTAATGTTAATTTATGCACAAATTAAAAATCAAATAAAGAAATATTATTTTAGAATTCGTATATTAATTTTAATAAAAGTATAGAATTAAATATTTAATTGTTTTTTCTAATACAAACTTTCTAGAATTAAGTTCTTAACTTATGTCCTACATACACAAGTTAGCATCATATCCTTAATTAAATTGTAAAATTAAGTTTTAAATAAATTTATTGAAACAAGTAAAAATAAGTAAATTTAAACAATTTAGACAAATGAACAAATTTACCCATGACCTTTTGCATCAAACACCAATGTCTTACTTCTACCGCTGATGTGACAGGGTGTTTTTTTCGTTTTTTTTTTTTACTCCACAGAGGAATTTAACCCATAACCATTAGGTTCATATAATACATAACCACTAAACCAACCAACACATTTATTTAATTCATTGCAACAAATATATATTTATTACATAAATGATTCTAGAATTATCTAAATAGTTTATTAAATAGTTTAATTATTTCATATCATTAAATAAGTTACTTAGTATTTCAACTATTTAATATTTCAATTATTAATATTTCAACTATTTAATATTACAACTATTAATATTTCAACTAATAATTAGTTTATTAAATATTTCAACTATTAAATAATATAACTAATAATTAGTTTATTAATTAGTTTATTAAATATTTAATTTATATTTAATAATATTGCTGCCACTTACTTATTTTAATAGTTAAAATATTGAATAAATTAATTAATTAATTAAATAAATAAGTTAGTTTAAACTATTTGATATAATAGTTGAAATAGTTATGTAAATAGTTATTTAATGATATTAATATTTTAATAATATTTAATAAAATAGTTAAAATATAAATATTAAATAAACTATTTTATCTATTTAATAAAAATTAAAATATAAATTAGTTAGTAAACTATTTTAAATAAACTCTTTTATCTATTTAATATAAACTATTTTATCTATTTAAAATATAAATTAATTAATAAACTATTTAATATTTAATAACCTAATTAATATTTTAATAGTTGAAATATAAATTACTTAATAACCTATTTAATATTTAAAAAACTATTTATCAATTATTTTAAAAAACTATTTAATAAACTGTTAAAAAGGTATTTTAAAAAACTGTATAAAACTATTTAATAATGTTAATTAACTAAATAGTTGAAATATTTAATAAACTATTTAATAATATTAATGTTATTTCATAAAATCAATTAAAATATAATTAAAATATAATAGTTGCAGTATATAGTATTATTTCATAGTATTTCTCACAATATTATTTCACATTCTTTCAACTATTCCAGAATATTAATAAATAATATTTCTCATAATATTATGAAATAAATATTTAATATGGTTGAAATATTCAATAGTTGAAATATTCATTAAATACTTATTTAAATAATTGAAATACTTATTAAATACTTAAATTACTATTTAATGTTTTAAATATATTAATTACTATTTAATATTTCAACTATTAACATTTCAACTATCAATTAATAATAAAATAGTATATTAAATATTAATAATTGAAATATTAAATAGTTTACAAAATATTAATAGTTGAAATAGAAAATAGTTAAAATATATAAATTTATTGTAAAATCTTAAATCAGTTTATATTAAAATATATATTACATAACTAATTCAGTATTACAAAAGTATTTTGTTAAATAGTTTAATTTTTTCATATCATTAAACAGTTTATATTAAAATACTTGATATACAGTTTTTTTGTAAAATATTTTTTAACCGTTTATTAAATAGTTTTTTAAAATACTTGATAAATAGTTATTTTGTAAAATATTTTTTTAATAGTTTATTAAATAATTACTTTATTAAAATACTTCATAAACTACTTTATTTAATAATTAGTCTATTAATTAATGATATTAATATTTTATAAATATAAATATTAAATAAATATTTGTGTTGCAATTATATATATTTGTGTTGCAATGTTATAAACAAAATGTAAAGTTAGCCTAGTGGTTAAATATTACTTAGTTATGGCAAAGGGTAGGGGTGTTCGCGGGCCGGTTTGATCCGGTTTTGAGAGAATCCGATACTCGAACCAATAAAAAATAAATGAATTGGTTTGGATTAGATTTTTATATTTTTGCAATAAAGCCCAAACCAAACCGATCCGAAAAATAATGGATTGGTTTGGATTGGATTGATCGGATATATTAAAAATAAATATACAAAAAATATTTTTTTTAAATTATTTGTTTACACGCTAAAATATGAAAAATAAATATTGAACACATGACACACATATTTTTAAGCAAGTTATGACCACCATAGTCATATAGTTGTTGTATATCACTTAAATATTCAATAACTTAAAACAATTTTACTGCATACTCATACTTCATTCCATAGCATAAAATTGAAGGTTTGAAATTTGTAAATACTTGTGATTTGAGGATTTGCAATTTAGGAAGAAGCTTGTCGTTTGCGGATACTTATAGTTTGCAATTTATGAGTTTGATTTATAATGGTTGTGATTAGGGATGGCAATTTGCCCTATCCCCAGTGGGTACCCAGAAAATTACCCACAACGGGTAGGGTAAAAACCCGCAAAAATGGGTACGGGTACGGGCTCGGGTAATTGCCCACTTAAATAAGCGGGGATGGGTGCGGGGATGGGCATCTTAGTACCCAACCCGCCCCATACCTGCACAATATATATTTATATATTTTAATTTATATTATTATATAAAAATAAATATTTATAAAATTAAAAAAAACATCAATTTTGAATTACTACATATTTTATATACGTGATCATTTATTTTATAATTCAACAATAAAATTTTTTAAAAACTTTTTAATATTCTAAAAACTTTAAATATTATGATATTTTATACTTGATATATTTATTTTTATTAGAAATGCGGGTAACGGGTACGGTTACGGGCACTTATATACCCATAGGGTACGGGGACGGGTGCCAATTTTGATACCCAAGCGGGTATGGGCTCGGATACGGGGATATTTTTCATCTGAGGGTATGGGCTCGGATACGGGGATATTTTTCATCTGAGGGTATGGGCTCGGATACGGGGATATTTTTCATCTGAGGGTATAGGGACGGATACTAAAGTACCCTACCCATACCCTGCCCATTGTCATCCCTAGTTGTGATGTTTGGGTTCTCTATATTTCATCATTGATTGATAGGCTTGTGATAATTTGAAAGATGTCGTTCCGTTTTTCATTGAAAATGTCCCGAGACTATGTCTCTTTATTTCTTTCATTATGGTTTGCACTTGCTAATTGCTATAACAATTATTCTCTTCATTCAAATAAATAAGTAATAACTCAATTAAAATTAATAATTTATTATATGAATTAATTATGTTTATTGTTATTGGTTTGGTTCGGGTTTACGGGTAGAAATTAGAAATCCGTTGCCCGAACCAATTAACACCGATTTTAATTGGTTCGGTTCGATTTTTGCCCGAACTGGAAAAATGCCCGACCCAAACGCATTGGTTTGGTTTGGATTCCGGTTTGGTTTGGATTTGCCCGAACCAATGAACACCCGTAGCAAAGGGCATGTGTTCATCACCACTTGCGACCTATAATAAAAAGGTTGACGTGAAATTACTGAGCATTATAAAAAAGAAAAACGAAAAAAATAGCCAGCCATGTCTTCACCATTAGTCCAGTCAGCTTTTTTTAAAGTCAAATTATAAGTATTATTACAGGATTATATGTTACAGTTTATATGTTACAGTATTGAATTTAAAAAAATAAATAATTTAAAAAATAAATAATAATAAAAATAAATGGCTTAGTTGTCATTATTAATAAAACATTATTAATAAATTATTATATGAGCATTTTTTATTATATTTTACTATTAAAACATTATTAGTATTATAAAATTATATATTAAATTATTTTTACATATTAAATATATAAAATGTTATAGTATTATTAAATATGTAAAACGTTACATATAAAATTATTTTTACAAAATAAATAAAATTATATATTAAATTATAAAATTATTAATATATAAATGGTACACGATTACATATTAAATTTTTTTTACAATAAAATTATAAAATTATATTAAAGTAAAAAATTTATAGTTATAAATAAAATTTATATTAAAATTTACAGAATATTAAATATTTAAAAATTAATATTTATGTATAAAATTTTAAATAAATATAAATAAATATATACATTTTAAAGTATATTAATATTAAAGTTTTTAATAAACTATTTTAAGTTGTTTTAATTAAATTATTTTTAATTAACGTCAGTTTAATCATATAATAATTTTAATTTATTAAATAATGCTTATAAAATTAATTATAACGTTTAATCATATAATATTTATTAAATAATGTTTTATTAATATTAACGTTAACAATATATATTTTTTATGCTAATCTTTTAATAAAATGAATTATTAGTCTAGTGGTAAGACATTGGTACTTGACTCAAATGATCATGGGTTCAACACCTTCAAAGATTATTTTTTGCACTAAACCCCCTATATGACAGGGGTAAAATTGTATTAATTCTAGATTTAATTATATTTATTTTAAATTCTAACAATTTTAGTCATGTTCTCAAAAAGTTAAAAATTTATAATTTATATTTTTATCTTTAAAATTTCATGATTTTTTTTATCTCATATTCATGTTTTTACCATAAAAATAGTTGAGTTTTTTTTTAATATCGTATAACTTAGACTTTTATTTCTAAAGTATCACACAAGTTCTATATTATAATTTATCACATAAGTAGAAAAATGAAAGAGAATAATTAACGAAAAACGGTTTGAATTTGAAATAAAGGATAATTTCCATGAATCAACTAAAATAGATGATAAAATATAATCAAACCTAAATTTTTGTTTAATATTAGCAATATCTCAATCAAAATTAAATAAATTGACTATTGTTAAAAAGTTAAATAGATTGACTATTGATTAAAAAATTAAATGAAATTGATAACAAAAAGTTTTAAATAATTTTTCATTAAAAAAAATAGAAAATGTAACATTTAAGTAAAAATATTATTTTATTTTTATTAATAATTAACTAAATCTACTATCTACCCATTACTATTAAGTTGACCAAACTGTCTAAATTGCCCTTCCCATAAAAAATATTTACACTACATTTTGGGTGAAATGGTAATTAAGAAATGGCCTTCACTATTTGCATGTCAAATGTCAATCAACCATTTACTACTTCAAATAAAAGTACTTTCTCCTTCCCCCAAAACCATTCTCTCTCTCCGGATTTCTCTCATTCTATCCTATTTTCTCTCACTCTCCCATTTTCTCTCACTCTCAGTTTTCTTTCCTTTCCTCCACACACTCTAAATCTTCCCCGCCCTTTTCTCCGTTTTCCTCCACAAACCCTAGAGTTCTGAACACTCTCCTTTCCCTTACCCTATTTTCATTTAATCCTCCATTCTCTTTTCACTGTAAGCAAGTCTGAACCCCCTCTTCCATTTTCTCTTTTCCAGTTTCTATTAACACCTCAACAACCCATCAAGCATGAGTTCGATAAATCTATGGAAGAAGACACAAAGAGGATACTAGAAAAGAGCATCTTACGAGATTTGAATAGGTATTTTTTCGTTGCTTTTAATTTTAGGGTTTATCAATTTTCTGAACTATATGTATAACTTCCTTCATCTTCTTTAAATCAGAGTCAATTCCATGTGAAATACACAAGTGCTTAAAACTACTTTTCTTGTGTTTGTGGTTCAACCTAAATAGTCATTGTCTGAAAAATCACTTATATATTGTTTTCAGTCATAGCCTAAAATTTCAAATCTGAAAAGCTGCTCTTGACACCTTTTTAACAACTTAAAAGTTATAAATGAATAGTATTACATTCCTTGTGATGTTTGGTATATCAATAACACTTATCTGTGTTGGTTTTGATTTATTGTTGACAGAAAAGTGATCGGGTCTTGGAGTGTGCCTTTTGCTATAGATAGATATTTGAGGTCTTTCTATTTGTGCTTACACGTGCACACATATGTATGTATGAAACACTAGATATGCTACTATTTGTATTATAGCTTTGTGTTATCTCCTTTGTTTTTTCAATCATCTGATTTCTCTAAATTTTGATTTAAGGTACTAAACTCCGGGCGATTATTCTGAGAAGGCGGTCAATCCGATCTCCCTTGGGAAGGTTATGAGTATTGCAGAAATGATGAAAAAAGAGTTTGATAATGAGAACTATTCACTTTCTGCCATTGGCGGTGTTGAGACAGGTGGTAATGCCGTTGAGTTTATTCTTCTTGGTGAAAAAATTGTCCAGGTGTGATGTAACAATCAATTTTTAGGCCCTTTTGATACGTTTGGCGGTTCCACGTTTAAATTTGCAATCTTGCATTCCAATACTATTATCACTGCCTGTCTGATGCCATAGCGAATGCGAATCCGACAAATATGGTTATATTAATTCACTTTTATTCTTCTTGGTGAAAAAATTGTCCAGGTGTGATGTAACAATCAATTTTTAGGCCTTTTTGATACGTTTGGCAAAAAGAATAAAGGTTCATTTCAGCATTCTAGCTTCTTGGCTGGAGGTGCTACATCTTCTGCTGGAACATTGGTGATTGGTGCTACATCTTCTGCGGAATTTTTGTTCTAAGCACTTATAAGTCACTTAATGTGCACCGACATCTCATTATCACCATTATGCTAGTAGCAAAGTTTATGGACGACGCGTAAGTGCCATTTTGATTAGCTTTCATTGTCATTATTTGTTCAACATGTTAACATAGCTCTCTATTTGGTGTTGCAGATTCTTCTACAATGTTTACTATGCTAAAGTTGGAGGAGTAAGTACATCAGAATTAAACAGATTGGAATTGTGCTTTTTGTTTGGTATAGATTTTAGACTTCAGGTTAGTGTAGACACATTTGGAAGATATTGTTTGCAATTGGAAAAAGAAGGTTCAGAAACACTTCAAATTGAAAGGCCAATGCAGTGTAAATTTTCAATTAGCTTAGAGCATTGTTTTTTTAGTAAATTTGCATCTATTATCATCGAATCAAAACTTATATTTCTGTTAATTCATCTCAGGCTTTGCTGCAGGCTTTTGGTGATAGGAAGGGTATTAACCAGTTTGGTAACTTCTCTGCTCCCTGCTTCAATCAGGCGTGTCACATGGAGCCTTGATGGAAGTTTTGTGGGTATGTTATGTTTTTAAAACATATTTTGAAGCTGTTTGATTCAATATCTAACTGGTTGCTTTGGTGTAGGTGTTGCATTTGCTAAACATTTTATTCACATATTTTCCTTCAATGGATCAAATGAGCTTACCCAGCGTATAGAGGTGAGTTATTCTTATAAAGGTAGCTAAAGTTGTAATTGCAGTTTGATTTATATCTCTTTCTTGGTGCAGATTGATGCCCATATTGGCGGTGTGAATGACTTGGCATTTGCTCATCCAAATAAATAACTTTGTATTGTGACTTGTGGAGATGATAAGTTGATTAAGGTGCACAACATCTATAAATTGTCATTTTTTATTATGCAAATAAGTTGTCTACTTTTTCTAAAGAGGAAACTCTTATCAGGTGTGGGATTGAACGGGACGAATATTATTTAACTTTGAAGGGCACGGTGCTCCAGTATATTCTGTCTGTCCTCATCACAAGGAGAACATTCAGGTAACTTTTCTGTTACTTTATTCTTCGGAAGGTATCATGCTGCTTTCTATAGATTATAGTAATTTGGTAGTTTTGTTATTATGTAACTTTAGCCATCTGCATTGCGATTTGTGATTTAATTTATGAAGATATAAAAACATCTTTAATTCATAGTAGTTACTAGAAAGTTGCAGTTTGCAATTCCTCATAATTTTGTGTCTATTGGATTAGTTGTTTTTCTTTTCATCATTGACTTTGAAGTCAGCACTACATTGTTAAAATATGCACTTCCGTACATTGTTATAGGATTATGATTTCTACAACGTCAACAAGCTCATAGGATTGTTTCCTGACAAGAGAATGATGCTTGGTGCAAATGACTTGAAAGAGAATGATACAATATTTAATTACCGTAGGAAGCACCTTCCAACCCAACAGGTCAGTAGTAGTAGTGTAAATGTTTTAGATATTAATAGAAGATGTTAAAAAGCATTGGCTTTGTAACATCTTCAATTAAAATTTCTACCTTCACTTCTTTCTCCATTTGTACAAAAAGATTACAACATATGGCAAACACCTTAGTTTCTGTCAGAGCAATTTCAGGTTCATAATATCCCGAAATATTATACTGGGGTTTCACAAATTCTAACGAAGATATTATGGCTCTTATGATTTTTTTTCAGTTCATGATGTTAAACAATTCATGATATTTTTATTGTTTTGTTTTATGCATAATAATACACCGAGGAAGAAAGCTTTGGTTAATGGCGGTAAGGGGAGTACTTTGCCTGATGTTTATAGGAAGATTGATTTGCGGTTGGAGGCGAAATTGTCAGCTGAGGTTAGTGCTTATTCAGTTCATTGGTGCTTTGCTTAATAAGTGTTCATCTTTATATAATTAGACTTTTCAGGGATTATTTTTAAGGAATATTTATTAGATCTTAATTCTTACCACATTGAACTTAAACCTTAGTTTGAGTTATGACTGCGAATGTGTGCAACTTAAACCTGTTTCGGTACTGGAAAGGGTCTGTGATGACTGTGTCTTCAATTCAACTTCTAATCTTGTATCATAATTGTTTGACAATTGAACTTGTGCAGAAGCTGGAGGCATTATCTCAGATGCTGCAGGGAACCCTTTGGACTTCTCAAAAGGAAAGTTTCTTGATTTGCATGTAGTGATGTTACCTCTCATTCTCTTTACCTTTTGCCCAATCTTGTAAAAATATGGATTAAGACTAGAATAGACAGACTAAAAAACTGGGTTGATAGAAATCTTCAGCAAGAGGTTTGCATTCATAATCTTTTTCTTTTGTTGCTCATTGACGATTTTCATTCTAACTTAATTTCTGTACAATCTGGTCATACACGTTGATTGATTGCCTTTGTGTGGAACTAACTTAGTTTACTGTGTATCCTAGATTTGGAGTCCACAAGCAAATCAGGAAGGATACGCCCCATCGTTTGTTGAAGTTCTGCGAATCATAAATGAGACTGGATGCATTCTTTCAGCTTCCAATACCAATGCATCCTGCATTGCTTCCTGATATGATGCATGGCCTTGATAGATTCCTTCAATATTATGTTACTAAGCCAAAATCTGGCTGTGGTAAATGATGTTGAAATTGAATATTTCAACTCTTATATATATGGTATCGTTAATAATTGTATATGTGGCATCTTTAACAACTGATTTTTTTTATTCTGATGCCAGCACTGACGAGATGCACTATTGGCTCAAAATTTCAAGGCTTTGAGAAGAAAAAAGAGAAATCTCCCAATCCTCATAAGAGAAACTCTCAGGTTGCAACAAATGGGGATAGCTCTTTTGGGATACCACAGCTCTGTGTTCGCATGAATACTTTGTAGTGGATCCTGGGTGAATTTGATGTTCTGGAAAAACGAATAATTACTCTTCTACGGAACTCAGAATCTGCTCGGGAAGAAGATTTTTCCAATGGATTAGCAAGTAAGTTTGAATTATTTTCAGCCGCATGTCTTGAAGGAATTCAGCAACTCTGTGAGGCTGCAACATATAGAATTGTCTTCCGTGATCTAAGCCATGTTTTGTGCAGCATATAGAATTGGGTATAACTATGAATACTATGATGTATCTATCAGCAAGAAATAACCATGTTTCTACTGCTATTAATCAATTTCTTCTTGAATTGCAGCTATGTTTCTTGCATCCATCAAATTACAAATATGATCATCATCGATTTTGCTTCGAGAGATTAGAATACCTTGGTCAAAAAATACTGGTAGACTCTTTATGTTGTCTATTCTACTATTTGATTGTATTTGTGGAACGAATGACAATCTAGCTTCATGGCTTACTATGTAAATTAACTCATGTACTTTGGGTATTTGGTTAAGGATTTGGTGATGGCTGAAAGATTGTTGATGAAGCATTTAGATGATTTGGGTTTTTGGTTACAAGAGAGGCACCGCCGCGTTCTTATAGGATTGATAATTGATAAGGGTGTTATAGAATTACAAACTCATATTTCAGATAAGATTTTAGAATTCCCCGATCAATTAGAAAATCTTAAACAGGTTCAATCATTCTTAGGACATATAAATTATGCCTCCCAATTTATTAGGGATTGTGCTAAGCTAAATAGCCGATTGCAAGCCAAAATTAAAAAGGATAAGAAGTTTAAATGGAATGAAGAGGACACAAAATGGGTCCAAGACATCAAAGAAAAGGTTCAAAATCTAGAAAAACTCCCATTACCTAAAGAAGAAGATGAGTTATATATAGAAACTGATGCCTCAGACAAATTTTGGGGAGCAGTATTAAGAAGACAAGGGGATAATTTAATTTTAAGATATAGTTCAGGAACTTTTAGAGGAGTAGAATTAAATTATGATATTAACGAAAAGGAAGTCCTAGCAGTCATTAGAACAATTGAAGCCTTTAAGATTTGGTTGGCAAGAAAAGAGTTTATCATAAAAACTGACAATACCCAGGTAAAGGCCTTCTTAGAAAATAAAATAAAAGATAATATTGTTAATCGAAGGAGAATAAGATGGCAAATGAGGATCAGTCCTTTTACATTTAAAGTTGTTTATATAAAAGGAGCTAACAATTATTTTGCAGATCATTTATCCAGATTTCATGGATAATCAATTTCAAGAAGATAAAATCAAGATAATAACATCCAAGCTTGAAGAAATTGGTCGACAATTTGGTCAGATAGCATCTGAAATAGACGATCAATTTGTTAAAATTGACGACAAGATGGAAGTCTTTTTTAATTATTTTAATAAAACGAAGGAAGATATCCTACAAGTCCTCAATATAAGACAATATCCAGAATCTCCCAAGGATAGGCCAGGTTCATCGAGTTTTTTGGGAAAAGAAAAAGAAGTTCCTAGAAAACTACGATTCATTAATACTTTCAAGGACAAACTAGTTAATTCTCCCGCCAAGGAACCGATTGATAGATTTCTTGAAATTTATCAACAAACGGTCAATTTTATGTACCAAGGAAATCCAAGAGAACTCGGTAGCTATATTATCGAGTATAAGGGAATTTATCCAAGGATATTAATAATCTTAGACGATTGGGAAGATATTACTCTCTTCACCGATCTGCTAAGATTTGGTTTTATAGATTCTATATATATTGACCCCAAGAATGATTTAGCCAAGTTAAAACATTTTCCAGAACCAATTTTAAACGGAATTAGAGGATATATTAAAGGTGTTAATCCACAAAGAACTATATTTGTCAAGCTCTATACAGCCAGCCCCGATCCAGAAGGAGAGGCGGTTTATTTTGTCAAGATTGGCACACTAAATGATGAAGAAATCCAAGGTCAACACATCTCTACCAAGGAAGAAAAGCCCATAATCAACGAAGATTGGATAGCTAAGAGAAGAGCGTTAGGGTTTCATGTAATCCTAATGGTAATGAGACAAACATATGATCAAGGAAAATTTTGGAGCTATGCCATGACCGACAAGACAATAGTAATTTGCAAGAAGGACAAGAATCAACAGTCGGGCACATTAAGAACTCTCCAGAGGTATATTCAGAAAATCGAGAAAAATAATTTCCCAGGACAGCTAATCACGCACCAAGAATTCTGCAAAGTGGTCAAAAGTAGCGGAAGCCACGTATGTCATCATTGCAAAAGACAAGAATAGTGGAAGCATTATTGCCGACAAGATAAAGTTAAAGCGTAGTGGTCGACCAAGAAAAAGGAAGAGATAAAAAGCAACTGCGGTTAGGAAAAGCGAAGATAAAAAGTAACCCGAGTTTAAAATGTAACCAAGCATAGTAGTTTGTAAAATTTCTCTATATAAGCCCGTTCATATCCTCATAGAAGGACACGGGTTGTGAAAAAAAAAACTTGTATGTGTGTAATATCGATATGAAATAAATAAAACTTTCAGTTTTCTGAAACCTTCTTAGTTTAAATATTTCTTCAAGTCCATTTAGTTTAAACAAGAGTTTAGTAGACAGTCTGGAAGAAGGGATTCTCCAGGTTTTGGAAGTGATCGGAGCCCGGGGTCTAGATTCCACCGTTGGTAGCCAGGAAGGCGTTGTAAAGGTGATGAGAAGACGACAAGCTCAATTAATCACTGAAGAAGCGTGGTAAGGCCCATATCTCTTCCTAGTTTACTATTTACTGTTGTTTGAGGTAAAGGACCTCTGTACACGACATATTTAAAACTAATTAGGAAGTAAGAAACTTTTGAAACCATGAGCTCACTCACTCAGTCGGAATTTGAAGATTACATAGATCAAGCTGATCTAAACCATGATATAAATGACCCATATGATAATGATCAAGACAACATAGTTTATAACGCTCAAAATACTCTTAATCCCCGATGGGAAAGAACATATGAAAGTTATAATGAAATAGTAGATATAATTACATGCATGATTGAAGATACAACTTTTATAAATGCAAGAAAGATGGATCTAATAAATACTTTAGAAAGAATAGTAAAATATAAAGAAAAACATAAAGCTTGTATAGGAAGTGGATACAGTTCCACTCATTTTTGTTTAAAATATAATTGTCAATGTCCATGTATTTGCGAATTAAATTCAGATTTTGCACAGAATAACAACCAAGTGGTATCAGAGCCTAGTAAGATTAAGGACAATATGATAGACACAAATAAAGCTAGTTCATCGACTCCAGCCAGAGAGAGTCATGATGCCTTGAAAGGGGTTTTATTACCCATTGTCCCTGATGAAAATTTAGATATTTACAATTTTCCATCTTCATGCACACTTAGAATGGAAATTTATATTATACACTATAAAACTCAGATTGAGACTAGTATTCTAAAACTTATAGAAATAGAAAAGGATGAAGCACAACTAGAAATATTAGAACAAATATATACAATGCTACAAAAAATATAATATGGACCGAATAAAGATACTAAAAGAAGAGATAGAACTCCTAGAACAAGATAAGAGTAATCAACAATTTTTGAAATTAATAAACCATGAAAAACTCGACTATATCAATGAACAGTTGGAAATAATTAAGAAAAAATTAGATATAACTAATATGTTACTAGAAGACGAGAAGGATAAAAGATTTATTAAGAATATAATATGTAGACCACCCACTCCAAATAAAGAAAAGCAAAAGTCAATAGTTGATATTATATTAAAGAATAAAGATCATATGTCCCCAGCCATCTTAGGATTGTACGGTAAAGATATAGAAGAAGTTAATACTGAAATAGGTGATAGTACTTCAAGTACCGAAGAAAATACGAAAGTTAATATCGACCAATATTTAGATGAGGATAATGATAGTGAATATGAAGACTTAATAATAGAAAAGATAAAAGGATTAAGTATATCGGATAAAACCGAAATCGAGCATGTAGACATAAAGGCTAATGTGACCCAGCCTACAGTTGTAAGCCCTGGTCAGGTAGAAGCCTCGAGTTCTGCTAGTAACAATAATTGGAGAATAGATGAAGATGAACAAACAAATCCAGTAAGAAAAAACATAGATCGAAGGCAATATTACATTAGGAAAACAAGCGATTACTTCCCTATGAAATATATACCCTATGATAAAGAGCCACAAGCTTTAAATCCAACCGGAATTTATTTAGATCTAGATTGTGTCGCTGATAGAGAAAAAATGATAACTATGTGGATAAAAGAAAATGGTGCAGTAATAAATAAAGAAGGAATGACTAAAGATCAAGGAATTGAGTTCTTAAGAAGAACCATGAGAGGAAGCGTAGAAAGATTCGTTGAAAGTTTAGGAGAAAAATATAATACATTAAAGAATGAGTCTGACACTATTATAAAATTTCTTAGTAATCTCGAAAAACTTATAAGAGGAGAATTTTTAGGTTATTCTTCAGATGTGAAAAACCTATGGGAAATTGATAAAGAAAACGCCACTAGAGGAATGATGAATATCAGTATATGCAATATGTGCTATTTTGATCAATATACATGTGAATATACATATTGGTTTTACAAAGCAAGATTTAAGGAATTATCTCAAGAATATGAATTCTATGGTAGAATGTATTATGAAAAGTTACCAGAGCCATTTAGATCAAGGATAATAAAAGATTTCTCGGAAAAATTAAAAGAATTAGATAAAGAAAGTCATATCCCAACATTGGGAGCTAGGATATGGTTCGCTAAGCAAAAGATAACAGATTACTGTTTAGAAGCAAACCATCAAAATAAAATCTACAAGTACCAAAAACGACAATTATGTTGTCCGAAGAATAATGAAATAGGACAGTATGGATGCCGTAGACCTTTTAAGAAAAAAAAGAAATGGAATTTTAAGAAAACTAATTATAGGGATTATCCTAATAAAAATAGATATTTTAGGAAAAAGAGATTTAATAAATTCAAATCAGGATATACTAGGAAAAAAGAGGATACCAGCAAAACTAATAATCTTCCAGAAAAGACAAGAAAATGCACGTGTTTTATTTGTAAACTAGAAGGTCACTATGCTAACCAATGCCCAAAAAGAAATAAACAAAATGTAAAAATTTTGGATGAAATAAGTAATTACGGTTTCGAACTTATTGAATCCGAAATAGAATCAAACTATAGTATATATAGTGCTAGTATAGACTCTGAAGACTCTAGTGATTATGAATAAAAGAGTAGAGGAACATACTGATCAATCGATAGAATTTTCTGAAATTAGAGAATATGAAAAATTAGAAGAAATTAAGACATTAGATATAGACATAGAGCCAACAAGGACCTTAGTAGAAAAATTTGGAAAATACATAGGACAAACAGTAAGAGTACAAAAAATTCATGAAGAGAGTATAGAAATAGGAGTTGCCAAGAAAAAGGGGAGAGTCCCCTTAATAACTAAAGATATAATAAATTCGATATTGAAAAATATGGATAAAAGTAAGAAGAGTAAAATGAAAGTAGTGGATTTGATTAAAGTACAAGTAATGATAAAAGGCTATTTTCAAGAAAAATTAGATTCACCTATATCTATGTATCTGATCGATGAAAGGATAAAACATAATGTGCAAGATGCTCTATTAGGAGAAGTAATGGGGAACCTATATCTTGGAAAAATAATTTTTGAATATGAGCCAAATTTTAGTATATCGATAAATGATAAAAATCTAGATAGATCATTAGTATTATATCATAAATTAGAAAATCTTGAAATGCCTCAAGGAAGCCATTGTTACTCGATAACATATAGAACAATATATGGAATAAGCCCAAGCCACCATACAATGAAATTTAAACCTGAAAAGATAAATTTTAAAGAAATATTTGATGGAGTAATAGAATGGATACCTCCTAGAAGAATAAAACCGGAACAATTGACCTATATAGAAGAAATAAGAACGGATGAAATTCCTGATGTTATTGAAAGATCAGGAGAGATAATAGGAGATACAGATCGAGCCATTATTCGTTGAACGAAATCCGAGAGAAAGAATTTAATCTTAAAGAATTTTGAAGGAAATAGAAAAAGTCTAGACTGAACTGAGAAAGGGGGTCGAGGTAATTCCCAATATTTCATAAATTTAGGAATTAAATTAGGAAGAAACCCTATCCAGTGTTTAATAGACACCGGAGTAGGTACCAGTCATATAACTATAGATTTAATACAAGGAATGAGAATACACATAAAGGAACTAGAAAATAAATATTATTATTTAGACTTCTTTTAATTTAAGTCTATTGTAATTTATAAATTTGGCATAATCGTTGTATTCGAGTTGGAGTACCCCTAATACCTTTATTCATTTAATCACTATCTTTACATATAAAAAAAAACCTACTCATGAAAATTATGTATATTGTATATATTATTTTTAATTCAATATATTCTTCATGCATATGTTAAAGATTATTTTCTAACCACCACTTTAATTTAATATATCATGAAATTTATCTTCTTATTCATGTATTAAACATGTCTCTTAGAGATAACATACAAATTATGTGAAAATAAATATAAATATTTATGAATTGTGTATGTACTTTATCAAATGAGTATTACTTTTTAAAATAATCACTTAAGTTTCATAATGCGCCATTATTTTTTAATAAATTTTAAATTTTAAACCGTTAACACTTTGACATCTTTAACTTTAATTATTTCATTAGCGTTTCATTTTTCCTGCTCATATATTTTTCTCTATTTTTTTTCTTCTTCTTTTTCTTCTTTTCTTCTTTTTGTCCACAAGTACAAACAGAGGACTCTATGTTATATATAAAGAATTTGAACAACTCTAAAAGTTAATCATATCCTTATCCCAACAACAACTTGCTTCTGCTAGCAAGGTTAGTTTTATAAAGAAACTAGTAGAAGACTCGTGCTTCCGCACGGGTAAGTTAAGATAGGTATGCGAAATGAAAATAATTACTAAATAAAGATTTTTCATTTTGGTTATGTGATTTATGTAGTAAATCGAAAATCAATGTACAACTAATATAATCTATGAATATGCCGATATATATATTAAAGTAAGGAAAATTGATGAAAATATTTTGAGTGTTTACACAATTAAAGTAGGTAAAGCTCAAAATGTAATGAAAAACAGGAAATGAATAACATGAAGTTGTTAGTACATTTGGTTATCCTGTTTTTAAGATATGCATGAAACATTGAAGAAATCTATGTGGTGTACGTGTAATTCCATGTTACATGGTCCAAGATTTCCATGTCTTATCTGATTCAAGAAAATATTTTGTGCTACATGATTCAATTGTAACTCAAGAATTGGTACAAGAACATATTGAAAAGGGTCAAAATTATTACAAAGTACCAAGCACAAGAATTCAAAACCAAGAAGTGCAAAATTGAAAGAATTATATTGTTACTCGATAACATATAGAACAATATATGGAATAAGCCCAAGCCACCATACAATGAAATTTAAACCTGAAAAGATAAAGTTTAAAGAAATATTTAATGGAGTAATAGAATGGATACCTCCTAGAAGAATAAAACTGGAACAATTGACCTATATAGAAGAAATAAGAACGGATGAAATTCCTGATGTTATTGAAAGATCAGGAGAGATAATAGGAGATAAAGATCGAGCCATTATTCGTCGAACGAAATCCGAGAGAAAGAATTTAATCTTAAAGGATTTTGAAGGAAATAGAAAAAGTCTAGACTTAACTGAGAAAGGGGGTCGAGGTAATTCCCAATATTTCATAAATTTAGGAATTAAATTAGGAAAAAACCCTATCCAGTGTTTAATAGACACCGGAGCAGGTACCAGTCATATAACTATAGATTTAATACAAGGAATGGGAATACCCATAAAGGAACTAGAAAATAAATATTATTATTTAGACTATTATAATAACAAGCACCACATCACACATAAAGCAGACCTTGTCATATTAATTAAAGAACATGAAATACCAATGACGATTGAAGTAGAAGATAGTGTGAGTACAAAATTCCTTTTAGGAATGGATTTCTTGCATAGTTTTGAAGACTATACTATTAAGGATAAGTATATAGAACTCTGTTTTGATGGAAAGCTCATTAAAATTGATAGAGTGTAAGAAGATTAATAAGAGAAAGAATTCAATAATTATCCAAGTCTTATATGATAGAAAAATATATCATGCCTTAATTGATTCAGGATCCGGATTTAGTATAACAAGCCATCACTTTCCCAATATACGAAAGATTGATAAAGTTATAGGAAGAGACATTCATAATAAGGAAACAATATTTGATCAAGGATACGAAAACTTTTGGATTATCATTGGTAAGTTACAAGTTAGGATTGAAAAGATATATTATTATCCAAATATAATTTATGATTTCCTCATAGGATAAAGCTTCATAAATAAAAATTTACCTTTTACAGTAGATATAAATAAGGTATATTTTACAAGCCCTTGTGGAACCCAATTTTCAGAAGTATTGATAAAACAACCCTATAGACATAATTATGCGCCCAGCCAGCGTGGTGAGAGATTACCAATTTACCTAAACGAAACAACATTCTATATAAAAGAAAAAATTTTAAAATTACTTGAAGAATGCTATGAAGAAAACCCACAAGCTTTTTACAAAAGAAATCGATACTTTGCGAGAATTGAATTATTAACAGAAAGGCCGATATGTGAAAAGCCTATGATCTACACTAAGGAGGACGAAAAAGATTACAGAAGTATCATAGATAAACATTTAAAATACAATTTAGTTCGAGAAACGAAGAGTGCTTATAACTCAACAAGTTTTTTAGTAAGAAATCATAACGAAATAAAAAGGGGAGAACCAAGACTTGTGATAAATTACAAACCCTTAAACAAAATTGTAAAGGATTATCCTTACCCTTTACCAAGGAAGGATATGATTTACGAAAAAATAAAGGATGGAAAAATATTTTCAAAGTTTGACTTAAAATCAAGATTTTACCAAATATTATTAAATGAAGAAAGTAAGGCATGTACCGCTTTTAGTACTCCACAAGGTAGATATGAATGGAATGTTCTACCTATGGGATTAAAAACAAGCCCAGGAATCTTTCAAGAAAGATTAGATAAAATCTATAAAGATTGTTATGATTTTATAATCATATACATAGATGATATATTGATTTTTAGCCAAACCATCAAAGAACATAATAAACACTTATTCATTTTTACCACCAGAGCGTATGAAAACGGTCTAGTACTAAGCAAGAAAAAGGCAGAATTAGCTAAAGAAAAAATTAGTTATTTAGGATTGATAATTGATAAGGGTGTTATAGAATTACAACCTCATATTTCAGATAAGATTTTAGAATTCCCCGATCAATTAGAAAATCTTAAACAGGTTCAATCATTCTTAGGACATATAAATTATGCCTCCCAATTTATTAGGGATTGTGCTAAGCTAAAGAGCCGATTGCAAGCCAAAATTAAAAAGGATAAGAAGTTTGTATGGAATGAAGAGGACACAAGATGGGTCCAAGACATCAAAGAAAAGGTTCAAAATCTAGAAAAACTCCCATTACCTAAAGAAGAAGATGAGTTATATATAGAAACTGATGCCTCAGACAAATTTTGGGGAGCAATATTAAGAAGACAAGGGGATAGTTTAATTTTAAGATATAGTTCAGGAACTTTTAGAGGAGCAGAATTAAATTATGATATTAACGAAAAGGAAGTCCTAGCAGTCATTAGAACAATTGAAGCCTTTAAGATTTGGTTGGCAAGAAAAGAGTTTATCATAAAAACTGACAATACCCAGGTAAAGGCCTTCTTAGAAAATAAAATAAAAGATAATATTGTTAATCGAAGGAGAATAAGATGGCAAATGAGGATCAGTCATTTTACATTTAAAGTTGTTTATATAAAAGGAGCTAACAATTATTTTGCAGATCATTTATCCAGATTTCATGGATAATCAATTTCAAGAAGATAAAATTAAGATAATAACTTCCAAGCTTGAAGAAATTGGTCGACAATTTGGTCAGATAGCATCTGAAATAGACGATCAATTTGTTAAAATTGACGACAAGATGGAAGTCTTTTTTAATTATTTTAATAAAACGAAGGAAGATATCCTACAAGTCCTCAATATAAGACAATATCCAGAATCTCCCAAGGATAGGCCAGGTTCATCGAGTTTTTTGGGAAAAGAAAAAGAAGTTCCTAGAAAACTATGATTCATTAATACTTTCAAGGACAAACTAGTTAATTCTCCCGCCAAGGAACCGACTTGGTTGTTATTCTGCGCAAACTCTGAATTTAATTCGCAAATACATGGACATTGACAATTATATTTTAAACAAAAATGAGTGGAACAGTATCCACTTCCTATACAAGCTTTATGTTTTTCTTTATATTTTACTATTCTTTCTAAAGTATTTATTAGATCCATCTTTCTTGCATTTATAAAAGCTGTATCTTTAATCATGCATGTAATTATATCTACTATTTCATTATAACTTTCATATGTTCTTTCCCATCGGGGATTAAGAGTATTTTGAGCGTTATAAACTATGTTGTCTTGATCATTATCATATGGGTCATTTATATCATGGTTTAGATCAGCTTGATCTATGTAATCTTCAAATTCCGACTGAGTGAGTGAGCTCATGGTTTCAAAAGTTTCTTACTTCCTAATTAGTTTTAAATATGTCGTGTACAGAGGTCCTTTACCTCAAACAACAGTAAATAGTAAACTAGGAAGAGATATGGGCCTTACCACACTTCTTCAGTGATTAATTGAGCTTGTCGTCTTCTCATCACCTTTATAACGCCTTCCTGGCTACCAACGGTGGAATCTAGACCTCGGGCTCCGATCACTTCCAAAACCTGGAGAATCCCTTCTTCCGGTCTGTCTACTAAACTCTTGTTTAAACTAAATGGACTTGAAGAAATATTTAAACTAAGAAGGTTTCAGAAAACTGAAAGTTTTATTTATTTCATATCGATATTACACACATACAAGTTTTGTTTTTCACAACCCGTGTCCTTCTATGAGGATATGAACGGGCTTATATAGAGAAATTTTACAAACTACTATGCTTGGTTACATTTTAAACTCGGGTTACTTTTTATCTTTGCTTTTCCTAACCGCAGTTGCTTTTTATCTCTTCCTTTTTCTTGGTCGACCACTACGCTTTAACTTTATCTTGTCGGCAATAATGCTTCCACTATTCTTGTCTTTTGCAATGATGACATACGTGGCTTCCGCTACTTTTGACCACTTTGCAGAATTCTTGGTGCGTGATTAGCTGTCCTGGGAAATTATTTTTCTCGATTTTCTGAATATACCTCTGGAGAGTTCTTAATGTGCCCGACTGTTGATTCTTGTCCTTCTTGCAAATTACTATTGTCTTGTCGGTCATGGCATAGCTCCAAAATTTTCCTTGATCATATGTTTGTCTCATTACCATTAGGATTACATGAAACCCTAACGCTCTTCTCTTAGCTATCCAATCTTCGTTGATTATGGGCTTTTCTTCCTTGGTAGAGATTTGTTGACCTTGGATTTCTTCATCATTTAGTGTGCCAATCTTGACAAAATAAACCGCCTCTCCTTCTGGATCGGGGCTGGCTGTATAGAGCTTGACAAATATAGTTCTTTGTGGATTAACACCTTTAATATATCCTCTAATTCCGTTTAAAATTGGTTCTGGAAAATGTTTTAACTTGGCTAAATCATTCTTGGGGTCAATATATATAGAATCTATAAAACCAAATCTTAGCAGATCGGTGAGGAGAGTAATATCTTCCCAATCGTCTAAGATTATTAATATCCTTGGATAAATTCCCTTATACTCGATAATATAGCTACCGAGTTCTCTTGGATTTCCTTGGTACATAAAATTGACCGTTTGTTGATAAATTTCAAGAAATCTATCAATCGGTTCCTTGACGGGAGAATTAACTAGTTTGTCCTTGAAAGTATTAATGAATCGTAGTTTTCTAGGAACTTCTTTTTCTTTTCCCAAAAAATTCGATGAACCTGGCCTATCCTTGGGAGATTCTGGATATTGTCTTATATTGAGGACTTGTAGGATATCTTCCTTCGTTTTATTATAAATTAAAAAAGACTTCCATCTTGTCGTCAATTTTAACAAATTGATCGTCTATTTCAGATGCTATCTGACCAAATTGTCGACCAATTTCTTCAAGCTTGGAAGTTATTATCTTGATTTTATCTTCTTGAAATTGATTATCCATGAAATCAGGATAAATGATCTGCAAAATAATTGTTAGCTCCTTTTATATAAACAACTTTAAATGTAAAAGGACTGATCCTCATTTGCCATCTTATTCTCCTTCGATTAACAATATTATCTTTTATTTTATTTTCTAAGAAGGCCTTTACCTGGGTATTGTCAGTTTTTATGATAAACTCTTTTCTTGCCAACCAAATCTTAAAGGCTTCAATTGTTCTAATGACTGCTAGGACTTCCTTTTCGTTAATATCATAATTTAATTCTGCTCCTCTAAAAGTTCCTGAACTATATCTTAAAATTAAATTATCCCCTTGTCTTCTTAATACTGCTCCCCAAAATTTGTCTGAGGCATCAGTTTCTATATATAACTCATCTTCTTCTTTAGGTAATGAGAGTTTTTCTAGATTTTGAACCTTTTCTTTGATGTCTTGGATCCATTTTGTGTCCTCTTCATTCCATTCAAACTTCTTATCCTTTTTAATTTTGGCTTGCAATCGGCTATTTAGCTTAGCACAATCCCTAATAAATTGGGAGGCATAATTTATATGTCCTAAGAATGATTGAACCTGTTTAAGATTTTCTAATTGATCGGGGAATTCTAAAATCTTTTCTGAAATATGAGGTTGTAATTCTATAACACCCTTATCAATTATCAATCCTAAATAACTAATTTTTTCTTTAGCTAATTCTGCCTTTTTCTTGCTTAGTACTAGACCGTTTTCATACGCTCTGGTGGTAAAAATGAATAAGTGTTTATTATGTTCTTTGATGGTTTGGCTAAAAATCAATATATCATCTATGTATATGATTATAAAATCATAACAATCTTTATAGATTTTATCTAATCTTTCTTGAAAGATTCATGGGCTTGTTTATAATCCCATAGGTAGAACATTCCATTCATATCTACCTTGTGGAGTACTAAAAGCGGTACATGCCTTACTTTCTTCATTTAATAATATTTGGTAAAATCCTGATTTTAAGTCAAACTTTGAAAATATTTTTCCATCCTTTATTTTTTCGTAAATCATATCCTTCCTTGGTAAAGGGTAAGGATAATCCTTTACAATTTTGTTTAAGGGTTTGTAATTTATCACAAGTCTTGGTTCTCCCCTTTTTATTTCGTTATGATTTCTTACTAAAAAACTTGCTGAGTTATAAGCACTCTTCGTTTCTCGAACTAAATTGTATTTTAAATGTTTATCTATGATACTTCTGTAATCTTTTTCGTCCTCCTTAGTGTAGATCATAGGCTTTTCACATATCGGCCTTTCTGTTAATAATTCAATTCTCGCAAAGTATCGATTTCTTTTGTAAAAAGCTTGTGGGTTTTATTCATAGCATTCTTCAAGTAATTTTAAAATTTTTTCTTTTATATAGAATGTTGTTTCGTTTAGGTAAATTGGTAATCTCTCACCACGCTGGCTGGGCGCATAATTATGTCTATAGGGTTGTTTTATCAATACTTCTGAAAATTGGGTTCCACAAGGGCTTGTAAAATATACCTTATTTATATCTACTGTAAAAGGTAAATTTTTATTTATGAAGCTTTGTCCTATGAGGAAATCATAAATTATATTTGGATAATAATATATCTTTTCAATCCTAACTTGTAACTTACCAATGATAATCCAAAAGTTTTCGTATCCTTGATCAAATATTGTTTCCTTATTATGAATGTCTCTTCCTATAACTTTATCAATCTTTCGTATATTGGGAAAGTGATGGCTTGTTATACTAAAGCCGGATCCTGAATCAATTAAGACATGATATATTTTTTTATCATATAAGACTTAGATAATTATTGAATTCTCTCTCTTATTAATCTTCTTACACTCTATCAATTTTAATGAGCTTTCCATCAAAACAGAGTTCTATATACTTATCCTTAATAGTATAGTCTTCAAAACTATGCAAGAAATCCATTCCTAAAAGGAATTCTGTACTCACACTATCTTCTACTTCAATCGTCATTGGTATTTCATGTTCTTTAATTAATATGACAAGGTCTGCTTTATGTGTGATGTGGTGCTTGTTATTATAATAGTCTAAATAATAATATTTATTTTCTAGTTCCTTTATGGGTATTCCCATTCCTTGTATTAAATCTATAGTTATATGACTGGTACCTGCTCCGGTGTCTATTAAACACTGGATAGGGTTTCTTCCTAATTTAATTCCTAAATTTATGAAATATTGGGAATTACCTCGACCCCCTTTCTCAGTTAAGTCTAGACTTTTTCTATTTCCTTCAAAATCCTTTAAGATTAAATTCTTTCTCTCGGATTTCGTTCGACGAATAATGGCTCGATCTTTATCTCCTATTATCTCTCCTGATCTTTCAATAACATCAGGAATTTCATCCGTTCTTATTTCTTCTATATAGGTCAATTGTTCCAGTTTTATTCTTCTAGGAGGTATCCATTCTATTACTCCATCAAATATTTCTTTAAACTTTATCTTTTCAGGTTTAAATTTCATTGTATGGTGGCTTGGGCTTATTCCATATATTGTTCTATATGTTATCGAGTAACAATATAATTCTTTCAATTTTGCACTTCTTGGTTTTGAATTCTTGTGCTTGGTACTTTGTAATAATTTTGACCCTTTTCAATATGTTCTTGTACCAATTCTTGAGTTACAATTGAATCATGTAGCACAAAATATTTTCTTGAATCAGATAAGACATGGAAATCTTGGACCATGTAACATGGAATTACACGTACACCACATAGATTTCTTCAATGTTTCATGCATATCTTAAAAACAGGATAACCAAATGTACTAACAACTTCATGTTATTCATTTCCTGTTTTTCATTACATTTTGAGCTTTACCTACTTTAATTGTGTAAACACTCAAAATATTTTCATCAATTTTCCTTACTTTAATATATATATCGGCATATTCATAGATTATATTAGTTGTACATTGATTTTCGATTTACTACATAAATCACATAACCAAAATGAAAAATCTTTATTTAGTAATTATTTTCATTTCGCATACCTATCTTAACTTACCCGTGCGGAAGCACGAGTCTTCTACTAGTTTCTTTATAAAACTAACCTTGCTAGCAGAAGCAAGTTGTTGTTGGGATAAGGATATGATTAACTTTTAGAGTTGTTCAAATTCTTTATATATAACATAGAGTCCTCTGTTTGTACTTGTGGACAAAAAGAAGAAAAGAAGAAAAAGAAGAAAAAAAAAAATAGAGAAAAATATATGAGCAGGAAAAATGAAACGCTAATGAAATAATTAAAGTTAAAGATGTCAAAGTGTTAACGGTTTAAAATTTAAAATTTATTAAAAAATAATGGCGCATTATGAAACTTAAGTGATTATTTTAAAAAGTAATACTCATTTGATAAAGTACATACACAATTCATAAATATTTATATTTATTTTCACATAATTTGTATGTTATCTCTAAGAGACATGTTTAATACATGAATAAGAAGATAAATTTCATGATATATTAAATTAAAGTGGTGGTTAGAAAATAATCTTTAACATATGCATGAAGAATATATTGAATTAAAAATAATATATACAATATACATAATTTTCATGAGTAGGTTTTTTTTTTATATGTAAAGATAGTGATTAAATGAATAAAGGTATTAGGGGTACTCCAACTCGAATACAACGATTATGCCAAATTTATAAATTACAATAGACTTAAATTAAAAGAAGTCTAAATAATAATATTTATTTTCTAGTTCCTTTATGTGTATTCTCATTCCTTGTATTAAATCTATAGTTATATGACTGGTACCTGCTCCGGTGTCTATTAAACACTGGATAGGGTTTCTTCCTAATTTAATTCCTAAATTTATGAAATATTGGGAATTACCTCGACCCCCTTTCTCAGTTAAGTCTAGACTTTTTCTATTTCCTTCAAAATTCTTTAAGATTAAATTCTTTCTCTCGGATTTCGTTCGACGAATAATGGCTCGATCTGTATCTCCTATTATCTCTCCTGATCTTTCAATAACATCAGGAATTTCATCCGTTCTTATTTCTTCTATATAGGTCAATTGTTCCGTTTTTATTCTTCTAAGAGGTATCCATTCTATTACTCCATCAAATATTTCTTTAAACTTTATCTTTTCAGGTTTAAATTTCATTGTATGGTGGCTTGGGCTTATTCCATATATTGTTCTATATGTTATCGAGTAACAATATAATTCTTTCAATTTTGCACTTCTTGGTTTTGAATTCTTGTGCTTGGTACTTTGTAATAATTTTGACCCTTTTCAATATGTTCTTGTACCAATTCTTGAGTTACAATTGAATCATGTAGCACAAAATATTTTCTTGAATCAGATAAGACATGGAAATCTTGGACCATGTAACATGGAATTACACGTACACCACATAGATTTCTTCAATGTTTCATGCATATCTTAAAAACAGGATAACCAAATGTACTAACAACTTCATGTTATTCATTTCCTGTTTTTCATTACATTTTGAGCTTTACCTACTTTAATTGTGTAAACACTCAAAATATTTTCATCAATTTTCCTTACTTTAATATATATATCGGCATATTCATAGATTATATTAGTTGTACATTGATTTTCGATTTACTACATAAATCACATAACCAAAATGAAAAATCTTTATTTAGTAATTATTTTCATTTCGCATACCTATCTTAACTTACCCGTGCGGAAGCACGAGTCTTCTACTAGTTTCTTTATAAAACTAACCTTGCTAGCAGAAGCAAGTTGTTGTTGGGATAAGGATATGATTAACTTTTAGAGTTGTTCAAATTCTTTATATATAACATAGAGTCCTCTGTTTGTACTTGTGGACAAAAAGAAGAAAAGAAGAAAAAGAAGAAAAAAAAAAATAGAGAAAAATATATGAGCAGGAAAAATGAAACGCTAATGAAATAATTAAAGTTAAAGATGTCAAAGTGTTAACGGTTTAAAATTTAAAATTTATTAAAAAATAATGGCGCATTATGAAACTTAAGTGATTATTTTAAAAAGTAATACTCATTTGATAAAGTACATACACAATTCATAAATATTTATATTTATTTTCACATAATTTGTATGTTATCTCTAAGAGACATGTTTAATACATGAATAAGAAGATAAATTTCATGATATATTAAATTAAAGTGGTGGTTAGAAAATAATCTTTAACATATGCATGAAGAATATATTGAATTAAAAATAATATATACAATATACATAATTTTCATGAGTAGGTTTTTTTTTTATATGTAAAGATAGTGATTAAATGAATAAAGGTATTAGGGGTACTCCAACTCGAATACAACGATTATGCCAAATTTATAAATTACAATAGACTTAAATTAAAAGAAGTCTAAATAATAATATTTATTTTCTAGTTCCTTTATGTGTATTCTCATTCCTTGTATTAAATCTATAGTTATATGACTGGTACCTGCTCCGGTGTCTATTAAACACTGGATAGGGTTTCTTCCTAATTTAATTCCTAAATTTATGAAATATTGGGAATTACCTCGACCCCCTTTCTCAGTTAAGTCTAGACTTTTTCTATTTCCTTCAAAATTCTTTAAGATTAAATTCTTTCTCTCGGATTTCGTTCGACGAATAATGGCTCGATCTGTATCTCCTATTATCTCTCCTGATCTTTCAATAACATCAGGAATTTCATCCGTTCTTATTTCTTCTATATAGGTCAATTGTTCCGTTTTTATTCTTCTAAGAGGTATCCATTCTATTACTCCATCAAATATTTCTTTAAACTTTATCTTTTCAGGTTTAAATTTCATTGTATGGTGGCTTGGGCTTATTCCATATATTGTTCTATATGTTATCGAGTAACAATATAATTCTTTCAATTTTGCACTTCTTGGTTTTGAATTCTTGTGCTTGGTACTTTGTAATAATTTTGACCCTTTTCAATATGTTCTTGTACCAATTCTTGAGTTACAATTGAATCATGTAGCACAAAATATTTTCTTGAATCAGATAAGACATGGAAATCTTGGACCATGTAACATGGAATTACACGTACACCACATAGATTTCTTCAATGTTTCATGCATATCTTAAAAACAGGATAACCAAATGTACTAACAACTTCATGTTATTCATTTCCTGTTTTTCATTACATTTTGAGCTTTACCTACTTTAATTGTGTAAACACTCAAAATATTTTCATCAATTTTCCTTACTTTAATATATATATCGGCATATTCATAGATTATATTAGTTGTACATTGATTTTCGATTTACTACATAAATCACATAACCAAAATGAAAAATCTTTATTTAGTAATTATTTTCATTTCGCATACCTATCTTAACTTACCCGTGCGGAAGCACGAGTCTTCTACTAGTTTCTTTATAAAACTAACCTTGCTAGCAGAAGCAAGTTGTTGTTGGGATAAGGATATGATTAACTTTTAGAGTTGTTCAAATTCTTTATATATAACATAGAGTCCTCTGTTTGTACTTGTGGACAAAAAGAAGAAAAGAAGAAAAAAAAAATAGAGAAAAATATATGAGCAGGAAAAATGAAACGCTAATGAAATAATTAAAGTTAAAGATGTCAAAGTGTTAACGGTTTAAAATTTAAAATTTATTAAAAAATAATGGCGCATTATGAAACTTAAGTGATTATTTTAAAAAGTAATACTCATTTGATAAAGTACATACACAATTCATAAATATTTATATTTATTTTCACATAATTTGTATGTTATCTCTAAGAGACATGTTTAATACATGAATAAGAAGATAAATTTCATGATATATTAAATTAAAGTGGTGGTTAGAAAATAATCTTTAACATATGCATGAAGAATATATTGAATTAAAAATAATATATACAATATACATAATTTTCATGAGTAGGTTTTTTTTTTATATGTAAAGATAGTGATTAAATGAATAAAGGTATTAGGGGTACTCCAACTCGAATACAACGATTATGCCAAATTTATAAATTACAATAGACTTAAATTAAAAGAAGTCTAAATAATAATATTTATTTTCTAGTTCCTTTATGTGTATTCTCATTCCTTGTATTAAATCTATAGTTATATGACTGGTACCTGCTCCGGTGTCTATTAAACACTGGATAGGGTTTCTTCCTAATTTAATTCCTAAATTTATGAAATATTGGGAATTACCTCGACCCCCTTTCTCAGTTAAGTCTAGACTTTTTCTATTTCCTTCAAAATTCTTTAAGATTAAATTCTTTCTCTCGGATTTCGTTCGACGAATAATGGCTCGATCTGTATCTCCTATTATCTCTCCTGATCTTTCAATAACATCAGGAATTTCATCCGTTCTTATTTCTTCTATATAGGTCAATTGTTCCGTTTTTATTCTTCTAAGAGGTATCCATTCTATTACTCCATCAAATATTTCTTTAAACTTTATCTTTTCAGGTTTAAATTTCATTGTATGGTGGCTTGGGCTTATTCCATATATTGTTCTATATGTTATCGAGTAACAATATAATTCTTTCAATTTTGCACTTCTTGGTTTTGAATTCTTGTGCTTGGTACTTTGTAATAATTTTGACCCTTTTCAATATGTTCTTGTACCAATTCTTGAGTTACAATTGAATCATGTAGCACAAAATATTTTCTTGAATCAGATAAGACATGGAAATCTTGGACCATGTAACATGGAATTACACGTACACCACATAGATTTCTTCAATGTTTCATGCATATCTTAAAAACAGGATAACCAAATGTACTAACAACTTCATGTTATTCATTTCCTGTTTTTCATTACATTTTGAGCTTTACCTACTTTAATTGTGTAAACACTCAAAATATTTTCATCAATTTTCCTTACTTTAATATATATATCGGCATATTCATAGATTATATTAGTTGTACATTGATTTTCGATTTACTACATAAATCACATAACCAAAATGAAAAATCTTTATTTAGTAATTATTTTCATTTCGCATACCTATCTTAACTTACCCGTGCGGAAGCACGAGTCTTCTACTAGTTTCTTTATAAAACTAACCTTGCTAGCAGAAGCAAGTTGTTGTTGGGATAAGGATATGATTAACTTTTAGAGTTGTTCAAATTCTTTATATATAACATAGAGTCCTCTGTTTGTACTTGTGGACAAAAAGAAGAAAAGAAGAAAAAGAAGAAAAAAAAAAATAGAGAAAAATATATGAGCAGGAAAAATGAAACGCTAATGAAATAATTAAAGTTAAAGATGTCAAAGTGTTAACGGTTTAAAATTTAAAATTTATTAAAAAATAATGGCGCATTATGAAACTTAAGTGATTATTTTAAAAAGTAATACTCATTTGATAAAGTACATACACAATTCATAAATATTTATATTTATTTTCACATAATTTGTATGTTATCTCTAAGAGACATGTTTAATACATGAATAAGAAGATAAATTTCATGATATATTAAATTAAAGTGGTGGTTAGAAAATAATCTTTAACATATGCATGAAGAATATATTGAATTAAAAATAATATATACAATATACATAATTTTCATGAGTAGGTTTTTTTTTTATATGTAAAGATAGTGATTAAATGAATAAAGGTATTAGGGGTACTCCAACTCGAATACAACGATTATGCCAAATTTATAAATTACAATAGACTTAAATTAAAAGAAGTCTAAATAATAATATTTATTTTCTAGTTCCTTTATGTGTATTCTCATTCCTTGTATTAAATCTATAGTTATATGACTGGTACCTGCTCCGGTGTCTATTAAACACTGGATAGGGTTTCTTCCTAATTTAATTCCTAAATTTATGAAATATTGGGAATTACCTCGACCCCCTTTCTCAGTTAAGTCTAGACTTTTTCTATTTCCTTCAAAATTCTTTAAGATTAAATTCTTTCTCTCGGATTTCGTTCGACGAATAATGGCTCGATCTGTATCTCCTATTATCTCTCCTGATCTTTCAATAACATCAGGAATTTCATCCGTTCTTATTTCTTCTATATAGGTCAATTGTTCCATTTTTATTCTTCTAAGAGGTATCCATTCTATTACTCCATCAAATATTTCTTTAAACTTTATCTTTTCAGGTTTAAATTTCATTGTATGGTGGCTTGGGCTTATTCCATATATTGTTCTATATGTTATCGAGTAACAATATAATTCTTTCAATTTTGCACTTCTTGGTTTTGAATTCTTGTGCTTGGTACTTTGTAATAATTTTGACCCTTTTCAATATGTTCTTGTACCAATTCTTGAGTTACAATTGAATCATGTAGCACAAAATATTTTCTTGAATCAGATAAGACATGGAAATCTTGGACCATGTAACATGGAATTACACGTACACCACATAGATTTCTTCAATGTTTCATGCATATCTTAAAAACAGGATAACCAAATGTACTAACAACTTCATGTTATTCATTTCCTGTTTTTCATTACATTTTGAGCTTTACCTACTTTAATTGTGTAAACACTCAAAATATTTTCATCAATTTTCCTTACTTTAATATATATATCGGCATATTCATAGATTATATTAGTTGTACATTGATTTTCGATTTACTACATAAATCACATAACCAAAATGAAAAATCTTTATTTAGTAATTATTTTCATTTCGCATACCTATCTTAACTTACCCGTGCGGAAGCACGAGTCTTCTACTAGTTTCTTTATAAAACTAACCTTGCTAGCAGAAGCAAGTTGTTGTTGGGATAAGGATATGATTAACTTTTAGAGTTGTTCAAATTCTTTATATATAACATAGAGTCCTCTGTTTGTACTTGTGGACAAAAAGAAGAAAAGAAGAAAAAGAAGAAAAAAAAAAATAGAGAAAAATATATGAGCAGGAAAAATGAAACGCTAATGAAATAATTAAAGTTAAAGATGTCAAAGTGTTAACGGTTTAAAATTTAAAATTTATTAAAAAATAATGGCGCATTATGAAACTTAAGTGATTATTTTAAAAAGTAATACTCATTTGATAAAGTACATACACAATTCATAAATATTTATATTTATTTTCACATAATTTGTATGTTATCTCTAAGAGACATGTTTAATACATGAATAAGAAGATAAATTTCATGATATATTAAATTAAAGTGGTGGTTAGAAAATAATCTTTAACATATGCATGAAGAATATATTGAATTAAAAATAATATATACAATATACATAATTTTCATGAGTAGGTTTTTTTTTTATATGTAAAGATAGTGATTAAATGAATAAAGGTATTAGGGGTACTCCAACTCGAATACAACGATTATGCCAAATTTATAAATTACAATAGACTTAAATTAAAAGAAGTCTAAATAATAATATTTATTTTCTAGTTCCTTTATGTGTATTCTCATTCCTTGTATTAAATCTATAGTTATATGACTGGTACCTGCTCCGGTGTCTATTAAACACTGGATAGGGTTTCTTCCTAATTTAATTCCTAAATTTATGAAATATTGGGAATTACCTCGACCCCCTTTCTCAGTTAAGTCTAGACTTTTTCTATTTCCTTCAAAATTCTTTAAGATTAAATTCTTTCTCTCGGATTTCGTTCGACGAATAATGGCTCGATCTGTATCTCCTATTATCTCTCCTGATCTTTCAATAACATCAGGAATTTCATCCGTTCTTATTTCTTCTATATAGGTCAATTGTTCCGTTTTTATTCTTCTAAGAGGTATCCATTCTATTACTCCATCAAATATTTCTTTAAACTTTATCTTTTCAGGTTTAAATTTCATTGTATGGTGGCTTGGGCTTATTCCATATATTGTTCTATATGTTATCGAGTAACAATATAATTCTTTCAATTTTGCACTTCTTGGTTTTGAATTCTTGTGCTTGGTACTCTGTAATAATTTTGACCCTTTTCAATATGTTCTTGTACCAATTCTTGAGTTACAATTGAATCATGTAGCACAAAATATTTTCTTGAATCAGATAAGACATGGAAATCTTGGACCATGTAACATGGAATTACACGTACACCACATAGATTTCTTCAATGTTTCATGCATATCTTAAAAACAGGATAACCAAATGTACTAACAACTTCATGTTATTCATTTCCTGTTTTTCATTACATTTTGAGCTTTACCTACTTTAATTGTGTAAACACTCAAAATATTTTCATCAATTTTCCTTACTTTAATATATATATCGGCATATTCATAGATTATATTAGTTGTACATTGATTTTCGATTTACTACATAAATCACATAACCAAAATGAAAAATCTTTATTTAGTAATTATTTTCATTTCGCATACCTATCTTAACTTACCCGTGCGGAAGCACGAGTCTTCTACTAGTTTCTTTATAAAACTAACCTTGCTAGCAGAAGCAAGTTGTTGTTGGGATAAGGATATGATTAACTTTTAGAGTTGTTCAAATTCTTTATATATAACATAGAGTCCTCTGTTTGTACTTGTGGACAAAAAGAAGAAAAGAAGAAAAAGAAGAAAAAAAAAAATAGAGAAAAATATATGAGCAGGAAAAATGAAACGCTAATGAAATAATTAAAGTTAAAGATGTCAAAGTGTTAACGGTTTAAAATTTAAAATTTATTAAAAAATAATGGCGCATTATGAAACTTAAGTGATTATTTTAAAAAGTAATACTCATTTGATAAAGTACATACACAATTCATAAATATTTATATTTATTTTCACATAATTTGTATGTTATCTCTAAGAGACATGTTTAATACATGAATAAGAAGATAAATTTCATGATATATTAAATTAAAGTGGTGGTTAGAAAATAATCTTTAACATATGCATGAAGAATATATTGAATTAAAAATAATATATACAATATACATAATTTTCATGAGTAGGTTTTTTTTTTATATGTAAAGATAGTGATTAAATGAATAAAGGTATTAGGGGTACTCCAACTCGAATACAACGATTATGCCAAATTTATAAATTACAATAGACTTAAATTAAAAGAAGTCTAAATAATAATATTTATTTTCTAGTTCCTTTATGTGTATTCTCATTCCTTGTATTAAATCTATAGTTATATGACTGGTACCTGCTCCGGTGTCTATTAAACACTGGATAGGGTTTCTTCCTAATTTAATTCCTAAATTTATGAAATATTGGGAATTACCTCGACCCCCTTTCTCAGTTAAGTCTAGACTTTTTCTATTTCCTTCAAAATTCTTTAAGATTAAATTCTTTCTCTCGGATTTCGTTCGACGAATAATGGCTCGATCTGTATCTCCTATTATCTCTCCTGATCTTTCAATAACATCAGGAATTTCATCCGTTCTTATTTCTTCTATATAGGTCAATTGTTCCGTTTTTATTCTTCTAAGAGGTATCCATTCTATTACTCCATCAAATATTTCTTTAAACTTTATCTTTTCAGGTTTAAATTTCATTGTATGGTGGCTTGGGCTTATTCCATATATTGTTCTATATGTTATCGAGTAACAATATAATTCTTTCAATTTTGCACTTCTTGGTTTTGAATTCTTGTGCTTGGTACTTTGTAATAATTTTGACCCTTTTCAATATGTTCTTGTACCAATTCTTGAGTTACAATTGAATCATGTAGCACAAAATATTTTCTTGAATCAGATAAGACATGGAAATCTTGGACCATGTAACATGGAATTACACGTACACCACATAGATTTCTTCAATGTTTCATGCATATCTTAAAAACAGGATAACCAAATGTACTAACAACTTCATGTTATTCATTTCCTGTTTTTCATTACATTTTGAGCTTTACCTACTTTAATTGTGTAAACACTCAAAATATTTTCATCAATTTTCCTTACTTTAATATATATATCGGCATATTCATAGATTATATTAGTTGTACATTGATTTTCGATTTACTACATAAATCACATAACCAAAATGAAAAATCTTTATTTAGTAATTATTTTCATTTCGCATACCTATCTTAACTTACCCGTGCGGAAGCACGAGTCTTCTACTAGTTTCTTTATAAAACTAACCTTGCTAGCAGAAGCAAGTTGTTGTTGGGATAAGGATATGATTAACTTTTAGAGTTGTTCAAATTCTTTATATATAACATAGAGTCCTCTGTTTGTACTTGTGGACAAAAAGAAGAAAAGAAGAAAAAGAAGAAAAAAAAAAATAGAGAAAAATATATGAGCAGGAAAAATGAAACGCTAATGAAATAATTAAAGTTAAAGATGTCAAAGTGTTAACGGTTTAAAATTTAAAATTTATTAAAAAATAATGGCGCATTATGAAACTTAAGTGATTATTTTAAAAAGTAATACTCATTTGATAAAGTACATACACAATTCATAAATATTTATATTTATTTTCACATAATTTGTATGTTATCTCTAAGAGACATGTTTAATACATGAATAAGAAGATAAATTTCATGATATATTAAATTAAAGTGGTGGTTAGAAAATAATCTTTAACATATGCATGAAGAATATATTGAATTAAAAATAATATATACAATATACATAATTTTCATGAGTAGGTTTTTTTTTTATATGTAAAGATAGTGATTAAATGAATAAAGGTATTAGGGGTACTCCAACTCGAATACAACGATTATGCCAAATTTATAAATTACAATAGACTTAAATTAAAAGAAGTCTAAATAATAATATTTATTTTCTAGTTCCTTTATGTGTATTCTCATTCCTTGTATTAAATCTATAGTTATATGACTGGTACCTGCTCCGGTGTCTATTAAACACTGGATAGGGTTTCTTCCTAATTTAATTCCTAAATTTATGAAATATTGGGAATTACCTCGACCCCCTTTCTCAGTTAAGTCTAGACTTTTTCTATTTCCTTCAAAATTCTTTAAGATTAAATTCTTTCTCTCGGATTTCGTTCGACGAATAATGGCTCGATCTGTATCTCCTATTATCTCTCCTGATCTTTCAATAACATCAGGAATTTCATCCGTTCTTATTTCTTCTATATAGGTCAATTGTTCCGTTTTTATTCTTCTAAGAGGTATCCATTCTATTACTCCATCAAATATTTCTTTAAACTTTATCTTTTCAGGTTTAAATTTCATTGTATGGTGGCTTGGGCTTATTCCATATATTGTTCTATATGTTATCGAGTAACAATGGCTTCCTTGAGGCATTTCAAAATTTTCTAATTTATGATATAATACTAATGCTCTATCTAGATTATTATCATTTATCGATATACTAAAATTTGGCTCATATTCAAAAATTATTTTTCCAAAATATAGGTTCCCCATTACTGCTCCTAATAGAGCATCTTGCACATTATGTTTTATCCTTTCATCGATCAGATACATAGATATAGGTGAATCTAATTTTTCTTGAAAATAGCCTTTTATCATTACTTGTACTTTAATCAAATCCACTACTTTCATTTTACTCTTCTTACTTTTATCCATATTTTTCAATATCGAATTTATTATATCTTTAGCTATCAAGGGCACTCTCCCCTTTTTCTTGGCAACTCCTATTTCTATACTCTCTTCATGAATTTTTTGTACTCTTACTGTTTGTCCTATGTATTTTCCAAATTTTTCTACTAAGGTCCTTGTTGGCTCTATGTCTAGATCTAATGTCTTAATTTCTTCTAATTTTTCATATTCTCTAATTTCAGAAAATTCTATCGATTGATCAGTATGTTCCTCTACTCCTTTATTCATAATCACTAGAGTCTTCAGAGTCTATACTAGCACTATATATACTATAGTCTGATTCTATTTCGGATTCAATAAGTTCGAAACCGTAATTACTTATTTCATCCAAAAATTTTACATTTTGTTTATTTCTTTTTGGGCATTGGTTAGCATAGTGACCTTCTTGTTTACAAATAAAACACGTGCATTTTCTTGTCTTTTCTGGAAGATTATTAGTTTTGCTGGTATCCTCTTTTTTCCTAGTATATCCTGATTTGAATTTATTAAATCTCTTTTTCCTAAAATATCTATTTTTATTAGGATAATCCCTATAATTAGTTTTCTTAAAATTTCATTTCTTCTTTTTCTTAAAAGGTCTACGGCATCCATACTGTCCTATTTCATTATTCTTCGGACAACATAATTGTCGTTTTTGGTACTTGTAGATTTTATTTTGATGGTTTGCTTCTAAACAGTAATCTGTTATCTTTTGCTTAGCGAACCATATCCTAGCTCCCAATGTTGGGATATGACTTTCTTTATCTAATTCTTTTAATTTTTCCGAGAAATCTTTTATTATCCTTGATCTAAATGGCTCTGGTAACTTTTCATAATACATTCTACCATAGAATTCATATTCTTGAGATAATTCCTTAAATCTTGCTTTGTAAAACCAATCTGTATATTCACATGTATATTGATCAAAATAGCACATATTGCATATACTGATATTCATCATTCCTCTAGTGGCGTTTTCTTTATCAATTTCCCATAGGTTTTTCACATTTGAAGAATAACCTAAAAATTCCCCTCTTATAAGTTTTTCGAGATTACTAAGAAATTTTATAATAGTGTCAGACTCATTCTTTAATGTATTATATTTTTCTCCTAAACTTTCAACGAATCTTTCTACGCTTCCTCTCATGGTTCTTCTTAAGAACTCAATTCCTTGATCTTTAGTCATTCCTTCTTTATTTATTACTGCACCATTTTCTTTTATCCACATAGTTATCATTTTTTCTCTATCAGCGACACAATCTAGATCTAAATAAATTCCGGTTGGATTTAAAGCTTGTGGTTCTTTATCATAGGGTATATATTTCATAGGGAAGTAATCGCTTGTTTTCCTAATGTAATATTGCCTTCGATCTATGTTTTTTCTTACTGGATTTGTTCGTTCATCTTCATCTATTCTCCAATTATTGTTACTAGCAGAACTCGAGGCTTCTACCTGACCAGGGCTTACAACTGTTGGCTGGGTCACATTAGCCTTTATGTCTACATGCTCGATTTCGGTTTTATCCGATATACTTAATCCTTTTATCTTTTCTATTATTAAGTCTTCATATTCACTATCATTATCCTCATCTAAATATTGGTCGATATTAACTTTCGTATTTTCTTCGGTACTTGAAGTACTATCACCTATTTCAGTATTAACTTCTTCTATATCTTTACCGTACAATCCTAAGATGGTTGGGGACATATGATCTTTATTCTTTAATATAATATCAACTATTGACTTTTGCTTTTCTTTATTTGGAGTGGGTGGTCTACATATTATATTCTGAATAAATCTTTTATCCTTCTCGTCTTCTAGTAACATATTAGTTATATCTAATTTTTTCTTAATTATTTTCAACTGTTCATTGATATAGTCGAGTTTTTCATGGTTTATTAATTTCAAAAATTGCTGATTACTCTTATCTTGTTCTAGGAGTTCTATCTCTTCTTTTAGTATCTTTATTCGGTCCATATTATATTTTTTGTAGCATTGTATATATTTGTTCTAATATTTCTAGTTGTGCTTCATCCTTTTCTATTTCTATAAGTTTTAGAATACTAGTCTCAATCTGAGTTTTATAGTGTATAATATAAATTTCCATTCTAAGTATGCATGAAGATGTAAAATTGTAAATATCTAAATTTTCATCAGGGACAATGGGTAATAAAACCCCTTTCAAGGCATCATGACTCTCTCTGGCTGGAGTCGATGAACTAGCTTTATTTGTGTCTATCATATTGTCCTTAATCTTACTAGGCTAAAATAACTAATTATTTAAGATAACTTACTTATGAACATGTATTGTGGAAGATATTTGAGAAAACAACTTCACCGTTTTATTATATACCCTGAAAAGGTTCGAAATTCGTATGAGCGCAATCACAAACTAAGAAACCCGGCCTTAGAGTCTGTTCAACAAGCTCGACACACTTTCTCCTGCACTTCTTAGAATTGACTGTAACAACCATCTAATTTTGACTAAGTCATGAAAAGGATGGTCATAATAATACAACAATCTCTACTTGAGGTTATACCAAATGTATTCTTATAATTCTTTCAATTTTGCACTTCTTGGTTTTGAATTCTTGTGCTTGGTACTTTGTAATAATTTTGACCCTTTTCAATATGTCCTTGTACCAATTCTTGAGTTACAATTGAATCATGTAGCACAAAATATTTTCTTGAATCAGATAAGACATGGAAATCTTGGACCATGTAACATGGAATTACACGTACACCACATAGATTTCTTCAATGTTTCATGCATATCTTAAAAACAGGATAACCAAATGTACTAACAACTTCATGTTATTCATTTCCTGTTTTTCATTACATTTTGAGCTTTACCAACTTTAATTGTGTAAACACTCAAAATATTTCCATCAATTTTCCTTACTTTAATATATATATCGGCATATTCATAGATTATATTAGTTGTACATTGATTTTCGATTTACTACATAAATCACATAACCAAAATGAAAAATCTTTATTTAGTAATTATTTTCATTTCGCATACCTATCTTAACTTACCCGTGCGGAAGCACGAGTCTTCTACTAGTTTTTTTATAAAACTAACCTTGCTAGCAGAAGCAAGTTGTTGTTGGGATAAGGATATGATTAACTTTTAGAGTTGTTCAAATTCTTTATATATAACAGAGTCCTCTGTTTGTACTTGTGGACAAAAAGAAGAAAAGAAGAAAAAGAAGAAAAAAAAATAGAGAAAAATATATGAGCAGGAAAAATGAAACGCTAATGAAATAATTAAAGTTAAAGATGTCAAAGTGTTAACGGTTTAAAATTTAAAATTTATTAAAAAATAATGGCGCATTATGAAACTTAAGTGATTATTTTAAAAAGTAATACTCATTTGATAAAGTACATACACAATTCATAAATATTTATATTTATTTTCACATAATTTGTATGTTATCTCTAAGAGACATGTTTAATACATGAATAAGAAGATAAATTTCATGATATATTAAATTAAAGTGGTGGTTAGAAAATAATCTTTAACATATGCATGAAGAATATATTGAATTAAAAATAATATATACAATATACATAATTTTCATGAGTAGGTTTTTTTTTATATGTAAAGATAGTGATTAAATGAATAAAGGTATTAGGGGTACTCCAACTCAAATACAACGATTATACCAAATTTATAAATTACAATAGACTTAAATTAAAAGAATTCTCACAAGAAATTACACCAATCGTAATAACTACGTGAGGTCTTTTTGAAGAGCCATCACCAGAAATTAAGAACAATTCTTTGCATCACCAAAGCAGAATCCCCTATCCCGTCATTAAAAATGATTTGGTTTCTAAAAAATTATAGACACCAACATACAATACACCATAATATATTTGCATTATATAGTAAATTTGAGTTGGCCAATAAAACATGTTTTTTTAAAAGGTAAAAATAATAACATTCTATGTTATTAAAATTTTAACACTTTTTTTTTTTTTTTTAATTCTACAATTTAAAAATTTTGTATTTGAAATAAATTTAAATACATTTATATTAACGTTTAAAAATCTTAAACTACACAAACAAAATATTTCAAAAAAACCATTATTTTTAGAATGTATTGAGTTGGCTGGTTTGAAATCATATAAATTGGTATTTGCACCGACTTCTTCGAACTAGAGCAAGGTGGACTCATACTTGTATGAGTTCCAATAAAATACGAGTTTGTTTGAGTCACTGTGTTGAATGTGTGATCATCATATGTAAAATTTCTGACATTTTTATATTTCACAATTTAGTAAGAATATCACAGAAATCTGTTGGAGAGATTTTCACTAGGGAGCATTGAACATTGAACCAAGAGCAACACAAGTGAGAGAAACACCACATATTCACTCAAAGCTTTAAGGTGATAGGTGTATGGGTTCTCCCACTTATAAATGCTCAACTCTCCATAATTATAACCAATGTGGAACTTCAACTCACACTTGTTATATTATTCTCAACACTCCCCCTCAAGTGTGAGTCCACAATGCTCCCCCTTCACATGTGAGTTCACAATGTTCTTCAAGTGTGAGTCCACAATGCTCTCCCTCAAGTGGAAACTCTTTTGTCCACATATATTTGTACCGCCGTTGACATCTATTACTAGGCACCTCTTACTAGGCATTTCGATACACCTCTTCCTGGGCATTTCAATTTCAACGGGACACCACTTCCTGGATATTTCGATACAAGTAAGTCGGTCCCTTTACGAACCAGGATCTTGATACCATCCCCCAACAAAATGGTATCACGAGCCTTTGGTTCGAGTAAAGAGTTCGACTTACATGTATCGAAATGACCAGGAAGCGGTGTCCCGTTAAAATCGAAATGCCCAAGGAAGAGGTGTATCAAAATGCCCAAGAAGATGTGTCAACGGTGGTACAAATGTACGTGGACAAAAGAGTTTCCACATGAAGGGGAGCATTGTCGACTGACACTTGAGGGAGAGTGTTGAGAATAATATAACAAGTGTGAGATGGAGTCTCACATTGGTTATAATTGTGGAGAGTTGAGCATTTATAAGTGGGAGAACTCATACACCTATCACCTTAAGATTTTGGGTGAATATGTGGTGTCTCTCTCACTTGCATTGCTCTTGGCTCAATGTTCAATGCTCCCTAGTGAATGACAATGGAGCATTGAACATTGGGTCAAGAGCAACACAATGTGGGACTCCAACTAACACTTGTTATATTATTCTAAACAAATTCAACGATGTTTTTGTCTTCCTTCACCAGAACTTAACGTTTTTTTGGCATAAATTGACGGAAATGGCCAAATAGGATAACAGAAGTGAAGTTAAGGGACTAACTTGTAACATTTTTTAGTAAAGGGATTAAAGCGGAACATAAATTAAGTTAAGAGATTAAAATATGTATTAAGTCATATATATATATATATATATATATATATATATATATATATATATATATATATATATATATAGGGAAATGCTAACATACACCCAGAATTGGTGGGTCCCACACAAAAATACACTACATCTATTTTCTTTCTATTTTTTTTCTTCATCTTTTTAATGTGGGTCTCATCTAAAATAGGTGGGCCCCACACAAAAATACACTAAGGTGTATGTTGCTAATGCACACCTACATGGGTGTGCATTAGCATAACCCATATATATATATATATATGTGTGTGTGTGTGTGTGTGTGTCACACTCTAATTTTTAACCCTATGATCCCACCTCTTTGTGCATTATCTTGCATAACATTTCTAGGTCAATCATACATGCATAGCTAACCAAGTTTTTATGCTTTGTTTTGTTTATGAATTAGGGTTTACTTCAAAGGGACCTCAAGGGTTAGTCAGTCAAATTTTGAGTGTACCATCAACCAAGTACACTAGATTCAAGGTTATGAGCATCTTCTTATCAAGGTCCATCAAATAACCAAGGTCCGAATTAAATTCAATTGATCAAGGTGGAAGGTTCATGCTTATGGCTTACTTAAAATTCAAGTGACGAGTTCAAGATCATTCAAGTATCCAAGTTGTACATCAAGATCATTCAAGTATCCAAGTTGTACATCATAGGCTATCACAAGAAGAATCTTAATTCATTGCAACTCAAAGAAATTTTGCATATCAATATTTTCATGTGAAGAATAAGTTTCATCAATCCCAAAGATTCAAGGTTAAGAAGTGCAAGTTAAAAAAATGCTCAAAATATTTAAGAATTCTTTACGAAGAATGTATGTGAAGTTCAAAATTTACAAGGTATTTCATTTGGTGTCGTATTCTTATCAACAGACCATGATGCATCTGGCCTCAGAGCTTTGGTTACCGTTCTCGTCGCCACTAATCTTTACAATATTCAAGTCAGCAGTCAAGAAAGTTCACATTGAGGGGACCACGACCTATGTAATTTGTGGGACTCTAGCTGATTGCATTTCTCGAGGAATTTCCAAAGTACGCTTTCCTACAGTAGAGGATTTGGTATGAACATGGGTAAGAATTGATTCATTTACTCAGGCACAATTGCTGGAGCTCGAGAGGTATTCTTCTATGATATATTTTTTATCCCCATTTCATATGACCAGACCAAAGCCATAAGTAACCCACACGGCCCCACTCTTTGCTACACAAGATGCATAATCCTTTGACATTGCACAAACACCCTATGTGCGCTAATGTTATTAAGGATTTTCGAAAGTGCCATGTGGAACACCCTGTTACAAAATTCTTTGGCAAATGTACAGATTTAAATATATATATATATATATATATATATATATATATATATATATATATATATATAATTGCACTAGATCATTGCTTTATAGCAGAAAAAGCATAAAAGAAATTCACAATTCACAATCACGTTTGATATTCGGATACAAAATGTCATCGTCAATGGTTATACAAGACATGTGTTAGAGTCAATTAAAAGATATTGTGATTACTTCCTAATTCAAACTACAGAAGAAAATTACTGCATAAAAATCGATGCTAAGAGTTCTTGTTGCATTTTTTCTTTCCGTGTCCAATGTTGTGAGAAGAACAAATACGAAGATCTATCATTTGATTTTCACGGCAGGTTGGTCACACCGAGTATGTTTTCAAAGCTGAATGCGGAACCACATCTAGCCTTCACAAATCTAAGATTCCAGCTGCATATTCTCATCCTTAAGGCTAGTTCTGCAGTTAAAAGGCAAGACATTAGAGATGTTAAGAAGTGTGACACTACATTCAACAACAGTATATTAACATGGCTTCAAAACCATCATTTCCATTCATTCACACAAATGCATCAAATTCTAATTGTAGTAGAATGAAACAAAATTTTGATCAATTTAAGTTCCAGCTAATTGATTCACTAATAGTCCACTAACTCGAAGCAAGATTTTGTACTACCCTTACATGAATGCCAAGAGTTTAGACAAGTGAAAGTTCAAGAGAAAAATGATGTATACCTCAGAACAGCAGCATATGAAGCTCAGAATGAAGTAGTGAGGTGTTCTAACGATGATGCATCTCCAATGGTCGCCTAACTGGTTACTGTTATGTAATGGGTGCTGAGCTGGACGTCACGACAAATGAAAGGAAGGAATCATACAGTAGAAGAGTAAGTAACCGAATGAGGAAGGCACATCCAAGGTGGGACCAGTTTGTTAGCACATGAGTATATGAGGCCAAAGCATATTCTGAGAGTGGTGTGCATTGTGTGATGTCATCAATTCTTCTCTAACCTTCCTCTATCATTTCTACTCAACTACCTTATTACAGTAACCTAATTTCCAGTATTTAGAATTTATGAGCAAAGTTATGTACGGAGGCTGTTCTATTAATTAAATCCAGTTCAGTTTTATCTTTCATTTTAATTAGCATTACATTGGTGCTTTCATTGATTCCATGGCCGACAACACGAGAATGAAGGAACTCGCCGCCGAGTTACGACGTCAAGCGGAAATGCTCGAGAAGTCAGAGGTAGCTAACACACAGCGATTTGAACGCCTCGAAGCCATGCATAAAGCATCAGAAGATCGATTCAATCAATTTACAGATGCATTTGACAAATTCTTGCAACAATCTTCGAGAGCGACAGTCACCCATGGAAACACGAACTCCGAATCTGCAAGCAAATCAAGTACAAGCTCGCAACCTTTCCAAGTAAGACATATCAAGCTCGAATTTCCTCGATTTAACGGTAAAAACGTTCTCGACTGGATCTTTAAAGCAGAGCAATTCTTTGGTTATTATAACTCACCAGATCCAGAGCGATTGATTATCGCATCTGTACACTTGGATCAGGAGGTGGTTCCTTGGTTTCAAATGGTTCACAGAACTCGTCCCTTTCAGTCGTGGGGGGATTTTACTCGAGCTCTTGAACTTGATTTTGGACCTTCCCTGTATGATTTCCCTAGAACATCTTTGTTTAAGTTGACTCAGATAAATTCAGTTGCCGAGTACTATTTAGAATTTACTGCATTAGCAAATCGTGTTTATGGTCTAAGTAACGATGCTTTGATTGATTGTTTTATAAGTGGGTTGAAGGATGAAATTCGTAGGGATGTGATGCTCCATACACCTGTCTCCATTGTTAAGGCGGTGTCCTTAGCTAAACTCTTTGAAGAGAAAATTACCGCAACCAGAAGCAAATGCACAACCAGAAGCCACAATCCTCACAATCATCATACACTAACCGAGCTCACTTCAATCCAACCAAACATGACCAAACACAAGCTAATGATAAGGCCCCCAATCCACCCTTGTTGCCTACACCACCAACTAGACCTATGAGCCAACTCCAAAGAAACCCAGCTATTAAGAGAATTTCCCCTGCTGAGATGCAATTGAGAAGGGAAAAAGGACTTTGTTATTTCTGTGATGAGAAATTTTCTTTTACTCACAAATGCCCTAATAAACAACTCATGCTCTTAGCACTTGAAGATGAGCAAGAAAACAATACTGATCTCACACAATCTGAACCAAAACACGAACGGGATATTGATCAATATGTTGAGCATCATATCTCATTGAATGCCCTAAACGGAGCTACCGGTTTCGGTGTCATTAGATTCAAGGGTTTTATTGGACCAATTAATGTTTCTATACTCCTAGATGGGTGTAGTTCTGTCAGTTTTGTTCAGCCAAGAATTGTACATTGCTTGGGTTTGCCGGTGGAGCCTACTCATAAATGTAATGTGCTACTAGGTAATGGTTAGAATATGAAAGCAAAAGGTGTGGTCAAAAATTTAACTGTGAAAGTACAGGGGAATGACATCACTGTACCAGCATATTTACTTCCAGTGGCAGGGGCAGATTTGATTTTAGGGGCACCTTGGTTAGCCTCCTTAGGTCCTCATGTGGCTGATTATGCTGCATCCAAGCTGAAATTTTATTTGGATGGCAAGTTCATTACATTACAGGGTGAAAATGAAGCCAAACCAGAGATAGTACAATTGCACCATTTCAAGAGATTACAACATACAGATTCAATTTCGGCAATGTTTACCTTGTAACACATTGATCCAGATGTCACGGAAGACAGATGGTCCGATATGCCAGAAGATTTAGAGCCGGAAATGGCTACATTACTCCACACCTATAGGGACATTTTTCAAGTTCCTAATAGATTACCTCCTAAGAGGGAAGTGAGTCATGAAATATTACTGAAAACAGATGCACAACCTGTGAAAGTTAAGCCATACAGATACCCTCACAGTCAAAAAGAACAAATTGAGAAAATGGTGCAAAACATGCTCGAGGAAGGCATCATTCAACCAAGTGTTAGTCCATTCTCTTCACCAATCATTTTGGTAAAGAAAAAGGATGGAACATGGAGATGCTGCACAGATTACAGGGCATTGAATGCTATTACCGTCAAGGATAGTTTTCCTATGCCTACAGTGGACGAATTGTTAGATGAGTTACATGGGGCCCGCTATTTTTCGAAGTTGGATCTCCGGTCAGGCTATCATCAAATTTTAATCAATCCGGAGGATAGGCAAAAGACTGCTTTTAGGACACACCAAGGACATTATGAATGGTTGGTCATGCCATTTGGTTTAACAAATGCCCCCGCAATGTTTCAGAGACTGATGAACCAGATTTTTCAACCCTTATTGAGAAAGTGTGTATTGGCCTTCTTTGATGATATTTTGATTTTTAGTCCTTCTTGACAAATTCACATGCAGCAGGTAGAAATGGTTTTTCAAATACTTAGAAAAAATGTCTTGTTTGCTAAGTTGTCTAAGTGTTCATTTGGCTTAACTGAAGTGGAATATTTGGGTCACATTGTTTCGGGTTCTGGTGTATCCATGGATAAAGGCAAAATTCAAGTTGTTTTGGACTGGCCCACTCCTAGTAATCTGAAGCAGCTACGAGGGTTTTTGGGACTCACGGGTTACTATAGAAGATTTATTAAGTCCTATGCTACCATAGCAAGTCCTTTAACGAATTTGTTGAAGAAAGAAGCATTTAAATGGAATGGGGAAAGTGCAGCAGCATTTCAACAGTTGAAACAAGCAGTGACATCAGCTCCAGTCCTCACTCTCCCTGATTTTTCTCAGCCATTTGTACTCGAAACTGATGCATCGGGAACAGGGATAGGAGCAGTGTTAAGCCAAGGTGGACACCCAATAGCTTTTTTCTCGAAAAAGATGGCTCCTCGAATGCAACTGCAATCTGCCTATACTAGAGAATTCCATGCTATAACTGCTGCACTAGCAAAGTTTAGACACTATTTGTTGGGTCATAGATTCATCTTGAGAACTGATCAAAAGAGCTTGAAGAGTCTGCTTGAAGAGTCACTGCAAACCCCAGAACAACAAGCATGGTTGCATAAATTCATTGGTTATGACTTTCAAATTAAATACAAGCCTGGGAAGGACAATCAAGCTGCAGATGCTCTGTCACGAGTCATGTCTCTGTCATGGTCAGCCCCTGAAAATTCTTTTTTACAACAATTGAAGATGGAACTTGCTGATAATGCTCAATTACAAGCCATAGTTCAACAATGTGTTAGTCAGGGTGCTGGTACCAACAACTATGTAGTGAGAGAATGACTGTTGTATTGGAAACAAAGGCTTGTTATTCCATTGGAAAGTTCTTTGATCCAACAAATTTTGAAAGAATATCATGCTTCACCTATTGGTGGTCACGCAGGCATAACTAGAACATTGGCAAGAATAACTGCTCAATTCTACTGGCCAAAGATGAGACGAGATGTACAAAAATTTATTGAGGAATGTGTGATATGTCAGCAAGCTAAACATTTGAATACACTGTCTGCGGGACTTCTACAACCATTGTTGATTCCCAATCAGGTATGGGATGATGTGACGATGGATTTTATCACTGGTCTGCCGATGTCTTTTGGTTACACTGTTATATTAGTGGTTGTAGATCGTTTGACCAAGTACGCGCATTTTATGCCTTTAAAGGCTGATTACTCTAGTAAGTCTGTTGCAGAAGCTTTTATGAATAATGTAGTTAAATTACATGGGCTGCCTAAGTCCATCATTTCAGACAGAGACAAGGTCTTTACAAGTAAATTTTGGCAACAATTGTTTGAATTACATGGCACTACATTGGCAATGAGCTCTTCATATCATCCTCAGACGGATGGACAATCCGAGGCAGTGAACAAGAGCTTAGAAATGTATTTGAGATGTTTTACATTTGATAATCCGAAAGCTTGGTCTAAGGCTTTAAACTGGGCAGAGTTCTGGTATAATTCTTCATTACAAACTAGTATTGGCATGACACCTTTCAAAGCATTATATGGTAGAGATCCTCCGATGCTGTTGAGATATGTTCCGAATGTCAACGATAACCTTGATCTACAACAGCAATTGATTGAGAGAGATAAAATATTACAACAACTGAAGTCTAATTTACAAAGAGCTCAACAAGTAATGAAGAACCAAGCTGATAAGAAGAGGTTAGATATTTCTTTTGAGATAGGGGATCAAGTTTTGGTTAAACTGCAGCCCTATCGACAATCCTCTGCTGCCTTGCGAAAGAATCAGAAATTGGGAATGCGATATTTTGGTCCTTTTACCATCATTGCTAAGGTGAGTAGGGTAGCTTATAAACTGGAATTACTAGAGACTGCTCGTATACACCCAGTTTTCCACATTTCACAGCTCAATCAATTCAAAGGGACCAAGTCTGAGCCTTATATTCCACTTCCATTAACCACAGTAGAGCAAGGGCCAATTCTAGCGCCAGAGTATGTTGTACAACATCGTACTGTGTTGACTGGTGCACAACAGGTTCAACAAGTGCTAGTGAAATGACAACATGTTCCAATACAGGAGGCAACATGGGAAAACATGCAAGACATGATTGAGAATTATCCCAACTTCAATCTTGAGGACAAGATTGCTTTTGAAGGGGTGGGAAATGTAATGGGTGCTGAGCTGGACGTCACGACAAATGAAGGGAAGGAATCACACAGTAGAAGAGTAAGTAACCGAATAAGGAAGGCACATCCAAGGTGGGACCAGTTTGTTAGCACATGAGTATATGAGGCCAAAGCATATTCTGAGAGTGGTGTGCATTGTGTGATGTCATCAATTCTTCTCTAACCTTCCTCTATCATTTCTACTCAACTACCTTATTACAGTAACCTAATTTCCAGTATTTAGAATTTATGAGCAAAGTTATGTACGGAGGCTGTTCCATTAATTAAATCCAGTTCAGTTTTATCTTTCATTTTAATTAGCATTACATGTTATTGTGATAGAACTTTACCAAGGTCTCATCCTATGATAAGAAAAATGAATTACAAGCCTTCTATGTGGTTGCTTGCAAGTAATCATACATAAGTTAGAATTGCTACATCCTTCAGTCGAACTGTACTGTTTTGAATCAAAGGAGAAAGCTCTGGGTGATGTAGTTTTGCTACCTCAATACTCCTCAAGAAGTTGAAAAGGGCAAGCGGATTCTTCGCAGTTCAGAAAATCTGTAGGGACAAGAACAATCAATAACATTAGATCAAGCATTCAAAGGAAAATTAAATTGAACAAGAAAATCCAGACGTGTTTTGAGATGTTCGAACCAAAACGGAAACAACAATTACTACACGTATCATGAAATCATAGCAGGGAATGTAATTCATTCAACACTTGATATCTTGTTACGTGAAAACAGAAATGAATAACCACAAATGTTTCTTTCTGACACAATTAATCAAGAATTAATTCTGCAAGTGCCTATAAAAGCTTACACGATTTAATCTCAGAGGGGACAAAAAAAAAGCGTCAACAGCAACATCACGTAAGAAGGAATAACAGCAACAACAACGCGTAAAGGCAGCAGAAACGGTTTCACAGAGAGAAAAAAAAGGGAGCAAACAACAACAAAGACACACGAAAAAGGAGTAAAGAGACCCATACATTTGCCGTCGCCGGATTCGTTTTTCTTCAGGTAACGACTTCTCCATGCTTTTCTTTTTTTGCCTTGAACCGTGTATGCTACGCTTGATTGTCCTTGAGTCCCTTTGAATTGTTGATTGGTGCTTGATTTAGAGATTAATAGGTTAGGGTTTTGATACTCTGATTTGGGTTTTTGTGAGTTATAGTGTGAATTAGCGAAATCTAAGGTCATATTCGTGTTTATAAGGTCGGATTTAGGGTAGGAAAGGGGTTTGGTCGTAATCTGGGAATAGTCACGGCGGCGCCTGTAATATCCTAATTTTTATCCCACATATTTTTTGTATCTCATACCATAAACAAGATCACAAGCTTTGTTCTTGAGTGAGATCGCCAAGTACCTCTGTTCTCTTGTTTGTTTGATGTTTATATTTGTTTATATTTACTAACCATTAATTAAAATAAAAAAAATATATATGTTTTTTCTTTTCTTTTTACTAACTTTTTAAGGAAGAATTTGGACCGAGGATATCAAAATCAGTTCCTCAGCTCGAATGAATTTCATCTGAACAAAGTCAAAGTTGATCTGCAAACAATTCAAAATTCATCTGATCAAGAGTTTCCAAGATTTAATTGATTATTATTCAAGAGACTCCAATGTTCATGTGTTTATTTCCATGTCTTCTTTGACAAGCAAGAAAAATCGAGCCAGAACCCAGACAACACATCAAAAAGCCAATTTTTTCATTTTTTCACTGTGTTAATCGATTAACACATTTTGCACTAAAAATGGTTAATCGATTAACACGTGCAATTTTTGGAAAAATGACAGCAAATTCAAATTCTGCAGCAATTGGCACCAATTTTCATCATTTTGATCACATGTGGAATATTCTAGATCACATCTAAATAATTCCCCTACATAATCACAATTAATTCCCACCATGCACCTTCACTAATCACCACTCTTTTGCTAATTTCCCTCCAAATTCAAATTTTAAGCCTAATTTTCATTTTCAAACGAAATTCCAAACCACCAAATTTTCCAAGCCTAAATTCTATAAATAGAGGTCTCATTTCATTCATTTCACAAGCTTTTGATAGCCAACAAACCTCTTGCAAATTCTATCCCCAACCACAAATTTCACTCAAACCTCACTTTTCTTCTTTTGAAAGTTAACAAGAATTCACATTGAATCTTGTTCAACTTTGAGCTAAACCTCCATCCAAGCTTGTTTTCTTCATCAATTCTCATAGATCAAGGCTTTGGTGTTAGGATCTTGAAGCAATTTGAAGGAATTTTCAGATTTGAAGTGGTAATTCATCTCTCACCATTGTTGAAGCTTCAATTTCATCTTCCATAATATAGATCCTTGGTGGATCCTTGTTACTTGATCCTTTAGATCTTGTAATTGTGTTTGATTACTGGTTTTTGCTGTTGTTTTACTCAAAATTTCGTGCACAATTGCATCCTTGATTATGAGGTGTTTGAATAAATGATTGATCAAGGATTTTGCATTTTTCAAATTGATTTGCTGTTGTTTTTACAGTGTTAATCGATTAACCAAAACCAGCAGGAATTGGTTAATCGATTAACAGTTGGATTTTGCGCCCATAATTGGATTTTTCCACTGGTTAATCGATTAACATTTTTACACTGTAAATGGTTAAACGATTAACCAATGTCCAGAATGTGATTTTCACTTGTTTTTGGGACTGTTTTGGCTTTTTCTTCCCCTTTCTTCTTATTTTAGCCTTGAAGTGCATTGTTGAGATTAATTTCTCTTCAATTTCAATGGACTTTGGATATGGTTAAAGTAATTAAACATTCATTAGTTCAAATCTATCTTTAAATGAATTGTTGAATTCATTTGAGGTGCTTTGAATTAGTGATATGTTTTCACAGTTAAATCTATCAATTAAAGGTGATTGAACTTGAAGATGAAAGATTCTTGAAAGTGTATTTCAATTTGGCTTTCTCTTCATCTATTTCCTTTTTTTTTTATTTTGATCGATGAAAGTCTTATGGATCTTAGAATTTATTTGTTGAATTCTAGATCAAGACTAGATCGCTACCTATTTTCTTTTCGTGCGGTATTGCTTTCGGATGACGATTTACATATCGTTCATCTAGCATGCATTAGCACAAATATCACTATTGACCGGCCTCGAGTAGGGTGACTTTTACATAAGTTACTTGGCGATTGCTTAACATAGCGCTACATTTGTCCCTCCCTCCGAATCGGAACTTTATCTTTCGTGGCCCAAACCTTTTGGTTGTGTAAGCCCAAGCATGGTTGTTCTTTTGTATTAGGCTCATAATTTGCGAAGCTTGTTGCGTAGAGGCTTTGATTATATCAATCCTCTGACAAGTCTTCATTAACCTTGATCTAAGCACAATGTTCAACCATATAGTTCAAGACGCAAAACGGAATAATCGATTAAGGCTTATGGCACTAGGGCCTTTGTGCTACTAATCACTAACTTCTAACTATATTGTTTATGTTTCCTTCTTGCTCCCTACCTCTCTTTATTTTTTATTGCTCATTGCTCATTTTATCATATCATGTTTATGTTTATGTCATTTTTCTTTTGTCCACTTGGACCATATTATCTTGTGTTTTTGTTTTTCTTTTGTCCATTTGGACTCAAAAACATTAATAAAGGATTAAACCACTAAAAGACTTATGCTCTTAATGTTGGACTATGGCCACTATCCCTTGCATTTGAGGATCTTCTTGGCTTGATTATGGACATATGGACTTAGAATTAGGATTCTCTCCCTTATGCTTAGGGTCATTGTGGAGTTTGATATTCTAGCCTTTATTTGGATTGCTTATTGGCTCAAGAGGATGGAATTTTTTTCTTAGTATGCTTTGAGGAGTGCCTCCATGTGGTCAGATTATTCTTACCTTAGCTTTTATTTTATGCACTAGGATAGTCTCTTCTTCTCCACCCCTTCTTCAATTTTCAAAATCTCCTATCTTTTTTTTAAATCTTCTTGCTTTCAAAACTCGAAACCACTTTCGTAATAAAACCTTGATTTTGGTCAAGTGATTTTTTTAAACTTTGTTTTCTTTAACAAATGTCAATCAATATTAATCATATTTTGACCATTTCAAAAAGACAAAAAAATACAAAACTCATTCAACTTTTTTGTGCTTTTATGCACCTTTTTCTTTTAAACTTTTCAAAAGGAATTAGACATGAGTCATTTTCTTTGTTGAGATGTAAAGCTCCTAACCATGGTATTTTGTGTAAAGTATGGCCATTTTCCACTTAGATGTTGAAGCGATAGTCTTGTTGATTTTTATCCAAGCAAATCCTCTATCTTAAATGTGATGCAAATGCCTCTTTCCCATACCTTTGGGTAATTAGTTGAGTATTCTCTCTTGAGAATGACGGGTTGTCTTTTTCAACATAAAATGAACCATAACCAATAATTTTTGTTATTTGTACCACAAACTACGAGGTTTTGATCCTACATTGCACTTCGTGGGTACGTAGGCATGAGGCGACAAGTCTTTCCAAACACAAAAATATTAAAAAATATTTCTCTTCTCACCTCCCCAATCTCTTTTCAAGCAAACCATTTTCAGACCAAAAAGCGATAGATATTTCAAAGGGTTCCTATAGAGTACTATAGACGTTTTGGGTGCTAACACCTTCCCATTGCGTAACCAACCCCCTTACCCATTCTCTGTTTGTTCTTGTTTTAGAACTTGTTTTGGTTTTGTTCACTCTTTTTCCTTTCCTTTTGGATAAAATAAAAGTGCGGTGGCGACTCTTGTTTTTATGAGTTAAGTTAATCAATAGCTTACACTCACAATTTTTACCGCTACAGAAAAGTGGCGACTCTGTTGGGGATCCTCCCTTGAGGGTTTTAGCCTACTTTGATTTATTTACTGCTTTTTGTCTGATTTGCTTGTTACTTGTTTGTTCTGTTTGGGAGTTCCTCTGTGTGTGAGATAGGTCCTATACCCGAACCAGAGTGTACTTTGAGATAGGAGGATGGTATAGTCAATGGAGATTTGAGGGAGTCGAATCCCAAAAAAGCAGAACTTGAGAATCTATCCACTCGGTGGTTGCCTATTTGGAATTACTGATGTTGATCGAGCGATCGTTGAAGGCATTACTTTTTCCATAGAAGCCTATAACACTGAGGTCCGTAGTAACCCTTAACCCATCTTAGCCTTTTTAGGATCGTGGCGCGGAAGCTATGAGGATGCAAATTCGACTTAGTTGTTACGCGATGCCACACTCAGGTTAGATTCTCTTGAGGGTAACTACTAACCTCCGAGTAAATCGGTGCGCTAGTGTGTCTGATGGTGGATTATGGACCCTGGGCACTCTGTGTTAGAACCGCTGTTTTCTACAGGTACAATAAAGACAAAACCTTAGTACATACCTTTGTGGGATTGGTTCTTACCCTTGGCTTCATGCTCGTGACTTGACCCTTAACCTGTGTGCTTTGTGTGGTCTTGTTTGTGGTTGTTGCATTCATGCACTCATGCATTCATGATCATTCTTCTAGAAGTTTTCAAGGAACTTAAAGGTGTTATCGCAAACATTGCAGGTACTTTTGTTATGGATTTTGGAAGAAGAAGTACAAGGAAGTACACTTTCAAGAGTCCTAAGTTAGGGGGTTTGAGAGAGCTAGGATCTTTGGTTGCTGATACCGGGAAGTTCGAGTCCAAATATGTAAGGCTTTTATCTCTCTTGAAGGTTAATATGGCTGAAGGATTGCTTGCTACTTTGGTTCAGTTCTATGACCCTTTGCTTCATTGTTTCACCTTTCCTGATTATCAGTTGGTATCTACGCTAGAGGAGTATTCTCTCCTGCTTGGTTTGCCTGTTCATGGTCGGATTTTCTCTGGTTTGGATCCCGCTCCCGAGCATCACGTTATTACGAAGGCTACTCACTTGAAGGTTTATGAGATTAAGGCTCGCACGGATACCAAAGGAAAGATTCTTGGGTTACCCGCTAAGTTCTTTATGGATAGAGCTCATCACTTTGCTAGCGTGAAGAACATAGTTATTTTTTAGGCTATTCTTGCCTTGCTTATTTATGGATTGTTCCTTTTCTCGAATGTTGAGAACTTTGTCGACATCAACGCTATTCAGATTTTCTTGATTGGGAATCCAATTCCTACTTTGCTTGCCGATGCTTACCATTCTATTCACCTCAGAAATTTCCATGGTGAAGGGATGATTATTTGTTGTGCGCCATTGCTCTACAAGTGGTTTATTTCTCACTTGCCGAAGTCTGCAGCTTTCTGGAACCTCAAGAATGGTTTATATTGGTCGCGGAAGATCATGTCTCTCACTCATTCTGATATTGATTGGTGTAGCCATGTTCCTTCTTGAGCGATGATTATTGATAGTTGTGGTGATTTTCCCAACACGCCTCTTCTTGGTACAAAGGGAGGAATCAGCTACAATCCGGTGTTGGCTCGTCGTCAGTTGGGATATCCTTTGCGAGAGGTACCGAAGAACATTCATTTGGATGATCTCTTTTTCAAGGAAGATGAACATCAGGTTGCTCTCAAGATAAATATTGTGGAAGTTTGGCGCAACATTTGTAGAAAAGGAAAGGAAAGTTTGGGAAATCTGAATTGTGTCTCTTCGGAACCTTACCTCCAGTGGGTTAAAAATAGAGCTATTACTTTGAAGATGCCTTATGCACGTCAGGAGCCTTTGTCTCTAACTGCTAAGAAGCCTATCCTCTACTTTATGGAAGACACAAAGAAGCTTAAGATTGCTTTGGCCGAGATGCAATAAGAGAGAGATGTTTGGAAGAACAAGTATCAGATTGTTGAGTTAGAGAATGCAAGACTTCAAGAGCACTTCAAGAGGAAGAATGAAGACGAAGTCACCAACAAGAAGAGAAAGGTGCAAGAGGATTTATTTTCCTCTCGCATTCAGCCAGTTTCCGATATTCCAAAGAGTTCAGAATCTCCTTGGAAGTTGATCGTCGATCAGTTGCTAATTGAGAAGACTCAGATGCAGGCCCACATCAAGAAGCTGGAAGAGAGAGCTGAGACTTCTTCTCATGAGATTCTCTAGAGATCTAGTTTTCTTTATTCTCTTTTGTTTTAGGATTCTTGAATCTGTACTTCCAAGATATAATCTTTTCCATCATTAATGAATGAAATTTTAGTATTTCAAATAACGATGTTCAAGGTCCCTGACTTTGAAAAGTATAAGGGTAACTCTTGTCCGTTGAGTCACTTGACTATGTATGCTCGTAAGATGTCGACTCAGACTGGTAATAATCATCTTCTCATTCACTACTTTCAAGACAGTTTGTCTGGTGCAGCCTTGAAATGGTATATAGGACTCGACAACACTCGAATTTGCACTTTCGAAGACTTGGGTGAGGCTTTTGTAAAGCAGTATAAGTATAATGTGGATATGGCTCCTGATCGTGACCAGCTTCGAGCAATGGCTCAGAAAGATAAGGAGACATTCAAAGAATACGCACAGAGGTGACACGAGATTGCTGCTCAGATTAATCCTCCTTTGGAAGAAAAAGAGATGACCAAGATTTTTCTGAAAACTTTGAGTCCTTTCTATTATGAGCGTATGATTGCTAGTGCCCCGAGTGATTTCACTAAGATGGTTAATATGGGGATGAGATTAGAAGAAGGCATCTGTGAGGGACGATTGTCAAAATATGGTAATTCTAAGAAATATGGGGGAGGACTTGCCAAGAAGAAAGAGGGTGAGACCAATGCTATTTCCCATGGAGGACGCAGAAAGAGTTACAGTAAGAATAATCAGTGTCAGCAACATGTTGCATCTGTTACTCCTGTTATCAATTCAACTCATGTTGTTCAGGCAGCTCCGGCTCATCAACAATGTTCTAATCAACAAAACAATCAACAGAGTTGTTTTCAGAAGGATTTTGATCTGATTCCGATGACCTACACGGAATTGCTTCCTTGTTTAATTCAGAAGAATCTTGTTCAGACCCATGCACCACCTGCTGCTCCAAAAGATTCGCCATGGTGGTATAAGCCTAAAGCTCATTGTGATTTCCATCAGGGAGGAGCGGGGCATGATACTGAGAACTGTTATCCATTGAAGATGGAAGTGCAAAGGCTGGCTAGGAGTGGTATTATGTCTTTTGAAGATTCCAACCCTAATGTAGAATCGAATCCGCTGCCTAATCATGGCAAGGCGTCTGTAAATATGGTTTATGGTTATCCTGTTACATTCAAAATTTTCGATATCTGTTGGATTCGAAGATCTCTTGTGGAAATGCATGCACTTTTGAGTGAATACCATGATATTGATCATGACTATGCAGCTTGTTGCATCTCTTATGTGAATCTGCGTGGTTGTGTGATAGTGAAGAGGGACATTCAAATAATGATGGATGAGAATTTGATTGAAGTCACTGCTAAAAGAGATGAATATCAGAACGAGGTGAATGTTATTGCACCACGCTTTAATATTCCTGAACGAGTTGTTATCTCTTATGACAGTCGGAAGACCGTTGTTACACCTTTGGTTATTCGGTTACCCAGTCCAGTACCCTATGAACCTGACAAGGCTGTTCCATATAAGTACAATGCTACCATGGTAGAAGATGGTAAGGAAGTGCTCATTCCTTCTTTGTCTTATGTGGTAAGCATCGCTGATGTTAGTAAAGTGACCCGGAGTGGTCGAGTTTTTGCTTCGGAGCCTCCAAAGATTGTGGAGAATATTGTTGCTGGAAAACGACATCAAGATGAGAATAATGTCGATGTTTCTGGTCAGTCCAGTGGTTCGAAGGCTTATGAGGATGAGGTTTTGAAATTGATCAAGAAGAGTGAGTACATTGTTGTAGATCAACTCTTGCACACCCCGTCCAAGATTTCAGTGGTGTCCCTACTGATAAATTCTGAAGCTCATAGGAAATCTTTGCAGAAGGTATTTGAATAAGCGTATGTTGAGCATGATGTGACTGTTAATAAGTTTGATGGAATTGTTGCCAACCTCACAGCATGCAATAGTTTGAGTTTCTGTGATAAAGAGTTACCCGAGGAGGGGAAAAATCACAATTTGGCTTTACATATCTCCATGAACTGTCAAGAAGATGCACTTTCCAATGTGTTGGTTGATACTGGTTCTTCTTTGAATGTTTTGCCAAAATATACTTTGTTGAGACTTTCATACCAAGGTGTTCCCATGAGATATAGTGGGGTTGTTGTTAAAGCTTTTGATGGATCTCGAAAAACTGTGATTGGAGAGGTTGATCTTCCAATCAAAATAGGACCGTGCTTCTTCCAAATTACTTTTCAAGTAATGGATATTCATCCTGCTTATAGTTGTCTGCTTGGCCGACCCTGGATTCATGAAGCTGGGGCAGTGACTTCGACTCTTCATCAAAAATTGAAATTTGTTAAGAATGATAAGCTGGTAATTGTTGGAGGCGAGCAAGCGATGCTGGTGAGCCATCTTTCATCCTTTTCGTATATTGATGCCGACGAAACTGTTGGGACTCCGTTCCAAGCTCTTTCCGTTGATGATAAAGTTGTTAAGAAGAATTAGCTACCCATGTCTTCTTTGAAAGATGCTCTGCATGTGTTAGAGACTGGTCGGTCTGACGGTTGGGGTCGAGTTATTGATGTGGTTGATAACCTGGGCAAAACTGGTTTAGGCTTTACGCCTGGTACGGTCAGAAGAGATTTGAAGCGTATTAATGAGGCCTTTCACAGCGCCGGATTCATCAACAAAGATCACTCTACTGCTGCCATCATTGAAGATGGTGAAGAGGAAGAACTTTCCAATTTCGTGACACATGGACAGATCTGCCAGAATTGGATAACTGTTGATGTTCCCACTATTGTTCATATTTTAAAGTAATTTGTTTTTGTTTCTTTCAAAAAAATCCTTTCACTCTGCCCAAGGTGAAAATGAATTTGTGAGGGCTTTGTTTCAAATTTTATCATCATCAATAAAATGTTATTTTGTTTATCCATATTATGTTTTCCCTTTTTGCTTTATTTCTGAAAAATGGTAACATAAAAAAACCAAAAAAAAATGTGATAATCACTTTTATCTGCATAATACTTGTACTTCTTATTCATATTCTAAAATCAAACATAAATCATTGTGCAGATTGATTGTTAAACCCATTGAAAACAATGACGATATGCCCTCTCCCAACTTTGAGTTCCTTGTATTTGAAGTTGAAGAGGAGGGTATTGAAGAGATTCCAGATGAAATTTCTCGGTTGCTTGAGCATGAGGAAAAAGCCATTCAGCCTCATGAAGAGCCGGTAGAATTGGTTAATTTGGGTTCAGAGGAAGATAAGAAAGAAGTCAAGATTGGGGCACTGCTTCAGTTAGTGTCATACCCCAAAATTTGAACACTAAGATTCCCATCATTGTGCAAATCATCATCACAATATGGGTGTATCATTATGCTTCATTAGTCTCCCCAAGATGGGTGAGCATCCACTACAATCAAACCTAGGGTTTCAAGCCCTCTCAGAGTTCTTAGATAAAGGATCAATCAAGGAATGACGTGATCTTCAACTTGTCTAAACCTCTCAAACATCCACAATGGATCAAAAGGACTCCCACTTCAAGGATTAAGCACAAGGTTGCTCCCTTCTAGGTGGATCAAGCCTCAAGATCGCCAGTGTCACCAAATTAGGGTTTTGGTCGACCAGGGCCTCCAGTTGGAAATTTTCCTTTGGGAATGAGCTAATACTTCAAAGAATATCCTAATATGCTCCATGGAACCTCATGGACCCAATCATCAAGTCAATTTTGCCTCAGGGGATGCATACATCAAAAATCAGGAATTAGGGTTTCTTGACATAATTCACCCCTAAGTTGACTTTTGGGACAAATCATGAGCCAAGACCTCAAGAGAGGATTTGAGGGTCTCTAATACACCACATTGATCCATTTGTAACAATGGATTGATCCAGGAAGCTTGAGCAACAAGTCTCAATTTCATCAGTACCACAGTTAGGGTTTCGCGGGAAAAGTCAACTGTAACTTTGACTTTTAACCAGGACATGCTCCCAAGCCCTAAGACATGATTCCATATACACTATAACACCCATGGGACATGTCCATCAAGTTTTATTTAGGTCAAGGACATGATTTCCTAAAGGATTGCACAGTTTGGAATTCATCGGATAAAAAGTCAACTGTGCACAAAAATCAACTATGACTTTTTGAGATTTTTCACAAAAATGGATTTTTAACCCTAAAATGATGTTAATGTATGATTTGAATCATCATTCATCAAGAAAAATCAAATAAAGTGGGATAACTTGTAAAAGGGGTAACCATAAAAACTTAGAAAATTTTCTAAGTTATGAACAAAGTGGCAAGGGTACCAACTTTGGAGGATCATAACTCCTAAACCACAAAGCTATTTTCCCCATCCAAAGATTGATTTGTAGATCTCATGGCCCTCTACAAAAACTTCAACTAGACCTCATTCCAATTCTTTATGGATTTTGAGTTATGGATTGATCAAAATCACAAAAAGTGAAAATGTCACTTTTTTCAAACACTTAGTGAAATTTTCACTAAGTCAGAATCTGCCTTCACTTTTTTCCAAATGTAGGGACATTTTTCACTTGGATCCAAAAAGTATCAAAACCAAATATGATTAAACAGTTGTTGTATCATATAAGGGCTTTCCAAAATGGCCAAGAACATCACCAAATTCAATTTGAGCTAAGAGTTATGGTAGTGGCAAAATGCCTTGCTGAAAACTGCCAAGGCAAGGCAGAATTTTGCATTTTTGGTCGATTTTCCAAAATCAGCCAATTTCAAGCCTTGTCATCATCTTGGACACATCTGAGGATCAAATCTAAAGGGGACAATCACTGAGCCAAGCCTCCAAAGTCCTTGGAACAAGAAGTAGCATGCCAAACCTATAATTGCCTAAAAGAGGGACAAGACTCCAATTTTGGATTGGAGCATTTAATAGATGCTTAGAGGTGGCATGGACTGACACATTTGCAACTGAATTCAGTCAAGATTCCTCCAACAAGTAGGGAACCAAAGCTCTGTGCTCTAACCTCTAGTCAATGGCTAGAGAAGACTTGGATTTTCATTTGCCAACATTGGCCAAACCTCTGCTGCAGTTGCCATTCACTATTGATCCCAAAACAAACTTGCTCTACTATAAATAGAGCTCACTTGTGCTCAGTTTGAGTACACCAAAGCCATCAAACAGATGATTTCCTCAAAATCTATTTCTCTTGGCAAAAATGCCTTCTTTAGCAAGGTAACTCTGAGTTTTTGAGTTTGAGAGCTTTTTCAATCAAACCAATCACACACACACACACACACCTCATAAACATCATATGTAGGTGATCCAAACTCTCACAAGTGACCTGTAATATCAAAATCACAAAGTCACCTCTCAAAACCTCAAAATAGGCTTTTTGTGCATTTTTCAAGCCATGTCTTGATTCAGTCACTTTCCAAACCAGATAAAACCTCAAACACACTCCAAATATCATCCTTGAACTGTCCCAAATGGTTCCCCCCATCTGGAACACCATTTGAGAGAGTTGCTATTTTGGTCACTTTTAACCCCTTTTGCAAGAAAGGGCCAGTTTCTGTTTTTGCAGGTACCAGTTGATTCCAATCATCCTAAAAGCTTCTAAGGGATCATTTGAGTGTGTCTAAAGCATCAAATCATTTATGGAACAAGAGGCTTGACAGATTGCACAAAAACTCCAAAAAGCTCAAAAAGAGGTAAGCCTCATGACTTGAACTTTCCAAAATATGCAATGCTTTGAAGTCCACTGATCATGCACACCTCATACATGTTATATATGTTGTGTTTGAACCAATTGATCATGTAATTCATGCCTGCATCAAAGTGTAGCATAGAAAATGCAATTATAGGCCTTTTTCAAAACCACTATCGGGTTTTGAGGAGGGAGTGTGATCTGAAAAAACTACCACCACCATTGGATTCCTTGTGAAATTCTGGTCCAGATGCATATAAATTTTGTCTCAAACCATTAAGAATTGAGAAAGTTATGACCTTCACGTTTCTGAGCCAAAACTTGCCTTGCCTTGCCTTGGGCTAGGCCTAAAACCAAGGCATGACTTGTATATTTGTGTTTTCACTCAAAACAATGGATGTATCACCACCCCAGTGGTAAGGCGCGCGCCTTGTGACCTTGAGGTCGTGAGTTTAAACCCCACCCATGCCATTTTGTGTTTTTTCACATTTTGCCATTTTTTCTAATATTTTTATGTTTTATTAATTAATTGGAAAATTAATAACTCACTCAATTTTAATTATTTTTTATTGGTTCTTTTTGCAAAAAATCACAAAAATGTTGAAATATTTTATTCCACAAAAAAATTAAGTTTATATTATTTATTTAATATAATTAGTATTTTTGTGAATAACTTCATTTTTATTTGTTTTAAACATTTTAAAATGAACATTCATCTTGAAAAATCAAGACCAAATGAGTTTTAATATCTCTTGTGATTAAAAATTCATTTTTCAAACCTTAAACAAAAATCACAAGTGGTTTATTCAAATTCATTTGGTATTTTTCATTGATTTTCTTTTAATATTTACTTTTAAAAGAATAACAAATTAGGGTTTCTTTGATTTTCACCCTCATCAATCATTTTCAAACACTCATGGGCCTCTAATAGAGTGTAAGACCCAATCCCCTTTTAACCAAAACAATTTTGGGCCTCAGATATTGTATAAGTCCCCCTGCGTTAAAAGAAAAGTTCGGCGCAATCGTCGCCCGTTTAAAAATAAACCATCTGGGCCTCTCCTCGAGCTATAAGGCCCATTCAAAATTGTTGGGCCTCTATTAGAGTGTAAGACCCAACCCCTTTTAAAAACCAAATTATCTTGGGCCTCAGTCATTGTATAAGACCCACTGCGTTTTCAAAATCTCGGCGCGATCGCCATTTCAAACGAAAAATCATCTGGGCCTACCCTCGTGTTATAAGCCCCACTCTTTTTCTTTAAAACCTTTTGGGCCTCTTGAGAGAGTGTAAGACCCACCCCTTTGTACAGAAAACCTTTTTGGGCCTCAGTCACTTGTATAAGTCCCTCTGTACAAAACAATAGTGCGATCATTGGTAAAAACCCTGGGCCTCTCCTTGAGCTGTAAGCCCCAATCTTTCATTTCAAAGCACTTTCTCCTTTGATTTTGAATATACTGTTGTTTTCAATCTTTCTTTGTTGAACAACTAACAAAACAACATGGAAGCTCTACAACCAAGTAAGTGTTTATACGCTTTCATATGTATATAACTGTAATGTGGGGCTGTTTCGCTGTAAGTCTTCTTTCATAAACTCATATCAACTGTGTAATAATAGTATAGCTATTTAGAGTTCCCCCGAAAACTATGTCTAGCACTAAGCCCTGTTGATCACTCTTAAATAGACTAAACTAGATCCCCATAGGATTACCAGATACAGTCTTCCCTCCTCTTGGGGTTAAACAATATGGAGACGTGAAAGGCAGCATTCTCGGTGAACCCTTTCACAGATTGTCACCCTTAGACATTGTCAAAGAAACTCTATTCCCCAGAGATGATCTTTTCTCCGTGAACGGCATCTCTTGAGTTTCTTCCAAATTCTCGAACTTTCCTGGCTTGATCTATTCTTTGTGAATAGTCTGTCTTGAATTTCTCGGGGTTTGGGGACCTACAGGCTTCTTAAAAGCATCCCCGCCTCCTCTTGGGCGTTGTACAAAGACCCGTCGGCTTCTTAGAAGTATTCACAGCCTCCTCTTAGGCTTCGTATAAATGATTTCTTCCTCCGGAAATGATAACCTCCTCTTGGGCTTCATACAAATTATCCCTCGACTTCTTAAAAGATTTCAGCCTCCTCTTGGGCTTCGTACAAATTGTCCTGACGACCTCCTAGAGGTATAGGAACAGAAATTAGTCATCTTAATAGAACAGTCTTTCAAAGAGTCTAGATCCTGCTACTGCTGTTTCTTAAACGTAGTACAAAAGATGAAACTCTAGACTTGGACAGTCTAATTTCCTTAAGTCTCAAAGACATTCTCAAGTTCCTTTCAAAACCAGGAGATGGAACCCGTAGGCTCGGACAGTCTCAATACCCTTTGGATTTCCCATTTCCTTAAAGAACAGGAAATATCCTTATCCTCGAATCAAAATCCCTTAGTGCAAACAGTACTCATATAAGAACTGATTTTCTCTTTAAATCAGTATATTGGACCTGTCACTCAACTAAAACAGTAACCATAGCCCTTTTAGCCTCCATCTCGGGCTTCATACGAGATACAAAAACACTCTCTTGTTGAGTATAAAAGACTCTCTTGTTGAGTCATCCCTTTTAGCCTCTCTCTCGGGCTTCGTACGAGATACAAAGCACTCTCTTATTAAGTCATCCTTTTTAGCCTCCATCTCGGGCTTCGTACGAGATACAAAGCACTCTCTTGTTAAGACAACCCTTTTAGCCTCTCTCTCGGGCTTCGTACGAGACACACAAAATCACCCTCTTGTTGGGTCGATAGCCTCCTCTTAGGCTTTGTATAAGGAAACCCCGGTTGAGTCAATCAACCTTTCAGTATCAAAACTGTGCCTCATTCATAGGATACAAACATCAACAACTCCCTTCATCTAATTGCTGTAAGCGGCAAGCCTCTGGGTTATTTACATCCACGCCACTGTCCTTCTTTTAGCATGAGAAATTCCTAAGGAAAGATAGCATTGCTCTACACTGAGTTAAAGTCTTCTCCTTCAGGTTAAAACCCCTTATAAAGGAAATTATGGCATTGCTAGGATTCGCATATCCCGGTTAAAGTAATCCTCCTTTATAGTCAGTCACCCAATAGTCATGACAAACAGACCCCCTTTAAAGATGACAAATTCTCTCTAAAGTCAACACCCTTTTAGCTTCACATCTTGGGGTTTGAACAAGATATAAACCACCTTCAGATTCACGTCTTGGGCTTTGAACAAGACACCAAAACACCATTGCCTCCCATAAAATAGGAGGAACTACGATTGCTCTGATTTCCCTGTTTCGGAAGACGGGAATACGTAGGCATAAGATTGAAAGAAAAATCTTAGCAAGCACACTAAACAAAAACTCAAAATCTCATACCCTTAGTCCTAAACATCCTACCCATGAACCGACCAATGTTTTCACTCTTAAAAAAAGTAAGAAGAAAAAGGCCCCATTACCATATAGCATCCGTAACCTAACAGACCGCTGTTTAAACTCAGTATGCAAGCAGGGTTAATTGGAGACATCTATTTCCCTTCTTTCATCAGCTTCAATAGGATAAAAAATTAATCGAACTGTAGTAACCCCCAAAGAGCGACAATGCTTAAGAAACACGTCCAGTTTCGCTCGCTACAATTAGATGTTAAGAAAAGGATAGTAGAGCTTCTTAGAAAATATGTTGATGTGTTTGCTTGGTCCTATCAAGACATGCCTGGTGTAATACCCCAAAATTTGTTCTCCCTTTTTTGCATCATAGCATAGCATTATCATTTACAATATCATATCCACCTCATTAGCATTGCATTGCATTTAACATAGAAAAATGAAGCATAGCATTCCTCTTACCATCAAGGCATGTGATCAGGTGGAAGGTGGACAATCAAGGGATCATTCAAAGCACAAAAAGGTCAATCAAGTTGCCTCAAGGCAAGCCAAGAGTCTCTCATGTCTCATACCATCTCAATTGATCATCCACAATCTCAAGGAAGTGAGATCCAATGGGAGATTGAAACAATACATACTTCAACATGCAAGAGGTTCAAAAACTGAAGGAAAACCCTCAAAAGAGATAGCTCATTGATCCAAAATCATCCTCAAATGGCATATCCCATCATCCTTTAAAAGGATGCACAACATACTCTGAGAAATTTGAAATTGAAGACTGCACTTTTCCCTCCTAACCAGAGGAGGTCAAAATTAGGGTTTCTAATAAAATCAGGATATTTTTGATTTTTTGGACAAAACTTGATGTCATGGTATTCTATATGTTCTTAGGTGTATGTATGTGGAAAATCACCTCTCAATTGGTTTTAGAAGTGGTTCAATTGGAAGAAAAATAAAAAATCAGAGAAATTGGGGCCAAGTCAAATAATCAGAGGAAAAAAGTCAACTCTTGACTTTTTGAGGCCAAATTCATAAAATTCATGTTATATGTGTCCAATGTACAAAATTTGGTCAAGAAACTCCAAAGGAATCATGAAAAAATCAAGAGGTGGAAAGTTGCCATTTTTGGAAGAAGTAGGGTTTCCAAAAATAGTAATTTTGGACCATTTTGCATCAGAGTTTGAACCAAGGCCATTTAAAATTGAAGCACCAAATGAAAATTACACCAGGCCACAACAAAAGGTCTTGCTTTAAGCTTCAAATCCATGTGTAGAACATCCCCATTGGATAAATATTGAGATAGATACGGATGATCAAAGTTGGAGGAAAGTAGGCCAAAACCATGTCATGACCAAGGATTTTCAAGGCACGCGCGCAGTCATTTTCACAAGCATGTGGTGAGCCAAATGTCCACCCATTTTTCATCAAGATAAAAGCCTCAAATGGAAAAATTTTCAACATCAAAGTTGTTCTTTGTAGTGTCATCTTCAATATTGATGTTGGGGAAATTTTGAATTGATTAAGTTATGAGTGGGTTATAGTGGTCTCAAGATAGGTTGATTAGGCTGAACTTTCATGCATGTCACTTGCCATGCCATGGCTTGCTTTGCACGCATATGAGCCAGTTTGTTTTCCATCTGTTGGTGGTCATTTTTAGACATATTTGAGGCATCATTTCACTCCAATTTTCAAACCAACATTGTTCCCCAAGGTGTCCTCTTTCCAAAGAACTCATAAACTCACCAAGTCCTTCATTGAGTAGAGAGAAAAACTTCAACAAACTACCCTATGTTGGCACTGGTACATTGACAGCATGTTGCACAATTTGGTTCACTCATACTACAAACACTTCCACACTTTATTTCCACATTTGGTCAAACATATCACCTACACAATACACACTATCACGTGCCATACATGGGAATAGAAATAACAAACTTGCTTAGCAAGTTTCTGATGCACAAGTTCCTGCTACACAACCGTGCCAATTCACTTTCTCCTTGCTCCCACCATAACTGTCATGAACCAACCTCACCCTATCACAATCCTCAATGACTCGCCCCTAACTAACTTGACTCAGTTAGTTAGGGTGCACTCAATTAACCAAGCTGTGACTCATTTAACTGGCTCACTAAACCATGGTTAAAGCTTACTATAAAACAAATCACACACTCTAACTTCAGTTCCAACTTCATTTCCTCACATTCAACTCAGAAACTCTCTCCATTCTCTCTCAATTTCTCCACATTGCAACTGATTTTCGAGCACCATTTCATTCATCTTCCTCATCTTCATCTCAGAATCTCTCTGATTCTCTCTCCATTTTCATCACATTGCAACTGTTTTGAAGCTTGGATTTCAGCTCTTCTCCACTGAAGAATCATCCATTTTTGCATCTAAGCCTTTATTTGGCCAAAAGAAGCTCAAAGAGGAAGCAACATCTCTGGTTTTCTGAAGAACACATCAAGATCATAAATCTTCAGGTACGAATTTCTTCCACTATAGACATAATGTGAAGATGTTATCAGGTTCTTGATGCTTCCTATAAGCTCAAGAACTTGTCTAGCTAGTTGATAGGCCTTTAGAGGCATAGTTGAAATGTTAGGGCAAATCTTCCTCTGTTCGATTCTCTCATCTCATGAATGTTTTGTGCATTTTGTCTTTGGATTCGTGTTCTACATAAGTTCAGCATCATTTTGGTGTAATATTTGTGCATTTCTGTGAGATCCAAAGTTTGCAGGTGGTGGTTCTCGCCGGAGAAGGTGACCGGAGGTCCCTCTCCGGCCGGTTGGTTTCAATTGTTAGGGTTTACCAGGTTTCAATCTTGTCCGTCCAAGTTTCATGATCGTGCGGTCCAAGAGCTGACAGCACATTAAAATTCACGTGCAAATCATGTGCACAGTTTCTAAATTAGACATGAGCCTTTATGCTATCTGCACCTCCTCATTTTAAGGCCCAATCATATTGAACTGATGTTTTGCTAAGTTCACACCCCCATTCATATTGCATTTTTATTTTATTTTCATTTTTTCTACACGTTTCATAATTGATTTTAAAAATACCAAACTTCATAATAAAATTCCACAAAAATTCATGAGCACTCTTAAAACATTTAGGAGATTTTTCATGATTTTATTTCTTGATTTTATGACCTTTTTGCCCTTGTGCTATAATTTTCTTTGAATTGCATTTGTGTGCACACTTAATGTGATACATAAGTTTGTGCATTTTTGTTATTGATCATTAAAAATAATTTTGATGCTCTTCTTTTTGTAGTGAGTTATTAACATCTTGAATTATGTTAAGTGATTTTTATTTGATTTTTTAGGTCCTGTTATGGCATGTTTTGATGTTCATCTTTGCATTACTTTGCATGTGCATCCAATTTGATTTAAGTGCATTGTATAAAGCCTTTTTGCCTTGAATTTTTTACATGATACTTTGATATGTGATTCATCTCTGATTTGTGAACCTCAATACCATGTTTTCATAATTTTCATGAACTCATTTGATTTTTGTTTAATACATTTCATTTGAAGCATTACAACATGTCATATCCTTGTAATCTTTGTGCATGTTTACATGATTGCTTTTGTGCATACTTGCATGATCATTTGCCTACTTTGTGAGCTATTCATTTGACATTATAGGTCATTGGTACATGTTATGTGTCATCATTACATGTTCACTTTCATTTGAACTTTATGTGTCCTTAATATGAAATACTTGTGTTATCTTTTGAATTTCCATTTCCTTTCTTCTTCTATTGCTTCTTGAATGGCTTGATAGGTGTTTCATGAATGCTTGTGATGTGTTTATATATCATTCTTCATTTCATTTCAATTCTGATCCTTGGATTACATGTTCCATTTAGGCATGTTTCTTCCATTTCTTTTCATCTTTCATTCTCCCTTTTCTTATGGTAACATGTTCTAATGTCATGGATGATGTTTGTTGCCTATCCACTTGGGCTTGCATGATAATGATCATTTGTTTTCCATATGAGGTACATTCTGGTTGTGATTAATAGGATTTGATCTTTCATCTTATTCTTTTGATCTTTATGGTGCATTAAGTGTTCTTTTGCTTCTTATACTTCTTATACATGTTTACTAACCATGTAGGGGCTTTGGTAAGTTGCAATTGAGTGTGGATAAGGAATCCACATTCAAACTTCTATCCTTTCTCTTTTACAATTCCATCTTGTGTTTGTTAAGCACCTATGTGTTTTTTCTTAATAACTCATCACTTTCCCTTTTGAATTACAATTCATCTTCTACTTTAGAAGTAAATTGTTTAATTCATTCTTTCTTTAGACTTTAGGTTTTGAAACCTCACAAACCATTAGGATCACTCCCTTTAATCTTCAATTAGGATTGAGTCTTAGTTCATATAGATTTTTACCTTTTCTCCTCTCTTGAGTCTCTCTTCTCATCTCAAAGAAAATGCAAAACATCTAATAAAGGTAGGCATTTATTGCATTTAGGCATTTCATATAAAGAAGAGATTATAAGGGGTCTTCTCTTATAATCTCAGAATGTGTAGCATATAGCCCATCTTGGGTCAATGTGTTAGACATTTGACCTTGTATGAGGGACTTAAATGCAATACTTGTTGAAGGTACAAATAAAAAACACTTCTTTATTTCATAATCAACAAAAACACTTAATAAACACAAGTATGCTAGTGTGTTTGAACCTTGACAATTGGAACTAAGTGTGGGTGTCTTCTTCACTCTTAGTGTGCTTTCTTACCCATTCCATCTTGGAATGTGAGAATGTACACATTCCAATAACTAAGATTCAGATACACTATCATATGCAAACAAATGGAAAAACTCTTAAAAGACAAAAACAAACAATCACGTCTCCTTCGAGAATTCTTTTCTCACCTCATTCACTCTCAACGTACGAACGTGCTCCTACTCGTTCTCTTGCAAGATTGTAACGCACTCGGACCAGCGAGCCTGCAACACCTGAGCTAGAACGTTAGCCGTTCCTTAAAAAACACAAACAATCCATCCCTAGTGAGGGGAACTACGTCGCTCTGATTCTCATGCTCCCGTTGAGATACGTAGGCAGTGGGGTAGGGCCCATGCGAGCACTTCCTTTATTTTCCCTACATTTTTTTCTCTTTCTCTTTCCATTCCTTTTCCATTTCCTTTTTTCCAGTATCTTTTTATCACCCTTTGATTGAAGCAGCAAGCGTGGATCCCATCGGGTACGATGGACGCGAGGGGGTGCTAATACCTTCCTCTCGCGTAACCGACTCCCGAATCCAGTTCTCTTGGTCGCAAGACCATGCTCTTTCCTTCCTTCAGGTTTATGCGATGTTTCCTTTCCCTCTCTTGGGATAAATACACATTGCTGGCGACTCTGTTCGGTGCCACTTTCGCGTTTGTACTAGGATGAAAATCCCGGGAGCGACAGCTGGCGACTCTGCTGGGGACAGGTTGACCTATTGCTGGTCCATCCTAAGCGAGTCAATCCTAGCGCTTGTTTTCTTTTCCTTCATTGGGTGTTTACTTTTGTATTGTATTTGCTGTTTACTGTATTTTATTACTTGTACCATATTTACAGCATGTTAGCATTTACATTTCATATATTATACCGTGTTGCACTGTTCTGTTTGTTTGGCGGGATGGGATTTCTGAGAGATGAGCTCAGTACACAGGCTCGAGTATACACTTAGACTTAGAGTGGAGAGTAGTGGGACCTACGTGCCATCTGTGTACGTGGGTAATCACGAAATTCACAACTAGACGAGGCTATCTTGGGACCCATCATGGCGTGCGCATCTTGCGTATTCCAGGATGTCGATCTAGAGAGCTGTCGACTCTAGTGACCGATCATGAGGACTTTAGTGGAAACATCTCTCTTTAGCGGTGACAGTGGCAGACCACATTCTGTGGAAAACCCACTCGCACCCGAGGGCCCACTTTGGTACTTGCATAGGATGACCTTTTTTTTTAAGGTGAGTCAGTGGACGACCTCTTTGATTGGCATAGCATTGTATCCTACGGGCTGAATGTGCTATCGTTTCTCAAACCTTCGAAGCTGACAAGCCTTATTTTCTAGGAACCACATGTGAGTATGGGTGGGATGTTTACAGGTTTGCAGGTATCCCGGCCTCCTACATACCGTACTTGTGATTCTATGATTATTACAGACAACGTATCCTATGACAGTGGTTTGAGTATTCATCTCAGATATATTGTCAGATTCAGTACAGAGACACAGTGCACACAGTTCAACACAGACACCGACACCTGGATACCCGATCACATGCCTTTTGCATTTGCATAATCATATCATAATAGGTTATGTTTGTCATTTTCAGGTACTTACCATATTGTCTGATTCCAATCATGAGTTCCCAAGATGCTGAGGTTAAAAGGAAGAATAACGTGTCATACAAATTCCCTGATCCTAAGCTGGATGTATTGAACAATATGATAGGTATGGCTGGTTCTGATGTTCTCAGCACTTTTCAGAAGGAGTATGGAGAGCTGATTAAGATGGTCTGTGCATTCACAAAGTATGAGAAGGATGGGTTGCATACTTTCTTACAGTTCTATGAGCCATCAATGAGATGTTTCCTATTCCCTGACTACATTCTGATGCCCACTCTGGAGGAATTCTCATTTATTTTGGGAATTCCAATCACGTCTGCTATACCGTACTTTTCTGAAGGTGCTCTTGCCCCTGAAGTAATCGCTGCTGTCCTGCATCTGGACCTGTTTGTTGTGAAAAGTGGCCTAAGCAGACTCAAAGAAGATGAAGGATTTCACTTGGAGTTTCTTTTTCGACAAGCTCAGGAAGCTGCCAAGGCTAACAATTGGACTACTTACAACGCTGTGTTAGCTCTTTGTATCTATGGCTTGGTGCTTTTCCCCGGTCAGCCTGATTTTGTTGATATACAGGCGTTGAAAGTGTTTGTCTCGAAGAATCCGATTCCTACCCTGCTAAGGGATTTTTATCACTCCGTACACTACAAAAATGAGAAGGCAAGAGGGAGTTTGGTTAGTTGTTGCACCCAATTGTTATGCCATTGGCTCTTCAAACATTTACCCCGGACTGGTGCGTTTGTAGAAACTGCTGAGACAATGAAGTGGTCCAAGAGACTGATAGGTTTGACTGCCAATAATATTATTTGGTTTGATCCCAAATTACTGACGATAGAGCTTACTGTCAAATGTGGAAGTTTTCCTAATGTGCCTCTGCTTGGAAGAAGAGGTGGGATTAATTACAACCCAGTGTTGGCAGTTAGACAATTTGGTTATGCCTCGAGACATCCTCCTGCTGATGAAGAGATTAGCGCTTCTCTGTTTTTCGTAGGGACCAAGAATGAAAGAGTGCGGGAAGTAATAAATGCTTGGAAATTTAGGCAAAGAGAGGGAAAATTGACTTTCGGCAAAGGAGACTGTAGATCATACCCTGACTACGATGCTTGGGTTGAGATGAAGGTCAAAAAGCTGTTGTTACCCTTTTCCCGAGAAGTTCTCTTATGTCCAGATCAACATTCCATGGTACCGACCGAGGAGTACGAGAAATTGAAGAAAATGGTTAGAGATCTACAGATAGAGAACTCTGGAATGAGCAGATGTCTTCAGAAAGCTCTAGCTGACAACAAAGAGTTGGAAAAGAGAGCGTTGAAAGCAGAAAAAACCCTGGCGAACAAAGAAGAAGATTTTGATGAGAGAGCTCGATACTTCCGGAAGCTTACCTTGGGAGCAGATGATACTAGTCAGGCTCATAAGGCTACAAAGCAGGCGCTGGCCCGAAGCAAGGATTCGTTAGCTAAACTCCGTCAAGCTTGGGATGAGGTCAGAATTGAGAACTCTGAATTGCAGGCCCAGTTAAAAGATAAAGATGAAGAGCTGAAGAAAGCACACGTGGAAAGAAGAAAGTATCGAGAAGATCTTGGCAAAAGTTAAGAACAAGTGAGAAATGCTGAAGGTAAGCTGAAAATCACCAACAAGGAGCTTGAAGATGTCACAGCAGAGCTGAAACTGGTTAAAATTCAAGCTGGAATCAAGAGGCGCAAAGGAGCCAATGAAGATGAAGCCTTGCTGATGCACGTGGGGTCATTAGAGGATGCATTGGAAAAAAGGGACGTAGTGATTAAAGAGCTGATTGAGAAGCCGCATCATCAGCGTACCCGCATCCTGTTTGAGGAGATTAAGTACTCCAGCCAGAGGCTGAAGGATGTAGAGCTGTCGGATTAGTGATTTTTGTCATTTCTTTGTAATTTGTAATGGTTACCATCAGAATTGTTGATGGATCCATTTGACTGCCTGTTTCTTATTTTGTTGCTGAAACTACGACAAACGTGCTTGAGAAGTTTTGGGAATTTGTATGAAATGGGTTACTTCTGTTCACAATTTCTTATCTTCAGATATATGTGATGTGATATATGCACACTAGTACACTACAAAATCACTATTTTTGGTCTTCAGACATCTGTGATTGATGTATATGAATATCTCTTCATGGCAAAACTCAGTAATCATGACTCTTGGTCTTCAGGAATTCTTGGTTACGATTGGAATCAGGATATGAAAAGTATTTTGAAATGACAAACATAACTTTGCATTTGCATTTGCATATCATTTTTGCATCGCAGGTTTTCCTTTTACAGGCGCCTACTAACCTTTATTTGGTTTTCAGGCACGATAACTGATACCCCAGTTCACCGATATTCTATCCGACGCAATCAAGCAAGAGTCATGGAGCAAGTTCAGACAGAGTTAGCTAATTTGAGGGGAAGGATGGAACAGTTCATGAACCTCATGCAGGGGATTGCACAAGGTCAGCAAGAGCTTAGGACCGGTCAAGAAAACATGAGGATTGGACAAGAAGCTATGAGAACCACTATCCAGAGGCTGGAAACTGAAATCCCAAATCGCAACGTGCGCACTCCTCCTGTTGGCACAATCCCTGCTGGTGGGGTACATCTGGGATTTGATAACAATGAGGATGGTCAGGAGGACCAGTTCACTGCATTCAACAATGACATGGGTTTCTACAATGACGACCGGAAGTATGAAGGGCTGGATGAAAGACTCAAGGATATTGAGAGCCAAAATCCTCTTGGAATTGATGTAGAAGACATGGGTCTCGTGCAGGGTGTGCGAATTCCTCCCAAGTTCAAGCTTCCTGCTTTGGATAAGTACAACGGCAGTACCTGTCCCAAAACACATTTGCAAGCTTACAATCGCAAGATTGCCGCTTATACCGAGGACCAAAAGCTCTGGATGTATTTTTCCAGGATAGCCTGTCAGGCGCTTCCCTGGAATGGTACATTAAACTGGACAGGGTTCATATAAGGAGTTGGAAAGATTTGTGCGCTGCGTTTCTGAAGCAGTATCAATATAATCTAGACATGGCACCTAATCGTACTCAATTACAGAGTATGACTCAGGATAACAAGGAGGGCTTTAAGCAGTACGCACAGAGATGGAGAGAATTGGTTGCTCGAGTTCAACCACCCTTGGGTGATCGTGAGATGGCTGATATGTTCATGAGCACACTTCAAGGGACGTATTTGGATAGACTTGCTGCATGTCCTTCCACGGGGTTTGCCGACATCGTCGTTGCTGGGGAACGAATAGAAAGTCTGCTGAAATTGGGTAAGATTCAAGATGTTGCTTCAAGTTCGAAGAAACCCTTTGCCAATGGACCAAGGAAAAGAGAAGGGGAGTCCAGCGCTGTGTATAGAGGGGGGGCAGAGGAAGGAATCAGTCCTATCATCAGGTGGATGCGGTAACCATTCCGATTCCAGCTGGACAGCAAACGCCAGATCAGCAAGGTAGACCCCGATTTCAGAACAATAGACAAAGGGACCGTAAGTTTGATCCCTTGCCTATGACATATGCTGTTTTGTTACCACAACTGCTCAAAGAGAAGTTAGTTGAACTTCGGACTATGAAGCCGCTGGATTCCGAAAAATTGCCTCAAGGTTACGATGCTAATGTTCGATGTGAATATCATTCTGGTGCGCCAGGTCATTCAATAGAAAAGTGCTGGGCCTTTCAACATAAGGTTCAAGATCTGATCGACGCAAAAGCTATCAACTTCTCTAGGCCGCCAAATGTTCGGGACAATCTAATGCCTCATCATGGAGGTGCAGGCACAAATGCCATTTTTGATGGCGAGAAGTTGAATTTGATTACTGATGTTAATTTGGTGAAGACTCCGCTGTTAATTGTAAAAGAACGTTTGTTAAAAGGAAAGGTATTTCCTGGATGCGCCTCTGATTGCGAGGATTATTCAAAGCAGGTTAACGGCTGCAGTAAGTTGAGAGTTGGACTACAGGATCTTATGGATGAGGGAAGTCTTCAGTTTGATAAAGTAGAGAAAGAACATGATGTTTCTGCCGTTACCATTTACTATAATCCAGTCGAGATACAGGTGCCTGTTGAGGAGCCTGTCGCTATCATCGTGCCCGAGAGGCCGAGACCAGTTACGATTATAGTTCCTGAATCGGCTGCTTATGTGTCTAATAGGGCAGTTCCGTGGCAGTATGGAACTGATACTCGTCAAGGAGGAAGTCGGCAGAAGGCAGAGGCTGTTGGTACTAGCATTGAGAATGTCAGTGGACCAAGTGGTTTTACTAGGAGCGGTCGACTGTTTGCTCCCCAGACTCTAAGGAATGATAAAGAGGCTGAAGCCGCTGCAAGAGCGAAAGGAAAACAGGTTGTTGATGACAAGGTGCCTGCTCAGGAAGAGGACCCTAAAGTCAATTTTGATAATGATGTTGAGGAATTTATGAGGGTTATCAAAAAGAGTGATTACAAGATCATTGACCAACTTAATCAGACACCCTCTAAAATTTCGATATTATCCCTGTTAATAAGTTCAGATGCACACCGGGCTGCTTTGTTGAAAGTTCTGAATATGGCATAAGTTCCCCAAGAGATTACAGTGAATCAGTTGGAGGGAGTAATTTCTAATGTGAATGTGAGCCACGGGTTGGGATTTACGAACAGGGATTTGACACCGGACGGACGTAACCACAACAAAGCACTGCACATCACACTTGAATGCAAAGGAGCAGTTTTGTCGCATATGCTGGTTGACACAGGTTCTTCCTTAAATGTGTTACCCAAAAAAGCCCTGATGAAAATTGAAGTAGATGGATTGGTTCTGAGACCCAGCGATCTGATTGTGAGAGCTTTCGATGGATCCCAAAGATCGGTGTTTGGGGAGGTTGAACTACCAATACAGGTTGGTCCACAAATATTCAAGACGACCTTTCATGTTATGGACATTCAGCCTGCTTATAGCTATTTGTTGGGCCGACCGTGGATTCACGCAGCAGGCGCAGTTACCTCCACACTTCATCAGAAGCTCAAGTATGTGTTCGAGGGTCAAGTGGTTACTGTTTGCGGCGAGGAAGATATATTCGTGAGTCATCTATCCACTTTCAAATATGTGGAAATGGATGGAGAGATTCATGAAACTTTGTGCCAATCTTTTGAAGCCCTAAATATCAATAACTTACCAGAGTCTACTTCAGCAGCAGTGGTGTCAAATGTGCCAGGTGGGCCAAGTGCATCAATTGCGTCGTACAAGCAGGCCAGAGAAGTGGTCGAAAGCGGAAATGCCCAAGGTTGGGGTAAAGCTATAGATGTGTTCGTGAAAGAAGATAAGTTTGGCATTGGATACCAGCTGGGCCGGATGCCAGTTCCTCGATTCCGTGGGCCAATCAACTTCAACAGTGAAGGAATTATCAATCCCAACCAGTCCTGCTCATCAATAGAAGATGGCGCTGAAAGCTCAGATTATCTGGACAGATGGGTATATGCACTGGCTCCAGGCGAGGCGTTGCAAAATTGGTCTAGTGAAGAAATCGTTCATGTTGTTTACCATTCAGAGTAATAATTCTTGTCTTTCATACTGCATAAAGTCCCACACTCTGCCCAAGGTGTGAGGATTCATTTGTAGGGCCACCATATTTTCTCATATAATGTTCAAATATCAATAAAAGGACGTTTTTGTTTACAAATTTGTGTTCCTTTACTCTTTCTTTATTTTATTTTTGCACAAAGAAAATTAAAAATGATAATGCACTTTATTTTCTTTTGTTTTCAAGAAAAAAATAATCTAAAATAAAGCATAAACCCAATCATGCAGACTGGATTCTGTGGATTTCTCTGAAAATGATTCTGCTATGCCCACGTATGATTTCGACAATCTGATCTATCAACCTGAGGAAGAAGGTGATGAAGACTATGAACTCCCGGAAGAGTTGGCTAGGTTGTTGAAACAGGAAGAGAAGACCATTCAGCCTCATCAGGAAGCTCTTGAGATCATCAATATTGGGTCAGAGGAAAGCAAGAAAGAGATCAAGATTGGTGCGAGTCTGCGGGCTGATGTAAAGCAAGAGCTGATAGTCATGCTACGTGAATACGTTGACATCTTTGCTTGGTCATACCAAGATATGCCAGGTTTAGATACAGACATAGTTGTGCATAGACTACCATTGAAAGAGGACTGCCCACCGGTCAAGCAGAAGCTGCGCAGGACAAAACCAGAAATGGCTTTGAAGATCAAGGAAGAAGTACAGAAACAGTTGGATGCAGGTTTTCTGGCAGTAACCAACTATCCTCCCTGGGTGGCCAATATAGTACCGGTGCCGAAGAAAGATGGCAAAGTCAAAATGTGTGTGGATTACAGAGATCTCAACAGGACGAGCCCTAAAGATGATTTTCCACTCCCTCATATTGATGTGCTGGTTGATAATACCGCTCAGTTTTCAGTGTTCTCATTTATGGATGGATTCTCCGGGTACAATCAGATAAAGATGGCGCCTGAAGACATGGAGAAGACGACATTCATTACCCTGTGGGGTACCTTCTATTATAAAGTAATGCCTTTTGGGTTGAAGAACGCAGGGGCAACTTATCAAAGAGCAATGGTGACGTTATTCCACGATCTAATTCATAAAGAGATCGAGTGCTATGTGGATGACATGATTGCTAAATCAAAGACAGAAGAGGAACATCTGATCAACTTGAAGAAGTTGTTTGAGAGGCTGAGGAAATTCAGGTTAAGACTGAATCCTAACAAGTGTACTTTCGGCGTGCGGTCCAGAAAATTGCTTGGGTTCATTGTCAGTGAAAAAGGGATAGAGGTTGATCCTGCTAAAGTGAAAGCTATACAAGATATGCCTGTACCGAGAACTGAGAAAGAAGTTCGCGGCTTTCTAGGAAGATTGAACTACATTTCAAGGTTCATATCGCACCTAACTGCCACTTGCGAACCGATATTCAAAATGCTACGAAAAGATCAAACGGTCAGGTGGAATGATGATTGTCAAAATGTATTCGATAAAATAAAAAGATATTTGTAGGAACCTCCAATTCTGATACCTCCAGTTCAAGGGAGACCACTGATTATGTACTTGACAGTGCTCGAAGGATCCATGGGTTGTGTTCTCGGTCAACACGACGAGACAGGTAGGAAAGAACATGCTATCTACTACCTGAGCAAGAAATTTACAGATTGTGAATCGCGTTATTCAATGCTTGAGAAGACATGTTGTGCACTCGCATGGGCCGCCAAGCGATTGAGACAATACATGCTCACACATACAACCCTGTTGATCTCTAAATTGGATCCGGTCAAGTATATTTTTGAGAAACCAGCACTTACAGGCAGAGTTGCAAGGTGGCAGATGGTACTGACAGAGTACGATATTCAATTTACTTCGCAAAAGGCAATCAAAGGAAGTATACTGTCAGATTATCTTGCGCAACAGCCTCTTGATGATTACCAGCCCATGAGATTTGATTTCCCTGATGAGGACATCATGTTTCTCAAAGCGAAAGACTGCGAGGAACCACTTCTGGAGGAGGGGCCTGACCCTGAATCCAAATGGAGTTTGATGTTTGATGGGGCAGTTAATATGAATGGGTGCGGAGTTGGTTCAGTCCTTATTACGCCAGAGGGTGTTCACATGCCCTTCACTGCCCGAGTAACTTTCGGGTGTACCAACAATGAAGCAGAATACGAAGCTTGCATACTAGGGATCGAGGAAGCTATTGATTTACGAATCAAGACCCTCGATATCTTTGGTGATTCAGCACTGGTAATCAATCAAGTAAAGGGAACTTGGCACACACATTAGCAGAATTTGATTCCGTATAGAGATTATACGAGGAGATTGCTGACATTCTTTACAACTGTCAAGTTATACCATGTTCCCCGAGATGAGAATAAGTTTACAGACGCCTTGGCCACTATCTCTTCGATGATCAAAGTGCATGGTTGGAACTTTGTGCCCAGGATTGATGTATCTCGTCTTGATAGGCCTGCTTTTGTGTTTGAGGTTGATGCAGTGTCTGACGATAAGCCTTGGTACCATGACATCAAATGCTTCTTAAAGAATCAAGAATACCCGCCTGGGGCATCTTCCAATGACAAGAAGACATTAAGAAGGCTAGCTGGTAGTTTCTTCTTGAACAAAGATGGTGTGCTGTATAAAAGGAATTTTGACACGGTTCTGCTCAGATGTGTGGATAGACACGAGGCAGACCTGTTGATGATTGAAGTGCACGAAGGCTCTTTCGGTACCCATGCCGGAGGACATGCGATGGCTAAGAAATTGTTGAGATTAGGGTATTATTGGCTGACCATGGAGTCAGGTTGCTGCAAGTATGCTCGCAAGTGTCACAAATGCCAGATCTATGCAGACAAAGTGCACGTTCCTCCCAATCCGTTGAGTATCATGTCCTCTCCGTGGCCATTTGCAATGTGGGGCATTGATATGATTGGGAAAATTGAGCCTACTGCTTCAAACGGCCATCGTTTCATCTTGGTCGCCATTGATTACTTCACTAAATGGGTTGAAGCATCATCTTACGCCAATGTCACTAAGCAAGTAGTGGCTCGTTTCTTAAAGTGAGATATCATTTGTCGATATAGAGTGCCCGAAAGAATCATTACTGATAATGGTTCTAATTTGAACAACAAGATGATGGCTGAGCTATGCCGGGACTTCAAAATCGAGCACCACAATTCTTCTCCGTACCGCCCGAAAATGAATGGCGCGGTTGAAGCGGCCAACAAAAATATCAAGAAGATTGTGCAGAAGATGGTTGTCACGTACAAAGATTGGCATGAGATGTTACCACTGGCTTTGCATGGGTATCGAACATCAGTCCGCACGTCCACTGGGGCAACACCATACTCGCTTGTATATGGTATGGAGGCAGTTCTACCGATAGAAGTGGAGATTCCCTCTCTCCGAATATTGATGGACGTTAAGCTAGATGAAGCTGAATGGGTACGAGCCAGATTTGATCAGCTGAGCCTTATTGAGGAGAAGCGTTTAGCAGCGGTATGCCATGGCCAGCTATATCAGCGCAGAATGAAGAGGGCATTCGATCAAAAGGTTCGACCTCAAGTCTACAAGGTCGGGGATGTGGTAATCAAGAGAATACTTCCTCCGAGTACAGATCACAGGGGCAAATGGACTCCTAACTATGAAGGTCCGTTCGTGGTAAAAAAGGTTTTCTCAGGTGGAGCCTTGTTGCTGACAACCATGGATGGTGAAGATTTTTCATCCCCTGTTAATTTAGATGCAGTTAAAAAATACTTCGTATAAAGAGACCCGCTGGATAAAAAAAAAATCCAGGAAAAAAAGGGCATCCCGACGAACCAAAAACAGAATAAAGGTTCAGGCAAAAATTAGGGATATAATTGAAAAGAATTGTACACCTGGTAAGTTGAAAACCCGAAAGGGCAACTTAGGCAAAAAAGGGTATCCCGGTGGATTGAAAACCTGAAAAGGCGATCCACACAAAAGAGGGATTAAAGCGAATGACTGCAGTCTGAATTAATCTGTACGTTTTCTACTCTTCAGCGAACTGGCAAAATTCCAAAGGAGGAATTGGCCCGACCACGAGCTTCCGGAGGCGAAGATAATTAGGAGAGTTGGAATACATACTGGCTATAACAGAATCAGAAATCAGTTGGAATCCAATTTCCGCATTATCATTAGGATAGATTTCTTTTCTCAATTTTATGGCAATCACCTCTTTCAGGGGTTTGCTTCTGATTGTAAATTCGCCAATTTTTGGCATTTCATCAATAAAGTTGAATATTCAGTCACGGGCTTTTATTTTCATTTTACTGTTTTGTTTGCAAAAACGTCCGATTTTTTATAATAAAACGTTACTTTGAAAATATCTTGGCCTTGCAAAAACATGCACAAAGACAATGGAAATTACGTTGCTTGTTGGACAACCTTGGGTAGTGGACCCAAAAGACCACACAATATCCTGGGGCATGTGCATATTCTTTTTCTGTTGCAGGTAATGAGCACGATCGATCCAAATAGCATGATCGTAACCACGAGCAGATATTTGCTATGACTTAATACTGTTGTATCTTATTAAGTCGATTCTTCCATTCCAGAGTTCCCACTAAGTTTCGTGACGGCAACGGTGTTCGAAGATGGATTTCTTCTGTGTTGATAACGGTTATTAATGCAGTGAATACTCCAGGTTGACAACAAGTGCCAATCCTCCAGTACCTTGCAGACGATGTGAAAGGTAGTTTAAGGCAGAGTGTTTGTCTAAGAGTTTGAAAACGCTTGGTTTTCTATAAAATCCTCTTAAGAGACGAAACTTTTAATACTAACATCCCTTGTGGAGTTTACTCTTGGCAGGATGTACCAGCAAGTGGTAGTATCATGTCTCCCGCAGGTTTCGGCATGGGAAATTTGTCAAAGAATAATCCCCAGCGGAGTTATTGACCATCCCATGCATGGGGCATGTAACCTCCCCAGCAAAGGATATCCCCGATCTATAATCCCCAGTAGAGTTTGAGGACATTTGGTCTTCTGTAAAATCCTCTCGAAGGGCAGCCCCAACAAGAGACGCTCTAAAGCGGTTTTTTTCTCCAGCAGAGTGTGTTATAAACTCATTATTCCCAGCGGAGTCGTCAAAGGGAAAGTTCGCCCAACAGGGGGCATTGTGACATTTACCCTAAGCTCGACAGTCATCTTCCTCAGCAGATTACCGAGGAATTACTTTGGGTTTCCCTAACAAATCTCTAGGGACTCTTTCTCAGTATGTTGCAACGGATTGTCTTTCAACCAAGATTTGGATATCCCCCGCAGAGTAGCCCTGATCCCCGGCAAAATCATATCTTTGGTAATGATATCCCCACAGAGTTCAGCATTGAATCTTGTCCGCTATACTCCCCAGCCGAGTCGCGGTAATTTCCCCAGTATGGTCTATATGGATCAACGGAATCTCTTTTTCAGCAAAGTGTCAGCATGTGATATTACCCAGCAGGTGGTGTAATTCTCAGCATTGCTCAGTTACAATCCAAAGTCCAATTTATTTTTGGCATACAGTTTGTTCATATTATTCCAGCCTGTGGAATAGTATGGAAGATGGTTGTTCCAGCCAGTGGGATGATCATTATATACAGTTTGTTCATATTATTCCAGCCTGTGGGATAGTATGGCAGATGGTTGTTCCAGCCAGTGGGATGATCATTATATACAGTTTGTTCATATTATTCCAACCTGTGGAATAGTATGGAAGATGGTTGTTCCAGCCAGTGGGATGATTATTATATGCAGTTTGTTCATATTATTCCAGCCTGTGGAATAGTATGGAAGATGGTTGTTCCAGCCAGTGGGATGATCATTATATACAGTTTGTTCATATTATTCCAGCCTGTGGAATAGTATGGAAGATGGTTGTTCCAGCCAGTGGGATGATCATTATATACAGTTTGTTCATATTATTCCAGCCTGTGGAATAGTATGGAAGATGGTTGTTGTAACAGCCCGATTATGATTATCTTCATTTTGTGCTAATTTGTATTATTTTGTTGAGTCTTTTATTTAATTTGGGTGATAATAATGTTATTGTGAAATTGGTGTTTTAATCTGATATGTTGGCGTGTTATATTATTTTACCGTTTTTGAGAGTTTTCGGAGGAAATTAGATTGGAGGGTATTTTAGACATTTCATAATTATTGTTAAGTTAGAATTTAAGTGAGGAATGATTTAAGGGTATTTGTGAGATATTTAAAGTAAAGAAAAGAAAGTAGTAAGAAAAGAAATAGAAAGAAAAGTATAAGAGTTAGAAAAGAGAGAAAAGGAGAGTTAGAGAGAAAAATAGAGAGAAAGAAGAACAAGAGAAGAAAAAGAGAAGAAAAGATTGGAAAAGCTAGGAAATCGTCAAGACAACTCTAGGAATCGAATTTAATCGGGTAAGGGTATGAAATATTGTTATCCTAACTTTGTGTATAATTATGTATGTGTTTTGTGTGGATGTTTTGGTTGGTTTTCCATATGTTTCCGTTTATGCCGTATTTGACGAAATCGATAGAAACCGATGTTTTTACGGTCGAAAGGTCGTATAAATACATGTGTTGGTTGGCTATATGTATGTGAGCTGCTGTTTAAAGTTTCATGAAGTTTGGTTATGTTTCGATTAGTTTTCGGTATGTTTCCGTTGTTGTTTCCGTTTAGGTCGAATTGTAGGAAATCGATAGAAATCGATGTTTTCACGGATGAATTTCGAAATAAATTACGTAGTTGTATCGAGTAAGGTTAGGTCGTCGTATAGCATGCTTTTTATTCGATTTGGTGATGTTTGAAAAATCTGGTTTTTGAAAGGTTGAAATTTAATCGAAAAATCGAACGTCGTAGAAATTTCGTTTATGTGTTCTAAATTGTTCTTATGTATTTGGTGATTGCGCGTATATGTTTGTTTCGGTGAAAATGTTCGATTTAGTCGAGTTTCGGGCATTTCGGAAAAGTTACAGCAAGTGTGTAAATTGAGAAATCTGATTTTTGAGAAAAACAGGGCTATGAATCGATACATAACAGCTATGTATCGATACGAAATGGTTTATGTATCGATACATAACCCTTATGCGTCGATACATACTGAAGAAATTTGAGAAAACAGCATTTTCACTACAGCATGCGTCGACACATGCGTGCTATGTATCGATACATGTGGCCTTTATGCGTCGATACATAAGCCTATGTATCGATACATACTGTGCTGAACCAGAAAATTCTGGTTTGTCGGGAAAACTTCGGAAATTCATAACTCTTGAACCGTAAGTCGGTTTTGACCTCCGTTCAAAGCGTTGGGAAGCTAACGAGATGTTATTTCTAGGAAAAATGGTTTTGAGGTCTAAACCTGGTCCAATTGGAACAGTATTTTCGAACCGTTTCGTAGTGTCGGGCCTCCGGTTTATGTTTTTGCGTTATTTTGAAATATACATATCTTCTTCGTTGTTTATCGGATTTAAGTGTTCTTTATATCGAATCGAAGCTGTGGATGAGTACTTTTTGATGATGATGGAAAATATTATTTTTAGCCGACTTTTAACCGACTTTTCCGGTAAACAGTAAATCGAATTGTTTGGTTATTTGTGAAAACGTTCGGTTGCCGTTTGGCACAATTGATGTGAATGTATGTGGATTGTGTGTGATGAATGCATGACTATATTGTGAATATGTATGCATGTCAAGAGTGTCGTGAGTCATGTTGTATGTGAAGCATCATGATGTGCATTTTTGCATTGTGGGGTTCTAAGATGAATCCGTTGTAACGTCGTAAGCCTTTTGAGAGGTGGGGCGATGATTACAAACGATTGTAAGCCTTTTGAGAGGTGGGAGCAATCGGATTGTAAGCCTTTTGAGAGGTGGGAGCAATCCATAAACATTGTAAGCCTTTTGAGAGGTGGTAGCAATTGGTGAACATCGTATGCCCGACGGGGAGTTACACTAAGTAACGAGCGATGGTTCCAATAAGTTCTTCAATTGAACTTGAGATGAAATGAGTCGGTACCGCATTGCATTTGCATAGAGTCGTGAGTCGGTCTCTATGATTTGCATTGGTCATCCTTGTATTTGTGCATGGATGAATGAACATGAATATATGTGTTTATGTTGAATGATAAGCATTGTGATGAATATGCTTGGTTTCGTATATATATATATACATATATGCCTTGCGATGTATATTGAATGGGATGTGATAAGAATTGTATCATTGTAATGATGCATTGAAGAATGAATATAATATGTATGTTTATGTGGAATGGTAGAATGGTGAGAATGTGTTATGTGTATACTTTTGTGTGGAGATATATGATTATATGCATTGTTATTATGATAATATTTCTCACCCTTCTGCTGTTTTATGATGCTCTACGAGGCATTGCAGATTAGGTATCTGGTGGTCTTTTGTGAAGCGTGTCTTCATACCTTTTTGGTCGATTGGCTCTGATATGTAGCACCGGGTAGCTAGGATACTTATGTTTGATTCCTTTTTGTGATACATTTGTGTATGTATCTTGCTGATGAATTTGTGTATATAAACATGAATGATGTTGTTGTATCATACTGGTTGATGTATATATATATATAATTTATATATGTTTGATGTTATCAATGTTTAGATTTTCCACTTTTATTCTAAATATTGAGATGTGGGTGTAAGGACTGAGTTCCTACGTTGAAAGTTACCCCACTGTTGCATATCATTTTGTTGAGCAGGTGTTGTATGTTTTAATTTCAAGCATAATGTGACATGCCTTTTTATGCCGTGTTTACTATTATACTCTGATGAAATTTCCAATACGTGCCTAAATGATTTATTTGATTAATTGGGGGTATAGAAATGGGGTGTTACATTAAGTGGTATCAGAGCCAAGGTTGAGTCAGTCGTGTCTGTCTCGTTGTTGTGTTGGTTGAACTGTTGTTTAACCTTTGTTGTTATTTTTGGGAGTGATCAGAATATGGCTGGTAGAAACGATAATGCGATGGCTGCTGCTATGGAAGCATTGGCTAGGGCGGTGCAGGGTGCGCCGAATGTAAGTGCTAATGAAGAGTTCAGGAAGAATCAACCACCGGTCTTCAAAGGAAGATTTGATCCCGATGGTGCTCAACTTTGGCTGAAAGAGATTGAAAGAATCTTCAGAGTCATGGATTGTGCGGAAGAGAATAAGGTGAGGCTTGGATCTCACATGCTAAGGGAAGAAGCCGACGATTGGTGGGTCGGTATGCGTGAAATTCTTGAGGTGGATAATGAAGAGGTAACTTGGGAATTGTTTCGTACCGAGTTTTTGCTGAAGTATTACCCTGAAAGTGTGAAAGGGAAGAAAGAGATGGAATTCCTAGAATTGAAACAAGGTGGTATGTCAGTGGTGGACTATACTGCTAAGTTTGTAGAATTGGTTCAATTTCATTCTCATTATGCTGCGATTACTGCTGAGTTCTCAAAGTGTATTAAATATGAGAATGGTTTGCGTCCTGAGATTAAGCAAGCTGTGGGATATCAAAGGATTAGGAGGTTTTCGGATTTGACTGAATGTTGTAGAATCTTCGAGGAAGATAGCAAAGCTCGTTCTACACATTACAAGAGTGTGAATGAGAGGAGAGGGAAACAGCAAGCTAGAAGTGGACCTTATGTGACCCCCGCTGATAAGGGTAAATATAAGGGAAACTTTGATAAGAGATCTAGAGGAGGAAGTTCTGGGTTCATTAAGTGTTTCAATTGTGGTGGAATGGGTCATAAAGCAACTGAGTGTAGGAAGGCCGTTGGGAGATGTTCTAACTGTGGAGGTATTGGGCATTCTACTGCTGAGTGTAGGAGGAATATGGTGAAGTGTTTTAACTGTGGAGAAGTGGGTCACATTAGTACTAAGTGTACTAAGCCGAAACAAGCTCAAGCGGGCGGAAAGGTGTTTGCATTGGCGGGGACTCAGACCACTAGTGCAGACCGTTTGATTAAAGGTACATGCTTTATTAATAGTACACCTTTAGTTGCTGTTATTGATACGGGAGCGACTCATTCGTTTATTTCGTCTGAGTGCGCGAAGCGTTTGAATGTTGCGTTGTCTTTGATGGGTATTGAGATGGTTATTGAGACTCCTGCTTCAGGGTCGGTAACTACGTCTTTGGTGTGTGTAAGTTGTCCTTTGACCATTTATGGTAAAGACTTCATTATGGATTTAGTGTGTTTGCCGTTGGAGGGAGTGGATGCAATCTTGGGTATGAACTGGTTGCAATTTAATCGAGTTCATATAGATTGCTATCATAAGTTGGTAAGGTTTCCTTCTTTGGAAGATAATGAAGATGAGAATTTTCTATCTACTAAAGAGTTGAAGAAATTTTTAGAGGATGAAGCTCAATTGTTTGGTTTGTTTGCATCATGGTCAGTGGAGAGTAAGATTGGTATTGATGTGTTTCCAGTGGTGTGTGATTTTCCAGAAGTGTTTCCGGAGGATATTACGGATGTACCGCCGGAAAGAGAAGTTGAGTTCTCTATTGATCTAGTTCCTGGCACTAGACCGATTTCGATGGCACCGTATCGTATGTCGGTATCGGAGTTGATAGAATTGAAGAAGCAGTTGAATGACTTGTTGGACAAAAGATTTATAAGGCCAAGTGTTTCTCCTTGGGGTGCTCCGGTATTGTTGGTAAAGAAAAAGGATGGAAGTATGCGGTTATGTATTGATTATCGACAGTTGAACAAGGTGACAATTAAGAACAAGTATCCGCTTCCAAGGATTGATGATTTGATGGACCAATTGGTTGGTGCGCGTGTCTTTAGCAAGATTGATTTGAGATCGGGATATCACCAAATTCGTGTGAAAAGCGAGGATATTCAGAAGATGGCATTTAGGACACGGTATGGTCATTACGAATATTCCGTGATGCCATTCGGGGTTTCTAATGCGCCGGGGGTGTTTATGGAATACATGATCGTATTTTTCATGAACAGTTGGATCCTTTTGTGGTTGTGTTCATCGATGATATTTTGATTTATTCTAAGTCTCAAGAAGAGCATGAAGAGCATTTGAGAATTGTGTTGCAAATTTTGAGAGAGAAACAATTATATGCTAAGTTGTCAAAATGTGACTTTTGGCTATCGGAAGTAAGTTTTCTTGGACATGTTATCTCCGGGAGTGGTATTAGTGTTGATCCATCTAAGATTGATGCGGTGATGCAGTGGGAGACTCCTAGGTCGGTTACGGAGATTCGAAGCTTTTTAGGCTTGGCGGGTTATTATCGGAGGTTTATAGAGGGATTTTCGAAGTTGGCACTTCCGTTAACGCAATTGACTTGTAAAGGAAAGGCTTTCATTTGGGATATAGATTGTGAAAAGAGTTTCATTGAGCTAAAAAGAAGGTTGACAACGGCTCCGATCTTGATTTTTCCGAATCCTAATGAACCATTTGTTGTATATTGTGATGCTTCATTGATTGGTTTAGGTGGTGTTTTGATGCAAGATGGAAAAGTTGTGGCATATGCTTCAAGACAATTGAGAGTGCATGAAAAGAATTATCCTACGCATGACTTGGAGTTAGCGGCGGTGGTGTTTGTTTTGAAAATTTGGAGGCATTACCTTTATGGTGCAAGATTTGAAGTTTTTAGTGATCACAAAAGCTTAAGATATTTATTTGATCAGAAAGAATTGAACATGAGACAACGAAGATGGTTAGAGCTTTTGAAGGATTTTGATTTTAGTTTGAATTACCATCCGGGTAAGGCGAATGTGGTAGCCGATGCCTTAAGTTGAAAGTTGTTACATATGTCCGCATTAATGATGACAGAATGGGAACTTTTGGAAGATTTTAGAGATTTGAGTTTGGTTTGTGTAATGACGCCGCGAAGTGTGAGACTTGGTATGTTGCATGTTACGAATGATTTTCTTGCAACGGTTAGTGAAAAGCAAAAGTTAGATTTGAAGTTCGTTGATTTAATGATGAATGAGAATGAGGATTTCAAGGTTGATAACTTTGGAGTTTTGAGATTCCGTGGTCGTATTTGTATACCCGACGACGCGGAGTTGAAAAAGATGATTTTAGAGGAAGGACACCGAAGTAATTTAAGTATTCATCCGGGTGCGAATAAGATGTATCAAGATTTGAAGAAGATCTTTTGGTGGTCCGGTTTAAAGAGGGATGTGGCTCGATTTGTGTATGCTAGTTTGACTTGTCAAAAGTCGAAGGTGGAACATCAGAAGCCTAGTGGTTTGTTGCAACCGTTGGATATTCCGGAATGGAAATGGGATAGTATATCGATGGATTTTGTTACGGGATTGCCGAATACGCAAAGAGGTCATAATGCTATTTGGGTGATTGTTGATAGGCTTACTAAATCTGCTCACTTTATTCCAATTGACATTAGTTATCCTTTGGAGAAGTTAGCCGAGATTTATGTTCGTGTGATTGTGAAGTTACATGGTGTTCCTAAGAGTATTGTATCGGATCGAGATCCGAGATTTACATCGAGATTTTGGGTGAGTTTACAAGAGGCTTTGGGTTCTAAGCTAAGATTGAGTTCGGCTTACCATCCGCAAACAGATGGTCAAACCGAGAGGACGATTCAATCGTTGGAGGATTTGTTGCGTGCTTGTGTGCTAGAGCAAGGTGGTGCTTGGGATAGTTATTTAGCGTTGATTGAGTTCACGTATAATAACAGTTTTCATTCGAGTATTGGTATGGCACCATTTGAGGCTTTGTATGGTCGGAGATGTCGAACACCTTTGTGTTGGCATGAAACTGGTGAGAGGGCGATTGTTGGACCGGAATTGGTACAAGAAACGACGGAGAAAGTGAAGTTTATTCGGGAGAAGATGAAAGCTTCTCAAAGTAGACAAAAGAGCTATCATGATAAGAGAAGGAAGGATCTTGAGTTTCAAGAAGGCGACCATGTGTTTTTGAGAGTTACACCGATTACGGGTGTGGGTCGTGCTTTGAAGTCGAAGAAGTTGACTTCTCGTTTTATTGGTCCGTATCAGATTACTGCACGTGTTGGCGCTGTGGCTTATCGTGTGGCGTTGCCTCCGAATCTTTCGAATTTGCATGACGTTTTCCATGTTTCGCAACTTCGGAAGTATGTTTCGGATCCGTCACATATTATTCCTATGGACGAGGTAGAAGTGAGAGATAATCTTACGGTTGAAGTTTTACCGATTAAGATTTTGGATCGTGAAGTTAAGAAGCTAAGAGGCAAGGATATTGCGCTTGTGAAAGTAGCGTGGGGAGGCGCTTCGGAGGGCAATATGACTTGGGAATTAGAGAGTGGGGTGCGAGAGTCGTATCCGGAGTTGTTTGAATCAGGTAATATTTTCGAGGACGAAAATTTCAAAAGTGGGGGAGAGTTGTAACAGCCCGATTATGATTATCTCCATTTTGTGCTAATTTGTATTATTTTGTTGAGTCTTTTATTTAATTTGGGTGATAATAATGTTATTGTGAAATTGGTGTTTTAATCTGATATGTTGGCGTGTTATATTATTTTACCATTTTTGAGAGTTTTCGGAGGAAATTAGATTGGAGGGTATTTTAGACATTTCATAATTATTGTTAAGTTAGAATTTAAGTGAGGAATGATTTAAGGGTATTTGTGAGATATTTAAAGTAAAGAAAAGAAAGTAGTAAGAAAAGAAATAGAAAGAAAAGTATAAGAGTTAGAAAAGAGAGAAAAGGAGAGTTAGAGAGAAAAATAGAGAGAAAGAAGAACAAGAGAAGAAAAAGAGAAGAAATGATTGGAAAAGCTAGGAAATCGTCAAGACAACTCTAGGAATCGAATTTAATCGGGTAAGGGTGTGAAATATTGTTATCCTAATTTTGTGTATAATTATGTATGTGTTTTGTGTGGATGTTTTGGTTGGTTTTCCATATGTTTCCGTTTATGCCGTATTTGACGAAATCGATAGAAACCGATGTTTTTACGGTCGAAAGGTCGTATAAATACATGTGTTGGTTGGCTATATGTATGTGAGCTGCTGTTTAAAGTTTCATAAAGTTTGGTTATGTTTCGATTAGTTTTCGGTATGTTTCCGTTGTTGTTTCCGTTTAGGTCGAATTGTAGGAAATCGATGTTTTCACGGATGAATTTCGAAATAAATTACGTAGTTGTATCGAGTAAGGTTAGGTCGTCGTATAGCGTGCTTTTTATTCGATTTGGTGATGTTTGAAAAATCTGGTTTTTGAAAGGTTGAAATTTAATCGAAAAATCGAACGTCGTAGAAATTTCGTTTATGTGTTCTAAATTGTTCTTATGTATTTGGTGATTGCGCGTATATGTTTGTTTCGGTGAAAATGTTCGATTTAGTCGAGTTTCGGGCATTTCAGAAAAGTTACAGCAAGTGTGTAAATTGAGAAATCTGATTTTTGAGAAAAACAGGGCTATGAATCGATACATAACAGCTATGTATCGATACGAAATGGTTTATGTATCGATACATAACCCTTATGCGTCGATACATACTGAAGAAATTTGAGAAAATAGCATTTTCACTACAGCATGCGTCGACACATGCGTGCTATGTATCGATACATGTGGCCTCTATGCGTCGATACATAAGCCTATGTATCGATACATACTGTGCTGAACCAGAAAATTCTGGTTTGTCGGGGAAACTTCGGAAATTCATAACTCTTGAACCGTAAGTCGGTTTTGACCCCCGTTCAAAGCGTTGGGAAGCTAACGAGATGTTCTTTCTAGGAAAAATGGTTTTGAGGTCTAAACCTGGTCTAATTGGAACAGTATTTTCGAACCGTTTCGTAGTGTCGGGCCTCCGGTTTATGTTTTTGCGTTATTTTGAAATATACATATCTTCTTCGTTGTTTATCGGATTTAAGTGTTCTTTATATCGAATCGAAGCTGTGGATGAGTACTTTTTGATGATGATGGAAAATATTATTTTTAGCTGACTTTTAACCGATTTTTCTGGTAAACCGTAAATCGAATTGTTTGGTTATTTGTGAAAACGTTCGGTTGCCGTTTGGCACAATTGATGTGAATGTATGTGGATTGTGTGTGATGAATGCATGACTATATTGTGAATATGTATGCATGTCAAGAGTGTCGTGAGTCATGTTGTATGTGAAGCATCATGATGTGCATTTTTGCATTGTGGGGTTCTAAGATGAATCCGTTGTAACGTCGTAAGCCTTTTGAGAGGTGGGGCGATGATTACAAACTATTGTAAGCCTTTTGAGAGGTGGGAGCAATCGGATTGTAAGCCTTTTGAGAGGTGGGAGCAATCCATAAACATTGTAAGCCTTTTGAGAGGTGGTAGCAATGGGTGAACATCGTATGCCCGACGGGGAGTTACACTAAGTAACGAGCGATGGTTCCAATAAGTTCTTCAATTGAACTTGAGATGAAATGAGTCGGTACCGCATTGCATTTGCATAGAGTCGTGAGTTGGTCTCTATGATTTGCATTGGTCATCCTTATATTTGTGCATGGATGAATGAACATGAATATATGTGTTTATGTTGAATGATAAGCATTATGATGAATATGCTTGGTTTCGTATATATATATATACATATATGCCTTGCGATGTATATTGAATGGGATGTGATAAGAATTGTATCATTGTAATGATGCATTGAAGAATTAATATAATATGTATGTTTATGTGGAATGGTAGAATGGTGAGAATGTGTTATGTGTATACTTTTGTGTGGAGATATATGATTATATGCATTGTTATTATGATAATATTTCTCACCCTTCTGCTGTTTTATGATGCTCTACGAGGCATTGCAGATTAGGTATCTGGTGGTCTTTTGTGAAGCGTGTCTTCATACCTTTTTGGTCAATTGGCTCTGATATGTAGCACCGGGTAGCTAGGATACTTATGTTTGATTCCTTTTTGTGATACATTCGTGTATGTATCTTGCTGATGAATTTGTGTATATAAACATGAATGATGTTGTTGTATCATACTGGTTGATGTATATATATATATATATAATTTATATATGTTTGATGTTATCAATGTTTAGATTTTCCGCTTTTATTCTAAATATTGAGATGTGGGTGTAAGGACTGAGTTCCTACGTTGAAAGTTACCCCACTGTTGCATATCATTTTGTTGAGCAGGTGTTGTATGTTTTAATTTCAAGCATAATGTGACATGCCTTTTTATGCCGTGTTTACTATTATACTCTGATGAAATTTCCAATACGTGCCTAAATGATTTATTTGATTAATTGGGGGTATAGAAAGGGGGTGTTACAGTTGTTCCAGCCAGTGGGATGATCATTATACACAGTTTGTTCATATTATTCCAGCCTGTGGGATAGTATGGCAGATGGTTGTTCCAGCCAGTGGGATGATCATTATATGCAGTTTGTTCATATTATTCCAGCCTGTGGAATAGTATGGAAGATGGTTGTTCCAGCCAGTGGGATGATCATTATATGCAGTTTGTTCATATTATTCCAGCCGGTGGGATAGTATGGCAGATGGTTGTTCCAGCCAGTGGGATGATCATTATATACAGTTTGTTTATCTTATCCTAGCATGTGGGATAATATTGCAGGTGGTTGTTCCAGCAGGTGGGATGATCATCTGACAAAGCTTCCAGAGCCGGTTTGGTAAGCATCAAAGTCCAAGTTTAATTTGGCAAAGCTGCAAAAGTCCATCCGAGGATGGCAATTTTGAGATTCCAAAGCCTGTTTGGTAATCATTGAAGTCCAACGACAGATTGGCAAAAATCCAGCACGAACTGGTAAAAGTCCATTGTTTAGAATGGAAGAGCAACTAAAGTCCACCAGCAGTGTGGCAAGCCAGTAGTCGTCTGGCGTCGTTCAAAAAGACATTTCTAAAGTCCACCAGCAGTGTGGCAAGCCAGTAGTCGTCTGGCGTCGTTCAAAAAGACATTTCTAAAGTCCATCAGCAGTGTGGCAAGCCAGTAGTCATCTGGCGTCGTTCAAAAAGACATTTCTAAAGTCCACCAGCGGTGTGGCAAGCCAGTAGTCGTCTGGCGTCGTTCAAAAAGACATTTGTTAAAGTCCATCAATAGTATGGCAAGCCAGTAGTCGCCTGGCGTCGTTCAAAAGACAGATTTGTCCGACAACGTTTCACTTGAAGATTCAATCCAACAATCGCGTTGGGTTTATATCCCTTTTCTTTTTCATCATCCAGAGCAAATTTTTTGTTATATTTGGTATTCAATCACTATATACCTTGAAAGTCTGAAAGCATTCGCTTTCAGGCATTCAGGTCTACAGTGTTTGAATAGGGGCAGCTGTAATACCCCAAAATTTGCTCTCCCTTTTTTGCATCATAGCATAGCATTATCATTTACAATATCATATCCATCTCATTAGCATTGCATTGCATTTAACATAGAAAAATGAAGCATAACATTCCTCTTACCATCAAGGCATGTGATCAGGTGGAAGGTGGACAATCAAGGGATCATTCAAAGCACAAAAAGGTCAATCAAGTTGCCTCAAGGCAAGCCAAGAGTCTCTCATGTCTCATACCATCTCAATTGATCATCCACAATCTCAAGGAAGTGAGATCCAATGGGAGATTGAAACAATACATACTTCAACATGCAAGAGGTTCAAAAATTGAAGGAAAACCCTCAAAAGAGATAGCTCATTGATCCAAAATCATCCTCAAATGGCATATCCCATCATCCTTTAAAAGGATGCACAACATACTCTGAGAAATTTGAAATTGAAGACTGCACTTTTCCCTCCTAACCAGAGGAGGTCAAAATTAGGGTTTCTAATAAAATCAGGATATTTTTGATTTTTTGGACAAAACTTGATGTCATGGTATTCTATATGTTCTTAGGTGTATGTATGTGGAAAATCACCTCTCAATTGGTTTTAGAAGTGGTTCAATTGGAAGAAAAATAAAAAATCAGAGAAATTGAGGCCAAGTCAAATAATCAGAGGAAAAAAGTCAACTCTTGACTTTTTGAGGCCAAATTCATAAAATTCATGTTATATGTGTCCAATGTACAAAATTTGGTCAAGAAACTCCAAAGGAATCAGGAAAAAATCAAGAGGTGGAAAGTTGCCATTTTTGAAAGAAGTAGGGTTTCCAAAAATAGTAATTTTGGACAATTTTGCATCAGAGTTTGAACCAAGGCCATTTAAAATTGAAGCACCAAATGAAAATTCCACCTGGCCACAACAAAAGGTCTTGCTTTAAGCTTCAAATCCATGTGTAGAACATCCCCATTGGATAAATATTGAGATAGATACGGATGATCAAAGTTGGAGGAAAGTAGGCCAAAACCATGTCATGACCAAGGATTTTCAAGGCACGCGCGCAGTCATTTTCACAAGCATGTGGTGAGCCAAATGTCCACCCATTTTTCATCAAGATAAAAGCCTCAAATGGAAAAATTTTCAACATCAAAGTTGTTCTTTGTAGTGTCATCTTCAATATTGATGTTGGGGAAATTTTGAATTGATTAAGTTATGAGTGGGTTATAGTGGTCTCAAGATAGGTTGATTAGGCTGAACTTTCATGCATGTCACTTGCCATGCCATGGCTTGCTTTGCACGCATATGAGCCAGTTTGTTTTCCATCTGTTGGTGGTCATTTTTAGACATATTTGAGGCATCATTTCACTCCAATTTTCAAACCAACATTGTTCCCCAAGGTGTCCTCTTTCCAAAGAACTCATAAACTCACCAAGTCCTTCATTGAGTAGAGAGAAAAACTTCAAAAAACTACCCTATGTTGGCACTGGTACATTGACAGCATGTTGCACAATTTGGTTCACTCATACTACAAACACTTCCACACTTTATTTCCACATTTGGTCAAACATATCACCTACACAATACACACTATCACGTGCCATACATGGGAATAGAAATAACAAACTTGCTTAGCAAGTTTCTGATGCACAAGTTCCTGCTACACAACCGTGCCAATTCACTTTCTCCTTGCTCCCACCATAACTGTCATGAACCAACCTCACCCTATCACAATCCTCAATGACTCGCCCCTAACTAACTTGACTTAGTTAGTTAGGGTGCACTCAATTAACCAAGTTGTGACTCATTTAACTGGCTCACTAAACCATGGTTAAAGCTTATTATAAAACAAATCACACACTCTAACTTCAGTTCCAACTTCATTTTCTCACATTCAACTTAGAAACTCTCTCCATTCTCTCTCAATTTCTCCACATTGCAACTGATTTTCGAGCACCATTTCATCCATCTTCCTCATCTTCATCTCAGAATCTCTCTGATTCTCTCTCTATTTTCATCACATTGCAACTGTTTTGAAGCTTGGATTTCAGCTCTTCTCCACTGAAGCATCATCCATTTTTGCATCTAAGCCTTTATTTGGCCAAAAGAAGCTCAAAGAGGAAGCAACATCTCTGGTTTTCTGAAGAACACATCAAGATCATAAATCTTCAGGTACGAATTTCTTCCATTATAGACATAATGTGAAGATGTTATCAGGTTCTTGATGCTTCCTATAAGCTCAAGAACTTGTCTGGCTAGTTGATAGGCCTTTAGAGGCATAGTTGAAATGTTAGGGCAAATCTTCCTCTGTTCGATTCTTTCATCTCATGAATGTTTTGTGCATTTTGTCTTTGGATTCGTGTTCTACATAAGTTCAGCATCATTTTGGTGTAATATTTGTGCATTTCTGTGAGATCCAAAGTTTGCAGGTGGTGGTTCTCGCCGGAGAAGGTGACCGGAGGTCCCTCTCCGGCCGGTTGGTTTTAATTGTTAGGGTTTACCAGGTTTCAATCTTGTCCGTCCAAGTTTCATGATCGTGCGGTCCAAAAGCTGACAGCACATTAAAATTCACGTGCAAATCATGTGCACAATTTCTAAATTAGACATGAGCCTTTATGCTATCTGCACCTCCTCATTTTAAGGCCCAATCATATTGAACTGATGTTTTGCTAAGTTCACACCCCCATTCATATTGCATTTTTATTTTATTTTCATTTTTTCTACACGTTTCATAATTGATTTTAAAAATACCAAACTTCATCATAAAATTCCAAAAAAATTCATGAGCATTCTTAAAACATTTAGGAAATTTTTCATGATTTTATTTCTTGATTTTATGACCTTTTTGCCCTTGTGCTATAATTTTCTTTGAATTGCATTTGTGTGCACACTTAATGTGATACATAAGTTTGTACATTTTTGTTCTTGATCATTAAAAATAATTTTGATGCTCTTCTTTTTGTAGTGAGTCATTAACATCTTGAATTATGTTAAGTGATTTTTATTTGATTTTTTAGGTCCTGTTATGGCATGTTTTGATGTTCATCTTTGCATTACTTTGCATGTGCATCCAATTTGATTTAAGTGCATTGTATAAAGCCTTTTTGCCTTGAATTTTATACATGATACTTTGATATGTGATTCATCTATGATTTGTGAACCTCAATACCATGTTTTCATAATTTTCATGAACTCATTTGATTTTTGTTTAATACATTTCATTTGAAGCATTACAACATGTCATATCCTTGTAATCTTTGTGCATGTTTACATGATTGCTTTTGTGCATACTTGCATGATCATTTGCCTACTTTGTGAGCTATTCATTTGACATTATAGGTCATTGGTACATGTTATGTGTCATCATTACATGTTCACTTTCATTTGAACTTTATGTGTCCTTAATATGAAATACTTGTGTTATCTTTTGAATTTCCATTTCCTTTCTTCTTCTATTGCTTCTTGAATGGCTTGATAGGTGTTTCATGAATGCTTGTGGTGTGTTTATATATCATTCTTCATTTCATTTCAATTCTGATCCTTGGATTACATGTTCCATTTAGGCATGTTTCTTCCATTTCTTTTCATCTTTCATTCTCCCTTTTCTTATGGTAACATGTTCTAATGTCATGGATGATGTTTGTTGCCTATCCACTTGGGCTTGCATGATAATGATCATTTGTTTTCCATATGAGGTACATTCTGGTTGTGATTAATAGGATTTGATCTTTCATCTTATTCTTTTGATCTTTATGGTGCATTAAGTGTTCTTTTGCTTCTTATACTTCTTATACATGTTTACTAACCATGTAGGGGCTTTGGTAAGTTGCAATTGAGTGTGGATAAGGAATCCACATTCAAACTTCTATCCTTTCTCTTTTACAATTTCATCTTGTGTTTGTTAAGCACTTATGTGTTTTTTCTTAATAACTCATCACTTTCCCTTTTGAATTACAATTCATCTTCTACTTTAGAAGTGAATTGTTTAATTCATTCTTTCTTTAGACTTTAGGTTTTGAAACCTCACAAACCATTAGGATCACTCCCTTTAATCTTCAATTAGGATTGAGTCTTAGTTCATATAGATTTTTACCTTTTCTCCTCTCTTGAGTCTCTCTTCTCATCTCAAAGAAAATGCAAAACATCTAATAAAGGTAGGCATTTATTGCATTTAGGCCTTTCATATAAAGAAGAGATTATAAGGGGTCTTCTCTTATAATCTCAGAATGTGTAGCATATAGCCCATCTTGGGACAATGTGTTAGACATTTGACCTTGTATGAGGGACTTAAATGCAATACTTGTTGAAGGTACAAATAAAAAACACTTCTTCATTTCATAATCAACAAAAACACTTAATAAACACAAGTATGCTAGTGTGTTTGAACCTTGACAATTGGAACTAAGTGTGGGGGTCTTCTTCACTCTTAGTGTGCTTTCTTACCCATTCCATCTTGGAATGTGAGAATGTACACATTCCAATAACTAAGATTCAGATACACTATCATATGCAAACAAATGGAAAAACTCTTAAAAGACAAAAATAAACAATCACGTCTCCTTCGGGAATTCTTTTCTCACCTCATTCACTCTCAACGTACGAACGTGCTCCTACTCGTTCTCTTGCAAGATGGTAACGCACTCGGACCAGCGAGCCTGCAACACCTGAGCTAGAACGTTAGTCGTTCCTTAAAAAACACAAACAATCCATCCCTAGTGAGGGGAACTACGTCGCTCTGATTCTCATGCTCCCGATGAGATACGTAGGCAGTGGGGTAGGGCCCATGCGAGCACTTCCTTTATTTTCCCTACATTTGTTTCTCTTTCTCTTTCCATTCCTTTTCCATTTCCTTTTTTCCAGTATCTTTTTATCACCCTTTGATTGAAGCAGCAAGCGTGGATCCCATCGGGTACGATGGACGCGAGGGGGTGCTAATACCTTCCTCTCGCGTAACCGACTCCCGAATCCAGTTCTCTTGGTCGCAAGACCATGCTCTTTCCTTCCTTCAGGTTTATGCGGTGTTTCCTTTCCCTCTCTTGGGATAAATACACATTGCTGGCGACTCTGTTCGGTGCCACTTTCGCGTTTGTACTAGGATGAAAATCCCGGGAGCGACACCTGGTCTTGATACTGATATTGTAGAGCACCATTTGCCATTGAAGCCTGAATGTCCACCGGTGAAGCAGAAATTGAGAAGAACTCATCCCGACATGGCTGTAAAGATCAAAGAGGAGGTTCAAAAGCAGATTGATGTTGGTTTTCTTGTGACTTCTGAGTATCCTCAATGGGTGGCCAATATTGTGCCTGTTCCAAAGAAAGATGGAAAAGTCCGAATGTGCGTTGAATATAGAGATTTGAATAAAGCGAGTCCAAAAGATGATTTTCCACTGCCACACATTGATATGTTGGCAGATAATACTGCTAAGTTCAATATCTTTTCTTTTATGGATGGATTTTACGATTATAATCAAATAAAAATGGCACTCGAGGATATGGAAAAAACAACATTCATTACACCCTGGGGAACATTCTGTTACAGAGTAACGTCTTTTGGTTTGAAAAATGCTGGTGCAACGTACCACAGAGCTACGACTACTTTGTTCCATGATATGATGCATAAAGAAATTGAGGTCTATGTGGATGATATGATTTGTAAGTCGAAAAATGAAGAAGATCATATTGAGTACTTATTGAAGTTGTTTCAACGTTTGAGAAAGTTTAAGCTCCGTTTGAATCCTAATAAATGCACTTTTGATGTCCGTTCTAGAAATTTGTTGGGCTTTATTGTCAGCCAAAAAGGCATTGAAGTTGATCCTGGTAAAGTTAAAGCTATTCAGGAAATGCTTGCGCCCAAAATAGAAAAACAAGTAAGAGGATTCTTGGGACGTTTGAATTATATCTCCCGATTTATATCCAATATGACTGCCACATGTGAACCGATCTTCAAGCTTCTTTGCAAAGATCAGAGTTGCGTCTAGACAAAAGATTGTCATAAAGCTTTTGAAAGAATTAAAGAGTATCTGCTTGAGCCTCCAATTTTATCTTCTCCCGGGGAAGGAAGACCTCTGATTATGTATTTGACTGTGCTAGAAGAGTCTATGGGTTGTGTTCTGGGACAACAAGATGAATCTGGTCGAAAAGAGTTTGCCATTTATTATTTGAGCAAGAAGTTCACCGATTGTGAGTCTCGGTACTCAATGCTTGAAAAGACATGTTGTGTTTTAGCTTGGGCTGCTAAGCGCCTCCGGCAGTATATGTTGAATCATACAACTTGGTTGATATCCAAAATGGATCCAATCAAGTATATCTTTGAAAAGCCTGCTTTAACTGGGAGGATTGCTCGTTGGCAAATGTTGTTGTCAGAATATGATATCGAGTACCGAACTCAAAAAGCGATAAAAGGAAATGTTTTGGCTGACCATTTGGCACACCAGCCAATTGATGATTATCAACCTATCAAGTTTGATTTTCCTGATGAGGATGTGATGTATCTAAAGGTTAAAGATTGTGAAGAACCATTACCTGATGAAGGGCCTGAGCCTAGATCCCGTTGGGGTTTGATTTTTGACGGAGCTGTTAACGAGTATGGCAATGGTATCGGGGCAATAATTGTTACTCCTCATGGTTCTCATATTCCTTTCACTGCAAGGTTGATGTTCACTTGCACAAATAATGCGGCAGAGTATGAAGCATGTATTATGGGCATGGAAGAAGCTATTGATTTAAGAATCAAGATTCTTGATGTATACGGAGATTCAGCCCTAGTGATTAATCAGATTAAAGGAGAATGGGAGACACGTCAACTTAATTTGATTCCTTATCGAGGTTATGCAAGAAGGTTGTCAACTTTCTTCAATAAGGTTAAGTTTCACCATATACCCAGAGTAGAGAATCGAATGGCAGATGCCTTAGCCACTATATCCTCCATGATTGTGGTGAATCGGTGGAATGATGTGCCTAAAATCGATGTTATGGTCTTGATAGACTAGCTCATGTGTTTGCGGTTGAAGAGGTCGTTGATGATAAACCGTGGTATTATGATATTAAATGCTTTCTTCAGAATCAAGAGTACCCACTTGGGGCATCCAAGAAAGATAAGAAGACTTTGAGAAAATTGGCTGGTAGTTTCTTCTTGAATGATGATGTGTTGTATAAAAGAAATTATGACATGGTCTTGCTCAAATGTGTGGATAGACACGAAGCAGACATGTTGATGAAAGAAATTCATGAAGGATCTTTTGGTACCTATGCCAATGGGCATGCAATGGCTAAGAAAATAATAAGGGCAGGTTACTATTGGCTGACAATGGAATCTGACTGCTGCAAATTTGTGAAGAAATGTCATAAGTGCCAGGTTTATGCTGACAAAATTCTTGTGCCCCCAACTCCTCTCAATGTTATCTCTTCTTCATGGCCTTTTTCCATGTGGGGCATTGATATGATTTGAATGATTGAGCCTAAACCGTCGAACGGACACCGTTTCATATTGGTGGCTATTGATTATTTTACCAAGTGTGTTGAAGCGGCATCATATGCCAATGTGACTAAGCAAGTAGTGGTCCGGTTTATTAAGAACCAAATCATTTGTCGGTATGGTGTTCCGAGCAAGATTATCACTAATAATGGGTCGAATCTGAACAACAAGATGATGAAGGAATTATGTGATGAGTTTAAGATTAAGCATCATAATTCTTCTCCTTACAGACCTAAGATGAATGGGGCTATGGAAGCTGCTAATAAGAATATCAAGAAGATTGTTCAGAAGATGGTTGTTACATACAAGGATTGGCATGAAATGCTCCCTTTTGCTTTGCATGGGTATCGTACATCCGTCCACACTTCAACAGGGGCAACCCTTTTCTCTCTTGTTTACGGTATGGAAACAGTGCTCCCAGTAGAAGTTGAAATCCCTTCTATGAGAGTTTTGATGGAAGCTGAATTATCTGAGGCTGAATGGTGTCAAAGTAGATACGATCAGTTGAATTTGATTGAAGAAAAAAGAATGACGGCCTTGTGTCATGGCCAATTGTATCAACAGAGAATGAAGAAAGCTTTTGACAAGAAGGTTCGACCTCGTGTGTTCAGAGAAGGCGACCTCATGCTCAAAAGGATCTCGGCTTTTACCAATGATTCTAGGGGCAAGTGGACTCCTAATTATGAAGGCCCATATTTTGTTAAGAGAGTCTTCTCTGGCGGTGAATTACTTCTTACAACTAGGGATGGTGAAGAGTTCACTCGTTCTGTGAATGCCGATGCAGTCAAGAAATACTTTGCCTAAAAAATAAAAGAACAGTTCGCTAAGTTGAAAACCCGAAAGGGCGACTTAGGCAAAAATGAGCGTCTCGGTGGGCTAAAAACCCGAAAGGGCGGTCCAGGCAAAAATTAGAGACAAAAACAGAAATAATCATCCCGGTAGATTGAAAACTCGAGAGAGCAATCTAGGCAAAAGTTAGGGATTACGGCAAGTAACTGCATCTGGCCAGTCTTGATCGTTGAAAGCAACATTGTCCATTAAAGATTCTGCCTCAATCATCCTCAGCTGAAGTTTTGAGCACATCGAAATTCAAAGTTGTTAGGGAGAATAGTGGTCATTGTATTTCAATGTAACCCTTTCCATGTATTTACCATTTTTTCAAACTTTGTAATGATCCACGGAGTTACACCATTTGCGGACTACCATTCTATCAATAAAATTTGGGCCTTTGTCCCTTTGTTTGCAATTCTTATTTTGTTTCTGTTTGCAAAATTTCATTTATTTTTTATGATGATTTTTGAAACAAAATGTGAATAATTGATTTAAATTTTTGAAAATTATAAAAACATTTTCCTTTGATTTATGAATATAAAAAAGGATGCCAACGGTTATTCCAAGAATGGTAGGATCATTGTTTTCCTTAGCAGGGTTTGTTCTCGCTCCTTTGGCAGAATTTATTGACAGATCCCCAGTAGAGTTTGTTGATATTTTCTTAGTAGAGCTTGTTCCTATGAATGTGATTAGTTGTTGACAAGTTGATAGATTTGCTATGATGTGTTGAATTCATAAGGTCCAATGCTGTTTGGTTTTTCCCCAGCTAGGTCTTGATCCAAATCTTCTCCAGCTGATTATGTTATGGTCAGATAGTTGAGTAGTTTTGAGGTTTACCTCTCCTTGATGACAGTCCTCATGCAGAGATTCATTTTTGTTGTCCCCAGCAAAAGTCATGCTCGGAATCCTCACTCAGAGTTTTACCCTCTAGATGTGTTGTTGTTGCTTTGGATATTCCCAAGCGGAGAGCAGCGTTATTTTTCTCTAAGAAGCATTTCCATAGTGGTCGTTTGTTCGATTTTATCTTGTCTTGTGGATGTACTTCTCTCCGGATTGTTTTTCTAGAGATTTATCCCCCTAGTAAAGATTGTGCACCATTATTGCGGATATTCCCCAGTGAAGTCGCTGATGATATCTCTATTCGAGAAATATCGATATATTAGTCGCCTGCTGGGTTTTCTCTCATTTATGATGAGTATTGATCTAAAATCCCCATAACTTGACCTTTTGCTGCTTTCCTCAGAAAGTCCAGGATGCTTTGCTCAGAATTGGTTAATCCCCCTGAGAGTGTTCTCGTGTCTCCAGCAGATCTGCCTTGTTTTCCCAGTGGATTTTGCGTGGATGTTTATGTGTCTATAATCCCCAGCGGATTCATTATTTTTCCACATGCAGATCTCTTCATCCTTTTGAAATGGAAGTTCCTATGAATTTTTATGATCCCCAGGAAGATTCAGAAAAATTTGGGTTGTATGATTCCCCAACAACTTTCCTGCCATCCTCAAAGCAGAGTTTATGTTGTTATCCTCTTTGTATCATCGATGTTAGAAGATTGATATTTGGTTTTTTCCCCAAGGAGTATCTTCTTTTCTCCAGCAAGATTTGAGCCTCGTAGTAGGATTTATTTTCCTTTGATGGCTTCTGTTTATCTCTTGCAGGATTTATTCAGTTAAATCCCTAGCACAACTGCTAGTGATATCTCCATTTTATTGAGATTAGCCGAGTATTCAGTGGTGTTGTGACGTTTATTCACCCTCTGTTTATCCTTATGTCTGTTTTGTCAGCATATTCATACTCATACGCATTGCACGCGCACTCTTTTGTTGTGCAAGGCATATTGTTGGTGCATTGTGCATTTTGCATCTGTGTTAGTGCTTTTTTGCTTTTTGGCGTTGTTATCCCCGCGGAGCATGTGTGTCCTCTCTCTATTTAGAGTGTTGACTCGTAAGCAAAAAATACCTATCTTTGTTAATTCCCCACTGACTTTATGCTTCGTGGAAGATATTTGTTTTAGCCTTCCTCCCCAGTTCATTGGTCTGGATGGAATTTATCCCCAGTTGAGATATTTCCTCTTTGGGATGAGTCTTGTTTGACCGTTTCTCTCTGGTTTATTCCTAGATTGAATTTTGGTCCCTTGCTTTGGCAATGGAAGCTTATCACCTTTGTCGTCCTACCCATTTAGTTGGTAGTAAGTGATATAGCTAGCTTATTACCTTTTTCGTCCTGCCCTTTATTGGTAATGGGTAATATAGCTAGGTTTGATTGCCTTGTTGTAGCTGTCACTTAGTTGATAGTTGGTAATCTTTCCCCTGTCTGAGTTTATCGCCTTTGTCGTCCTGCCCATTTAGTTGGTAGTAGGTGATATAGCCGGGTTTGATTACCTTGTTGTAGCTATCATTTGTTTGATAGTTGGTAATCTCTCATTTCTTTTTTAGTTTATTACCTTTGTCATCCTACCCTTTGTTGGTAGTAGGTAATATTTCTCGTACCCCTTTTTGGTTGATTACCTCGTCGTAACTATCACTTGGTTGATAGTTGGTAATACCTCTTTTTGAGCTTATTACCTTTGTCGTCCTGCCCATTTACTTGGTATTAGGTGATATAACTGACTTATTACCTTTGTCGTACTGTCCATTTAGTTGGTAGTAGGTAATATAGCCGGATTTGGTTACCTTGTTGTAACCATCACTTTGTTGATGGTTGGTAATCTCTCCCTGTTTGAGTTTATCCCCTTTGTCGTCCCGCCCTTAGTTGTTAGTAGGTGATATTTCTCGTATCTTTTGAGATTATTATCTTTGTCGTCCTGCCCTTTGTTGGTAGTGGGTAATATTTCTCATATCCTTTTGGTTGATTGCCTTGTCATAACTGCCAATTTGTTGGTAGTTGGTAATTTTTCCTTTTGATCATACTATTACCGGATGCCTGGTAGTGGATGATATTTTCCCGGCTGAGGTTTTTACCTCCCCTTTGGAACGAGTTTTTCTCTTTATTCCTGGTGTTGGTTATTTTTCCCTTAGTGGAATCTTACTCTTATATTCTTCCCCAGCGGAGATTGTTTCCTCTCCTATTGAGATGTGTTTTCCTTCGTATGTTTTCCCATGTGGAGTCTTTTCTCTTTGCTCCCCAGCCTTTTGTTTGTCTCCTGTGGCGTTTTCTCCCTACAGTGGTCTTGTGTCTGTATATCATCTGTAGAATCATATCATTTTGTGGTCTCTTAGGGCCAAAAATTGGGTTGTTGTTATATTTAAGTCTCTTCTATCTCGTCGAGACAAAGATGCCCATCTTCGTATCTCTGGATAGAAGAAACTTAAATAGGGCCAGCTGTAATACCCTAATTTTTACCCCTAAGATCCCACATGTCTTTTGCATCTCATACCACAAACAAGATCACAATCTTTGGTTCTTTTGCCATCCCCTGAAGGTTTGTTCTCTTGTTTGTTTGATGTTTATATTTGTTTATATTTACTAACCATTAATTAAAATAAAAAAAATATATTTTTTTTCTTTTCCTTTTACTAACTTTTTCAGGAAGAATTTGGACCAAGGATATCAAAATCAGTTCCTCAGCTCGAATGAATTTCATCTAAACAAAGTCAAAGTTGATCTGCAAACAATTCAAAATTCATCTGATCAAGAGTTTCCATGATTTAATTTATTATTATTCAAGAGACTCCAAGGTTCATGTGTTTATTTCCATGCCTTCTTTGACAAGCAAGAAAAATCGAGCCAGAGCCCAGACAACACATCAAAAAGCCAATTTTCTCATTTTTCACTGTGTTAATCGATTAACACATTTTGCACTGAAAATGGTTAATCGATTAACACGTGCAATTTTTGAAAAAATGGCAGCAAATTCAAATTCTGCAGCAATTGGCACCAATTTTCATCATTTTGATCACATGTGGAATATTCTAGATCACTTCTAAATAATTCCCCTACATAATCACAATTAATTCCCACCATACACCTTCACTAATCACCGCTATTTTGCTAATTTCCCTCCAAATTCCAAGCCTAATTTTCATTTCCAAACCACCAAATTTTCCAAGCCTAAATTCTATAAATAGAGGCCTCATTTCATTCATTTCACAAGCTTTTGATAGCCAACAAACCTCTTGCAAATTCTATCCCCAACCACAAATTTCACTCAAAGCTCACTTTTCTTTTTTTGAAAGTTAACAAGAATTCACATTGAATCTTGTTCAACTTTGAGCTAAAGCTCCATCCAAGCTTGTTTTTTTCATCAATTCTCATAGATCAAGGCTTTGGTGTTTGGATCTTGAAGCAATTTGAAGGAATTTTCAGATTTGAAGTGGTAATTCATCTCTCACCATTGTTGAAGCTTCAATTTCATCTTCCATAGTGTAGATCCTTGGTGGATCCTTGTTACTTGATCCTTTAGATCTTGTAATTGTGTTTGATTACTAGTTTTTACTGTTGTTTTACTCAAAATTTCGTGCACAATTGCATCCTTGATTATGAGGTGTTTGAATAAATGATTGATCAAGGATTTTGCAATTTTCAAATTGATTTGCTGTTGTTTTTACAGTGTTAATCAATTAACCAAAACCAACAGGAATTGGTTAATTGATTAACAGTTGGATTTTGCGCACAGAATTGGATTTTTCCACTGGTTAATCGATTAACACTTTTACACTGTAAATGGATAATCGATTAACCAGTGTCCAAAATGTGGTTTTCACTTGTTTTTGGGACTGTTTTGGCTTTTCTTCCTTTTTCTTCCCCTTTCTTCTTATTTTAGCCTTGATGTGCATCGTTGAGATTAATTTCTCTTCAATTTCAATGGACTTTGGATATGGTTAAAATAATTAAACATTCATTAGTTCAAATCTATCTTTAAATGAATTGTTGAATTCATTTGAGGTGCTTTGAATTAGTGATATGTTTTCACACTTAAATCTATCAATTAAAGGTGATTGAACTTGAAGATGAAAGATTCTTGAAAGTGTATTTCAATTTGGCTTTCTCTTCATCTATTTCCTTTTTTTTATTTTGATCGATGAAAGTCTTATGGATCTTAGAATTTCTTTGTTGAATTCTCGATCAAGACTAGATCGCTACCTATTTTCTTTTCGTGTGGTATTGCTTTTGGATGACGATTTACATATCGTTCATCTAGCATGCATTAGCACAAATAGCACTATTGACCAGCCTCGACTAGGGTGGCTTTTACATAAGTTACTTGGCGATTGCTTAATATAGCGCTACATATGTCCCTCCCTCTGAATCGGAATGTAACGCCCTGTATAATATTTATCTAGAATAATATCATACAAGTGTTTTATTTGGTACTGACACAATCATAAGTGCCTAATGGCATAATTCACATACTTGACCATTTCTAATACATAAATACAACCTATGGTACAAGGCATGGAAATTAGCCAAAACAATAAAAATCTAAGAATAAGGTACAATATTCCTCATTGTACAAGAAAATAATAATACACAGCGGAATAAACTCAACTAAGCTTCTCTTGAAACATCGAAGCATAGCTCCACTTGTAAATCAAACCTGCAAACACACCTAAAATAAAGCAACAATAATGGGGTGAGATATTAATTTCAGTGAGTTCCCTATCTTATGGATTCTCTCGGCTTTACAGGGTTCTAGCCAAATCCTAACTCAAGTCAAGGGGAAGGTAAAATGACCTTGAGTTCTCAATATCACACTATATGGAAACACGTTATTGAGTCTGTTAACTCAAAATTTATCACTATCGTCAACCATATCAAGGCATCCCCTTTTCTCGTCCTCTTCTACATCTAGAAGTCGGAACGAGTCATGGATCCTCGTAGATTACTTGGCATACGATATGGATTTGGAACTAAGGGACACATTATCACCTTAATTCGTCACTTCACACGGTCCGTACACCATCACAAGTCTCTTTACCCGTAGGCTCCATTCGTACTATAACATTGGGAATCAAACCTACCAAGTAATCGTGCATTCATTCCAGAGGAGCTCGTTACTCATGAAATGGCACATAATGGGGAAATGGTTGCGATTTTGTGATTTCACATACAACCATAATTATATTCAACAAATTCTAGGCCACATTTGCCTTTATCAATAATTACCATGGTTTACACATGTTCCATACTAGTGTTTCACTCTCTCCTAGACCATTACTCGTCACGGATGCACCTTTCTACTTCGAATGCATGAGCATCGTCATCTAGGTTGTCTACTCTAGACCATTACTCGTCACGGATGTACCTTTCTACATCGAATGCACGAGCATAGCCATCTAGAGTCTCTATCCATTCCTAGTCATTACTAGGTCACAACCTTAAACTATACCATTTATTTTGGGGTAAGGTTTCCTCACTCTTCCTAATTCATTTTAAGCATGCATATTCTCTCATTCGTACTTAACAACAATTAGATAGACATGGTTTAACACAATTTGCATATAACAATATCAATCATAAAACACACATGATAGCATAACATGTCAAACATAATCCACATAGTAGTTCACACACATTTTAAGGCATAGAAGCCACTACTATCCACTACCAAGCATCCTTGTTTAAATCATGGTCTAACAGTACCATTCAATACCTTATTGGATCATCTTTCCAAAGGATTTGGACTCGTATCAATCGGATTCCTGATCCTTGAGTTTTGGTGGAAACAAAATTACATACATTACATTTCTATATTTATCTTTTCAATCCATAGCATATAACCATGTTTCTACCTCACCATCACATAGAGTTTGAAATTAGCTTTCCAAAACTTCCGACCGTGCGTCAAACGGAGTTACGAAACTCAAGTTACGGCGAAAACAAGAGGCGCAGTATTTTTCTCTGCGCAGGGGACTTCGCTATGCGAACCTGACTTCGCTATGTGAACTAAGTCAGTAGCAGAATCCCCTATTTTTCCCTACGGCTCGAGTAGCGAGCGACAGCAAGCTGTAGCAATGTATGGACGCATTTTTTATGCAGAAACCTCCAAAATTTATCATTTTAATGTCCCCAATGACCCAAAACATCAAGAAAACAAAGGTAGCACCAATAATGACCATAAAAACAACAACAAGAAGGATTTCATGGTTCAATACCCAAAACCCTAACTTCCCAAAACATATTCCAACATAACGACAAGTATCCCCGATTGTTTCCACATATAACCCGACTATATTACTCGATTTATTTCACGTTTTATCCGTTAGATTTTATTGATTTATCCGTTTAATCATTTTCTCTCAAATCTAACATAAGTTCTGAACATATATATTTCTAGAACTTAAAGTGTCTAACTAGAACCCACCTTAGCATTGAAGAGGAGGTTGAAGAAGATGATGAATATTGAAGATAATCTAAGAGTTTCTTCTTCTACCTTGAGCTTTTCCTCTCTTTTCCCTTTTCTCTTCTCCTTTCTCTGTTTTCCTCTTTCTCTTCTTCTTCTCTTACCACCTTTCTTCTTCTTTTTCCTTTTCCTTCTTACTAACATATATATATATATATATATATATATATATATATATATATATATACACACACACATATATATATATATATATTTACACACACACACACACACACACACACACACACACACATATATATATATATATATATATATATATATATATATATATATATATATATATATATATATATATATATATACTTATTATATAATATAAATCCAATAGGGTAAAACATCTCCAATTGATATTTTGTCATCTAACACCAATTGATCAATTATTAGAGTTATCTTAAAATACTGTCTTGGTCTAATAAATAATGATCTGTCTCTTTTATTAAATAATTGATCTCTTCAGAGCTCATTAGTTTCTCTATTGATCCTAAATGTCAATACTTAAAGTACTTAGAGGATTCCATTAATCCATTTATCCAAAGATAGAGCACACAAAAGCTCGTATGATATCCAATTGAGTATTTAAATAATATGGGGTATTACACTCTCCCCCCCTCCCCCCTTAAATTGAAATTCGCCCCCGAATTTCCTCTACTCAATAATAACCACAACTTGCATCGCTGTCGTAGATCCACACTTAAATTTACTTCCCTTAGAATTTCTGACGTAATCCAATTCCAACTTAACTTCACAGACCACATCCTTATTTTCACAAACTAACAACCTCACGTCCGTTATCATACTCTTGTTCCAATATTTGGTTAACTCTAACTTTGCTTCTCCTCAATTCATATGTTGTTTCATGCAAAAGACTTGGTCGCATTCTACTTCGAAAAGAATATACAATTCTTATACTCTTCTAATGAGTCACAAAACAAGACCATAACACCTCATCTCAATTTGGGACAATAACCACTCATCAAATCTTCGCGAGGTAAAATGGTGATTTCTTAACTTCATACAATCATCGATGATTTATATTTCAATAAATCTTTCAACATCCAAAACCACTTCATAATTATTCAAACAACTTCTTTACCAGTTTCATCTGGTCTGATGTTGTACATCGTAACCATTAAATTCGATATTTCCTTTCTTTCGTGTCACACCAAAAGGTAACACACTTAAAACAAGATCTCCTTATTTCCATACTTACAAGCAATAATCCTTCTAAATTCTTATTATCCTGACTGAACTCTTTCATCTATTACCTCCGACTGCGCAATCCGAAATCTCACAACGGAATGCCACGAATTCTTAAGTACTACCAGGTAGATAACAGTCTGTGGAGAAACACGCTTATCCACTGGGGTCCTTACTAATCAACTATACAAGAAGCTTACTGACGTCCTATGGTAGAACAATTTCCTCGCTGACACACAATATTTTAACATCTGTTCAACACTCTCCAGACGATAAAGATGCAGGAGTCACACTGTTACAACCATGACATATACAATTCTCAATCCATTCTAAACTCGAAATAATATATCTAAAATAGTTTAAAAACCTCCAGTTCTGGTTACCACATTCCAAATCGACTCTTCTTACGTGGTTTTCGACGCACTCCAAGTTTCTTGTTGACACAAGATCTCAGCTAGCCACACATAACACCATCACGGAACTTCAATCCTATGCGAGTCACCACTTATCAAAACTTAAATTGTCCAAAGCACAATTGTGAGTTTTCATACCACTCACCAATTCACAAACAACACTCTACATACACACACACTTTCAAAGTCCATACCACACTTCTCAGTTGAATCCACTTCTCTCAATTGTTTTGTTTCACATACAATCTAATTTACATGCTTAATTCTGGAACACCTAATTCTTACTCGTACTTGGAAGAATAACCTTCAAATTTCCTTCTCTGGGTAAAACTCAACTGCACACAACTGGTACCCCTCTCACGGAGCCTAAATCCAATACCATGAGCTCACGAAAGATAACAAATACTAAACTCTGACCAACCGCTCATACCTTACTAACACCATAATTAAATTACCTTAATATTCCTTACGAGGTCAACACTTCATGAGCACCCTCTAACTTGGCCCTTTAGGCCCTCAATAGTAATAATCAACAATGCACTTAAGACTTTCTCACACACATATTAATCGATTAACCATCTGAATTAATCGGTTAACTCCTCAAAATTCAGCGTAAAACACCATCCTTACACGTGTTAATCGGTTAACACTGCTGCAGCGGCTGAAAAAACCAGTTTCTCTTAATTCAAAACTCATCACAACTCAAAACCATCAATCTGGCTTGCTCTAACCCATAATATCATTCTCAACTCGTGGCTTCTTAACTTGTATAACATTCACTAACCATGATCCACTCAAGATAATACAGAACAAAGTTAAAACGTGCGGATTACACACTCCCACCAAGCGACAATGCAAAATTCCAAATTATGTCACAGTCACACGACGAATCGTTGGTGGGATAGTTCATTCTCTGCTCATACAACTACGCTAGATGAAAGCCAACATGACGACATTATAGGCTTTCAACCACAACTCATACTTGATTCGTCCACAAGCAAAACCCAACACACAATCAGCACACGATACTACGAAAATGATGGACATATCATGTCAAGCATACAACCTTGTCCTCTCACTTAAATTCCTTGGTGAGAACTAAAACAACTACGTCCTTGGTCCAACAAATGGTAGATTCAGAATATTCCAATCATTCACAAATACAGAAGTTTCTCCATACTTGAAAATAAATCGGGGCAATGCATCCTCTTGAAGAATTTTTCCATCACTACGTACACATTAACCGGAATTACTTAATGGAAAATTCGCAACCGACAATTCTCATCAACTCTTTTCAAAACCTTTCCGGTATAAACCGTTCCATAATTTACACTTAGTCTGTAATAAGTCCTGATTTGCTTTTCGTTGTTTTACCGCAATCTTACTTCTTAAAACACAATGCTCACTGTTCCACAAGTTACATTCCTTCACACTTGTCTCAAGAATAAGAATTCATCACGTACACTTGTGACCACGGTGCTACTACTACGCTTGTTCTTAATACCAAGGTGTAACTTTCTCATTCCACGGCATACCAATAGGGTCCTCACGGTGAACCATCCGTGATTACTTCGCTCACCATTGTAATCCTCTTAGGTCCAAATATAAAACCATCTTACTAAGATTCCCTTGAATCCAAGGTACTTACTCTGTTTCTTAATACAAAATCCTTCCGGTCCGTATCACTACACTTTCCGTTACTAAGTGAAGCTCATTCTTTCTCCAACACAATACCTTATACGGTTCCTTAGGTAATTTAACATTTCCAAATTCCAAATTGGTCTCTCATCAAATACAGAAAATCCCTATGTAATATCTCAAACTTAATCTCTCTGCATAACTGAATATACGCAATTCATCACCCACTCTTCATCCGGCACATACTTGTTTCATTTGAAGCATGTAAACACATCCTTGTGTTCCTTCACACACTTCTCTACTACTTTAGGTTCCCATAGAAGCCAAACTTCCTTAACTCTCAACTTTTTGCCAGTTGGAAGACATTGTTCCGAACACGTTCCTTAAGGTACTCTCGTCCATTCAAGATACCATAGCGACCTTAGAAACCGAAACACCAGTAACTATCTCACTTCTGGACCTTACGCCATACGTTCCACAAAACAACTTTCTTTTTCACAGAATGAGATTACTTGAAATCTTGTCTATACTAGTGGTCAATCCAGCTCTACTAGCGATTTTACATATTCTTCAATACCTTAACCAATCTGTCATACCCCAAATTTGTCCTACCTGTAAATCATCTTTCACCTGTACATCCATCCACTAACCATATTCAGAAAAAAAATCCAAAAAATATGTTGACTTCAACTTCATCTCTCTTTTATTTTTTATCCATTTTCATTTTAAGTCATATCTATCTTTTAACCATTTTTATCCTTCATCCAATTAAATATCCATTTAAAACCATTTCTATATCCATTTAATATCCATATATAAAATTCAATGTCCATATCCATTTCCACTTTCTATTTCTTATCAATTTCCATTATTTTCTATCAATTAAACCATATCCACTTTTAATATTCATTTCAAAAACTACTTTTTTTTAGTTATCCATTAAATCCTTTGGTTATCCATTTCCTTCATAAACCATTTCCTTTTTTAAACTCATTTCATAAACCATTCTAATATCCATTATTCATTATCCAGTTTCATTTACCCATTTTTATTTCTCTTTTATATCCATTTAATTCAACAAAAAAAATCATCTTTTAACTAATCCATTTCTTCAAGTTTTTACTATCCATTCACAACATTCAAAGCACACTGCTAATCATCAAAGTCCAAATACCAAGAATTCTACAATAATTTGAAAGCCCATTGTTGTTTTCAAGTCCATTACATGAATTACACAAAAATAATATGAAACAAAAAAAAAGAGGCCATGAACCGTAACACCAACACGTTCCAAGAGCCATTACAACATGTATTGAAACCTGCAGCAATTGGCGAAAATACCGCCCAGAACTTTCTGTTACAGATCCCACCTCAAGGCCACTATACCACATCCAGCGAGCCACGCCATACGAGTAATAACCACGTTTTCCAAAATACCTCTTCAATGGCAACTTGTACACAGAAAAATAAATTCAACTGACCCCACCATGACCAATTTCCCAGCCACGCATCATAACAAACCATCGTATAACTTGTAAAACACAACACACCAGCACCAAATCCTTCGTACGATTTCCAAACGACCTGATTTCACCAGCCACGTACAAACCTCAATCCACTACAACGAACCTGTATTTCTTGTAAACCAAAAAGACAAATTCAAAAAAGCATCAGTGGACACAAAACTAAGTTTTGAAATGAAGAAATGATATTGAAAAAATAATACGCATCATACTGAAGCAAAACTTTCAGCCAACCCCACCTTCTTTCCAAACTTTCCACAAATAATCGTACGAACCCGACCTCACCGCCACAACTTCACTCACGCGAGACCTCAAGACACACAGCAACAAATCCATCACAATCCTTTCCCATTTCACCCTTCCAAACTCTCTATAAAATCAACCTAATTCTTCACTCGAGAGGAGCCCTAGCCGCCACCTTAAACCACACCCTTCCTCCAAAGCTATCACAGCCAATGTTACCCTGCCAATCTCTTCCCTGAACCTCCCTTCAACCTTCCTTTCTCCTTCACCCTTCATCTTCAGACTGCAACAATAACCTAAACTCTTTAATAACTCAAACAATCCCTTTCATCACTCAAATCAACCATAAGCCGAAAATCAACAACCAATCTCAATTCAATCTTCATCCCTAAACTTAGAACCCAAAGCCTCGGAAGAACCGTTCCTTCATATCAAACCTTCAAATCATCACTCAACAATCGAAAACCATTCCAATCAAACAACCCTTTCAACCCTAAATCTCAGAAAACCAAAACCAAACTCCCAAACTCATAAATAAACCAGAATACAAGATGAAGAGGATCCAGATAAACCCAGAATCGAGAGATTAAAAGGGATTGAAACTATACGAACCTGGTTCGGAAAGCCTCGACGGCGAAAGATATTCGTTCGCAAAAGAAGGTTGAATCCAGTTGATTTGTCGCGTGTTGATCTCATCGTCTTAACCTATTTTACTGTTTGTTTATATGAAGGATGATTTTGAGGATGGTGATAATATGTTGACCGATTTGGTTTTGCTAAGGAGAAAATGTTAATATGCTTTGATTGTTTTGTTATAATGGTAGATGAACTTACTCTTGTTGCTAGTCATCTTTTGTCTTTTCTGCCTGTGACAAGCTTTAGTCCAACCGCCCCTTGTTATGTGTGGAGTTGATGGGCCTTGGAACCCACATGATCCTCTTTTGGCCTATGAATGCCATATACGCACATCTCAGCCAATACACACCCCCCTCCCTCTTAATTTTTGTTTAAAAATCTTTTTAATCTTTTCTAAACTTTAAAATTATTAGTTCTTAATATGTTTAGTTTAGATAACTCCATTTTTATTTTGTTTTTTTGGGCCAATGATATGACAACAATCTTGATTTAGTTGATTTTCGCAAATCGATTCAAAATCTTGATTTATATGAGGCCACTTTTATTTTCTTTTATTCTTCTTTCAACTTTTTGGGTCAATGAAAACCAAATATCAACGATTTATCGATTTCTCGATTAAATCTTGATAAAGGTGAGACCTTTATTATTTTTCCTATCTTTTTCGATTTTATTTCATTTTTATTATCTATTTCATATTATTTTTCATTTTGGGTCAATGAAAACCAAATATCAAGGATTTATCGATTTTCGATTTTAAATCTTGATAAAGGTGAGACCTTTATTTTTTTTCTTGACATTTTCGATTTTATTTCATTTCTATTATTTTTATTTTATTTTTATTCATTTTTGGGTCAATGAAAATCAAATACTAAAGATTATCGAATTTTCGATTTAAAATTTAGTAAAGATGAGACCTTTCTTAGTTTTCCGATTTTTTTATGTCTATTTCGATTTATATTCTTTTATTTTCACTTTTGGTCAATGAAAGTCAAAAATCGTTGATTATCGATTTCTCGATTAAATTCCGATTAAGACGAGACCAATTTTATTTTATGTCAATATTATACCTTGTTCATATTATCTCGATTATATTATTCATATTCTTATTATATTGTTCATATCCATATTCATGTTTATCTAACCATTTCATTTGTTCACCATTAATCAAAAAAACACTAAAATATCAAAACCCTAAAGCAATAATTGATGGACTGTTGGTTGCTTGGCGACTTTCGATCAAGGCTTAGTTTAGGACACCTTGCACACACACGGCTTTCTCTTGGGCTACCTTACAACGAGACCCTTTATTTCATGTCATCCCTTGTAATTTACATGTACCCCGCTTCCCATTCCGATGTACGCATTTAGTTTTCTTTTGATTGTGGTTTGTTTACTAGGAGCACCCCTAGGGACTAGCATAAACAACCCATTTTCAAACTAATTCTCAATTCGTCGTCGAGCCATTTTCAAACAAACCCATTTCAAACAAACCCATTTTCAACCAAACCCTCGATTCGTCGTCGAGCCATTTTCAAACAAACCCATTTTCAACCAAACTCTCGATTCGTCGTCGAGCCCATTTTCAAATCAACCTCTAAACCAATCCTTTTTCAAACCAAACTCTTTTCATACAAATAAACCCTTGATCCAACGTCAAGCGGATTTTCATAATCAAACTTCAAAAGCGACTAACAATTATCGTAATTCTTTTTCAAGGTGAAAAATGGGGGTTCAAGTCTTTGATCTCTCTTCGATTGTTTGGGTGCGAGTTCTCTTACTCGTGTGTGAGCAATTGGCGCCTCTTTTAAAAATCAATCAACTCCCTTGTTTCGTGGGCGTACCACGAACTACGACTGCTCTGATTCTTTATTTTCGTCCGAGTAAAGATACGTAGGCACAAGATTGCGATGATCTTGGCGAGCACACTTTTTCTTTTTCCCCGTTTGCGTCCACACTACCATCATTTTCCGTTAAATCCTGTAGTCGAACTACGATTGCTCTGATTCCTCATTCTCGTCCGAATGAGCATACGTAGGCCCGATGTCGCGATGATCTTGCCGAGCACCCTATCCTAAAACCACCCATTTCCCCTTAGTATCTTTTCCTTTTATCTTTACCTTTTCACATTTATTTTTTAGAAGAAAACAAACAAGCTTAGCTAACGAGTATCGCGATTCGAATCAAGAGGTTCCCGTTGAGTACAACGGACGTGAGGGGGTGCGCGTACCTTCCCCTCACGTAACCGACTCCCGCACCCAGAATTTGGTTGCGACGACCATGTTCTTACCCCTCCTTAAAGGTTTTCTCGATATTTTCCTTTCCCTCTTTTGGGATAAATAAAGTTCGGTGGCGACTCTGTCGAACCGTTTTCCGCGCCTTTCGCGCGAGGGTCGTGTCTTCGATGAAGCAATTTTTTCGAGGTGCGACACAATCGTCCGATAGAGATCCTTAACTTTAAGACTCAACTTATCCCAAGGATTTTCTTGAACAACACACCACTCTTCATTTCCATGTTACCCAAAGCACAACTTCTATTAAGACCTCCACTGAGCTGACCAAAACTCCACACTACTAACTCTTGGCTTGAGCCTACCCTCACAACACAAGTCTCGACAACACTTCTGAGTCCTCGTGGTCGCTCAACCATAATTCTACCTATCATATACATAGTATTAGGTTGATCAGGCCAAACACTACATAGTATGATGTTAAGATTCATGCTGGCACGACACACTTAAGAGGCCGGAATAGATTTACTTATGATGTTTCAAGGCTAGGTCGAGGACACGACCTGCTCTGATACCAACTGTAACGCCCTGTATAATATTTATCTAGAATAATACCATACAAGTGTTTTATTTGGTACTGACACAATCATAAGTGCCTAATGGCATAATTCACATACTTGACCATTTCTAATACATAAATACAACCTATGGTACAAGGCATGGAAATTAGCCAAACCAATAAAAATCTAAGAATAAGGTACAATATTCCTCATTGTACAAGAAAATAATAATACACAGCGGAATAAGCTCAACTAAGCTTCTCTTGAAACATCCAAGCATAGCTCCACTTGTAAATCAAACCTGCAAACACACCTGAAATATAGCAACAATAATAGGGTGAGATATTAATCTCAGTGAGTTCCCTATCTTTTGGATTCTCTAGGCTTTACAGGGTTTAAGCCAAATCTTAACTCTAGTCAAGGGGAAGGGAAAATGACCTTGAGTTCTCAATCTCACACTATATAGAAACACGTTATTGAGTTCGTTAACTCAAAAGTTATCACTATCGTCAACCCTATCAAGGCATCCCCTTTTCCCGTCCTCTTCTACGTCTAGAAGTCGGAACGAGTCATGGATCCTCGTAGATTACTTGGCATACGAGATGGATTCGGAACTAAGGGACACATTATCACCTTAATTCGTCACTTCACACGGTTCGTACACCGTCACAAGTCTCTTTACCCGTAGGCTCCATTCGTACTATAACATTGGGAATCAAACCTACCAAGTAATCGTGCATTCATTCCAGAGGAGCTCATTACTCATGAAACGGCACATAATGGGGAAATGGTTGTGATTTCGTGATTTCACATACAACCATAATTGTATTCAACAAATTCTAGGCCACATTTGCCTTTAGGCCTCATTTGCCTTTATCAATAATTACCATGGTTTACACATGTTCTATACTAGTGTTTCACTCTCTCCTAGACCATTACTCATCACGGATGCACCTTTCTACATCGAATGCATGAGCATCGTCATCTAGGTTGTCTACTCTAGATCATTACTCGTCACGGATGCACCTTTCTACATCGAATGCAGGAGCATAGCCATCTAGAGTCTATATCCATTCCTAGTCATTACTAGGTCACAACCTTAAACTATACCATTTGTTTTGGGGTAAGGTTTCCTCACTCTTCCTAATTCATTTTAAGCATGCATATTCTCTCATTCATACTTAACAACAATTAGATAGACATGGTTTAACACAATTTGCATATAACAATATCAATCATAAAACACACATGATAGCATAACATGTCAAACATAATCCACATAGTAGTTTACACACATTTTAAGACATACAAGCCACTACTATCCTCTACCAAGAATCCTTGGTTAAATCATGGTCTGACATTACCATTCAATACCTTATTGGATCATCTTTCCAAAGGCTTTGGACTCGTATCAATCGGATTCCCGGTTCTTGAGTTTTGGTGGAAACAAAATTACATACATTACATTTCTATATTTATCTTTTCCATCCATAGAATATAACCTTTTTTCTATCTTACCATCACATAGAGTATGAAATTAGATTTCCAACACTTCCGACCGTGCATCAAACTGAGTTACGAAACTCAAGTTACGGCGAAAACAAGAGGCGCGGTATTTTTCTCTGCGCAGGGGACTTCGCTATGCGAACCTGACTTCGCTATGCGAACTAAGTCAGTAGCAGAATCCCCTATTTTTCGCTACGACTCGCATAGCGAGCGGCAGCGAGCTGTAGCACTGTCTGGACGCATTTTTTGTGCAGAAACCTCTAAAATTTATCATTTTAAGGTCCCCAATGACCCAAAACATCAAGAAAACAAAGGTAGCACCAATAATGACCATAGAAACAACAACAAGAAGGATTTCATGGTTCAATACCCAAAACCCTAACTTCCCAAAACATATTTGTTGGTTTTGTAATTGGCTACAATTTTTGGTAAAACAATGTTGCTGTCATGTGATGGTTAATCAAGATGTTGAAACAAGATGTTCAAACTTATTGCATTCAACATGTTGGATAAAGATGTCCCATCCTGGATCATAGGACATCGCGTCTGTTTTTGGTTTAAAAGGAAGATTCTGTTTGTTGTTATTTGTTACTGAATATTCTGTGAATATTTAGTTATCCTATGTGGCGTCCAAAGTAAATTGAGTTGAGTTTTGTGTTGGTTTTCGGATTTTCACTACTTTCTAATTATGGAGACATATTAGGAAATATTAGATTGAAGACCTACTTTCTTGGAGGTTAATTTGCAGACTTTGTGGAGACTTGTTACTGCTGTTTTGAAGGCACAAATCCAGTTGGGAAATAGGATATAAGTAGAAGCTTGTAACCTAGTTTTAGTAGCGAAGCCGTGAATAGAAAAGATGTAATCATTAGGGCTGAGTTCGTGAACCACTCTCTAGGAGAGTTGGTATGTGTGAACCACCCGGTTTGTGGGATGGTCATCGTGTTTATCTCGAAGCCTGTAGGTAAGAGATGTGTTGTTCTTGGAGGAAGTTGTTAAGCAACTCTAAGTATTGTTCTTAGTCATGTGTGTCATGTCTAGGTATTGTCATGGAAGTATGCCTTCTACTTTGTTGTGTTTGAAGAGTTATTGGAAATCAAGCTGTTGATGCAGTGGTTGAGGTGTTGACTGCTAGACATTGTTGCGATGATTGGAAGTGAGATAGAGTCTCTTACCTAGGGATGACTTAGGTAGAAGGGTCATTGGGTAGGGATTAAGTGAGTAGACTGTCAACTGGTATTGTTGAGTCTGTAATTTAATTCTACTAATAGTGGACTTCCTTCCTGGCTTGGTATGCCCCCAGATGTAGGTTGTTAGACCGAACTGGGTGAATAATTTCTGTGTGTTGTTTATACTTTTCAGTACTGTTTCTATATGTTTTTACCTTGCCATGTTTTTGTCAGACCAGATGTCTCGACATCCTGTAGGACATCTGGGATCTGTCATACCAGAATTTCAATTGGTATCAGAGCAGGCATCCTGTTCGTTTTTCTGGGTGAGATCCTAGGGAAGATACTTTCTGGTTATGGGCAAGGTATGTAGTACCTACTGAAAAGTTGTTTGAACTTGGAGAAGTTTATATTGTTGTTTGAATGGTCCCTAGAAGTGGAGGATGAACTGTTCATGACATGGTGTGTATTGGACCTGTCTGTAGCTTTGGTGGTGAGCTGCTGTGTGGTTTGATTTATTTTCAAACCTATGGATTGTGGTGCTTGTACAAAGGTATTAAGTTTTACCAGAAGGTTGTTGAGGGGTTTTCTACTTCTGTGTTCCGCTGCCTATGTATCTGTTAGAAAACTCCTGATGGTTTTTGTTGAAGGTATATCACATGGTGTGGTGATACTTGAGGATAACTTCAACTAGCTTATTAGAGTTTCCAAAGATACTTGAGGCTCATCCCAAGTCCACTCATAAAGGCACTTTTATATGAGTTTGTTGAAAAGAGACCTAGAAGCAATTTAGTCTTACTTCCAACCCTAAAAGGCCAGTCTTTGGGCTTTGATCTCTTGGTGTGTTTCTTGAGAAGGGAACTAATGTCCTGCTAGACGTTGGAACATCAAACCAGCAGATTATGCAGAATCTTGTTGGATAAAGGTATGGCATAGCAGATGCTTGGGGGCTAAACAAATGTGTATTGATCACATCTGTTTGGAACCTACTCCTGGCTTGGAAGAGGAGGCGTCTGGGTTGGCTGAAACATGTCTTAGATAAGTGTGTTGGATTAGTGTACAAAGGCTGTTTGTTTTGTGTGGAGGTCAAGCTCAAATGTCAAGGACACTCTCTTTGAAATCTAGAAGTTCCTTCTGATCTAATGGGCCAGATGTATGGAATCTTATTTATGGCCATGGAGCAGATTCTATTTGAGTTATATGTGTGTACCAACCAAAGGATGTGCAGCTATTGGATGGGAGAATGAATAATGCCCTTAGGAGTTCTTAGCAGTTAATAAAGGAGAGTCCTTAATCTGATGATGGAAGAACTCGAAGAAATGTCAGACATAATGTCTTGACATCTTTGTATTGAGAATTTATTTTTCTCAATATGTCTGGTGGTATTTCTCAAAAATAGGATGGGGGTTATTTACTCAAACTTGATATCACTATCAAGTCACATAGGAGATATATTAACCTAGCTGGTTGGCTGGTGTCTTCATTGTTGGGTTGTCATCCAAACCATCTAGGAGGAGCATTTCAGATTTGTGTTTGGAGCAAGGAGGAGTTGGTGTTTTTGGGACCAAAGGATTATGGTTCCCTGGTATCTGCATGAGAAGTTTGAAAATAAGATTCTTGAGACGTAGAGTATGCAGGTTCCTGCATGTGTGTATGATATGGTTTTGAATGGTTGTCATGATGGTTTGTCACGAAGAAGGATCAGCAGATGCCTGATGTGTGCAAAAGAAGAATGTCAGACCAATTGTCCTACCTTGTGCGAGAAGGTAGTCCTATCTGACTAATGATAGATATTTTGATGGGAGCTTCTTGAAGGACTTCTATGCGCAATGAGTCCTTTGAATGGTGATGGGAAGCTGATGTCCCAAATGATATTGTAACATCATGATTGTTGATGGTTATATTTGGAATATGATTAAGACTGTGCATGTGGAGTTGGATGCTCAAGCATCTTTTCAGATGAGGTGATTTGGTCAAGAAGGTTTGTTTAAGAGCTGTTCTTTCTCTTGAAGAGATTAGATCTCAGTAAAGCTTGTAAGTAAGCTGAGAATTCGTGAAGTTTGTGAGCAATGTCAGTGCTCTCTAGGAGTAAGAGTACAGTATGTGAATGTGCTCAACAATTGTGTGAAGATCTGGTGCTCAAATGCTAATCTTCATCTAGAGCATTGGTTATCCATGACAGGGGGAGTACTTGTCTATGGATTTTGCTGCAAAGGTGCATATATTGTGAAGCTTGCATGCTTGTGGAGATTGGTTGCCTCTTGTGAGGATATAATGTCAGATAACAAGCTATGACATTAGGCTGCTGGATGGTGTTTTGGTGTGTGTAGCTAATTGTTTGAATCATGTGCGCACATGCCTCTGAGGATGAGTGTGAAGGACAGCTATGTTTATGTCTGGGAGAATTTATTTTTCTCCGTAGATTTTGGAGATGTCACACTTGTCTTGGTGTGTGTTATTAATTATAAGTAAGAGGAGTTTACTTAGAGTTCAGTGGAAGACAGTGGGTTTATGCTTGAGGATGATTGAAACTGATTGCTCTTGTGTTGAAGAGGAGTTAGTTGAAATTGTCAGGAGGTTCTGGAAGAAGTTCTGGATTGAAGCATACCTTCTATTGGTGAATGAGAGTTTTTTTGGGTTTCTGAAGTTTTCCTTGTTCAAGCTGGTGGCGCAGTGTTGTTTGAAGAGCTTCAGTTGGATTACTATGCAGATAGTAAGTCCAGTGGTGGAGCATATCCAGAACCATGAGGTATGGTGTCTATGATGTGTGGAAGATGTCCTAACCAATGTTAGAACGTCTTTGGGTTAGTTATCCTTGGAGTAGGATTCTGAGATCCCTTTTTGTCTAAGAGGTGTTTGTCTTATCATACGGGAGAATAATGAGTTAAGGACTGTCTTGAATGTCTGATGTGCATATGACATGCTAGAAGTGGATCAGTTTGGTGCTTGTGGAGCAAATGAGCTGAAGATTTTTGGAGCATCATTCGTGAAATATAGGGGGAGAACTTCTGTCTGTTAATTGTACTAGTGTGGTACTTGGTTTGCTTGAGGATCAAGCATTAAGTGAATGCGTTCAGCAGGCGTGTTGAACAGAGGGTGCGCTCTTGAAGACATATAGATGAGTCTTATGTTTTCCATTCATTTAAGGTGTTCTTCTTACAAAAGAGCACTGGTTATCTTAGATAGGGGGAGTTGGACTTCTGTTTTGGATTTGTTGCTGCAGTAATACAGTTGTTTATCAAGATTGCTTGTGGTTTCAAAAATCTATGATAGTGTACCTCTGGTGAGGGTGTAATGTCAGACAAGATGCCAAGACATTGTGTGACTAGTTTAGTTTTGGGTGGACTTGACTGGTTGATCTTGGTCATGTCATTGGGTTGTCATTATATTGAACCAAAGTTGTATGTGTTTTGCTACTGGTTAATTGCCCTTATCGCATAGTTGCATTGTTTACTAAATGGATATTGATAGTTCTGCATCTTTTGGTGTTGGCATTAATTTTGGTGCAACTGATTGTGATTGATATATGTCTAAAAAGATGTTCTGACTTCTGTTTTCTGCTGCTGCATTTTCCTTTAATATGATGTGTATTGCATTTCATTTAATATGATGTGTTTTGGCCAGAAGCAAATTAGGGATTTGCATACATGATGATTAAGTGTGCTAGGAGGTGTCTTGTGCAGTTGTGAACTTTATTGCATATGGAAACAGAATTTTATTCAACTGCTGAAAACATACAAGATTAGATTTTAGTACATCAGAAGCAACAAACAAAGAGTCTAAAGATTATCCCAACCCCCTGAATCAAGAAAAGTTTTCCAATCCTCGTCTCATTCATCATCAGAAGCTTGAAGTTGCACTGGAGGTTTTTTGATGGCCTTCATCCTTGTCTCTGATGTTTTTCTTGTTCTTGTTGCTCCTGAAGTTGCCCCAGCTGTAGACAGTGTTTTGTTCTTCAACTTCTGTGGATCTGGTTTCTTGACCTCTTGCATGTGTTTCTTTCCTGCATCCTTGTTAGACTGACTCATGGTTCTATCTGTGGTATGTTGTTAGAAGCAAGGAGGCTTGGTTTTTATACTGTATAAAGAGTCTTTGTTTGTATCGCCTGACCAGTCAAAGTGGTCTTTGGTTTGGGAACTTGTTTTTCTTGGGAACTTGTTTTTCTTGGGACCTTGTCAAATTGGAAGTCAGAACTTTGTGTTTGCTGCCTTGGTACGTTAAGAGGTTGTCCAATTGTGGCTAAAAAGGGGGAGAGTTAGCCTAGGTATTGTCTAGTTGTCTGGTGTGATTCTAGTTTGTGCAGCGGTTATGCTGTTTGAGTTTGTTTTTGGTACAGCTGTGGGATGTTGCTGATGCTGGTTGTGTAATGAATGTTAGTAGCTGTTTGGAGTTTGGTGCTTATCCGCTGCAAGTTTTTCTGATGTTTGCTGAGATTGTTTTAGCCAAAATTAGCCAAAGGGGGAGATTGTTGGTTCTTGTAATTGGCTATAATTTTTGGTAAAACAATGTTGCTGTCATGTGATGGTCAATCAAGATGTTGAAACAAGATGTTCAAACTTACTGCATTCAACATGTCGGATAAAGATGTCCCATCCTGGATCATAGGACATCGCGTCTGTTTTTGGTTTAAAAGGAAGATTCTGTTTGTTTTTATTTGTTACTGAATATTCTGTGAATATTTAGTTATCCTATGTGGCGTCCAAAGTAAATTGAGTTAAGTTTTGTGTTGGTTTTCGGATTTTCACTATTTTCTAAATATGGAGACATATTAGGAAATATTAGATTGAAGACCTACTTTCTTGGAGGTTAATTTGCAGACTTTGTGGAGACTTGTTACTGCTGTTTTGAAGGCCCAAATCCAGTTGGGAAATAGGATATAAGTAGAAGCTTATAACCTAGTTTTAGTAGCGAAGCCGTGAATAGAAAAAATGCAATCATTAGGGCTGAGTTCGTGAACCACTCTCTAGGAGAGTTGGTATGTGTGAACCACCTGGTTTGTGGGATGGACATCGTGTTTATCTCGAAGCCTGTAGGTAAGAGATGTGTTGTTCTTGGAGGAAGCTGTTAAGCAACTCTAAGTATTGTTCTTAGTCATGTGTGTCATGTCTAGGTATTGTCATGGATGTATGCCTTCTACTTTGTTGTGTTTAAAGAGTTGTTGGAAATCAAGTTGTTGATGCAGTGGCTGAGGTGTTGACTGCTAGACATCGTTGCGATGATTGGAAGTGAGATAGAGTCTCTTACCTAGGGAGGACTTAGGTAGAAGGGTCATTGGGTAGGGATTAAGTGAGTAGACTGTCAACTGGTATTGTTGAGTCTGTAATTTAATTCTACTAATAGTGGACTTCCTTCCTGGCTTGGTATGCCCCCAGATGTAGGTTGTTAGACCGAACTGGGTGAATAATTTCTGTGTGTTGTTTATGCTTTTCAGTACTGTTTTTATATGTTTTTACCTTGCCATGTTTTTGTCAGACCAGGTGTCTCGACATCCTGTAGGACATCTGGGATCTGTCATACCAGAATTTCAATATTCCAACATAACAATAAGTATCCCCGATTGTTTTCACATAGAACCCGACTATATTACTCGATTTTATCACGTTTTATCCGTTTGATTTCATTGATTTATCCGTTTAATCATTTTCTCTCAAATCTAGCCTAAGTTCTAAACGTATATATTTCTAGATCTTAAAATGTCTAACTAGAACCCACCTTAGCATTGAAGAGGAGGTTGAAGAAGATGATGAATATTGAAGATGATCTAAGAGTTTCTTCTTCTACCTTGAGCTAGATGATGAATATTGAATATATAAACTTATTATATAATATAAATCCAATAGGGTAAAACATCTCCAATTGATATTTTGTCATTTAACACCAATTGATCAATTATTATAGTTATCTTAAAACACTCTCTTGGTCTAATAAATAATGACATGTCTCTTTTATTAAATAATTGATCTCTTCAGAGCTCATTAGTTGCTCTATTGATCCTAAATGTCAATACTTAAATTACTTAGAGGATTCCATTAATCCAATTATCCAAAGATAGAGCACACAAAAGCTCATATGATATCCAATTGAGTATTTAAATAATATGGGGTATTACATGGAACTTGATATTTTGTGGCCCAAACCTTTTGGTTGTGTAAGCCCAAGCACAGTTGTTCTTTTGTATTAGGCTCATAATTTTTTAAGCTTGTTGCGTAGAGGCTTTGATTCTATCAATCCTCTGACAAGTCTTCATTAACCTTGATCTAAGCACAATGTTCAACCATATAGTTCAAGACGCGAAACGGAATAATCGGTGAAGGCTTATGGCACTAGGGCCTTTGTGCTACTAATCACTAACTTCTAACTATATTGTTTATGTTTCCTTCTCGCTCCCTACCTCTCTTTATTTTTTATTGCTCATTGCTCATTTTATCATATCATGTTTATGTTTATGTCATTTTTCTTTTGTCCACTTGGACCATATTATCTTGTGCTTTTGTTTTTCTTTTGTCCATTTAGACTCAAAAACATTAATAAAGGATTAAACCACTAAAAGACTTATGCTCTTAATGTTGGACTATGGCCACTATCCCTTGCATTGGAGGATCTTTTTGGCTTGATTATGGACTTATGGACTTAGAATTAGGATTCTCTCCCTTATGGTCATTATGGAGTTTGATATTCAAGCCTTTATTTAGCTTGCTTATTGGCTCAAGAGGATGGAATTATTTTCTTATTATGCTTTGAGGAGTGCCTCCATGTGGTTAGATCATTCTTACCTTAGCTTTTATTTTATGCATTAGGATAGTCTCTTCTTCTCCACCCCTTCTTCAATTTTCAAAATCTCCTCTCATTTTTTAAAATCTTATTGCTTTCAAAACTCGAAACCGCTTTCGTAATAAAATCTTGTCTTTGGTCAAGTAATTTTTTTAAACTTTGTTTTCTTTAACAAATGCCAATCAATATTAATCATATTTTGACCATTTCAAAAAGACAAAAAATACAAAACTCATTCAATTTTTTTGTGCTTTTATGCACCTTTTTCTTTTAAACTTTTTAAAAGGAATTAGACATGAGTCATTTTCTTTGTTGAGATGTAAAGCTCCTAACCATGGTATTTTGCGTAAAGTATGGCCATTTTCCACTTAGATGTTGAAGTGATAGTCTTGTTGATTTTTATCCAAGCAAATCCTCCATCTTAAATGTGATGCAAATGCCTCTTTCCCATACCTTTGGGTAATTAGTTGAGTATTCTCTCTTGAGAATGACGGGTTTGAAGGTGCGAGAAAGACACAAGAAAGGGGGGTTTTATTGTGTTTTCACTCTTAAAAACTTTCCACCTTTTATCGTTAAAGCACTAAGAGAACATCAGAGTTCATTGAGAGACTCTGACTTGCAAAGTAGCATTCAGACTTGTCAAAGCGTAAAGCATATATGATAGGGAGAGTCTGAATAAGATATGCATCATTCAGATCTTGTACTGCATAAGACATAAGTAGCAAGAAGAGTCTGAATAAAATATGTGATTCAGAACTTGCAGTGCGGAAGCTTATCAGAGTTAAGATGCAAGGTTCTGATTTGCTTATGTAAGGTTCGGATAATTTAGAGTAAGACATAAATAATAAATTAAAGCATAAGCAAGAGTAAAGAACACACGATATATCCTGGTTCACTTGAGTCATTCCCAAGCTAGTCCAATCCACCCTCCTCAGGTGATTTCGCCTTGAACACAAGGACTTAATCCACTATAATCAAATCTGATTACAGATGCACGGGCAACTACCGGTGACTAACAACCTGCACAACCACAGCTGTGACTAACACACAATGAACCATCAAGGGATTCAACTTAATGAATATAAGAACATTGACCTGCAGGTTCCAATCTCGCTAGATCTACTGTCAGGATTTCACAGCTAAACGTTCGTGGATTCAACTTAATGAATATAACGTTTACTGACCATTCTTCCAGGATTTTCCACAATGACACCAAGCCATTGTCTTCTTGAGTCTTCGGTCACACTGACCACTCAAGGAATCCTAATTCACATAGAATTAGTTGAACATGAGATTACAATAATGCTTCTTAATAAGCAAATAACTCCTAAGTTTAAGTACATTAGAACACACAAGTGTTCAAGCAAGATGTGAGCAACAACTCCTTCCTATCTTAAGATTCTACAAAGATGTATGTTAATTTGACAGTTGATGATATCTTGTAGATCTTCTTCTTCTTCGTCTTTTTGGTTGAGCAAGCTTCGAGCAACAAGTCCTTGCTTCAGATCTTCAATGTAGCTCAGACGAGAAGGTGGTTGATGACTTGACTGATCTGCAATGTTGTCTTCTTAATCAACAACTTCTGTATCAATTTATTGTTGTTATGTTGAATTATTATCTTTGAGCTTCAACAACAATGGTTGTGTGTAAATGGTGATAGCTTTGGATATTAAGTGTTACAACGAGAACTCATCGTTGTGGCTATCTTCACACATCAACTTGATTGATTCACAACCAACACATTTAGAAGTGATTACTCCTTTCTTTAAATAGCACAGTAAAATATAGTCGTTGGAGAGCTTTTGGATGTTTGAAAAGAGTCGTTATGCAATGATTAAAGTTATACTGCCATATCTTCTTTTTACTGTAGAAGTGATTGGATTGGTCTTTTAGAACGGTGTACAGTTATTGCTAACGGTAACATTTATCTTCGGATCTTCAGAGGCTTCTGGTGGTAATTTGATTGAAGCATGAGTAGAGACTTCTTAACAGGATATCTGAAACTCCAAGTCTTTAGTCTTCCGAAGTCGTCCATTAGGAATCAGCCTTCAGAACTTCAGCACTTGTCTTTAAATCCGTTATCCTTTACTGCTTCAAGTCTTTCGAAACTTCAGAGCTTGTCCATTAGGAATCTGTCTTTAGAGTCTTCAGCACTTGACCTTTGGAACCATAATCCTTCAGAACACATAAGTCTTCAGAATCTTTCTGCACTTGGTCTTCAGAGCCTTCAGCCTTCAGAACTTCAAGTCATTGGAATCTTCAGCACTTTGGTTCTCTATAACATTATCTCTTCAGAAGCTTCGATATCTTCTGAATCATAACCACTCTCAGAGTGCATCCACATGAGCATTGCAACAACAATATCAGCATCCTTGGATCTGACTGATTATGATTTGATACAGAAGCATACTTGCTTCTTGCGACTTGTGTCACACATAGTGACTTCGCATATAATCAATTGTGCACATCTGGCTGGTGCTTATTGGATCTGATATCTTCTATGATTATGATCTGCACACAACACACATTAGAACATAAAATGGTTCTTTCACAAATACCATTGTTATCATCAAAACATAGAGATGGCTTGTAGAGACAACTCTTGCTCTAACAGGGTTGTCTTTTTCAAGATAAAATGAACCATAACCAATAATTTTTTTTTATTTGTACCACGAACTATGAGGTGTTGATCCTACATTGCACTTCGTGGGTACGTAGGGATGAGGCGATAAGTCTCTCCAAACACAAAAATATTAAAAAATATTTCTCTTATCACCTCCCCAATCTCTTTTCAAGCAAACCATTTTCAGACAAAAATGGAATAAATATTTCAAAGGGTTCTTATAGAGTACTATAGAAGTTTTGGGTGCTAACACCTTCGCATTGCGTAACCAACCCCCTTACCCATTCTCTGTTTATTCTTGTTTTAGAACTTATCACCTCCCCAATCTCTTTTCAAGCAAACCATTTTCAAACAAAAATGGGATAGATATTTCAAAGGGTTCCTATAGAGTACTATAGACGTTTTGGGTGCTAACACCTTCGCATTGCGTAACCAACCCCCTTACCCATTCTCTGTTTATTCTTGTTTTAGAACTTGTTTTGGTTTTGTTCGCTCTTTTTCCTTTCCTTTTGGATAAAATAAAAGTGTGGTGGTGACTCTTGTTTTTATGAGTTAAGTTAATTAATAGCTTACACTCACAATTTTTCAGGCTACAGCACCGCCGTGATGTTCTTCATCACCGTCGTGACATTCATCATCATCGCCACGAGAGTTCTTCATAACCGCCGCGTTTAATCCATGTTTCTGAGTCATGGGTTGTGTTTGTTGTTGTTTGAGAGAGAGAGAGAGAGAGGGTGATGAAAGGAATAGCAGTGAGAGAGAAAAGTTAACGGAGAAAGAGAGAGAAGGATAAGATAGGAGAAAATGTGTTTTGAGTTTATGTGTTTTGAGTTTATCCCATTAACTTGCACCCTTGCACGCATACCCATGGATTAGGGTCATCGGTTGACTCCCATATAGATCTAACATGCCATATCTTCTATGCATGTCAATTGGTTTGACCGAGAGTCCAATGGACTCTCCTTCCTCAAGGCTGGTGGGCCATTGTGGATGGGCTTTGGCCATTCTATTCACACTCTCACCTTTTCTGTTTGCACACCCCTGCTATTCTATTTTATTTTATTTTTTATTTGCAATTTGTTTTCATTATTGTTTAATTAATAAAAATATCAAGGATGTATATATTATTAATTATTTTAAACAATTCTATTTAATTTTATTAATTAAATTATTGATTAATTTTATTAAGTAAATTTATTTAATTTAGTTAATAATTTAACGCTTTTGTTCAATTATGCGACCTTCGACTTTCATGCCTATTACTTTCATTCTTGTGTTGGTTGTACTCATGCTTTAATTACATAAGTTTGCACACTAATTGTTGGCTCTTGAACTTATATGATTGCCTATGTCCAAATCCAAGGGAGGGATTCATTATTTGACTATACTGTCATATACATTGCATTTCTTTTGCATTTCTCTTCTACCCCTTGTGTGATCTTCTATTCCCCTTTTTTTAGGTTGATTACTTCAAGTGATACTTGATTTGTTTATCCCTTAGATTAGTTTCCCTTAGGATACTTTAACTTAGATAACTTATAGTTAGGTTTCCCTTTCCATGAGAGAACTAGACATGAGTCATCCCTAGTTGAGACGAAATCCTCCTACCCCATGACATTGACGAAAAGATGTAGAGTCTTTTTCACTTGAGAGAGGTATGTGTGTTGCGGTGAGAATCGGATATCAAGCTATTAGTTAACTTGAATCACAAAACATGAAGTTCACCACCGAGCTTTGATTTATCCAATGGAAAGGGTAAAGATCGAAAAACCCTAAGTGCGCTATGCAGAGACACAGCTAAGAGATCTAACGTTCGGGGGTTGGTTATACCTAGGGAAGGTGTTAGCATCCTAAATATCTGTAGTACTCTACAGGAACCTCTTGTTAGTATTTGTGTTATGCTAAAGTTGCTTGCTAAAAGGAAATGTGCTAAGGTAAAGGTAAATACCTAAGGGTATGTACACTAAGTTTGCTCGCCAAGACATCGCATCTCGTGCCTACGTATCCTGACAGGAATGGAATCAGAGCATTCGTAGTTCCCCTCACTACGGGGTAAAAGGGTGAGAAAAGGTGAAATCCAAGAAGGCATTGGATGTAAAGGAAAAAAAGGTGGAAAAAGAAAAAGGCAGCTCGCTAGGATCTCGCAATCTTATGCCTACGTATTCTCAAGATGAACTTGAGAAATCAGAGAGTCCGTAGTTCCCCTCACGGGGGTGAAGAACTCTTGACTGTGGTCAAGGTTCCAAGGGAAAGTAAGGTCTGACAGCAAGACACCTACGTGGAGTGCGGCGTGAGATAAGGGAATGATGGACAAGGCTATGACATGGCAGTCAACGGGAACGATCTTTTCCTTTGGAATGAGGGTATAGGCAACACGTAACAGATCCGAAAGCCAGAAGAAAATTGACATCAAAGATCGGTGGTTTAATCACAGCTAAATGCATCAAGAATTGAATTCGACATTGAACATCAAGAATTAATGAAAATGAAATCGAAAATTGTCAAGATTAAATTGGGAATTAAACAAAATCTAATTAATCCAAAGTCAAAATCCAATAAAAAACTAATTCACTAATTAACTAAACCTAACTAAGAGTTAGTCTAATTAAATCTAATTAAAACTCAAATTAAAACTAAAATGAATTAAACTCTAATCAAAAGCTAATTAGCAGAATTCTAAATTTTTATTTAAAACTAACTTGACTAATTTTTTATTTAACTAATTAACAATTAAAATCCAGTTAAAAAAACTAAAGACTAATTTTAAATAAAATATAATTAAGAAAACTAATGACTAATTAAAACAAAACCTAATTAAAAGTGAGGGTGCGGGATCAAAATAGTGGGCTGTGAGTAGCATAGGAGATTATTGGACCTAATCCATGGTTAAACACATTAAAGTTTTTTACAAGAAAAAGAATAAATCTTCAGTAAAACCTAATAAACAAAAGAAAGGGCTAGGCGTGTGCAATGAACAGAAACTCACATCTTCAAAACTCTTTCGATCTTGTTCGTGTTTCAATGTCCGCCTCTCCCGTTTCTCTCTCCAATCTGCCCTCGTCACCGGTGATTCGTTTCGGAAGCGGCGGCGGTTCCTGCTCCGGCGTGCTTCGGTTCGTGCAAGTCTCTCTCTCTCTGCTTTCTCAGGCGCGGTTCTCTCTCTTGGACCTTCGGCTTTCATTTCAGTGGCGATGGCGATGGTATTGTATGGGGAGGGTGGCTTACGGTTTAGTTTCTGTCTTGGTTCTGCAACAACTTGGATTGATGTTTGATGGATTTGGAAGGGTTTATGGCACGTTTCAAAAAAAAGGGTTATGTTGATGGATGAAGGTGGTTTTAGGTGATGAAGGTTTTTAATTGGATTCAAAAATGAAAGGTTTGTTATGGTTTGAAGATTGGAGGGGAGGGGATGATGAATGGAAAGGATTGAGGAGTTTGGAAGATGAATATTTGAGGGTTGAAAAGGTTCTATTTTATTCTTTTTGCAAGGTCTTTTTCTGTTTGGCTTTGAAGGGAATAGGTTTTGAGAAGGATGACTGAAGAAACAGGAGTGATTTAGTGTGAAATTATGTTGCGCTTATGAGGCAGAAGGTTGAGAAAAACGGAGGGTCCTTTGTGTTGTTGAAGGAGAGTGACAGTGTTTTGTTGTTGATGAAGTAGTGAATCCAAAAATGTTCTGTTTTGAAGAAAAAATCATGAAAGGTTAAGGGTTCGTATGACTGGTTTTTTCTGTCAATGATTTTTCAGCTCCGAAACTATCGGGTCAGTCTCTTTCTCTTTAATCCCTCCCCCTTTTCTTCTTGCGCACGATTTATCTTTTTAAAACCAAACTTCAAATTTTAGCTTTTTCTGTGTGGTTGTTTTCACAGCAGGGTGTTTGTAACGGCTACGAAGATTTTGCGGGATCTGTCTTCCTCAATCTTGTTTTTTTACACAGGCTTTACAGGCTTTTGGAAAGTGTTGAGAGACAGGTTCGATGTACGGGTTTGGATTTTGCAACAGAAAGTTGGATTTTTGAGTCAGAGCAGGTTGTGTGCTGTTTTGGCAAAAGATGATTTTGGAGTACAAGTTGAAGAGTCTGGAACATTTGTTTCTTTTTTAATTTTACTGTAATGATTCTAAAGGATACAAGACTTAAAAGAAATTAAAATTAAATAAACTCAAATTACAATAATTAAAATATTATTTTAACTAACTAAAAAAAATAGAACTAATTAATTAAGTTGAAATAAAAATTAAATTAGAATAATTAAAAACTAAATTAAAATTAAGGTTAATCAAAACTAAAAAGTAAAAAGTTAAACTAAAATTAAAATTAGATTAAGTTTAAAATTAAAATTGTAATTAAAATGAACTTAACTTAAATATACTATATAAGAAAAGAAATTAAATTGAAATTAAAATATAAAAATCATAAATATCTAATATACTTATAACGTTTAAATATAAATAAATATAATAATTACTAAAACCAAAAAAATGCATGGTTAACGAAATGCCTTACTGAAAAAATGCGAAAACGGAAACCGACTTAAAATGATATGCAAAAGATAAAAAAAAAATCTAAGGGTAAAATTTGAGGTACAACAATGTGGCATACTCGTCGATCCTATATCCGAGTTGGAGCCCTTCTCTTAATGTAAAGCAAAGATCCATCTCCCGCATGTTTGTGGTGGTTTAGTTGAGCATTCTCGTTAAGATGACAGCTTCTCTCTTTCTCCTAAAAACCAATCAACAAACATTGTTCACCCTTAGTAAGGAGAACTACGAATGCTATGATTCTATTCCCGTTAGGATACGTAGGCACGAGATACGATATCTTGACGAACATACTTAGGAATAACACCTTATGTCTTCTTCTTCTCTACACCCTTTAGCAAACAATTAACAAATAACACAATAAAACAAGAGGTTCATGTAGAGTATTACAGATACTTAGGATGCTAGCACATTCCCTAAGTATAACCAACCCCCGAACCTTAGATTCTCTTTCGCTTTGCATTGCATTGCATATTTTGGGTTATTCGCTCTTTTTCCCTTCCCTTGGATAAATTAAAGATTGGTGGTGAATTATGATTTGTGATTCAAATTAATGCAATAGTTTGATATCCGATTCTCACCGCGACAATATGGAGTTGTAAACAAACTTGAGGGGCCACAATACTGTTACACACTAACGTGCCTGTTTCGGTAAGTTATGAATATGAAGAATTTTCAATAAATAATCTATAACTAGTTATTATGTGTAATATGTGAAGCACAACTTGTTTATTTTATGGGACATGTAAATATAAGAGGTATATATATCTACTGTTGTCGTAGCTTAAATTTCATAAGATTATTTTGTCGTGTTGTTGCCTAAGTGGAGGGTTATATTATTATTTTTCATCATGCATAACATGTAATATGCATCGTGCAATTGTCTTAGTGGTGGGTAAAATTTTTTGTGTGATTGCCTTAGTGACGGGTAAAGATCTCTGTATGGTTACTTCAGTGGCGTGTAAATATCTTTGTGTGGTTGTTTTAATGGCGAGTAAAGATCTTTGTGTGATTGTCTTAGTGGCGGTTGATTATATCTGGATCATGTAGTTTAAGAACATGCATAGTTGTATATAATTATTTTTTGTCGTTGCGGTTGTTAATTCCGAATTAATTATTACATGTGCATTAATATTGTGTTATGATTACAGTTCGATATTAATAACTTTGGTGGATTTTTCTTTTATTCAATTCTCTTGGACATGATATATGTATTTATATTTGTCTGATTTTTAGCTGTTGTTTAGATTAGTTTGATATGGTTTGTTGTTAATGGAAACTGACCCCTTACAACAACATTTTAGGTACAAATGTGAAGTTTCAAAGTAATTGATATTTGATTGATGCGTGATCGTCGGGAAGAAGGGGTTTTCAAAATAAATAAATAAATACTTCAGTAGTTTATAAATGATTGAATTATATTTTATGTTATTTTTTTCTTTGAATGGATTAGAAATGTGGTGATTTTTTCGCTTATGAATTTGAGTTGTCACCAAATTTGATTAATTTCAAAACCCTCTCATTTTATTTAAATAAGTATTTTTAATAATTTCCGAGTCGTGTCTTTGATGAAAATCCGGGATTTTACGGTAATAAACGTTACATTTTAATTCCTCAAAAACTATTATGATAATCTGTTAGTCCATTCAATTAAAATTTAACTTTAAATGATAACTTAATCTTCAAAAATAATAGTGTTAAGTGTCCATAATAGACTTGATTTATTTATTTTTTAATTTTAATTATTCGATCTTTTAAACAAATTTTACACTTTTAAATCTTAAAAGTCTATTAATTATAACAATACATCATCAACATTTAATATTATTGACCTATTTTCATCTTATTTTTTCATTCTTCATCTTCATAACTATTTTCATTAATCACCGTTTAAATCCTAAAAAAATACATTTCTAAAAATCAACAAATCTAAACCTCTCATGATAGAAAAATTAAATTAAAATCATAAAAGAAATAGCTCAAAACTTTAATCATTTATAAATATAAATAGAATTTAATATAATATATAAAATGAAATTTTTTTCCTTTACAATATATCATAATCAAGATATAAGTTAAGATCAGACAAAAAAGTTAGATAAAACAAAAGTCATTTAATTGATCGAAGGTGTTGTCTCTATGATTAAGTTTAAAATAGCCATTGGTTCGTTATTATGGAATTTGAATAACCATCCCTCAAGAGCCTTTAACGATTGGGGCAAACATATTCCTATTCATCCATTTTCTTTTTGACGCTTGTTAACATACTCTATTACCATTAATAACAATCAGAACTCACTTCTCACATTTCTGACATTGTACCTTCATTGACTCCTTCTCTCAGTAAGGTGTTGAGCTTTTTTTTTCTATGACGTTTAATTTTAATTTTTCTACCATTAGAGAGAATTAAATTTGTTGGTTTTTAGAATTTTAATTTTTTTAAATTTGAATGAATATTTAAAAGGTATTATAGGTTGATGGCGTATAATTATATTGTTTCGTCTAAAACATTTTAAGTTAAAAGTTAATAGAATGAACTATCTTATTTATTACAAAAGTTTTTGAAAAATTAAAACATAAATTTATTTTATAAAAGATAAAACTGATTCATTAAATTTGTTGTTAAACATGTATATATTTAATTATTTCTTTTGGTGTTTTTCTACTCTAAAGTTAATAAAATATAGATTTAATTAAGATTTAATTCTATTTATTTTAAATCCTAACCATTTTAGTTATCTTCTCAAAGTTAATAATGTATAATTTATATTTTTATCTTTAGTTATTTCTTAATTAAAGTTAATAAAATATATATTTAATTAACATTTAATTCTAATTATTTTAAATTCTAACAATTTTAGTCATCTTCTGAAAGTTAATAATGTATAATTTATATTTATATCTTTAAAATTACACGATTTTTTTATTTCATATTCATGTTTTTATCATAAAATAGTTGACTTTTTTTAATACAGTATAACTGACACTTTTATTTTTAAAGTATCACACAAATTCTATATTATAATTCGTCGCATAAGTAGAAAAATGAAAGAGAATAATTAACCAAAAACGGTTTGAATTTGAAATAAAGGATAATTTCCATGAATCAACTAAAATAGATGATACAATATAATCAAACCTAAACTTTTGTTTAATATTAGCAATATCTCAATAAAAATTAAATAAATTAACTATTGTTAAAAAAATTAAATAGATTGGCTATTGATTAAAAAATTAAATGAAATTGATAACAAAAATGTTTTAAATAATTTTTCATTAAAAAAAAAAGAAAATTTAACTTTTAAATAAAAATATTATTTTTGTAGTTTATTTTTATTAATAATTAATTAAATTTCTTTATAAAGTTAACCTTGCTAGCAGAAGCAAGTGGGATAAGGATGTGATTAACTTTTAGAGTTGTTCAACTTTTTAATATATAATTTAGGGTATTAGGTTTGTACTTGTGAACATAAAGAAGAAAAGAATAAAAAGAAGAAAAAAAAAATAGAGAAGAATATATGAGGAGAAATGAGACGACGGATTAAAGTCTATAATTTATTAAAAAATAATGGAGCATTATAAAACTTAAGTGATTATTTTAAAGAGTATTATTCAGTTGATAAAGTACATACAAAATTCATAAATATTTATATTTATATTTACATGATTTGTATATCATCCCTAATAGACATGTTTAATACACGAATAAGAAGATAGATTTTCATGATATATTAAATTAAAGTGGTGGTTAGAAAATAATCTTTAACATATGCATGAAGAATATATTGAGTTAAGAATAATATATAAAATATACATAATTTTCATGAGTAGGTTGTTTGAGTTGGCCAATGAATTAATTTTTTTTTTGAAATTAAAAATAATGATATTTAGGTTATTAATTATAATTTTGGTTCTTCTATTTTCTTTTTTAGTTTTGGTCCTCTATTTTAAAATTTGGAATTTTGATCCCTCTATTTTCATTATTTTTATTATTGGTCTTCTTTTTTAAATCCAAAATTTTGGTCATCTATTTTCATTTTTTTTTTTACTTTTGTCCTTCTATTTTAAGTGTGTTTTGGTTTTTAACTCCTTTCCCAATCGTGAAAAGAGACCAAAAGTTCAAAAAAATAAAAATAAGAGGACCAAAATTTCAAATTTTAAAATAAGGAGATCAAAAGTCAATAAAAATAAAAATAAATGGACAAAAATATCGAATTTTAAATAAAGAGACCAAATATCAAAAAATAAAAATAAAGAAATCAAAATTACAATTAAACTTATAATTTTAACACTTTTTCTTTTAATTTTCAGATACGCGACACATATGTCAATCATTGAAAATATAAAAATATATATTTTAAATATGTATATAAAATAAAGTCTATAAAATGAAAAATAGAATTGAATTTGCGAAATTTAATAACTGATAAAAGAATTACGAAAATAAGAAATCAAACTTAAAAATGGTAATAGTGAGAGAATATTAAAACGCATAATAAAAATAATAATTAAAGTTGAGAGAAGAATACTCGAAGAAAGAAAAGTTAAAGAGTCGTGAGAGAGGATTAAAATTGAGAGAAGATTAATGAAAGAGAAAAAAGTTTGATTAGTGTTACAAAATATATCATAAGATAAAATAAAGAGAATTTTTTAATACACCTCATAAGTTTTTTAGGTACCACGCGAAATTCCTTTTTTACTCCCTGCTTCTGGATATGCACATCCGGACGCACCATTATTTTTAAAAACGTTGATTTGTTTCGGATGTGCATATCAGGAATAATTTCTGATGTGCAAATCCGGAACTATTTCTTATAACTTCACGCCAGAGCTTCTCCCCTCTCATTCTTTAGTTTTTCACATTCCAAACAATCAAACTCTCTCAAACTCTCAATTTCTCATTCCCACAAATCCCGACATTTTCACTCGAGTTCGGCGCAGAGCAACTTCTACAACAATCAAGACACTCCAAATCCTCTGTATCTCAATTTAATCGGTAAGTTTTCGAATTTTAGAGTTTCGGAGTTATTTTCGAGTAATCGATTTAGAGTAGACATTTAGGTGTAGAAATTGTTAGGTAGTATGAATAACATAGGTTAAAGACAATGTAGATATTGTTTACTGCTTCAAACGGACGACCAGGGCATTAAAATGCCCTTTTCTATGGTACAGTAGTCATGACTGCATTTTTTAGAACTTGAAATACGTACCGGATGTGCAGATCGGGAAAAATTTTAACGTTGATTGCTTTTCTGATGTGCACATCCGAAAAACCCAACGTTAAATATTCTGAGTACTTCCGGATGTGCATCCACGGAAGTTTTCCTGATGTGCAAATCCGGAAGCAACTTGGTTTCTATTTTTGTTTTTTTTTGTTTATTGTTTATTGTTTTTTTAAAAAAAATTTTAAAAACTTCTAATTTATTTATTATGCTTTGCAGATTATATGGCTGCCAGAGACTATCGTATGATACATGGACGGACAGCTCAGCATGCATTGTCCGACGTGAGCAGACGCAATCTACAGCTGAGGATTCCGGCGCAGAGGCAGTTCCAGTAGCCCCTACAGCTGAGGGACATCCTACACCACAACCTTCCACATCACAGGTTCAGGCCACTCCCCTGTCAGCTGTCGTTTCTACATCTCGGAGGCGTCGGGTTCCTACTGCTGGTTCATCAGGGGCCCCGCCCGCACGCAGGCGTCGTCGGGAGACTCCAGTTCCATCACCTGCTTCTATTCCATCACCTGCTTCTGTCCCATCAACTGCTCCTGTTCCATCACCTGCACCTCAGAAGCCTGTTCCTGTTCCTGTTTCTGTTCCTGAGGGTGATCACTCAGCACATGAGGGTGGTGACGGCGATGACGATTTCGATGAGCTAGAAAGTTATCCCAGGAGACCGTCTGATATGTCCCTACTCCTGGGGTACTCTGAGCATACTGCCAGATATGTCTGACTAGGACAGGTAACTTTTCTCGGTTTATTTATAGAATTGTTTTCGTTGAAAATATTTTCATTTGTAACATTGTTTTATTTGGAAACTTTCAGGAGAATGATTCCCAGAAGTTCTTTAACCATGGGGACAAGGTTATATACATGATTGCAGAGCTGCCAGAGGATGAGTGGTTCCAGTCTGCACTTGTTACCTCTAGTCTCGGAGGCCTTTCTAGGATTGGGTATCCCCAGATTAGCTACGGTATGCCGATGGCATTTGTTGAGAGATGGCACCCTGAGACATCCCCATTCCATCTACCGTACGACGAGCTCACGATCACACTCGATGACATCTCGTGCCTTTTACATCTACCGATCACGGGTACCCTTCTCCGTCACGGTAAGATGTCGAAGGTGGACGCAATAGAGATGCTGACTGAGGAGCTTAGGGCTACCTCGTGATGATGCACTTTCGGAGGTGACCCAGTTGAGAGGCGCACACGTCCGGTTCTCCTTTCTGACACGCAGATTTCGCGAGGAGCTTGCAGAGGCAGGACGGCCAGTAGGTGATCCAGCTGAGGTGGAGATCCACAGGCAGCGTGCCTTGAGATGCTACTATCTATTTTTGCTCGGCACGCAGCTGTTTGTGGACACCAGCGCCACTTACGTTAATATCGTTTACCTCAGGTACCTTTTGGATCCCACAGAGATCCATGGGTACAACTGAGGGGCGGCTACGCTGGCATACATCTATTCTAGGCTCTCAGATGGTTGCCTCTGGGCAGCCAAGACTGTGGCAGGCAGCTGTACACTATACATGGTAACAATCTTATATTCTAAGTCTTTTTTTTTCATTTCATTTCTTTCTATATTCATTATAATGTTTGACACCAATGTTATGTTTTCCATTTCAGACGTGGATATTACAGCACTTTCCCAAGATTACTGGTTGGGGGAGTTTCCGGGGGTACACTGAGGATATGCCGCGTGTTGTTGCATTTCTCCTGCTTAGAGGGAACCAGACGCCTGAGCCCTACAGAGTTTATCTTGATCGAATGGCTGCTGAGGACATTTTTTATGACGCCTATGCCGATCACCGTGTGACGCGCCCGTTCGTTGAGGTTTCGCTGTTCTTAGAATGTTTGGCATGCAGTTCGACCATTACTGCTCGATACCTGTTGGAGCGCGTCTTACGTCTGTTCGGTTACACGCAGACGATCCCCAGGATGCCTCATGAGTCTGCTCCTCTAGGCTTGACCCGCACGCAGATAGGTGAGAGATATGCTGACTTTTAGTCCCACTTGGTACCGGAAGAGACTCGGGCGACCAGAGCGCCGAGAGACTGGAGCGTTGATGTCGGGTACATCATGTGGTTCTATACCATCTCACACCCATGCATGGTGCCCACTGCTGAGGGATCGCCACCTAAACCTGCTCATCAGGAGATATTAGAGGAGCAACAGTCTCAGCTGGACCATACTCAGGATGTCATACCTCGCTGTCGTGAGATAGAGGAGATATCGCAAGCGGCCATTGCGGACGGTCACCTCCCTGAGGGCTCTGGTGGCAGACTTGCCATGGATAGGATTATTGAGATTGCTCGGGGGGCACTTCAATACCGCAAACATGGAGTCAGGACGGCGGGTAGAGGCAGAGGAGCAGGGGAGCCAGGAGAGATCCTTCGGCATACACAGTAGTTTTTTATTTGATGTATTCTATTTTTATTACATTTATGTACTGTATTTTGACTAGAGTATTATTATATATATCATTTTATTTTATATATGGATGTTTTCGAATGTATATTAAGTTGCGACGATATATTAACATCTGCGACCAACCAACAAAACTGATTTAAAAAAAAATAAAGTTCTGCTATTTTTCCTGATCTGCAGATCAGAAATTATTCCTGATAACTACAACATTTGTTGTCTCTGGCAACAATTTTTTAAGTAACATGTAAAAATTGTTGCCTAAAATTCGTATAGGCAATGATTTATGGATGTTGACAAAAATATATTTGCAACCTTTGATAATTGTTGCCTAAAATACTTTTGGGGGCGTTTTTGGAGCGTCACTCTTTTATTTTTTTGGCAACGATTGTTAATTGTGCTCTTAACTACTTTTGGGACGATTTTGGAGCGTCATTATACTATTTCTTTAGAAATGTTTGATAATTGTCCCCTTAAATACTTTTGAGGACATTTTTAAATTGTTACATTAGTTCTAATAAAAGGCTACATTCCTTCAATGTTGCATAAAATTTTAGCAACATCAAATTTTTGGTGACAATCTTCCCTCCAAACTTATACACTAAGAAACAAATATTTTCCTCTAAACATTATTAGAAAAAATTTAAATATAAAAAACCATCTAATATATAATATAATAATATATACTATAGAATAGGCAACTACAAACTATACACATGTCATCCCAAAAAAAAATTAAACTAATTAACTAACTCCTCTCTATCCAACTATCAGAATAAAATATATAAAAAATTGAAGAAAAAAAAGAAAAAGAAAATATTAACTCATTCCTCTCTATCTATGTTTTAATTAGAATAAAATATATAAAACAATTATAAAAAAAAAAAAAAGAAAACTGTAAAGGAAAACGAGAGGTTCTCCTTCATCAAACATCACAACACCGTATCTCATCCAAAATCCGTCGCCTGCTCTCACCCGCACCAAACCAGCAATCACATTCGACAAATTTCCCCAATCTACAACATTTAAAGATGACTCATTTTGCTCCGGCATCTTACCTCATTCCCTCATCGTAACCGTTCACTCTAACCCTGCTCGTCGCACCACCTTCGAGTCCATCAGCATCACGGTCCTTTTTTCCAACGACAACGTATTTAATTTCATCTCTTTTACTCTTTATTACATTTGCATTTTCATTTTATCGTTTTTTGATTTATTCTCTCTAGGTCGTTCGTGTGAGCAACGTCGTCATTTTCTCGGTTAAACCTCAATTAGGTATTTCTTCGATTTCAGTGTGGTTTGGGAAAGAAACATCGTCGTTTTGATTAATTTCTTCGATTTCTTCGATCTTAATTAGCTTTGTTGTTTTTGTTGTAGTGTGTTGAAATTGAATTTACTTCTGACTAAGGACAAGCTTTTGGTGACAGAGCTAGCATTGGAGAGAAATCATCTTAATAGGAAGGTAAAGACCAAGCTTTTGAAATCTTGTTTCAGTCCACTACATTATACTACCTCCATGCACACCTGAAAAGATATCTATGGACTACATAATATTTAATTTGAGTATACCTTGCTTAATAATCAACAGAAACAACTAGGGTATCAATTAATCTGCATAGAATGGTAATTTGTGTGTTAAAAGGGATTTGCATAGATTGATAATTTGTGTCCTTTATTTGCAATTATCCTCCTTAGAAAGCGAGAACAAAACTTTGGCAGTGAAGTTGAAGCAGGCATATAAGGATCCTTCTCAAGAAGTTAGTGCGACTTTGTCTTTTGAGCACGAGGTTAGCACTTTAGACTTTATCAAAATGTTTTCTATTTGTATACGTTTCTGATATGCAAGAATCTCCTAAGTAGTTAACACACTATATTAGTTGGCTTAAATATGCATGCTCTTTAACATGTTCTAAAAATATTGTCTGCATAATGTCACACCCTCATTTTCACCCTAGCCCTTCATATCACAAATTCATCATATCATCATCATACCGCGGTACATACCAAGCATATAGGTTTGCAAGGAAAGGACAAGAAAGGATTTTTGCCTCAAATTATGTTTTGAGATTGATTTAATTGGATCTCTATTCACAACCTAATTCAGGAGGAAACTTGACTTGGTTTTGATCAAACCTGAGCAAGAAGGGATTACACTTACTAAGTGACTTCTTGTCGTGGTCCATTTTACATACAAGTGTTATTGGAGATCATCAAATGATTAAGGTTTATGATCATGACAATGTTTTTAAATTATGGCATCATGGAAAGAGAATTAGGGTTTCTCGCCCATTACATTGGAGCCTGATGAGGGCCACTCAACTGAAGGTCACTTTTGGGCTTCGTGTCAAGCATCCCTCCGTATTTCAAGGTTTTACCATCTTCAAGGTTTCTTTAAGGCAGTATATCATTTTGGAGATCATGGATTGTCAATTCAAAGGTTTGTGGTTTGGGTCGCAAAGAACATGACATGACACAAAAGATGAAGTTGTGGCCTAGACACTTGTTCATTGCTTGTGATAAAGGTTGACTGATTAAAGTTAAGAGCTCATTAGGAATGCAAGTTTTGAGCTTTGAAATTAGCGTGCAAGTCAAAAGTAATGATGGAAGTCACAAATAAATTCTCAAGTATTCTCAAAATCATGTTGGTGGATTAAGTTGTTTCATTCTTAAGTCTTGCTTCCCCAATCCGGGGATGCATTCGAAAGGCAAAGATTTTCTTGGTCATGGCAAGTCGATTTTGAATTCAAGTGGTGATGACTTTTGGTGATGTAATTCAAGCTATGAAGATTCAAGGGCCAATTTGGAAAATACACTTGATTAAATGTTGTTTATGCCATGGTATGAAACTATTTTGAGATTACATAATTCTATAGGTTTTCAAGATGTTGACAAGAGTTACACTTAACCAAGACATCAAGTGTAGCATACATTTGATCATAAGGGTAGTCACTTGGATTCAAGAATGGAAAATTTCTACATATGCTCCAAAGTTGTGTGAAGAATATTTCAAATCTAATGCTAAAGTGCAATGTTCATCCAAATTCAAAAAAGAGGCAAGGCATCAAGGCACATGAATAAACCATTTGAATTAGAAATGTTATGCTACAACAACCGCTTTAAGTTTACGTTTCCAAAAAGGTGCACTCCAAGACTTCAATCATGACTCATTACCCAAGTGTGACATAAGGGCACCAAAATAATTACAAAACGCCAAATCAAGGTGACATGTTCATTTTGAATTCAAAGTTCAATATACACATGGTCATACAAGTCCTAATCTTATTAGGAAGCCTAGGCTAAAAAGAGTGGACTTCATGCTTCATTCCTACAATCTCGCTCCAAGGTTCCTCATTTTCATGCCATGTTCCTCGCCTCTTCCAAATGATCAAGATATCTTGCGTCAACCAAGAACTCATGCCAAGAGTACACATGAAAAAAGAAGTGGAACAAGGGTTAGACACAACATCAAAACCATATCATAACATTCTTCATCCATACACCAAATCAACAACTTAAATTCTGTCACAAAGAATCATGGACCACCAAGAAATTCCAAACACAAACAAACAAAAAAAAGGGTCAGATATGCAGAAAACTCAGAAAGGTACAGGAAAGAGGTTTTCATAATTTAGCAACAATCAAATTCTGAATTTAGGAAAGCAATAACAGACATTCCAAAGAGAGGGATTCTGCAATTCAATGACAAAATGTTCAGAGGCAGCAGATGCAAAACAGGACAGATGTAACAGATACAAATTCACCAAAACGGAAAAAAAAATTTAGCATAAAAAAGTTGTTAACAGTCATACCAAAATTAAAGATTTTTCATCTCAATTTCAAACATCAAACCCTAATTTCCCACTATAAAACCATGTGTGTTCATCAGTTCAAGGCAGCAGCTTTGAATCAGAGAAAAATTGGAGAGAAAAATTTCACAAATAACCAGAGAAATTTGAGAGAGGAAAATCAAGAGAACAGCCCCAAAAATTCACATAGCAGTGTATCAAGAAAACCAAACAACCATTTTCCAACACAGAAACCCAGAGATAAAAAACCAGAGAAATTTTTTTTGCCACTAACGCTGTACAAGAAAAAACGCAGCTCTTGAAAATTTCAGCATCACACAAATCCAGATACAACCTAAACTCTCCAAACTCGCAGAAAAGAAAAGTGGAAATACTTACTTGAATACAAGGCAACTCTGACCCTCTCCCATTTGCAGGTAGTTTCTTTTCCTATACTCATTTTTTTACATTCAAAAGTCTAAATCGTACCTGAGCTCGAAACTTTCAAATCATTAACCCCACGGATTCTTTCTGAACCGAGTTTCCATTAAGCATCGTTTCGATGTTGTCATTGCTCCATGAATGATGAGTAGAAGCCACGCGGATTGAGAGAATACGAGAGACTGAGAGGCTGCGAGTTTTTTTTGAACTACGAACGGAAAAGAACAGAGCGATTAAGCGAGAGAGCGATTTACCTTCGGATTGAGACGAGACCAATGGAGAGAGTTGGATCGAACGGTATACAGAGAGGCGATTTGAGAGAGATAAGTAGAAACTAGGAAAGTATGAATGATTGAGAGAGAGTATGATTGTGAGGAGATAAATGTGGCCGAGATTTTGAAGATGGAGAGAACGAGTTTTGAGGGAGGGTGGATCGTGTTTTGTGTTTCTGTTTTCCTAGCTTGTTTCACACGGCCATTTTCATTTGTTTCATTCTAGAGTTTTCAAACCCCTTTCAGCCTTAGTCGAACCGGGTCAGGAGATGAGCCAGAAACCGACCGACCCGCGAAGCGCCCCATGGGGGCTGCAAGCTTGTGATTTGGGCTTCAAGCCCATTTCCCTCCATTCCCTTTTTGTTTTTAGTTATTTAGTTATTTAGAGTTTTGTTCTAATTTTTAGGACTTGTATTTTAAATTTTAGACTTAGTATTCTAATTTTTAGGACTTGTATTTTAAATTTTAGATTTAGTATTCTAATTTTTAGGACTTGTATTTTAAAGGTTTTGTTATTTTAAGTTTAAGATTAGTTTTAGGATGATTAATTTTAATTTTAGGATTGGAGATTTTGACTTTAACCTTTAATTTTTAATAATAAAAAATAACCAAAAAATGATAAAATTAAAAATATCAACAATATTTAATCTTTCTTCTTGAACGTAAAAATATTTTTAAGAGTTAACTAAACCTCGTGTGTGACTTAGGTGAGATTTGCGATCTTAAATCGCAAATTAGTTCTCGTTGCATCATTTACGATATTTTCAACTTGTTTTGTAGTTCACTTTTTATTTATCGCAGTAATCATCCCTTGTACTTCTGATGTATCCCTCCCCCAGTTTGATGTACTTTGTACTTTATTTTTCCATTGCACCGCTAGTTAGATGTCTTAGGACTTAGGGTCGAACCCAAAAGCATTCTTGATCCACATATCAAGTCATAACCCAACTTGTAAGTCGATTGCCTCGTGCATCGCCATCAACCTTGTTCGTTACACTTCAAACTTTTTTTCTCAACTAGCAATAAACCCTTGATCCAACGTCAAGTGGCATTTTTCTCAAAAACTTAAAACACTTCCTTAAATAAGAGAATAAAGTTCTCTTTGTATTGAACTTAAAAGAGAGGATTGGGTGAAGACTTCTTCCTCTTCGAGTATTAGGATGGTCACTTTAGAGTGTGTGGTCCCGATACTCGTCTTTCAATATGAAGACGTGACTATATTCACCACCCATTCTTTCAAAAACCTTTTTCTCTCTTTATTTCATCTCCTTGTGTCTAAAAACCTTGGTCTTGTACCAAGTGCATTTTCAAACCTTTTCTTAATAAACTTAGATGGTCGTGGAGTGGTTAGGCGAAGGCCTTCTCCTATCCCGAGTGCTTGACATTACCTTTAGGGTTCACTGTCGTGAAGCACTTACCGTCTAAATCAAAACACTTCTTTAAATAAGAGAATGTGTTTCTCTTTGTATTGAACGAAAAGGAGAGGATTGGGTGAAGACCTCTTCCTTTTCGAGTATTAGGATGCTCACTTTAGAGTGTGTGGTCTCGATACTCGTCTTTCAATACAAAGACGTGACTATATTCGCCACACATCTTTCACAATAAATCTTTTGAGATAAAGAATTGGGTACTACCCGAAGGGGTTCCTATCCGAGGACTTATTTCACCCTTAAAACCAACCTTCACAAATCAAATGAGACATCTTGCCTTGATGGCGAAAATCAACCTTTTCAAAAAGGACATGTTACGTCCGTTCTACCGCAAACAGGTAACGCATAAGACTCCACAAGCGAGCCGCAAAACATCTAACTGCTAGAACTCGCACGTTAGCATCGTTCATAAAAAACACCAACAAATCGTGGTCGGTCGAACTACGATTGCTCTGATTCTTCATTCTTGTCCGAATGTAAGATACGTAGGCACAAGATCGTGATGATCTTGGCGAGCCCCCTTCCATCTTCTTCACCCGTAGTCCTCCGAACTACGTTGACTCTGACTTTCCCATTGCACGAGGGAATACGTAGGCATAGGACCGCGAAGTCCTATCGAGTCTCCTTCTCCTTCTTCTATTTTTTTGTTTCCAGCATTTTCTTTCATTTTATTTTCTTTCACATTCTTTGTTCTTTACCCTTCTCTCTCCCTCTTTAGAACACTCTTAGAAAGCAATTTCCTTAGCAAACATCATTACACATAGACAAGCGAATGGTTCCCATCGAGTACGATGGATGTGGAGGGTGCTAATACCTTCCCTCCGCATAACCGGCTTCTGAATCCGTAATTTGGTTGCGAGACCATCTTATCCTTTCCTTCTTTGGGTTTTCTCGATGTTTTCCCTTCCCCTCATGGGATAAATAAAGTTCGATGACGACTCTTCTGTTTCTTTCCTTTTTGCCTCCGGTCGACTATTTTTCGAGTAGCGATAGCCGGCGACTCTGCTGGGGACTGGAAAATCCCTAAGCAAGCCAAGCCTAGTTTGTTTATCATATGTGTATTTTTGTTTGCTTTATTATTGCTTTATTATCTTGTGTTTCTCTTATCAGTTGGGTATATTGGGGATAGTTTGTGAGGAGAAAGGCTTTCTACCCGAGCTTTTCGAGTATACACTAAGCTAGGAGGTGGTTGTTTACTGATTTGTGAGACTTAGGACTCGTCGAGTTGGTTTGACTTCCACCGCTCAGATGAGGCCCCTTTGGAAATGATTATGTCTTACGATCAGTCGTAATGGCGTCTTTGTTTCCGACCTGGGAGTCCGTGATTCTGAGGACCTTTAGAACCCTATTCCAAAGGTCACTAAGACGTAACTCTGTGTTCATCCTTTGAAGGGATTACCGTCTTACGAATCGTCGTTATGATGGAAAACTTTTGAGGGTTAGTGCATGAGAACTTGTTTGAAAACCTTTGGAATGCCCTGTTGTAACCCAATAGATTGACTACCCGAGGTAAGGGTTATCTTGTGGTGCTGTCATGCATAATCTATGACCTTGACACCTGTAGTGTGAACCTCTGATTCAGTGATCTTTGATCCCATGTCTTATTGCATTCATAACATTGCATTTGCATAAGCATCTTGCGTCATTTGGCATATCATTCTCCGACCTTAAACAGTGAGTTTATCCATCCTCTAACTTTAACTCGCAGTTAACTTCTCGATGCTCGTATTGGACTCAAAGCAGCCAGAAGTTGATCAAGGAGCAATTACCAGCGGAGTTGGTGGAGATGCGTACTCAGATGGGAGCCCAGATGGGGCAGTTCATGGTGGATATACAAGCTTTGTCCCAAGGTCAGAAATTGCTAAGGAGGAGGTTAGCCAATTGAAGACTCAGATGAGCCTGATCATGGAACTCCTAAAGTCAGTGTTAAGGAAAGAAGGCAATCCTATACCTAATGCTACAACAGAAGCTGTTGTTCCTCCTCTTCCCGTGGAGTCTCTCCCAAATCATGAATTACCTTGTGGGTTTACTCCGCAAGCCAGGGTTTCAGAATCTCCCTGTCATCAGCAGCCATTTCCTGTTCCCCAAGGGAATCCTAAGAGCAGAGAATCTGAGCAGAGGTCGAGGGATCCCGAGAAGAAGTTTGATCCAATTTCAATGCCATATACGCAGCTACTCTAACACCTGCTCAAGCTTCAGCTAGTTAAGCTCTGTACTTTGGAACATCCTCCCACAAAGATTCCTCCTGGCTATAATGTGAATACTAGGTGCGATTTTCATTCTGGAGCACTTGGACATAGCATTGAGGACTGTAAGAAATTCAAGTACAAGGTCCAAGAGCTCATTGATTCAAAGATAACCAAGTTTACGCCAAGTGGCACGAATGAGCAAGGAATTCCTACTCCAGATGCTGCAAAAAGGATGGACGCTCCTTCCCTTTCTCCCGGATCTACCTCAAGACAGGGGCATATTCCATGATCGCAAGTTCTGGAACCTCCGCGTCAGTAACCTTTACGTGTTTCCCAGCCAAATCTGAAGAGAAAAATGTATGGACAGGGCGGACGCCCAAATCAGTATCTACAACAAAGCTGCTCCCAGAAGAGGCGACAAAGACCGAGAAGGCCAGAGAGACAGTTTGATTTGCTACCAATGTCATACGGTCAGGTGTTGCCAAGTTTGATCAAAGAAGGACTGTTAGTGCCAAAAGAGTTGAAACCGGTGCCTTTTCCATACCCACCAGAATTTGACGCTAACGCCCGATGTGATTTCCATTGTGGCGCAATGGGGCATTCGACTGAAGATTGTAAGATGCTCAAGCACAAGATTCAAGATATGATTGAGTCCAAGTTGATCTCAGTGACGCCTCAAGGCCTACAAGTTAACTTTTTATCTGGTCAGGCGGGTTCGTCCGTTTCGGTTATGGAAGAAACTTCTAAGAGTATGTGAAGGAGGCCATCATAATGGTCTCGATAAGCAAGAAAGATAGCCCAACAGCAACTCAAGAGGAAAAGCCCAGTCCCCAATGCTGGTAATTTTTAGATCTTGTTATTTCTTTGCATTTGTACTTTCTTTCCTGTTAAGTTCTATTTGCTTTTAGACATTGTTGTTTACTAATGGTTTTGTTAATGTAATGAACGTGCTTTTTTGAACAAGTCCATTCGTATCCACTCGTTTTTTTCTCATATATTGCAAATAATCACAATTTTTTTCCACATTTCACTCCCTTTATCAGTTGTTGTCTTAGTAAAGATTTGAGGGAGGATGATGAAAACAAAATACCCATAATTGCAAACTGTATGCTTTCGGATAAAATCCCGCTGATGATGTACAGGCATTGTTTCAAATCCCCTGAACACATGAGAGATAAGGAGTTAGTCCCTAGTCAACCCCTTCGAGCCTAGAAGTAGGAGTTTCCTTCGGATTTCTAAACCCTTACGCTTAACCTGGGGCATGGGTAGTGTTCAGTTATCCTGATTACACATTCGAATTTCAAGATGAAACATCTTGTTATGGCGGTTATTCTTCAGAGACCAAAGACTTGGCAGGTACAACCCTTCAAAAAAAAAAGAGAAAGTCCGCTAAGTCCACCACCCCAAAGAGGAAACTTAGGCAAAATTAGGGCAATCCCGATGGACTCGAAAAGTGAAGTCGGTCCATGCAAAAGTTAGGGATCAAAAAATAAATAAAGCAAAAGAGGCCCTCAAATCCTCAGCAGAAGCAAAACACGATTCAGTGGTCACCAAAATAGATTAGAAAGGTCACTGACATCCACAAAAACAAAATAAGGTGACTGTCATTCCAAGCAAAATTTCCCTTACACCGTCAACCCTTTTGAAAGATAAATATGTGTAATATAACTGAATGTAGGACTGGAGTTCATCACGAAGAAGGGTGGGTACAAATCAAAATTTGAGCCTAATATCCTTTGTTTCAAATAACCGTGAACCAGACCATGTTACAACCCTCGAAAGACCTAATTGAGGCGGGGTTTATTCTAAAAGCGTACTAAAGCAAGGTTGCGTAAACTGACTCCCCACAGATTTACTAATCTTCATCATTGGTGTCATATTCCCGCCATATCTTTCGCACACCAGTAAATCAACATTGCGTTTGGACTAATGGTCCGTTCGTCGCACACTATCACATCATTCCGATAAGTGATTTCTTTCAAAACCTGCATGATTGTCGCATTAAAATTACCATTTTTAAATGAACAATTTTAACTGTAAGCAAGTACTTGACATCAAAGAGATTCCAACAAAGTGCAATCAGGGAGAAACTTGATCATTCGTTGGTGCTGGCTCGAATCAAAACCTTCTCATAACCTTGTGAATCTGGGGCAGAACATTCAAGAGTGGGTTGAGCAGAGAATCATCTCAAGACTCCACCGGCCAAAGGTAGGCTACCCAGAGATTCTTATGACTAAGGGAAAATCTCTCTGATGCTCAAATTAAGTCGCTTAAATGCTCATTCTGGGGCAAGTTCTTCAAGAGACTCAAGCAAAGGCTAACTATTGAAGATTCAGACATTGGGGCAAATTATCTCCGACTATATCATGGTATAATCACCCCCAAAGTTTTCGTTCGAGGAACAGACTGGGGCAGATCAATTGGAAAGGGCGGTTTTCCTCTATACTTTCAAGATTGGTCAAGTTGACCCTGTTAGGCACTAGTAAATGTTGCGTTTGCAACAAGTGTCAAAAAGCCCTGGGGCAGAGTAAAAGCGCAACCAACATGTATAAGTCAAGTCGTTATGCCCATACTGTCGTTTGCAAAGTCATCTTGGAATCTCAGTTAGAAGTGAGGTTCTCTTAGGAGCAAGCGCAACTTCTGCAAAGGACCAAACTTGGAGCATCTGGAGCCTCCACATCTGCCGTCCGATCGTAGCATCGTCGAATTTCGAGTGTCGGGAAGTTAAGCTCATTCCCCATCCAACCCAAAGCCCAACCATACTTGGCACTTCCAACCAAAGCCCAACCTTTCTTGGCACCTCGAAACCAAAATCCACCTTTGACTGGTATCCTTCACCTTACATATCTCCTTTTCCCCAGCAAGCCCAACCATGTCTTAGCACCCAAACAAAAGCCCAATTATTCCTTGGCACCTTAACCAAAGTCCAACCATTCTTGGCACCTTAACCAAAGCCCAATCATGCTTGGCACGACCGTCACTCCAGACTTTCATATCCCCAGCATTTTGCATACATTTCTACATCATTTGCATGCTCGTTTAGCCAGTTCTTGTAGAGCATAGGGGCATCCCTGTGGACTTTGTCCCCCCATCACTTGATACTCCCAAATCTTTCCGTGCCTTTCGCATGAGTATTTCCTTACCTTACCTTTCGTAAGGGATTTCATCGCCTTACGCGTGAAATCTTATCCATTCGCTTTCCTTTCGTAAGCGTTCTCGCTGCCTTATGCACGCGACAGAATTTGTATTAGGTATCTTCGATCAATTTGGACGCTTGATGCCTATGTGGCCAAGAACTGAATGGTCGCAACTCAGGGAGTGTCACCTCCGCCGTTGTGCCTGTGAGGTCTATGATATTCTGATACCCTTTACAAGTCCCCTCTTCCATTTGCAGGAAGATGGTTATAGCCCCCAACTTACCTTTTGTGAGTCTTTCGTGTCATTTTTCACGATGTATCTCCTCCTTTCCTTTTGCAATGTGTCCAACTTACCTTTAGTAAGAGCCTTCCCGTGCCTTTTGCACAATTTCTTACCAGCTTACCTTTTGTAGGTCTCCTTCCTACCTTTCGTAGAAAGGAATCTGTCTCTAAACCTTTTGTTCTGGGGTCCTTTCTACCTTTTGTAGAGGGAATTGTCTCCAAACCTTTTGTTCCGGAGTCATTTATGCTATTCGCAGAAGTAAGTGCGATCGTCTTCTCCCAAGGGAGTTATGTTATTTCTCCAAGCCTTTTGTTCCGGGGTCTTTTCTACCTTTCGTAGAAAGGAAGCGTCTCCAAACCTTTTGTTCTGGGGTCCTCTCTACCTTTTGTAGAAGGAATTTGTCTCCAAGCCTTTTGTTCTGGGGTCTTTTCTACCTTTCGTAGAAAGGAATTGTCTCCTAACCTTTTGTTCTGGGGTCCTCTCTACCTTTTGTAGAAGGAATTTATCTCCAAGCCTTTTGTTCTGGGGTCTTTTCTACCTTTCGTAGAAAGGAATTGTCTCCTAACCTTTTGTTCTGGGGTCCTCTCTACCTTTTGTAGAAGGAAATTGTCTCCAAGCCTTTTGTTCTGGAGTCCTCTATACCTTTTGTAGGAGGAATTATTCTCTGAACCTTGTGTTCTGGAGTCGTTTCTGCTGTTGCAGAAAATAGTACGATCGTCTTCTCCAAAGGGAGTCTCCTCTACGTGATGTAGCAGGAATATTTTTCTCTCCAAACCTTTCGTTCTGGGGTCCTCTCTGCCTTTAGTAGAAGGAAACTTTTTCTCCTAACCTTTTGTTCAGGGGTCCTCTTTGCCTTTTGCGAGAGGAGAACCAATATCTCATCTTTTATTCCTGAGTCTTCTCTACCTTTCGTAGGAGGAATATCTCATTTTTTTATTTCTTGAGTCCTCTCTACCTTTCGTAGGAGGAACATCTCTCTTATTTTTTACTATTGAGTCTTCCTTACCTTTTTGTGGAAGGGGTGTCTCATTACTTTATTCTTGAGTCATATCTACCTTTCGTAGAAGGAATATCTCAACCTTTTCATATCCCTAAGGTGCTACATGGATGCCCCCTTTTAAGACTGGCAAATCACTCATGTTCATTTTTCATTGCATCTCAAGCATATCATCATATCCCTTATAACCAATTACCTCTTCCTTGACAGATGCCTCTTTCAAGCGATCCCACCAATTCATCACTTTCATTCCACTCCTTTTCTGGCTGAAAATTCAGGGTATTCTTATATTTAATCCTCTTGTATCTTGACCGTAAGAAAGCCTTTGCCACTCTCACCTTCAAGTCCAAGAAGATTAAATAGGGGCATCTGTCACACCCTCATTTTCACCCTAGCCCTTCATATCATAAATTCATCATATCATCATCATACCGCGGTACATACCAAGCATATAGGTTTGCAAGGAAAGGACAAGAAAGGATTTTTGCCTCAAATTATGTTTTGAGATTGATTTAATTGGATCTCTATTCACAACCTAATTCATGAGGGAACTTGACTTGGTTTTGATCAAACCTGAGCAAGAAGGGATTACACTTACTAAGTGACTTCTTGTCGTGGTCCATTTTGCATACAAGTGTTATTGGAGATCATCAAATGATTAAGGTTTATGATCATGACAATGGTTTTGAATTATGGCATCATGGAAAGAGAATTAGGGTTTCTCGCCCATTACATTGGAGCCTGATGAGGGCCACTCAACTGAAGGTCACTTTTGGGCTTCGTGTCAAGCATCCCTCCGTATTTCAAGGTTTTACCATCTTCAAGGTTTCTTTAAGGCATTATATCATTTTGGAGATCATGGATTGTCAATTCAAAGTTTTGTGGTTTGGGTCGCAAAGAACATGACATGACACAAAAGATGAAGTTGTGGCCTAGACATTTGTTCACTGCTTGTGATAAAGGTTGACTGATTAAAGTTAAGAGCTCATTAGGAATGCAAGTTTTGAGCTTTGAAATTAGCGTGCAAGTCAAAAGTAATGATGGAAGTCACAAATAAATTCTCAGGTATTCTCAAAATCATGTTGGTGGATTAAGTTGTTTCATTCTTAAGTCTTGCTTCCCCAATCCGGGGATGCATTCGAAAGGCAAAGATTTTTTTGGTCATGGCAAGTCGATTTTGAATTCAAGTGGTGATGACTTTTGGAGATGTAATTCAAGCTATGAAGATTCAAGGGCCAATTTGGAAAATACACTTGATTAAATGTTGTTTATGCCATGGTATGAAACTATTTTGAGATTACATAATTCTATAGGTTTTCAAGATGTTGACAAGAGTTACACTTAACCAAGACATCAAGTGTGGCATACATTTGATCATAAGGGTAGTCACTTGGATTCAAGAATGGAAAATTTCTACATATGCTCCAAAGTTGTGTGAAGAATATTTCAAATCTAATGCTAAAGTGCAATGTCCATCCAAATTCAAAAAAGAGGCAAGGCATCAAGGCACATGAATAAACCATTTGAATTAGAAATGTTATGCTACAACAACCGCTTTAAGTTTACGTTTCCAAAAAGGTGCACTCCAAGACTTCAATCATGACTCATTACCCAAGTGTGACATAAGGGCACCAAAATAATTACAAAACGCCAAATCAAGGTGACATGTTCATTTTGAATTCAAAGTTCAATATACACATGGTCATACAAGTCCTAATCTTATTAGGAAGCTTAGGCTAAAAAGAGTGGACTTCATGCTTCATTCCTACAATCTCGCTCCAAGGTTCCTCATTTTCATGCCATGTTCCTCGCCTCTTCCAAATGATCAAGATATCTTGCGTCAACCAAGAACTCATGCCAAGAGTACACATGAAAAAAGAAGTGGAACAAGGGTTAGACACAACATCAAAACCATGTCATAACATTCTTCATCCATACACTAAATCAACAACTCAAATTCTGTCACAAAGAATCATGGACCACCAAGAAATTCCAAACACAAACAAACAAAAAAAAGGGTCAGATATGCAGAAAACTCAGAAAGGTACAGGAAAGAGGTTTTCATAATTTAGCAACAATCAAATTCTGAATTTAGGAAAGCAATAACAGACATTCCAAAGAGAGGGATTCTGCAATTCAATGACAAAATGTTAAGAGGCAGCAGATGCAAAACAGGGCAGATGTAACAGACACAGATTCACCAAAATGGAAAAAAAATTTAGCATAAAAAAGTTGTTAACAGTCATACCAAAATTAAAGATTTTTCAGCTCAATTTCAAACATCAAACCCTAATTTCCCACTATAAAACCATGTGTGTTCATCAGTTCAAGGCAGCAGTTTTGAATCAGAGAAAAATTGGAGAGAAAAATTTCACAAATAACCAGAGAAATTTGAGAGAGGAAAATCAAAAGAACAACCCCAAAACATCACATAGCAGTGTATCAAGAAAACCAAACAACCATTTTCCAACACAGAAACCCAGAGATAAAAAACTAGAGAATTTTTTTATGCCACTAACGCTGTACAAGAAAAAACGAGCCAGCTCTTGAAAATTTCAGCATCACACAAATCCAGATACAACCTAAACTCTCCAAACTCGCAGAAAAGAAAAGTGGAAATACTTACTTGAATACAAGGCAACTCTGACCCTCTCCCATTTGCAGGTAGTTTCTTTTCCTATACTCATTTTTCTTACATTCAAAAGTCTAAATCGTACCTGAGCTCGAAACTTTCAAATCATTAACCCCACGGATTCTTTCTGAACCGAGTTTCCATTAAGCATCATTTCGATGTTGTCATTGCTCTATGAATGATGAGTAGAAGACACGCGGATTGAGAGAATACGAGAGACTGAGAGGCCGTGAGTTTTTTTTGAACTACGAACGGAAAAGAACAGAGCGATTAAGCGAGAGAGCGATTTACCTTCGGATTGAGACGAGACCAATGAAGAGAGTTGGATCGAACGGTATACAGAGAGGCGATTTGAGAGAGATAAGTAGAAACTAGGAAAGTATGAATGATTGAGAGAGAGTATGATTGTGAGGAGATAAACGTGGCCGAGATTTTGAAGATTGAGAGAACGAGTTTTGAGAGAGGGTGGATCGTGTTTTGTGTTTCTGTTTTCCTAGCTTGTTTCACACGACCGTTTTCATTTGTTTCATTCTAGGGTTTTCAAACCCCTTTCAGCTTTAGTCGAACCGGGTCAGGAGATGACCCAGAAACCGACCGACCCGCGAAGCGCCCCATGGGGGCTGCAAGCTTGTGATTTGGGCTTCAGGCCCATTTCCCTCCATTCCCTTTTTGTTTTTAGTTATTTAGTTATTTTGAGTTTTGTTCTAATTTTTAGGACTTGTATTTTAAATTTTAGACTTAGTATTCTAATTTTTAGGACTTGTATTTTAAATTTTAGATTTAGTATTCTAATTTTTAGGACTTGTATTTTAAAGGTTTTGTTATTTTAAGTTTAATATTAATTTTAAGATTAGTTTTAGGATGATTAATTTTAATTTTAGGATTGGAGATTTTGATTTTAATCTTTAATTTTTAATAATAAAAAATAACCAAAAAATGATAAAATTATCAAAATTATTTAATCTTTCTTCTTGAACGTAATTTTTTTTTTAAGTGTTAACTAAACCTCGTGTGTGACTTAGGTGAGATTTGCGATCTTAAATCGCAAATTAGTTCTCGTTGCATCATTTACGATATTTTCAACTTGTTTTGTAGTTCACTTTTTATTTATCGCAGTAATCATCCCTTGTACTTCTGATGTATCCCTCCCTCAGTTTGATGTACTTTGTACTTTATTTTTCCATTGTACCGCTAGTTAGATGTCTTAGGACTTAGGGTCGAACCCAAAAGCATTCTTGATCCACATATCAAGTCATAACCCAACTTGTAAGTCGATTGCCCCGTGTATCGCCATCAACCTTGTTCGTTACACTTCAAATTTTTTTTCTCAACTAGCAATAAACCCTTGATCCAACGTCAAGTGGCATTTTTCTCAAAAACTCAAAACACTTCCTTAAATAAGAGAATAAAGTTCTCTTTGTATTGAACTAAAAAGAGAGGATTGGGTGAAGACTTCTTCCTCTTCGAGTATTAGGATGCTCACTTTAGAGTGTGTGGTCCCGATGCTCGTCTTTCAATACGAAAACGTGACTATATTCACCACCCAGTCTTTCCAAAACCTTTTTCTCTCTTTATTTCATCTCCTCGTGTCTAAAAACCTTGGTCTTGTACCAAGTGCATTTTCAAACCTTTTCTTAATAAACTTAGATGGTCGTGGAGTGGTTAGGCGAAGGCCTTCTCCTATCCCGAGTGCTTGACATTACCTTTAGGGTTCACTGTCGTGAAGCACTTACCGTCTAAATCAAAACACTTCTTTAAATAAGAGAATGTGTTTCTCTTTGTATTGAACGAAAAGGAGAGGATTGGGTGAAGACCTCTTCCTTTTCGAGTATTAGGATGCTCACTTTAGAGTGTGTGGTCTCGATACTCGTCTTTCAATACAAAGACGTGACTATATTCGCCACACATCTTTCACAATAAATCTTTTGAGATAAAGAATTGGGTACTATCCGAATGGGTTCCTATCCGAGGACTTATTTCACCCTTAAAACCAACCTTCACAAATCAAATGAGACATCTTGCCTTGATGGCGAAAATCAACCTTTTCAAAAAGGACATGTTACGTCCGTTCTACCGCAAACAGGTAACGCATAAGACTCCACAAGCGAGCCGCAAAACACCTAACTGCTAGAACCCGCATGTTAGCATTGTTCATAAAAAACACCAACAAATCGTGGTCGGTTGAACTACGATTGCTCTGATTCTTCATTCTTGTCTGAATGTAAGATACGTAGGCACAAGATCGTGATGATCTTGGCGAGCCCTCTTCCATCTTCTTCACCCGTAGTCCTCCGAACTACGTTGACTCTGACTTTCCCATTGCACGAGGGAATACGTAGGCATAGGACCGCGAAGTCCTATCGAGTCTCCTTCTCCTTCTTCTATTTTTTTGTTTCCACCATTTTCTTTCATTTTATTTTCTTTCACATTCTTTGTTCTTTACCCTTCTCTCTCCCTCTTTAGAACACTCTTAGAAAGCAATTTCCTTAGCAAACATCCTTACACATAGACAAGCGAATGGTTCCCATCGAGTACGATGGATGTGGAGGGTGCTAATACCTTCCCTCCGCATAACCGGATTCCGAACCCGTAATTTGGTTGCGAGACTATCTTATCCTTTCCTTCTTTGGGTTTTCTCGATGTTTTCCCTTCCCCTCATGGGATAAATAAATTTCGATGGCGACTCTTCTGTTTCTTTCCTTTTCGCCTCCGGTCGACTATTTTTCGAGTAGCGACACATAAACGTCAGTCGGCATCCTTCTCCATTTACAGTTGTGAGCTAATTTCTTGAAATAAGTTTGATTTGATATTTTGATATTTAAGTGTTGTTGTTCAGGTAATTTTAATATATGTTGTAGTGCATGCTTTGAATTTTTAGTCAATTGTACTTGGTAGTGGATACATTTTACCAAATGTCGTAGCATGTGTCACTAATGTTTTGATCAGTTTAGAACAAAAGTGAATTGGATTATTTTCATCAGAACTTTAATATTGAATTACTAACTTGCCCTGTAATATTGGAGTACAAACCTGTTTATTATAGTTTGTAGAAACTTCTCTTTCTTGGTGGGTAATAGTTTATAATTGAAGGTGTCTTTGGCTTGGAGCTGCTGTTTAGTGCAGAGGGTGGTTGCAGTTCTAGGTGCTTGCAAGTCAGTTTTTTGTTTGTTTGTTTCTTGCAGCGGTCTGTTATTTTTCCTTCCTTTTCTAGTCGTGGCATGAGTAATTTCTTTCTACAGATTTGTCTTTAATTCGGATTCTGTATGGGTTGTTCAGAGTGTGGGGTTCTATTTGGTTAGTGAAGATGTTTTTGTGTTGTGTTGCGCTTTCCGTCTCGCCCGTGGTTATTCAGTTTTGGCAGGTTTTCTGTCCGGTTTTGTCGTGTGGTTAGAGGACTTTGTGTCTGCAAGCGGTTTTGGTATCTGCAGGTGTTGATATCCCTTTGGAAAACCTGCAGTTGGATTGTATTTAGTTGGCTTTGTTGTGCTGTTCTAGTTGTGCTATTTTAGGTGTAAGTGGGAGGTTCTGGTTTTGGGTTTCAGCTTGTGTTGCTGCTTTTATTCTTGTATTTTAAGCTGTTGTGAAAAACGATGACTTTAATCAAAGTATAAAACTGGTTTCTTGATGATCAAGAACCAAAACAAGGGTTTAGGGTTTAACGGAAAAGAAAACAAGAAGAAGAAGAAGAAGAGAACAACAATGATTGGGCAAATATAATTCTGTTTACTATTCACTTTCTCATTAAAGTTTACAAATGATTACAAGTGAATATCACAATTTGTCACACTCCACAAATGAGTGTGCTAGCCTATTTATAGACTAACTAGGTAACTTGCAGCCCAAGAAACCTAAACAATTGGATCCTTAACACAAGACCCAATTCGACAGAATATAAACATTTCGACACTACAAACTAGAACAGACTTCGACTACAGTTTGTAACCATCAGGCATCAGCATGTGAACAAGCTTCGACAGCATGCTTGCCTCCTGTCGAAAACATGAAAGCTTCTCCTTCGACACAGCATGAGTTCGACCCAAATCTCACAAATCTCCACCTTGGATCTAACTCAGCAACAAGGGAATCAACTAGCTTTCATCATGCAGCTTTATCAACTGCATGCAGTGGAAGAACTTGCAACTTGGCAACGTCTTGGTGATCATATCAGCAGCATTATCTTCAGTCGAAACTTTCAGCACCTGGACTTCACCACGCTCGATTATCTCCCTGACAAAATGCAGCCTCACATCAATGTGCTTAGTTCGCTCATGATAGGCTGAATTCTTCGACAGGTGTATTGCACTTTGACTATCACATTTAACAGTGATACTTCGACCTTGAAGTTTCAGCTCCTTTGCAAAACCTTCAAGCCACAATGCTTCCTTCACAGCTTCAGTGAGGGCAATATATTCAGCTTCAGTGGTTGATAAGGCAACAACCTTCTGAAGCGTTGCTTTCCAACTGATTGTTGTGCCAAACATTGTGAAAACATATCCAGAAATAGACTTTCTGGAATCCATACAACCTGCATAATCAGAGTCAACAAATCCTTCGATTTCGACTATGCTATCACCATCACAGGCTCCACCATAAATCAAGACTCTTTTCAGAGACCCATTTATGTACCTGAGAATCCACTTTACAGCTTGCCAGTGCGCCTTTCCAGGATTGGCCATATACCTGCTCACAAGGCTCACTCCATATGTTATGTTTGGCCTCGTACAGACCATAGCACACATCAAAGAACCCACTACACTAGCATATGGAATACTATTCATATAGATTCTTTCAGCTTCAGTACTCGGACTTTGAGTAGTACTACGCTTAAACTGAGGATTAGTAGGTGTCACAACAGGCTTTGAATTCGATATACCAAACTTGTCGAGAAGCTTCCGTAGGTATGTCTCCTGAGATAAGCACAACTTCGACTGCTTTCTATCTCTCCGGATGTCAATCCCAAGAATCCTGGCTACAGCTCCCAGATCCTTCATTTCGAACTCCTTACTGAGTTCAGCCTTCACCTTCGTTACATCCTTAACCCTGTTGCTAGCTATAAGGATATTATCCACATACAGCAGCAACATAACAAGTGAGTTTCCAGGTCGAAATCTGAAGTAAACACAGTGATCGAACTGATTTCTAGTGAAACCAATGTGTGCCATGAACTTGTCGAATCTCCTGTTCCACTGTCGAGGAGATTGTTTCAGGCCATACAAAGACCTATTCAGCTTGCACACATAATCTTCTTTACCCTTTTCTACATACCCTTCAGGTTGACGCATCAGGATCGTTTCATCTAGATCACCATACAGAAATGCTGTCTTCACATCCATTTGCTCAAGTTCTAAATCGAACTTTTCAACCATGGCCAACAACATTCGAATGTATCTATGCTTTACAACAGGTGAGAACACATCATTGAAGTCGACTCCTTCTTTCTGAGTGAACCCCCTAGCAACCAGTCTCGCCTTAAAGCGCTTCGACATCACTCCTTCGATTCCTTCTTTGACCTTGAAAATCCACTTACAACCGACTAACCTTGCTCCTGCAGGTTTCTCAATCAGCTCCCAAGTGTTATTATCATGAAGATATTTCATCTCGTCATCCATGAATTTTCGCCATTCAGTCTTGTCTCGACTCCTTATAGCTTCCTTGTAATCTCTAGGTTCTTTGTCAAGTACCTCACTTGCAGAGATTAAGGCAAAAGCTATAAGATCTGCATAACCAAGTCTCTGAGGTGGCTTGATGACTCTTCTCGACCTATCTCTTGCCAGTAGGTAGTAATCGACAGTTTCTTCAACCTCATCAGCATCTTGCTCTTCGACTTCATCAGGGCTATGCACTTCAGCATCACTATGCTCCACCTCAACAGGCATCTCTACCTGTTCCAGCTCCTCTTCAGAGATTTATGCACTTCGACCAGCATCACCAGTTTTCTTGAAAGCCATTTCGACCTCATTGAAAACTACATCACGACTTGTGATACATCTTCTGTGACCTAGTTCTAGGCACAACAACCTATAACCCTTGACTCCCTCAGGATATCCAAGGAACATGCATCTCAGAGCTCTAGGTTCGACCTTGTCTTGCCTAATGTGAGCATAGGCTAAACAGCCAAATACTCTCAGTTTGTCGAGATCTGGTGGATGACCCGACCAAACTTCTTCAGGTGTCTTCATTCCCAGCGCAGTCGAGGGACATCTATTTATCAGATAAGCTGTTGTCGAAACAGCCTCTGCCCAAAACACCTTCTTCAATCCAGCACTAACCAACATGCATCTAACCCTTTCAAGGATTGTTCGATTGAATCTCTCAGCTAAGCCATTTTGTTGAGGAGTACCTGCTACAGTCTTATGCCTTGTAATCCCAGACTCAACACAGTAACTGTCGAACGCTTCGTTGCAGAATTCAAGGCCATTGTCGGTTCTCAACCTCTTCTGCCGGTTTGAGTTTCGACCAGAATCTTCCAACTTTTGAAATTCTCAAAAGTTTCATCCTTCGTCTTCTGAATGAATACCCATAGCTTTCTGGAATAGTCATCAACGATGGATAGAAAATACCTTGCACCTGAGTGTGAAGGATTTCTTGCAGGCCCCCAAAGATCAGCATGAATGTAATCAAGGGATCCATGTGTTCTTTACTTGCCTTTGTTAAACTTCGCCCTAGAAGATTTACCAAATACACAAGATTCACAAAACTCCAGCTTTTCGACTTTGTCACCTCCTAGCAGGTTCTGCTTCCCCAATTCGACCAGGCCTCTTTCGCTGACATGGCCCAATCTCATGTGCCATAATTCTGTCTTCGACACAGGTTTCGTAGATACAATATTTGTCGAACCACTTACAACCTCAGCCTCAAGGGTATACAAGCCTTGTTTCTGCACGCCTCTCAAGACTTCCTTCGACCCCTTCATGACTCTCAGGATACCTTGCTCTCCTTGGAAAACATATCCCTTTCTGTCGAATTCACCAAGAGAAATTAAATTCCTCTTAAGATCAGGTACATACCTAACCCCAGTCAATAGCTTTATTGACTCATCATGGAGCTTGAATCTAACAGATCCAATACCTGCAATCTTGCAAGCTTTATTGTTCCCCAGCAGCACTGATCCACCATCTTGATCACATAATTCTTCAGACACATTCTTGTTTGGAGTCATATGCCAAGTACATCCAGAATCCATAATCCACTCTTCGCAAGAGTTGCTGCTCGACACCACAAGGACATCAGATGATTCATAACCATCTTGCACTATAGTTGCATTCCCATTGTCCTTACCTCCATGATTATTCAGGCGCTCAAGGCACACCTTTCTTGTATGACCCTCCTTCTTACAGTGATAACATTTGATACCAGACATATCACCACCATAAGACTTCTACTGAACCTTTCCTTTCTTCTTATCAAACCTACCATCTTTCTTTGACGATTTCCCTTTCACGGACAACCCTTCGCCACCTGATGAAGGTTTCTGCTCCTTTCTTTCGTTCAAATCCTTCGAATACAAGGTTGCTTGAACTTCTTCAAAGGTCATGGAATCTCTTCCATACAAGAGAGTTTCTTTGAAGTGAGCATGCGATCTTGGCAAAGCACATAATAGCAGCAATGCTTGATCTTCATCATTAATCTTCACATCATTGTTTTCAAGATCAAGAATCAGCTTGTTGAAAGAATCCAACTGCTCAGCCAAAGCTTTGTCTTCATTCATCTTGAATGAATACAGAGCTTGCTTCAGGTACAAATGATTTACCAACGATTTGGTCATGTACAAGCTTTCAAGCTTTACCCATAGTCCTGACGTCGTCGTCTCTTTTGATACTTGCCGGAGAACCTAATCACCAAGGCTCAACAATATTGCGTTGTGTGCTTTCTCGATCATTGCTGTCTTTTCTCTTTCCGTCAACGCAGCATCCATGGCTGCCATTCCCTTCAGCGCTTCCAAACAACCCTGCTGTACCAGTAGGGCTTTCATCTTCAAACGCCACAGACCAAAATCGTTCACTCCGGTGAACTTTTCAATCTCATACTTTGTTGAAGCCATCTCCTCCACGCTCACCGCACCAATTTGTTGTGAAAAACAATGACTTTAATCAAAGTATAAAACTGGTTTCTTGATGATCAAGAACCAAAACAAGGGTTTAGGGTTTAACGGAAAAGAAAACAAGAAGAAGAAGAAAAAGAGAACAACAATGATTGGGCAAATATAATTCTGTTTACTATTCACTTTCTCATTAAAGTTTACAAATGATTACAAGTGAATATCACAATTTGCCACACTCCACAAATGAGTGTGCTAGCCTATTTATAGACTAACTAGGTAACTTGCAGCCCAAGAAACCTAAACAATTGGATCCTTAACACAAGATCCAATTCGACAGAATATAAACATTTCGACACTACAAACTAGAACAGACTTCGACTACAGTTTGTAACCATCAGGCATCAGCGTGTGAACAAGCTTCGACAGCATGCTTGCCTCTTGTCGAAAACATGAAAGCTTCTCCTTCGACACAGCATGAGTTCGACCCAAATCTCACATAAGCTTATTACACTGCTTCGGCTTGACTGTTTATCATGTTTGGCATTCCTTATGCCTTATTTAATGACTATATTTTGTTTTCTGTTTCAAAAAACAATAACACAAGTTACTCTATTAACTATAGCAGTGTTTGTTGTTCATAGCCTACGGGGTAAAAATCCAAAACGTGAGCAATATTTGTGCTCAAGTATGAAGCTAAAAAATACTACTTGAAACTATACACACTTATAATCATATTCTCTCTTAGAAAATATAAACAAAAATAGTCAAAGTTATACAATTTGATTCAAATTTGGATCAAATAATACATAAACTTTCTTTAACTTATTTTTTCTTAATTTTTGCTTATATTTCATTAAGAATTTATACCACTGGCAAACTACACTATTTATACCTGACAAATTACTAATTGTCCTATGAAAGTTTCTTTGGTGGAAAAGACCTACAATGAAACACTCACAAAATCAAACTAGAAAGATGCAACTATGAATTTTTTAAAAACTGTCATCCGTAATTTTCATAGGAAGTAAAATACTGAGATACTCACAAACTACTAAAACATTTAATTATAATATATATAATTAAGACTAAATTAAAAACGATAATCAAGACTAAATCAAAAACTTCTAAAACATTGAAACTTAATCTCCATTCAAAATAAGATTTTTTTTAACTATTAGAGAAATAAATTTTCTTTCACTTGATAATTTTATATGACAATTTTTTCTCATTGAGTTATTTACTAAAGAAGGATGGTATTTCTTAGGAACATATAATCTAAATTGATTCATTGTACTTGTTATATATATATATATATATATATATCTATATATATATATATATATATATATATATATATATATATATATATATATATATATATATATATATATATATAGTGATAATAATATTTCAAGTCATGATAATATATAATATTTTAAAAAGGAGTTTAGATGGCAATATTTTGGGAACTTGTTTGGTTTCCAACTTTATCATGTTTTCTACCACCATATTTAATAATAATTACAAAATTTCCTGTATAAATTCTATTTCTGTAAATTGTGTTGTTTGTTTAAATTTTCTTATGCAGCCCTTTCTTGATGTATAAATTTTAAAGATTTTGCTGTATTAATTTATCTTAACTCAACCTTACAGATCAACTTGTGTTTCCTGTATAAATTTGATAGAAAAACAATTATGATGTATTTTGTTTTATTTTCTTATGCAACAAGGTATCGATGACGATATAAATGATGATATTCAAGTGGATGACGTAGATGATGGATTTCAAGAGGACGTTGTAGATGACGAATTTCAAGAGGATGACATAGATGTAGATGATGAATTTCAAGAAGAAGATATTGGTGGTGAATTTCAAGAGGACGATATAAATGATGAATTTCAAGAGGACGACGTAGATGGAGAATTTCTGGAGGACGACATATCAGATGAATTTCAAGAGGACGATATGAATGATGAATTCCAAGAAGACAAACTTGAATGAATTGGATGATGTGTTTTTTTGGCTTGTAGTTGAAAACATTAAACTTGAACTATGTTTTTTGTTATTTTGCTACGGTTGTATTTCAAAGTATTAAACTTAGTATTATAAATAATGTTACGTTAGGAATTTTGTTTACTGGCTACTATCTTGAATTAATGTTTGAACTCGATTTTATTGTAAAATAACTTTTGTGGATGTACGATTATATTTGATCTTGTTTAAGTTATAATCAACAATTTTTTGAAGCCAATCATCATAGACTATATTATTTAGAAACTAATTGCAAAATTGTATATTTTATGGGGACATTGTAAAAACAATCCTCCTAATTCAAAAGGTGGGAAAACTGCAAAAACTGTAAAAACATTCATTTTGTTTTAGATTTAAGGCAACGTTTACTAATTGTAGCAGCATTTGGCAACACTTAAAAATCGTCGCCTCAGAGGCCACGAATAATCGTCCCCTATTCCTTTTATTTAGGCAACGTTTTTAAAAATCGTGCCCAAAGATCATGAAAAAACGTCCCCTAAGCCAATAGGCAACGCTCGCACAGGAGACGCCTAGAAAACGTCCCATATTCTTTTAGGTAACGTTTTTCAGAGTTTTGGCAACATTTTTCAATTGTTGTTGGAGAGCCTAAATGTTGTAGTATATGCACATCCGAAACAAATCAACGTTTTTAAAAAAAATGGTGCGTCCGAATGTGTATATCCGAAAACTGAGGGCAAAAACAAAAATTCGCGTGGTGCCTAAGAAACCTTTGGGGTGTAATAAGAAATTCTCAAATAAAATGGAGATTTTATCTTGTCACCTCCACATTGATCTAACGTCTCCACTGATCTTATACATTTATCATTTTAAGTATGACAATTACATTGGATGATGTCTTCTCTCTATGTTCCGCTGACAAGTAGTTTCTTCTTCGCTCATCTTATTAGTCAGGATCATGCATGTATGACTGCCAAGACTTGGGGGTTACTGATGAGCAAGTGATAAAGGAGTTTAGATTTAATAGGGGTGCTCATATTCGTCAATCTTGGTTGCGGGTTAAGGATGGTGATTTGGTGCATCGGGATACGTATGAGGCAACCGCTAGGGTATACATGCTACATCTTGTATGATGTACTATCTTAGCAGATAATTCTCATGTATATATGATGCGAAGTACATGTGGTTGTTTAGTCACCCTGAGCATTGCAGCTGAACATGGTGATGCGTTGCACTGACTATTCTATATGTTGTGCTTGAAGAGACGACTTTTTTTTTTAGACGAGGCAGCTTGTCGGTTATATGAGTCTATTTCAAGTATAAAAAAACTATTTCTTATTATTTTAGTTCTTTTTATGAATTTTTTTACTGGTTATACGAGTCTTTGTTATTGTGCAATGCTGGATATACGAACATTTCCTATCCATTTGTGAGAGCCGAGTTATTTCTATCATTGATGGATCCACATAGGACAAGAGACGAAGGGGTAAACTTGCACACCCGTGAGGTGTTGCGGAGTATAGGAAGAAGATTGATGCACTGACAATAGACGATGTCATCGGGACACCATACGCAGACCATAGAGTGTATCATGAGTTTGACACTTCATTGTTTTCTGGTTATCTGTGATAGGAGACCTTGGTGGCTAGATACTTACTTGAGAGGTGTTTGTGTCAGTTTTAAAATTTTTAAGACATCCCACGACCAGTCCCTTCTATTCAATCTAGGGGCATTGATAGCTGGTTTGTTGGTCATATTTTGGGTTCTGCCCGTACCATTAGAGATCGTGCAGTGGATGTTCAGTTCCCTATGGAGTATGTGGATGGATACTTGAAGTGGCACTTTACTGTATCACACCCTCGCATCACCCCACTTAGGCAACATGAAAATGATGTTGGACCTTCTCATGTTGGATCTTTTCATGTTGGGGGACCTTCTGATGACATTCCTCCGCATCCATTGCCTCCACATGGTGCAAATGGCGCTCAACGCCTGCTGATGATAGCAGTTACTATGGATAACCTCATGGGTTTGGTGAACCTAGATGGTGAGGTTTATACTTTGGCGTCATAGGCAGCACACATAGCATGTGGAGGCCTATTTAGACCTTCTATTATTTTTGTATTATTTGTATATTATGTGTAGTATTATTCAGACATTTGCATAACATTATTTATTAGATAACATTTTTGCACTTCCATTGATGCATGATGAACATAACTTAACATTTGACAAACGGTTACATAACTTAGACAAATGATTACAAAAATTAAAACAATAGTAAATAAGAAAACATAACACTACCACATGATTATGGACGTTTCAACATCTTGATTATGTCGTCGACAGATCTAAAAATTGTTTGATCAAACTCGATCGGTCCCTTAATTAGCCTACGGTGATATGGTAAGAAAGAAATGGTCCAATAGTAAGTTCTGTTTAGCTTAGTGTAACTAAGCAGAAGACAAACTATAAATACCAGATAGATTAATGCAAACTCATAATCAACACAGTCTATTAAGTTGATGCTAACATCTTATTATAAGGGATTTGTCTTCATTAGTGCATATGGAAATACAATTATTTACCCAAAAAAAAAGAATATTGATATTATTGACCAACAGATATTTCACATCAGAAGCAGAATCTTCATACAAACAAAATAAAATCCTCATGTTTTGACTCTTACCAGCAACATAGATAGAGATCTACTCTTCAATGTGCTAAAGGCAGGAATGAAAAGATATGTTATATGATATTATACATCATGACACTTAGCAAATGGAATGGAAGTAACATGTACTTCCAACATGCTTGCTAGCCCATTGCATACTTCTGAGTCCAGCTCCGAGCAGTCGTCTCGTACTTGGACCTGTCTGTCTTGTACATGTGAGCTATTTCAGGCACCAAGGGATCGTCTGGGTTTGGATCCGTCAATAGCGAACAAATGGATAGCAACACCTGGAAAAACCAAATACAAGTCCTTCCCACCCACTTAAGAAACAGCATAATAATAAACCAACAACAGAATGGAAAAGTAAACATGCATAGCAGAGATAAAAGAACAATAGACACAACTTCAGGACTGTGAAGTTACAACCAATTGCTTGCAATGATGCAATTTAAACAGCAACACATTCACATCACCAATAACCATATTAAAATTGGTTTGAATTCATCATTAATGCAAATATACTGGAAATGCCTTAGAAGTAAACTAGCAGCTAGCTATGTTGTGATATTTCAAAGCACACTTATCAATCATTAATCCAGACAATGCCAGATAAACGTTGTCATTGTATAGATCATAGTTATGCAACCTTGTACCACATTATACTCGAAAAATGTTTAGCATTTGCAACTAGACTCACTACAAAAGCAATTCACTATGCTTATAAGCATTGTTGTTGTACTAAGGCAGACTACCGCACATGACCCAAAATTTATCACAATTAAACCGTATCTAAATAGGGCCTCATAAAATATTGTCACAGTAAAATTGTGTTTAAATAGGTCCTCAATTTGATTTGTCATGTTAAATTGTGGATAACCTACACAAGACCTCTAAAAACACGAGACGGCTCTGTGTACAGCAAAATGTTATATCTAGCATAAGTGATTAGTGAGGTCTCTGAGAGATTTGAGTTAAAGAGTAAAGCAGTGGTGGAACCTTAGATATTGTCAAAGCAGGGCTCCACTGCTCCTTTAAGATATCAAGACAAATACTACCATTGCTGTTGATATTGGGGTGGAAAACTTTAGTCCTAAATGCAACCTGCAAGTATAAAAAAGGTTAAAAGTTGAACAAATTGTGCTTTTTATAACTTAGAAGCTACAACCAACTAACTATGTCAAGGCAAGAACTTGGAAAATCTCTCTAAGGTATGAACTATGAACACACAAATCTGATATGAATCTTGAAATGCTAAGTACAAAAAAGTCCGAATTGTTAAAATTGCATTGACGAACGCATACCTTGGGTGGCTTGAATGGATAATCAGGAGGAAAATGAATGGTAACTAGAAAAACACCTCCAGCATAAGGACTATCAGGGGGACCCATTATAGTTGCTTGCCAATGAAACATATCTTCTGCTACAGGACCTGTGAAAGTGATATAGATAAACACAAGAAAATAACAAACTTCACATCAGAAAATATTGTAAAATTGTTTCATAAACTCCAAATAATAATATGAACTCATTAAACAGTTTGATAAATAGATTTTTCACAAACCAAAACAAAATAATAATTACAAATATCATAGAGATGAAATCAGCTTGATCTTAACGCAACAGTTATCTTACAAGCCATGCATCAAATTGAATTCCACAACCACACACAAAGAGACAATTGAATTAGCTTCAATAATCCTAGAATCAATTTTGATTACTCCAAAACTGAAATTATAGATTAAAAAAAAAGCACTTATTTAACAAAACTAGTAAACAAGAGCAAACTTAGAAATTGTTGTTCATCACACATAATTCAAATGATAGATAAAAGATGAAAGTGGTAGATCGAAGAAAACGGGAAGGTAGAGTAGTGTTTGAAGGTAGGAAAGTTTACCGGCACTGCATGAAGTTGGAGGATCTTTCTGAAGGTCCTTGAGTTCCTTCAGGATCCGCTTGGAGGCCATGAGAGTGAGAGAGAGAGAGAGAGAGAGGTGACCAACTTGTTCAAGAAAAAAGAAAAGTGAAAGAAAAGCAATAAGAGCGGAAAGGAAATGACACGAAAGAGAGAATGATTAGTACTGTGATCTTTTACATCGGTGTTTGCAATTGGTTGGATATTGTTTTGCTTAATAAAAAAATGAAATATATAAATAATGGATCTCCTCCCCTCATTTTTCACACATCTAATAAATATCTTCTACAATTTTTCTTCAAAATGTCTTTATATATGTGTTCTTATATCCACATGAGAAATGTTGATTTAATTTATTTGGAAGTAAAGCCTTTGATTAAGATCTGACTCTGGAACATAGAGATGTTCGAGCATCTTAATAGAATCTTGATCCGTTGGTTAAATAGAGACATTGTAGAGGGTGAAATGATTAGGAGAATTCAAAGGCTTGTTACCATGTATAACGACAATGTAGAAAGTCGTTTTTGGGACAATGTTAAAACTGACAGGGATGTTCGCATTATGATGCACAGTTATGAGAAAATTGTCCTGATGGTTGTAATCTCATAGTTATGTTGTTTAGTCCTTGTATTTGTTTGTCTTGTTGTTTAGTTGTGGTTTGAATTTTTGTTTAGTTATTTTCTAAATTGTTGTAACTGAATGTACTGATATTAATGAAATGAACGTTGTTTTTAAAATCAAATAATGTGATTACATATAAAATTATGTTGTTGTGTTTGGTTCAACATTGTGACAGATTGTACGGTTGTGTCTGGGCTGACGACATGAACTACATAGTCTCACTAATTTGTCTGTCGTATCCATTTCGGTTGGAATACGCATGCTATTTGGGTGACCATTTTTCTTTCTTCGCATATTTTCACCGTGTCAGACTATCTCTCTTTGATATGAAGGCCAATAATCCTCCTTCGGTACAACAGATGTCCCAAACACGCTATAGTAGTGTATCTCAATCTTATATACCACTCGGGGTTAGACGATGTATTACAACTAAACAACTCTAAATTTTGTTTTGATATTACCAAATTACAAATCTTCTAATCATGTATTTTTATTATACAGTTTATCTAGAGGCCGCATCTGAGTTTCGACCATGAGGTTAACCCCGAGGATGTTGCAGTTTGGACAGTAAAAGCACCAATCATCAAGTTCACTACCGTGGAAATACACCAGAGTGACCGTGTGAAATTGCAGTTCGGCATGCAACAACAAATTCCTGACCCTCTGACTTGTTTGGTAGACTGGCATCAGCTAGAGTCGATGCCCAACGGGGTTATTCCGATTGGAAAGACTTCGCTAAGGAGATGGTTCGTCAATGGAGGAATAGACGTCAACACATCTTAAACGAACCTATCTTACAAGGTGCTAGACCAATTCAACATTATATGAATTGGTTTAGGTCGGTTACAACAACACGGTTTGTGTCTGAGCCAAGGTATTTGATCGACCCACGCCAACAAGTTTCGTCATCATACGCCCAATAACAAACCCCGCCCAACAACCAACCCCACATCATTACCAAACCCAACAACCTACCCCACACAATTACCACACCTAACAACAATATCAACCCACCCAAACCCAACTACCAACCTCACAACGTCACCATACCATATACAACCAACAATAAAACACCAAACCTCGCAACTAATACATGCCACGCACCCAAACATAAAACCAAGAGCATGACCTATACCACCAATAACCATATGCAGTCACCACATTTATCTATAGCCCCGATAATTCATATGATTCCACCTCATCCCACCATAGCCCCCACCACAACCAATGAACGCACAAACATCCAACTGGCATCAACCCAACCACCACATGACTTTCTTACACCATAAGAACCATTGCTTTGTTTCCAAAACGATTCAATGTCCCAATTCAACCAACCATACCGTCCATACATAACCCAACCACAACGACCCAACCACGAAAACATGGGCACCGAACTCGATTACTGCAACGTCGTTGGTGGCATCCTCTGGCTATTGAGGAGAAATGATTGAAAATACGTTAAATACGACAGGACCCTCGTACCAACCAACTTTTCCTCAGGCCAATACTCAAAGACCCCAAACACCTCGAAGACAGGAGAATGCGCCGGAATGTGGAACCAGGGGACGTTTCGATTGGGCGGGTCATTAATTTTATATTCAATCATTGTGTAATTGAATTTTATGAAATAATATTATATTTTTTTTTAATTTTCTTTTTTATTTCAATTTTTTTAATTAAAATAATTAAAATTAAAAAAAAAAACATAATAAAGCAGTAGTCACTGCATGTGACGCTTGCTTCTAGTGGATGCATGCATACGCCACTTGTAGTGGCATCACATACATGCATGGGCCATCCCAAGTGGCGCATATGTACAATGTAACGCCCCAGTTTTTGTCAGTTTTATTTAGTTGAGTCGTTTTGATTATTTTATTATTATATTATTTTATTTTTTACTTTTATTTGAAAATATATTATTTTTCATCGTGATTATATTTTATCGCGTTTTGGGAGCGTTTGCGAGATATTTGAGTGTAGGGGTATTTTGGTCATTTCATTTATTTTCTCAAGTTAGAAAACATAAATAGAAAGAAAAAGAGAGAAAAATAGTAAGGAAAGAAAAAGAGAAGAGAAAGAAGAAAAGAGAGGAAAACTTGTGGATTTGGGAACCGATTCAACCGACTTTTCAAACGCGATTTAATCGGGTAAGGGTGCGAAACTCAATTATACTATGTTTGTGTATGATTATGTATGTTTGTGTGGAAGTTTTATTGGTTTTCAAATATAGGTCGAAATGAGATAAACGAGTAGAAATCGATGTTTCCGCGGTTGAAAATCGGTGTAAATGTTGTAGAATACTAGTGTTGTACCCCAAAATTTGTCTGCCCTATTTTCTAACATTTAAATTATTTTTTAACTTTGATTTTATAAGTTTTTTTTGGTTCAATTTTTACTAACATTTAAACAGTAAGTTTTACTCAAAAAATATGTAACAGTTTACTTTAAATTGTTTAAATAACAAATAGTTGTTTGACCTTCATATGCTTTCAAGTGCATTTTTATTTTGAATAAACAAGATAGCATAATTGGTAAAAAGTAAAAGCTTGCAAGCATAAGGTTACAGGTTCGAATCCCATTATCTGAATTTTGTTTTTCATTTTTTTGTTACTAACTTTATTTCCATTTTAAAATCACAAAATGTATTTTTTTTATTATTTAATTTTAATTTTCGTTTTTATTTTAAGGCATTTTTAAAAATAATTATTTATTTGATTTTATGCACTTTTTACCAAAAAGGAGTGCAAAAATCATAATAGATACAAAAAATATTTCCTTTCTTGTGTACTCATTTCCTATTGGTCAGTTTATGTCATTGGTCTACTTGGTGACCAAGTAAAAATCAGATACTATATGATTTTATTCAGATGTTATTTGATCAATATGAATTAAGACTGATTTTATTTTCCTTTTTATACTTTTTAACCTAATTTTCTAGATCTATAAATACATGTTGTTTTACACATAACAGGGGGACCCAAAAAAAAGATTAAAACGACAACAAATCTCATCAGAATACAAAGCTATTAAGCTCGTCGTATTCACAGTAACATTTTTCTACATAACATGTTTTTATTATAACAACATTAACGTTTTGGTTTTATAATATATATTATAATTACATGTGCATAGAAATTCTGGTGAATGACTTACTTTTCAATTGTTAATACATATAATATACTGCCACGATTTCGGTTTATTTTCTTATTAATATATGTAATATGCTACACTGAATCATACTGGTGATGAAATTCTGTAGAATAATGAATATTTCAATTTTCATCATTACTAACATATTGATACTAACGAATAAATCATAGTTTATATTAACATTTGTTATTAAGACCGTGCGCAGGAGTACTAAGCATTATTCCATATGCTACGCTACTGTTCATGCCGCCACTGCCGCTAACTGTTCGTAGAACTTCGCTCATATCAATTAAATACCAATAGGTATTTATATACATATATAACATGATTATTTCAAGAATCATAATACAGTACAGGTTTGTTTTTTTTTATAATCATATTACATATTGCTTTTTTATATATATATTTAATTTTTTTTTATTAGATTTTTCCGGATCATGTCAATACGCTATTCGCATATTTGTGTGCTTGATGCGTGACATTTATGTTTGGTTCGATCCGGTTGCGATGATCGCATTTTTGCGTTAGCAACATTGTTGGGTTTTTATCACGTTTTAAAAATTCTTTTTCTTTGCGTTTCTCTTAGTTATATTTAGATCCTCACAATTTGGATTCGGTTGCGATGATCACGTTAAGTGTAGTAAGTTGTTGATTAATTTTTATCGGTTTATTTGCGATTTTTTTCTTTTACTCTTTTAAATTGATTATCATTGCATTTCGATTCTGTATACACGTCCGATGGTTTGGTCTAACGGTAATCCGTTCGTTGTTCACCAACCAATTCGTGTTCCGATCTGCAACTTTGTGTGTTAATTTTTATTATGTAGTGATTTATTGATCCGATTTGCGATGACCGCTTACGCGGTAGCAATTTGCCTTCTTTCTTCAATTTGCGCTAATTTTGATCCAACATTGTTATTATTAGATCCGATCTAATCTCTTGCGGTAACCTTTGCACGTCTTCGCATACGCGACTTTGGTTCGCATCCTTGCGTCATGATTATAATTCGTGCATTTCTCTTCTTTGCGTTTCTCTTTTAGTAATTAGATCTGTACAATTCGGATCCATGTTGCGATGATCGCACCTTTTGCGTTAGCGATGTTCTTTTATTAATTCTCGAATAATTTTGTTTCAATTTTAATCTTAATTTTGTTTGAATTTAGATTTAAATATTGTTATTATTATTAATCTGGTTATTACGTTTGGATTAAAACTTTTGCTAATTACTGTTGAATTATTGCGTGTTTGAATTATATATTTATCGCTCATTTTATCCCCATTGGCAAAATGTATCCCAATTCCCATGATGTGTAAAATAATTTTATTGCTTTCCTTTATTTTACTCATATCTTGCTACAATATTAAAACCTTTTTTTTCAAAAATATCAAACAATTCTCGATTCAATAATCGAGCCCTTTTTTTTAACCCTGTAAGTCGACTGCTTGTTAGCATCGCCATCGACCTAATGCACCCACATGCACCTCTAGGGTAACCTCTCTTCGTTTGCCTTACGAAATAATGGTCATGTCCCTCGAACGTAGGGATACTTTAGCAAAAAACGCTTATGAATAATATCATCATAGTCCCTTCGATATAAAGATCATAGTCCCTCGATGACCCTTCGAGTTGCCTACAAAAAGATGATCTTGTCCCTCGATGACCCTACGAAAAAATGATGATAGTCCCTTCGAATTGCTAAGGTATCCTTACATGTTGCCTTCTATGACCATTCGATGACCCTTCGTCGTCCCTTCACATCCAATAGATAGGACTACCTATCCACTAATGGTATGGATAGTACCATCTCTCAAAGAAAAGGATAAGTACAAGAAAGAATTTATAAATTAAGGGTAAGTAACTTTTAAATGCTTGTTCCCAACTCAAAAAAAAAAACAAATACTTTTCACACCTCACACTTTCAAAAATATTTTCAAAAAACAAACACTTTGTATACATTCTTACACGAATTATTACAAAGTCAACTTTTACAAAATATTTTCTAAACACACACCACATTTCAAAAAAAAAGCAAGTTAAAGTGAGCAAGCAATTAAGAGCCCGTAGATAACTACGGATGAAAAGGGGTGCTAACACCTTCCCTTTTCATAACTTACCCCCCGAACTCAAAATATTTTCAAAAAGGTTTTTCCTGTTCTTTTCACCTTTCCTAAATAAATTGGAAAAAAGAAAAGTCGGTGGCGACTCTTGCTAACCGCAACATGTTTTGCGAAAACAAAATTAAAAAGTCAGTTCTCCACCGTATTACAACTAGTTACCATGATTGGGTTATGTTTTGATTGCTATGTGTTGGTTTGGAAGTTTTTTGGTGGGGAAAATATGGTTTTGGGTTATGTAACAGCGCTGTTGGGTTTTGCTGAACTCGCAGGTTCGCACTGCAAATCCCCTAGAGAAGGGGAAAGCGAGCATTCGCTGGCTATTCGCACTGCGAAGGTGAGGGCAAGCATTCGCCAGAGACTCGCACTGTGAACTTTGTGTTGTTTTCTTTCTACCTTGGTTCCCTGGGAGACTCGCACTGCGAAGGGGAAAGCGAGCATTCGCTGGGAGTTCGCACTGCGAAGTTTAGGAATTTTTTTAGGCTATTTTCCTATCTGACTTGGTTCGCTGGGACATTCGCACTGCGAATGAAGAAGCGAAGGACTTGCTAGGAGCTTCGCATTGCGAACATGACAGTTTTTCCAATTTGTTTTCTTTATAACTTTTGATCCGTGAGCCGGTTTGAGGCGTGGTTTGGTGCGTTGGAAAGCTTTTGACATGCTCTTTCTTATATTATTGGTTTTGAGACTAGTGGCCGATTTAATTATGTCGGGAATTGGAATGGTGTCATTTTGTCAACTTGTACCATTGTAAGTGTGTGTAGTTGATGTGTATTATGCAATATGCTGTTGATATGAATGTGGTATGACTTGTGTGCTGTTGTGTGATAGAAATACATGTGATAAGATGTTGGGATGATGGTTTATGATCTAAGGGCTATTAAATACAATGTGTTGTATTTGATGATATATGCATGATTATGGATGTGTATATGTGTGCATTTGAATGTCATGAGTCATTGTATGCCAAGCATCATGATATGCATGTTGGTGATGTCGTGTGCCCTAGTGGGTGTGAGCGACGAATCGATTCCAGAGGGAATCCGCTATAACATCGTGCGCCTTATACAAAGAGGACTTAAAGCGACGATTATAGACGATCGAGCGCCTTATACAAAGAGGACTTAAAGCGATCGGATCGTGCGCCTTATACAAAGAGGACTTAAAGCGATCCATAAACGTCGTGCGCCTTATACCAAGAGGACTTAAAGCGACGGGGAAACATCGTTTGCCCGACGGGGAGTTACGTTGAGTAACAAGCGATAATTCCAATAGTTCCTAAGTGAATTAATCTTGAGAAATGATGGATGGATGGTACCGCATATGCATTGCATAGAGTCGTTGTGTCGGTCTCTGTGCATTTGCATAAATCATGAATGGATTGATTGTGTGTGGAATTGTGGATGAAATTGATGAGTTAATATATGTATATATGTTGGTGATATTTATATTGCGTATGGTTGATATGCCCTGGTGATGGATATATGAAATATACGTTGTGTTGTTTGGTGTCTGAATTCTGGTATAATTTGTGGTGAGAATATTTTATGTGTATTTTTGTGTTATATATAATTGTATGCAATTATATTATGATTGTGTTTCTCACCCTTCTGCTGTTTTTAAATGCTCTATGAGGCATTGCAGATTAGATGCTGGAGGTCTTTTTGTGAAGCTTAGATCTTCATTCATTTGTCGGTCGACTCTGATATGTAGCACCGGGTAGTCGGGGAGATCGAGTGTGATTATTTGTATTATGTATACATGTATCTTTTGGATTGTACATGTATGATGTTGTGTATGACAGACAAACTTTTTATGATGTATATATATGAGATTCAGTTACGGGTTTTCCGCTTTTATTCTGTATCTGATTTGTGGGTAGTAGGAACTAAGTTTCTCTGTTAATTGCTACCTGATTGTTGCATATCTATATGAGCAGGTTGTTGTATATTTGTTTCAAATTGATGTGACACCTCTGTCTATGCCGTGAATTTTTAATTATACTCTGATTAACTTTTATCGCTTATTTTAGTTGGGGGTATAGATTAGGGGTGTTACATTAAGTGGTATCAGAGCCAGTCCGTGTCAGTTTGTGTCAGTCCTTGTTGGTCGTTGTGTTTGGGTGAGCTGTTTGTTTAACCATAGTTGTTGTTATTGGAAATCAACAAAATATGGCTGGTAGGAATGATGCTGCTTTAGCTGCTGCGATGCAAGCTATGGCTCGGGCTATGCAGGGTGCACCTAATGCTGCGGGTAATGATGAGTTCAGGAAGAACAAACTGCCTGTCTTCAAAGGGAGACATGATCCTGATGGTGCTCAGATCTGGCTTAAGGAGATTGAAAGGATCTTCTGAGTGATGGATTGTGCTGAGGATCAGAAGGTGAGACTGGGTACTCACATGTTGCAGGAAGAGGCTGATGATTGGTGGGTTAGTACTCGTCATGTGTTGGAAGCTGCAGAGGAGGAAATCACTTGGGTTGTATTTAGCATTGAGTTTCTGAGGAAGTATTTTCTCGAAGATGTTAGAGGAAAGAAGGAGATAGAGTTCTTGGAATTAAAACAAGGTAGTATGTCTGTTGTTGATTATACGGCTAAGTTTGTGGAGTTTGTGCAGTTTTATCCATATTATGCTGAAGCTACGGCGGAATTTTCTAAGTGTGTGAAGTTTGAGAACGGGTTGCGTCCTGAGATAAAGCAGGCAATTGGTTATCAGAGGATAAGGAGGTTTTCTGATTTGGTGGATTGTTGTAGGATTTATGAGGAGGATAGTAAGGCTCGTTCTACTCACTATAAGAGTGCGAACGAGAGGAAAGGGAAGCAATAATTTCGTAGTGGTCCTTATGTGACACCAGCTGATAAGGGTAAGCAAAGAGGTAATTTTGAGAGAAGGCCAAGTGGAGGACGTATGTCTAATTCTCTGAGATGTTTTGGGTGTGGTGAATTAGGACATCGTCAGTTCGAATGTAGGAAGAATTTGAGGAAGTGTGCTAATTGTGGAGGTTTAGGACATGTCGCAGCTGAGTGCAAGAGGAAGAATGTGGCGAAGTGTTTCAATTGTGGTGAACCTGGTCATATTAGTACAAAGTGTCCGAAACCGAAGCAAGCTCCAGCTGGTGGGAAAGTTTTTGCCTTGGCGAGAACTCAGACTACAAGTGCAGACCATCTGATCAGAGGTACTTGTTTTATTAATAGTACGCCTTTAGTTGCTATTATTGATACTGGAGCGACTCATTCATTTATTTCGTCTGAGTGCGCGAAGCGTTTGAATATTTTGTTGTCTTCGATGGATGGAGAGATGGTTATTGATACTCCAGCAATGGGGTCAGTAACTACTTCTTTGGTTTGTTTAAGTTATCCTTTGACCATTTATGGTAAATACTTTGAGATGGATTTGGTGTGTTTGCCATCGGAGGGTTTAGATGTGGTTCTGGGTATGAATTGGTTGCAGTTTAATCGGGTTCACATTGATTGTTATCATAAGCTAGTAAGGTTTCCTTCTCTTGAGGAAGACGAGGACTCGAGTTTCTTATCTACCAAAGAGTTGAAGAAACTTTTGGCGGATGAAGCTCAGTTGTTTGGGTTGTTTGCATCGTTGACGGTGGATAGTCAAGTTTCACTTGATGTGTTTCCTGTTGTGTGTGATTTTCTGGAGGTGTTTCCTGAGGATATTTCAGATGTGCCGCCAGAGAGAGAGGTGGAGTTTTCTATAGACTTAGTTCCTGGTACTAGACCTGTATCGATGGCACCATATAGAATGTCGGCATCTGAGTTGGTTGAGTTAAAGAAGCAATTGAACGAATTGTTAGAAAATAAGTTTGTGAGGCCAAGTGTGTCGCCTTGGGGTGCTCCAGTTTAATTGGTGAAAAAGAAAGATGGAAGTATGCGTTTGTGCATTGATTATCGCCAGTTGAATAAGGTGACGATTAAGAATAAGTATCCTCTTCCGAGAATTGATGATTTGATGGACCAATTGGTAGGTGCGTGTGTGTTTAGTAAGATTGATTTGAGGTCGGGGTATCATCAGATTAGGGTGAAAGAGAAAGATATTCAGAAGACGACTTTTAGGACACGTTACGGTCATTATGAATATTCTGTGATGTCGTTCAGGGTTTCTAATATGCCAGGTGTGTTTATGGAGTATATGAATCGTATTTTCCACGAGCATTTAGATCGTTTTGTTGTTGTGTTTATTGATGATATTTTGATTTATTCTAAGTCCCGGGAGGAGCACGAGGAGCATTTGCGTGTTGTGTTGCAAATTTTGAAGGAGAAGAGACTTTTTGCTAAGCTGTCCAAGTGTGAATTCTGGTTGTCGGAAGTGATTTTTCTTGGTCATGTGATTTCAGGAAATAGTATAGCTGTGGATCCATCTAAAGTAGAAGCAGTTCTACAATGGGAGGCTCCGAGATCTGTTACTGAAATTATAAGCTTTTTGGGATTAGCCGGATATTATCGGAGATTTATTGAAGGTTTTTCTAAGTTAGCACTTCCTTTGACCCAATTGACTTGTAAAGGGCAAACGTTCATTTGGGATATTCGGTGTGAGGAAAGTTTTAGTGAGCTGAAAAGAAGATTGACGACAACTCTGATTTTGATCTTGCCGAATCCTACTGAACTATTTGTGGTGTATTGTGATGCGTCTTTGATTGGGCTAGGTGGAGTGTTGATGCAAGAAGGTAAGGTTGCGGCTTATGCTTTGAGGCAATTGAGGGTGCATGAGAAAAATGATCCTACTCATGATCTTGAATTAGCGGCTGTGGTTTTTGTGTTGAAGATTTGGAGGCATTATCTCTACGGTGCAAGATTCGAAGTTTTTAGTGATCATAAAAGTTTGAAATACTTGTTTGATCAAAAAGATTTGAATATGAGGCAACGGAGATGGTTGGAATTTTTAAAGGACTACGATTTTCGCTTGAATTACCATTCGGGTAAAGCTAATGTGGTAGCCGATGCGTTAAGCCGGAAATCGTTGAATATGTCTGCTTTGATGGTTATGGAGTGGGAACTTTTAGAAGCGTTTAGAGATTTGAGTTTGGTGTGCGAATTGACGTCTGACAGTGTGAGGCTTGGTATGTTGAAGGTTACTAATGACTTTCTGTTGACTGTTAGTGAGAAACAGAAATTGGATGTGAAAATTGTGGATTTGATGACGGTTGGAGTTAAAAGTGAAAATAAGGACTTTAAAGTGGATGATAAAGGTGTTTTGAGGTTCCGAGGTAGAGTTTGTATTCCTGATGATTCGGAGTTAAGAAGGATGATTTTGGAGGAAGGACACTGGAGTAATTTGAGTATACATCCGGGAGCTAATAAGATGTATCAGGATTTGAAGAAGATTTTCTGGTGGTCTGGATTGAAGTGAGATGTGGCTCAGTTTGTGTATTCATGTTTGACGAGTCAGAAGTCAAAGGTAGAACATCTGAAGCCTAGTGGATTATTGCAACCGTTGGATATTCCTGAGTGGAAATGGGATAGCATTTCTATGGATTTTGTGACAGTGTTGCCGAACACTCAGAGGGGACATAATGCGATTTGGGTGGTTGTGAACAGACTGACTAAATCGGCGCATTTCATTCCGATTGACATCAGTTTTTCTTTGGAGAGGTTAGCTGAGATTTATATCAGTGTGATTGTGAAGTTACATGGTGTTCCGTTGAGTATTATTTCAGATCGAGATCCGAGGTTTACCTCGAGATTTTGGGAAAGTTTACAAAAGGCGTTGGGTTCTAAATTGAGATTGAGTTCGGCTTATCATCCGCAGACGGATGGACAGACGGAGAGAACGATTCAGTCGTTGGAAGATTTGTTACGAGCTTGTGTTCTTGAACAAGGTGGTGTGTGGGATAGTTATCTTGCGTTGGTGGAATTCACGTATAATAACAGTTTCCATTCGAGTATTGGAATGGCACCGTTTGAAGCGTTGTATGGACGAAGATGTCGAACACCGTTGTGTTGGCACTAATCTGGTGAGAGTGCGGTGGTTGGACCGGAGTTAGTGCAACAGACTACGGACACGGTGAAACTTATTCGTGAGAAAATGAAGGCTTCTCAGAGTAGGCAAAAGAGTTATCATGATCAAAGGAGGAAAGATCTTGAGTTTCAAGAGGGCGGTCATGTATTTTTGAGAGTTACGCCGGTAACGGGTGTTGGTCGTGCATTAAAGTCGAAGAAGCTTACTTCTCGGTTTATTGGTCCTTACCAGATATCCGCGAGAGTTGGTGTTGTGGCTTATAAGGTGGCGTTGCCGCCGAGTCTTTCGAATTTTCATGATGTGTTCCATGTTTCACAGCTTCGGAAGTATGTTCCGGATCCGTCGCATGTGATTCCGATGGATGAAGTTGAGGTAAGGGAGAACCTTACGGTTGAGGCATTACCAGTGAGGATTTTGGATCGCGAGTTGAAGCGGTTAAGGGGCAAGGACATTGCACTTGTGAAAGTAGCGTGGGGAGGCACCGCTGAGGGCAATTTGACTCGGGAATTGGAGAGTCGGATGTAGGAGTCGTATCCGGAGTTGTTCGTCTCAGGTATTATTTTCGAGGACGAAAATTTCTAAGTGGGGGAGAGTTGTAACGCCCCAGTTTTTGTCAGTTTTATTTAATTGAGTCGTTTTGATTATTTTATTATTATTTTATTTTATTTTTGACTTTTATTTGAAAATATATTATTTTTCATCGTGATTATATTTTATTGCGTTTTGGGAGCGTTTGCGAGATATTTGAGTGTAGGGGTATTTTGGTCATTTCATTTATTTTCTCAAGTTAGAAAACATAAATAGAAAGAAAAAGAGAGAAAAATAGTAAGGAAAGAAAAAGAAGAGAAGAAAAAGAGAAAGAAGGAAAGAGAAGAGAAAGAAGAAAAGAGAGGAAAACTTGTGGATTTGGGAACCGATTCAACCGACTTGTCAAACGTGATTTAATCGGGTAGGGGTGTGAAACTCGATTATACTATGTTTGTGTATGATTATGTATGTTTGTGTGGAAGTTTTATTGGTTTTCAAATATAGGTCGAAATGAGATAAACGAGTAGAAATCAATGTTTCCGCGGTTGGAAATCGGTGTAAATGTTGTAGAATACTAGTTACCATGATTGGGTTATGTTTTGATTGCTATGTGCTGGTTTGGAAGTGTTTTGGTGGGGAAAATATGGTTTTGGGTTATGTAACAGCGCTGCTGGGTTTTGCTGAATTCGCAGGTTCGCACTGTGAATCCCTTAGTGAAGGGGAAAGCGAGCATTCGCTGGCTATTCGCACTGCGAAGGTGAGGGCGAGCATTCGCCAGAGACTCGCACTGCGAACTTTGTGTTGTCTTGTGTTGTTTTCTTTCTGCCTTGGTTCGCTGGGAGACTCGCACTGCGAAGGGGAAAGCGAGCATTCGCTGGGAGTTCGCACTGCGGACTTTAGGAATTTTTTTAGGCTATTTTCCTTTCTGACTTGGTTCGCTGGGACATTCGCACTGCGAATGAAGAAGCGAAGGACTCGCTAGGAGCTTCGCATTGCGAACATGACAGTTTTTCCAATTTGTTTTCTTTATAACTTTTGATCCGTGAGCCGGTTTGAGGCGCGGTTTGGTGCGTTGGAAAACTTTTGACATGCTCTTTCTTATATTATTGGTTTTGGGACTAGTGGCCAATTTAATTATGTCGGGAATCGGAATGGTGTCGTTTTGTCAACTTGTACCATTGTAAGTATGTGTAGTTGATGTGTATTATGCAATATGTTGTTGATATGAATGTGGTATGACTTGTGTGTTGTTGTGTGATGGAAATGCATGTGATAAGATGTTGGGATAATGGTTTGTGACCTAAGGGCTAGTAAATGCAATGTGTTGTATTTGATGATATATGCATGATTATGGATGTGTATATGTGTGCATTTGAATGTCATGAGTCATTGTATGCCAAGCATCATGATATGCATGTTGGTGATGTCGTGTGCCCTAGTGGGTGTGAGCGACGAATCGATTCCAGAGGGAATCTGCTACAATATCGTGCGCCTTATATAAAGAGGACTTAAAGCGACGATTATAGACGATCGTGCGCCTTATACAAAGAGGACTTAAAGCGATCGGATCGTGCGCCTTATACAAAGAGGACTTAAAGCGATCCATAAACGTCGTGCGCCTTATACCAAGAGGACTTAAAGCGACGGGGAAACATCGTTTGCCCGACGGGGAGTTACGTTGAGTAACAAGCGATGATTCCAATAGTTCCTAAGTGAACTAATCTTGAGAAATGATGGATGGATGGTACCGCATATGCATTGCATAGAGTCGTTGTGTCGATCTCTGTGCATTTGCATAAATCATGAATGGATTGATTGTGTGTGGAATTGTGGATGAAATTGATGAGTTAATATATGTATATATGTTGGTGATATTTATATTGCGCATGGTTGATATGCCCTGGTGATGGATATATGAAATATACGTTGTGTTGTTTGGTGTCTGAATTCTGGTATAATTTGTGGTGAGAATATTTTATGTGTATTTTTGTGTTATATATAATTGTATGCAATTATATTATGATTGTGTTTCTCACCCTTCTGCTGTTTTTAAATGCTCTATGAGGCATTGCAGATTAGATGCTGGAGGTCTTTTTGTGAAGCTTAGATCTTCATTCATTTGTCGGTCGACTCTGATATGTAGCACCGGGTAGTCGGGGAGATCGAGTGTGATTATTTGTATTATGTATACATGTATCTTTTGGATTGTACATGTATGATGTTGTGTATGACAGACAAACTTTTTATGATGTATATATATGAGATTCAGTTACAGGTTTTCCGCTTTTATTCTGTATCTGATTTGTGGGTAGTAGGAACTAAGTTTCTCTGTTAATTGCTACCTGATTGTTGCATATCTATATTGAATGGATACTCATTTTACGTCCAATTTTTTGTTTGAAAACTGGTTAATTTGGTAGTTTATTTGAAATGGTGGTTATTTTGGTATATATATTTAAAAGGGTGGTTATTTTAACAAAAAAATTGAAAAAAAATATATAGAGATAAGAAAATGGTTCAAACATAAATAATCAAATCAACAAAACTTACTTGAAGTAAATATAATTGATTATGATTGTAATCATTCTAAATAGAGGTACGCATGATATTCCACAAAGTGAAGCTAGAAATAAACAAACCATTGTGAGTCATTTATTGATACAATAATTCTCCTCTTTAAAAATGCGAGTGACTTTAAAATACACTTGAGAAAGAAGAAGTAAACAATTCCGTTATCTATTATGAAGAGTCCAAAGAATAATGTAAGGTTGCTTAAAAGTTAGAGTTACAAATTATGAATCAGTTTTTAGCCATATATGGTGTCAATATTTCAATAGATAAAATAGCTCTCAAACACTTAACATGACGAGATAAGAGTATCAATATTCGAATCATATAAACCTAAAAATTTAATGTGATAGTCTCTAAATACACTTCTACATTATGCAATGTCAAGACTATCATGAGTTGTTTCATCCGAGTTATATTTTATCCAAGATATTATGAGAGGGTGTGACAAGATATCTTTAAGGGTTGCATGTGATATTAAGGGGTGTTGATAATGTTTATGGATAGCTCACACATAGTGATGAGAAGTTTTGTATGTGTGTTTCTGGGGAAAATATGATATATCCTTTTTAACCCTAAGCTGAGATATTTACAGAGGGTTATTTTATACTATAATCGTGGAGAACGTGGTTTCCCTAGTAATTGAGTTTTCTATCCTGTTGGAGCGCAAAGATATATCACTCTACGTGTTTTAATAAGAAGGTGAGAGATAAGGTAGCCTAAAACAAATATGGGTGAGTATTCACGAATTGTGGGCAACTAGGGACACAAATTTGGGCAGCCTGTGGCGCTACCCTTGTGCCCGCCCGACGTCAGTATGTTTGACTCACCTTTGGATTATCTTCTCTTAGACTTAATGAACTTATCTCATTACACAATCCCTTAAGCATGAGGTCTTGGAAAGGCAGAAGTGACTTAATCCTAGGCAAAAGGTAATTTAGTCACATATGAGACTTAGATACTTGAGTCCCTCGAGCATGACATAGACAATAGAGTCCCTCAAGTGTGACTTAGATAGTCGAGTCCCTCAGGTATGACACCATAAAGGAAAGCTTGTCCAACTCTTGGTCCCTTGTTCGCAATCGAGATCCTAAAGCGCTGCCTTAGAGGGAGAGTCCCTCGAGTGTCGTAGTATTTGATGCTTTAGGCATGAGAACCTTTTATTTTCTATTTGTCTTCTCATCCTTTTTGTATTTTTTTGCAATTAATTCTATGAAATTTTCCTTTCACATCACTTGTACAAAGTTTATCTCCTATTGAGGCGAGTCTCTTAAGTGCATCTTAAGTTTCTTTCGGCGAGGACCCTTCAGTGAAGGCCCAAGAGTCGCATTGCCTCTAAGGGAGATAAGAATTCCCCTTTGAGGATACAACATTTGTATTGCCTCTAAGGGAGACAATGATTCCTCTTTGAGGATCCATCATTCGTATTGCCTCAGAGGGTGACAAGGATTCGTCTTTAAGGATCCAACATTCATATTGCCTCTAAGGGCTTCAATGATTCTTCTTTGAGGATCCAACATTCATATTACATTTAAGGATAGTAAGAATTCCCCTTTGAGGATCTAGCATTTGTATTGCCTCTAAGAGCGACAAGTATTCCTCTTTGAGGATCCAACATTCATATTGCCTCCAAGGGATGCACGGATTCCACTTTGAGGATCCAACATTTGTATTGCCTCTAAGGGCATCAAGGTTTCCTCTTTGAGGATCTGGCATCCATATTGCCTCTAAGGGCGATAAGAATTTCTCTATGAGGATCCATCATATGTCATTGCCACTTAGGCGGAAAGGAATCCTCTGTGAGGATCTAGCATAAGTTATTGCAACTTGGGTGGTTAGGATTCCTCACAAACTCTACATTATCTCTGATCAGAGAGGTCCAGTAGCAACATGCCCTTAACATATATATTGATGATAGTACTAAGCCATAATAAAATGTTTTCAACTTAATACATATTGCAATCTCATGGTGTGGACATTATCTTAAGAGCTATTTGAATCTCTCTCAAGAATAAAATAAATACGTTTCCTCTCTTTGTCAAGTCATTCCATGTTGCAATGGAATTTGGTTCCAAAAAATTGATCCAACCTTTGGCCCTATCCCTTATAGAATATGGAAACAATCTCAACCTAAAAGTGTCATCATTGATTTCAGGGATTTTAAAGTTTCTAGAAACCTCTAGAAATTTCCTCAAATATAAGTGTGGATTATCTCTAGAAGCTCCCAAGTATTGACCAATGGCTTTCAAAATTTGGAACATCATTGGTTTAAATTCAAAATAGGGCACAATGATTTGTGGCCTTATAATTCCAGTGCTCATGGCATTTGGTTTAAATATAGTATAATCTCTAATGTTCTTTGTCCTATCATTAGCAATGCCAATGGTATCGGTTTCTACCATGGCTTTTTCTTGTCTTCTCATATTCCCTTCAAGATCTTCTTCAAGGTCTTCAAATAAAATAACATGTGTTATGCTATTTATATGTGCAAGTATAGACAGTCAAATATTAGCAAGTGATGTAAGAGTTAGAGTATTGATCCAATAGAGATTGTAATAACTTAAGTTGATTATCACAGTAAAAACTTGTGAATATCCATGAGCAAAAAGGTAACAATAATAAAGGGTTATCACGGGTTCAGATTGAATAACAATAAATAATAAAAAAGAAGTTAAATCAATAGTGAGAGTGATGTTGGGAAATGATCCATTTGATGAAGTTTATATGTTGTGTGTGTTTGATGAAATATGTTGTGACATATGAGGTAGAAGGTGATCTAGTGGTGTATGTCTACAACATTAAAGAATGTGCATTAAGTCAAGGGAACAACTCTCAAAGAATTTCTTTTTTACTTATTGTAACGGTAAAAATTGTGAGTGTAAATTATTGATTAAATTAACTCATAAAGCAAGAGTCGACACGACACTTTTATTTTATCCAAAAGGAAAGGAAAAAGAGCGAACAAAACCTAAACAAGTTCTAAAACAAGAACAAATAAACAGAGACAGGGTTAGGGGGCTGGTTACATGATGGGAAGGTGTTAACACCCAAAACGTCTATAGTACTTTATAGGAACCCTTTGAAATATATACGCTTTTTGGTTTGAAAATGATTTGCTTGAAATGAGATTGAGGAGATGAGAAAAGAAATATTTGTTAAGATTTTTGTGTTTGGAGAGACTTCTTGAGCCTCATGCCTACGTACCCACAAAGTGCAATATAGGATCAAAACCTCGTAGTTCATGGTACAAATAACAAAATTTATTTGTTTGGTTTATTTTAAATGAAAAGACAAGTCGTCATTTTAAGGAGAAAACTACGACTAGTCACCCACAAGTATAAGAAAACAACATTTGCATCACCTTAGGATGGAGGATTTTGCTTGGATAAAAATCAACAAGTCTATCACTCAACATCTAAGTGGAAAATGTCAACATCTTTAATACTATGGGGAATAGGAGAATTGCATCTCAACTATGAAAATGACTCATGTATAAACTTTGTGAAAAGTTTTAAAATAGTGCATAAAAGCACAAAAGGTTTGAATGAGTTTAAGTGTTTTTTAGAGTCTTTTTGAAATGGTCAAAGTATGTGTAAAATTGATTAACATTTATTAAAGAAAATGAAGTTCGAAAAATCACTTGACAAAAATCAAGGTTTATTGTGAAAGAGGTTATAGTTTGAAAACAAGAAGGTTTTGAAAAAGGGAGAAGATTTTGAAAATTGAAGAAGGGGGAGGAGATGAAGTGACTATCCTAAAACATAAAATAAAATCTAAAGAAGGGAGCATCTAACCACACAAGGAGCAAACATTTGACAAGAAGTCAACATCAACATTCCTCTTCCTTTTGGATTTAAACCACAAGCATAATAACCAGATGAATTAAAGCATCCAAAGAAATTCCAAGTTAAGCCATAGCAAAGCCAAAGCAAAGTCTTCCCAAGGATTAGAAGCCAATTAGGAGAGTCATGTATCAGATGATTTTCAAGGTCAAAGTATCAACACATGCACACATAAAATTTCCCAACAAACAGACAAAAGCAACATAAAGGTCCAAGGTCTCAAATTACCAAAAGCAAAGGGCAAGGATCATAGATCTAAGTCCAAAGTCCAAGCATAAGGTCATAACAGTCCGAGATTAAGAGAACCAAGTTTTTTTAGTGTTTAAATATTTATTATTGTATTAAAAGGAGTATGATCCAAGTGGACAAAATAAAAATAGCATAAGCATAAACATGTGTCCAAGTGGACAAAGAGAAAATAACATGATAATATGATAAAAAAAATGCAAAGAAAAGTAAAAGCATAAAAGTAAATGACAATAAAATAAAGAGCAAAAAATTAAATGGCACAAAGTAAAGTTAGTAGAATTATATAGTTAGTATGTTAGTGTTAGTGATGGAGAACAATTTTGTCGTGTTTTGGAGAATACTCGACTATTCAACCATAAGCATGAAAATATGAATCCATACATCATTACGGGAATGGCTCCTACTCAGATAAAATCGACGAGCATGCCAACTAGCTCCCTTAATGACAAAGAGACAATCTATTTCATACCATACTATGGAGAGTAGGAGATTGATAACTCACTTACAAAAACATACTGATTTCCGATTTCAAGACAAAATGTAGCGGTATGTTAAGCAATCGTAGCACAACCTATGAAGAAGGTTATACTATGGGAGGCCGGTCAATACATTATTTGTGCTAACACAAGCTAGAGAAATGACATGTTGGTCAATCTCCTAATGCTTGCCACACTAAAAAAAAAGAGGTAGTGATCTCATCATGATCAAAACTTCAAAGAGAAGTTTCATGATATTTAAGATTTTCATTGACCAAAAGAAAAAAGAGAAGATGGGAGAAGGGAAACCAAATTGAATCACAACATTTGGATTCTTCCATCTTCAATTGTCGTCACTCTGCTTGGTGGATTAAAATACTAAACCTATCACTAATTCAAAGCACCTAAAATAAATCCAATGATTCGCTTAAAAATAGATTTGAACTAATGAAGGTTTATCCAACTTCATCAAACACCCAAAGTCCATGGAATTTGAAGAGAAAATTAATCAACAAACATTATAATTCAAGGTAAAACAAAGGGAAATGGAAGAAGAAAGAAAAGGAACCAAAGCAGTCCCAAAACAAGCCAAAAACAACATTCTGACTTGTGTTAATCGATTAACAGTATATGGTTAATCAATTAACACTACTTTGACAGCAAAAAATAGTTTGAAAAAAAAGTATTTCCATGATTCAATCATTTCTTCAAACACCTTATGATCATGTGTACAATTGAGCACGAAAATTATATCAAATTAAGAGCAATTAACACCAATGGAATCACAAATGTAGCTCAAGGAATCAAGTAACAAGAATCAATAAGAGATCACATTGTGGAAGATGAGAATTAAGCACAACAATGGTAGACCTAGAGATTTACCAATCCAAGTCTGAATTTGCTTCAAATCAACTTCAAGAATCACTCTCCAAAGCTTTGATCTACAAAATTTGATGTTGATGAAGTATTTTAATGGAGGTTTACCTCAAAGATTAGTAAGCTTCAATGAAAAGCTTACTAACTTTTAATGGAAGAAGAGCTTTAGTGAATTTGGGTAGATGAAGAAAATTGAGAGAGTGGGAAGGAATTTTGACAAGGTGAATTTGGCTATCAAAAGCTTGTTCAATGAATGAAATTGCGGGTGTTTATATAAAGTTTAGGCTTCGAGTGAGTGGTGGCTTGGAATTTGGTTTGGAGCCAAAATTAGGCTTGGTAATTGGCTTTGGAGTGCAAATCAAAGATCAAGTGGTGCACATGTGTGCTTAAATAAGGGTGTATAGTGGAAATAATTGTGATTATGTAGGGGAATTATTTTTGTGATGATTTTGCATGATCTAGAATATTTCACATGAGGTCACCTTTGAAATTTGGTGCCAAAATGCTACAGAACTTGAAAATGTTGTTTCTATCCAAAAATTGCAAGTGTTAATCGATTAGCCTCAGGGTGTTAATCGATTAACACCGTGAAAAAAAATGAGGAAAATGGCTTTTTGCATGTTGTCTCGGCTCTGGCTCAATTTATTTGACTTGTCAGAGAAGACATGGAAATAAACACATGAACCTTAGAGTTTCTTGGGCAATAAGTAATCAAATCTTTGGGAATCTCTTGATCAACTAGGGATTGGATAATACTTGAAAATCATTGTTGACCAAACTTTGACTTTGTTCGAATGAATTACAATCGAGCCGAGGAACTAGTGTTTGATGTTCTTGATCCAAACCTCTTCCTGAAAAAGTTAGTAAAGGGAAAACAAACATATTTTTTGGATTATGATTAAGAGTTAGTAAGCATAAACAAGCAATAAAGAAAATAAGAAACACACAGATGTTTGGTGAGCTCCCTCAAAAGCAAACCCACAGAGGAGGGCAAGAGAACCAAAGATTATGATCTTGTTTGTGATATGAGATGCAAATGGCATGTGGGATCTTAGGGGTAAAAATTAGGGTGTTACACTTATGATTTCCCGTATGATTGTAGTCCTTTTAGATCTAAAGTGATTAATCTAGTGAATATGTATATCCTACTATTTTTAACCATATTTAATTATGATTTTCATTATTTAGTGGATCTCTCAACTATTAACCAACTTTTACTTAGTTCTAAGGTGAACAAGCAAAGAAACAAATGTATAGCATTATTTTACATAGCAAAAAGAATCACTTCAAATCACACAATTTTAACACAAAATAATAGTTTCATTAAAATTCACATTGCTCAACATAAAGAGGTTTAGCCCATGGTGAACAAAAGAAATACAAGTACACAAGTTCTTGTAGTCAACATTTCTAAACACAAATGAAAAGAAAATGTACACCTAAGTATGACATTCTACTCCTTGCAATTTTTCAATCAACAGGAGGCAAGTTTGATAATGATATAAAGCTCGACACTTCTTCAATGGAGGAATGATGAAAGGAACTCTTCACTACAGGTTCAGACTTCGTCTTCTTTAGCAGTATGTTTTTTTGAGTAATTTCTCACGCCTCCTAACTTATGAACCTCCCTTTCATTCATTCTAAGAGGTCCCTTTTATATCCTCTAAATTTTTGGGTTTTTGTATTGTCATTGGATCATTGGCCTTGTTAATATTCAATGTTTAGGCCTAAGGAAAACAAGATATTTTTTCTCCTTTCCCTTGAATTAGCATCTAGTAGTGCAATTCAGCGTGCAGGGGATAACATGTTCTGTGGCAGGTCTGCTATGAAAACAGACAATCAATGTATGTAATTCAGGGCTCAATAGCTTTTATAGGTTTTTTTCATGTACCATTTGATCTTATCCATCCAGTTTTTCTAGCTAGCTTGTGCTTTAATATTCACACTAATGCCACGTTTTCCCTAATGCTAAAAGGCCTCCACTTCTTACAACATCTTCTGGCTATAATGCCTCCTGGGGAGTGAGGCTAAATTGATAAACCAGTTATATCATGCCATAACTTATCATAGAGCAGTCCTACACAAGCAGCAAACACATAAAACTCACAAAAGATGGAACCTAGTGTGATCTATAGTAATCGAACTAAAAAAATAAATATACTTAAATTAATCTAATAAATCTTGTTATAATCAAATAAAATCAAGAAATGAAGCCTTTAATATCTCATAAATAGTGAGTTATCACACCCCCAAACTTGAATCATTGGCAATCCTCGGGTGTTGCGACAGATAATATCAGAAAATAATAATTCACTCATCTCATAATTTAGTAGCTCATTTTATATAACCAAATATTTTCTCAAAGGAATGCATCCAAATATTGGCATAACTTAGTCTTTGTCACATACTACCTCTCTTGGTGTGTGGGTGTGTGTGTGTGTAGGGGGGGAGGGGGGTTGCATGTGCGCGCGCGTGTATGTGTGTACGAGTGTACGTGTGTGTGTGCGTGTGTGCGTGTGCATGAATGTTTGCATGCACGTGTGCGTGTGCATGTGCGTATGTGTGTGTGTGTGTGTGTGTGTGTGTGTGTGTGTGTGTGTGACATATTTATAACTGCTCATGGAATAATCTTTCCAACTAATTTCAATTGCATAATGTTATACCTAAATTTTACCCTTAGATTATTTGATATTTTGAACATCATCTTAGGTCAATCATTCATGCATAGCTAACTAATTTATTAGACTTTGTTTGTCTGGTTTCATTTGTGAAACTAGGGTTGCTACAAAAGGTTCAAAGGTCATGGAGGTTTTGTGTGCGCTCATTGGGATTATGGTTCCACGCAAATTGTGTCGAATTCTTGTGGAGATAAAGGAAGAATACGCCCTCATTCTTATGGTCCCTTAGTCAATACAAGATCAATTTATCCTCAAGAATCCTCAGAGGTTTCCCCAAGGAGGATTAGGGTTTTCTGTCCTTTGGTTTTGAACGTTTGAGAACTGGTTGGAATTTCGTGGCATGTTGTATCACAAGTTGTATGTCCAGGGACTCCTCAAAGACATTGTCCTTGTGCTAAGATCTTCCTCATCTAAAGGATTGTTTGAATTTTCATTAAGTGGATTGAGATCTTATCAGGAGGAATGTGATTAATTTGTGATTAAATTGAAGATTAATGCTAACGGATTCATGGATTCAAAAATGTTTCAAGTGGCATCAAGTTCTTAAGTCAAAGATGAAAAAATGTTCGTGTGGGTTTTCTTGGAAATCAAGTAACAAGTGGTTTGTTCAAGGTTCATTAACACTTACCATCCAAAATTTCTCAACCATTTTTCTAGTGTCCAACTAAAACCATTTCAAATTCAAAATCCACTTTTAATATCCACTTTCAATTGTTCATCACCCATATAATCACAAGTCCATAAACCCATTCAAGTGTCCAAACTAGTCCAAAGTTTATCCTAAACCAAAAACCGATTTCTACAAATTTATCCATATCCACATTGTTCATGTTTATTCCAAGATGTCAAGGCCCAAATTCAACATTATTCAATCCCATGTTTGATCTTTTTTTCAAGATGCAAGTTGAAACAAAACCAAAGAAATCTATTTTAAAATCTCAAGTCCATACCATCCATATCCCTTTCAAGATTCAAAATGCACCAATTAGTTTCAAAATTCATGTTATTTATAAAAATTCAAATTGATTTCAAGATTCATTGTTGGTTTCATTCTAAGATCCATCACTAGTTTAAGTTCAAAATTCATGCTTCATTGTTCAAATACAAAATTCAATCATGGTTCACAAATTAGATTCATAAGGTCAATTCAAAGTTTACAAGTTAAGACCAAAGGGGAAACACTAATTATAATTACAAAGCATTTGCAAAAATTCAAAAGTTCATTACAAAGTTCAAAAGTTTGACAATTCATAAATTTACTTCCATAAGAGGCAAATACAAGGATCATCAAGGAATCTAGAGTTTGGTTACAAAACAACTCAAGGTGGTGAAATTCAGGATATGTATACTGTGGGTGGAAAGTATATGTCCAAGGTTAGGCATTGTTTCTCTTGCATACTTGTGGAAATTGTTAAATGTAATTCATAGTGTCGAAGTCGAAGCATTCATAGCTTAGTGTCGTGTCGAATTGTTTAGGTTGTTTCAACAGAATCGTGTTACATTTGATTTGATTGGATTTATATTTATTTAGATTAGATTTGATATTTTGGGCTTTTAATTTTGGGCCTTTGCAAATCTATATCTATAAATAGGAAGTATCCTTGCATTGTAATAATAACATTGTATAGCATTCAAAGTTGCGGTTAGCAGTGAAAATACAATAGTAACAGAAATCCCACGGTTAGTGGGTAAAACTTCTCCTCCAAAATTTTCTCTCTCTTTTCTTTCTTCCTTGCTGTTCTTGTTTGTTCTTCTTCTTCATTGTCATTACGTATTGTTTGTGGGTTGGTTATCAATCTTGAGATCAAGATTGAAGCGGAATCACCATAGGTTGTGGTGAATTTCTAACATCTGGTATCTAGAGCTCCGGTTGCGATTTAAGGAGGAAAATCGTGATGGCTATGAATCATTCAAATGGTCACTTTCCGGCGACCCTACCAATTCTCAAGAAAGATAATTATGAGAATTGGTGCAAGCAGATTAAGGTGATTTTCTGTTATCAAGATCTTTGGGATCTTGTGAAGGAAGGAGTGACACCGCTTGCAAAAGTAGCAACGGATCAAGAAAGGGCTGCACACAAAGAGTTGAAGAAGAAAGATTATAAAGCACTCTTTATAATCCACCAGTGTGTTGATCCAGATAACTTTGAAAAAGTTAGCGATGTAGATTCAGCAAAGGAAGCGTGGGAGATTCTTGAAAAGTCATTTGGAGGCACAGAGAAGGTGAAAGAGGTGAGGTTACAAACTCACAAGAGAACCTATGAGCTGCTTCAGATGGAAGACAATGAAAGTATTTTAGATTTCTTCACCAGAGTTACAAAGCTGGTGAATCAAATCAAAGTATGTGGAGAGGTGTTGACATCAAGATCAGTTGTTGCAAAGATCTTGAGGTCATTGGCTCCAAAATTCGACCACGTGGTAGTAGCCATAGAAGAGTCGAAGAACTTGTCAGTATTGACGAAAGAAGAGCTTCAAGGGACGCTTGAGTCTCATGAACAAAGGATGGCCGAGAGAGCTGCAGGAAAGTCAAAGAGTGATATGGCTTTGCAGGCGTAGTCAGAAAAGGAAAGGAAAGGTAAAGGAAGCTGGAATGGCAACAAAGGAGGAAACCATTCGAATCAGAAGAAACCTTGGAACCAAGGCAACCAAAGAGGTGGTGCTGCAGGTAGAAGAAAAGGTGGTGATCGAAAATCTGACAAAAGTCACATTCAATGTTTCAATTGTCAGAAGTATGGCCATTATGTTAGTAATTGTCCAGATAAGAAGAAAAATCAAGAAATTGATGCAATTCTGGCAAAGCATGAAGAAGAAGAGACGTTGCTGATGGTCACAACAAAAGATGAAGAAAGATTCCAAGATCAGTGGTACTTTGACTCAGGATGCTCATCACACATGACTGGGAGGAAAGATTGGTTTGTCAACATGAAGCCATCGTCGAAGAACATGGTGAAGTTTGCAAATGACAACACTCTAGCAACTGAAGGTGTTGGTGATGTTCTGATTATGAGGAAAGATGGCAAAGGGTCAATAATTTCCAATGTGTTGTACATTCCAGATATGAAGAGTAATTTGCTCAGTATAGGGTAGCTAGTCGAAAAGAACTACAAGGTAGTTGTCGAAGACAAGATGATGAGAGTTCTCGACGCAGATGGTAGGTTGATCTTGAAGGCTCCAATGTCTCAGAATAGGACCTTCAAGATTGAACTCAAGGTGATGGAGCACACGTGTCTAACAACTGCAGCCAGCAGAGATGAGTGATTATGGCATTTTCGACTAGGCCATCTCAACTTCAATGACATCAGAGAACTGAAGAGAAGAAATATGGTTTCAGGATTACCAGAAATCGAGATTCCAAGTGAAGTCTGTGAAGAGTGTGTTCAGTTGAAACAACACAAGAATAGCTTCAGCAAGGATGCGGGAAGGAAGTCGAAGGCAATTCTTGAAGTCATATACTCTGATGTATGTGGTCCAATCCAGGTGGATTCGATTGGTGGCAACAGATATTTTGTCATGTTTATTGATGATTTCAGTCGAAAGTTGTGGACTTACCTCATCAAGAAGAAAAGTGATGTGATTGAGGTATTTTCCAGATTCAAATACATGGTCGAAAGACAGAGTGGTCGAAAGTTGAAGATTCTGAGGACAGATGGTGGTGCCACCCTATACACCACAGAAAAATGGAGTTGCAGAACGAATGAACAGAACCATCATGAACATGGTGAGAAGTATGTTGAATGGAAAGCATCTACCCAAAGAATTATGGGGATAAGCAGTTTCGACAGCAACATATATTTTGAACAGATGTCTAACGAAGAAGCTTGACGGAATCACACCAGAAGAATGTTGGTCTGGTGTCAAGCCTAGCCTCAGTCACTTGAAAGTGTTTGGATCTATAGCACATAGACATGTGCCAGATCAGTTGAGAAGGAAGCTTGATGATAAGTCAAATCAGATGATCTTGATAGGATATCATTTGACTAGAGGTTACAAGTTGTTCGACCCAGTGAATAAGCAGGTAGTGATCATAGATGAGTTTAAAGAATGAGATTGGATTGAGAATGCCAAGAAGGATTCAGTGGGAATCTCTTATGAAGAACCAGCTACTGAAGTCGAAAGAGAAGTTCGACAGGAACCAATTGCAGATGAAGCAGGTTCAAGCAGACCTCGACGAACAAGACACATGCCTGCAAGGTTACAAGAATGTGTAATTACATCAGATGATGTGGTCGATGAAGAGGGTGAGCTGGTACATTATGCTTTCTACGCAGATGTCGAACCAGTCAATGCAGCTGAGGCATTGAAAGATTCGTAGTGGGTGAAAGCAATGAATGAAGAGTTAGAGTCCATCGAAGTCAACAACACATGGTCACTTGTCGAATTGCCTCAAGGCAAGAAGGCAATTGATGTGAAGTGGGTTTACAAGGTAAAGGTGAATCCTAGAGGAGAAGTAACTCGACACAAGGTGAGACTTGTGGCGAAAGGATTTCTTCAGAAGGAAGGAATCGACTTCGATGAAGTGTTCGCACCTGTTGCTAGAATTGAAACAATCAGGTTGGTTGTTGGTCTAGCAAATATGAACAATTGGCACACATGTCAGATGGACGTGAAGTGTGCATTCCTTAATGGCCCCTTAGACGAAGAAGTCTATGTCGCACAACCAGTTGGGTATGTGAAACAAGGCGAAGAAGGAAAGGTGTACAGGCTGCATAAAGCCCTGTATGGACTTAAGCAAGCTCCAAGAGCTTAGAATAAGAAAATCGACAGCTTCTTAAGGGAGAAGGAATTTGTGAAGTGTACGACTGAGCATAGAGTATATGTAAGAAGAAGCAATGGCGAATTGCTTATACTATGTCTTTATGTCGATGATTTGTTGATAGCAGGAAGTTGCATGAAAGAGATCGAAGATTTCAAACATGACCTAAGTGAGGAGTTTGAAATGTCAAACTTGGGAGATCTCTCATATTTCCTTGGCATCGAATTCTACAAGACTAGTAGAGGTTTGATGATGCACCAACGAAGATATGCAGGCGAAATACTCAAGAGATTTGAGATGCAAGATTGCAACTCAACTTCGACTACAGCTGAGACCAGACTACAACTGTCGAAGGATCCAGACGAAGATGATGTCGACCCAACCCAATATAGAAGACTTATTGGGTCACTTAGATACCTTTGTCACACAAGGCCTGACTTAGCATACAGTGTGGGTATGGTAAGTAGATTCATGCAGAAGCCAAAGGTATCACACCTAACAGCGACGAAGAGGATACTGAGGTATCTGAAGGGGACTCTCGACTATGGCATTTTGTTTCATGCAGCTGATGAAGGGAAATAATGCAAGTTAGTGGGATACACTGACTCTAGTTGGTGTAGTGATGCTGAGGATAGAAAATCCACAGCTGGATACGTGTTTATGTTAGGTGGTGCACCAGTTGCTTGGAATTCGAGAAAGGAACCAGTAGTGACATTGTCATCATGCGAAGCAGAATATATAGCTGCTTCCCTTTGTGCATGTCAAGCAACCTGGATGGTGAACTTGGTCGAAGAGATTATAGGGAAGAATCATGGAGCAATTACCATGAAGATCGACAGCATGTCAGCTATCAACTTGGCGAAGAATCCAATAGCACATGGTCGAAGCAAGCACATCGAAATGATGTTCCATTATCTTCGAGAGCAGGTAACAGAAGGGAAGATGAATTTGGAACACTGCAGAACTGAGAATCAGATTGCAGATATCATGATGAAGGGAGTGCATGTCGAAGCCTTCAGAAGACTAAGAGCCATGATGAATGTAGATAGTTTAGACACAATGAATTAGGTGGTGTGTTAAATGTAATTCATAGTGTCGAAGTCGAAGCATTCATAGCTTAGTGTCGTGTCGAATTTTTTAGGTTGTTTCGACAGAATCGTGTTAGATTTGATTTGATTGGATTTATATTTGTTTAGATTAGATTTGATATTTTGGGCTTTTAATTTTGGGTCTTTGCAAATCTATATCTATAAATAGGAAGTATCCTTGCATTGTAATAATAACATTGTATAGCATTCACAGTTGCGGTTAGCAGTGAAAATACAATAGTAACAGAAATCCCACGGTTAGTGGGTAAGACTTCTCCTCCAAAATTTTCTCTCTCTTTTCTTTCTTCCTTGCTGTTCTTGTTTGTTCTTCTTCTTCATTGTCATTACGTATTGTTTGTGGGTTGGTTATCCATCTTGAGATCAAAATTGAAGCGGAATCACCATAGGTTGTGGTGAATTTCCAACAGAAATGAGACCTAGTCCTTGCTCCTCCACGAAATGGCTGCAAGTGGAACGATAGATATAATTGTGAAAGTAGTCGCAATAGGCTTGGATTCGGCGACGCACTTCGGTAAATAATTAGTCATGTTAAATTCTTATGGAATCAATGTTATGGTGAAGAAGGGGAGAGTCTCTCAAGGTCTGATGATGATAAGACTGAAGCTATTATTGGCTTTTTTCGACTTTCTCCGAAAGAAGGAGGATGGATATCACCACCGGATAACAGTGTCCGTAGCAGCTCAGGATCCGACTATACATCTACTGAAGTGCAAAAATTTTTCCTCTGGAAGCTGATCTCAACATTGTCGATCCTGTGAAGTTAACTTACGAGGCCACCGAATATCCCAATGCTACGCCCTTTCCCATTCGTAAATCTGTTGCCAGCTCTGCTGTCTCGTTTAATCCATTGGCTGAGAACTTAGACATCCAAATTTTACAGCAAGATGAAATTGGAATCAGTAACAAAATCAATGGTCATCAAGAATGAACGAACATATATGACAAGAAAATCTCAGTATGAATCACAGAAGTAAAAAAGAGTCAAAAGGGTTATCAAGTTCATCCATAGCAGTGAAACACATTTAATGAATTTGAAAGTTCAAGATCATGTTCCGTATATTCCCAAACAAGTCACAAGCATATCAAAACAAAAACGGAAATGAATTCGACAAGTTCCTAACATATTCCCGACACAATTAACGGCATTCAAGAAGCAAGGAATCAAGTTTGTATCCTTTCCAAAACAGTTCCAGCACACAGTCAAGACAAGAAAGTAGCAGCCATAATTATACGCAACGATTGGGAGTATACACAGAAATTCACACGCCATCAGGCGGAATCCACAAATCACAACGACATTGTCGAAACTGCAACAACTGCCGCAACACTCCGACGCGAACGCACCTACCTCACCGACCATCGTCGTGACGCCGCTTTCAACTTCACACCGCATTACCTTGCCACGAGAAACTCCAATCGCGGTTTTTTACGCATTTCCAATTTTTAATCGATGCTTATTCGGATCTCTTTTGATGAAACGTTTTGACTCTTTTGTTGATTGATGATTTTTGCTGGGATTTCAATTTGTTTTAAAAAAAATGGTGAAGGAAGTGAATCGTTAGAGAGAGAGGAAGCTGAGCGTAAGTGAGGAGAAAAGAAGTATGTAGCGAGAGAGAGGTGAGAGATATGATGAACATGATAATGCTGCTATTCCCTTTTCCAAAATATTGTTGGGTCGGGTAGATACAAAGCCCACTGTGTTTTTTTTTATTATTAGGAGGTGGGCCTAGTAACATAAGCCCATCAGATTTTATTTTGATTTCCTTCTTTTCTTTTTTTTAATAAGTGATGTTTAATTTTGATTAATTTGTAGTTAATTGTTAATATGAATTTAGGATTAATATTTGAATTATGATTTGTGATCAACTTTCAATTAAATTTGGAATTTTTTTATGACTTAATTTTTAATTAATTAAACTTCATGATTGACTCCTGATCCAAATGTAGGATTAAGTTCTAGTTTAAGTATGTGACCGATTTCTTGATTTAGTTTTGATTTGCCATTGTTAGTCTTTATTTAAGTTTGATTAGGATGTTTATCAAAATTAACTGATATTTGGTTGGGATTTTTCTCGATTGAATTTTGCGAATTCGTCTATTGATTCTTACCTTGATTTCTATGCATTACCTAACGATAGCCCGTGATACTATTGCATATGAATGATTGTATGCCTTTATGATTTATCATACTCCCTTAGGTTTTCGATTCAACTTTGTCTCCGACAAGTTGAATCAGAGTAGATTTTAGGGTTCAACTTTTGCATGATAACTTATAGGATAGTCTCCCTTTTAATCTTAATTTAAGGCATGGTATTAGGTTAAACTTTTCGTTTCACTTTAGACTAAAATTCTCCTACCCAGATTCCAAAGGAAAGGGTCCCCTTCGTTGACTCTATGTCACGATTAGGATAACTTAGCTTAGCTTTACTCCTTCATTCCCTTTTCCCTTTCCATCCTAGCCTTAGGATTAGAGTCGTTGTACTCTATGTAAATGTCTTGCCATAGACATTTCTTTCCCTTTTATCCTAGCCTTAGGATTAGAGTCGTCGTGCTCTATGTAGATGTTCTGTGATGGACATTTACTTTCTTTCCTTTTATCCTAGCCTTAGGATCAGAGTCGCCGTACTCTATGTAAGTTCCTGCCATGGACACTTACTCATCTTCCCTTTCATCCTAGCCTTAGGATTAGAGTCGTCATACTCTACATAAGTTTCTGCCATGGATACTTACCTCCTTTTTAACCTAACCTTAGGTTTAGAGTCGCTGTACTCTATGTGAGTATCTTGCCACAGATACTTACCTTTCTCTGTAACCTTGACCACAGTCAAGAGTTCCTCACCCTTATTGAGGGGAACTACGAATGCTCCAATTTCATTCCCGTCAGGATACGTAGGCACGAGATGCGATGTCTTGGCGAGCATACTTAGAAATAAACCCCTAGGTTTTTCCCTTAGCATAATTCCCTTAGCAAGCAAACAATAACATAACACAAATACTAACAAGAAGTTCCTGTAGAGTACTACAGATACTTAGGATTCTAATACCTTCCCTAGGTATAACCAATTCCCGAACCTTAGATTCTCTTAGATGTGTTGTTACATAGCGCACTTAGGGTTTTCTTCGATCTTTTACCCTTTCCTTTGGATAAATCAAAGCTCGGTGGTGAACTTCATGATTTGTGATTCAAGTTAATTAATAGCTTGATATCCGATTCTCACCGCGACACATAAGGAATTCGGGGGATGGGTAGTAAACCATATAAAAAGCAATCTTAGTTAAAATTTTTTGGGAAATACTTCATTTTTAAATTCTCATTCTTGGCTAAGTCTCCTACCTCAGACTCATACCTAGCAATATGTTCGACAATGGATTCATTGGTATCCCTTGCAGCAAACTTAGTGAACATAGGAATTTTCTAACCCCTTGGAAGTTCAGTCTATAACACATATTCAGACAAAACAGAAACAAAATTTAGTCTATGGAGGCCAATAATGAGACCATTATGGGCTAAATTTTATTTGACCACATTAGTGATATTATTTTGCTCGCCAAAGTTATTTTATTGGAAATTCCCAACCACATGGTCTACATCCTAGTTTCTATGCGCCAAAACTACCTCGGAGACATTTTGGCCAGCGTTGCCTTCAACTACCCTTGGCACGGGTTGTTCGACAGGTATAACCTGCTGTGGAATTTGGTCATTAGGCACTAGTTGGGTAGGCACTTGAGGAGCACCAAAGAAGTCAGCAATTCGACCCGTCTAGACCGCTAATTATTGGTAACTATGATTAGTGTTTTGAATCAAAGGGTTAAACATAATACCAATTTATTGTGTGAGCATGTTAACCATGTCATGGTTACTCTCATCCATTTGCTACCTCACAGACAGGAGGGAACGAATAGTTAATGATGGCATAACTTGAGGGATATATCCTAACCCTCTTAGTGGTTCTGCCATTCGATTGGGATTGCTAATGGCAGATCCTGATGCTAAATATGGATTGAGAGGACATGCAACCATAATTGCATTATCTGCATATGTAGATGCATTGGTTTGTAGGTATGCCATAATTGTAGTTGGCATTCCATAAGGGTACTCCTTACCAACAAGGGGTAGGGTAAAATTTTGGAGAAAAGAATGCCTAAGACCTCCCCAAATCGGTTATGTAACCCTGGGAGTAGTGGGAACACTTGTTACTTTTGGTGGAGAAATCACCACTTCTGGTAAAGTCGTCGAAACTGACATTTGGCTTATAACTGGAGCGGTTACTTCAATAGATGTTGAAGTTCCCACGCCACCAACTGTCGTTTCGATTGGTTATTCTTCAATATGTGGTGCATTATTTTGTGGAAGGGGAGTGTTTTTTGACTTTCTTTCTTCCATATCCTTTTAACTTTACCACTTATCAAACTATTCCTTTTGACTTTACCACTTCTCAAATGCATACACACTCATACATTTGTAAGAAGAACAAAATAAAGGATAAAGACACAACACTATTCTGCAAAATTTACGATTTCTTGCATAAAAGGGTCCCATCTGAGCATGCCAATTTGTTTACTGGTATTTTTAGTAAATAATCACGAGTTTTCATTCACTTAATGAATGAAACTTGAAAACGTCCTAAGGACAATTTTTGCAGAAACGTGTAATGAAAAGTGTGTGTGATTGAATTTTAGACGTTTAAACATTGACAAACTGAATGTAAATTCTAATTGAAACAATGTAAAATTACTTTTGAAGAAGAAAATAGAAAAAAAAAGGATAATAAATGTCATAAAAGTAAATGTTTTTATTGAAAAGACTTAAAGAATGTAAAGGAAGGACGCAAACATACATTTTCTCACAAATTATTTCTCTCTGTGACTTTGATACTTTAGTTCTATAGAGAATAAATGAAATTTGTGACCCTTCATCACAACACTGTGATCAACTTATATACTTATACAATGTTAACTGTCAACAATAGTTATTTCCGTTGGATTTGACATGTATTCAATGTTGATACCCGCTTCAATGTCCTCATTTGCTCACACACGTATTTAATATTAAAACTGTTGCAAACCACCCATCATGCTTATAACTGCCTTTTTACCCTCTAACTGCCTCTATTGAGAGTCTCTAATCAACTCTTATAAAACATTTGTAGTTTGGTTGACTTAGAGATTAAAAATACACTAAGTCGCCAACATCAAATGGATCTGTCGAACTTAACCTTGTTGAAGTATTGATTTGTACAAACCTCTTTGACATTATGGACATGTTTTAAAGAGAGAGTGGTCCTAATCTTGTGGATCTGTTCTTGAGACTCTTCCAACCCGGATTCGTGGGCCCTAAAATACACTAAATTCCTGATCATCTGACAAGCTGGTCAAACCATCTTTAGTCGACATGCTTATTATATCAAAGCTATGTTTGAGACTCTTGACGCTTAGCGTTTTGAAACATGGATCTTACCACTCTTTGTTGATTTATTTAGCTAAAATTTTCAAGCTAACATGTGGTCAACGACTTCTCCTGATCATTAGGGAGTAGTAATTGTCCTTAAGAGTTACCCAAACCCTAGGCCCAATAAGTTTCTATAAATACTTCTCCCTTGTGAGGGCAAAAAGACATATATTAAGTCATACATATCACAACCTACATATGCTTATATCTAAGCACGACATTCAATAACATAGCCTTTCACCTTACATGAGCAGGACCTCTCAACCACCATAAAACACCACTATACAGCGTAATATACCTATTAAGACCTTTGAGTGTCCATGCCCTTTGCAAGGGCAACACACACACATGTACTTTTTTACCAGTATAATTTTGTTTTCCTTGAGTGTTTTAAATAAACCTTATCAGCGAAATTTTTTATTTTCATGATTAATGTTTCCATATAATATTTATCCCTAATCTCTTAGTGAATAAATATTTATTTTTATTTCAATTCCTAATCTTTGTAGTGAATCATAAACAAAACTAAGCATATGAGTTTAACATGAATTAACATAGCTTCAAGAGTTCATCCCTATCTTTAGGTGATGAAGGAAAACATAAGAGTTATCAAAGTATTTACATTGAACTCTCATTTTAACATAAATCATAAATCATTTTAAAGGTGTTCAATCAACAAAATACATTAAACACATATAAATATAAATCATACATCGTGATAATTCTCCTAATGATAAAATTAATTCAAAAGTCTGTTATTTATTCAAAGGTTCCCCGAGGATGAGACATTAGCTCTACCTACAACACCAAACAACAATAAAGTAAGAGTGTTATGCATTTGATATGCCAATTTCGACATTTCCTCTTGACGATTTGTCGCATCCAGGTTGGAAAATAGGCGTAAATAATTTTCCTATATAGTGTTTTGTATATTTTAACCCCATTTGTGGCCCAAGAGTAATGAATAAAGGCTTGAGTATGTAAGAAGGAAGAATGCATTCATTCCAAGATTTAGTCTATATCGAGAAGACCCCTCCTCTTTAGACCTCTTTTGGGATGGTCTATCAACAACAAAATTTGTGTATGTCTTCCTCTTATTAGAATTTTCACTAGCTATATTGGAGGATGACGAATACTTCTAAACGTATTTTCCATTGGCCATCATTGAGTTTTCTTTGTTGAATCACCTTTGGGGAATGGAAGACCTTTCTTTCTAGTATTTCCCTTCCTCCCAGATCAAGGTTTCCCGTCCAAGAAAATTGTCCCCTATTCTAAAATCTGATATGCTTCTTCAAGATTGGTCACCTCTTACTCTCCCTCCCTCTCTCTCGCCACCTATACGAGATGCACTCTACAAACAACAAAGGGGGAATGTGTTTTATTTATTCCCTTCTTCATCAAAAGCATGACATCGAGATAACTCATATTATCTGAAAGACAAAATAAATCATGCTAAATACAAAAGAACAACTTTATGAGGAAATTTCAAATATTTAAAATTAACAAAGGGATCCTTCCTCACCAAATATGTTTTTCCTATCTTCCTTGATGGGCTTAACTATTAGACGAGTTTCAATATGGTGCTTTTTTTACTTTAAAGGATTCATGCCTAAGGGATCCACCTCTTCCACAAATACAAGATCTTCCTATAACTTTGTAACGCTCTTTTTTAAATTATCATATTCTTACAAAAGGCCACTGAGCTAGTATATGTAGCTCTCAGGGCCCCCAAGTGATTTTGCTACTAGAACTTCGGGAACTTACCCAATCATTTTGGAGGGGAGTAGAAGTTTGGGTGGAGAAAAGGAGCACATAAATGAATATTTACTACCTTCAAAAAACTCTATTAGGATTTTGCATAGGCTCTTGTGAACGATGTGATTGAGAGTAGTAACCGAATTTTACATATCCTTAAAAACCTTCATAACTATCCATGAAAACTTCAAACACTTTTTGGCCTTATCTAAAAAAAGTAGGCATTAGGCCTTATCAAACTTGGAATAAGTTATTTGGACGTGAAATATGTGGAAGAAAAGTGTTAGTGTGGGAACATTGTTCTTGTATTCACACCAGTTTGAAGAGCTTTGACATAGGACCACCTCAGAGGGTTTAGTTGTGGAGGAGAAATCCTCAAGTGATTTATGACCCTAAATTCAAAGTATTCAAAGGGAATTCTAAACCCCATAAAAAAAGCATTCATATAAATGCAGCCCACACATATCATATTGGTTGTATAACCTCTTGTTGCTTCCATGGTAAACCACTGGCCAGTCTGAGGACATACCTACATCTTACTAGGCATTATCTATTTTACGTAAGTTAGTATACGTGAATGTCATCCCCAGAATATCTTCATCCACCCATGGATAGAGATTCATTTCATCATAAATCTCAAGGTCTTGTTGTCCTCGTCACACCATTATTGTATATTTGTTAACAAATATAAAGTTATTGTTATGAGTACGATACTGCGATTGTTCTTTTATCCATCACCTAATTTCATTATCAGTAGGATTGTGGACGAATGTGCTTTTGTATAATTTAATGTAGGTTTGGGTTGTTTGTTCATCCATGAGGTTCCTTATAATCTCTAGGTTAGGCATATAAATTTCTAGAAAGGAAAATCCCCAGCTAACCTCCCTAATGTCAAACTAATGGGAGAAAGCTCATTCACTTTAATAGTATCAATCCCCAAATTTCTTACCTTAGTAAGCTCCCTAACCTCAACAATGGTCAATGTTGGTTTTTTTACTTCTAAAGATGATACCTCTAAATTTACTAGGTTTATGACCTCCATTTGGGCCCGAGATGACACATTACTAAATTTTTCGTCAATACCTAAATCTATTAATAGGATATATAAGTTTCTTATGTGCGCCATAACTTAAAAATCTAATGCAAAACAAAGAAAGAAAAAGGTAAGAGATAGGTACATTGAGTATTTTGCAGGTTCTGAAGAACGAAGAAGAAAGCAACTAGTAACAGTTTGGAACCCAGAAAGTTGCGTATTTTGAAGAATGAAGATCAAGGAAACAAAGAACATTGAGTTTAAAACCTATTAAGTTGAAATAATTATCGGTATAATTATAAAGAGAGGAATAAGGTTGATAGCCCTTAAAATCAAAAGAACATGAGAAAGAAAAAACTAACTTCGGTTCCCCTATTTATAAGCATAATAAGTTTCATGAAAAGACATTAGGAAATTAAGAAAAAATCATAAGTCGTGACCAACCATTAGGATGATACCTCGATAATGTAACAACACTCAAGTGCTAAAAGTACGATGCCTCCATATCCTAGGCGCATGAATGCAAGTGGTGATTTTTCCCAAAACAACATTTCACTAACACGATGAGGATTAAATGTATGTGTCTGTTATGCAATATACTCCCACTCAACATTACTATGAAGCCTCCTCCCCTTCCCTACTTCATCCTCTCAACAAGCATATCTCCGCAATAGAACCCATTTTAGGACTGACCTCATAAATTTCAACATCAACATTCTTCACCACATCACTAATAGCAAGGACTTTGGGGAAAATTATTTCAGGCTAGCCAAAGGCCTAATAAGACCGGCCCAACTACGCGGCCAACCCAAATAAAACATTTTAATGACGAGACAACAAATGTACCCCTACTATAGCACACCACACTAAAACATGTTACTTCTTTCATTTCCACCAATGATATGCATGCAAAGGGCACCCATAATCCACATCGGGGCAACTGAAAACAGTTCTAACTGCCTCTCCCATATAAGTGTGACCCTGAGTCACATCCAGATATTCATTCATACTTGCAAATTTTACCTCACTCATTGATTGACTTGAGTGTTAGAGTGTTAATTTTGCAAATATCCCCCTCTTTAATCACTAATGATATCTACCACCATACTGAAATCTTTTCCATGGCAGTCATCTTCAACCTGTCGTATATCTTTTGTTCTAGTATGGACGAAAAACAATCCGACTAAATTAATAATGTAATCCTTTTAACATATTTTTAGATTTCACTTTTGTCCCTTGAAAAGATTGTTTGGCTCTGATTCTTAAGCTTCAAAAAAAAATTATACATGTTAGTCTTTTTGTTTAAGAACGAGACCTACTTAAGAAGAAATAATTCTTTATTATCACTTATGGTTGGAGCCAATACTAAGTATGTGTTTGATTTTGCAATGACGGAAATTTATTTTGAATAAAATGATTTTGATTAAAGTGATGTGAAATTAAAATAATTTATATTTAGATATATTAATGCAAAATTGAGTTGAATAATAAATTTCAGTATAAAAATCACATCTAAATTCAAAAACTACAAATCATAACTTCTAATATAATCAATTTTTGAAGTAATAATCAATTCTACTATTGATAAACCAAATAAATCACAATCAATTCTACATTTCTAAAATTATTTTTTTGTCTTCCAAAATAAAAAATAAGCATAGACAAAATTATGAACTTATAATTTAAATGAGAAAAATTATATGATATAACTAGAGTGATACTTCAATTGCTTCAAGTATAGGTACGCAAATCCTATAAATCAACTAAAAAAAATATTGATATTGTTAAGTTGAATACCAACACTAAAGTTCGAATCATGACTTTTACGATTTTGTGTGTGAACTTCTAGTAATTATTACTATTTTGTCTTGATTAAAAAAAAGTTTAAATTATAAGCCACTTATTGTTTATTGGACAACTAAGTTATGACTAACTAATTCAAGTTAATTAGAACATTGTAAATCACAAAATATATCCAAAAAAAAATATGAATATAAGTTTGTTTTTGAATTATCTTTTTACTATCACACCTTTTTACTAGAGTTTTTTTCTTTAAAAAATAAAAAGCTATGAGGGGGCTCACATTTTAGTCGGAGTAACTAAAATTATAACCATTCTTTAAATTTGTAATGAAAATTTAATTTAATACTACAAATCTAATTGTTAATGAATTTGTTGGTTTTATCTTTATATATAAAAAAACCAAACTAAAATTGTCAACTTAAAATTAAAATGGGTAGAATAATTGTGTCCTCTTCTCTCATCCCTCAAGCAACAAAACAAACAACTTTCATCTTTTCCTTCCAATGGTTCCATCACCATTCCTCCTATTCCCAAAGAAAAAAACCTCACATTTTCATTCTCTTCAATAATAACATCCCATTTTTCTAAATCAAACCTTTAACCCAAAAACCACAACAATGGAACAACAATCACCAGAACAAAAACCAATAATACTACAAAAACCACCGGGGTATAGGGACCCAACCACCCCACAAAATCACCCACCGCCACGAAAACCGCCTCTACCACCTTCTTTCCGACCAAAACCCAAGAAACGTCCTTATTGTCGCATATGTTGTTGCACATTATGCATCCTCTTCATCATCATCCTCTTCATCTTCATCCTCCTCATTGCACTTTTCTACATTCTCTACCAACCTTCTCTCCCGGAGATTCATCTCGGTTCCTTTCGTGTTCCGGATTTCAAGATAACAACGAACGCAGACGGTAGCCAACTCGACGCAAATACAATAACATTGGTGGATATTAAGAACCGCAACACAAAAATTGAATGGCATTTTGATCAAAGTAGTGTTCAGATATGGGCGGATAACGGTGACTTGAATTTAGGTTCGACGAAGGTGGCGGCGTTCGACGTGAAAGTGAGGGATATATCAAAAATGAAAGTGCAAACAAAGGTTAAAGATGAAGTATTGGATGGGAGACAAAAGAGAAGGTTGAAAAGTGTGTTTGAAAGTAAAGCTTTGAAACCTAGCGTGGAGGTTAGAACAAGAACAGGTGTTAAGGTTCAAGGTTTGAAATCTATGACGATTGGAGTTACTCTTGTTTGTGGTGGGGTTACTGTGAGACAAATTGAAAATGGTGATTCACCTCTTTGTTCCATCACTATTCTCAAATGGTAATCAACAACTCTACAACTATTTATTAGTGCATGTGCATGTTTTGTACTTTGTGAAGTTTTGATTTTTGCATTTGTTCATAAATTTTTTTTTTGAAAAATAAAAATTACAAATTCTTATAGGATATATGTCTACAACCTTGTTACATAAACAAATATGTTATTAGAATTAGAAGAAATTATATATTTCATTTCTGTTGTCTAATATGCATTAATTTCAACCGATCATATGTGTTTTTTACACGTGTGGAAGAGCATGAACGGCGAATATATATTTTTCTATTAATGTCATTCAATTTGCATTAATCTTGATTGTTCATTTGTGTTACCGTTACGCTGAAGGGTGTTTGAACGACTAATATGCGCGTTGGATCATCCGGCTAGTGCGGAGGATCCAAATCCGTATTAAAATATTATCCTTTTTATGACATTATATATTTGTTTACTTGTGTATTTTTCATCAAATTAATGATTTATTGTTCTAATTTAAGTCGTTGATTGATTACAGGATCAAAATACAATGAGTTGGGACTTTGTTATTATATGAATATGTATAGTTTGGGAGGATTGGTGCTCATTTTGACAATTCAAAAGTGTGAAGGTTTTGTCCCAATTTGGGTTGCACGTATTTTTAAGTCATTAGGTTGTATATAGTGTGAAACTATTAATATTTATTACAGTATGTATATAATGTGGTTGTTGATTGAATTTATCACTCCACCAAAAAATGAGAGAGTTAAGGGCCAAGAATATATTATGGTTAATGTCTAGGAAGAGAAGGATATGCGATCTTCTTGATTGTGACATATATCTTTACAAATATGTTGTATCTCTTTTTTCTTTTATTTTCTTTAGTGTAAAGCATCATTGAATTTCTTTTATTTTCATTACATTTGAAATTTGGATTAAATCCAATTCATTTTACAAGCATTTAGTGTGTGATAATCATAATTTAATACATTCAAAATTTCACATTGTCAATAATTTAATAATAGCGCAAAAAATTCTGTTAAATTAGTTCGAGTGATAGTTGTACAACATCGTCGAACTGTAAAAAGGTAAATGTGAACTCATAATATTTCATTTATTCACCTTTAACAATAAAAAATTACTAAACCAAAAAAAAATTAGACAAATCATAATCCTAGGCCTTTAATAAATCCATCAAACAAATGTTATAATTAGATACTCGGAAAAAAAAAAGATATTTATTTGATTCCTTATTTTTGAAATCATCTGTGACAAGATTTTCAATTCGATGTAGCAAGAAGTGAACGATAATTAAAAGTTTTTCTGCTCGGTATCAAGGCTGATCTGGTTGATACAGTGAGTTGTAAGTTTTTATTTGGTCGGATCTTCGCTGTTGGGATTCAATCTGAATGTTTTCAATGTTTTCAATCAAGTGGTTTTTAGTCATTATGTTGGGAGATTATTTAAAAAAAAGGAGAAATGGGATTCCAGGATCTGGATATTATTCGTGGGATTACTTGTCTGGGTCAAGCTGGAAGAACTTAAAGATAGAGGGAGATATATCAGCATGCAGTATTATCAGAAGATCGGATGTCATTACATTTGGAGATTCTATGAGATAAGGACATTAAAAGGTGTTAGGAGGAAATTAAGCAAGAGGGCTAAAGAGATCAGGATTGTAATCAGAGGAGATTATGCATTACTAATAAACCATGTTATTTTGATCATAAAGAGAAGATTCCTTAGGGACAAAAGCAGGGACACGAGAATCAAGCTCATGAACAGTTTTTATAGCATTAAAGGAGTAGAAGTTATGATCAAGACTAGTTTAAAATTCCAGTGGAAACAAAGCTCGTATCAACATCTTATGTGGTTATACATCAAATATTACTAGTTCATATATCTTGTTTTTTTTGGTATCTTGAGTACTATGGAGAGGTTCAGTAACTCTGAGCATGATGCTAATGGCCAGTTCAATATCGAACCTGCTATATTGGCTCTAGAAGATCTATTGGATTTGTGGCTTGTTGGCTTTCTGCTAACTAACAAACCCGTTAAATTCAATGCTTTGAGAGACAGACTGGCACAATTATGGCAACAAGGCCAAGGAGTCACCATTTCCAAAATAGAAGAGAATAAGTTTTTGTTTCAATTTTATCATGAGTGGGATCTGGAGAGAGTTTACCAAGGAGGGTCGTGGCTCTTCGACAATTTCATGTTGATCTTAAGGAGGCTGAAATTTGGAGAGGATCCTATCAACATTCCTATGAATGAAGTCGAGATATGGGCTCAAGTTCATCAACTTCCATTTGGTTTCATGAATGAGGAAATTGGTATTCTCATTGGAAATCACATTGGACGGTTTATTTCATATGATGAACACAATGGCTATGGAACTTAGAGGAAATATATGCGTCTTTGGATAGCGATCAAGGTTTAAGATCCCCTCAAAATGATATGGGCTTTTGATAGGTTTGAAGGGAATCAGGTCCAGGTTATTTTCAAATACGAGAAGCTCAGAATTTTCTGTTTCCTGTGTGGGATCATTGGTCACTCCGAAAGTTTTTGTCACAAAAAGTTTGAAAACAGCCAAGATGATGAAGCGCAGAGGTGGGGGAATTTCGTGCGTGTTGAGAATGGTACTCTAGGAGGAAACAGCGGTGCAAATAGATGGTTGAGAAACGGTCGGAATCAAGAAGGTGGGGGCGTGTTTCCGGTGACCGAAAAATTAATGGCCAGACAGACGGATTTAATGGAGTCAAAGTAACTGATAGTCAACACAATAATTCAAAAGGAATGAATGTTGAAGCTTTGAGGGATATTGATGGGGGGCACGTGGTGCATGTAAGAGTCTTAATTGATAGAAATCCTAATTCAAAGTGGATGATTTTTTACAAATTAATTGAGAAACAGGTTAATCAAGGTAGTGAGCTTAATAGTTGGATACCATTTGATCCAACCGTTATTTCTAATGGCAATGAAGATAATGAAGTTGTTCCAAACAATAAAGAAACACAGGATCCCTCGGTCAATGCATTAATGGGTAGCAACTCACACGTGGATACAGAACTAGCTGAACTCCTTTCACAAAAAGTTGTGGTTAGTGTGGGAAATAAATATCACACGTGCTAGCTGATGGTGCCATTAGCCAAGCTTTGTCACATGGGAGTATTGTCACAATTTCCAGGAGGCAGCCACATGTGCACTATGAGAAGGATATGGTAAACATGATAGCTGGAAAATCAATTGCTGAGACAAGTAGGGCAAGATCCGCGACAGGTGGAATAAATGATATGCTGGAGTGTCTGAGTGGTGGGAAAGGCACTTTTAATGCTATGAATGATGAGGTTAACTGCTAAACTGCTGGTGACAAAGATCAGACAAGAAAATTAATTGTTGGGGTAGATACATTTAATACGAATGCATATGGAGACAAAACAAATAATGGCGTGTTAACTGTAGCTGCAGACAAGGCATTGAATAGTGATAAAGGCATTTTCTTTAATAATAATGATATTCAAACATCGTTTCAAAAATCAGGTGGCAACGCAATAAAGAGGCTAGACCAGATACGGCAATTTCAAGCAGGCAATAATGATGAAATTAAATTTCAAGCAGACAGAAATGATGAAATTAAATTCGGACAGAGTATTAATGGTGGTAGCGAATTAATGAAGGCTATTATTGTTGAGAAGGATATGGAAGCAACTGAAGGAATTTCTTCTGGTATTAGTAGTTACGCCATTACAGGTGGGGAGAATAAAAACCTCACTGCAGATACAAGATTGAAGATCTCAGGAGGGAATATCACAAAGTTATCTGTGAACAAAACATCCATGAAAAACCAAGCTAGACGTAAAGCCTCTCTGAAAAATATGAAGTTGTTGGAGAGTGAGTCAGACTATGTCAAAGAATCGCTCAGCACTGAAAAAAATCATGAAGAATAGGATTCGGTTGGAAGATAATAAAGTAGCGAAGCTAGTTCCAAATTTGGAAAACTATATTGAAGGAGTTTCCATGATGGTGGACGAAGCTGGGGGAAGCAAGGATGCTAATGGAGTTGACAAGGCCAAGCAACCTAGTACTTTTTCTATTGTCAAATATGTAATGGCGGGCTCTGTTAAACAGGCATATCAAGACAAATGATTTTTATTAGTTGGAACTGCCAGGGCCTAGGTAACCCGAGTGCAGTTCCTATCTTAAAGTACCTCATCCGAAGCCATAAATCGGATGTTCTATTTCTGTTTGAAACAATAATTCATGGCAATAAAATTCAAGAATTAAGATATCTGTTGGGTTTTGATTGTTCGTTTTAGAGAAGGTAAAGGAGGAAGTGTGGCATTCTTGTGGAAAAATCATGTGCAATGTGCTATTCAAAACTATTCAATTAACCATATTGATGTTATAGTTCAAGATATCAAACAAGGTAACTGGAGATTGACAGGTTTCTACGGGCTTCCCGAAAGCAATTGAAGGAGGCAGTCGTGGAACCTTATTCAAAACCTTTCTCAAATGTATAGCTTACCTTGGTGCACTATGGGAGATTTTAATGATATCCTGTCCGTTGATGAAAAGAAAGGTAGGGTCGAAAGGCCGAATTGGTTAATCAAGGGATTTAGACAAGTTATTCAAGACGCGGGTCTAGTGGATGTCCCTATGGAGGGGTACCCTTTTACGTGGTTTAAACGTCTTGGTACTGATGTAGCCATTAAAGAAAAATTAGATAGAGTTTTGGCTAATAATGATTGGTGTTCGTTATTCCCAGAAGCTAAGGTGAAGTGTTTAACGACTTCTTCTTCGGATCACTATCATATACTGCTTTGTTGTGAAGCTAGAATGATGCATCAAAAGCCTCCAAAGAGGTTTAAATTCGAGAATGCCTGGTTAACTGAGCCGGGTTTTCAGGAGTTTGTTCTTGATCAATGGCAAAAATATGATATGGATGATATTATTGGAAAATTGGAAATTTGTGGGGAAAAAATGCTAAAGTGGAGCAAGACTAATTGTCACAAGACTAGAAAGGAAATTGAGACAATAAGTAGGAAGATCGATATAATTCGTCATCATGTGGGGGAAGGTAACATTAATTATTTTACCGCTCTTAAAAGGTGTGTGAATTCTCTATTGGTCAAAAATGATATGTTTTGGAAACAAAGAGCAAAAGTTCACTGGTTCAAAGATGGAGATCTTAACACAAGATTCTTTCATATTTTTTCTTCTGCGAGGAAGAAAATCAACACTATTATATCTCTTGTGAATGATAAGGGAGAAGTGACCTCTTCAACTGAAGGAATGTGTAAAATAACTCATGATTATTTCATATATTTATTTCAAAAGAAGACTAGCTCTCGGGATCAGGTGCTTCTGGCTATTGGAACTCCCATTTCAGATGAGGATAATATTATGTTGACATCTCCATTTATTTTGGAGGAATTCAAAGAAGCTATCTTTTCTATGAAAGCTGACAAGAGCCCAGGTCCGGATGGTTTTAATCCAGGTTTCTATCATCAATTTTGGGACACTTGTGGGAATGAAATATTTAAAGCTAGTTGTTCCTGGTTAGAAAATGGTATATTCCCTCCATGTATGAATATGACAAACATCACTCTTATTCCAAAAGGTGAAGTTCAAATTTCCATGAAAGATTGGAGACCGATTGTTTCGTGTAGTGTGTTGTATAAGATTATAGCTAAAGTTCTAGCAAATCGGTTGAAGAGAGTTCTAGACAAGTGTATTTCGGATAATCAATCTGCGTTTGTCCCTGGTAGATCTATTTTGGATAATGCCATGGCAGCCACCGAAGTTGTTCATTATATGAAGACCAAAACAAAAGGGAAGAAATTGGATATAGCTCTCAAGCTGGATATTAGCAAAGCTTATGACAAAATTGATTGGGATTACCTGAGAGATATACTTATCACTATGGGTTTTAGTCAGAAGTGGTTGGGGTGGATTATGTTATGTGTGGAGACGGTTGACTATTCTGTGATTATGAATGGGAATATGGTGGGACCAATTACTCCTGGGCGAGGGTTGAGGCAAGGGGATCTGCTATCTCCGTATCTTTTCATTCTCTGTTCATAAGGGTTATCAGCTCTTATTAAGAAAGCAAAATCTAGGCGGCACATCCACGAGATAAAAATTTGTAAGAATGCCCATGTCATATCTCATCTTCTGTTTGTCGGTGACTGTTTTCTGTTCTCTAGAGTGGATGTGTATGAAGCTAATGTGATGAAGAATATCCTAAGTTTGTATGAAGAAGCTTTAGGGCAGGCCATTAATTTTCAGAAGTCTGAAGTCTTTTGTAGTAGAAATGTTAATCCAAATATTAATAATGCTTTGGTTGATACTTTAGGAGTTCAATAGGTTTTGGGGACAGGTAAGTATCTTGGTGTGCCATCTATGTTAAGAAGAAGCAGGAAGGCTACTTTCAAGTTTGTTAAAGACAGAATTTGGAAGAAGATTAAATCTTGGAGTAGCAGAAGTCTTTCTCAAGCAGGCAGGGAAACCCTCATTAAATCAGTGTTACAAGTTATTCCCTCTTATATCATGAGTATCTTCTTGTTGCCTTCTTCCTTAAGCTAGGAAATTGAGAAGATGATGAATTCCTTTTGGTAGGGTCATAAGAGAGATCAGTTCAAAGGTATTCATTGGCTCTCTTAGGAAAGGTTGTCTATGCCAAAATCGGATGGAGGGATGGGGTTTAAGAATTTGAGTGCTTTTAATTATGCAATGCTGAGTAAACAAGCTTGGAACCTCATGACCAAGCCTCATAACCTGGTTACTCGACTTTATAAAGCAAGGTACTTCCCTAAGTGTGAGTTCCTTCATTCTAACATTGGGCACAATCCTAGTTATGTCTGGTGTAGTATATGGAGTTCGAAGTTAGTGGTGCGAGGAAGGTATAGATGGAGTATCGGAACAAGAGAAAGTATTTCAGTATGGGGGCAGAAATGGCTTCATGATAGCTCAGTTTTGGTCAATCCTCGGTTTTGATTCATCCTCTTTTAGGGGAAGAAGATGCGTCTAAGGTTCTTAACACTTTGTTATTCGAGTCAGTTCATGAGGATAAATTAGTCTGGAATTTGGAGAGTAATGGCATATTTTCCGTGCGAAGTGCTTATCATTTATGTATTAAAGAAGATATTGATACTTCCCACCTTAGGGTTGATAATAGGTGGAACTTGATATGGAATCTTAAGACCCTGCCACAAATTAAGAACTTTTTGTGGCGTCTTTGCAGAAATTGTGTGCCTATAAGGATGAGATTGAAGGACAAAGGTTTGGACTATTCATCTAGTTGTGGTGTTTGTGGGGTCAGTGACGAGAATTATTACCATCTCTTTCTCCAATGTTCTAAGAGTATTGAGTGTTGGGAAAGAGTGGGTGTTTGGCCTAGGATCCAACAGTTATTGACTCATGATGGTGATTTTGCTACTATTATATTTTCCTTCTTGCAGAGTGCTAGTCAAGATCAACAAGCGAGGTTCTCAACTATGTTGTGGAGCATCTAGAAATGTAGGAATAACATTGTTTGGAATCATAGTGTTGACTCACCGGATTCCATTTTTCACTGTGCTTCTCACTTATTGGCAGGGTGGAGAGATGTCCAACAAATCAGATTGAGTTTCAACTCTCAGCATCAAGAGGGATTTGAATCCTAGTGGAGTAAACCTCCAGTTGGGCGGTTAAAATGCAACATTGATGCTTCCTTCTTAAATAATAAAGTTGGTATAGGTGCTTGTATTCGAGATGATAAAGGGGAGTTTGTTATTGGCCGGACTATGTGGATATCGCCTATCACTGAAGTTCATGTGGGCGAAGCTTTAGGACTCTTATTCTCAATCAAATGGGTTCATGAGCTAGGATTGGATAATGTGAATTTTGAGTTAGATGCTAAAAGTGTAGTGGATAGTGTGAATCTTAAGAATCCTAATGATTCGAATTTCGGTGTTATCCCTAAGGAGTGTAAGTATTTGTTAGCCCTCCTGTATAGGAACCCACATGTTAAGTTCGTTAGGAGACAAACCAATGAGGTTGCTCACGTGTTGGCGCGGGCGGCTCCATACTTTGCTAGTGTCCATATTTTCAATGATGTTCCAACATTTATCGAAAATATTATTATTAATGAAATGTTATAAGTTTTTCCCGTAAAAAAAATAGATCCATCAAATTGGATGATTTAGATTTTGACCTAAAATTAACAAAATTATATATATATATATATATATATATATATATATATATATATATATATATATATATATATATATATATATATATATATATATATATTAACGAATTTAAAATTAGAAGCATTTATTTAGAGCATTCCAAAGTCAACCTCTCTTTTTACTTTTTGGAAGTTGGACAATTTATATTTAAAAATATTTATTATTTTCATATTTTTATTTTGTGTTCATTTAACAATGAGATAACAATTTTTTAAAGAGAAAAAAGGATATGTACTTAGTAAAATAATTTTATACTGTGATCAATTACTATAATGTATTCGACCAAGTCACCGTGATATTTTTAAATTAATTATGTGATATGATTGAATGATGAATTTTTATTCGATGACAGTGTAAAACTAGTTTTTTAATCAAATAAACTTGTATTAATTCATAAGGGACATCAAAAGTATAAGGCGATCGCTCGGATCCAGCCTTCAAAAAAGACAAAAAAAATTAAAAATGGGGAATTAGAACATCATCAACTTAGCAATTTGAGTTCTAAGAATCCCTCTATTCCATCCCTTATAAACAATCATATTCAAACTATCCCGCGTTATCTTAGTATTATCTACACTATTGTCGTAACTAATGTCGTTACGGTACTTCCAAATACCATATGGAGTCTCAGTTGTGGCTAATTTCAACAAAGAGACATGTTATCCTTTTCTTTTCATATTGTTAATCAACCAATCTATCTCCTCATCCCAGCCATGAGGGTCATCCTTCACCTGTGTCCACATTAGGATTTGAGACCAAGAAGTTTTTGAGCTTGCGACAACCATTGAATAAGTGGTTTAAAGTTTCCTCCTTCGCAAAAAAGCAGCACTTAATATCATCCAGCATCCCAAACTTACAGAGTCGTTATTTTGTGGCTAGCCATCTATGGCACGCAAGCAATAAGGTCATCATCGCTCTCGGCCTAACATCATTCCTGCAAAACAAACTGAACCAGGGTACCCTAGGCAGGTTTGATCTCATCATGTTGTACATTTCCTTCATACGAAATTTATCGTTACACTATAGTTCATCCCATTTATGTTGGACTTCCTTGATAATATCTCTTCTTTTCAACACCTTCTGTATGAGACGGTGCATTTAGTGATGTTGTTGTCTTTTTGAAGACTCCCCCTGAATATGTGCATCATCCTCCTTTATCTTGTGTACTTCCCCCCCTTTGACAACATCAAAAAGAGAACAAGCAAACAAATAGAAGTATCAATAATCACAAACAAACACAAAATACTACACAGAGGCAATTTGCAAATAGAAGAACATAAATATGAACACACTCACATAGAATGATATGCATATTGATTTAGAATGCTTAAACATAATTACAATCACACTAAAGAACAATAGAACATAATTGTCACTCATAGTGTTAAATAAAATAACGGAACATGAATAATGAAAGATATAATATAACAACGAACTCTTGAGCTGCTACAAAAGCGACACGATTACGTGATATATGATTTTGGTGCTCCCGAAATGCTGCACACGCATGTGCTCTAGCAAGGCGATTAACAAAGTCATCACCACTTAAACAAAAAACAGAGATGTAACCATAATGGTGACACACAACAAAAATCCATTTAACATCATAACATGTTGAACCAAAGTTCATGAAAAATACATAACAAGCCAAATGCACTAAAGAAAATGTTTCAAGTATATAGAAGGAATAACACGCCATCACTATAAGCATATAATTGATAAGGATCAATGGTAATTTTTGAAAGTGGGAGATGATAAACTACTTCATTCATCAAGGATATTAGTCATTTGGAGTACTAGTAACAACAAGAAAACTTACTAAGCAAGAGAAAGAAAAGGAACAATATTACCTCTCATGTAGATTGATGAACCATGCACTCTTACGAGATGAAACTACCAATGAAGGTTAGATTAATAAAATATAAGATGCATGCAATGAAAATCATATGCTAGGCAAGAGTAGAGATATCGAGTATCCCCAATTTCCTTCGGATGTTGAAAAATGGTTCGGTCACAAGTGGTTTTGTGAAAATATCTGCAAGTTGATGTTTACTATCAACATGCTTGAATATGACATCACCTTTTTCAACATGAATACGTAGGAAATGATGGAGAATCTCAATATGCTTAGTGCGTGAATGTAGCACCGGATTCTTGGTTAGATTTATAGAGCTAGTGTTGTGGCACATATTGGGAATATGTTACAAGTTTATTTCAAAATCAAGTAATTGTTGCTTGAGCCACAAGATTTGGGTGCAACAACTAGCGACCGTAACATATTCTGCCTTGGCGGTTAACAATGCCATAGAAACTTGCTTCTTGATATGCCAACTTACTAAGGCATTTGAAAACATGTGGCAAGTTCCACTAGTGCTTTTCCTATCCAATTTGTAACAGGTAAAATTGGAGCTGGTGTATCCAACCAAGTTACAATCAATTCCCTTAGAATACCAAAGCCCATATTGAGAAGTACTATGAAGATACCTAAGAATACGCTTGATGACTTTTAGGTGAGATTCTTTAGGAGGCGATTGATAACGGGCACACATGCATATGCTAAACATAATATCTGGCCTAGATACGGTAAGATATATAAGAGAGCTGATCATACCTTTATATTTATTCACATCTACATCCTTACCATTTGAGTCCTTTTCAAAATTACCATTTGTGGCCATAGGTGTATCAATAGACTTTACATCTTCAAAGCCAAAGCACTTTAGCAATTCTTTGTAATACTTCTTTTGACACACCATGTACCCTCTTTCAATTTCTTGATTTGAAGCCTAAGAAAGTAATTCAACTCTCCCATGAAGCTCATCTCAAACTCTCCATGCATAAGCTTAGAAAACTCTTCTACAAGTTGCATATTAGTTGATCCAAATATAATATCATCAACATAAATAGAGTAGTATCTACTTTTCCCCTTGAGTATCCTTGGTCAATTAAAAATTTTCTTAGTCGCTCATACCAAGCCCTAGGGGCTTGTTTGAGACCATACAAAGCTCTTTTGAGTTTGTACACATAGGTTGGATACTCATGACTTTCAAACCCGGGGGATTGAGCTACATACACTTCTTCATTAATAAAACCATTTAGAAACGCATTTTTCACATCCATTTGATATAAATTGAAATTCTTAGCGCAAGCATAGGCTAGTAGAAGACGTATAGCCTCAATTCGAGCCATCAGAGCATAAGTTTCCTCATAATCGATGTCCTCCTCTTGGTTATAGCCTTGTGCTACTAGTCGGACCTTATTGCGGGTTATCACCCCATTTTCATCAAGTTTGTTCCTAAAAAACCATCGGGTGCCAATTACTTGATGATCTTTAGGATGAAGGACAAGGTCCCAAACGTCGTATCTTTTAAATTATTTATATCATCTTGCATTGCCATAAGCCAATGTTCATCGAGAAATGCATCTTTAGCATTTTTAGGCTTTACTTGAGACACAAACGCAAAGTGATAGTAGAAATGACTTATCTTAGAGCAAGTAGTTACTCCCTTTGTGATGTCTCCAAGTATGTTGTTGATCGGGTGATCATTTGATGTCTTCTAAGTCAAAGGTAAACCTTCCGCTGCAACAGAACTTTTTCCCTTTTTCTTTTCATTATTGTCATCTTCTTTCTTCTCATCATCCACCGCTTTAGGTTGATCAATTACTTGTTCGGTTCCATTGAGAATAACTTGAGAAGACACACCTACATCATGAAAAATAACACCTATCCCAACATCTTTTGGATGAGACTCATCAAAAGTAACATGTATGGACTCCTCAACTATAATAAATCTTTTATTATAAACCCTATACGCCTTACTTGATTGTGAGTATCCGAGAAAGATACCCTCATTGGCTTTTGCATCGAATTTTCCAAGATTATCTCCATTATTGTTCAAAACATAACATTTACATCCGAAGACATGTAAGTGAGAAACATTAGGCTTTCTACCTCTAATTAGTTCATAGGGGGTCTTATCTAGAATAGGACTTATAAGTATCCTATTCATGACATAGCAAGTTGTGTTAATGGCGCCCGCCCAAAAATACTTAGGCAAATTGCCCTCATAAAGCATAGTCCTCGCTAGCTCCTCAAGGATTCTATTTTTATGTTCCACAACACCATTTTATTGTGGAGTTCTTGGAGCGGAAAAATTATGCTCAATCTCATGTTTGTCACAATACTTTTCTAAGAGGTGATTTTGAAACTCTCCTCCATGATCACTTCGAATGGAAATGATTTTCAAATTTATTTTGTTTTGAAATAACCTAGCAAATTTATTAAAAGTCGGGTAGGTCTCATCTTTACTTGACAAGAACAAGACCCAACAAAATCTCGAGTAATTATCTACAATAACAAAGCCATAGTAATTTCCACCCATGCTTTTGGTCCTAGAAGGACCAAAAAGGTCCATGTGAAGGAGCTCGAGAGGTCTCGAGGTAGAAATAAGGTTTTTAGATTTGAAAGAGATTCTCTTTTGCTTCCCCATTTAACAAGCTTCACATAGGTGGTCTTTACTGAACTTTATTTTAGGTAGACCAATCACCAAATCCTTTGAGGATACTTTGTTCGATAGATCAAAGTTAAGATGAGCTAGGCGTCTATGCCATAACCAAGATTTTTCACTTATGGTGCTAAGACATTTAACACCTCCTATGGATACATCATCTATGCTTAGCATATAAGTATTATTTACCCTCAAGCCTTTAAGCATACATTCCTTCTTTTCATCATGCACAAACAAGCAACAAGATTTTGTAAAGGTAACTTTGAAACCCTTGTCGCAAAGTTGGCTTATGTTTAGAAGATAATGTTTAAGTCCATCAACTAGCATAACATCAGAGATAGTAGTAGATGAGGGATTACCTACACTACCTTTTCCAAGTATAGCACCTTTGTTGTTATCTCCATATGTGACGAATCCCTTCCTCTTTGGCACGAAGTCAATGAAAAGAGATATGTCACCCGTCATATGCCTTGAACATCCACTATCAAGATACCACATCTTTTTGGTAGATTCAAGACATTCAAATTGAAATTTTAAACAAAAACAATAGGTACCCAATTTTCATTGGGTCCTTGAAAGTGAGTGAGATCAAAGTTTCTTTTAGGCAACCATAGAACAACTCTTTTAGAAACAAATAACTTCCTAAATTTGCACTTTTCAATGGTGTGTCCCTTTTTTGCAACAATAATGACAAGATAGGTTTTTGTGGGACATTTTCTTGCTATTAGAATCCTTATGCATATGTCTATGTTTCTTTTTAGAATAATTCAAATGCTTTTCAACCTTAGAAGGATCAATAGCAAACACAATCTTAGGTTGCAAGGCATAATCTAATTTGACTTGGAGAGATTTGACTTCTTCTTGTCTATTATGACAATACTCACAACCAAACCTAGGAGGTATTATGTCTTCTTTCTTGTCACTTTGAATTCCTATCATAGATTTCTTAATAGCCTCAAACTTCCTTTCGGATTCTAACACTTTAGCTTCTAAATTTAAAATCACTTTTTTCATGTGAAGCTACCTTGTTAAAGGCTCTTAAGGCTTCTCTATGTAGATTTTCAAAGGCCTTGTGTAATTGAAAATAGGATAAATCATTAGTGGATTCAAGTTTAGAGGAACTTACATTCTTCTTTTTCTTCCCTTTAGCCATGAAAAAATTTGAGTCGATTCCACACTTGAAGTTGTGCTTTCATCACTAGAAGAATCAATAACACTTTCCCAGGTGGCATGAGCTTTTCTAGACTTTCTAGAAGACTTGTGATGGCTCCTTTCTTTATCCTTTATTCTCATGGGAAGTTCCGGTCTATAATGATCGATTTTACCACAATGATAGCAAGACCTTCTAAGCTTTCTCTTTCTATCTTCAGCATCCTTGGAGGAACTTGTCAACCTTCTAAACTTGGCTAAGTTCATGTTAAAAGTTTTAACACCATTCTTCCTTATGTACCGTTGGTATCTCCTTACGAACAACCCCACATCTTCCTCACAAGAGTTCTTGTCATCATCACTCTCACTACTACAATGCTCACAATATGAAGTCCTTGAGCTAGAAGTCTTTAGAGCTATAAACTTCTTCCCTTTTTCTTTTTCTTTCCCTTTCTCACTCTTCGATCACTTTTCGTATTCCTTCTCATATTTTTCCAAGCAAATAAGCTCTTGTTCATGTTCTTCCAACTTACCAAACAAAGCCGTAAGATCAAGCGACTTAAGATCATTTGCTTCTTTAATAGCGGTGAAATTTGGTTAACATTCCCTACTTAAACACCTCAAAACTTTGTTAGTAGCACGTTCATTGGAAATAGGATTACCTAGTGCATTTAATCAATTTATAAGATGAGTGAACTGTTTTCACATATCTACAATGGTTTTACCATGCTCAATACAGAACAGGTCAAACTCTTGATTCAATGTGTTGATCCTAGCTTGTTTGACATCATTAGTACCCTCATGGGGAATCTCTAATGCATCCCACATAGCTTTGGCGGTCTCATAATGAGAAACAGGATAAAACTCATCAACTCCCAAGGCGGAAGTAAGGATGTTTTTCACTTTCCAATCACGTGACTACAATTTCCTATCATTATCATCCCATCATGCTTCTGGTTTAGGTATTGTGACACCATGTTTATTGGTCATAGTTATTTCATTTGGACCATTTTGGATAGCATCCCAAATACCTTTGTCAATGGAGTTGACATGATTACGCATAAGTGTTTTCCAATAGCCATAATTTTCGCCGGTGAAAATTGGTGCTTTATTGTACGCACCCTTAGGTGCGGTAGCCATTCTTCTAAGAAATGTATCTCAAGAACGGAAAGAACCAGAGCTCTTGATGCCACTTGTTAGACAATAGGCTTCGATCTAGAGGGGGTAAATAGATCATAAATTTTACAACAAAAAACTTTTGGCAAAAATCTATTTTCAAAATATGGTGCAGCGGAAAAACAACCTAGATCGAACCGTCTAACCGAATTTACTATCGAAAAGCAATATACGTATCGCAAACTAAAGACTCTAAATGTTTGAGCAAATTTTGGTAAAGCAGGTTGCTGTACAAGATGTTCCAATAACAAAGAAGAATAAGAAGGCATGTCAGATAAGATGTCCCAACACGATGTTAGGACATCGTGTCTGTTACTAACAGCAGGATGTTTACAGATCAGTTGCCAAATTTAAGGAGAAATCGGAACGTGGATCAAGGAATCAGCCAACAGAAGATTGAAAGCCCAACGTAGTAGAAGACTATAAAAGAAGACCAAGACCTAGGCAGAAAAGAGAGAGAACTACATAGACTTAGGAATCCTATTTTGTAAAGTAGGGTTTAGGTTTTGAGAGTCGTAGGTTTCTCTTGTAAGTCTCCATCTGTATCGATTTGATACATTGTGTAAGACATAGGTACTTGTACAGATTCAGAAACCCGTAGGTAATGAATCGTGTATTGGTCTTGGATGAAGCTTTTAAGAAAATACAAGTTAACTTGTTAGTCAAGGGAGCTTGATTGAACTTTGTATTGAAAGAGGTGTCTTTCAATAGGATGATACAGTTGTTGTAACAGTTAGATAATCACTAGTTATGATTTAGGGAGTGAGATAGGTTTCTCTTATCTAGGATGGAGTTCTTAGATAAAGTCTTCATTGGGTAGTGATAGGTAAACCTGGGTATTTACTATAAACCAGTGGTTGTTTACATGAAATTATACTACTGATAATGGATTCTTCTTCCTGGATTGGTATGCCCCCAGATGTAGGTGATTTGCACCGAACTGGGTTATCATATTCTGTGTTGTTTATTATTCTGCAATTTACAGTTCAGTTTTGATTAACATGTTGTAACAGATGTCGAAACATCTGTCTTACTGCAGTTACTGATATTTTGAATATTAGTTTATTGTTATGTTCATGGTTTAAAGATTGTGCTAATAACAATGTCTTAACATGTGTTAGAACATCTGTTATCTGTATGCCAGAATTTCAATTGGTATCAGAGCTGGCATCCTGTCTGTTTCTAGATGAGATCTTGGGAGATACTTTTTGGCTCTTTAAACAAGGAGGAGTTTTGACGATCATATCATTAACTCAGACTTACTCAAGGGTATTAATGGATGGGATAGATGTTCTGGAGCGAAGGTAACAACCTGGTGGTTGTTCATGTTTTCTGAGGAGGTTCTACAACAACTGCAGGAGAAGTGGCTAGTTCTTTTGTTGGAGTGTCTTATTAGATGTTCTGACATCTTATTAAGGCATGTTGAAGATGTTCCTTGGAAGTTTGCTGCATATGTTCTGATGGAAGAACTCTGGTATTTATGGGATTCTGGAGTTGTGACTGAAGACAGATAGTGGAAAATCTCAATGGTCAGCCTCTTCTTTTGAAGATATTTGCATCTTTTCATTCCAAAGTTGGGAGCGATGGAATATAGAGAGTTGTTGGTTGATGTCTATCATGGTGACTTGGTACTTGGAAGGATGGTTCCATCTTGTATCCTGAAGTCAGTTTAAAGATAAGGTGAGTTGAGATTGGATTTATCAAGTTCATGCTCTAGGAATTTGATAAATTATTTTTCGGATAAGTTGTCAAAGATACTTGAGATCTCTCTCAAGTCCACTCATAAAGGCATCTCAATCGTGCATCTAGAGTCTTCTAGTTACTCTTCTGACTAGAGGATGTTTCTGTGAACCATAAATCTGAAGAAAGTGGAGGTGATTTATTTTCACAATCCAAAAGTGCAAGGAAGGATTCATCTTTCTTAATCCTAAGGATGAATTCAATCTGAATGGAGATTTCAGAACTGTCGAGGTAAATAGGGTTCGTTCAGAGAGAATCTTAGTTACTTGAGTCAAGGGTGGCAGCCTTGGTATCTCAACACCTTGTTTGTCAAGGAAGATACTTGCAAAGATTGAATACTTGATAAGTGTTCATGGAGTGATCTGTTGGAGTATGGCTTCAACAATGAAACAGGGTTATTGAACAAGAATTTAAGATCAATTGCTATTTGTGAAATTCACAAGTATTTAATTGATTATTCTTATATTTAAAGTTCAAGATTGTTGATGTTCAACAAGATGTTGAAACATCTCTTCATCAGCGTTTGTGCAGAATCATGGGAGGGGTACTGCATACGATTTTGGATATATTTCTCTTGGGTGTTGACCTAAGAATCTGCTTCAATCTGGTGTGGCAGAAGCATCCGATCTCTGGAGAGTTTCCTGGCAAGAAACTGGTCTAGACAATGGTGTTATTGAAGATGAAGAAGAAGACATCATAATCTTGATGAATATTTCTTGGATCAGTTTATTTCTAATCTAGGAGTATTGGAGTGCAACATGTGTGTTCCATTTGTTACTATAAGCATCTGATGCTTATCTGGAAAGTGTCCTAGAAAGAGACTTGTCCAAAATAAGGTGCTGGTGATGGCACAGCTTGGGTCAGTTTATTTCTGATCTAGGTACATAGGAGCATGTGATCTTGCTCATCTTGGAAGTCAAGGATAAGTGGCAGTTATCTCTGACTTTCTGCAGAAGTCTCTACTTAAGGAAAGTGGTATTCCTTTGGTATAGTTGTGGTGTAGTTTATGACTACTTCTTTTCTAAAGAATCAGACTTGGCACGTTTGAGTTCTTTGGAGTTTTGAAGCAGATATTCATCAAGGTGTGAGCTTGAATTGAGTACCTGTGATATGATTAAGCGGGATGGAGGTTGTCTACTCAAACTTGGTTGTTGGATCAAGTCTATGAGAACATGGAACTCTTGTTCTGTTATAGGAAGAAGGTTCTTCTAAGTGGCAGAAGGAAGAGCTAAATTTTTCAGATGGATGTCTGAACAGATGTTGTGACATCAAGCAGAAACTTCAGGGTCTTAGTTGATGTTGTGGCGCATCACCTTAAGATAAGTTGATCTTCTCATAAATAAATGGAATTAACGCTTCAAAAAGGTCTATCTCATGCAGTTTGCGGGAGCTGTAAGAAGGAGAAGATGTTACATGTCTAAGGCTTGGTGTATCCAAGATGGCTTACTATGGAGTAAGTGGATCATGTAACTTGAAGATTAGGTTTCATTGGTGGATCAGAAGATTTTCTGAAACTCTGAAGAAAATCTAAGATTAACCAAATAGTGGCATTTGGTTGATCTTTATCGTGCATTCAAGCAGGGTGCTTGGAACTAATTACTCTTGGGCAGAAGGGTAGTTGGTTAAAGACTTAATGAGGTTCTAGTTCTGTTCTATCTTGGAGCTTGTGGTAGAAGTTCTAAGTTGATTATGGAAGATTACCTTCTTTTGGTGGATGAGAGTTTATTCCTCTCTTTGGGTATCTGGAGTTCTTATTGATCAAGCTAGTGACGCAGTGTTATTTTAAGATCTTCAGTTGGATTACTATGCAGTAGTAAGTCCAGTGGTGGAGCATATCAAGAACCATAGTGTATGGTGTCTGTGATATATGAAGGATGTCCTAACTTATGTTAGAACATCATCTGGGTTGGTTATCCTTGGAAGTAGGATTCTAAGTTCTGTGTGTGGAACTTGACACTCACATCGTGTCTAAGAAGTATTTATCTTGTCATACGGGAGAATGATGACTAAAGGACTGTCTTGGAAGTTAGATGTGAATGTGGTATCAGACTGAAGTGGATCATGGGTTGATTGCATGAAGGTCTGGATTCTGATGTGTTTAGAATATGGTAGCTGATATTCACCAGTTGAATTAGAAGTGTTCTATCTTATCATATGGGAGAATGATAAATTAAAGACTGTCTTGGATCATGGGGTGTTTATCTAGAAGACTGACACTTGCTGAAGTCAGAATACTTGTGGAAATGTGGTTTCTTCTGCTACAAGTCATGCTAGAGAGAAGTGGTTCAGTTTGGTGCTTGTGAAGCAAATAAGCTGAGGATTTCTGGAGCATGTGTTTGATGTTTGTCAAGTGTGAAGAACATCTGGGTTAGCTAGCAAACTACGGGGCTTTGTATGTCTCTTTGAGGAATGTGAAGCATTCAAGATTCAATTGGATTGTATCTCAAGGAACAAGGATATCTATACACGAGAATTCAGGAGGAATTCGTATGGTGTATGGATGGTTTCTGGACGAGAGGGATCAATGGTGATTTTGGTCTCAATCCAAGAGTTTGTTGGTTATGGTACAAGGGTGCGTTCCTGGTACTCTCACTATATGATCATGAAGTTGTCATGGGATATCATGTGGTGATTTTGGGGTGTTTCTTGCTGAAGAAGTATCTTTTAAGAAAGATAGGGGGAGAACTTCTGTCTGCTAAATGTACTAGTGTGGTACAGGGATTGCTTGAGGATCAGGCATTAAGTGAATGTGTTTAGCAGGTGTGTTGAACAGAGGGTGCGCTCTTGAAGACATAAAGATGCGTCTTATGTTTTCCATTCATTTAGGGTGTTCTTCTTGCAAAGGATCACTGGGTATCTATGATAGGGGGAGTTATACTTCTACTTTGGATATGTTGCTGCAGTAGTGCAGTGAGTTATCATGATTGTTTGTGGTTTCAAACAGTTTGTGATAGTTTACCTCAGGTGAGGATGATATATCAGACGAGATGTTGTGACATTGCTCTACTGGTATAAGTTCTTGGTGGACTTATCAGGTTATTCTAATTATGTCATTGGGTATCAATGGAATGAATCAGAAGTAATACAAGTATCTTAAGAGTGTTCTGAGAGTCATTATTTGTTTCTGGGAGAACTTATTTTTCTCTGCAGAAGCAGGTAAGGTCTTTTGAGAGTCTTTGCTGGTAACTGGGGGATGTTTGAAGAAATGTCTTAACATCTTGGTCAGTTACTCTTGGTCTTCTGGTTGAAAGGATTACGCTTAGGGCTCATTAAAAAGGGACATCATCTATGCATCTGAGGATACAAGAAGGACTAAACAAAGTCTGACAAGAGTTAGAACATTGTTTAGCCCATGCGGTTGTTTCCAAGAGTGCTTGTCTTGGGCGGTGGAGAACGGGTCTTAGAAAATGTGTGTCAAACACGTGTCTTGAGACATGCGCATTCCTTGGACGGTTCCCCTTAAAAGAAGAAACAGTTAAAAGTGTTTTGGCCGGTGCAAATTTTTTGGAAGTTCCATTCCTCATTTAATGGTTGTCTTGAATTGACTAGCGTTATTTTCAGTGGTTTGTTACATCCAATGGAACTTGCTTGGGTATATAAAGGGGGTTATTGGCTTCTTCGTAACTCAAGTTGCTCTTCTGTTGTGATGAGTATTCATGAGTTTTATCAGCTTGTGGGTTTGTTTAAGCTGGGTTTGGTTCTGTCTTGGACATGTTTGTCAATTTTTGGCTAAAAAGGGGGAGAAAAGTACAGGGGTTGAGTTTGTCCTGGCAGTCGGTTTGCAAGGATGTTGGACAGAATGTTCTAACATTTTGTATGTGTTTCAGGTTTCCTATATGTTCTGAATCCTTCCTCGTGTCCTGTGATCTGAGTTATGAACACAGTCGTGTCCTGTGTTCTGAGTTACCCGGAGTAGTAGTCTGCTTCCTCATGAGAAGAGTGTAAACTACTAGCTGAAATGACTTTGGGACTTTCTACTCTCTATGGAGCATCCTGGGCTTATTGTGCAAAAGGAGTTTTAGCCAAAAAAATTCAAAAGAGGGAGGTTGAAGACTCTAAATGTTTTAGCAAATTTTGGTAAAACAGGTTGTTGTACAAGATGTTCCAACAACAAAGAAGAATTCTGCTAAAAGAAGACATGTTAGATAAGATGTCCCAACACGATGTTAGGACATCGTGTCTGTTACTAACAACAGGATGTTTGCAGATCAGTTGCAAGATTTAAGAAGCAATCAGAACGTGGATCATGGAATCAGCCAACAGAAGATTGAAAGTCCAACGTAACAGAAGACTATAAAAGAAGACCAAGACCTAGGCAAAAAAGAGAGAGAATGGCATAGACTTAGGAATCCTATTTTGTAAAGTAGGGTTTAGGTCTTGAGAGTCGTAGGTTTCTTTTGTAAGTCTCCCTCTGTATCGATTTGATACATTGTGGAAGACATAGGTACTTGTACAGATTCAGAAACCCGTAGGTGATGAATCGTGTATTGTTCTTGGATGAAGCTTTTAAGCAAATCCAAGTTAACTTGTTAGTCAAGGGAGCTTGATTGAACTTTGTATTGAAAGGGTGTCTTTAAATAGGATGATACAATTGTTGTAACTGTTAGATAATCACAGGTTGTGATTTAGGGAGTGAGATGGGTTTCTCTTATCTAGGATGGAGTTCTTAGATAAAGTCTTCATTGGGTAGTGATAGGTAAACCTGGATGTTTGCGGTAAACACGCGGTTGTTTACATAAAACTATACTAATGATAGTGGATTCTTCTTCCTGGCTTGGTATGCCCCCAGATGTAGGTGATTTGCACCGAATTGGGTTATCATATTCTGTGTTGTTTATCATTTTGCAATTTAAAGTTCAGTTTTAATTAACATGTTGTAACAGATGTCGAAACATCTGTCTTACTGCAGTTACTGATATTCTAAATATCAGTTTGCTATTATGTTCCTGGTTTAAAGATTATGGAGAGAACAATGTCTTGACATGTGTTAGGACATCTATTATCTGTATGCCAGTATTTCACAAACCAAACAGAGTGATAACGAGCGTAAATGTTCAACAACAATCAAGCTACAAATCAATTAAATGCAATGCTAATTGTAACTTGTATATCCAATGAACCAAAACGCAAACAAAATATACACAAATAATTTATCGAACACTTGATGTGCGATCGATGACAATTGGAAATGTAGTTTGTTTTGTTGATGTTAAAACCTATCACAACCAAAGTGATTGTGATTATATAAAAAACAACACCTTTAAAAGATAGTTGAAAACAATTTCAAATTGAATTAATCAAACAACGACGAACTCGATAAGTTGCTAATCAATAATTAAAAAGATGAAGAGAGAGAGAGTGAGAGAGAGAGAGAGAGAGAGAGAGAGAAAGGCCAAGATTTGTTTAGGCAGTTCCCCAATCGGCCTCGCTATGGGTACGTCTGCCCTCAATTCAAAATAGAATTGAGATAGTTCTATTAACCTTTTCTATTAACCTGATAAGGTGAACCAGCCCTGCATAAATCAGTAGGTTTGTGCTCCAATGTTTGATACGCCCCACGATCTTATCAACCAGAGGCATATAGTGGTGGAGAGATAATTTTTTGCAGGTCAAAGGCACCCCCTAAATACTTTAAAGGGAGGGAGCCCTCTCTAAAATTGGTGATGTTGATGATGTCCTGTTTGGTTTCAGCATCCACCCTACCAAAAAACACATTACACTTGTTCGGGTTCATTCTAAAGTCGTTAGACTTAGTGAAGTTATTGAAGGCTTCCGTCATAAGCTCAATAAATCTTTTATCTCCTCTAGAGAATAACAAAACATCATCAGCAAAAGTCAAATTTGTGATATGAAGCTTATCACACTTGGCATGATGGTTGAAGTCTAGGTCCAGCTGCATTCTATATAAAACTATTTTACTATCATTGTCATTTCATTATCTTTAAGTTCTTTTTTTAATGAATAATTAGGTGTGTTTTTAAAAAATAAAAATTTTATTTCATTTTAATTATTTCTAAAAAATTATCATTTAACGACATCATTTTATCTTCTTTCTATCAAATTGATCCACTTTCACATCATTTTATTATTAACAAGTTAAAATAAATATATTTTCTTATAAAAAAGTTTCTAGATTAAAAATGGAGTCAGGCCTCCCTCTAAAGATGGCAATGGCAGGATTTGGCCAGTATAGTACCTTCATACTTGCGATTTGAAAAAATCTCCGTACCTGGACCTATACCCGCTTAGACGACACATTTAGCACTCGTACTTGTACCCTTTGTATATGTAAATATCCATACACATGCCCGTTACCCGCATTCCTATTCAAAATAAATAGATCAAATATAAAATATCATATAACTTTAACTTTTTAAAAACATTAAAATAATTTCAAACAATTTATTATTGAAATAAACAAATGCTTATATTAAATACATAATAATTTAACATTGATATACTTTTTGAAATTGATATTCATATATTTTTATATAAGAATATAAATTAAAATATATAAATATAAATATAAATATATCAATATATATTGTACAGATATGAGGCGAAATGTGTATTAATATGTTCATACCTACACCCATATCCGTTATAGATAATTTAGCAAGTACCCATTAAAAATGTGTCAAAGTGTCATTCCAACCTCCCTCTCATCCATCATTTACTTTTTATTACAATTTAAGAATCTAATTTACTTTCTAGTACAATTTAAGAATCTAATATATTCAACACTCCGGATGTTGTATACTTTCCTTTCATTAGTTAGGTTTAGAATGGGATATTACTATGTTTGTAAACTCTAATTAAAGAAAAATCCTAACCAAATCCTTTTACAACTTAAGTATTTAATTTTGATCAAGAGTAAATACAATATATATATATATATATCAATTGTCATAAAAGCTATGAATGTCTTTTTTTTTTTATGAATTTCTCTTTTTGAACATTACTTTACCATCTTTTTCCCTCACTATGCAATGTTTTCATCTTTTGCTTCTCAAACTTTCTAATTTTCAATTAATTTTTTAAATTCACTAGTGCATTTATTCAAAGCATTTTGTCGTAAAATTCTCTTTCATTGTGAAACCAGCTCGGCTGGTTTCGAGATGGGTAATACCAAAGTGATTGTTGTTGTTTATGGCCCTAGAGAGGTATTATAGGATCATTGAACATTCTTATGCACCTTTACTCATGTAATTTGAAGATGAATTATTACTGTTGGAGGGAGTTTGTGAGGGCTATGCTCTTTCATCTATTTCGTTTTAATGATGTCAACAAATATGTTGAGTATTAGATTGTAATTTGAGCGGTATCATTTCTCTTGTCGGGCAAATTGCATCTAATCATTGTTGTTCATGTGTCTAGACATATAGGACTTTGTCTTATCCATAAATATATGTGCATGATCATTATACTGGTGTCTAGTATGTTTTTCTGGGTCTTGGTCAGTTACAATATGCAAAAAAATGCATTTTATGTAAAAATACAGGTTATGCGCTGACCTACCATATGCATGAGTCGACGCATGATTACTGGTGCAAGACTTGTGAAATAAACGGGAAAGCGCATGATTCTGGGAATGCAGAAATTACATTCATGCGTCGACGCATGATGCCTTTAGGTCGATGCATACTTGTCAATTTTTCACAATATTTTCCACGGGTCAGCGCACGCTGACCCTCATTAAAGTATGAGTCGACCCATAACTTACATGAACTGATTTTTTCACTAAAATTTTTTTTTCTGTTATTTCTGTTATAACTTTTAGTGGGTCAATTTATTCTCTATAAATAGTTTGGTCATCTCATTATCCAAATCAAGAAACGTGAAAATAGATACCACTTTTCTCTTCATCTTCATCTTCATCTTCATCTTCTTCATTGAGTAAACAAACAATCACACATAATCATCTTTGTTTGTGTCGCCCATTGATCGAAGTGATAACGTTCAGAATTTAGGAAGTCTAAGATCTTCATTTTCTGGGTTGAGAGCTTGGTAGGTGTTTCTTGAATAAAACCAGTTGGTTTTATCCTCCAAGAATCAAAGAGATTTTGGGGGTTTTCGCACAAACCTTTCGTTCTACAGGGATTCAGCCGGGCGAAGGTAACCGAAGATTGGAGTAATTGTCCGGTTTAGTAGCTGTAATCGGAGGATCGTAGAAGAGAGGTTTGGGTTCGAATCTTTGGTAGATCGCAATTGATCGAGTGAAAAGGATTGAAGAACAAGATTTCTTGCAATCAAGTAGTGTGAGACGGTAATTGGATGAACCATATTCGAAGCACTTGATTAGTCTTGAATCAAGGGAAGAGAAGGCTCTGCATCAACGATCAAAGACATTTGGGAGTTTGGATGTTCATAGTTCTTCTCTTGTAATAAACATTTGCAACAGCTGCATATATATATATATATATATATATATATATATATATATATATATATATCAATTCCAATTGTGGAATTGGGGGCAGACATATCCAAAGCGAGGACGATTGGGGAACTGCCTAATCAAATCTCGTTTGTTCTCTCTTTCCCTTAACTCTTTTACATTTCAGCTTATTCGAATTTGTGAAGTCGCAATTTATCAAATTTTCTGTCGTAGTGTAATCTTGAGCTGAGAAACTGTTTTTGTTAATTTGATACAATTCCTTGAATTGTATCTTCGAGCAGCTTTACATTACATTCCATAGAAATTCTGCACTTAGTGTGTTTACACACACCAGGTGTTTAATAATTTGTTTCAAAGCAAAAATCGAACGCATTGCTTTTAATTATTTATCGTTTTACCTCATTGGTTTGGATTAAACATCAAGCAAGCGATATTTTGTTGATTGCGTTTTAAGTGTAGTAATCAAATTGAATTTTTCTCTTCCGTACTCATTCTCAATATATTCGAGCATATCCGATCCTTTTAGTAGAAGGTTCGTGGTAGACGTACAATCCGGTGGTTGCTTCCGTTAAACATTTTAAAACTAAATTTTTGGTAACCATTTGCGTGTAAAACTCAAGGGATCTATTCAACCCCCTTTCTAGATCCATAGCCATCGTCTAACAAGTGGTATCACAAGCTCCGGTTAATTTTGGTGCTTCGGTAAAACTTCTTGGATCATGGCGAACGAACCTAAAGGGGCTTATAATAGAGCTCCAGTTTTTACAAGCGAGAATTACAGCTACTGGAAGGATTGTATGCGCGTTCATATAAATTCCATAGATCAGAAGGTTTGGAACGTTATTTTAAACGGTCCCATGGAAATTACTATGACAAATGCGAATGGCATTGTCGTTTCCAAACCCGAAGCTCAATGGAATGAGGAGTATGAGAAAAGTACAGTTATGATTGGAAGGCTCGTAATATTTTGATCTCCTCATTGGGAGTTGATGAGTATTATCGTGTCTCTCATTGTGAGACGGCCAAGGCCATGTGGGATGCTCTACAAGTAGCCCACGAAGGCACTAATGATGTTAAAATGGCCCGTATTAACACACTAACGCAAGAGTTTGATTTGTTTTACATGAAGCAAGGGGAAACCATTGCGGATATGCAAAAACGATTTACTCACATTATCAATAAATTACATGTGCTTGGTAAGCCAATTCCAAACGAGGTTGTTACTAACAAAATTCTGAGGTGTCTTAACTGGGAATGGCAACCTAAGGTCACCGCGATCAAGGAGGCCAACAATTTAGCTACACTAGACCTCACAACACTTTTTGGTAAACTCGATGAGCATGAGCAGGTGCTTATTGGATTGGAAAAACATGAAAAGAGCATAAAGAAGGAGAAGACAAAAGATACAGATAAGAAGTCGATTTCTCTTAAGACTTCTTGTTCTAAGTCCACACACCAAGAGCATAGTGATAGTGAAACCAACAACGACGAAGATGATGAATCCGGTGAAGACATGGGTCTATTTGTGAAGAGATACAATAGGTATATTCGTAAAAATGAGATCCAACACTCGGATAAAAATCTAGTCAAGTTTAGAAAGCAATCTAGAAACGAAGGAAATAAGAGTAGCAAAGCCAAAGGATCTTGTTTCAATTGTGAGAAATCCGGGCACTACAAGCCGGATTGCCCATTGCTTAAGAAGGACAAAGACAAGGACAAGGGTCGTCACAATAAGATGTCAAATAAGTCAAGACGAGCTTACATCGCTTGGGAAAGCGATAGTGAGTCTGAAAAAGGGGACAACTCAAGTGACTAAAGCGAGTTCGTAAATCTATGTCTTATGGCTCAACGAAGCAAGAAAAAGGAGGTAAAGCACTCTAAATATGAAAATTCTCATAATATGTCTCATGCTGAATTAAAAAGAGCTTTTGATACATTGCACCATGAGGCTAAGGAAGCTTTTCAACGCTTAGCCTCAAACAAAAAGATTTTTAAATACTTGGAGAAAAAGGTTGTCGATTCCGAAAGGAAATTGGATGATCTTAAAAACTCTATGGTGGATGCATCAAAAGCTAAGATTGATGAGAATAAGTCTCCATGGTTCAAGTTTTGGGGGTGTGATACTTGTCGTATTTGGCAAGAAGAGGTGATAACCCTCAAAGCCAAGTTAGACAAGGCTCTTAAGCCTAAAATTACGTTTGCTATTGATCGATCACATTTCCGTGAAACAATGAATAATCCATATCAAAAATACACGTATGTGATTCGAGATAGTGATAGCAAAGGTGAATTCAAAATGAACCGTGATTGCTTATATTGTTGTAAGTCGGGTCATACTATTGTTAAGTGCCACTTTAGAAGATTTCTTGTTCCAAACGGCATTTATCAATGGTTGCCCAAAGGCAATCTTGGTTTCACTTACCATAAAGGACCCAATGAGAATTGGGTACCTACTTTCCCTTGATTGTTTTTGTAGGTACAAAGTCTTGAGACCACCGAAAGGAGATGGGTTCTGGATAGTGGCTGCTCAAGACATATGACAGGAGACATATCTCTTTTCATCGACTTTGTGGTGAAGAAAAAGGGGTTTGTCACCTACGGAGATAACAATAAGGGACAGATTCTTGGCAAAGGTAGTGTAGGTAACCCCTCATCTACTACTATCTCTGATGTGCTGCTTGTGGAAGGCCTTAGACACAACCTTTTAAGCATTAGTCAACTATGTGACAAGAATTATAAAGTATATTTTTCAAAGGATTGTTGCATAGTTGAAGATAGTGACAAAAAGAATGTGTTTAAGGGCTTGAGGGTGAACAATGTCTATACATTAGACTTAAACGAGGTATCGTTGGATGGAGACAAGTGTCTAGTCACTATGAATGAAGATTCATGGTTGTGGCATAGACGTTTGGCTCATATCAACTTTGATATATTTAACAAAATACTCTAAAGACCTAGTCATCGGTTTGCCCAAAATCAAATTCACAAAGGATCACCTTTGTGATGCATGCCAAATGGGGAAGCAAACAAGGATCTCATTCAAATCTAAAAACATCGTTTCAACTATGAGACCCCTTGAGATCCTCCATATGGACCTCTTTGGACCATCTAGGGTTAAAAGCCTAGGTGGTAACTATTATGGTTTTGTAATAGTCGATGACTTTTCTAGGTTTTACTGGACCATTTTCTTAGCAAACAAAAGTGATACCTTTTCGGCTTTTGAGAGATTTGCTAAGTTGTCTCAAAACAAGTTAAACACGAACATTGTGGCGATTAGAAGTGATCATGGGGGTGAGTTTGAAAACCATTTATTTGAAGCATTTTTTGAAACCCATGGAATTGATCATAATTTTTCCGCACCACGTACCCCTCAACAAAACGGGGTTGTGGAACGTAAAAATAGAATTTTGGAAGAATTAGGAATGACTATGATCAATGAGAGTGGACTTCCAAAATACTTCTGGGACGACGCCATAGGTACGGCTTATTACGTTTTGAATAGGGTACTCATCTGATCTATTCTAAACAAGACTCCGTATGAGCTTTTAAAAGGGTGTAAGCCAATTATCTCTCACCTTCATGTCTTTGGTTGCAAGTGTTTTGTGTTGAACAATGGAAAAGAGATGGTTGGTAAGTTTGACGCCAAAGCCGACGAGGGTATTTTCCTTAGATACTCTCAGTAAAGTAAAGCTTATAGAATATATAATAAAAGGTTACGTATTGTTGAAGAGTCGGTGCACGTTACCTTTGATGAGTCTTATCCGAGAAATGTCGGAGAAGGTAGTTCTTTTCATGGTGCAGGTGCATCTTCTGAAGACATACTCAAGGACATTGATAAGGGAACTGATCAACCTGAAGCAATGCGTATTGAGGAGGAAAAAGATCACCAACCAATGAAGAGTGAAGAGGATCATCCAACTAATGAAGATGACCTTCCTCCAGCATGGAAGTCTTCCGAAGACCATCCAATCGACAATATCATCGGTGATATCTCTAAGGGAGCAACCACTCGCTCTAAACTTAGTAACTTTTGTTATTTCTCTGCTTTTATCTCCCAAGTTGAACCTAAAAACGCAAAGGAGGCGTTACTCGATGAGCATTAGTTTTTATCAATGCCAGATAAACTAAACCAATTCAGGAGAAATGAGGTTTGGGACCTTGTCCCCCCTCCGCGAGATCATCGAGTAATCGGCACCCGATGGGTGTTTAGGAATAAACTTGATGAAAATGGAGCAATAACACATAACAAAGTGTGGCTTGTAGCGCAAGGCTATAACCAAGAGGAAGGAATCGACTATGAGGAAACTTATGTGCCGGTTGCTCGACTCGAGGCTATACGCCTTTTACTTGCTTATGCTTGCACTAAGAACTTCAAATTATTCCAAATGGACGTTAAAAGTACTTTCCTTAATGGATATATAAATGAAGAGGTTTATGTTGCCCAACCTCTGGGTTTTGAATCCCATGAATATCCTGATCATGTCCACAAACGTAAACGTGCTTTGTACGGACTTAAACAAGCCCTTAGGGCTTGGTATGAACGTCTAAGCAAGTTTTTACTTGATCAAGGGTATTTAAGAGGGAAGGTTGACAGAACCCTCTTTATTAAACGTCAAGGAAAACATTTAATTTTGGTACAAATTTATGTTGATGATATTATCTTTGGGTCTACTAACATGACCTTGGTCAAGGATTTTTCTAGTTTGATGCATGGGGGGTTTGAAATGAGCATGATGGGGGAGCTTAACTATTTCCTCATATTGCAAATCAAATAACTCGAAGAGGGCACATTCGTGAGTCAAACGAAATACTGTCATAAGCTTCTCAAACGTTTCGACATGCTAAACTGCAAAGCAATAGATACTCCAATGCCTACTTGTGCTAATCTTGATCGTGACAAAAATGGTAAGGATGTAGAGGTAAAGAAGTATTGAGGTATGATTGGATCTCTTCTTTATCTTACTGCATCACGACCCGACATTATGTTCAGTGTATGCATGTGTGCGAGGTATCAAGCACGTCCCAAGGAATCCCACTTAAAAGCAGTTAAGCGCATACTTTGATACCTCTCCGGTACTCCAAAGTATGGGTTGTGGTATTCCAAAGGTAGTGTTTGTTACTTAGTTGGTTATTCCGATTCCGACTTTGCCGGGTGCAAGTTGGATAGGAAAAGTACTAGTGGCACGTGTCACCTTTTTGCAAATTCCTTGGTGAGTTGGCATAGCAAGAAACAAGTTTCGGTTGCTTTGTCAACAGCCGAGGCAGAATATGTTGCCGCAAGAAGTTGTTGTGCTCAAGTCTTATGGCTTAAACAACAATTGCTTGATTTCACTTTAAAACTTGAGCATATTCCCATTTTTGGCGATAACACTAGTGCAATGAACCTAACTAAGAACCCCGTATTACATTCGCGCACCAAGCATATCGAAATACGCCATCATTTTCTTAGGGATCATGTAAAGAAAGGTGATGTGATTTTTGAGCACGTTGACACTAAAAATCAACTTGCTGATATTTTTACAAAGCCATTAGCTACAGAGCCTTTCTTTCACATCCGTAGGGAACTTGGCATTCTCGATATCTCGGATCGTGTTTAATAATTCTTTATGATAGTGATCTTCACATATATACATGCTTATTTATTCTTTTAACTAACAATGCAAAAAGACATTTAACTATATGTGGGGGCTCTTATTGTCATGGTGATCAAGGTAATATCGTTCTGATTTATAGATGTTTAACATATTTTGTGCCATATTAAGTACCTTAAACTTGATGTTTATTGCATTTTGAGCACATATTGTTCATATAGATGTTTGTTCTATGTGTGTGCATGTTTATTTATCCTTTTGGAACTTATATTTGCAAGATTTCAATTTTTTTCTCATTTTTGCCTTGCATGCGTCGACCAGACCATATCATGGGTCGACTCACAAAATGATGCATTTGTTAAGGGAAACAAACGGGTTAGCGCAGGATAACCTGCCGTCGGCGCATCCTTAGATTTTAAAAAAAAAAATTCAGTTCCAGTACTTGTGCGTCGACGCACCCTGTACTTGTGTGTGCGCCAACATAATGCTACCTATTCCCACTACATATCTTCACTACTCATAAATTCGTGTTCATTGCATGTAATCATATCAGATTTTATGGTCTCCCTCTCTCTATTTCTTCCATTAAACCTCATCAATACCCATTAATCTCCATCAAAACCCCTAAAAATAAAAACCCACAAAGAGTGAATCCTCAAGGGTATAACAACAAAGGGTTTCTAACGGCTGATCATCATCCTCTCTACTTTTACGCACTGTTCATCATCCTCTCTACCACTGTGTGCACTATTCATCTTCTTCAACTCCTCATCAAAAATGGCTTCCAGACGCACAACCGGTAAAAGAACAACCAGAGCTTCATCTGCCGAAACCTCTTCACAACCGGTAACTGCTAACTCTTTAACTTCTAATGCACTGTCTGGTCCTTATGAGGCATTGTTTAGTAGTCGTCCTGTTATACCACAACATGGTTTTTATGTATTGATGGGTCAAGATTATCACATTCCTGAGATAACTGAAATGCTCAATGCTCAAAATCTTGGAGAGTTCCTGGAATGTGATGATAAGTACAATAGTGATCTGGTTCGTGTGTTCTACTGTGGAATCAAGGGTAAATTTAAGGGGGTTGAGTTTAAGTTTTCTATGAATAATGCACTTCATGATGTGAACAATGATTTATGGGCTACTTTGTTTAGCTTGGACACAAATGAAAATCTTTCCAGAGTAACTGATAAAACATTTGTTCAAAACTTTGAGTTTAAGACTGCCCTGAACTCTATGTTACGGGAACCATATCCCGACGATGTTGTGGCAAGTGATGTCTTTCCGAAAAATGTCACTACTGGTCATTTGAAATTTGAAGACCGCATTTTGCAATGGATTGTTGCTCGTATTTTGAGACCTAAGAAAGGTGGATACTCACGGGTTGAGAAGGCTGAAGTTCATCTCATATATATTCTGAAAATTTGGATCAAAATCAACTGGCCTTACATTGAGATTACATCAGAACAACAAATTCAACCAAAAACCCTCACCACGATGGGCTACAATTGGGATTCCGTTAATAAGAAATTCAATTACCAACACAGATCGACTCATCCTTTTCAACCTGAACCTGAAGAACCTATTCATTATGAAGAAAATGATAATGAGGATGTACATGATGGTGATCATCAAGATGTTAATGATGCAGATGTGATTATGCAAGAGGAAGACAACGCAGCATGGATGGGTTATCAACCTGAAGACAATTCTGATAATCAGGGCTGGGGAAATTGGCAACAAAATTGCTAGACTGCTCTTGGAAACGCATATGTTCCTCCAACCTATGGTGAGGAATATGAGTGGTAGCAACCTGAATATTCTGCTCTTCAAACTCCACCGTCTCAGCATGATTTTCAGGCATCTGAAGAGATTTTGGATAGGTTGAACCAAATTAATCTTCAACATCAAAAATTCCAAGCATTGCAAGAAACTCACTACAATGCTCAGGAAGAACGGTTCACAAAATTATCCAACCAAGTCTCGGCTCACATCTCTAGCTTCAACAGGTTTGCTGACGCGTCTATGACTCGCTTCAACCAAATGGACGAGAATTTGACTCAACAGAATCTGAATCTTGCCAACAGTCTTGGTACTCTAAATCGCACCCTGATCGAACTCAACCTGCACCTAGAGGATTTGCCACCACAAGGCCAGTACTATGGGGGAAGAGGTCATCCATATAAGGGGAGGAGGTCATAGAGATTAGGGCATCATATTACTTGTGTTTTGCATTTATGTTTTGTTATTTGCTTTGCATGTTTTCTCCTATTGTTTAACTTTGACTTTTGCTTCAGTTTGTTTTGGAATTCTTACGTATGGAATGAATTGTCTTTGAGATTTATGTTACGTATTTATCCGTTTCCAATTTTACATTAACTGTATCATATGTGGATGCGTGTTAATGTTGTTGTGTTGCAAATATGTGATGGATCCTTACGTGTTATAGTTTTATTTTGACCACTGTCTTCTCTTCTTTTTGATGTTGACAAAGGGGGAGAAGGATAGCAAGCAGGAAATTAATCAAGTGTTAAAGACAGGGCGAGCTTGTTCGTTCACAAATTACAAATCACGTGAAAGCTAAAATAGTGTTGCCATCATCAAAAAGGGGGAGTATGTGAGGGCTATGGTCTTTCATCTATTTCGTTTTAATGATGTCAACAAATATGCTGAGTATTATATTGTAATTTGAGCGGTATCACTTCTCTTGTCGGGCAAATTGCATCTAGTCATTGTTGTTCACGTGTCTAGACATAGAGGAATTTGTCTTATCCATAAATATATGTGCATGATCATTATACTGGTGTCTAGTATGTTTGTCTGGGTCTTGGTCAGTTACAATGTGCAAAAAAATGCATTTTATGTAAAAATACAGGTTATGCGCTGACCTACCATATGCATGAGTCGACGCATGATTACTGGTGCAAGACTTGTGAAATAAACGAGAAAGCGCATGATTCTGGGAATGCAGAAATTACATTCATGCGTCGGCGCATGATGCCTTTAGGTCGACGCATACTTGTCAATTTTTCACAGTATTTTCCACGGGTCAGCGCATGCCGACCCTCATTAAAGTATGAGTCGACCCATAACTTGCCTGAACTGATTTTTTCACTTAAATTTTTTTCCTATTAATTCTGTTATAACTTTTAGTGGGTCAATTTATTTTCTATAAATAGTTTGGTCATCTCATTATCCAAAACAATAAACGTGAAAATAGATACCATTTTTCTCTTCATCTTTATCTTCTTCATTGAGTAAACAAACAATCACACATAATCATCTTTGTTTGTGTCACCCATTGATCGAAGTGATAACGTTTAGAATTTAGGAAGTGTATGATCTTCATTTTCTGGGTTGAGAGCTTGGTAGGTGTTTCTTGAATAAAACCAATTGGTTTTATCCTCCAAGAATCAAAGAGATTTTGGGGGTTTACGCACAAACCGTTTCGTTCTATAGGGATTCAGCCGGGCGAAGGTAACCGAAGATTGGAGTAATCGTTCGGTTTAGTAGCTGTAATCGGAGGATCGTAGAAGAGAGGTTTGGGTTCGAATCTTTGGTAGATCGCAATTGATCGAGTGAAAAGGATTGAAGAACAAGATTTCTTGCAATCAAGTAGCGTGAGACGGTAATTGGATCAACCATATTTGAAGCACTTGATTCATCTCGAATCAAGGGAAGAGAAGTCTCTGCATCAACGATCAAAGATGTTTGGGAGTTTGGATGTTCATAGTTCTTCTCTTGTAATAAACATTTGCAACAACTACATATATATATATATATATATATATATATATATATATATATATATATATCAATTCCAATTGTGGAATTGGGGGCAGACGTACCCAAAGCGAGGACGATTGGGGAACTGCCTAATCAAATCTCGTTTGTTCTCTCTTTCCCTTAACTCTTTTACATTTCAACTTATTCGAATTTGTGAAGTCGCAATTTATCGAAATTTCTGTCGTAGTGTAATCTTGAGCTGAGAAACTATTTTTGTTAATTTGATACAATTCCTTGAATTGTATCTTGGAGCAGCTTTGCATTACATTCCATAGAAATTCTGCACTTAGTGTGTTTACGCACACCAGGTGTTTGATAATTTGTTTCAAAGCAAAAATCAAACGCATTGCTTTTAATTGTTTATCATTTTACCTCATTGGTTTAGATTAAACATCAAGCAAGCGATATTTTGTTGATTGCGTTTTGAGTGTAGTAATCAAACTGAATTTTTCTCTTCCGTACTCATTCTCAATATATTCGTGCATATCCGATCCTTTTAGTAGAAGGCTCGTGGTAGACGTACAATCCGGTGATTGCTTCCGTTAAACATTTTAAAACTAAATTTTTGGTAACCATTTGCGTGTAAAACTCAAGGGATCTATTCAACCCCCTTCTAGATCCATAGCCATCGTCTAACAGAGTTTACTATGGAGCATTGATACATAGTGTAGGACTAGACACCTTTGTGAGAGACACACCATTTGTCCACCTAAAACCTTAAGGTGATAGGTGAGTGGGTTCTCCCACTTATAAATGCTCAAGTCACCACATTCATATCCAATGTGAGACTATTTCCTCACTTACTCACACTTGCTTATATTATTCCAATACTCCCCCTCAAGTGCGAGTCCATAATGTTCCCCTTTTTTTATACTTGTACCGCCGTTGACACCTTTTTCAAGGTACCTCTTATTAGGTATTTCAAATACACCTCTTCCTTGGGCGTTTCGTGTTCAACGGAACACCACTTCCTGGGCATTTCGATACACCCCGATCCCTTTCTCGAATCAGACTCTGATACCATTTGTTGGGGGGAGTTTACTAGGGAGCATTGATACATAGTGTAGGACTAGACACCTTTGTGAGAGACACACCACTTGTCCACCTAAAACTTTAAGGTGATAGGTGAGTGGGTTCTCCCACTGATAAATGCTCAAGTCACCACATTCATATCCAATGTGAGACTATTTCCCCACTTACTCACACTTGCTTATATTATTCCAATAATTATAATGACATTTTATAAGGAATTAATCAATTTTGATGATTAGAAAAGTTTTGAATTTGCATTGAGGAAGGAAATTATAGCAACTATTAAGGAATCATATAAAGGGAGGAAATTATAGCAACTATGTTAATTGTCAAGGTAAAGCATGATTTGTTGATAGATCCAACTCACAAAACCCTGGTAAACAAAATGACGCCAACCTTGCTGGTATTACGGATTGTGAAGTTTTAGCAGCTTATCTCTTAGAAAAGTCTCTAGTTGAGCGGCTCAATGGCATGAGCTTAGCTGGAAATATCAACGGCTTATTGGAAAGAGGCATGTCTTTTAAAACATTTCTCCTTTTAATTGTTGCAATCCTTAAATTGGGTCTAACGTACTCTATATTATTTAGGTTTAATTGCAATTTTAGTTACTATGTTTTCATTTTTCTTGAGTTTTGATCATTCTATTTTAAAATTTAGAATTTTTGTTCCTCCATTTTTAGTTATTTTGAATTTTGATCCCCTATTTTAAAATCCAGAATTTTGATCCCTCTATTTTCATTTTTATTTAGTTTGAATTTTAGTCCCCTTTCTAATTTAGAACTAATTTAATAGAGGGACCAAAAGTTTATAAAATAAAAATAGGAGTATCAAAACTCAAAAAATATGAAAATGGAGAGAAAAAATTTTGGATTTTAAAATAGGAGGACTAAAACTCAAAAAAATTGAAAATAGAGGGATAAAAATTCCGAATTTTAAAATAGGGGGATCAAAACTCAAAAATAATAAAAATAGGGGTACCAAAATTGCAATTAAGCCTATTATTTATATTTGTAACATGCCTTTTATAGGAACTAGTTCTGCTTGTAGAAATGCTACAACTTTAGCCCTAGCTGATGTTGGAATCCCCATGTGTGATCCTGTAACTTCTTGTAGTGCTGTAGAGAGTATTTACTAATTCTTAGTTAGGTATTTAATTAGTATTTTAATATATTAATTTAGATTAATTATTATAATGTTCTAGAAGTTTCTTAGATTTTTGTGATTGTACCATTTGAATGGCTAAGACAATTTTAGAGTAGTATTTAAAGTGTGGTGTTTTATTTGTATTGACATCAAAAAAATCAAATGTTATCTTTCATTATCTTTTAGTATTATCTCTCTCTCTCTCTCTCTTAATTTTATTTGTCTTTTTTATAGTTTAGATTTTACAACTTTCCTAAGTTTGTTAGGGTTTTTATTTTAGCATCCTAACAATCCCTCTACTTGGTATATATCTGTTTTATTAGAAATTTTAACTTGGTATTTAACAAAGGCGTTTTGATTTTGTTTAATATAATACTCGGTGTTTAATATAGTACTATGAAGCTCGAGTATCGTTCACCTTCGTTTGATAGTAAATGGAAGATACAGTTCATCAATAGTTATTTACCTTTTTTATATATGCCTCGGAATCCTCTCTTGCATTCATAGTTGCCATGTTACATAATTTAAAATGGAAAAGCTTATAGTTTAGTTGTGCGGCATTGAGTATGGTTTTTAGTTTATTTTTGAACTATTAAGACATCAAATTTTGTCTACACTACTCATTTCTTTCGTTACATACTGCCGATGGATTCTAAATTACTAATTGACATTTTGAAAAAGATTATGCAACTTACTACATAAGGTTGCAAAGCAATTGCAAAGTACATACGAGAAGTAAGAATCTGTCTCGTTTATGTGACTGGTATACGAATAAAAGCACTTTTCACATTCATTTCATTACCTTAATTCTCGATTTCTTTATTGGTTGACAGATTTTGCTGGAGAACACAAAGGAACTTGAGTATCGACGGGGTTCATAGTCTTATGGAAGTAATATTTCCTTTTTGCTTGTTTCTTTTTCTCGGTTTATTTCATGTTATACATATAACCTGATGCCATGGTGGTTGCTGCTGATGGCACTGCATGTTCATTTGTTCATCAGTTATGTTTTTTTTTCTTTCAATTTTTAGGTTAGAATTCAATAGTTATTTACCTGAAAATGCTTGAAAGTGTTTAAATGTATAGAAAACTCAAAATTCAAGGAGGTTATATTCAATCATGGGGTATGGACTTAAGTTGGTGAGATCAGAGTGTAAAACAAAAGATTGTCAAACTCGATTTTTTACACGGATTCGTTTTGTATACATGGAATCTGGGTTTGTTCCAGCGGGCCTCGAGTTTTACAGAGCGAGTCAAAAAAACTAGAGAATTTAACATGACACTCCATTTAAATCTGTCAAGCGAAATTATCTTACTATTCTTCAAAAAATTTTGAAAATTATGAAATTTACAATAGTATACCTACCGGAAATTTTGAAATTTCCGATAAAAAATGAAAATTTTCGAAAAAAAATGAGGAATATAAAAAATTTTCGGAAAAAAAAATGAAATTTTTTTATATTACCAGAAATTTCGAAATTCTCAGTAGTGGAAAAAAAATTCGAAAATTTTAAAATTTGTTCACTATGAATTTTGAAATTTCCGATTCAGTACCGAAATTTGTTTTTCCAAAAAATTTTATTTTTTATCAAAAATTTCAAAATTTCTAGTAAAAAATGAAATTTCCGATAATGTAAATAGTGTTTACTCGTTTCAAATTTTTTCAAAGGTAATTTTTAGTTTTTTTTATTATTGTTATTAAGAGTTGAATTCTTTAGTTAACGAATGTTCAACTCTTAAATTGTTGGTATGTTTATTATTGTATTATGTTGGTATGCTTGTGGGAATTTAATGTTTTCATTTTTGGATGTGGTTTTGAAAGAAACTTCTAGGTTGGTGATTGTTGTTCATCAAAGAATATTCTTCCAAGTTTGGATGGCAATGATAGTATTTAAGCATGTAATTGTTGGTAAGGTACATGGTTACCTATTTCTAGGATTTAGAATGTGTTAGAACTTCTTGTCTTTGTACAAATTAAATTTTGTTTCTTGTTACAACTTTATTGATTGCTTATGTCACTTAGGTCCAAAAACCAAAATGGTGAGAAACCTCCATGGTCTACTAAATTCATAGGATTGTTGATGAATTTTGTTTTATACTTTTAATTCATGTTTTATCTTGTGATTTGTATAATTTTGTGGAAGCATTAGAAATGATCAAGGCATTTGTTGATAATGAGCACAACCATTTCCAAACAGTGATTTACCCGTGAGTAGTGAGTATTCGTTAGCCCTTTGAGCCTAAACAGTTCAGATCTCGTTTTAGTGATGAACTTTGTGTTGTACATAATTTGAAAAACAAGTTCATCATTGAATTTTTTAGAGATTCTAAAAAAAATTCTTCTTGAACCTTGGAACTTTGTTTTTATTGATTTCCTTGCCTTAAAAAGCAAGGAGCATTCACTCAAGGTTTAGTTGAAAATAAGTTGGGGAGAATGAAAAAGAAGACTGGTAAATTGCTCAAACATTTGAAAAATTTCAAGCAAGCATGAAAAGAAAAAAAAAAGAAAATGTGAATATGAATGTGAAAAACATAGAAAAAGAATGTTTGCTTGAAAGAGAAAAATAGAGACAAATAATTATGCATAAGGAAGTTTGAGAAGGTTTGTGATAAAGGAATGAAAGTGGTGAATGAAGTTGAGATGTGTGTGAATACCTTGTATAGTGAATGCTCTTTTGCATCAGAAATTTCGATTCAATGGCCTTTAGAAATGTCCCTTTATTGTTAACCCGACCAAGCTACAACCTTAAAAGCCCTTAGTGATCTATTTGCTTCCATGATTTCTTTATTAATCGTTTAGATATTGTATGAATTTGTTTGTATTTGCATCATTTGTCAGATGAGCGAAATTGCCCAGCGTTTGTATGCGTGTTTTTCCTTCAATTCTTTTTCAAAGAGGAGTGTTAGAGTGATATGAGCATGATAGTTTAGTTGTTACTTGAAACAGTGTCTGATATTTGTTTAAGAATCAAGTTCTTTTGCATTGTTCGATTCTAGGAATTTGTAATTGTGCTTGTTTACAATTGTTGTTTATTTGAGCCGTTTATCTTTTCTTGGTTGAGTTAAATGCTTGAGCAAATCCTCTTGTTTTCAAGGAGAGGCATACTTTTCTTGAGGACAAGCAAAAAGTTAGTTGGGGAGAGTTTGTTAGATGTCAATCATGACTTATATTTCTTATTAATACTTGGCATTTTTCAACTCTTTTATGTTTAATTATGGATTTTAATCTTGAATTGTTGTTATTCTTCAAACATTGTGAAAATACCTTTGGTGCTTGTAATATGTTTGTTATTATGCAGGAAAAGGAACTAATTTATCAAAGAAGTGAGACACAAAGAAAGGATCCAAGTTGCCAAAGAAAGGAAGAAAACATCAGCAAGTTCGCTTTGTGAACTTGCCAACGAATGTTCTCCCTACGAACATCTGGCGAAGCTCCAGCGAACAGTCCCAGACTTTGGGCAGTAAGAAAAGGGACTAAAGTTCGCTTTGAGAACTTTCCAGCGAATATTCGCTGATTCATCACTTTGCGAAGACCTGGCGAAGGACACCTTGGATGAGGCAGTAGCTAAAGGGGCCTAAGTTTGCTTTGCGAACTTGTAGGCGAATAGTTCGCTTTGCGAATAAAAGTTTGCATTGCGAACTTATGCAGAACTTCTGAGGCGGTTTAACTTATCAGAGGCACCTCAGGTACCAATTTAGTAGTTCGCTGGGCGAACAAAAAGTTCGCAGTGCGAACTAGGCTGATTTCAAGTGTACTATAAAAGCACTGTATGTAATTTCTTGGGATCATAACCTTATTTTATCACACCAAAACCTAAGTTTCTGATATTTCTTCATCTAAGAGAGATCTTTCACATTGAGAAGTTGGATTTGCATCCGATCTCGATTATTCGACGCGGATGCTTTTTTATCTCCTCCGAACTTGTGAAATAAGCTACCATGAATATGTGTAGCTAAACACATCTTGTGTCAAGATTAGTGGTAGGTAATCCTTCATTTTGTATGTATTGATCTTGATTGTAATGTGTGAACTTTGTTGATGATAAATATAGGTGAAAAACTTTGTTTGTATGGTTTATATTTTGTTTTAGTTCATGATTGAGAAATATGTTCTAAAACTTGACCTAAGTTTCAATCCATCAATAATCATGGGGCTAGAGATGGTTTTGAAAGTTGATGTTCTTAAATATTGATCTTGAATGTTATCATATTGATAGTTGGAGTGAGAGATCATCTAAGGATCAATATGGTAAATCCCACAACAAGTGTTAGAGATAAACTTGTTGATAGGATATGTGATCATATTCATCGTTAACAAGTTCACATTCTTTATCGAGTAAATACGTACGAAGCGAATTATCAGACCCTAATATTGACATGCTTTTACCAAATCTTTAAAACCAATTTCTTTACCGTTACTATTAAACTCTTATGCAAACGATCCGTTACAAAACCACCAAAATCTTTGTTACTCTAAGTTTAAAACGATTACGACTATAGAGTGACGGCAATACACATACAATCCCTGTGGATACGATAAAACACCCCCCGAAATACTTTTCAACAACATACCATTAGAAAGTAAACCCGACACTAAGTCTCAGATATTCACATATACAAGGAACAACCTACTTACACTGTCACCCTGCTCTTATGATGTTTAATCCTTAGCCAGTATCATGACTCTCATTCATGGAGAGGGATGACACACCCATCATATTTGTTGAAAATCTTCTTATCCCCATCGGGAGAAAGCACTTCCCAATTAGAGGGGCCCACTTCAGTAAAGGTGTGATCTTAGTAGCCTTCACCAACGTAGTAAGTATATACAGTCTAATAGTAGCAAGGGATGTAAAAGTAAGAGTATCAATCCTACATAGATTGTATTAACTTAAATTGATGCTCAAGTTACAACTTTTTGAATAGTCACGAGAAAATGATAATAATAATAATAATAATAATAATGATTGGTTTTCACAGATTCAAGTTGAGTAGTAATTAGTAAGAGTAAAGAAGTTAAATCAATAGTGATAAGCATGTCGCAGAATGATACATTCAATGTGTTTCATCTTTTGTGTGTGAATAATGAGATTTGTCGTGACATATGAGGCCAAAAAGTGATCTAGTGGTGTATGTCTACAACATCAAAGCATATGCAACTAAGTTAAGGAAATTTTTTCTAATTTTTGCAATTTTCAATCAACGAGATGCGAATTCTGTCATGCTTGGTAGTATTGCATTCTTCAAGAAGGGAAAGATTAGAGATTTTCTTCACTTCTGATTCAAACTTCTTCTCCACACAAAATGTACTTTTTTCTAAGTTATTTATCAAGGTTCTCAACTTTTGAACCTCCTTTCATTTCTCCCAGATAATCCTTTTATATCATCATATCTTTTAGGGTTTCCTCAGGTTATTGGATCATTGGCCTCATGATTATCCATTGATTTAGCCCATGGAATTCAAAACATTCCCTTCTCTTATTCTCTCATACCAGTACTAGGTATTTAAGTTTCTTTTATCCAGAGATGTGAAGATTGAAATCTTTGTCTCAACGCGATTGGAGAGACTTAAATACAAAAACACTCAATTTTTGTCCCTAAGATACCGCAAAGATGATTATGATAATATATGAATGCAAGACTCTGAGTTCTGTGGGGAGTAATATCACAGGAGACAAACTGCTACTGGAGAGACCAAGCAAAGAACAAAGGGAACACCGCAGTTAGAACAGACAAAAAGGCAGGATTCCACTGGGGAAAAGATTACAGCTCCAATGGGGAAAAGATTACAGCTTTGCTGGGGAAAAGATTACTACTACACCAGGGATGAGGTTATAACTCTGACAATTGAATAATAACCAACTTCCACTATTGGAATAGGATTCCGTTTCTTTTTTAACCAAATAATCCATTTAGAAATGGTAACAACCTCCCTACGATTCTGGTCGTAAACCACAAACGAGTCTCAATTTCTTCTTTAATCAAGTCTTCCACTTGAAAAGGGTAATAAACCTCCCCACGATTCTGGTCATAAGCCACGAACGGGTCTCAGTTTCTTCTTTAACCAAATAATCCATTTAGAAATGGTAACAACCTCCCCATGATTCTGGTCATAAGTCACGGACGGGTCTCAGTTTCTTCTTTAATCAAGTCTTCCACTTGGAAAGGGTAATAAACCTCCCCACGATTCTAGTCATAAGCCACAAACGGGTCTCAGTTTCTTCTTTAATCGAGTCTTCCACTTGAAAAGGGTAAAAACCTCCCACAATTCTGGTCATAAGCCATGAACGGGTCTCAGTTTCTTCTTTAATCAAGTATTCCACTTAAAAAGGGTAATAAACCGCCCCACGATTTTGGTCATAAGCCACGCACGGGTCTCAGTTTCTTCTTTAACCAAGTATTCCACTTGGAAAGGGTAATGAACAAGCTCCTAAAAAAGGTAACCACTTGTTGGAAAATGGGAATAAATAACTTCATCGGGGATCTTAAAAAGTGATGTGAGCCGGTTAACTTGTAAAACAGATTTCTCAAATAAAGAGAAAGATCATCTGTAAGAATCTTCACCAAACTTCTCTGGCGAGACTTTTCCGGAGAGATGCCATTTAATGAAAGGGTAATTGATAACGGACTTACTGAAGAAATTGCCATTAGTTGTAGTTGACATTGCATTGGAGAAGATATAATTCTCGTAACAAGAAAAACACTTGTAGTAATCTTCAACAAACTTCTCTGACGGGACTTTTCAGAAGAGATAACCATTTGATGGAAGAAAATTGATATGCTGATAACTTCATTGGGGATAGACAAACTGTTTGGAATGAGACTTCCATTTGTCATTTAAAAGAAAATCCAGAAACAAAACAAGCTTCTTAAATAAAGAGACTGCCACTTGTTGTCAGGTACAGATTCCAAGAGAGTGTTACAACAACACTGCTGGGGAACAAAGTTCGTCTTCAATGGGGATCCATAAATAGATTCCTCCTAGGGCACAAAAGTATCCAAAGGTACAAAATAAATGCACTCTCAATCTAGGTTTTACAACCTAGAGAGATTCAAAACCAGAATTGTCAGAGACCAGGTTCAATCCAATAATAAACTGGAGAGAAATAGTCAAACAAGACTCTACCCAATGAGGAATGAACTCAACTAGGGATTTATCCTATCCATGGATGGAAAGGAAAGCTAAAGCAAAAATCTTCCAAGAGGAATAAACTCAGTGGGGAGTTAGAAAGGATATACACTTTCTGCTTAAGGTTGACAACTCTATTGGAGAGAGGAAAAAAATATCACCTGGGGATAAACACAACCAAAGTGAGTGAAGTAAACAACATCAAGAAATGCAAAATGAACATGAATTATGCATGAATATATGAATGAATGTTGTGTTATGTTTATGCTGACAAAACAAGGGAAAAATAAACTGGAGATGAAACAAACATCATGGTACAATCGGGTACTCGGCTAATCTCAACAAGATGGAAACATCACTGGAGATAAATCAAAGGCAAAAAATGGAACAAAGTCCTGCTACAAGGCTCAAATCTCTCTGGGGAGAGGAAGATACTTCTCGGGAAGAAACCCAAAATTCGATCTTTTAACATCAAAGATCCACTGGGGGATAACAACATGAACTCCGCTTCGAGGAAAAGAAAATCAACTAGTGAAAGGATCACCCACAACTGGAGAAACTTGAATCAAAGCTAAAGATGGGGACATCAGGATTAGGATTTAACTGGGGATAAAGTAAATTCAGTATTCCACTGGCAAAAAGAACCACATTCAGTTGGAGAAACTTGAATCCTTGAATCGAAGCTTAGTTGGGGATTCAGGCTTAGTACTTCACTGGGAAATACTAAGTTTAAAAGAAATCAATCGGGAAACCCCGAGTCACACATCCAACATGTCATAACTATTTGGAGTAAAGACCCATCATTTGGAGATACGTGTAAGGCCGATCATAAGAACATACTGCCGAGGAGAACACGTAGTTCTGCATTTCGAGATTTAACCATTCTTGGAGCAACTGCTGAAATTCCTTTTTGTATTCACAAATCAAAGGAAAACACACACTCTTTTAAAAAACAAGAGTAAATATTTTAACTTCTGTTTCAAGAATTACCATTAAAAGTAAAAATGACATTTTGCAAGACAGAAGAAAAAATAAGAATTGCAAACAAATGGATAAAGGCTCAAATTTTATTAATAGAATGGTAGTCCGCGAACGACATGACTCCATGGATTATTACAAATTTAGAGAATGGTAAATAAGGAAAAAGGCTACATTAAAATACAATGACCATTATTCTCCCTAACAACTTTGAATTCTAGATGTGTTCGAGCTTCTGGAGAAAGTGATTTGATTGAGAACTTATTTGATAGGCGAGGTTGCTTCAAACGATCAAGTCTGGCCGAATGCAGTTACTTGCCATAATCCCTAACTTTTGCCTAGATTGCCCTTTCGGGTTTTCAATCTACCAGAATAATTATTTCTGTTTATGTCTCTAACTTTTGTCTGAAGCGCCCTTTCGGGTTTTCAGTCCACCGAGACGCTCATTTTTGCCTAAGCCGCCCTTTCGGGTTTTCAACTTAGCGAGCTGTTCTTTTAGGCGAAGTATTTCTTGACTGCATCAGTATTCACAGGACGAGTGATCTCCTCACCATCCATAGTTGCAAGAATTAATGCACCGCAAGAGAAGGCTTTCTTTACAACATATGGGCCATCATAATTAGGAGTCCACTTGCCCCTAGAATCAATAATGAAAGACTGGATCTTCTTGAGCACAAGGTCGCCTTCTCTGAATTCGCGAGGTCGGACCTTCTTGTCAAAAGCTTTCTTCATTCTCTGTTGATACAACTGACCATGGCACAAAGTGATTAGTGGTTTTTATACTGTCATTTACCGTTAATTTTTGTTAATTTTGTCATATTTTTAGTCATATTTTATTTCTGTTTACCGCATTTTATGTTGGGTTGTGTTGTTTTACTGTTTTTCAAGTCAAATAAGTGTTCAAGAAGAATGTCGAAAAAACATGAAGAATCACAAAGAATCGGGAAGAAAAGCCAAAGTCCAGTGATCTACTACGGCCACCGGTAGTGTGTGCTACGGGCCGTAGCAGAAGGGAAGTTCAATGCCTCAGTTGTGGATGAAAGAGTCATAGAAGCAGTGGCTTGTTACGGCCACCCGTAGCACAGGCTACGGGCGGTAGCAACAACCAACCCCAAGTGATAGGTTTAAGCCAGCATCTAGTGGCCTGCTACGGCCACCCGTAGCACCTACTACGGGTCGTAGCAGGCAGGCAAGAAGATTTTATTTCTTTCCTTTTTCGGCGAAGATTCAGTAATTAATTGAGATTGGGCTATTTTCAGAGGAGATCTTTCTCTATTTAGAGGAGTTTTTCTAGGTTTTGGAGACACTTTTGGCTTTACACGATAAAAGATAGTACGAAGAGAAATTACAGAGCATTGGTGCAAAGGCGATTTTCATAAGCGGAAGCCATTGAAGATCAAATTTAATCCTCTTTCTTGTAATGTCTAACTTCTTCTTTATGTTTTTCTTGAATAATATGAGTGGCTAAACCCCCCAATGCTAGGGGGTGTCCCTGAATTATATCTGTGAACAAGTATGATTTTAGTATTGCAATGAAAGGTAAGGGAAAATGGTCATTCCTTGTTGCCTTGTTCAGCTTCCTATAATCCACGCAAATTCTCCAACCAGAAATTGTTCTAGTAGGAATGAGCTCATTCTTCTCGTTGACTATCACTGTCATGCCTCCATTCTTCCGTATGCACTGGATTGGACTTACCCACACACTATCTGAGATAGGGTAGATAATTCCTACGTCTAACCACTTGATAATCTCCTTTTTTACAACCTCCTTCATGATGGGGTTCAGCCTTCGTTGGCTCTCAATGCTATTCTTAGCATTTTCTTCTAACAGAATTTTGTGCATGCATATTGTTGGGCTAATTCCCTTAATATCAGAAATCTGCCATGCAATTACCTTCTTGTGTCTCTTCAGTAGTCAAATCAGTTGCTCTTTTTGCGCTTCTTGCAGATCTGTAGCTATGATAACTGGCAGCTTCTGTCCCGCCTCCAGATATACATATTATAAATGCTCCGGAAGTTGCTTCAGCTCCAATTCAGGGGGTTCTTCAATGGAAGTTAGCTGCTGTTTATGAGCAACAGTGGTGGATTCTATCACTTCCACATACTCTTCCTCTTGCTTTAGCATTGGACCATAGATGACTCCATCTTTTAGTCCTTCGTCTTCCACTTTTCCTAACTCAATCTTCAACACATCATTAGCCTTTAGAAGGCTTTTATGAATTAAACCTTCCTAACTAGATATCATAGAAGACTCATCCACCTCCTCTTTTGGGTATTGCAAGGCATTAAGTATGTTGAACACTACTTGCTGCCCGTTCACCCTCATGGCGAGTTCTCCTCTTTCAACATCAATTAAGGTTCTACCCGTTGCTAGGAATGGCCTTCCCAACAAAATGGGTGTCTCCTCATCAGATTCAAAATCCATAATGATAAAGTCAGCAGGGAAGACAAACTTGTCAACCCTTACCAACACATCTTCAATCTTCCCTTATGGGTAGCAAATACTCCTATCAGCCAGCTGCAGGGTGATGGTTGTAGGCCTGGCAGCACCTATCCCCAGCTTCTTGAATATGGATAGAGGCATGAGATTAATGCTGGCCCCTAAATCACATAACGCCTTTCCACAAAAGGTGTCTCCAATGGTGCATAGAATAGTGAAACTTCCAGGATCCTTCAACTTGGGAGGGAGTTTGCCTTGAACTAATTGACTACACTCTTGTGTAAGTGCAACCGTAGCAAACTCTCCCACCCTTTTACGTTTGGTAAGTACAACCTTCATGAATTTTGAATAATTTGGCATTTGTTGAATGGCTTCAATAAATGGTATGTTGATGTGAAGCTGCTTCAAGTTCTCCATAAACTTTGAAAATTATTGCTCTTCTTTTGCTTTTCTGATTCTTTGTGGAAAAGGGGGTGGTGGTCTTTCTTGTACAAACTTTTGCTTCTTGTTAGTTTCAGTGATGACTTCTTGATTTTCTGGAGGAATATAATCTTCAGTGAGTATACTATCTTTGTGCTTTTGCTGTTTGGATGAAGAAATTTCTCCATCATTGTCTTTTGCTCCAGGACTGTCGGGCTTAGACACAGTTGTACTTGACTCCTTGCTCTTTGTAACGGTCTCCTCAACTTCCTTACCACTTCTCAACTTAAGAGCTTGGTAAGTCTCAACATTTTTCACTCCAGTTTGTGTGCTAGGAGTCTCAGTAGAGCTGGGAAGATTTCCCAAGTTTCTTGAACTTAGAGCCGTAGCAATTTGACCCACTTGGTGCTCCAAGTTCTTGATACTTACTCCTTGTGCTTGAAATTGATTCTTTGCTTCTTGAATAAAGGACTTGAGCACATTCTCCAGATGGTTGTTTCCCTGGTTAACCCCAGCATAGTTAGGGTTAGAAAATCCAGGTGGAACTTGAGGTGTGGTTGCTTGCGGTTTAGGTTGATTTTGATTGTTACTCCAAGAGAAATTAGGATGATTGCGCCATCCTGGGTTGTAAGTGTTGCTGTAGGGATTATTGTATCTGCTGTTGTTGTTGGGATTGCCAACATAGTTAACTGAAATAGGATTGGCAGAACATTCTTAAAATATATGTGGTCATCCACAGTAAACACAGGCAACTCAGAAGCGTCAGTAACTACCTTAACAGGGTCAGGTTTTGGCACTTCAGGATTCATCAAATTCTTCATCATTTGGTGGATATGAGCCACTTAAGCAGCAAGGGTTATGGTCTCAGTGACTTCATGAACTCCAGCAGGCTTCTTTTGAGTTGAACTTGAAGCGGCCCTTGTGACTGGCCATTGATAAGTGTTGGCCGTAACGCTTTCAATCAGCTTGTAACCATCGTCATAGGATTTAGATAGTAGAGCTCCACCACTGGATGCATCTAACATATTCCTTGAGGATGGAATTGATCCATTATAGAAGGTCTCAAGTTGTATGCAGATGGGAATCCCATGACGTGGACATTGTCTCAACAGCCCCTTAAATCTTTTCCATGCGTCTAACAACGTCTCATCATCTCCTTGCCTGAATGATGTGATTTCATTTCTCATTTTTGCATTCTTGGAAGGAGGAAAATATTTGGCCAGAAACTTTTCTGCCAAGGCATTCCATGTAGTAATGGAATTTGGTTCCAAAGAATTAAGCCAGCTCTTGGCTCGATCCCTTAGAGAATATGGAAACAGCCTCAACCTAAAGGTATCCACGGGCACGTCAAGGATCTTGAAATTGTCAGCAACATCCAGAAATTGTTTTAAGTGCAAATGAGGATCTTCATGTGGAGAGCCTGAATATTGACCAGCAGCTTGCAACATTTGGAACATCATAGGCTTGAACTCAAACTGTGGTGTTGTGATAGCTGGCCTAGCAATGCCAGTATTCATAGCATTTTGATCAAACACAGCATAATCCTTGATGCTTCGCGCTTGGTCATTGGCAATACCAATGATGTCTGGCTCTGCCATGATTGTCTCGTGTAATGACTCGTCTGAAGAAGACGATGAGCTTTCTTCTTCCGTGTCCTCCTCGTACACTACTCCTTCAGGTTCAACCATGGCTGAAGTTGAGGAATCTCCAGATATTTGCTGAGCACCTTGAGAATTCTTTCAGGTTCAGGATAACCACTGTAAATTGGTTGTAACGACCTGCGCATGCAATAGCTTAAGCCTGTCATATCACCAAATCACAGCAAACGTTAAAAGCTCAAATACAGTCTTAAACGAAAGAAAAAAAAATAGTTTTTCAAACTTTTTTCACTTCCCCGGCAATGGCGCCAAAAACTTGTCAATTACCCAAAAAGCTCTACTCTAATTTTTTATAATGCGTTTCTTTTGAATACTAGGCCAAAGGTGTCACATGCAAGTATACATGCTTGGTAATGTAGCAAGTGATAAAATAAAGGTCGAACCCACAGGGAAGTGGAAAGTATTTGAACTACTAATATTCGCTTTCTTCGTTTAAGAAAAGTATGAGCAAGGTAACAAAAATATGAGAATAAGGAACAAGAGCACACACAAATAACTAAAATAACTTAAAACTAAAAAGGAGTTAAAATATCAGAGAGAATAGTTGATGAGCTAAATCCATTAGTATTTATGGTTTGAAATGTCTTTATGATGTGAAGTGTCGTGCCTCAAAAGGTCAGAACGTGATCTAGTGGTGTATCTCTGTAACATCAACAACATGTATAACTAGGGCAAGGGAACAAATCTCTAAGTCTCACTTGTAACCCTAAAATACATCTGGTTTTAATTCTGAAAAATCTTTATGGTCTCAACTTCTTATCTCTAGGCAAGTTGAATTAAGTGAATATCTCTATCCTACTTTATTAACCACTTTTGTTATGAAATCCACTTGTTTATTGGATCTCTCTCAACAACAAGCTTTTACTTTTTTCCTAGTTGATCACTCTAAGAACCAAGTTTATAGCATAAAAACACATAAAAAAATAAGACACTAGCCAACACATCATATCAACATAAAAACACTTTTATACTAACTTCATTAGTCTCATCAAACAAAGGTTTAGCTCATAGTGAGCTGAGTACAAACTACTGGAATGAAATTAGTAGGAAACATCATCTTACAAAGTGTGGTAAAGAAATGCAACCTACTAATAACTTAGAGATCTCTTGCGTTGGATAAACAACAATATCTCTCTTCAGTCACGACAGTTCTCAGCAGAGTGTACAGGTCTGGGGAAGAAAAGAATACTCTCTACTAATACTCAAACTCTTGAAACTGAAAATAACTTTAAAAACTGAAAATAAAATATTGTTGTGTGTGAAATTTCTTGGCTCTCTGTCTTTAATGCACAAGCTCTCTTTAAATAGTGATGAGTGGAAGTGGTGGTTCCTCATTTCTTGGATCGTGGGTCTCTTGAGGAAAATAAGGTTAGGCACAAATTAAATCCTTCATGTGGGTCAGCTGTCCCTCAATCCTTCCTTTGCAAGTAATCTGGTACAGATGTTGGTGGGAGACAAATTTTCTTTTAGTAGGCGACTGGTGCAGGCTGGTGGAGCAGAGCAGACGGCTGGAGCAGGCTGGTGGAGCAGAGCAGACGGCTGGTGGTGTTGGTGCTGGGCATCCTCTGCTGAGTGGTCCCCACCGTACTACCTTTTGTCCTCTAGCTTTCTTGATCTTATCCCTTCCTTTTGCTCCATTGCTCTTCATAGTGCTGCCACGTGAGCCCTAGTCATTCTTGGCTTTTTATCATCAATCTCCAACTCTCTTGGTGAAATGGTTGATTAAACCACCAGCTTTCCAAATAGCTCCTCATGCTACTTCAGACTCTGGCAACTGGGGTCATGCCTCTTCTCATCATCATCTATTTTCCTTTTAGAGCACAAACACAATGAAAACGTAAAAGAAACACATAAAGTGCTTAAAGCTTTAATCGTGCTAAAACACCTTAAACTCATGTTATAAAAGTGAAATCATGAACTAGAAATGCCACAAATATTGGGTAAGAGTAACACACTAAAATAGTGTCATCAAAAAGCTTGAAAATTGGCCCACAAGTAGCAGTCATGTGAGATATAAACCTAGAAATGTAGTTCAAATGTCCAAGGAATCCTCTTACTTACTTTCCTGTCTTGGGCGCGGGCATCTCTTGAATGACTCTGACTTTATGAAGGTCTACTTCAATACCTCGTTAACTAACAATGAAACCCAAGAAATTTCATGAACGAACACCGAAAGTACATTTGTTAGGATTCAAGCAAAGTTTATACTTCCTCAAACGTTGAAACAACTTCACCAAATACTCAACATGATCTTCTTCAATTCTTGACTTAGCAGTCATGTGATCTAACATGAACCTCTATCTCTTTATGCATCATGTCGTGAAAGAGAGTGGTCATGGCTCTTTGGTATGTTGCGCCAACATTCTTCAAACTGAAAGGCATTACCCTATAGCAGAAAATTCCCCATGGTGTAATAAATGTTGTTTTCTCCATATCTTCGGGCGTCATCCTGATCTAATTGTAACCGAAGAATCCATCCATAAAAGAAAAGACTTTGAACTTAGCGGTATTGTCAACAAACATGTCAATATGCAGAAATGAGAAATCTTCCTTATGACTAGCTTTGTTCAGATCTCTATAGTCGACACACATCCAGACTTTACCATTCTTCTTAGGAACAGACACTATGTTGGCCAACCATTGAGGATATTCTGACGTAATAAGGAAACCTGCATCAAACTGCTTTTGAACCTCCTCCTTGATCTTGATAGCCATATCAGGGCGAGTTCTTCTTAACTTCTGCTTAATTAATGGACACTCTGGCTTTAATGGCAAAGGATGCTCCACGATATCTGTATCCAGCTCTGGCATATCTTGGTAGGACCAAGCAAACACATACACATATTCTTTGAGAAGTTCCATAATCCTCTCTTTAATAGCTGGGACAAGCAATGCTCCAATCTTGACTTCCTTCTTATCCTCTCTAGAACTCAAGTTAATCACTTCCATTGGCTCTTTATAAGGCTGAATGGTCTTTTCCCCGTGCTTGAGCAACCAGGAGATCTCATCAGGAATTTCTTCAACACTTTCTTCTTCAACTTCAAACACAGGGAATTCCAAGTTGGGAGAGGGCATAAGGTCATGGTTTTCAATGGGTTTATCATATATTAATATGCACATATGATTTATACTTGATTTTAGAAACAGATAAAATGTGGAAGTTGTGTGCAGATATTGAAAGTGATTATTATTTTTTTGTTTTTTAGGTTACCATTTTCTGAAAAAGCAAAAAATAAAAATAATAATATGGGAAACAAAATAACATTTTTATTGATGATTGTAAAACTTAAAACAAATCCAGACACAAATACTCTTTCGCCTTGGGCAGAGCGAAATGAATTATTTAATGAGGCCCAACACAAATACTCTTTCACTTTGGGCAGAGCGAAAGGATTTTCAAAACAACAAAAGCATTACTCAGAAATGTGAACAATAAACGGAACATCAATAGTGGTCCAGTTCTGACAAACCACTCCATTCGCTACGAAGCTTGGTAAATCCTCTTCAGGATCATCTCCAATGATAGCATCGACTTCGGGCGAAGTAGGATGGATGAAACCCCCACTGCGGAATACTTCTTGCATTGGATGGATGACTGCGTCTTGCTTAGCAACCTTTGTAGATATGGGAGAAAAACTAAGACCTTCACGGGACTTGTTCTCAAGTAGAATCACAACTTGTCCCTAACTATTAGTCGAACCGTTCTCAACCACTTGTTGCACATCTTTCAAAGAAGAGATGGATGCCCCACTCTTCTTGACATTCTTATCAGCAATGGAAAGAGCTTGAAACTGAGTTCCAACAGTTTCATTAGCATCAATGTAGGAAAATGATGAAAGATGACTCACCACTAAAGCTTCCTCCCCACCTACTGTTACCAACTTTCCATTTTTCATAAACTTCAGCTTTTGATGGAGAGTCGAGGTGACTGCCCCAGCCTCATGGATCCATAGATGACCGAATAGGCAACTGTATACAGTATGAATGTCCATTACTTGGAATGTGATTTGAAAAGTATGTGGGCCAATTGTCATGGGGAGGTCCACCTCACCAATGACAGTCTTCCTAGAACCATCAAAAGCCTTGACAATAATTTCGCTATGCCTCATAGGGGCACCTTGATAAGACAACCTGGATAACGTAGATTTGGGCATAACATTCAATGACAAACGAGTGTTCAATAATACACTGGACAAAGCATCGTTCAGACAATTCATTGAAATATGTAACGCCGGATTATGGTTCTTACCTTCCTCAGAAAGCTCTTCATCGTTGAAACCCAAATTGGTACATGCAGTTATGTTTCCCACAATCCCATCAAGCTGGTAGATAGTTACATCATAATCAACATAGGCCTGCTCTAGGACCTTCTGCAAGGCCTCTCTATGAGCCTCAAAGCTCGTCAACAAAGATATCATAAATAGTTTGGACGGAGTTTGCAAGAGTTGATCAACAATCTTGTACTCGCTCTTTTTGATTAACTTTAAAACTTCATCAGAGTCTGAGTTAAAATTAGTCCCACTGGACTGTTCTACAACAACATTTGGTTTAGCATTTATGATTGGTCTCTCGACTTGCACTTGTCTAGCAACTAGAATTTCAACCCTCTTTAGAGGCACTATTGTAAACACGCGTCCACTCCTCGTAACACCGCTAACATCGACAATAATAACAACAGAAGGCATATGAACTTCCTTTCCATTTTCAAGCATAGTGGCATTATATTTGTAAGGTATAGCCTTGTCGGAACTGTAAGGGATCAGACCTGGTAGATAGATGACCAAAGGGGAAACAAAAGAATTTCGATTGTCATAAGTAATCTCCACGGTCTCAAGTGTATTGAACTGAGAAACCACAATGTTAACTTCATCACCTGGATCCCTGTCATAAGTGATTGAGATGGCTCCCTGATCCAACAATCTTTGAAGATCATGGCTTACAGTAAAACTTGCGCGTGAACTTCCAAAGCAAATTTCACAGGAGGCGTAATCATGTTCATGTTCAAAATAGGCAGGCCTGCTTAAACTTTTATGCATTCTAACCAAGGATTCCCTGATTAATTCAATATGAAAGACTCGGAATTTCCCAGGGCAACCTTGCACCATGTTCACTTAATTAGGATCCCTATTCCTGAAAGCTTTGATAAGACTCTTATCCATCCTGTCTTGAAGATCTCTTTCCACAACACGACATCCGCTAGGATTTCTAGAACAAATCCTACAAGAAGCATAATCATGTGGTGATAAATAACCATGTCTGCTCAAATTGGCATGCATCTTTACCAGATCCTCCTCCATCAAACGTATATAAAAAATCTGAAAGTCACAAGGGCAACTATATATCATATTCACATAAGCTCTCCCATGCTGGGGCAAAGGATTGGCTTGAACATTTGGGTTAATATCCTTAAAAGATGAAATGCCGCTCTTAATCAATCTTTGGACATCATACTTCAAACCAAAACAATTTTCTATGTTATGACCGGGTGCTCCCTAATGGTATGCGCATAACTGATTAACCTTATACCAGTAAGGGATATTCTTTGGGACAACAAGAGGAGATTTAGTCTGTATGTGATTCTTCTCTAACAAAGATGGAAACAATTCTGCATAAGACATGGGAATTGGATCAAACTGTGGCTTTCTCTGGATGCAATTCTGATTGTTGTATTGTGGATGAGCCTGTTGCTGAGTCTGTTGCTGTTGTTGTTGTGGAGTATGTTGTTGAATATCTTGCTGAGAGAATTGAGGTTGGTAGGCTGGAGCTACCATTCCTGAGTTGATAACGGGGGAGACAGCTGCAACATGTTGTTGTTGATATCTTTGTCCAGGTCTTCCATATAGAACGAAACTGACATCTTCTTCTTTCTTCTTGGAAAAACTATTCCCGAACTTCTTAACACCACAAGAAGAACCTGCTTCTCTAGCTAAACGTCCTTCACGGACACCCTGTTCAAGTCGCATCCCCATATTCACCATTTTAGTGAAATCATTGAGTGCACTTGCAATCATTCTTTCATAGTAAAAGAAGCTCAGGGTTTTTAGAAAGATCACTGTCATCTCCTTCTCTTATAGAGGAGGACAAATTTGGGCGGCAACCTCCCACAATCTTTGTGTGTATTCTTTGAAAAACTCTTTGTCTTTTTGGGACATAGCTCGGAGTTGATCTCTGTCCGGAGCCATGTCAACATTATACTTGTACTTTCGGATGAACGCTTCTCCTAAGTCATTGAAAGTGTGAGTCTGCGCGCTGTCCAGACTCATATACCATTTAAGGGCAGCACCAGTCAAACTATTTTGGAAGTAATGAATCAACGGTTGATGGTTATTAGTCTGGGTTGACATCTTCCTTGTATAAATAGTCATATGGCTTAGTGGACAGGAATCCCCTTTATATTTTTCAAAATCAGGCACTTTAAAGTTGTCTGGTATCTTCACATTTGGCACGAGGCACAGATCATGAGCATTCCTTCCCAACAAATCCTTCCCTCTAAGGGCCTTGATTTCCCTTTGCATCTCTAGGAACTGGTCTTGAAATTCATCCATTCTTTCATACATCCCAATACTCTCACTCAGAGCAGTGTGGAAAACAGATTCTTCAATATGAGGAGTAGTATGAACCACGGGAGGTGACACAGACATAACAGCAGGCACAACGGGAACTTCAGCAGCTGGTGGTTGATACTCTTCTGGCACATAGTTGGGAGGCATCCCCCAAGGAAAACCGGGAGGCATTTGGTGTTAAGGAACACTAACAGGCGCCGTAGAAACGGGCGTAGAAACAATCTCAGAGATCACAGTCCTCTGAACAGGCACTTGAGGAGGTGGCTAATTCTGAGCAGCCACCAAAACTTCCATCATGGTAGAGAGCTTTTCCAAACTATCTTTTAAGGTAGTCACCTCCTCTCGGAGCTCACGATTCTCTTGTTCTAGTTGATCCATCTTTCTTCAACGACTAGCTTGAGTGTTGTACCAGTGAAACAACTTGACTAACGGAGACAAAAGACACAAATAAGTCCCTGGAGAACTTGCGAAATACAAAAACTTAATGTTGAATGATGCATGATATGCAATGCAAGTGAGTTATTTATTTTTTAGTTTTCAAGGAACTTAATAATCATAAAAATTGCAAACATCATAAAGGGATAATACTTTTTTGAATAGCTGAAAAAAAAACCTCATTTTATTAATAATGGAAAGATTATAATTTGAAGTACAACTTTCAAAAGATCCTAAACAAAATAGAAGGTAGTAGAAAACTAGAATCTAGAAGTCTTAAGGAATCTCATGAGAAGAGGATCCAATCCCTCCTTGCAACTTCTTGTTGAGCTCCTTGATCTGGTCTTTCATCCGAGTCTTCTCAACCACAAGCTTGTCAACAATCATCTTCCAAGCAACTGAGGTAGGGGGTATCTGAACTCTTCTGAACATTGGGAACTGGTTGAATGCTAGAGGAAAATAAATCCTCTTGCACTTTTCTCTTCTTGTTAGCAAGCTCTTTTTTATTCTTTTGCTTCAAGTGCCTTTGAAGTTCTTCATTCTCCATATCAACAATCTGGTACTTGTTCTTCCAAGCATCCCTCTCTCGTCGTATCTTGGTCAAAGCAAATTGAAGTTTTTCTGCATCAGTCATAAAAACAAAAGTAGCTTCTCTAGTAGCTACAGGAAAAGGCTCTTGGAGAGGATAAGACATCTTCAATTTGATGGCCCTAGCTTGTACCCATTGAAGATAAGGCTCCAAAGAAACACAATTTTGCTTCCCTAAAATTTCTCTTCCCTTTTTATGGACATGATGCCAGGCATGCACAATCTTCTCCTTAAGTGCTTTGTTATCTCCACCTTCCTTAAAGAAGAAATCCTCCAAAAGGATATTGCTTGGTTTGTCTTTCATAGGATATCCAAGTTGACTTCAGACCAAAATCGGGTTGTAGTTAATACCTCCCTTTGTACCAAGAAGGGGTACATTAGAGAACTCACAACAACTGTTAATGATTGTCACCCCATCATAAGCGCGATTATACCAATCAATATCATAATGGGTAAGAGACATAATCTTTTGCTGCCACAATAAACCATCCTTGAGGTCCCAAAAAAGTAGTAGACCGAGGCAAGTGAGAAATAAACCACTTGTATAGCAAAGGCGCACAACATATAATTATGCCCCCACTATAAGAATAAGATGAACAAAGTGGTAAACATCTGCAAGTAGAGTGGGAACTGGATTTCCAATCAAGAATATCTTAATAGCATTAATGTCAACAAAGTTGTCAACATTAGGGAAAATGAATAATCCATAAATGAGCAAGGCAAGAATAGCCTCAAAAGTGTCCATACTCTTCATGCTAGCAAAGTAACGAGCTCTATCCATCAAGAACTTAGTAGGTAACCCAAGAATACATCCCTTGGTGGTCAGATGAGTTTTAATTTCAGACATCTTCAAATGAGTAGCTTCTGCAATAGCTTGATACTTAGGGATCTCCTCCAAACCAAAAAATGGGATCTAATCAAAAACAGGTAAGCCAAGCAAATAGGAATACTCCTCTAATGTAGGTACAAGCTGGTAGTCTGGAAAGGTAAAACATCGATACACTGGATCATAGAACTGGACCAATGTAGCAAGAATCCTATTTATCATGTTGGTATTCAAAAGGGACATAAGTGTTCCATATCTATCCTTGAAATCCTCAGGATTAGCAACCATAGACCCTAGCTCTCTCAGATCTTCTAGCTTAAGACTTTTGAAAGTGTACTTCTGAATTTTCCTTCTTCCAAAATCCACGGTGAAAGTACCTGTGATGTTTGCAACAAGTATCTCTAATTTCTTTGATGACCCGGTTAACATGATGTTTATGAATGAATGAATGTATATATGCATAAACAAGATCACAAACATATGTAATGGGTCTTCTCGCTTGATTCAGCTTGTTTGTTTCACATACTTAAATTATTTTCTTAAAAAACAGTATTTATATAATGTTGATTTTATTTGTATAATTATTTTTAAAAATAGTTTGCTCACTTGAGAATATAAATGACCAATTAAAATGGTTAGATTAAAAGAAAATATAGAGTTAAGATTTGGAGTAAATCTTTAAACTTACTCTTAGAGACAATATAATCCTTCTCATATATAATTGAGTTGACTCATGAATCTAAAGAGTCGAACTATGTATAGTTGAAGTTTAGCTCATTTATTTAACGAGTTTAGTTTTTTTCTCATATTTAATTCATTCGGTTCATTGTCATTTGTCAACTTTATTGATAATGAAAAATGATATTGACTTAAAAAAACAATCAATATTGTAAAAACAACTATAATGAAATGATAAAACTTAAAAATTTGTATAGGTGTAAAAGAAATAAGGAATTATTTTTTTGTGTTTGAAAAATGTTTTAAGTTTTGATATACATATTAAAATTTTTCAAAAAAATTATTAAAAAATACTCATTCAATTCATTTTTTTGAATCGATCGGTTTTATAAAACCGTCTCTAATTATTTGGTTCAAACGGTTATAAACAATTCAATCTAATTTTTTATTTTATTTTACTCTGATTTTAATCCATTAACGATTTTTAAAGATTGATTGAAACATATTCAATTTCGATTCCAGATTTAACCGGTTGAACTGACCAATTTGATCCAATTTTTTAAACATTGATTATAAGCCACTCTCAATACTTTTCATCATTATTAATTTTTTAATTAAATTGAGAAGGTTAAACATAAATCCTTTGCAAATATAGATAGCAATAAGTTATATTTACCAGAGTAGCAATAAGTTATTTTTATAATTTGGTGTAGAATGCAGGGCCAGAGTAGAGGCTGATGTGTATAAACTCAGGTTTATCAGGAGCAAGTATTGAATAAGAGAATGCTGCCATGGAAATGGAGCTTCTCAAGGTAGAAGAAGAAGATTAATAACAGAATTTGTAACAGAATTTATTATTCAGTTTCAATCAGTTACAAAATGGTGTATTCTCCACCTTATATACAAGAGGAAACCTTATCTACAATGCAATCACCTCTAATTACAGTATTACTCCTCTAATTACATTATTACCCTTAATACTCCCCCTCAAGTGGGAAGGTAGATATCTAACATTCTCCACTTGGAAATGAGAAACTCATAAAGTGGTTTGGAAAGTGCCTTGGTCAGAGGGTCTGCAAGCTGTTGTGCTGATTTAACATGGACAAGTTTGAGGAACTTTGTTTGTACATGTTGGCGGATAAAATGACAGTCAATATCTACATGTTTAGACCTTTCATGACTTAAAGGATTGGAAGCAAGTTGAATTGCAGACTGGCTGTCACAAAACACCATGACAGACGGTAGATCGATTTCAAAGGTTCGAAACAGTTGTTTTATCCATAATAGTTCAGATGTAAGTGAAGCAAGTGCACGATATTCAGCTTCTGCTGAAGAACGAGCAACAGTGGGTTGTTTCTTAGACTTCCAAGCTATTAGAGCTTCTCCTAAGAAAACACAAAAACCTGTCGTGGATTTTCTTGAAATTTTACAACTACCCCAGTCAGCATCAACAAAAGCAGTAAGTCTAAGAGAGGATTTTGAAGGAAAGAACAAACCCTTTCCTGGTGTGCCTTTAAGATACTGCAGAATGTGATTGACTGCTGCTAGATGAGGAGTGCGTGGCTTCTGCATAAACTGACTCAGTCGATTCACAACAAATGTGATGTCAGGCCTTGAAATGGTCAAGTACATGAGTTTCCCAATCAGTCTTCCAAGCCCATGGGTTTTGATGCTAAATATCCTGTATCTTGTAGGAGCTGCAAGGTATACTTTCTTTGACAAAGATGGATACCACTACTAGATTTAGCAATTTCCAAGCCCAAAAAATAATTCAAATCTCCAAGGACTTTCAACTTGAAGTGCTGCTTTAGGATATCTTCCACCATTTTCAATCTATCCATGTTAGGACCAGCCAGCACAATGTCATCTACATAGACAAGTAGAATGACTAAGGTAGAACCTGTGCCACTAAAAAACAAAGAATGATCAGCAGGTGATTGTTCAAAGCCTACTGATGTAAGTGTGGAACTAAACTTTTGATACCACTATCTAGAAGCCTGTCTTAGACCATATAAGGATTTGTTGAGTTTGCACACTAAATTCCCCCCCTTGATTGGATATCCCTTGGGTAACTTCATGTAAACTTCTTCAGACAAGTCACCATTTAGAAAGGCATTATTGATGTCAAGTTGAACAAACTTCCACTGTTTTTAAGCAGCAACTGAGAGAAGAAGTCTCACAGTGGTAAGCTTTGCCACAGGAGAAAAAGTATCTAGAAAGTCCACTCCAGCTTGTTGTGTGAATCCCTGAGCTACCAATCGTGCCTTGTACCTGTCAAGAGAACCATCAGCCCTATACTTGACCTTATACACCCATCTGCATCCCACAGCCTTTTTGCCAGGTGGAAGAGTTTGAACAGACCAAGTATTATTGGCCTCCAAAGCAGCAATTTCTTCTGCCATGGCAAGCCTCCATTGAGGGTCAGCAACTGCTTGATTATAAAAAGAGGTTTCATATATGGTAGATACTTGGTTGATAAAATGGTGATAAGAAGGATGAAGTTTCTTATAGGATAAGTGTCTCTGTATAGGATATTGGACATTGCACTGAAAATCTTGTAAATATGAGGGAGGTCTGGATTGTCTAACTGACCTTCTAAGAATAGGACTTTGTGCACCAGATACTACATTATTACCTTGGTTTTGCTCAGCAGGACCTTGGTTTTGCTCATCAGGTAATATCATGTGATCAGTAGGTATAGGCAATGTGCTGGTATTTGATGAAGGTGTGTTATCAGGGGAATTGTCATTGACTGAGGAGGTATCATTTTGAGTGGCTAAAGGAACCAACAGATCAAGGGAAGATGGAGGATCAGTGGCTGTTTTAGGCAAAACTGTGTCTGAAAATAAAATTGGGGACAAGTCTGTATCTTGAAGTGTGTGAAAAGGAAAAATAGATTCATGAAATAAAACATCTCTAGTGATGATGATCTTTCTAGACTCAAGACAAACAAGTTTATATCCTTTGGTACCTGATGGATATGCAAGGAATACACAGGGCAATGCACGAGGGGTAAACTTATGTCTATATGCAGGAATTGTGGAGGCAAAACATAAACATCCAAACACTCTTAAAGAAGCATACTCAGGGAGTTTACCATACAGCAGCTCATAGGGAGATTTATTATTTAGGCCAGGAGATGGAGTTCTATTTATTAGATAAGCACCTGTGGTGACACAATCACCCCAAAATTGGATTGGAACCTTGGATTGAAACATTAAAGCTCTGGCAACATTGAGAAGATGTTGATGTTTCCTCTCCACCACAGAGTTCTGTTGTGGTCTATGTGGACATGAAAATTGGTGTATGGCTCCTTCTGTTTGTAAGAACTCACCCAACTGCAATTCCCTAGCATTATCACTGCGAATTCCCTTAACAGAAGCATTAAACTGAGTTTTGACATAATTGAAAAACAGCTTGATTAACATAGTGGCTTCAGATTTATGTTTCATCAAGTGTATCCAAGTGTATCTTGTATGATCATCAACAATTGTTAAGAAATAATGTGAGCCATTGTATGTAGATTTTCTAAAAGGCCCCCACACATCACAATGAATTAATTCAAAAGGCACATTAACATGATTATTATTAGAAGTAAATGGTAAACGATGAAATTTAGCAAGAGGGCAAACATGACAAATTTCTTTATATGAAGAATTTACAGAAAACAAAGTAGGAACTGTATTCTGAATAGTTTGCAAAACTTGATCAGATAAGTGGCCTAATCTAGCATGCCAAGTAGAAATAGAAATGTTACCAACTGCTAGACATGTTGGTACATTGAACAAATGATTATCAAAACCTTTATTAAGAACAATAGGAAGATCAGGCTCAACTCTGAGGAAGTACAGGTCATGAGTGTGATCACCCTTGCCAATCACCATCCCCTTGTGATTGTCCTGAATGAGAAATCCATTATCAGAAAAAACAACAGATAAATTGGATTGCTTGACCAGCTGACTAACAGATAAGAGATTGATTTTGAACTGTGGAATGTACAACACATTGTGCAGTTTCAATTGAGGTCCTAAATCGACTGTGCCTATAGCAGAGACAGGGACTTTCGTATTATTAGGCAAAGACACAAATTTATCAGTTAGAGGTTTATAGGATGTGAACAAATTCAAGGAGTACACAATGTGAGATGTGGCTCCTGAATCAACAATCCAGTCAAGATTTAGCAGACACTTATTGTGATGTGTGGATGAGAAAACCATACCTACTGAGTCATTTGATGAAGGAAACTCTCCAAGTTTTGACTGTCTAGCCATTTGTCCTTGGATGTAGGCAATGAGCTGCTGATATTGCTTGGTGTTCAGAGATGCTGTGTCCTCCATGAGACTTGTATTGACAGCATTAGCAGCAGGCTGTGCAGATGGTGGAATCTTGTTCTTTCTATAGCCAGGGGGATAGCCATGGAGTTTAAAACACTTGTCCTTGATGTGTCCAAGAACACCACAGTGAGATCATATAGGCCTATCTTTCTTTCCATTTTTTGACTTAACACCATTGGAGTCATTGACAGCATATGCCAAACTTTCAGTAGTGTCACTTGCAATAGAATTGACCACTCTTTGTTTCTCCTCTTGAATTACAAGTGAAAACACACGACTAACTGAAGGTAACGGATCCATGAGTAGAATTTGACTACAAATTGAATTAAAACTTTCATTTAAACCGAGAAGAAAAGTTAAAACATACTCACGATTAATGTGTTCAATCAAAGGACTAACACCACCACACACACATTGATGAATCAGATGAAATTCCGCAAGTTCTTCCCAAAGACCTTTGATCTTGGAATAATAAGCACCAACAGAGAGAGTACCTTGAGTGCAGGTGATGAAATCCTTGCGAAGTTGAAACAGTCTTGGACCATTGTTCTGCAGAAAACGCTCTTGAAGATCATTCCAAATCGCCGCAGCTGTAGAGGCATAGATGATGCTTGCTGTGACTTCCTTGGAAACCGAATTCAAAAGCCAAGATGCAACTACATTATCATTGCGTTGCCATAGTTGAAACTGATCATCATCTTCTGCAGGTGGCGGAATCGAGCCATCAACGAAGCCAACCTTGTTCTTGGCACGAAGGGCGATAAGCATAGTGCGACGCCATGAGGGATAATTGTCCTCTGTCAAGAGATGCGACACGAGAACAAGGCCAGGATGATCTGAATGATGGATGAAGAAAGGATTCAGCTGTTGATCTGCCATGAAGATGAAAACAAGCTCGAAACGAAGCTTGAAGATGAGAAAAGAAAAAATGGAAGCAAAAACGATAATCTTGGACAAAGATTATGCGCAAAAGTCTACTGATACCATATTGAATAAGAGAATGCTGCCATGGAAATGGAGCTTCTCAAGGTAGAAGAAGAAGATTAATAACATAATTTGTAACAGAATTTATTATTCAGTTTCAATCAGTTACAAAATGGTGTATTCTCCACCTTATATACAAGAGGAAACCTTATCTACAATGCAATCACCTTTAATTACAGTATTACCCCTCTAATTACATTATTACCCTTAATAGCAAGGGTAGGTTAGAAGTCTAGATGGCAAAGGCTGTGTCTGGTGAAAGGTGGCAGTAGGGGAGTGTGAGGTGTTTGGGACCATGCATTGGAGTCAAGTGGTGGGATTTGGTTGGAGCAATGGATTGGTGTGTGGTAATATGGATTAGCTGAGAATTTAGGGTGGAATCAGACTAGTGTTGTGCGGTGTGTTTCATCATTTGATAGTATTGGAGAATTAAAATTTTATGAGGGGAGGCTGCTAGCATTAGTAGAATGTACGCATAGAGTATCTGTTCGAATTACTAAGTATTAGTATAAGGTGTTGGGATTGAGGAGTCTTGGTTTTTACATTTCATTGGTCAGAAGCAATTCTTGCAGCATGGTTTAATGTTGTAGTATAGAAGAGTAGTGGTATCTCGATGTTACAGTGGATAGTATTGATCAGGTGTAGTTCATGTGGTTTGTCAAGTATGTAATTTGGGTGTATTAGAAAGCACTTCTTATGCAGTTATCAATAAAGTTTTATTTTTGCATTTCAAAAAAGAAAATATATTTACCAGACAACCATAAAATCCAAACCCAACCCAACGTTGAAGGGAGCAATTCTTATCAATTTCCCTCTCATCAAACCATATAGAATAATGAATCATAAACTTTACATTAGTCAACATCTCACTCTCACCAAAAGGGGAGCCAGCAAACTTAAAATGTTTCATACGCTAGAGAAAAAAAAAGTATAATAAAGTATTTAACGACATGGCCGTTTTTGGCCATTAACCATATAAACGACAAGTTTGCCACCTCCAACTATCCCTTGCATACATCAATATTTAATAAAATAAATATTATTTTTTTTGTCGGCCTTAACCATAGGTTAGAAGCTACAGAAAAAAGTAAAAATATTTAATCCAAAATATTATTTTAGATAATATTTTATTTATTTTATAAAGTGAATAACATTTTATATACTATGGCGTAAACAAAAAAAATTAAAAAAATAAAAAAGTTAAAAGGTAACGAAAATATCAGAAACAGTAGATGCAAGGCGTGGCGAAAGATTTTGTACAGGTGGCCATTACTGGATTTGAAAGGATCTATTCAATTCAGTTTAATTTCAATTTCAAATTTCAAATTAAATAATCAAACCCTATTAAACCCTGCCAGATAATCAACAATTAATTAATTTAATTTAATTAATATGAATCTGAAAGGGCACATGCACATGGACTTGTTGCTAGGTTGGACCCCCTAACAGAAGACGCGTAGATCAACTCTTTAAGCAACACGTGTACGGCTCTAATCGCGTTGGAATATTATAGCCAGCTCAACCACCACCACGCCATACACCGTATATACGCTGTATGTATACGGTGTCCCCGACATACGACACGTGTGTGATGACGTGGACATCACCCTCGCGCTCCTTTCTTCTTCATCTTACTTTTTTTCTGTGTCAAACATACAAACCATTCATAGAGAGAGAAACAGTTTTTTCTTTCCCTCGTTTTCTAGAGAGAGAAAATGCATGACTCTACTACAGCACTCTAATTCCTTCTCCAAATCTCAACCGTTTTTTTTCCTTCTTCTTTTAGGTATGAAGAATTCTGTTATGGATTTAGTTGAAAATTGAATGTGTGCTACTTTTTCAAGTTTCATGATTCAGTGTTACTAAAAGCTTCTAATTATCTTGATAATATTAGTTTTTTTTTTAATTTAAATTCTAATTTTTGTTTGTATTTTTTCTATTTGTTGTTGTTGATTTGATTCAAAATTCTGATTAGGTTTTTCACTATCACTGAATCAGTAGCTGAAAGAAACTGGATCGGGGTTAATTCATGAGTTTAATCACTTTTTTTCAGTTTTTTGTTATCAATATTCTTTGAGACATGTGAAAGTGGAAAAATGTTTGGTATGGGAGGGTATTTTTGTCATTTACTTCTTGCAAAGTCTTGTTGGGAGTAGATTTGATTTGGTGTGCCACGTTGTATAGGTCTTTCTTTTTCTATCAGGCTTGTGGTGAGGTGAAAAGACTGAATTGACCCTCCACTAGTTCTGTCTTTGACTGACTCTATCATTTCAGTATTATTTCTATGTTTCTTAAATTGAAATATTATCTCTAGCTTACCAATGATATTACAGTCTTTTTGAATCTCTCATGAAAGGTATTTGTCAAAGAATATATTTGATGATTTTGTTAGGTTTGTAGGAAAGCTTTTCTCAAAAATCATTTATTAGTGATTTTCATGTAAAAAATGAAATAGTTACAACTTGAAATTACAGGACTACCCTTCCCCTTTTTCTAGCAGGTTCATTTATAGTTGATGGAATCATGCATTTGTGATATTTTGAGAAGAATTGAAGGGTCCTTTTGTAGTATTTAACTTCTCTCTTTTTTTTTTTTTTTTTTTTGCATTAGGTGCTTGCAATGGGAACCAGTGAGGAAGAGAAATCTACCAAAACTGAAAAGCCTTCTTCACCTGTAACAGTTGTGAGTTCTACTGATTTTTTGACATCAAAATATTGATGTTCTTATTTTCTTATGCCTTTTGGTTTTTGTGATGACTTTTGAAGATAAAAAGTAAGAGAGATAGAGATAAACACATAAGTTTCATATAGTGTCTGAATTTTGATGTTCTAATAACATTACTGTTTGTAAAAAAAGCTTGAATTTTGATGTGTTTGTGTACTTGCCTTATGAATAGGATCAGACCAATCAGACCAACCAGGGGAATATTCATGTCTATCCTGATTGGGCAACCATGCAGGTTACCTCTCTTTTTTCATTAAGTCCCTTATCTGTTAATGACTGAAGTACTCAGCTCTAGTTTCTTGTTAGCTTAGTTGCTAAAGCTGTGCTACTCTCACTTAGTCAATCACTGCAGCAATGGGGTGAAACCCGACAATTCGTACGATGTATTGTGTTATATATTTATATGTCATGTGTATTGCCAGTTGCGGTCGAGGCTTACCTCTAATTAATATCAAACTGAATTTATGCCTTAAATTGCTTCAAGTTACTGATTTTGACCCCTAGTTGGGTAATATTGTGCTTTGGCACTGGGTTGTTTTCTTGTTTAACAAAAATATTTACTTGGTCGCACGAGACTATGATTTTTTATCCACTTGAAAATAGTTTGCATAGGAAGTTTACAAACAAATATGTCTATTATAAACTCATTATCGTGATCTAAATTGTGTTCTTTATCTTCAGGCATATTATGGACCAAGAGTTGCCATGCCACCATACTACAACTCAGCTGTGGCTTCTGGTCACCCTCCTCACCCATACATGTGGGGGCCACCACAGGTAATAGCCTAGGTTTCAATTATTTTGTTATATAACCATCCTTTGTTTGTTTTATGTCTTAGTAGTATATACCCTAGATCACATGAATAAGCAACTTTTCAACTCATTATTTCTTGCAGACTATGATGCAACCCTATGGACATCCTTATGCAGCAATGTATCCACATGGAGGGGTTTATACTCACCCTGCAGTTCCTATTGTAAGGCTACATTCTTGTAATTTTTTTTTATTGGAACTAATGTTGATTGTCTGAACCATGGTTTGGTTCATATTTTACTGAAATTGATCTACACAGATAATGTTTGAAAAGATATTTGAGATTTGATTGTACTGCTTTTGTTAGCCCTGGGTGATTTTTGTGTTCTTTGTATCTAGTTGCCACTCTTCTGTTATGAATTCTTTATTTGTCGTCTTTTTTCCCACGGTCCAACAATTATGTCTCGTGAAATATAGGGGCCACATCCACATGGTCAAGGAATTTCATCTTCACCTGCTGTAAGTTATAGTTTTCTCTATAAGATCAGTTCCCGGTCTAGTCTTTGAATGCTATGAATTTATGATTGGTTGAAATTGTGGTGACAATGCAGACCGGAACTCCTTTAAGCATAGAGACACCTCCCAAATCATCTGGAAATACCGATCAGGGTCTGATGAAGAAATTAAAAGGGTTTGATGGACTTGCGATGTCAATAGGAAATGGCCATGCTGAGAGTGCAGAGCCTGTAGCTGAAAGTAGGCTATCACACAGGTTTGTTGATGTACTCTCTTTATATATGACGATTGCCAAGAAAGTACATACATTCTATTTATGTTTATCTTGGACGATATATTTTGTCCATAAGTTGGTTATTGTGGATAACCAAGTAATTTTATGATGATATGAACAGTGTGGATACTGATGGTTCGAGTGATGGAAGTGACGGGAACACTTCAGGGGTGAGGACTTGCTTGCATGGAAATTCTTTTTCTGGACTTAGACCATATGCAGTTGTTTACCTGTAATATATTTTTATTTAAAACGATTTTGCAAAATTGAACCATTAAATTATGATATTTGCCAATCTTATGCTCAGGCTAATCAAACAAGAAGGAAAAGAAGCCGTGAGGGAACACCGACTACTGGTATGACTCTGTTCTTCACCAAGTGTCACATCTTGATGAACAATAGAGTTGTCATGGGGTCACAATTATACTTGTGTTATCATCATGATGTCAACCAGTTTATTGAGTAGGGGTTTGATAAGTAAAATGATATCATATCATTGTTGCTCAGTAAGGGGTTAACCTCCCAATCAAATTCAGACACGTAGTAGACTCTAGATATTGGCGTCTTATGCTGGAAATTACTAATTAGATGTCATATACAGAAAATATGTTATCAGAATAAGTAGTGTTTGATGGTTACATTTTTCCCTACTGTTTAAGCAGACGGAGAAGAGAAAACTCAGACACAAGGAAGTGATGTTTCCAAAGAAATTGTAGCTTCCAACAAGATGATGGCAGTTGCCCCTGCCGGTGTAGCAGGACAACTAGTTGTGCCTGCAGTTTCTTCTGCAATGACCACTGCACTGGAGCTGAGAAAGCCTTCCATTGTTCATTCTAAAACAAATCCTGCCGCAGAAGGTTGGTTACAGGTATGGCCAGCATAATTCATCATAACAATTCAAAATCAATAATAGTATATTTCAGACATGTGCGAAACACAGTATCCTTGTCCCTTTACTGACATAAAATTTTATCATGTTGGTGTGTTTGGATTACAGAATGAGCGTGAACTGAAACGTGAGAGGAGGAAACAATCAAATCGAGAATCTGCTAGGAGGTCAAGACTAAGGAAGCAGGTATAAATGATGATTTATATCGGACACTATAAACCTTCTAATCGGTTCTGCAAGACACTAATGCTCACATTTCCCCACTTCAGGCTGAGGCCGAAGAGCTGGCACGAAAAGTTGAAGCCTTGAATGCCGAGAGTGCGTCGCTTAAATCAGAAATAATTCGACTGGCTGAGAGTTCTGAAAAACTGAAGATGGAAAATGCTGCACTAAGGGTAATGTTCACATAATATTTCCAGTGCATTGCGTCATGTTATTCTGCGGTGCTCTGATGCTAAGTACTTAATTGTTTTTTGTTGACTCAGGAAAAATTTAAAATTGCTCAACTGGGACAACCAAAAGAGATAATTTTGACCAACATTGACAGCCAGGCCCAGAGGATTACGCCTATAAGTACAGAAAATTTGTTATCAAGAGTTAATAATAATTCGGGTTCTAATGATAGAACTGTGGAGGATGAGAATGGTTATTGTGACAACAAACCAAACAATGGTGCAAAACTGCATCAACTATTGGATACAAGTCCTAGAGCCGACGCCGTGGCTGCTGGTTGATACAAGAAAAAAAACCATGATCATGTAATTTTGGCATATTACAAACCCAAAATTACTGCTAACAGTTTTTCTGAGGGATGGATCAGCTGAATTTTAGTATCTAAATCCATCAAAACCAGAACTAATTCATTGCTCATATCGTGGGTTACTTAGGACAAAGAACTCTATTCTATTTAGATTTGACAAATATGGATGGCTACTAAAGTTTGTATAATGAAGAGAATTAGATATTTTAGTTTAGAGAGGGATGTTGAAATTGTTACATAATATGGTGTGTATTAATAATTGGTGTGTGCCCCTTATAATGGTGTATTTGATAAAGTTATGATGGTTTTTTCATTGTTTGGCTTGTAATTCTCATTATCTGCCTTATTGATTTTATTTTGTTGCTTATATCTAACATAGGAGGGAGTGATGTTTTGTGAAGGTAAGGGAGACAGAAAATCATTTGTTATGACACTAAATGATTTGAATTTTCATAAAACTAACTTTGGTTTAAAAGGAGTTTAGCATAATTCGAAGAGAATTTTACCGTTTAGACGAGTTTGAAGATTAATTTTTGCAATTGTGCTTAGAGGTAGAGGATACCCGATTCTTATAAAAAAAAATTGAATTTAAGGTGAAGATGAAATATATAAATAAAATATTTTTCTCCTAAAAAGACTACTGAATGAAAAAATAAATTTTATGTTTTTTAAAATTATTTTTATCGCACAAAATAATTGTATAAATGCACAATACAATCTTTTTTTAATTGAGGATTGGTAAGCGTCCCTCAACAACTTTGTTTGAGAAACCAAAGATCCACTCAATTTGTTAGACTTACAAGCCAGGGTGTTCAAATTTTCATTAGTATGTGGTAGAGTTTCACATAAATTTAAAATATAGTTTCAATCCTTTTCTTCTGATTTATGGATTGTTTGTTTTGCATGAAAGTGAAAGAAAATAATGGCATTAGTTAGCCTTTGTTCTTTCGTGGACGGAATAGGAGCATGTTCCTACGGGCCACTGGAGCACAACCGTTTGGTTAGCTAATATTTTTACTTTGAATACTAGTATTTTAAGCACATGTAAATGTGTTTTAATGTGATGTTAAAATATGGATGGGTGGATATGAATGGAAATAAATTATTTGATAAAATAAGTTAGATTTATTTTATTAAAAAGACTATAAAATTTGATAGATTGACTTATATATACTTATTTATTAAAAAAATGATAAAATAATATATTAAAGATTGGGTAATTTATTTAAAAATTAGTAAAAATAGACTCAGGGCCGGTCAAAGGGTAAGGCGATCCAAACAAGGGCTTTAGATCTCAAAATTTTGAGTTATTCAAAATTTTTTAATTTAGTTATAAATATTTCAAATGGTATATTTTTTACATAAAAGTTGTTAGAAGAGAGACCACCTATCCTTTAGGTCTTTGTTTCAACTCTTGTCAAATACAAAATTTAATTTTATTTATTTACATTAAAAATTTTATTTTAACTTTTTTTTTAACTCTCTAAGCGGGTTAGGCCGGCCTTGAATAGACTATTTAAAAGTCTTAAAATAAAATAGATTTTAAGATACGTTCATTATTCAATCCTGTTCGACACTATTTATTTATACATTAATATAAAAAAATTATTATTTTTAATTTAATAATTTTTAAAATAAAAGAAAATGTAATATTAAAGTATATATATTAAATAAAAGTAATAAAGGCTTAGTTTTTTTTCCCGCGTTTTACCTTGATTTTTTTAATTGATGTTTAATTTATATTGTGAAAACTAAAATGTTTTTATATAGGGATGTTTTAGTATTATATTTAAAATATATCTTTCCTTCCTTCTACTTTTATTTCTACTAAACAATTAAATACTCATCTTATTTTTTCTTCTCACTTTTCACTTTTATTTTTATAATTTAAGAATCAGAACCTCCACACTAATGAAGTGCTAAGATAACTAACTTTTAAAGTGGAATTTATGACCATCCATAACAAGATGTTTGAGACTCAAGTTTCGTAAATAGCACAACAACAAACATTAACATCTGTCCCTCAAGAATCCTTTTCGGAGAAACTAGAGCAAAATCCTAAAGGCCATGTAAATGTTGTTGTCACTAGAAGTAGAAAACTGGTATAAAGTCCAAAGAGGAGTGAGGTTTAGGTAGAGAGTTCTGAAAAATTAGTTGAGAAAGAGGTAAAAGAAAAAGAGAGTGTATGTGAAAAGGAAATGGAAGTTATAGTAGAAGTTTTGACGCCTCCCGAAAAGGGGGTAGTCGAAGAGGTTGAGAAGGAATCATCATATGTTGCTCCTCCTCCCTACAAATCCAAGACATCTTTCCCTCGGAGGATTATTAAGGTCAAAGTAGAGGCTCAATTCACAAAGTTTATAGACATGATTTTTTTTATGTGAACGTGCCATTTACTGAGGTTTAATCCAAAATATCGACCCATGCGAAGTTCCTTAAGGAAATCATCTCCAAAAAGAGGAGATTATAGGAACACAAGATAGTAGCCATGACAACCACAACCAGTGCGGTTATTAAAAATATGCCACAAAAGTTAAAAGACCCTGATAGTTTTTCAATCCCGTGCCAATTAGGTACAATGAAAATCGATAAAAATCTCTGTGACTTAGGGGCTAGCATCAACTTAATGCCCCTAACAATGTGTAGGAGGTTGGGTATAGGAAAGATAAAACCAACAAGGGTGACTCTTCAAATGGCGGATAAGACGGTTAAGTTTCCAATCGGGGTATTAGAAGATGTTCTTGTTAAGGTGGGACATATCTATATCCCCACTGATTTTATCATCATGGATATTAGGGAGGATCCCCATATGCCTATCATTATGGGTAGGCCATTCTTATGTACTGTGTAACACCCTTCTAACCCAACATATATTTCTCGTAACATATGGAAATTAAATTAAATAAAATCACCACTCAAGGGTGTCACACTTCATAGAAACATCATAATTATCATCCTGCTCTGTAACACGGGTTACATCATGTAGAAATAACCACTTATTATAGATCAATACATCTTTTAAAAAAACAAAAACATCGTAGCGGAATCATCTTCATAATATGCTCCTCGATAAAACAAACTCATAATAATTTTAGTCCCATCCAATTTGAAAGTACAATAGTTCGACATCTTCAAAATCCTCATAAAATGTGTTAGTCAAGGAAAAACAACATTCGCATAACTAGCGTTCCCAACCCGATGTTACATATAAGAGCAAGAAACCTTCTAATTAATGAAAACTAATAAAATACTCCAAATCTATCTTCAACGCTTCTACAAGCTACTATGGAGCATCTACGCGTTACCCACGTGGAGGCAACATTCAAACAGGCAGGGTGACTAATCACAATTTATTATAAAAGATATAAGGAAAATATTTAGTAGTTGGAAATATCATTATATCAACACACATTATACATCAATACATCTTGCTCACCTACACAACATCACAATAATAACACATCTTTCATCATCAGAGTCATCATATACTCACATAGTTCTCAAGGATCATCACATCACAACTCATCAAAAACAGTTTATGCAATGCCACATAGGATGCAACAACTTTTTGACTCAAATGCATGTGGTACCAATTCTTTATGAACACTTGGCTTATCACCCTCCAAAGATCCCCACCATAGGATCGATTCCCTCTTGGAACTGGCGCACACCATAAACTTTATGAACACCTGATTCATCACCCTCCAAAGATTCCCACCATAGGATCGATTCCCTCTTGGAACCGGAGCACACCAAAATCGCTACCACCACCATAGGTAGCGCTTCACTAATTTCTCATAATAGGAATTAGCTACTCGCACCCTATCCATCACAATGAGGTCGAGGCTCACCAAAACTCGTTACCTTCACCATAGGTAACACTTCACTAATTCCCCACCATAGGAATTAGCTACTCGCACCCGATCCATCACAATAAGATCGAGACTTGCCAAAACTCGTTACTATCACCATAGGTAACACTTCACTAATTCCCCATCATAGGAATTAGCTACTCGCACCCGATCCATCACAATGGAATCGAGGCTCACTAAAACTCGTTACTATCACCATAGGTAACGCTTCACTAATTCCCCACCATATGAATTAGCTACTCGCACCCGATCCCCACCATAGGATCAAGGCCACAACATAAATAGAACCGAGGTTCCGATAACATGAATGCATGATTCACAACATGCAACAACAACACATACACATTGGCCCCTCTTATGACTGTGCATGCCACCATCAACATAATCATCATAAACACCTCATGCATATATTAGGACATGCACATCATTAATAACATTATCACAGCAACATCATCAGCATCACATCATAACAACATCATCAACATCACATCATCTCAACATCATCCACATCATATCATATCAACATCATCAAACTTCGTCAACTCAACATCTCAACAACATCATCATAACAGTATCAACATAGTAACATCACTATCACATAATATTAGCACAACAATACAATGATTCATTATCCGAATAAGTAAACTAACACTTCATCAATACAGTAGGCATATAAATAATACTTAAACATTTCACCTATTACTACTATGTTATATCTTTGAGCGTTAGCTTTCTAACACTTCAAACGACTCGTCAATTGGATATACGGTTCAAAAGATATAACAAAAATCGTCGGAAGATAAACAAGTTTCAAGTTCAACATTTATTTTAAACATCAAAAGCATCAACTAATTATCATGACCAGCCTCTGGAGGTAATTTCATTTGATATTAATTCGCGTTAGCTTTCCAACGCTTCATATGGCTCGTCATTTGGATATACGGTTCAAAAGTTATGATCGAAATTGCATTAACATTTTGGCAAAATCTGAGTGCATGTACCGACGCATAAGTGTTTCAGGTTGGCGCATGTGCTGCAGTATTTAGGCATATTTTGCTTTTGTCCATGTGCTAGCGCACAGGTCAGCGCATAATAATTTCAGGTCGGCGCATAAGGATTTCAGTTCGGCGCATACGACCAGATTTAAAAAAAAAACGCCTTTCTAAAGGCAATGTGTTGGCACATAAAACATATAGGCTGACGCATACTGTTACGTTGGCCCCAAAATCACTCTTTAAAAGCACTTTTTCACTGTTTTATCATATTAGAACCTATGCTATGAAATTATATCATTTCGGACCCAATTTACTGCTATCTTAACATTCTAAAAACCACTTATCGTCTTGTATACTCATGGATTAACATCATAACAGTACAATAACATCAATTCATCTATTATCATCAATTCCTCATCATTAACACACAAATTCATCATCATCAACACATAATTTCATTATCTCATAGGATAAAGGATTGCAACATAACAATTCATCAATTTCTCAAGCATAGATTCATGATTATATCAATTTTTTGCTATCTAATCATTCTAAAATCTCTTATTATGGTATAGTATCAAAGATTAACAACAATTCATAACCATTGCACCAATTCATCAAGGATCGACATTGCAATAATTTAACATCAACAATTTCACCATACTTTTCATCATACTTTTATCAATTCATCATACAAGACAAAACATACGTCTATCTTAACCATCTATCAATCATAATAAATCAGGATTACACCCTTTACCTCGATTCCTAGCGACTGACTCTCTTCTTTCGCGTTCTACCGAGTTCTCCTCTTGGTTCTCTGAAAGCCCTGACCTCTCTTCCGTTCTTCTTAAATGTTACGATTGTACAAAATGAATTCTCTTTCCTTGTTTTACTTGTTTAACCATATGACCCTTTTTATGGCTTACCTCTTATGCCCTTACTTAACTCACACACTCTTACCACTATGCCCTTATCCTTATTTTCACTCTAATATTCTTATTTTAATTATTATTATAAATCTAAATAATATAACTAAATTATTTAAATTTAAATAATTCTAATAATCGACTCTCTCGCAACAATGTTTCATCACATATCACCATACCTCCCATAATTCCTCAATAAATCACAAACAATTCATTTAGATAAATAATTCTAAATTTTTGGGGTGTTACATACTGCAAGTACTGTAATTGATATGAAAAGAGGGACGTTAAGTATGGAAGTCGGAGACAAGAGGTTAAATTTTATAATGACAACAATGTTGAAGACCCCTATACGGAGGTCTCATGTTATTTGGTTGAGGTGGTAAAACAAAAACCACCAGAACCTGGAGAAAAAGATAACCCGAAAGAGAAGGATAAGAAGGTTGGAAATGACAAGAGGGTTAAAACAGAGGAAGATGATGGAATGAATTAAGGATAAGTGAGAAGTACTTACGACCCCCACAAAAGAAAATAAAAACGGAATGGTAAGTATGAGAAGTTGATTGGAAAGTGGGCAAGGAGCCCTAAAAAGAAGGATGAACCACCTTGAGTGTTTATACATTTGGAACCGTCGAGCTCAAATGACATTAAACAAAGCATTGTGTGGGAGGCAACCCACATTTTTATAATTTAACTTGTGTTTTTGTATGGCTAAATAAAAGGGAGACTCATGAAAAAAGACCCCATGGGGAGAGATATTTCAAGGATTGATCAAAGTGCAAGCCAAGCCAAACAAAAAAAGGGTGAAAAGACCAAGAAAATGCCCCATAGTAAAAATCGGGGCTGACACGGCTAACCCGTGTCAAGGGGCATGGCCCATATCATCACCCAATGCCTTTATCCTCAAAACCCTGGCCATACAAAAAAAATGGGGCTAACATGGCCAACCCGTGTTGCCTAACATGACCCATGTCAGCGTCTTGTGTTTTTCAAAATTTTCTTCTTCTCTCACATGGGTTCCACCACCAAAACATTTGACCTATCATTAGCCAAAATATTACCCAACATGCCCCATAAGTCACATTTTTTGAATTTTCTCCTATCATAATTGAAAAACATCCCCTCTCTCTCTCTCTCTCTCTCTCTCTCTCACTCTCTCCCTCTCTTCATTTTCAACCTCTCTCATCTCCAACCAAAAATCTCTAAAACTCCACTACCACCCCCAACAAAGCTTTACCCTTTACAATCTTTTTCAATCCAAATCCATAATCCCCTTCACAAAACCTTCACCATCTCATCATCTAAACCACATAACTAAGCTAAAACCTCCATCAAAGCACTTTGAAAAACCCTAAAAAAGAAGAAGAGGAAAATAAATATAAGCAACCGGGGAGCCCGAGGCCAAAAAGAAGAAGAGGAAACTCGTTAAATATCAATTCTCATGGCTTCATATTTACCAAATAAAAACACCACAAAAGGTACCAATTTCTTTCTCAGAGGAAAATATAATACCGACTCTGTACACCAATGATGAGACCCTTACTACCTTAGGATTGAAAACTGATGTTGATTTTGTTATAAATAATCTAGGGTTGCACTATCTTGTGCATTTGATTTTCCAGTTTAAGCAAACATTACCTTGTAGTTTATATGTACTATAGAGGTTAACACTTATAAAGTATTAGATGACCCCAATGATGAAGTTGTGAAACTGAAAAACCACTAGCATAATGAGTTTCCGGTTCCATAATTTGAATTTCAAAATCCTAATTGAGACCTTGGAGGATATATTACACATCCCTACTAATGGGGAGGGCCATGTCCCCAAGTATTTTAACTCAAATGAATTCTGGGTCTAGATTGCTGGAGAGACCCCCTCCCTACCTTACAAAGAGTGTTAAGGTCTTTCACATTCAAAATCCTGTTTTTCTATACATTCATAATTTCTTGGAACACACCTTATTTGCAAAAGGAGATAACACATTAAATGCTTACCTCGAAGAACTTTATCTCCTTCAAGCCATGGTTAATGGATATTCTGTTAATGTTCATGCTTTTCGACCTAATAGCCGAGCCACGCCGATAACTCCCCTAGGGAGATACAATGATTCGAGGATTGATTACCCCCATTGTAGAGCATGTGGATGTCGTTTTTTGTAAGGACACTGACTGCCCTCTTATGGGACCCTCACGCTGTGATTTAGAGTCCCTTTTTAATATGGGTATGATTTACCGCGATGGTGAATCGTATGGCCTAATGGTGCACGAGAGGGCTGGATTTTTCCTTTTAAGAAGAAAAACAAAAGTAGTAGCTAAGAAAAATTAGTTGTATATTATTGGAAACCCCTCCGAAGAGGAATATGAGGATGATGGTTTTCCTAGCTTTGAACTAACCATGCAGGTGGTGTTGTAGATGGCGGCGAGACCTAAGCCCTTACCTATTAGGAAACATGGAAATCCAATGAGTGTCAGGACCAATGTGGATGGATGGACTCAGAAATGGAGTATCTGAAAGCAGAACAACAGAGGCAAGGGGCAGAACAAGCACATCTGGGTGCTATAGTTAAAGACATACATATGTGACTACAAAACCTCTTATTGTGCTTCTCACCTCCTCAGTGAGGTTTTTGTGAGTTTCTCTCTACCTCTTCCTACTTGAATTGGAACATTGGGGCCAATGTCCGGTTTAAGTTTTTTTTATGGGGTGTGGGGGGGGGGGGGGGGGGGGGGGGTATTTGCCTTATTATCACATTTTTTGTTTTGTTTGTCTGTTGTGTGATTTTGTGTTGGTAGGATAGTTTTCTTTTGATTAAATAAAGTTGCATATACCGTTGTTAGAAAACCCCCAAAATTGATTAGTTAATTTTTTTCTTCAAAAAAAGATCTTAATTTTGAAAACGTTATTGAGAAATTATATAGGCTTGTAATGAACATTGACTAAGTTTAGAGACCCGTGGAAAACTGATAAAATCAGTATTACTCGAACGCCCTTAGTTTTCCAAAAGAATCACGAGTTTCCCGTTTGATTTAATGTGTGCTTTAAGCATTCTAGTTCGTTTTTACGTGTTTTTGTCTCCCATGTTTGTTTTCCGATAATAAGAGGTCAATTGAGCGAATTAGGACGAAAAAGGCCAAAGATCGCACAAAAAGAAGCGTTTTCAGTACAAGTTTCTCGAGGATAACACAGTTTGGTCGTGTCCCATGACACGAGCTATGTTGTCCCCTTTGTGCCCTTTCCATACAAGCATCCAGATGCTGACACGACCAGACCATGTTGCCAGACACATCCCATGTCAGTACTCAGGCAGTTACGAACTTTTGATCTTTTGTCTTCTTTGTGAATTTTTAGCATCTGTAACCTCCAAAAAATTCATAGCTAAGAAACTAGTCATTGGGTTGCTATAATTTAGTGCTAACAATTAATGAATCATGCATTGGATTAGTATAAATAGGCGCTTGAGTATTAAGAGAAGGCATCACTTTCACTTCTTTCATTTCTTACAAATTGTTATTTTTCTTTAAGTTCTTAGCTTTAGCTTTTGCTACTCTTTGTAATTTCCATCAATTCTATTATAATATTGCCTTCATATTCATCATAATTTTTTTATTTCTATACTTGTTTTCATTTATTACTTTTCTTGCAATTTTCTTAAAATCGTTTATTAATGTTGTTCATCTCACCATAAGTGAGTAGATCCTTAGGGACATAGGGTTATGAGAATTCATTTCATGACAAAAACCTACTAAATTATTCATTTGTTATTGCAGGAAGTTTAAGTTTGTTTATTTTAGAATTCGAGTTCAATTCCATATTGTCATACCCCAAATTTTGACCACTAAGATATCCCATTATAGTGTAAATCAGCATCACAATATGGATGAACCATCATGCCTCATCAGTCTCCCCAAAGATGGGTGAACATTCACTACAAACAATAATTAGGGTTTTAAGCCCTCTCCGAGCTTTAGACAAAAGATCAATCAAGGAATGTCATGATCTTCAACTTGTCTAACCTCTAAAACATCTACAATGTATCAAGAGGACTCCCACATCAAGAATTAAGCACAAGGTTGCAGCATTCTGAGTGGATCAAGCCTCAAGATCGCCAGTGTCACCAAATTAGGGTTTTGGTCGACCAGGGCCTCCAGATGGAAATTTTCCTCTGGGAACGAACCAATGCTTCAAAGCATATCCTAAGATACTCCAAGGGACCTCATGAACCCAAGCATCAAGTCAATTTAACCTCAGGGGATGCATTTACTAAAAAAAATCAGGAATTAGGGTTTCTTGACCTAATTCACCCCTAAGTTGACTTCTGGGACAAATCCTGAGCCAAGACCTCAAGACATGGTTTGAGGGTCTCTAACATACTACATTGATCCATTTACAATAATGGATTAATCCAAGAAGCATGATTCATAAGTTTCAAGTTCATCAGAACCACAGTTAGGGTTCTGAGGAAAAAATCAAGTGTACCTTTGACTTTTGACCCAAGCATGCTCCCAAACCTTGGGACATGATTCAATACACCCTATAACACCTATGAAATCAATCCATCAAGTTTGATTTAGGTCAAGGACTTGATTTCATAGAGGATCACACAGTTTCGAATTCATCTGATAAAAAGTCAACTGTGCCCAAAAGTCAAAGTTTGACTTTTTGATTTTTTGATCAATTATGGTTCCCTATCCCTAAAATGACGTTAATGTGTGATTGGAACCATCATTCATTAAGAAAAATCAAGAAAAGTGGGATAACTTGTAAAAGGGGGTAACAATAAAAAACTTAGAAATTTTCTAAGTTATGGAACAAAGTGGCTAGGGTACCAACTTCCAAGGATCATAACTTGTGATCCAAGCAACCATTTTGGCTGATCCAAAGATGGATTTGTAGCTTTCATGGTATACTTTAAAAGTTTCAACTACACCTCATTCCAATTCCTCATGGATTTTAAGTTATGGAGTGATCAAAATGGCTGAAAACATGAAATGTCACTTTTTCCAACACTTAGTGAAATTTTCACTAAGTCAGAATCTGCCTTATTTTTTTCCCAAATGTAGGAGGATTTTTCACTTAGATCCAAAAAGTATCAAAACAAACTATGATCACACATATGTTGTATCATATGAGAGCTTTCCAAAATGGCCAAGAACTCCACCAAATTCCATTTGGGCTAAGAGTTATGATAATGGCAAAATGGCTTGATGCAACTAGCATAACATGGCAGATTTGTGCATTTTACTCGATTTGAGCAATTTGTGCAAATGACAAACAAGTTTATCCATCTGAACACCTCAGGGGGAGACCAAGGCGGGACAAACACTGATCCATAAGCCTCCCAAGTCTTTGGAACTAAAAGTAGCATGCCAATCCTAAAATGCCTAAAAGGGGGACAAGACTCCAATTTTGTTTTGGGGCATTCAATGGATGCACCAAGGTGGCATGAACTGAGACTTTTCCAACTGAATGAGTCAAGGATGATCTCTGAACTAGGGAACCAAAGGCCTGTGCTCTAACCTCTAGTCAATGGCTAGAGGAGACTTAAGATTCCAAAGTGATGCAATTGGACAAACCTCTGCTGTAGTTGCCATTCACTATTGCTTGCAAAACAAACTTGCTCTACTATAAATAAAGATCATTTGTGCTCAGTTTAAGTACACCAAAGCCATCAAACTGATGCTTTCCTCAAAATCTCCTTCTCACTTCCAAAATTGCCTTCCAAAGCAAGTCACTATCGGGTTTTAAGTTTGAGAGCAATTCCAACCAAACCAATCGCACACACACCCCTCATAAACATCATATAGAAGTGATCCAAACACTTAAACAACATCTGGAACACTGATTTCTCAAAATCACCATCCAACTGCTCAAGCTTTTAGTGGACTTGCAGTTGGGGTACCATCTTCAGTTCCAACTTGTTTCATACCATTCCAAGCATTCAGGCACATCACTTGGCACCTAGGGAAGCTATCCACATCATTGGAACCTAGCTGTAACACCTCCAACACAAAACACGATCACCAGCTGCAAGAGGTAAGCCTCAACTTGGGCATCTCATGATTCATACATATTTCCTCGCACAATAATTTTACCATATATTCATAATCATGCATAGAATGATTCCCCTATATTCATTGCTTTGTATGAATCGTGTGTGGAATTTTTGACCCTTCATGCAGAACCTAGGGTTCTTGAGGTTTCTCTTTGATTTCTTATTCCATGTTTAAAATAAATGAAATTAAAGACCATTGACATGATCGTGAGGTGAAAACGAGTAGATTGATATGTGGATTGCATGATTTCATCAAGTACTTAGTGAGATTGGTGAGAAAATGCAAATCTGCAGAAACAGAGGGGTGGCGCGTGTTCTTGGTGTGTTCTTGGCGCCATTTTTGAATATTTGAATATTTGAATTTTGTGATTTTATTTAATTTATTCAAAAATTAATTTCTCTCTGAGTTTTAATGATTTTGAGTTGATTCTTTTTAAATAATTCACAAAAATGTTAAAATATTTTATTTTGCCAAAAATTCCCAAAAATGTTATTTATTTCATATATTTGATATTTTTTTGCAAAGAATTAATGTTTATTTGTTTTTTAACATTTGAAATATTTTTTCCTTCTTGATTTCCCAAATTTAATTGGTTTCCAATCATTTTGTGGATATAAACATGATTTTTGAAACATTGACCCTAGGTCACCACTCATTTTCCACATGTTTTCATCAATTTTTATAATATTTTAAACAAAATTAATTCTTTTTTAACAAAATTAGGGTTTTTGATTAATTCAACCCTCATTAATCACTTTTAAACACTTTGGGCCTCTAATAGAGTGTAAGACCAAATCCCTTTTTGAAACCAAAATAGTTTGGGCCTCAGTCATTGTATAAGACCCAACACATTTTTCAAAAGTCTCGACGCGATCGCAAGTTCAAAACTTTTGGGCTTCTCCTTGAGTTGTAAGCCCCATTCTTTTTCTTAACATAAAACATTTTGGGCCTCTAAATAGAGTGTAAGACCCAACCCTTTTGTAAATAAAAACTTTTTTGGGCCTCAGTGTATTGTATAAGTCCTGATACCGTCAAAAGGCCTGGCACGATCGCCGCCTTTTTAACAAAAACCCTTGGGCATTTCATTGAGTTGTAAGCCCCATCATTTGTACAAAAACACTTTGGGCCTCTAATAGAGTGTAAGACCCAACCCCGTTATAAATAAAACAATTTTGGACCTCGCATATTGTATAAATTCCTTTGTACGATTTCCAAAACAACGGGGCAATCATCGTTAAAACTTGGGTCTCTCCTTGAGCTATTGTTCGCAGTTGATTTTGGCGAACAACCTCTGGTTTACCAATCTCTTATAAAATTGGGTGACTTGCAGGACCAACCACACAAATCCTGGGATACATGTGCAAATTTGTCTAACTCTTAGGAGAATGGTGTTTTGATGATTTGTTTTGTTGTATCCTTTTATATGAATAGTTTGTTAAAGAACTAACTAACAACTTCTGGCGAAAAATAAGTTAAAAGGAAGTAAAACTTGCATAAAGTAAATAACAAAGGATAAATGACTGGGAAAAGTAAAGGCAATTATAAAAGACTTTGAATTTTTATAAACTTAAAAGATGGTGTTCACACGTACATTTTCCAGATAACAAACTCTTTTCTCTCACACGGGTACTTTGAGTATTTGCAGGAATTTTGTACAAGTTTTCACACACTCAAAATTCTACCACAACTATCCTATTTATATACAAATATGATAACTACCAAATAACGGAAAAATTCTAAATCTTTGACACTTGGCCTTCTGCATGTCTTCTTTTCTTCTAAAGCTTCCACGCGTCTTCTGCCAAACGTTATAACTCTCAAATTTGAATTTTCCCTTTGTGTCGAAGCGTTGCGCTTCTTCACTTTGTCAAATTGTCGAAAAATAGCAGATGCCCCTTAAACCTTGTCTGACGCACTTCCTTATGTTTTCTGTCGAAATGCCGAAACTCTGTCTTTTGTCGAAGTGTCGAAACTCTTTTTGAATACCTTCATTTTCTTTCATCTTCATCCGTAGCCATTTTCTTTAGTTGAAGAACATCATTTTGCCTACCAAAACATGGTGTCGAAAATCTGTGTCTACAAATTGCCCCCCAACAAAGATGTTTCGACCTATTTCTGGAGAAACCATCATTTGCTGTCGAAAATATTTCGACGCCATGTTACCTGCATTAATGATGTTGGTTCTCAAGACGTGACCTTTTGTTAAGTCCCAAGAAAATCAATCATTACATTTTTCTTAAAACGTCCCATCTAATCCCACATTCAGACATGATCTCCATAACCCTAAAACCTAGCTAGCCATGCCTTTCTCAACTTTCCATAATCTTTGATCATCACCGTTGAAATCTTGACACGTGTCCCATGATCAATATAGAAACTGGAACGTTTCCTCATCTTTCCCTCTATAAATACTCATTTCCAAATCTTTTAATCACTTTTTACGTTCCTGACCTTCTTCTTCTTCACAAACCCATTTCAAACCTTCATACTTTCTTCTGAAATTTCTTGGCTTCCTTCATCAATGGCTCCTCGCAAAGCTCCTATTAACAAGAAAACCAAGAAGGCCAAGAACATTACCGTTCTCCCTTATGCACACGAGTTGCCTGGACCAGTGATTGTGAGCAATCAACAGTACATTCCAGAGCCTCCAAATGAAAGAGAGAAAGCAAGCATTTATCAATCCCAGTTACTCATTTCGGTTCTTATTTCTGGCACTTGCCATGTAATGTTGGGTCCACTCCCTGACCCCAATGCTAATGCTGATCGTTTAAAGGATTTTTTCCCTACGTATTCTTATTCCAAACCCATAGGTGCTGGAATAAAACCCAAACCTAGTGAAACGTCCTCAAAAAATCCTGATAGCTCCTTAGCTTCTGAAGAAATAGATTTAGCATATTTGAACCAAGCTAGGATCTTTAGAAGTTGCCCTTTGACAAAAGATCCTTCAGACTATTTGGCCTGGCTGACTAAGGTCGAAAAAATTAAAGGGGATTTCTGGAAGCAAACTGGCATTTTCGACTTAATCCAACTGTCGAAGGTGGGCCCTAGTTATTGCCCAAACATGCTCCTGGCTTCCCTTACTTTTGGGATAGCACCTACAACAACTTCCATCTTCCCTGTGGAATGGTCACTCCAACCTTCTTCGACATAGCTGCCATAGTTGGCCTTAGCCCTATAGGATTAGACTTCGACCCTACTGTTTTAGATGAAGATACTATAGGTTTCAACACCAAACATGCCTCCTATTCCTTGTTTATTGCTCATTATTATGACAAAACAACTACAGAAGTCTCTGATGTAGAGCACATAGCCTTTTTGACCCTCTGGTTGTCGAAATTTGTCTTTTGCTCTCGTTCTCTTCAGGTTGCCAAAAAATACCTTACCATAGCTAACCAACTTCATGCTGGGAAAAAACTTTGTTTAAGCGAAATGGTTTTGGCGAACCTTTATGAATCCATTAGCGAGAGTGTGGAATTTTTGAAGACTGTCAAAGAGAAAGGAAAACTAAGCTTGGCGGGGCCTTTCTGGCTTCTACAGTTATGGCTAAATGCCACCTTTGAGGCTTCTCTCCCTATCAAGAACAAAGTAAATGAGGAAGAAGTGAAGGGCAGAAACGTCGAATGGCCTAGGTTGGTAAAGCTAACTCCATCTGACGAAGGGATTAGCCTTCGACAAGCCTTCACCAGTTATGTAATGATGTTTGCCAAACGATACAACTTTACTCCGTCCATGGCACCCTTTGCCAACAGAACTATTGGTCCCAAATGGTTTACCAAACAACTTCCTTTTGAGATGCAGAAAGACGAAGACACATTTTTGGTTATCTGGGAATCGTTCCTAACACCAAGACACCTTTTCTCCCATCACAACACGAATAACACAAAAATCTCCCTTATTGTTTATCAACCCAACCTAGTGGCTCGACAATTTGGGTTAATCCAAATAAAAACAAAACCCGTTTATCCAAAGAAAGGCTGTATTATTTTTCACAATTCTTTTTATAATCTGGAGAAAAGCATAGAGTTATCAGAAAAATACTTTGATGAGACTCTGGAGATTCAACCGGTGGTCTTTCGACCATCCTTCCTCTGCACTCAAGAATTTGATGTTTGGTGGAAAGACTACTACCTCACTAGATTCTTCGACGTGATGGCCTTTACGACTCATCTGACGAATGCTTTTACTTTTGTGCAGGATCGAACAAAGAAAGGTACTGAAAGACATATTAAAGAAATCCAAAAGTTTCAGCATTATTTTGAAACTATTTACCGGCCAAATGATCTTAGTCGAACCATAAGCGAAGCAGCAGTGACTTTGAAACACAAATTTACAGCAAAATTGGAGAAGCTGGTGTTGCCTTCATATGTTCGTCCAGAAATACGTTATGATTTGGCATACAGCTATTATCCACCAAAGTTTCCCCCTCTACCTTCTGCTGAATTTGGTGTAGCATTAAGCCCTCCATTCCCAGATTGGTTTATTTGTTGATCTCACCTAAAACTGCTCCGTGAATCTTGTAAAAAATCTGCTGAGCGTGTGGTTCCGACTAAGTATCATTTGGACAATTTTCCAGGACACCTTCATATTGGAATAGAACACGTTCGCGTGGAATCTCCCATTCTTGAAGGTGTTTAAAGAAACACAATTTTTCTTTACTTTATTCTTACTTCCTTCTTCTGCTTTTTCCTTTTGTATTCATTTCTTTACTTTTCTTCCTTTCTTTCAGCTGTCAAGATTACTCCTAAAAAGGCTTCTGTCGGAAGTAATTCTGGAAAGGTGGTCGAACAACCAACCTCTACAGTTGAAAAGGTTTTACCAGAAAATATCAACTTTCTTCCATGTAATAAACTCTGTTTAACTCGAACTAAAACAATTTTCTCCTGTGTTTTTAGGTGAGTCAAAACCCACCACCCTCCAAGAAAAGAAAACAAGAGGAGGGGGTGAAGGTGATCGATGAAGAATCTGGGGATGAATCTCCAGACCAACAACCTCTCAAGAGAAAGAAGGTCCCGAAGATCAAGACAGTTGCCTCCCAAAGGTCCATTGTCCGCTTGACCCAGAAAACTCCCCCCACCAGTCCAGTTACAAAAGTTCTTATCAAAGATACAGAAAGTGGGAATTCTAGCTTTAATATTGAGATCCCTCAGGTAAACCTTTATTTTGACTGATGATATTCACTTTTACCTGCATTTTCTTTTCCTTGACTCTTGCTTGTTTTCAGATCCAAGTTGATGTCGAAGGACAACCCATAGCAAAAGAAATGCCAACATTAACAGGTGGTCCTACCTTTAAAGCGGCTAGCTCAATGCCTACCTCTTCCAAAGCTTCGACAAAGAAATCAACAAAGGAAAAAGAGCAGGACACAGTTGATCTTGATTCTGAAAAGACTTTAGCTGAGAGACTCCAAGATGGAGTCGATCCTGATGCTGGTAGCTATGAAAGGCAAACCATTGATGAATTCGACACTGACCTGGAAGAGCACTCTGATAATTCCCCCGTTCGTCCAGCATTAAATACTGAGAAGGATGGTGATGAGTCACCAGATCAGGCAAAACCCACCAAAAAGAGGAAGAAAGCAACCAAAACTCTCTCACAGAAACTTCCTGGTCCCAAAGTTTTAGAGAGAATACTATCAAAGGAACCAGGTGAGGGAATCACCCCTGCTGCAGCGGAAAGTGAAAGTTCTAGTCTAAAGACCAAAATTCTAAAGGTATGATTTTTTCCTTTTCCTCTTGATGCTAACAAGTTGTTTTACTTGCATTTGCTCATTTGACCTACTCATCCTTCAGGTACCTGTCGATATTCACGGGCAACCTATGATCGAAGTTCTTCCTAAGACCAGCAGTGATCCCACCTATAACCCTGCCAGCGCCTCCAAATCCTCCCCTAAGAGTTCAGCGAAGGAATCAGCCACTGAAGTAGATCAACCCGTTGCCCTTTCTATACGAATTCCAAAAGTAGTGGAAGAAAAGACTGGTCCCGATACTGAAGACTTTGTCGAAATGGATGGGGACACCGTGATGGCTGCCACTAGAAATGAAACTGAAGATCAATTCCCCCCCCCCCCCCCCATTCAGAATTTGCTGACGAAGAGCGAGACAAGGAGGCTGGAAGTGATGCTGAAGAAGAAGAAGAAGAAGAACATGAAAGGCCACCAACTCCTGGTGCTGATACTGGCGAAAAGACCGAAAACGTGGAAGAAAATATTGGTAAAACAGCTACAGCTGCTTCGACCGGGACGACTTCGACCCAGTTTTCTCATGAGGAGCTAGAAAGTATGAAGGTGCAAAGACCTTTTGAGTATCTGAAGACCATGCTCAGTTCTCGCTATAATTTCGCTGACACTACTATCAGTAGCTCAACTACCTCAGGGACCACTTCTGATGCCAAATCAATGGATGAATCGTTGGCAAACATTCGACAGAAGGTCCTTGATATTGACTTGTTTCAACTTCTGGAGAATGACTCCTCTGCTCACTTCGACCTGAAGAAAATCCTGAAGCAAGTCAATGTCTTGGAGGCCCCTCCTGAAGTCACTGATGTGGTACTGGACCTCACTACTTTGATAGATCTTGTGGTAACTGACTTTAATCGACTTCGAGAGTGCTCCAAGAAGCTTGAAAGCAAAACGGAGACCCAACTTGCTGAGTGGGAAGCTGCGTCGAATTCGTCCAATAAGGTAACTGAAATGGAGCAAGTGTCTAAGCAAAATCAGCGGGAAGCAGCTTTGTGTGGCGAAAACATTCTAGAATGGGAGAAACAAATTTCTGTCCTCCAAGGCAAAATTTCACAGGCGAAAAAACGTCAATCAGAGCTGCAGAAGAATGACCAGGAAGAAATCCGCAAAGAGCTGGACGTTGGGGTGCACCATGTCGACAGGGCCCGTAAGCTTGGCGAGGAGATTGGGGAGATTACTAAGAACAAGACACTTTGTGAGCGACGCCTTCAAATTCAGAAGTCGAAGTTTGAGAAGTTGAAAGCATCTTTTCCCGTTTGAACACTTGTAATTTTTGTTTGGCTTTTAAAGCCCTTTTTGTAATGACAATGGATTTGTACTATCTGGCGAAAAGATTTTTTGTCCGCCATATTGCTTTTCTTTTTACAATTATTCGACTGCTATTTTAATTTCTTGCAATGTTGGCTTATATTTTTTCAAATACTTGCCATTTATCTTCAGTATTCTTTTATCTTTATCTAACTCTTCGACCTCATATGCGCCATTTGAAAAAACTTTTAAAATTTGGAAAGGTCCTTCCCACTTAGGAGACCATTTTCCCATTAACCTATCTTTTCGATCCATAGGAAGAATTACTTTCCAAACAAGATCCCCCACTGAAAGGGTCTTAAATTTTACTTTCTTATTGTAAAACTTTTCGACTCTTTCTTTTTGTCTCTTTATCAGGTCTAACGCACGCAATCTCTCTTCATCCAAATCAACTAGTTCATCCATCATCATGCTCCAATACATTTCTGATGGAATTTCATGATGCCTTTGAACTCGTATTGACTGTAAATAAATTTCGACCGGTAGCACTGCATCGTGTCCATAAGTCAATTTGAATGGAGTAGAATTTGTTGCTTCTTTAGGAGACGTTCGACAAGCCCATAAAATCTGATCCAAAGTCTTATGCCAGTTTTTAGGTTTTCTACCTACGTGCTTTTTGATCAAATTTATCACAACCTTATTTGCTGCTTCGACTTGTCCATTTGCCTGGGCGTAATAAGGTGTCGAAGTTAAGAGTTTAAAATCTGTGTCTTTTGCAAACATTTGCATGTTTTTTCCAGTAAACACAGATCCCTGATCAGTAGTTATTGTTTTTGGTATCCCAAATCTGTAAATTATATGTTTCTGGATAAACTCTATAACTGCCTCTTGATCCACATTTACCAGTGGTATAGCTTCAATCCACTTAGTGAAATAATGTATTCCAACTAAAATGTACTTCTGCCCCTTTGAAGAGGCTGGTCGAATTTCACCAATTAAATCCAACGCCCAACCTCTGAATGGCCAAGGTTTTATAATTGAATGCAACTCAACTGCAGGAACATGTGGTATACCTGCATGCACTTGACATTCCTGACAACCTTTTGCAAATTCGACACAGTCTTTCAACATTGTTGGCCAGTACATTCCTTGTCGAAATAACAACCATTTCATTTTGTGGCCTGCTTGGTGTGCGCCACATGCACCACTGTGCACGTTCGACAAAGCTATGTAAGCTTCATCTTCGCCCAAACATTTCAGCAAGACTCCTTCTACAGTCTTTTTAAATAATTCATTTCCAAAAAGTACATAACTTAAAGCTCTGTACTTTACTTTTCTTTCGACTTTCCGATTTGGGTCTTGTAGATAATCCTTGATAGGTTTTCTCCAATCTTCAATTTCTGAATCATCTACATTGAAAATTTCAAAATTTTCCTCATCCCCATAACCTAATCTTATTGTCTCCAAATCTGAAGGAGCCAATTTGGTGGATATGACTCTTCCTCTTACTTCAATAGCTTTCTCCAAGTTTTCCTTCGACACTTTGTAGCCTGACGCAAGTTGAGCCAAATCATTTGCTTCTTGATTCTTCAATCTAGGAATGTGTCTGATGGCCACATTGTCGAATTTTTTGAGAAGTCTGTTAGCTATTACGAAGTACATAATCAAATTCTCTTTGACACATTTATATTCTCTTATCAATTGTTTTATCACCAACTCAGAGTCGCCCATTATTTCGACTCTTGTTGCCCCCAATTCCAACAATATTTCAAGTCCGGCAATCAAAGCTTCATATTCTGCTTCATTATTTGAACATAAGCCTTCAACTTTGTACTTGAATTTTGTTGGAATTTTGTCAGGAGAAATAATTAGCATTCCAACGCCAGTTCCATTCTTATGACTGGAACCGTCGAAATATAACTTCCATGGCTCTAATTCGACATACTTTACTTCATTTTCATTTATGGAATGGTCAGCTATGAAATCAGCAACCACTTGTCCCTTAACAACCTTCAAAGGGAGATATTTTAAGGAATATTTTGTCAATGCCAAAGCCCATTTCCCAATTCGACTATGTAAAATGGATTTAGATAACATATATTTTATTACGTCGAAATGAGAAGAAATAAATACATCAACAGGTTTTATATAGTGCTTTAACTTTGTACAAGAGAAATATACACACAAACATAATTTTTCTATCACATTATATCTAGTTTCAGCATCATTTAGGACTCTGCTGAGATAATAGATGGCTCTTTCGACGCCATTCTCATCTTCTTGACATAGCATGCTTCCCAAAGTTTTGTCTGACGCTGAAATGTATAATCTCATACTTCTTTTTTTACAAGGAGACATCAAAACTGGAGGACTTGCCAGATACTCTTTGATCTTGTCGAAGGCATCTTGTTGTTCTTGCCCCCATGTGAAATCTTCCTTCTTTAGTCAAAGTAAAGGTGAGAAGGCTTGTGTCTTCCCACTAAGGTTGGAAATGAACCTTCTAAGAAAGTTGATTTTCCCTAGCAGGGACTGCAATCCCTTCTTTGTCGATGGCGCTTTCGCTTCCATTATGGATTTGGCTTTGTTTTCATTTATTTCGATCCCTTTCTTGTGGACCACAAAACCTAGGAAATCACCCGCCTGCACACCAAAAGCACATTTAAGGGGATTCATTTTTAAACCAAACTTTCTCATCCTTTCAAAGGACTGTCGAAGATGGTCTATATGACTTATTTCTGAAACAGACTTAACCACAATATCATCAGTGTATATTTGCATAAAAGTGTCGATAAAGTCATGAAAAATTGAATTCATGGCTCTTTGATAAGTTGCTCCAGCATTTTTTAAACCAAAGGGCATTACTACCCATTCATAGGTTCCTATTGCTCCAGGGCAACGAAAAGCTGTTTTGGGAACATCTTCTTCAGCAATAAAAATTTGATTATAGTCAGAGTACCCATCAAGCATACTCAAATACTCATGGCCTGCTGCAGAATCTATGAGCATTTCTGCCCCTGGCATAGGATATTCATCCTTAGGGGTAGCTGAATTTAAATCTCTAAAATTAATGCATACCCTCAGCTTGCCATTTTTCTTAATTACAGGAACAATGTTTGCAATCCATTCGACATACCTGGTGGTGCGGATGAATCTGCATTTTAGAAGCCTTTCGACTTCTTCTTTTATTTTCGACAAGATTTCTGGTGCGAAGCGTCTTGGAGTCTGCTTTACTGGCTTCTTTCCCTCCATTATTGGCAGCTTCAATTCGACCAAACTCCTGTCTAATCCTGGCATATCGTCGTAATCCCATGCAAAACAGTCTTTATACTCATTTAGCAATTGGACTATTTCGACTTTGAACTGAGGATCCATCTTGGCGCTGATGTAAGTTGGCTTTCTTTCTGCCCCCAGTCCTAAATTGATTTCTTCTAATGGATCTTGTGCCACCATCTTCATGTTAGTTGACGCTGGATCCTTCTCGAACCCCAAGGGTTCGTCATCATAGATGGCGTCAAGCTTCTGATTCTGCCATTCGCCAGTCTGATTGTTGTCATAACCCTTTTCAATATCCCTTTGGGGACATTGTTCTTCAAAATCTTCGTTGTTGGCTTCGACAGCCATGTATTTTACTTCGGCCTCTAGGGCCGCTTTGAGTTTATTTTCGGCTATATAAGCCGTAATTCTTTCGATCGCTGAGGCTTCACCCATCATAATCATCAAATTCACTTCCCCATCCGGTTGGCTCAATAGGCGAAGTTCCCCATACGTGACTTGGTTCGCCAATTACTTCTTTGTCCCATTGAAAACCACGTGTTGGGTGGAGGTACATGGAACAATAGGCGTTGTCAGTTGCCTTTAAGTCGAATTCTGCTGGGTTGCAGGGGGTATGTGAGCCAAATTCTTGTTGAAACTTCGACTATTCACATTGTTTACTTCAGTCATAAAATAGCTTTGATCTGCTTCAATATTCTCGACAATCCCATCTGGCCTCCAGATGGCTATTCGTTGGTGCATGGATGATGGTACAGCCCCTATCCCATGAATCCACTCTCTTCCAAGCAGCAAGTTATAATTTGCCCTCGAAGCTATCACTATAAACATCGTTGGTCTTGTTATGGTTCCAACAGTTAGATTCACCTGGATCACTCCCATGGTACTTCCTACTTTTCCCTCATAATTTGACAAAACCATGTTGTGGGGCTTTGTGTCTGAGTCATCCTTTCCAATCTTTTTTACCATGAAATGGGGCATCAAATTCACAGCAGCACCACCATCTACTAATATCTTGTTGACACCAACGTTCTCCACTTTTCCTTTTATGAATAAAGGCTTCAAGTGTGCCTTCATTGCATCATCTGGTCTTTCAAAGAAAGCGTTTTGCTCTTTGACACAACCATTGTTCATTATATAATAACATACAGGCCTGAGCCCCATGCTGTCATCTTCAACATCATCTTCTTCGTCTTCGATTTCCATCACTCTATCATAGTCTCTAGGCAGCACTGAAACCACATTGCATGCGACATCGAAAGATGCTTCTGAGTCTGACCTAAAATCATCAGTCACTTCATCGTCCTCTGGCACCTTGTTGTTAGGCTTCGACATCTCTACCATGTTGCTTGATTTATCCTTTTGAGAGGGCTCGTTTTTAAGAGCAGACTCTTGGTTCATTATTTGCATGTTTGTGCTTGACTCAGCTTTATTTTCATCAAGAGTGTTTTCTTTATTTTTGTTCTTTTCTGCAGCCTCCTTTTCTGCTCTTTTCTGCCTCTGGAACCTTCTCCACTGAGACCTTGACATTGGATTCTTTCCTTTATAGTTTTCTGATGGGTATGGTCTTGGTTTCTGTTTTTCGACCTCCCTTTTTCCTTCCATGGAGGAACCTCTCTGCATTTCAAAGTTCTTTCATCTTTTCTGCCCTTGAGCACCTCTGATTGGTTGGACCCACTTGTCATTCTCAGCTTTGACAGATGGCTTGTAAGTCCTATGACGTCCTTCGCCAAACCTTTGGTTGTGATGCTCACTCCTCCTTGGATCGAACCTTTCATTTCTGGCTGCTGGGATTGCCCCCCAGTTTCCTCTTCTTTTGGCCTTCTCCACCCCCTCCAGATTGCTTGCTGCTTTCTTGTCGAACACCGCACTACAACGTGGGCACAACATGACTTCAGCCTTCTTTCTCTGGCACCTTTGGATGAATTCGACTAAGCTCTCCTCCTCCTTAGGGTAAGCCAACTTCTGATATTCTTCTCGACGGCGTTCTTCGTCAGTTCCTGTTTGTTTCTTCTGAGAAATTTCCACCATGTTGATATCCACATTCTGGTCATCAGTGATACTTAGTTTATTCATTCTTTCAATAAGTCTTGCCTCTTCTTCAGCATTTCCTTTCGCCTGGTCGAAGCTTCCCCCTAAGGGTAGGTCCTTGGAGATGAGTTTGCAGCATTGCCTGACTGAGTTTTCTTTAGGGTCTTCCATTGTTCTACGCAAAATCCCATAAGGAGCAGGCTTCACAAGGTCTTCAGCAGCCTCTGCCTTTATTCTGGTAACGTTCTTATTGACTGGTTCCATAGTGGTGATCTTGCCAGCAACTCCAATCGTCTCTGTTTTGTCATGATTAAGCCTTCAGTAGCCTCCTCTTTGATGATAGGGGCATTATCATTTGCTCCTTCATCAATATCTTCAAAGACATCTCCCCATCCAGTTGGCTGGATTTTGTTGATGTCAATACGAGAACTTGGGGGTGCAGAGTATTTCACGAGATAGTCGAATTTTCCACTGGGCTCCCCCAAAGTATCCCAAATTACTCCATCTTCAGCAATTTTGTTGTTATTCTTTTCGTCGAAACCTTCAGTAATTCCAACTGCATTTTGGTTGTTGAAACCTTCAGTAGTTTCCTCCTTCTTCTGACTGTCGAAGACTTCAGTATCTCCAACGTTGTTTTTACTGTCGAAACCTTCAGTAGTCTCAACTCTGTTGATATAGTCATTCAAATTTCCTACATCAAGATTTTCAATAATCTCGATCAACACTGGCTGGTCTACAAAGTCCTTGGATACTTTTTCCTCCTCAGGCTTGTCTAGGAGATCATCAGCAACCTCCACCATGTTGATATTATTGTCGAAGCCCTCAGCAGCTTCCACCATTTCAAAACTACAATCAGAGGCTACTTCGACCTCCACCATATTCACAGTGGAAGGTTCAGCATAATTGGCTTCGACCACCTGCATGGGGTTTGAGTCAATCCTCATCTGTTGCTTTGATTTGTCTCCAAACTTCAGTCTTCCATCACGGATTGTATTCTGAACAAGATCCCTGAAAAGGAAACATTGAGAAGTTTTATGACCCAAAAAATTATGGTATTTACAAAAACCCCTCTTTTTCTGTTGGTCCATAGGAGGCTCTTTGGCACCTGCTGGTTTTATTAATTGACCATCTTTGACTAATAAGTCGAAAATTTCGTCACACTTGGTGACGTCGAACGTATAAGTTCTTTTAGGAAACCTATCATTCTTTTCAGGTTCGACTGGATTTTTTCCATTCGACGGAGTTAGTACTTTACAGGCGTATGGTGGGCCTGACTTTAGTTCTGCCAGATCAACTTCTTGTTCGTCGAACAAAATTAGTTCATTTTCGTCACCATCATCATCCTAGCATACTCCTACATAGGCCACTCTTTCCTTTTTATTTTTATTTGATCTAAATTTCTCAGCTTTTAGCCTTTCAATTTGTCTTACCCTATATGCTAATTGTGCCATGTCTCTCAAATATTGAGTGTCTAATTTCTTTCTTATAGAATAATCTAGACCCCCTACAACCATTTCGACTAACTCTTGTTCTGGAACTTGTGTAAAACATCTTGCCTTAAGCAACCTGAACCTATTTAGGTAATCATCTATAGGCTCTGAAAATTTCCTCTTAACACTGGCTAATTCCTTCAAACTTATCCTAGTCTGACCCATATAAAATTATTCATGGAACATTCTTTCTAATTGGGTCCATGTGAATATAGAGTTCGCAGGCAAGGATGTAAACCAGGTAAACGCATTTTTTGTCAAAGAACTTGGGAAGTATTTCATTTTCAAATTTTCATTATTGGCTATTTCTCCTGCTTCGATCAAATAACGCGCTATATGTTCTATGGTGGATTCACTAGTGTCCCCTGAAAATTTGGTAAATTTGGGGACTTTCCACCTTGGGGGTAATTCCTGTTGTAGAATATATTCAGATAGTGGGGAAGCATAACTAGGCCTTTGTAATCCTACATTTACCCCATTTTGCGCCATTATCCTTTCGACCATGGCTGCTAAATTGTTTTCGGCAGGCAGATGGTTATATCGTATTCGCTGTCGCAAGACATCATCAGCATCTTCGCCTCTCTGGACGATTACCCTCCTAGGTTCTTGTTGAACGGGTATTTCAACACGAGGCTGTTCGACCACTGCCTCTTGGTTTCTAGGGTTTGCCTGAGGATTCTCTAAAGGCCTTTGATTTATTGTGGGCTCCTCTTCGACATTTACTACTGGGTTTTGAATTACTTGTTCTCTTTGTCGTGTTTGAGGAACACCAAAAAAGTCAGCAATACGTGTCATTTGCGCAGCCAACAATTGGTTGGTTTGGGTAGTGTTTTGTATTAAAGGATTAAACACTGCTCCCATTTGTTGTGTCAACATTTGGACCATCTCATGATTACTTTCGTCCATTTGTTGTCGAATTACTTGCGCAGAAGTATTTGTAATTGCTGGCATTTGGAAATTTGGTAGGGGTTGGTTTAATCTACTCATACTTCCGCCATATCCCGACCCTTGTAGTGGTGAAGACACGTGGACCATGGCATCAGAATACAAGGATGGTGCATTTTGCAAGTTTGCCATTACTGATGTTGGCATTCCATATGGTTGTTCTCTACCAAACATAGGCATGGAAAAATTTGTCTGAAATGGCCTATAATTATGCCCTCCAGGAGGAGGCGTCCCCATGGGCATTGAATGTCCCATTGTGGAAGAACTAGGCATGTTTTGGGAGAGCGAAACCGCTGGTATAGATCCTGTTGACGAAGGCATAGCCTCCTCCAGAACAGGGTTTGAATCCACATTTCCCCCTGTCGAAGGGATAGGGTTGGAAACTGGGATGGTTTCATTTGGATTTGGATTATTTGGCCGATTCACCATTCTTCTTACTCTTGTTCTTTTAGGTCTTTCTACGTCGGTTACGGCTAATTTACCGCTTCTCAAAATCATACAATGAAGTAGAAACTATTTGGCTAAGAGTTATTCTGTAAAAAATTCTAAATTTTGCACTGGTCCCACTGGGCGTGCCAATTTGTTCGCAGTTGATTTTGGCGAACAACCTCTGGTTTACCAATCTCTTATAAAATTGGGTGACTTGCAGGACCAACCACACAAATCCTGGGATACATGTGTAAATTTGTCTAACTCTTAGGAGAATGGTGTTTTGATGATTTGTTTTGTTGTATCTTTTTATATGAATAGTTTGGTTAAAGAACTAACTAACAACTTCTGGCGAAAAATAAGTTAAAAGGAAGTAAAACTTGCATAAAGTAAATAACAAAGGATAAATGACTGGGAAAAGTAAAGGCAATTATAAAAGACTTTGAATTTTTATAAACTTAAAAGATGGTGTTCACACATACATTTTCTAGATAACAAACTCTTTTCTCTCACACGGGTACTTTGAGTATTTACAGGAATTTTGTACAAGTTTTCACACACTCAAAATTCTACCACAACTATCCTATTTATATACAAATATGATAACTACCAAATAACGGAAAAATTCTAAATCTTTGACACTTGGCCTTCTGCATGTCTTCTTTTCTTCTAAAGCTTCCACGCGTCTTCTGCCAAACGTTATAACTCTCAAATTTGAATTTTCCCTTTGTGTCGAAGCGTTGCGCTTCTTCACTTTGTCAAATTGTCGAAAAATAGCAGATGCCCCTTAAACCTTGTCTGGCGCACTTCCTTATGTTTTCTGTCGAAATGCCGAAACTCTGTCTTTTGTCGAAGTGTCAAAACTCTTTTTGAATACCTTCATTTTCTTTCATCTTCATCCGTAGCCATTTTCTTTAGTTGAAGAACATCATTTCGCCTACCAAAACTTGGTGTCGAAAATCTGTGTCTACAGCTATAAGCCCCAACAATCTTTAAAAGTACTTTCTTATTTGATTTTGATTACAATATTGTTATCAAAACTTTTTTTGTTGAACAACTAACAAAACAACATGGAAGCTCTACAACGGGTAAGTGTTTATCCCCTTTCATTTACCGCTTTCATATGTATATAACTGTATTGTGGGGCTGTTTCACTGTAAGTCTTCTTTCACATCCTTTTATATACTTGTCAAATATCAACTGTGTAATACTAGTATAGTTATTTAGAGTTTTCCCCGTAGGATTCCAGATATAGTCTTCCCTTCTCTTGGGGTTAAACAATATGGAACAAAGAGAAAGGCAGTATTCTCGGTGAACCTTTTCTCAGACTGTCACCCTTAGAAATTGTCAAAGAAACTCTACTCCCCAGAGTTGATCTATTCTCCATGAATAGTATCTCTTGAGTTTCTTCCAAATTCTCGAACTTTCCTGGAATGATCTCTTCTCTGTGAATTGCATTTCTTGAAATTCTCTTGGTTTGGGGACCCACAAGCTTCCTAAAAGCATCCCCGCCTCCTCTTGGAGTTTATACAAGGACCTTTCGGCTTCTTAGAAGTTCTCATGCCTTCTCTTGGGCTTAATACAAGGACCCTAATGACCTCTTAAAGGTATAAGACAGAACTTAGTCATCCTTTGTTAGAGCAGTCTTTCCAGTGTCAAACCTCTAGCTACCTTAGGGTTGATTCTCATCCCTAAGGGCCCTTGCCCTCCTTTGGGAACCCTACAAAAGATAAAACTCTTCAACACCAGTAGACTTGGATAGTCTAAAACCCTTGAGTCTCAAAGACATTCTCAAGTTCCTTTCGAACATAGGAAATAACACCGATCACTCTAGATAAATCTCCCGCAGAAACCCGGCCTCTCTCATGATGGCTCTCCCACTTGGGCCTATCTCGAGATCTCCATAATCCCTGGCAGAAGATAGCCTCCTCTTAGGCTTTGTATAATGATCCTTTCCTTAGGAAAGTCAGCCTTCTCTTGGGCTTTGTACAATGATGCTCCCCAACGGACCTAACCTTTTCAGACTCTCTTGTTGAGTATAAAAGACTCTTTTGGTGAGTCACTTCCTTTTTAGTCTCTATCTCGGGCTTCGTACGAGACAGCAAAACACTCTCTTGTTGAGTATAAAAGACTCTTTTGGCGAGTCACTGTCTTCTTAGCCTCCCTCTCGGGCTTCGTATGAGACACTAGAACACTCTCTTGTTGAGTATAAATGACTCTCTTGTTGAGTCAATCTCCCTTTTAACCTTTATCTCGGGCTTTGTACGAGACATCAAATCACTCTCTTGTTGAGTATAAAAGACTCTCTTGTCGAGTCAAACATTTTTAGCCTCCGTCTTAGGCTTCGTATAAGACAGATAAAAGTACTCTCTTATTGAGTCAACCCTTTTAGCCTCCATCTTGGGCTTTATACAAGATATATAAAAGCACTCTCTTGTTGAGTCAGTCACTCGTTAGCACTCTCTTGTTGAGTCAGCCCAATAGCCTCCTCTTAGGCTTTGTATAGAGAAACCCCCGGTTGAGTCAATCAACCTTTTAGCATCAACTTGTGCTTTGATCAAAAGGCACAAGTATCAACAATTCCTCTTTAGAGATGACAAGTTCTCTCTCAGTCAAACTTTTTAGTTTCAGTCTTGGGCTTTGAACAAGACACAAAACACATCCCTTCAGCTTCATATCTTGGGCTTTAAACAAGATACAAAAACTCCTTTTAGCCTCTGTCTTGGGCTTTAAACGAGACACCAAAACATCTTTTCCCCCATAGAATAGGAGGGAACTACGATCGCTCTGATTTCTCTGTCTCTTTAAACGAGAATACGTAGGCATAAGATTGAGAAATCTTAGCGAGCATACTAAACAAAAACTCAAAATTCAGTACCTCCGTCAATCAACCCAAAAGAATCAAATCTAAACACATTACCAAAAGCCTCACAAATAGTCCATTCACTGTGTTCTTAGGCAAAATAACCTAAAGGAGACCCCCTTTTTGATAGCATCTGTAAACCAACAGTTTTGACTGTTTAACCTCAGTATGCAAGCAGGGTTAACTGGAGACATCTATTTCCCTTCCTTAATCAGCTTCATAGGATAAAAAATGAATCGAACTGTAGTACCGAAGCGATAGTGATTCAAAACCACAAAAATCGTGCTACAGAAGAATGGCGACCACAGTGGGTGGTATTTATCTCTTGCAGTCTTACGGTAGGAGACATTTCTTTCTCACAGTCTTAGGTAGAAAGCCCTAAGTTAACAAAGTACCACAAAAATGGCGACTCTGCTGGGGAGTCATTGTCTGTTAGGATCATAGGACTAAAGGTCTAGGATATTAGGACAAATATATATACTGCTTTTCCTAATTGATATCTATGTTTATTTTTCTGCTAATGGGAATGCGAGTGATGCCGCATGTGGAAAGATTGAATATACACCTAAGATAGGGGATGGCATTATACGGGTAATCTTACGGGGAGTGAATCCCAGATAAGAGGTCCCGGTCAACCATCAAATTAGTGGACATGCCCTTTGCGGATTCAATGCCTATAAGACTTTGGTTGTTGAAAGCAGATTGTTCCATTGGGTTATCTGAGAAGCTGAGGATTTTAGTAGACTGAAACCAGTAGTGCGGAAGCTATCGGGAATAGTTGTCATGCAATACTACCCTCATTTGAGATTACTCTAAAGATGAACCAGCTCGCTTGGTGATCTGCTTGTTGCCGTCATCCGATTAGGGGTCAATGATTTTGAGAACAGGTACAAAAAAATCACCACTAAAACCTTTGGGGATGGGTAGAGCCTTGACTTCATGACACCGACCCTTTGACCCCATGTTTTTTCTATGTTTTTGTGTGCTGCATTCATACATTCATTTTAAAAAGAAAAACATTAAAACAAAGAAAAATTTTCTCTTCTAGTCTCTCTTTTTCAAATTAAACTAAGACAATGGTTGCAAATATCAGAGAAAGAGATTGCGTTATGGATTTCGGTAGAAGAAGGACTCACAAGTACGCCTTCAAGGTTCCAAAGTTAGAGGATTTAAGAGGTTTGGCGAGGATGATCACCAACCCTGAGGCTTTCAGAGCTAGGTATGGGGGACTGCTGTCCCTATTAAGGGTCCATGTAATTGAGGGAATCCTGTCCACGCTCATTCAGTTCTACGATCCGATTTATCACTGTTTCACATTCCCAGATTATCAGCTAGCACCAACACTGGAGGAGTATTCTCACCTGGCTGATCTACATATCACTGATCAGGCTCCCTTTTCCAGACTGAAAGAAATTCCAAAAGATCAGACCATTGCAAGAGCAATTTATTTGGACGAGTCAGAGGTCAGGACTCATATGACCACTAAGGGTGGTATCCAAGGTTTGCCAGCCCAGTTCTTGATAAAGAAAGCCCTGTATTTTGCTAGTATAGGGAACGTGACCGCGTTCCAAAGCATCTTTGTTTTGCTCACTTACGGGTTATTTTTGTTTCCCAACATCGATAACTTCATAGATATCAATGCCATTAAGGTTTTTTTTAATTGGAAACCTTGTACCTACCTTGCTCACAGATGCGTATCATTTTGTACACTTAAGGAATTTGTACAACGGAGGAATGATCACCTGCTGTGTACCCCTGCTGTACAAATGGTTCATTTCCCATTTACCAAAGTCTGCCGCATTTTGGGATCAAAATAGTAGTTTACGTTGGTCGCAGAGAATCATGTCTCTTACCAACTCGGACATCGATTGGTACAATCGAATCTATGACGGGATCAGAATCATTGACCGTTGTGGAAATTTCCCAAACGTACCCCTTATAGGAACTAAGGGGGGAATCAATTATCATCCGATTTTAGTTCGTCGTCAATTTGGATACCCGATGAGGCATGTCCCGCGTAATGCTCATCTGGAAGGTCTTTTCTTCAAGGAAGGAGAAAATGACAGGGCACTAAAGACAGAAATAGTGCATGCCTGGAAGCACGTTCATAGGAAAGGAAGAGAGTCTCTAGGAAAACCAAACTATGTCTCGGTTGAGCCTTATCTCCACTGGGTACAAACTAGAGCTCTCAAGCTGAGGATGCCTTACCCTTGTCAGGAAGTTCTTCCATTAAGGGACTCTGTCCTTTATTTTATGTCTGATATGGAAAAACTGCAGGTGACTCTCAATAAATTTCAACAGGAGAAGAGGTCTTGGAGGAACAAGTACCGCATTCTCAATGTGGAGTGTAAGAAAATACAGCAGTTGTTAAAAGAAAAAGATGCTCTAATCGAGATTTTAGAGCAACATGCTGTAGAATATCAGGATGACCAAAGAAATTTGCTCGCTCCTTTCACTTGGCAAAGGAATGACAACCCGACAACGGCTCAAGATCCCCGGTCAAAGAAAAGGAAAGCACCAGAACCAGCACCTGAGCTCTCCTTAGAAAGGACTCAGGATCCATTAGTTTAGACATTTCCTTTTACAGCACTTCGTAAATGACTGTATTTCCATTTCCGCAATCTTTGAATTCAATAAAACGGGGTCTTCCCCACTGTTTGATATTTGCAAACCTATTGTCAAAGTTTCTTTTGATTAAATAACAAAAAAATAATAATATAATCATTGCATATCATTCATCATTCTTGCATAAACGCATTCTTATTCCCTACGAATCTCACGTTTGTGTCTCGATTCTAGAGTCAAAGTGTCTCATTTGTACAATACTCGGGCCAATCGACAGAAAAAGATGGATGATCTCGAGGAAGAGAACAGAGAGTTGAGAGTAGATATCGACACTCTGAAAGAAGATCTGAGAAAGCTTCATAACGACATGCAAGCTTTGACAGCAGCTCAGATGCAACAACAAAGGACTGTGATCTCAGAGATCACATCTACGCCTATAGTGGAAAAGTATGATCACAGGTATAAAATGCCAAAAGATCGTCCCTGGGGCATGTCACTCAACTATATTCTGGAAGGATATATTCCGCCGATCATGGAAGATCCAGAAACTATAGCAGGAGCCGCTGGGCCTGAAGTTTACAAACTTCGGGAAAGCGAAGATGCCAGGGGCATGACGACAACTCCTGAAGGTTACAAACTTCGGGAGGCACTAAGGGTCTCTGCCGTAATGACTATACCACCACCCGTGGTACACACTGTCCCGGAAGGACAGATTCCACAGATACCTTCTAGTGGAAACGAAAGTATGGATAACAGAATGAAAGAGTTCCATGAACAGTTCCTGGAAATACAGAAGGAGCTGCAAGCCATTCGCGGTCAGGATCTATTTGGAAAGGACACCGCAGACCTTTGTTTGGTCCCTAATGTGAAAGTTCCGCACAAATTCAAAGTGCCAAAATTTGAAAAGTACAAGGGTAACTCTTGCCCTCAAAGTAATTTAGTGATGTACGCTCGGAGGATGTCAACTCAGACAGAGAACCACCAGCTACTGATCCATTACTTCCAGGATAGTTTAACCGGTGCCACACTCAAATGGTACATGGGCTTAAACCGTACTAAGATCGCTACTTTCAGAGATCTTGGCGTTGCCTTCGTTCAACAATATAAGTATAATCTGGACATGGCACCGGATAGAGATCAACTCAGAGCCATGTCGTAGAAGGATAAGGAAACCTTTAAGGAATATGCTCAGAGATGGTGTGAAATTGCCGCTCAGATTTGTCCACCTCTTGAGGAAAAAGAGATGACAACGATTTTCTTGAAAACCTTGAGCTCGTTTTATTATGACAGAATGGTCGCCAATGCGCCCAGTGACTTCACCGAGATGGTGGGCATAGGAGTTCGTCTTGAGGAAGCGGTCCGAGAAGGACGTTTAGTTAAAGATGTTGGATCATCAAGTAGTACAAAAAGATACGGTAATGCTCTCCCTAAGAAAAAAGAGCAGAATATTGGGAATATCTCTCTCAGAAAGCAAAGGCGACGTTACCAACCAGTAGCAGCTGTAACTCCTGCTATCAACCCTGCGCTGTTCCAATGTATCAACCTCAGGTTGCACAAAGCCGACCGAATCAACAACCTCTTCAACAGGCTCGCCCTCAGTATAACAACAACCTTACAACGTGACCACCAGGGTTCGACCCTATACCAGTGTTGTACGCAGAATTATTTCCATTACTACTGGTCAAGGGGCACGTCCAAACCAGGTCTCCTCTTACAGTACCAGAAAATCCTCCTTTTTGGTTCAAAGCGGATCAGACTTGTCCTTACCATCAAGGAGGATCAGGGCATAACATAGAGAACTGTCTTAGTTTCAAATATGACGTACAAAAGCTTGTTAGGAGCGGGGTCTTATCTTTCAAAGATACGAATCCAAATGTTCTCACGAACCTGTTGCCTCAACACGAGAAAGCTGCAGTAAATTTGATAGAAGGAGAGTCTAAAAACAACTATCAAATTCATGATATACTTTTATTGAGGACCAATTTGGTCAAGATGCATCGCAGACAGAGAGGGTATGGTCATGTACCATCTCATAATTATCACCAGTGTGATATCTTCTCAAAAGACAATCAAGGATTTTATGTGGTGCAATCAGCTCTACAGGAACAATTAGATCTCGGGTGGATCCAAGAACATCGAATTTGGGGGGTCAACATGACTTATACGAATTCCAACATCTTTCAGAGCCACGACATCCGTGCGATGAATGTCAACTTGGTGGCAATACACTCAAGGCAAAGCCAGTATCATAATTTACCACAGCACGATTACAATTCGTGTCTGATTTTCTCGGTAAACAATCAGGGATGCTCTTTTATACGAGAGGCCCTCTAGCGTCAGATGGATCTTGGGTGGATCCAGGACTACCATGATAAAAATCCTTATCAGGTCAACATGATTCAAATCTTTGATATTTGCCTAATGAATACCAGCTTGGTAGAATTACATGCTAAGCAAGTCCAGCTTGGTTTTCTGACTTCGTACAATCATCAGAACTGTAAGAGGTGTCGTGAGAATGACCAGGGTTGTGCACTCATTCAAAGAACTTTGCAACACTTGTTAAATCACTAGTGGTTTCCAATCTATCAAGATGAAGACACGCAACAAGTCAGTATGATCGACGGGAACCCTACTAGGCATTAGAGTCAGGATGCTCGATTAATGGAAACGGACCTAGTGAGGTTACACTGCATTCAAAGCGGACATGGCTGGGTCCCACCACATAATTATGAACGCTGTAGAGTTTTCTCGAAAAATAACCAAGGATGTTACCTCGTGCGAGAAGCCCTTCAGAGTCAGTTGGACCGCAAAGAGATTCACCCATGTCCAGTTTTGGGATCCATCAACTTGATGCCCGACTACTTCGCTGATCAAATCAAAGATGTTGTTGTGATCTCTGATCTTGAGAGGACCAAAGATGTTTGTGCCATCATCCCTCTACTTGACGAATCAAAGATTCTTAACCAGGAACCGATTGATGTTACTTATGATAGTCAGAGAAATCAGAAGGCTCCTATAGTTATCTATTTGCCGGGACCAGTGCCGTACAAGTCTTATAAGGCGATCCCTTACAAATACGGTGCAACAACAGTTGAGAATGGAAAGGAAATTCCATTACCCTCCGTCGTGAATATTGAAGACATCAGTCGGTAACACGGAACGGTCGAATCTTAAACCGAGGAGTTGAAGAACCTAACAGAGAAAAGGAACTTCAGACAGAAGCTCCCAATCCACCGGTCGGTCAGTCCAGTGATCCCGGCCTTTCAAAGAACGATGATGAGATGCTGAAGCTCATCCGAAGGAGTGAATACAACATTGTTGATCAGCTGTTACAAACTCCTTCAAAAATCTCTGTGTTATCTCTATTACTCAGTTCCGAGGCTCACAGGAAAGCTCTGCAGAAAGTCTTAGAGCAACCCTTTGTGGAACAGGATGTAACAATAAAACAGTTCGATAGCATCGTTTCTAACATCACTTCCTGCAACAAATTGGGGTTTAGTAACGAGGAATTACCAGAAGAAGGCAAGAGTCACAACATGGCGCTCAATATCACAGTCAATAGCCAGGACGATGCCTTAGCCAGCGTACTGGTAGATACTGGATCGGCCATCAACGTTATGCCAAAGTCCACTTTAATGCGACTATCATTCAAAGGTTCCCCGATGAGAGGGAGTGAGGTCATCGTCAAAGCATTTGACGGATCCCGAAAAGCAGTTATCGGCGAAGTCGACCTTCCCATAACTATCGGTCCTCACACTATCCAGGTCATGGACATCCGAGCAACATACAGCTGTTTATTAGGAAGACCTTGGATACACCAGGCTAGGGCAGTCACTTCAACACTGCACCAGAAACTGAAGTTCATCAAGAACGATCAACTCGTCACGGTCTATGGAGAACATGCCTTGATCGTGAGTAACCTTTCATTATCTACTTGTGTAGAGCCGGAGGAGGTTGTTGGAACTCAGTTCCAAGCACTGTCGGTGAGCAATAAGAATCAATCAGAAAAAGGAACGTTGATTTCCTCATATAGAGATGCTCTCGAAGTGATCAAAAGTAATAATGCAAAGGGATGGGGACAACTTGTCATTCTTATTGATAATAAAACAAAGAAGGGTCTCGGTTTTTCTGCAACCTGTACTCAGACTGCTACCAACGATGAAAATCTTCATCCCATTCAGGACTTCTTCCACAGTGGAGGGTTCCTTCACCCAGTGTCTCAAGAAGTGCATACCATCAACGAGGGTGAACCCTCTGATACAGAGGAAGAGTGGAAGTCCTATCTTAACAAGGACGGTTATATGTCTCAGGAAGAGATGCCTACGCCATTTTGCTATCCCGCATAGAGTATGAAATTTATACCCAGGTCAGATGTCAGAATGATATACAGAGATTGTGATCCGGAAGGATGCCGTGCTCCACCAAACTCATTAGAGGAAGACACTCTGATGAAAGGCAACTTTGACCACGGCTATTATGGCCCAATGGATGGCCTGCCTATCTGGTAGCCGTACCCAGGAAACTTGGGGCAAGAAAATCAACCGAACGATGCTTATCAACTGAGCATTATTGAAAAGAATACCTGCGTCCCCACCATGTCGTGGGATCATTACTCAGGGTACTCAGAACCTATCCAGCATGACGATGAATTTGTAAAGCTTGCAGGACTAGAATTCATCAACTATGCTTTCTCTGAGGTCAACGTCATCGAGAGTGATGACTCCTCTAGTTCCACAGAAGTGTGGGACACCTTAGGACAACCGAGTGGCAAATTCGACTACTTGGTCAAATACACCGCTCCTAAAAGCTCTGGTATCAGGCTCGAAGACATCCAACCAACTGGATGGGGAGATCTTCCTGAGAGTACAAATACTATGCAAAATACAACAGAGGAATCCTCCTACGACAACTCTGCCTGGGAGACAGATTCCAATGATCCTGCTCCACCAGAAATCAGCGTTATTTCTAAAGACAAATCAAGGAAGGTACCAGACTTTGTGATTCATCGAGGAGTCCGCCGCCAATGGGTTGTTGTCGATGTTCCGAAGATTGTTCATAAGTCTAAGTAATTGCCATCTTTATCTTAACCTTTCACCCTGCCCAGGTGAAACAGATGTTTTGATAGGGCTTACTTTCTGTAAATATACCTCTTCGCATTGCCCAAAGCAACAGAGTTTTGTTTTATAGGGCCGTAGTTTCAAGAATCGACTCGATCATAAATAAAATAACGTCGTTCTGTAATTTCCGCATTTATTGCTGTTTTCTCTTTTCGTTTTTTAGAAAATGGTAATCCTAAAAAACAACTCAATAATAAAAACAAGCAGTTTTCCAAAGAAAATACACTGCACACACTCTTGCATTTTCTCTATCTCTTCTAAAAACAATCATCACATCATGCAGATTGGTTGTTTTAAACCCCATTGAAACATAAGATCCGATGCCTTCTCCCAACTTTGAATTCCCGGTATTTGGGGCTGAAGAAGAAGATGACGAAGAAATTCCAGAAGAGATCTCCCGATTACTCAAACAAGAGGAAAGGTCCATTAAACCTCACAAGGAACCGTTGGAAACAGTCAACTTAGGTTCAGGAGAAAAGAGAAAGGAAGTCAAGATTGGGGCACTGCTCAGTTCAACTGTCAAACAAAGTTTGATAAAGCTTCTCAAAGAATTCCTCGATGTGTTTGCTTGGTCCTATCAGGACATGCCAGGGTTGGATACCAGCATCGTGGAACATCATCTACCGTTACGATCAGAATGTCCGCCAGTAAAACAGAGGTTGAGAAGAACTCACCCAGACATGGCCATCAAAATCAAAGAGGAAGTACAGAAACAGATTGACGCGGGTTTCCTCGCCACATCAGAGTATCCTCAATGGTTAGCCAACATAGTACCGGTTCCAAAAAAGGACGGAAAGGTCAGAATGTGTGTAGACTACATGGATCTGAACAAAGCCAGTCCAAAGGATGACTTTCCCCTACTGCACATAGATATGCTGGTAGACAGTACAACAAAGTTCAAAATATTCTCCTTCATGGATGGATTCTCGGGATATAATCAGATAAAAATGGCGCCGGAAGACATGGAGAAAACTTCCTTTATCACCCCATGGGGCACCTTGTGTTACAAGGTAATGCCGTTCGGTTTGAAGAACGCCGGGGCAACCTATCAACGGGCCATGACTACTCTGTTTCATGACATGATACATGTAACACCCCCTTTTATACCCCCAAATATATCAATTAATCATTTAGGCACGTATTCAAAATTTCATCAGAGTATAATCATAACATGGTATAAAAGAGATATGCCACAACATACATGAAATTAAAACACATACAACACCTGCTCATAAGATATGCAACAGTGGGGTAACTTATCAATCAAGGAATCTACGTCCTTACACCCACATTTCAATATTTAGCATAAAAGCGAAACAACTAAACATTGAATAACAACCACATATATAAACATCATATATATACATATATCAACCAGTATGATTCATCAACATCAGTCATGGTATATACATAAAGTCATCAACCAGATACATATGCAAATGTATCACAAAAAGGAAATCAAAAGGATCCTAGCTACCCAGTGCTACATATCAGAGCCAACCGACTAACACGGACATGAAGCCACGCTTCACAAAAAAACCGCCAGCAAGCCTACTCTGTAATGCCTCGTAGAGCATTATAAAACAGCAGAAGGGTGAGAAATATTATCATAATAACGTTGCATATAATTATATATCTCAACATATAATACACATATACCACATTTTCACCACAACTCATCACTATGCATGTATATATACATATAACACCAAGCATATACCATAAATCAAATACAAGGCATAACAATCCGTAATTAACGCATCCTTCACATAGGCATGTTCATTCATGCTCAAATACATGTATCACCAATACATCTCAATTCATCACCATTCATTCAACATAAACACACATACATGTTTATTCACCAATGTATCATTACAAAGATACAACTCTTATCGCCATTCATCACCTCTTACTCAATATACATCGCAGGACATATATATATATATATACAAAACCAAGCATATTCATCACAATGCTTATCATTCAACATAAATACATATATTCATGTTCATTCATCAATGCACATATACAAAGATGACCAATGCAAATCATAGAGACCGACTCACGACTCTATGCAAATGCAATGCGGTACCGACTCATTTCATCTCAAGTTCAATTGAAGAACTTATTGGAATCATCGCTCGTTACTTAGTGTAACTCCCCGTCGGGCATACGATGTTCACCCATTGCTACCACCTCTCAAAAGGCTTACAATGTTTATGGATTGCCCCCACCTCTCAAAAGGCTTACAATCCGATTGCTCCCACCTCTCAAAAGGCTTACAATCGTTGGTAATCATCGCCCCCACCTCTCAAAAGGCTTACGACGTTACAACGGATTCATCTTAGAACCCCACAATGCAAGAATGCACATCATGATGCTTCACATACAACATGACTCATGACACTCTTGACATGCATACATATTCACAATATAGTCATGCATTCATCACACACAATCCACATACATTCACATCAATTGTGCCAAACGGCAACCGAACGTTTTCACAAATAACCAAACAATTCGATTTACGGTTTACCAAAAAAATCGGTTAAAAGTCGGCTAAAAATAATATTTTTCTTCACCAAATCATAGAACATATTTTTAGCTTCACATCCATATAAAGAACACCTCAATCGGATAAACAACGCAAAAGATATGTATATTTCAAAATAACGCAAAAACATAAACCGGAGGCCGGACACAACGAAACGTTTCGAAAATACTGTTCCGATTGGACCAGGTTCATACCTCAAAACCATTTTTCCTAGAAAGAACATCTCATTAGCTTTCCAACGCTTCGAACGGGGGTCAAAACCGACTTACGGTTCAAGAGATATGAATTTTCGAAGTTTTGCCAAAAACCAGAAAATGCCATGCGGGCTGCTACGGATTTCGGCTATTTTGCCCGAAAATCCGACCGATTCAATTATTTTCTTCGAAACAAACACATACGCACAACCACCAAATACATAAGAACAATTTAGAACACATAAATGAAATTTCTACGACGTTTGATTTTTCGATTAAATTTCAACCTTTCAAAAACCAGAATTTTCAAACATCACCAAATCGAATAAAAAGCACGCTATACGACGACCTAACCTTCCTCGATACAACTACGTAATTTATTTCGAATTCTAACCGTGAAAACATCGGTTTTTATCGACTTTATTCATTTCGACCTAAAATGAAAAATATATGAAAACGATCCAAAACAACCGAAACGAAACCATACATAATCGTATACAAAGTTAAGATAACGATATTTCACACCCTTACCCGTTCGATTCGAATCCTAACCGTTGATTTTGATGATTTCTAGCCTTTTTCCCACTTTTCTCCTCTTGTTCTTCTTTTCTCTTCTTTCTCACTTTTCTCTCTTTATGTTTTTCTTACTAACTTTCTTTTCTATTTCTTTCTTATACTTTCTTTTCTTAAAATATCTCAAATACAATATCATATTCTATTTCTATTACTATTCACTCAAAATATCTAGCAATTCATATTCTCACAAATACCCTTAAATCATTCCTCACTTAAATTCTAACTTAACAATAATTATGAAATGTCTAAAATACCCTCCAATTTAATTTCCCCCGAAAACTCTCAAAAACGGTAAAATAATATAACACGCCAACATATCAGATTAAAACACCAATTTCACAATAACATTATTATCACCCAAATTAAATAAAAGACTCAACAAAATAATACAAATTAGCACAAAATGGAGATAATTAAAATCGGGTCGTTACAATACACAAAGAAATAAAAGTGTATGTCGATGATATGATCACCAAATCTAAAAGAGAAGAGGAGCATGTGACCCACCTGTCAAAGCTATTCGAGCATCTGAGAAAGTACAAGCTCCGCTTGAATCCCAATAAGTGCACATTTGGTGTTCGCTCAGGGAAACTTTTAGGGTTCATCGTCAGCCAGAAGGGAATTGAGGTTGATCCTGACAAGGTCAAGACCATTCAAGAAATGCCATCTCCAAGGACTGAAAAAGAAGTCATGGGATTCCTGGGACGTTTGAATTACATTTCCAGATTTATATTCCTCATGACCGCGACATGCGCGCCAATCTTCAAACTACTAAAAAAGATACAATCATTTCTCACTGATTCTCGGGGCAAATGGACTCCGAATTATGGCGGCCCCTATGTGGTCAAGAAAGCTTTCTTAGGCGGTGCCTTGAGACTTGCAACCATGGATGGAGAAGAATTTGCCTACCCCACAAATGTTGACGTAGTCAAGAAATACTTCGCCTAAACTAAAAAAAAATGTTTCGGTGGATTGAAAACCCGAAAGGGCGGTCCAGGCAAAAATTAGAGACATGATCAAAAATCATCCAGGTGGATTGGAAATCTCAAAGTACAATCCAGGCAAAAATTAGGGATAATGGCAAGTAACTAGGTTCAACAAAGGGGCATTACTGCTGCTGGGGACGAATGGAGCGAATTAGGACGAAAAAGGCCAAAGATCGCACAAAAAGAAGCGTTTTCAGTACAAGTTTCCCGAGGATAACACAGTTTGGTCATGTCCCATGACACGAGCTATGTTGTCCCCTTTGTGCCCTTTCCATACAAGCATCCAGATGCTGACACGACCAGACCGTGTTGCCAGACACATCCCGTGTCAGTACTCAGGCAGTTACGAACTTTTGATCTTTTGTCTTCTTTGTGAATTTTTAGCATCTATAACCTCCAAAAAATTCATAGCTATGAAACTAGTGATTGGGTTGCTATAATTTAGTGCTAACAATTAATGAATTATGCATTGGATTAGTATAAATAGGCGCTTGAGTATTAAGAGAAGGCATCACTTTCACTTCTTTCATTTCTTACAAATTGTTATTTTTCTTTAAGTTCTTAGCTTTAGCTTTTGCTACTCTTTGTAATTTCCATCAATTCTATTATAATATTGCCTTCATATTCATCATAATTTTTTTATTTCTATACTTGTTTTCATTTATTACTTTTCTTGCAATTTTCTTAAAATCGTTTATTAATGTTGTTCATCTCACCATAAGTGAGTAGATCCTTAGGGACATAGGGTTATGAGAATTCATTTCATGACAAAAACCTACTAAATTATTCATTTGTTATTGCAGGAAGTTTAAGTTTGTTTATTTTAGAATTCGAGTTCAATTCCATATTGTCATACCCCAAATTTTGACCACTAAGATATCCCATTATAGTGTAAATCATCATCACAATATGGATGAACCATCATGCCTCATCAGTCTCCCCAAAGATGGGTGAACATTCACTACGAACAATAATTAGGGTTTCAAGCCCTCTCTGAGCTTTAGACAAAAGATCAATCAAGGAATGTCATGATCTTCAACTTGTCTAACTTCTAAAACATCTACAATGTATCAAGAGGACTCCCACATCAAGAATTAAGCACAAGGTTGCAGCATTCTGAGTGGATCAAGCCTCAAGATCGCCAGTGTCACCAAATTAGGGTTTTGGTCGACCAGGGCCTCCAGATGGAAATTTTCCTCTGGGAACGAACCAATGCTTCAAAGCATATCCTAAGATACTCCAAGGGACCTCATGAACCCAAACATCAAGTCAATTTAACCTCAGGGGATGCATTTACTAAAAAAAATCAGGAATTAGGGTTTCTTGACCTAATTCACCCCTAAGTTGACTTCTGGGACAAATCCTGAGCCAAGACCTCAAGACATGGTTTGAGGGTCTCTAACATACTACATTGATCCATTTGCAACAATGGATTAATCCAAGAAGCATGATTCACAAGTTTCAAGTTCATCAGAACCACAGTTAGGGTTCTGAGGAAAAAATCAAGTGTACCTTTGACTTTTGACCCAGGCATGCTCCCAAACCTTGGGACATGATTCAATACACCCTATAACACCTATGAAATCAATCCATCAAGTTTGATTTAGGTCAAGGACTTGATTTCATAGAGGATCACACAGTTTCGAATTCATCTGATAAAAAGTCAACTGTGCCCAAAAGTCAAAGTTTGACTTTTTGATTTTTTTATCAATTATGGTTCCCTAACCCTAAAATGATGTTAATGTGTGATTGGAACCATCATTCATCAAGAAAAATTAAGAAAAGTGGGATAACTTGTAAAAGGGGTAACAATAAAAAACTTAGAAATTTTCTAAGTTATGGAACAAAGTGGCTAGGGTACCAACTTCCAAGGATCATAACTTGTGATCCAAGCAACCATTTTAGCTGATCCAAAGATGGATTTGTAGCTTTCATGGTATACTTTAAAAGTTTCAACTACACCTCATTCCTCATGGATTTTAAGTTATGGAGTGATCAAAATGGCTGAAAACATGAAATGTCACTTTTTCCAACACTTAGTGAAATTTTCACTAAGTCAGAATCTGCCTTATTTTTTCCCCAAATGTAGGAGGATTTTTCACTTAGATCCAAAAAGTATCAAAACAAACTATGATCACACATATGTTGTATCATATGAGAGCTTTCCAAAATGGCCAAGAACTCCACCAAATTCCATTTGGGCTAAGAGTTATGATAATGGCAAAATGGCTTGATGCAACTGGCATAACATGGCAGATTTGTGCATTTTGCTCGATTTGAACAATTTGTGCAAATGACAAACAAGTTTATCCATCTGAACACCTCAGGGGGAGACCAAGGCGGGACAAACACTGATCCATAAGCCTCCCAAGTCTTTGGAACTAAAAGTAGCATGCCAATCCTAAAATGCCTAAAAGGGGGACAAGACTCCAATTTTGTTTTGGGGCATTCAATGGATGCACCAAGGTGGCATGAACTGAGTCTTTTCCAACTGAATGAGTCAAGGATGATCTCTGAACTAGGGAACCAAAGGCCTGTGCTCTAACCTCTAGTCAATGGCTAGAGGAGACTTAAGATTCCAAAGTGATGCAATTGGACAAACCTCTGCTGTAGTTGCCATTCACTATTGCTTGCAAAACAAACTTGCTCTACTATATATAGAGCTCATTTGTGCTCAGTTTAAGTACACCAAAGCCATCAAACTAATGCTTTCCTCAAAATCTCCTTCTCACTTCCAAAATTGCCTTCCAAAGCAAGTCACTATCGGGTTTTGAGTTTGAGAGCAATTCCAACCAAACCAATCACACACACACACACACACACCTAATAAACATCATATAGAAGTGATCCAAACACTTAAACAACATCTGGAACACTGATTTCTCAAAATCACCATCCAACTGCTCAAGCTTTTAGCAGACTTGCAGTTGGGGTACCATCTTCAGTTCCAGCTTGTTTCAAACCATTCCAAGCATTCAAGCACATCACTTGGCACCTAGGGAAGCTATCCACATCATTGGAACCTAGCTGTAACACCTCCAACACAAAATACGATCACCAGCTGCAAGAGGTAAGCCTCAACTTGGGCATCTCATAATTCATGCATATTTCCTCGCCCAATAATTTTGCCATATGTTCATAATCATGCATAGAATGATTCCCCCTATTCATTACTTTGTATGAATCATGTGTGTAATTTCTGAGCCTTCATGTAGAATCTAGGGTTCTTGAGGTTTCTCTTTGATTTCTTATCCCATGCTTAAAATAAATGAAATTAAAGACCATAAACATGATCGTGAGGTGAAAACGAGTAGATTGATATGTGGATTGCATGATTTCATCAAGTATTCAGTGAGATTGGTGAGAAAATGAAAATCTGCAGAAACACAGGGGTGACGCGTGTTCTTGGCGTGTTCTTGGCGCATTTTTGAATATTTGAATATTTGAATTTTGTGATTTTATTTAATTGATTCAAAAATTAAGTTCTCTCTGAGTTTTAATGATTTTGAGTTGATTCTTTTTTTAATAATTCACAAAAATGTTAAAATATTTTATTTTGCCAAAAATTCCCAAAAATGTTATTTATTTCATATATTTGATATTTTTGCAAAGAATTAATGTTTATTTGTTTTTTAACATTTGAAATATTTTTTCCATCTTGATTTCCCAAATTTAATTGGTTTCCAATCATTTTGTGGATATAAACATGATTTTTGAAACATTGACCCTAGGTCATCACTCATTTTCCACATGTTTATATCAATTTTTATTAATTTTTAAACAAAATTAATTCTTTTTTAACAAAATTAGGGTTTTTGATTAATTCAACCCTCATTAATCACTTTCAAACACTTTGGGCCTCTAATAGAGTGTAAGACCCAATCCCTTTTTGAAACCAAAATAGTTTGGGCCTCAATCATTGTATAAGACCCAACACATTTTTCAAAAGTCTCGGCGCGATCGGCAGTTCAAAATCTTTGGGTCTCTCCTTGAGTTGTAAGCCCCATTCTTTTTCTTAAAACAAAACATTTTGGGCCTCTAAATAGAGTGTAATACCCAACCCTTTTGTAAATAAAAACCTTTTTGGACCTCAGTGTATTGTATAAGTCCTGATACCGTCAAAAGGTCCGGCACGATTGCCGCCTTTTTAACAAAAACCCTTGGGCCTCTCCTTGAGTTGTAAGCCCCTTCATTTGTACAAAAACACTTTGGGCCTCTAATAGAGTGTAAGATCCAACCCCATTATAAATAAAACAATTTTGGACCTCGCATATTGTATAAATTCCTCTGTACGATTTCCAAAACAACGGGGCAATCATCATTAAAACTTGGGTCTCTCCTTGAGCTGTAAGCCCCAACAATCGTTTAAATTACTTTCTCCTTTGATTTTGATTACAATATTGTTATCAAAACTTTCTTTATTGAACAACTAACAAAACAACATGGAAGCTCTACAACGGGCAAGTGTTTATCCGCTTTCATTTACCGCTTTCATATGTATATAACTGTATTGTGGGGCTATTTCACTATAAGTCTTCTTTCACATCCTTTTATATACTTGTCAAATATCAACTGTGTAGTACTAGTATAGTTATTTAGAGTTGTCCCCGACAACTACGTCTAGAACTAGGTAAAGCCCTGTTGATCACTCTTAAATACAAACAAAACTAGATCCCCCGTAGGATTCCAGATACAGTCTTCCCTTCTCTTGGGGTTAAACAATATGGAACGAAGAGAAAGGCAGTATTCTCGGTGAACCTTTTCTCAGACTGTCACCCTTAGAAATTATCAAAGAAACTCTACTCCCCAGAGTTGATATATTCTCCGTGAATAACATCTCTTGAGTTTCTTCCAAATTCTCAAACTTTCCTGGAATGATCTCTTCTCTGTGAATTGCATTTCTTGAACTTCTCTTGGTTTGGGGACCCACGGGCATCCTAAAAGCATCCCCGCCTCCTCTTGGGCTTTGTAAAAGGACCATTCGGCTTCTTAGAAGTTCTCATGCCTTCTCTTGGGCTTAATACAAGGACCTTAACGACCTCTTAAAGGTATAAGACAGAACTTAGTCATCCTTTGCTAGAGCAGTCTTCCCAGTGTCAAACCTCTGGCCACCTTAGGGTTGATTCTCATCCCTTAGGGCCCTTGCCTTCCTTTGGGCACCCTACAAAGATAAAACTCTTCAACACTAGTAGACTTGGATAGTCTAAAACTCTTGAGTCTCAAATACATTCTTAAGTTCCTTTCGAACATAGGAAAAAACACCGATCACTCTGGATAAATCTCCCACAGAAACCCGGCCTCTCTCATGATGGCTCTCCCACTTGGACCTGTCTTGGGATCTCCATAATCCCTGGCAGAAGATAGCCTCCTCTTAGGCTTTGTATAATGATCATTTCCTCAGGAAAGTCAGCATTCTCTTGGGCTTTGTACAATGATGCTCCCCAACGGAGCTAACCTTTTCAGACTCTCTTGTTGAGTATAAAAGACTCTTTTGGTGAGTCACTCCCTTTTTAGCCTCTATCTCGGGCTTCGTACGAGACAGCAAAACACTCTCTTGTTGAGTATAAAAGACTCTTTTGGTGAGTCACTTCCTTCTTAGCCTCCCTCTCGGGCTTCATACGAGACACTAGAACACTCTCTTGTCGAGTATAAAAGACTCTCTTATTGAGTCAATCTCCCTTTTAGCCTCTATCTTGGGCTTCGTACGAGACATCAAATCACTCTTTTGTTGAGTATAAAAGACTCTCTTGTCGAGTCAAACCTTTTTAGCTTCTGTTTTAGGCTTCGTATAAGACAGATAAAAGTACTATCTTGTTGAGTCAACCCTTTTAGCCTCCATCTTGGGCTTTATACAAGATATATAAAAACACTCTCTTGTTGAGTCAGTCACTCGTTAGCACTCTCTTGTTGAGTCAGCCCAATAGCCTTCTCTTAGGCTTTGTATAGAGAATCCCTCGGTTGAGTCAATCAACCTTTTAGCATCAACTTGTGCTTTGATCAAAAGGCACAAGTATCAACAATTCCTCTTTAGAGATGACAAGTTCTCTCTCAGTCAAACCTTTTAGCTTCAGTCTTGGGCTTTGAACAAGACACAAAACACATCCCTTCAGCTTCATATCTTGGGCTTTGAACAAGATACAAAAACTCCTTTTAGCCGCTGTCTTGGGCTTTAAACGAGACACCAAAACATCTTTTCCCCCATAGAATAGGAGGGAACTACGATCGCTCTGATTTCCCTGTCTCTTTAAACGGGAATACGTAGGCATAAGATTGAGAAATTTTAGCGAGCATACTAATCAAAAACTCAAAATCTAGTACCTCCGTCAATCAACCCAAAAGCATCAAATCTAAACACATTACCAAAAGCCTCACAAATAGTCCAGACACTATGTTCTTAGGCAAAATAACCTAAAGGAGACCCCCCTTTTTGATAGCATCTGTAAACCAACAGTTTTGATTGTTTAACCTCAGTATGCAAGCAGGGTTAATTGGAGACATCTATTTCCCTTCCTCAATAAGCTTCATAGGATAAAAAATGAATCGAACTGTAGTACCAAAACGATAGTGATTCGAAACCACAAAAATCGCGCTATACATATTTATGTCGGTTGCGAAAGCAAAGTTAAAATAGATGTCGATCATGTATTGAAAGAATGATTCGACATCCGAAAGCGAGTTACTAAATAATTGAGTTCAAAGCACCACTGACAAGGCGACTTGATCTGAATTGAGAAACAGTCAAGATGCGTCGTCGCGTTACAAGGTGTAAGGCTCTTGACTGAATTACTTAGTTGTGCTTGAAAAAATGTTTAGATGTGTATGCCACAAAAGTGGGTGACACACATATTTGTCTAAATTTTCTATAAAAATATCTTAGAAATTCTCGTAATCCGAAACATGAATGATCTTAGGAGTGAATCTAGATGGAGGATCATAGCTCCTTGTCCTGTTTTTGTTAATTGTTAAAAATCTAATTTTCAATTTGCATCAAACAAACCTTTTTGCAATCACCTTAGATAAGTACAGTTGAAGTAAAAAATTGATAATCATACACCTCTTCGTAAGATCGATTCTTTTTACTACAATTGTGCATTTGCGGTTATCACACATCACCTAATCTCTTAGGTTTTACAGACATATACTTTGTCAAACTTGCATTTTTCTCAAAACAATCCTAAATTCATATTTTCTATTGATAAGCCCTCAACTTCGACTAGTTAATTAAAATGTCAAACTGAGTCGGATTTGAGTAAAAAAGTACAATTTGAAAAACTTAAGATATCTATTTTATTAATATATTTCTTGTTTTACTAATTTGATCAACTTGTGTTTTATTTTTCTCCATAAACTAGTAAGATACCCGTGCGATTATTTAATACGGTATAAAATATATTTAAATATATATGTAAATTTGATATGATAAAAAATGTATTTATATACGTATTTAAATTTGAAATTAGCTATTAATTTTAAAATGAACAATGATTATATAAATTCAATTAAATTAGAATATAAAGAAAAAAGGAACTCGTGAGATGGAAAAAAAAATTAATATTTAAAAATAAGAATTTTATCTTTAAAAGTAAGATAATTATTGATTAAAATAAAATATGTATTGTATTTATAGTGACCCGTGAAATAAAAAGTTTATTTGATACAATATAAAATGTATTTATATACATATATAAAATTGAAATTAGTTATTTAATTGTAAAATAAAAAATAATTATACAACCTCAACTGTATTAAATAATCATGTAAAAAGAAAAAAAAAGACTCGTGAGATGAAGAAAGACAAAAAAGAAATTTTGATGCGATAATGAACCATGGGATAAAAAAAATTATTTGATGCGATATAAATGTATTTAAATACAAATACAAAATTTAAAATGATTTACTTAGTTGTAAAATGAACAATAATCATATAAATTGAATTGTATTAAATAATTATATATAAAAAAAAGGAACCATGAGATGAAAAAAAAAAGGAATCGTGAGATGGGAAAAGGAAAAAATTAATATTTAAAATTTTGGATTTTGTTTCTCAAATTAAAATAATGATTTATTAAAATAAAATAGATATTATGTTGATAGTGACATGTGAGATAAATATATAGTGTTATTTTATTAAATTAAAAAAAATAGATTATTAATATTTTTAGTGATAATAAATAAATGGAGAAAAAAATTAAAATGAAAGTGACAAAGTGTGGGAAAAAGAAATGAGATAGAGATTTGAAATTTGAATTAAGAGAGAGAATGAGTGCGTATAATATTTAATTGTGATTTAATTTATATATGTTAATAAATGAATGTCACTTGTCATGATGTAATAAGAGATGAGTATAAAAAAAAAGTAAATATTACTAGTTGATTACTAAAATATTTTTTTATTAATGTAAATAATTTGCGATAAAAAAATAATTTTAGAAGTTCATACAATTGAATTATTATAGATAAATAGTAGATTTTTAATGTATAAAAATAAAAATAGTTCATATGTTAAAAACAATTGAGTCTAGTTTTAAATGGCATAGAAATAAGATCAATACAAACAAGATACAAGAATGTACCTAATCTAAATGTGTGATACTGCGATTGAATGAGGACCTTTAGATGATATAAAAAATAATATTCTGACACCTTTCCTACTAGGAAGGTTGTGACTCCCTACAAACCCTAAAACCTACCTATAAAAAGAGAAAAAATATCATAATCAAGATACACACTCTCTAAAATCTAAAATATTCCTCTTTGCTTTGTTAATCACTGATTTGGACGATGAATTGTTTGCTGGTATTCTCCTAATGCTGGCTAGATCAATGACAACAACTAGCTATTGGAGTCCACTTTCTTGTCAAAGAATAAAGTGATTTATCAAGTTTTATTAGGTCCATAATGGGTCATTAAAAATTACCATAAATTAATAATATGATATTTAATCCTAAGTTTAACATGCATGAAATCAAACATATAAAGTGAGAAATATAAGAGTTAAACACGCATATACCTCACAAAACAATCACATTCATAAGACTACATATTTATTAAATTATATATGTTCCAACATACGAGTGACACCAAATATCGCCTATACTAATTTCACACATGAAATCACGAGTGGAACCCACAAAATAGAAAATCTAGTGTGTTTGACTACAATACTTAACAACATACTCTACTTTGATTAAAATATGACTAATCATCCAATTTACAAGTAATGTGTTCAACTATTTAGAATTTAGATACTTCACATAAATGAAGGTATTAGTATTTTAATATGCGGATGGCACCATTTTAGTTGAAGAAGGGAATTAATGTAATTGATGGAGTTTGACAAATCATATTAAGGAGCTTTGAGATGGTCTTAGGACTAAAATTCAATTTCTTTAAAAGCAATTTATATAGTTTGAATATTAAAGCTAGATTTCTTGATGCAAACTCAAATTTTGTGTTAAGAAATATTGATAAAGTCCCGTTTTGATTTTCAAGACGTTTGATTGGTGCTTATCCTATGAGATCCGATACTTGGAAATTGGTTGTTGAAAATTTTAAGAAATTATTATGTTGGGCGAGTAAACATTTATCGATTAGAGGTCAGGTGATATTCATGAGTTTACCAACGTTCTTTTGCTTTTCTTTTTTTTCTTTTAATTTACAAGACAACACACCATGTTCTTAGTAATGTTTCCATCCTATAAAAAAATTAATACGTTGTCTCATTTGATCCGACATTGATACAGGTTTATCTAGGCAAAATTAATGAATATTGTGGCTCAAAATGTTAGAATAAATTTAATAATTAATTTATATAAGGCATGCTTAAATACATATATCAATTTTAAAATTATGATTTAAGACGAAAGCAAAACAAATATATAATCACACATATAAGGATCCGATCGTACCTGGATCAGACAGTTAGACAGTGGCCAGCAACGTCGTATGGACTTCAGCTCCGGTGATGATGATACGACGCCGGGGGGGGGGGATGTATCTGCAAGGTACTCCGACGCTCAAGTTAGGTAAGGTCAGAGAAAAGCAAATACAGAGATGTAAGTTTAGAATGTTTCGTAACCTGATCCTCTCAAGTGAGAGGGTATTTATAGAGAGCCCCCAGCGCGGGGCCAACGGTTACTTGCACTGGGCTGGATTGCAAGGCCCAATCTAAGTAACTGTCAGAGCTTACGTGGCGTAGTGAAAACCAGCACGTGGTCTTCGCCCTGGTGTAACGATCCCTAAATCTCCGGAAGTAGGGCATACCGATTCCTTCAGGAGTGGAAAGTTACAAGAGAACGTGTCCTCGCGGGGAGGAGCACGTGGGTGTCGAGGAGAGGGTTATATGCCTCTGCTCGACAGTCTTTACCCCGCGTGTCCGACGTCCAAGGGAATTGGTACGTGCCCGACACAGAGGCGACTTTGGGCCTCGTTGGGCCTTCGCTGGTCATTGGGCTTGGGCCTGTCCGACAGTAGGGCAGGCGCTGGCCCAGTCCAGAACAGGAGCCCCCCAAGTCGTTACTCTGAGGAGTCAGAGTAATGACTTAAGGGCCAGTACTATGTCGAGGACGTACCCCCGTCGGGGAAGGGATTCTAACGAGGAGCGGTTGTTCAACCAGGCAGAAACAAATCAACCTGTTCGCGCCATACTGGCTGCGGCTGGGCGACGCCGCGGGGATACGAGAAATCTGAAGCGAGGTGAATGGAAGGACGCGTGTTGGGGAATGAAAAGACGTGTGTGGGGAAGCGTATGCCACGTGTCACACCTCATCATTGCCTAGGACGGCTACGCTAGGGTAGCGTAATCGATTGCCTAGGAAGTCCTCGAGTCTCGTGAGGCCCTTATAAATAGGGGTCATCCCGTTTCATTCGCACTTTCACTCCCCCTTTCCTCAGACTCTCTCTTTCTTCCTTCTCTATTTCACCACCGTTCGGCGCCACCGACTGCCGCGCCGGAACCCTATCGGAAGTGTATTTCAAGTAAGTTTCTCTCTTTTTTCTCCTTTTGTTTGCATTTATACGGTGGTTTTATGGTGAACTGATGAAGTTCTCATGGAAATCACAAAATATCCGGCGAAAACGGTGGAATTTCTTAGTTTCTTTGTTGAATCCTGCGGGGGGAAGTGATGAGAACCACGAGGGCAGGAAGAATTTCCCGAGGACGTGAGATGAATATCTCGGGGTCCTCGCTAACGTTCATAACCACGGGATGAATCCTCGGGGAGCACTACTGAGGTCGTTCGACGTATAACCGAAGATGTCGTGTGATCGCGGTAGTCGCGTGGTCCCGACGCCCCTTTTCTGCCCTTTCACTTGATCAGCGGTGGAGGGGTGAATTTGATCTGGATCATCGAATTCACCATTTCCTTCTGCTTTTCAGGTAAATGGACGCCCTGTCAGTGGCCGTGGGATCTTTAGACACCGATGGCGGAGATAACTAGTGTCGAGGAACGACTGCTCGACGAATGGGTCAGCGACGAGCCCCAAAGCATGGCCTCCCTGTTTGTTGACGGGGACGAGGATGACATATTTTGTACGGTCGAGCACCGCCTGGTAGGCTCTACGAAGCATGGAAAGTGTTCTGGCCGATGGAGCACCATCGTATATGTTCGATGTACAGGGGGACGCAGTTTCCCCTTTACGAATTCATGTTCGACCAGGCGGGGTGGCGCTTGCCCTTTACATACTTTCAACAGTCAGTGTTCGCTTGGCTGTGCTTGGCGCCCTCACAACTGTACCCCAATTCTCTCGCCTTCCTCCGAGCCTTCGAGCTCGTCTGTAAATATATCCAGATCGGGGCAACTGTGCCCCTCTTCTTCCGCATTTTCATCTTCAAAGGCAAGCGACCGACGGTAAACATGGCTGGGTGTCTTTCAAGCAGGTGAGCAGCCTGTTTAGCACCTACATGGACTCCGTCCGCGAATTCAAGTACCGGTACTATATTGTGAGGTCGGTCTCCTTCGAAGCCGTGAATTCGGTGTACCGTCGAGTCCGACGAGAAGTAGATGGGCGGCAGGAAGAGTTCCTTGATGTAGCACCCATCTACCCAAAAAATATTCACGACAATGATACATAAGTAAATCAGAGTAAAATCACCAAAAAGGGTGCCACATGCTTCATAAAAACATCATAATAAACATCCTGCTCCGTAACACGGGTTTTCAAACATTTATAATAATAATTTCTTCGATAACATCAATAAATAAAATTCAAACTTCGCAGCGGAATCATAGTCTCAAAATAACTTCATTTATTTCATCAAACATAAAGACCTTTTAGTCATTGTAAAAATTCGTCGTCAAATAAATTCAACATGTAGAAAAGTCATAAAATATGTTTTATAAAACAACACAACTTCAACTCAAGTGTTCCCCGCCCGATGTTACATATCAGAGCAAGACACCTCTATTATTAACGAAAATAAAGTAAAATAACTCCAAATCTAAATCTTCATGTGTCTACAAGCTAATCTTGATCACCATCAAGTTACCCACCATAGAGGCAACATTTCCAAGCAGGCAGGGTGAGTAATTACAATTCATTATAAAATCTATAAAGAAAAGAATACTAATAGGGCAGCAACAACAACATCATGATATCCTCAATAAAACACACATATTAATCAACAATCAACCTATACACATGCAATGCCACTTAGAATGAAATTCAACTTCATCGAAAACATGCATGTGGTACCAATTCAATCATGTGATGGACACTAGGCCATCAACCATTCACAAGGGAGCACAACATAATCATCATGTGATGGACACTGGCCATCAACCCTCCACAAGGGAGCACAACATAATCACTCCAATCCGCACAATAGGATTGAAGCCAACAACAATGGTCCGAAGTCCCAACATAGTATGCCATGAATGCCATGATGCAAAAACATCTACATAATCAACAAATTCCTCAAATTGCATCCGCATTCATGTAATCATTAATCATAATCATCATAAAACATATATACATCAAATATGCACATCATCGACTCCTTCATCATCACAACATCATAACCATCATAATATAACATCACAACTTTATTTTCAACATCAAAACATCATAATGCATATATCACCATAATAATTCCAACACAATTCTCTTACCCCATGTATACATTTAACACGCACATCATTAAACAATCATCATAGATCACATCAACACATAACAACAACTTCACAACGACTCCATATCATCACTAAGATAGTCATTCAAGTAGAACATCATAGCATATCATCCATACAAGACATTTGCTTACATTTCACAAAAACGACATAACTCGACACATTCAAAAGACATGTCCACGCGTCGAATAGCTGAAATTCTGGTACTAAAAATATTTTTAATATAAATTACGTTAACTCAGCTTTCCAACGATCCAAACCTCGCATCAATCGGATGCTCACAGCTCAAGTTATGAATTTTTAAAGTTTTTCAACAAACACAGACACTGAAATTTTACACTGACAGCATAAAGCCTCATTAGAACCTAGTTAATTTTAATTCCAGGACTTGAAACCATTTCTACAAGAAAATACATTGTATTAGCTTTCCACAGGTTTGAACGGCGAGTCAGACGGACACCCGAGGCTCAAGATACGAATTTTTGAAGTTCTTAAACAAATTTGTCCCAGGGTAATCGGTTACTGCATTAGGGTAGCTGGTTACTCTATTACAGAATCACTTTTCTGCTGTATTTTTATGCGAAAAATCACTTATTTAACCCATCCCAACATCCCCAGACATCATTTATCACAGAACTCGGATTTCTACATCAATATACAATAATACACATTCATTAGAAACTCTTATAACACTAAAAATCACAATTCAACCAAGCAATTTACACAATTCGAGCATTTTTATTATCACAGACACGTAACTCCAACTTCTCACCGGAAACACCAAACAATCAACAAACACATGGATAAAAACCCAACAATTTATCTACCCTCATACATACATCATTCTAAATCAAAACATACATCCTAAATTCATCACTTTCTATCTATTTCATCAAGAATTCATCATAAACCCAAAACCCCATAAAACCCCAACCTATCTATATTTAGATTTTTACATCAATCATAATAAAAGTTATACTCCCCATACCTTATAATTGATTTTTTTTTTCTGAATTCTTTCTCTTGAGTTCTGCAGCAATCCCTCCAGAGCCCTAGCTTTCTCCCTCATTTTCCTCAGAGCACTTCTCACAAAAGTTACGATCAATCAGAATAACTTCTCACTTCTATTTTCTTATTAAGTCCAAATACCCCTAATAATGGTTTCCCAATTATATCCTCACTTATCCTTTACAAAAGACCACCCTGCCCTTATTATTACTCATCTTATTTAAAATAATAATAATCTAAATAATGCCATCTATATTATTATTATTATTATTATTATTATAACTCCACATATAATATGATTAAATTATTTAAATCTAAATAACTCTAATTATATCAACTTCTCACTAATACCCACAATACACATCAATAAAACCATCCAATGCGTCATATAATTCACAATCATTCACCATAATCATAAATAATTAATTAAATAAATAAATATGAATTTTGGGGTGCTACAACTCTCCCCCACTTAAAGAATTTTCGTCCTCGAAAATTACCTGATGTAACCAACTCTGGATACGACCCTCGCATCCTTCCCTCCGACTCCCACGACGAGTTTGACAACAATTCGAATACCACTAATCCAAATTCCACATTGTTACCTACAACAATCCAACAAGATGCAATGCTACCGAGGTATGAACGCACTGATTCATTTCACTCTTCGTCTCATCACCTTAGGATCTCATTCACTCTTGAACCGGAACACAATAAGGTCATTACCATCGCCATCAACATCGTCATAAGAACATCAATATAACCATAATACCGACAACTCTGTCACACAACATTAGTACCGCAATGATGTGACTCCTCAATCAACATATAATTCAATACATCTATCGACATAACATTAACACGTATAGTATATAAGCCTTTCCCATATCACTTTCATTATGGGATATGTCCAATGGTTTGCATCATTCCCATAGGCTTCTGATGCTTAACCCCTGACTCCAATAAGTCATACACACATAATGAACTGCACCACATCACACTTCAGCTGCGCCACTCTGGTCACCTACCTTAAAGTCATTGTCTTCATTTTTACTTCCATTAACTATTAGATCTACACACCTCACATCTATCTCTTGACTCTCTCTAATATTCACAAGAAAATAATGGTTTGTTTTTTACATTCTCAACTTTCCACTTTGCAGCGTTAGCTCGCGTACAACTCACCGTATCTGAACTATCTAATAAGTCCCAACTCTTTTATAGCTACTTTTGCATTAGGTCCACACCAAATAATGAACAACTATCCTCTCGATAAAACGACAATTCACTTTACTCACTATCAAGCTAGCAAGACAAGTTTATCTCATCCAATACGATCCCGTCTACTATCAACAAGAGATTAAGGGTGACCAGTTCCTCAATTTGTCAATAGGTAGCAGGCAACCATAACGGTGGCATAAATCATTGTTACCCAACTATAATAACGTCCTTTACCTTGTGCTCAAAGTTACCTAAGCATAATGTTCAACAACCTCTCTAAGGCTCACAAATTTTTTCCTAATTTCCTTCTTTTCAACCTCGTTAATGATACATAAACGCCCAAAATTCCATTACATATCTTCCTATACACACTCGTAGCACAACACAATTGTTAAATATTCTCCCAATACCGGAAATGCTACTACACCAAGTACAATCCAAATTGGTTCGCTCCAAATGAAGCATTTATCCAAGTAGAGAACTTTAACAACACTAATAAATCCTTCGTATTTCCTTTAATTTCATAATCTCGATGATCCGTATAGTTTCAAATTTGGATCTCATTCTAATCACAATCTCAACAGTACCATCTCATCACCTGGTTGGTGATAAAAACTTTCCAAAATCTTCCCGACACATGTCGACACCATGTCATCAATGACACACAATCCACTTTACTATTTAACCTTCTCCCTTCCTCAAAGATCTCTCCACTCTAATCATTCTCAATTGGCATACGCCGCACCTCCATGTGCTTCTCCGATACCCTCACCTCCTTCCTATTACCAAACATCTTATACCTGACCTCATCTTACCCATTTCCAGCAAGAATCACTCAACTTTAAACACGATTATCTCCTTCAATAAAAACCTTCCTGATACAAAATTATATGCTAAAATTAAGGTAATTTCATTTAGATTCCAAAAATTCAAGAATCGCTTAAATCTGAGTTACGAGTAAAAAGTTATCACCTGTGTAATGGAGGCTGGTCAAGAAATCCCGTATACATGCCTTCACCAAAATCAGCATCAAACCCAAATCTTCAAATGTGTTTCTCTCTCTCGTCAAAAACATGCAGAAGACAAAGTTTATATGTAAAATGTAGGGAATTTCGTAAGCTTTCCAAAAAGTCCAGAATTGCTTCCATCGGAGTTACGAGCAAAATGTTATTACCTGTTTAGTGAAGGTTGTTCCATAAGTGCGAAAATGAAGATTGGAAATGATGAACGTGATTTCTACTTTTCTCTATTGCTTCTAAGATCCTCCAACTATCCTCACTCTTCACCCAAATCTGAAAATAATCCAACCTCAATTCAATTATACTGAAGACATACTAACATACCAGTTGGTCCATCAAATCGTCAATTCTTTGGAGTGGATCCTTAATCTCGATCATTTCTGCAATCCACTGTCAGTAATCTACGCACAATCTCATATAACCGTTATCACATACATGCATCCATCTGAGCTTCATTCCCTAAGAGTTATCCTACTTGCTTAGCAGATACCTCGAAGAACATCTAGAAGGCACACCCTACCTACATATCATTAATCGCCACATTCTCTCTACCCTCTGAGAACAACCATCAATATTACTTGATCGTTCTCCCTCAGAGACGCCCAAATTTGCCTAACAGACCAAAACCTTAAATTCACAACGTTCTTCAGTCGGAAGAATCTGCATCGACTCAGCGACATAATTCCGAAGCACTTTATTTAACTCCAAACTGTTCATCCTCCAGAGTAACCTCAAGTTAATCCAACATCTCGCTCTAACGACAAGTCGCAATCATCCTCGGGAAGACATTAGGACTCACACACAACTGGCACATCATTAGCCATAACATCGCCCTCCACTCCTAGAGATGCTAACAACCCAAGTACCTGACCATTCCCTCTCAAGGACACTGCGACCTGAACGCTAGACATAAATCTTGAATCCGTACTCCCTTCGAAATCGGGAACAACACAGTCTCACTAACAATTGTACTCTTGCAATCCATGGCATACCGTACTAATTGTTCACACCTTGCAACCAAACACCTCTGAGAAGCAGCGACTTCTCCCCCACTTATTTCAATCTCCCTCCTACAAACAAGTGATTTAGAAAAACAAGCAAGCACCAACAGTGTTTCACACACATGTCGCATACTAAAGGAACAAACAACATTGGACAACCTGGCCGGATGGACCGACCTGCTATGATACCACTAATGTAACACCCTTCTACCCAAAGAATATTCACGACAATGATACATAAGTAAATCAGAGTAAAATCACCAAAAAGGGTGCCACATGCTTCATAAAAACATCATAATAAACTTCCTGCTCCGTAACACGGGTTTTCAAACATTTATAATAATAATTTCTTCGATAACATCAATAAATAAAATTCAAACTTCGCAGCGGAATCATAGTCTCAAAATAACTTCATTTATTTCAACAAACATAAAGACCTTTTAGTCATTGTCAAAATTCGTCGTCAAATAAATTCAACATGTAGAAAACTCATAAAATATGTTTTATAAAACAACACAACTTCAACTCAAGTGTTCCCCGCCCGATGTTACATATCAGAGCAAGACACCTCTATTATTAACGAAAATAGAGTAAAATAACTCCAAAGCTAAATCTTCATGCGTCTACAAGCTAATCTTGATCACCAGCAAGTTACCCACCATAGAGGCAACATTTCCAAGCAGGCAAGGCGAGTAATTACAATTCATTATAAAAGCTATAAAGAAAAGAATACTAATAGGACAACAACAACAACACCATGATATCCTCAATAAAACACACATATTAATCAACAATCAACCCATACACATGCAATGCCACTTAGAATGAAATGCAACTTCATCGGAAACATGCATGTGGTACCAATTCAATCATGTGATGGACACTAGGCCATCAACCCTTCACAAGGGAGCACAACATAATCATCATGTGATGGACACTGGCCATCAACCCTCCACAAGGGGGAACAACATAATCACTCCAATCCGCACAATGGGATTGAAGCCAACAACAATGGCCCGAAGTCCCAACATAGTATGCCATGAATGCCATGATGCAAAAACATCTACATAATCAACAAATTCCTCAAATTGCATCCGCATTCATGTAATCATTAATCATAATCATCATAAAGTATTGTCATACCCCAAATTTGTCCTACTTGTGTAATTTTTTCATCTGTACATCCATCCGCTAACTCTTATTCAGAAAATCCAAGATAAGTCATTTCTGCTTGCCTAAGTCCAGGTTCATTTGAGGATAACAGGGCAGTAATGTGTGCGATGTTAAGTGAAGTTTGTTTTGACCTAAGTTGTTAGTTTGACAAGGATTGATCAAAGTCAGGGTGCATCAATTCAAATGGCGTGGGTGAGCTTTCAATTAGGGTTAATGCTAACTCAAGTCATCTGTGTATGAATCAACTTGTCAGGCTATGTCAGATTCAGATGTTTTCATAGCGGTTCATTTGTGGCTTTGGTTTAAACTGGGCAGGTGGTGGTTAGAAGTTCATTTGAAAGATTAAGTGGCAGATGTGTTGTTGAAAAGTCAGTGAGAGGGCAACTCGTGACCAAATCCTTTTATATTCATATTTTCCATTCCTATTTTTACTCACCATATCTCATATCACAAGGTCCATTGTTCAATATTCATGCTTTTGTCCATTTCATATCCAAATCTTCATTCCATTCCAATTATCCAAGTTTGTTTCAAATATCCACTTCCTAAGATCCATATCCAATTTCACTTTTTTTTATCCATTCAAATATCCATTCTTTTAGTTAGTTATCCATTTATCTCATTATCCATTTAAAATAAAATAAAAAAAATCCAATTTACCCTTTTTCAATAACCAAATCACCATTTTCTTATCATTAAACCATTAGTTATTTTCAAACCATATCCAAAACCACAAATCCACATTCTAAGCCCATGTTACTTTTTTCTCCAAGTCCACTTTCCATTACAAAAAATAGGTGCAAAGGGAGTCCATTGTGAAGGCCCATGACATGAAAGATCTACAAAAATGTACAAAGAAATAGAAAAAGCCCATACACTAAAGAGTCCACATTACAAAAAAAAGAGAAGGGCCCAAGCCCATTTATATTGATGCAGTGATTAAAATATTGTGCCAAGTTCACAAAACCATTTTTTCACAACAAAGGAAAAAACGTCAACAGAGCAACGAATTCACGCATCCACATAACCCAAACCACTAGTCCACTACAAGCCACAATGCTACAACAAAATCCTGTATAACATCCCTTTCACGTACATATCACTGTCAACAACTCACCCTTGCTCTTCACAGGAAACCTGCTGGGCGAAAAACCAACACCACATAGCACAATTTGTACCAAACCACTCGTACAACACACTGTTACCACGGTTCCAGCCAAACCTGCATAAACCCAGCCATAACATTACAAACACCACCTACTATAAAGAAAAAAACAAAGTCAGCAAAATGAAAGACGCACCACCCACCAACCAAGCCTTGTATAACCTTCCCTGAGCCATAGCAAACGCGAGCTACACATAAAAACAAAATAGCCTGTAAGGAATACAATTCAACCGCACACCATAAACCCCACATCAAATTTCAAATGGCCAACCTTGATATGCAACATCTTTACGTCACTTGCCTCAAATTTCCAACACACCAACTTGTAAGCAAAACAAAACCGAAACCATCCTACACCGCACCAACTTACGAAAACCACGCACAACCATCTTTTATACAACCTGCACAATACGCTTTCACCCGACCCCACTTTTCTTCCTCAACCTGTACGAAAACGAATTCAAAACAATTCGTACAACCTCAGAACATCAAACAATTTCCATCTCACAAATTTCTTGTCTGTTCTTCCCATTTCACCCTCCAGCTCCTATAAAACCAACCCTTCCTCACTCTCTTTTCAAGACCTAGCCGCCCCAAATCTCTCCCTAATTCATCTTCATCACTCAACCATCCTCCAAACCTCACATCTTCACTAACTTTCTCCTTCGGCTCAAACCTTCCACCACAACGAACCGTAACGCCGTTCTTCATTTGTTTCAATCTTCAACAACCCACAAATTTCCAAATCGAATCACCCCTCAAAATCCAAAAATCACAAACCCAAAAAAACAACTCAGAATCGTAACAGAGAAATTGAAGAAGAAGAAGAGAGACAAACAAAACCCAAACCCATAAAACAGAACCGTTTCAAAACCAACCACAAATCGCAATCCAAAACCAGAACAGAGAGATGAAGAGAGAGATTGAAACCCATAAGTCTTGAACAAAGCAAAATGAAACGAGCAAAGACGATTTGAAACAAACCTTGATTCGAACCAGAAATCGGGATTGAGCAGACCCAAGGGAGACGAACCGAAAGCAAGCAAACGAGACGGAAGCGAAGCATAATGAAGAAGGTTGGGATCGGAGAGTCATTTTTGTTCTCTGATCATGGTTTTTTACTTTGTCGTTTTAAAATGATGATGAAATCCTTCGCTGAACCTATTTCCCCTGTTTCCCTATGACTTGATGTTGTTTTTGGACTAGGCTGATACTTCATTTATCTTTGTTTTCTTTATTATTTATTATTTTCTTTAAAACAAATGAGCTTCTTGGTGATGAGTGGGCCGTGAGGCCCATGAGTTCTCTACTCATCACCACCTTTATATGTTCAACACCCTTCTTCATTTTCTTTTCTCCTTAATCAACCCGTTGTGTTTTTGTGGATGTGAGGATGATGGGCTCATAAGCCCATGTGATTCCTCCATATTGAAACCCCTTGATATTAATTTCATACGCCCCATTTTATTTTATATTCTATTTATTTAGCATTATGGTTTAATTTGTTTAAGTTTTTGTTTTATATATTTATCATTTTCATTTTCCTAAATTTTATTGTTAATTGTTTTATTTTCAATTTTTCGGGGCCAATGATATAACACAACTCATGATTTAGTCAAACCGATTAAATTTTGATTTATTTGAGGCCTACCTACTATTTATTTTTTTTATTTCAATTTATTTCATTACATTATTTTTATTTATTTATTTTGGGTCAATGAAAACCAAACATCGACGATTAGTCGATTTCTCGACTTAATCTCGATAAAGGTGAGACCTTTATTCTTTTTCCTATACCTTTTCGATTTAATTTCATTTTTGTCGTTTTCTCATTATTTTTATCTATTGTTGGGTCAATGAAAACCAAAATATCAAGATTTATCGATTTTTCGATTTTAAATCTTGATAAAGGTGAGACCTTTATTCTTTTTCTTATCTTTTTCGATTTTTTTAAATTTCATTTCTTATTATATTTTTTATTATCTTTCATTTTGGGTCAATGAAAACCAAATATCTAAGATTTATCGATTTTTCGATTTTAAATCTTGATAAAGGTGAGACCTTTCTTATTTTTCTTGTTATTTTCTATTTTGATTTATATTATTTTCACTTTTTGGTCGATGAAAGTAAAAAATAGTTGATTATCGATTTCTCGATTAAATTCCGATTAAGACGAGACCAATTTTATTTTATATTGTATCTTGTTCATTTTTATCTTTATTATATTTTTCATATTCTTATCATATTGTTCATATCCATATTCATATTTATCTAACCATTTTTTTTGTTCACCATTAATCAAAAAACACTAAAAATATCGAAACCCTAAAACAATAATTGATGGACTGTTGGTTGCTTGGTGACTTTCGATCAAGGCTTAGTTTAGGACACCTTGCACACACACGGCTTTCTCTTGGGCTACCTTACAATGAGACCCTTTATTTCATGTCATCCCCTGTACTTTACATGTACCCCTCTCCCATTCCGATGTACGCATTTAGTTTCTTTGATTGTGGTTTGTTTACTAGGAGCACCCCTAGGGACTAGCATAGACAACCCATTTTCAAACTAATTCTCGATTCGTCGTCGAGCCATTTTCAACCAAACCCTCGATTCTTCGTCGAGCCATTTTCAACCAAACCCTCGATTCCTCGTCGAGCCATTTTCAAACCAAACTCTTTTCATAACAAATAAACCCTTGATCCAACGTCAAGCAGATTTTCATAATTAAACTTCAAACAACTAACAACTATTGCAACTCTTTTAAGGTGAAAAATGGGGGTTCAAGTCTTTGATCTTCCTTCGATTGTTTGGGTGCGAGTTCTCTTACTCGTGTGTGACCAATTGACACCTCTTTTAAAAATCAACCAACTCCCTTGTTTCGTGGGCGTACCACGAACTACGACTGCTCTGATTCTTTATTCTCGTCCGAGTAAAGATACATAGGCACAAGATTGCGATGATCTTGGCGAGCACACTACCATCTTTTTCCGTCAAACCCCGTAGTCGAACTACGATTGCTCTGATTTCTCATTCTCGTCCGAATGAGCATACGTAGGCCCGAGATCGCGATGATCTTGCCGAGCACCCTATCCTTAAACCACCCCATTTCCCCTTAGCATCGTTCCCTTTTAAGCATTCATAGAGAAGAAAACAAACAAACTTAGCTAATGAGTATCGCGATTCGAATCAAGAAGTTCCCGTTGAGTACAACGGACGTGAGGGGGTGCGCGTACCTTCCCCTCACGTAACTGACTCCTGAACCCAGAATGTGGTTACGACGACCATGTTCTTATCCGTCTCCTTAAAGGTTTTCTCGATATTTTCCTTTCCCTCTTTTGGGATAAATAAAGTTCGGTGGCGACTCTGTCGAACCGTTTTTCGCGCCTTTCGCGCGAAGGGTCGTGTCTTCGATCAAGCGATTTTTTCGAGGTGCGACAGCTGGCGACTCTGCTGGGGATCATTTGCTCCATGCAAGAGAGAGTCGAGCCTATCTTGATTCGAATCGCTAGCTCTTTAGCTTTGTTTACCTTTTTCTTCTCGTTCGCTTATTTACTTGTTTTCTTGTTTCGTTATCTGGGTTACCTTTCGTGACATTGTTGGGTTGTTCTGACATTGGGAACTTTGTGAGATGGCTCTACACCCGAGTCTGAGTAAAACCCTAGGATTAGGATGGTGGTTGTGTAGTGTAGGCTTGTGTGGTCTCTTCCGCGTGAGTTAAAGCGAAAACCCCGCTTGGAGTAGATTCCTTTGGAGATATTATTGTTGTGCTGAATCTTTGCCATGGCCGTAATATTTTCGAGGTGGGTTGTTGATCCCAAGGACCATTAACCCAATTTACCCATGGTGGTTGGTAGTGTTAATTCTATGTGAGTTAATACGAACGCCCCAATCAGATGAGATCCCCCGAACGTATTACTTCCTGACAGTAATATTTTCGACCTCGATCTAGTATTCTGAGAACCCTACTTAGAACCCGTGTGTCGATGGTTGTGTAGTGGGTGCCTCCGAGGAATCTTTCTCGTGGGGAAGAAACGAAGACCTCACCTAAACGAGATTATTTCGAGGATATTATAGTCGGATGTCTCTTCGTCTTGGTTATAATGTTTCAAAATATATCCATAACTCTAGGCACTTACCCGTCTTAGAAACCTACCCATGGGCTTTCTTCGATCCTAGTTGTGGTTCTTGACCCGTTCCTCTGGCCAACCTCAGAACTGTTTGAAGCTGTTTGATTCTGCGATCCTGGATCTTGCATCTTGCATCTTGCATTGCATCTCATATCATTGCATTGTATTGCATCTGTTGTGCATCTTGCATTACATTTTCAACCTCAGAATCTCACTTCAACTTCCTTCCTTCTCCAGTGAATCAAGCTGATTCCTCGACACCGGTATGCAACTCGAGCCAATACTAGACGAATGATGGAGCAGATTCAACAAGAGCAAGCCGCCTTCAGAGAAGAGTTGGACTCTATCAAAGGAAAGATCGACCAGATTCTCGAAGCCATCATGATGGCCAGAAAAGAAGAAGAATTGCGTGAAGCCGCTGCTGCCCACAACACTGTGCCTGTTCAAGCATCTACCTCAAGGCTCTCTGTTCCTGTTCCCAACCCCATTACTTATGGGATACCAATGGACTTCGCTTCTGCCACATCTCAACCACTTTCAACATCTGGAGTCACTGTTAGTGCCATTCCGCAAGCCCAAACTGTTGTCGCTCAGATTCCTGTTCCTCATGCTGAAGAGAATCAGATAGATCAGTATGATGAGGTCCAAAACTATCATGCTGCTATCCCGATTGTCAATCCTACTGCTGCTCAGGATTCTGAAGCTATCAAGATGTGTCATGATCTAGCTGAGAAACTCCGAGTCATGGAGGGACGCAGCTCAACTTCTTTGAATGCTCTGGATATGTGCTTGGTGCCAGATGTTGTCATTCCTCCCAAGTTCAAAGTACAAGAATTCTCAAAGTACAAGGGCCTCAGTTGCCCACACATTCATCTGAAGACGTACTGCCGCAAGATGGCTGCCTATGCCAAAGACGAAAAGCTGATGATCCATTGCTTCCAAGACAGCTTGTCTGGGGCATCTCTTGAGTGGTATATCCAGCTGGAGCGTAGCAATGTGCTCACTTGGGATGATCTAGCTGATGCATTTGTCAAGCAATACAAGTACAACACCGACCTTGCTCCGAATCGTACTCAACTTCAGAGTATGGCTCAAAAGGACAACGAATCCTTTAAGGAGTACGCGCAATGCTGGAGAGAGCTAGCTGCAAGAGTGCATCCACCTCTTGTTGACCGTGAACTGATTGACATCTTCATGGGTACTTTACAAGGCCAATACTATGAGAATTTGATTGGTAATGTTTCTGCCGGATTCTCTGATTTGGTAATTGTCGGTGAGAGAATTGTAGAAGGTCTGAAGAGCGGAAAGATCCAAGGAGGTTCTAGCAGTCAGTCTCAAGCCAAAAAGCCTTTCAATGGATACAAAAAGAAAGAGGGTGAAACTAATGTCGTCTCTGCTCAGAAAGGGCAAGCTCAACAACAAGCTCCTGCTCCAATGCCTTACCAAATCCCTTACTTCCAGTATCCGTATGTTGCTGCTGCGCAATACGCTCCAATGCCTTATCAGCCAATAGTTCAAGCTGTTCAAGCTCCAACTCCTCAGCAACAATCCTACAATCAGCAAGGGTATCAGTATCCTCCTCAACATCAACAACAGAGAGCTGCTCAACAACGTCAGCCTAATCAACAAAGGACAAGGAGGTCTGATAGAGACTTTGATCGTCTGCCAACATCATATGCTCAGATCTTTGCTCAATTTATGGAGAAGAGGGCAATCACTCCCAGTGACCTAGCTCCTCCAACTGTCATCCCCCCAGATTATGATGCTAATGCTCATTGTGAGTTTCATAAGGTTGCTCCAGGGCATACGATCGAGGACTGCAGAGCTTTCAAACACAAGGTTCAAGACATGATCGACTCAAAGTTTCTCACGTTCAATAGGAGGGCTCCAAACGTCATCAAAAACCCTATGCCATTGCCAAGCTAGTGCCAGCAGCAAGCCAAGTCAAATCAAGTCAAGTCAAGTTCAAGTTTCCCCAAAGAAGACAGTCATGTTGCCATCCCGTCACTTGCATTCTTGTATTTTGTATTTATTTGTTTACGTACTGTATGCTTTAAACATTGTCATTTGTATTTGGTTTTCTTAATGTAGTGGTTATGCATGTTTTGAATCAGTTATGTCGTATTCACTCATTTTTTCTATTTTACTGCAAAACACCGACACATTTATCCACTTCACTCTATATATCAAAATGTTGTTAGCAATGATTGGAGGGAGGATGATGAAAGCGAAATACCCATAATTGCAAATCGTATGCTTTCGGATAAAATCCCGCCAATGATGTACAGGCATTGTTTCAACCCCCAAACACTGGAGAGACAAGGAGTTAATCCCTAGTAAACCACTTTGAGCCTAGAAGTAGCAGTTTCCTTCGGATATCTAAACCCTTACACTCAACCTGGGGGAGGGTAGTGTCAGTTAATTCAACTACGCACTCAGATCACAAAGCAAAATTCCACAAGACATGACGGTTGTTCATCAATAACCATGACTTGGCAGTCACAATCATCCAACAAAACCAAAAAAAATCAAAAGCCTGATAAGTCGAGCGCCTCAAAGGAGACTTAGGCAAAAATCAAGGCAATCCTGATGGACTCAAAAAATGAAATCTGTCCATGCAAAAGATAGGGATCAAAAATCAAAAGAGGCCCTCAAATCCTCAACAAAAATAAAATAAAGTCTAGTGATCACCAAATCAAAACCAAGGGGTCACTGACACCCATCAAAGCAAATAAGGTGACTACCATTTCGAGCATACCTTGAATGATCATGCCTACACCGTCAACCCTTTTGGAAGAAAAACATGTGCAGATTTAACTGAACGTAGGACTAGAGATCATCACGAAGAAGGGGTGGGTATAAATCATAATTTGAGCCTAATATCCTTTGTTTCATAAACTGTAAACCAGACCACGTTACAACCCTCAAAAGACCTAATTGAGGCGAGGTTTATTCTGAAAGCATATTATCGGAAGGTTGCGTAAACTGACTCCCCATATTTGCTAATCTTCAGCATTGGTGTCATTCTCCTTGCTATATCTTTCACACCATCAAAATTAGCACACCGTCTGGACTAGCGGTCCATTCGTCTCACAATGTCACGACACTCCAATAAACGACTCTGTTTCAAAACTTGCATGAGCATTGCGTTAAGACTACCATTTGTGAATGTGCAATTTTAACTATAAATCAGTGCTAGACATCAAAGCAATTCCAACAAGGGGCAATCGAATGGGAACTTGAATTCTTCCAGTGGTGCCAACCCGGAGCAAGACTCCCTCAAAACCCACAAGCTGGAGCAAATCTTTCAGCAGTTCAGGAGCAAACCATCTCAAAGCACAGCAAAGCTCAACTTCCAAAGATTAGACATTGTCAGAACTGGTTAATCAGGGACAAACCATTACCATGTTCAGACTGGGGCAAGATCCATTGCAGCAGGCAGATCCCTTTATATCTTCAAGTTGGTCAAGCAGGTTATCCGGACCATTAAGCACAGAGTTGTGGATCTCTCAGGAGTGAACCCATAATTCATCAACAAGTCATCAAACTTGAGGCCTCGAGAGCATCTTTGTCTGCATCAATTGTGGCGTCTTCAACAAACTGAGTGTCGAGGAAATCAAATCCCTCCCACCGCCCAAAAGTCCAATCCGCATTGGCAACTACCAAAGTCCACCATGCTGGCACCTCTCCAAACATATCCAATCACCCGTCTTCAATCATACGCATCATATGCATCATGTGCATACCAAAACCAAGTCATACTTCCCCAGCACTTGCATCTCCGCGCGTCAGCATTTGCATTACATATCATTACAAAATCAAGCATTCGTACATGTGCATAGTCAAGATCCAGGATCAATCTCAAGACTGCAAGGTGATTATCAGCCCAGCCAGGGGCATCTTCTGCAAATCCGTGGGCGTTCCTCACGAAGTTGTTCAACCTTTTGTTGACCAAGCTCAAGACAAGATTTCAAAGCAATCCTCATCCCAACCAATAAGCATTCCTCCGAGTCAGTGGGCGTTCCTCATTGAATCTTTTCTTCAAGTCGAACTACGACTGCCCTGATTCTTTATTCTCGCCCGAGTAAAGAGACGTAGGCACAAGCTTGCATAGATCTTGTAGGGTTACCTTCTCCATTTTTCACTGTTTCCCTTTCCTTTTCATGGGCTTTCCTCATTGAATTCTTTACTTCAACCTTTTGTTGATGTCTCCAAATAAATCTCATCACATCCCCAGCAAACTTGACCTTTTGTCAATTACCTTACTATCATCCTTTTGGTGATAGCCGAACCCTGTCAACTCAATTCAACCTGCATCCTTTTGGTGTTGGTTAATCCTCAAAATCAGAAACCTTCTATCATCCTTTTGGTGGTAGTCGTTCATGTCATATCAACCTAACCTGCATCCTTTTGGTGTTGGTCAATCCTCAAAATCAGAAACCTTCTATCATCCTTTTGGTGGTAGTCGTTTATGTCATATCAACCTAACCTGCATCCTTTTGGTGTTGGTCCTCGCAAGTGGGAAGTTCCTATAATCCTTTTGGGGGTAGTAGCTTGTTTTTGATCCATCATCCTTTTGGTGTCGCCGATCCGTAAACCCTTTATCTGTGTGTCATCCTTTTGGTGAGTGACAGCCTTTGTTATCATTTTGCTTGTTATTATCCTTTTGGTAGTTGAAAGTTGTGTTTACTATCATCCTTTCGGTGATAGGTCTGTCATCCTTTTGGTGTCAAATAGCTGTGTGTGTGCCCTATTATCCTTTTGGTAATAGCAGGCTTTGACCTCATTTCCATCCTTTTGGTGGAAGGGTCTGTGTGCGTGTGTGCCCTATTATCCTTTTGGTAATTGCAGGCTTTGACCTCATTTTCATCCTTTGGGTGGAAGGGTCTGTGTGTGTGTGCCCTATTATCCTGTTGGTAATAGCAGGTTGTGACCTCATTTTCATCCTTTTGGTGGAAGGGTCTGTGTGTGTGTGCCCTATTATCTGTTCGGTAATAGCAGGCTTTGACCTCATTTCCATCCTTTTGGTGGAAAGGTCCGTGTACGTGTGTGTCCTATTATCCTTTTGGTAATAGCGGGCTTTGACCTCATTTTCATCCTTTTGGTGGAAGGGTCCGTGTGTGTGTGCCCTATTATCCTTTTGGTAATAGCAGGCTTTGACCTCATTTTCATCCTTTTGGTGGAAGAGTCTGTGTGCGTGTGTGCCCTATTATCCTTTTGGTAATAGCAGACTGTGACCTCATTTTTCATCCTTTTGATGGAAGGGTCTGTGTGCGTGTGTGCCCTATTATCCTTTTGGTAATAACAGGCTTTGACCTCATTTTTCATCCTTTTGGTGGAAGGGTCTGTGTGTGTGGGTGCCCTATTATCCTTTTGGTAATAGCAGGCTTTGACCTCATTTTCATCCTTTTGGTGGAAGGGTCTGTGTGTGTGTGCCCTATTATCCTTTTGGTAATAGCAGGCTTTGACCTCATTTTCATCCTTTTGGTGGAAGGGTCTATGTGCGTGTTCATTATCATCCTTTTGGTGTCAGATTCCTTGTATTCCACCTCCCAAACATTTTCTTTTTCTCAGACAAATTTGTGGTCTTCTTCATATCTAATTGACTTCTACCTTGAAAGAACGAACGCCGCAGCAGTTCATATTACTCGGTTCAAGCCAATTAGATAGGGGCATCTGTCATACCCCAAATTTGTACTACTTGTGTAATTTTTTCATCTTTACATCCATCCGCTAACTCTTATTCAGAAAATCCAAGATAAGTCGTTTCTGCTTGCCTAAGTCCAGGTTCATTTTAGGATAACAGGGCAGTAATGTGTGCGATGTTAAGTGAAGTTTGTTTTGACCTAAGTTGTTAGTCTGACAAGGATTGATCAAAGTCAGGGTGCATCAATTCAAATGGCGTGGGTGAGCTTTCAATTAGGGTTAATGCTGACTCAAGTCACCTGTGTATGAATCAACTTGTCAGGCTGTGTCAGATTCAGATGTTTTCATAGTGGTTCATTTGTGGCTTTGGTTTAAACTGGGCAGGTGGTGGTTAGAAGTTCATTTGAAAGATTAAGTGGCAGATGTGTTGTTGAAAATTCAGTGAGAGGGCAACTCGTGACCAAATCCTTTTATATTCATATTTTCCATTCCCATTTTTACTCACCATATCTCATATCACAAGGTCCATTGTTCAATATCCATGCTTTTGTCCATTTCATATCCAAATCTTCATTCCATTCCAATTATCCAATTTTGTTTCAAATATCCACTTCCTAAGATCCATATCCAATTTCACTTTTTTTTATCCATTCTTTTAGTTAGTTATCCATTTAAAATAAAATCGAAAAAATCCAATTTACCCTTTTTCAATAACCAAATCACCATTTTCTTATCATTAAACCATTAGTTATTTTCAAACATTTCCAAAACCACAAATCCACATTCTAAGCCCATGTTACTTTTTTCTCCAAGTCCACTTTCCATTACAAAAAATAGGTGCAAAGGGAGTCCATTGTGAAGGCCCATGACATGAAAGATCTACAAAAATGTACAAAGAAATAGAAAAAGCCCATACACTAAAGAGTCCACATTACAAAAAAAAAGAGAAGGGCCCAAGCCCATTTATATTGATGCAGTGATGAAAATATTGTGCCAAGTTCACAAAACCATTTTTTCACAACAAAGGAAAAAACGTCAACAGAGCAACGAATTCACGCATCCACATAACCCACACCACTAGTCCACTACAAGCAACAATGCTACAACAAAATCCTGTATAACAACCCTTTCACGTACATATCACTGCCAACAACTCACCCTTGCTCTTCACGCGAAACCTGCTGGGCGAAAAACCAACACCACATAGCAAAATCTGTACCAAACCACTCGTACAACACACTGCTACCACGGTTCCAGCCAAACCTGCATAAACCCAGCCACAACATTACAAACACCACCTGCTATAAAGAAAAAAACAAAGTCAGCAAAATGAAAGACGCACCACCCACCAGCCAAGCCTTGTATAACCTTCCCTGAGCCATAGCAAACGTGAGCTACACGTAAAAACAAAATAGCCTATAAGGAATACAATTCAACCGCACACCATAACCCCCACATCAAATTTCAAATGGCCAACCTTGTTACGCAACATCTTTACGTCACTTGCCTCAAATTTCTAACACACAAACCTGTAAGCAAAACAAAACCGAAACCATCCTACACCACACCAACTTACGAAAACCACGCACAACCATCTTTTATACAACCTGCACAATACGCTTTCACCCGACCCAACTTTTCTTCCTCAACCTGTACGAAAACGAATTCAAAACAATTCGTACAACCTCAGAACATCAAACAATTTCCAGCTCACAAATTTCTTGTCTGTTCTTCCCATTTCACCCTCCAGCTCCTATAAAACCAATCCTTCCTCACTCTCTTTTCAAGACCTAGCCGCCCCAAATCTCTCCCTAGTTCATCTTCATCACTCAACCATCCTCCAAACCTCACCTCTTCACAAACTTTCTCCTTCGGCTCAAACCTTCCACCACAACGAACCGTAACGCCGTTCTTCATTTGTTTCAATCTTTAACAACCCACAAATTTCCAAATCGAATCACCCCTCAAAATCCAAAAATCACAAACCCAAAAAAACAACTCAGAATCGTAACAGAGAAATTGAAGAAGAAGAAGAGAGACAAACAAAACCCAAACCCATAAAACAGAACCGTTTCAAAACCAACCACAAATCGCAATCCAAAACCAGAACAGAGAGATGAAGAGAGAGAGATTGAAACCCATAAGTCTTGAACAAAGCAAAATGAAACCAGCAAAGACGATTTGAAACAAACCTTGATTCGAACCAGAAATCGGGATCGAGCAGACGCAAGGGAGACGAACCGAAAGCAAGCAAACGAGACAGAAGCGAAGCATAATGAAGAAGGTTGGGATCAGAGAGTCGCTTTTGTTCTCTGATCATGGTTTTTTACTTTGTCGTTTTAAAATGATGATGAAATCCTTCGCTGAACCTATTTCCCCTGTTTCCCTATGACTTGATGTTGTTTTTGGACTAGGCTGATACTTCATTTATCTTTGTTTTGTTTATTATTTATTATTTTCTTTAAAACAACTGAGCTTCTTGGTGATGAGTGGGCCGTGAGGCCCATGAGTTCTCTACTCATCACCACCTTTATATGTTTAACATCCTTCTTCATTTTCTTTTCTCCTTAATCAACCCGTTGTGTTTTTGTGGATGTGAGGATGATGGGCTCATAAGCCCATGTGATTCCTCCATATTGACACCCCTGGATATTAATTTCACACGCCCCATTTTCTTTTATATTCTATTTATTTAGCATTATGGTTTAATTTGTTTAAGTTTTTGTTTTATATATTTATCATTTTCATTTTCCTAAATTTTATTGTCAATTGTTTTATTTTCGATTTTTCGGGGCCAATGATATAACACAACTCATGATTTAGTCAAACCGATTAAATTTTGATTTATTTGAGGCCTACCTGCTATTTATTTATTTTTATTTCAATTTATTTCATTACATTATTTTTATTCATTTATTTTGGGTCAATGAAAACCAAACATCGACGATTTGTCGATTTCTCGACTTAATCTCGATAAAGGTGAGACCTTTATTCTTTTTCCTATACCTTTTCGATTTAATTTCATTTTTGTCATTTTCTCATTATTTTTATATATTGTTGGGTCAATGAAAACCAAAATATCAAGATTTATCGATTTTTCGATTTTAAATCTTGATAAAGGTGAGACCTTTATTCTTTTTCTTATCTTTTTCGATTTTTTATTTTATTTCATTTCTTATTATATTTTTTATTATCTTTCATTTTGGGTCAATGAAAACCAAATATCTAAGATTTTTCGATTTTTCGATTTTAAATCTTGATAAAGGTGAGACCTTTCTTATTTTTCTTGTTATTTTCTATTTTGATTTATATTATTTTCACTTTTTGGTCGATGAAAGTAAAAAATCGTTGATTATCGATTTCTCGATTAAATTCCGATTAAGACGAGACCAATTTTATTTTATATTGTATCTTGTTCATTTTTATCTTTATTATATTGTTCATATTCTTATCATATTGTTTATATCCATATTCATATTTATCTAACCATTTTTCTTTGTTCACCATTAATAAAAAAACACTAAAAATATCGAAACCCTAAAACAATAATTGATGGACTGTTGGTTGCTTGGCGACTTTCGATCAAGGCTTAGTTTAGGACACCTTGCATACACACGGCTTTCTCTTGGGCTACCTTACAATGAGACCCTTTATTTCATGTCATCCCCTGTACTTTACATGTACCCCTCTCCCATTCCGATGTACGCATTTAGTTTCTTTGATTGTGGTTTGTTTACTCGGAGCACCCCTAGGGACTAGCATAGACAACCCATTTTCAAACTAATTCTCGATTCGTCGTCGAGCCATTTTCAATCAAACCCTCGATTTGTCGTCGAGCCATTTTCAACCAAACCCTCGATTCGTCGTCGAGCCATTTTCAACCAAACCCTCGATTCGTCGTCGAGCCATTTTCAAACCAAACTCTTTTCATAACAAATAAACCCTTGATCCAATGTCCAGCGGATTTTCATAATTAAACTTCAAACAACTAACAACTATCGCAACTCTTTTAAGGTGAAAAATGGGGGTTCAAGTCTTTGATCTTCCTTCGATTGTTTGGGTGCGAGTTCTCTTACTCGTGTATGAGCAATTGACGCTTCTTCTTTTAACAAATCAAATCCTTTTCAAAATAACCAAGCGTATACAATAAACCCTTGATCCAACGTCAAGCGGACTTTCATAATCAAACCTCAAAACGACTAACAACTATCGAAACTCTTTTTCAAGGTGAAAAATGGGGGTTCAAGTCTTTGATCTTCCTTCGATTGTTTGGGTGCGAGTTCTCTTACTCGTGTGTGAGCAATTGACGCCTCTTTTAAAAATCAACCAACTCCCTTGTTTCGTGGGCGTACCACGAACTACGACTGCTCTGATTCTTTATTCTCGTCCGAGTAAAGATACGTAGGCACAAGATTGCGATGATCTTGGCGAGCACACTACCATCTTTTTCCGTCAAACCCTGTAGTCGAACTACGATTGCTCTGATTTCTCATTCTCGTCCGAATGAGCATACGTAGTCCCAAGATCGCGATGATCTTGCCGAGCACCCTATCCTTAAACCACCCCATTTCCCCTTAGCATCGTTCCCTTTTAAGCATTCATATAGAAGAAAACAAACAAACTTAGCTAACGAGTATCGCGATTCGAATCAAGAGGTTCCCTTTGAGTACAACGGACGTGAGGGGGTGCGCGTACCTTCCCCTCACGTAACCGACTCCCGAACCCAGAATGTGGTTGCGACGACCATGTTCTTATCCGTCTCCTTAAAAGTTTTCTCGATATTTTCCTTTCCCTCTTTTGGGATAAATAAATTTCGATGGCGACTCTGTCGAACCGTTTTCCACGCCTTTCGCGCGAAGGGTCGTGTCTTCGATCAAGCCAAAAATTTTGGCCTTTCTTTGCCCAAGCACCGCACCAACGGCATAATCGCTAGCATCACACATCAATTCAAAATTTAAAGTCCAATTTGGAGCAACGATTATGGGTGTCGTGATGAGTTTCTCTTTTAAAAATTTAAAGGCATTTAAACATTCATCATCAAAGGAGAAGGACTTATCTTTGTTGAGTAGATTACTCAATGGCCTTGCAACTTTGGAGAAGTCTTTGATAAACCGCCTATAAAAGCCAGCATGGCCAAGAAAACTCCGGATGCCTTTGACATTGGTTAGAGGAGGCAACTTCTCAATCACTTCAATTTTCGCTTGATCCACTTCAAGGCCTTTAGAGGAGACTTTGTGGCCAAGCACAATCCCCTCTGTTACCATGAAGTTGCACTTCTCCCAGTTCAATACCAAGTTTGTTTCAACACACCGTTCAAGAACGACCTCCAAATTTCTCAAACAAAGATCAAAAGACGCTCTGAAAACGGAGAAGTCGTCCATGAATACCACCATCGTTTTTTCAATAAGGTCGGAGAAAATTGCTTGCACACATCGTTGAAATGTTGCCGGTGCGTTGCACAAGCCAAACGACATCTTTCGGTAAGGAAAAATTCCAAAGGGAAATGTGAATGCCGTCTTCTCATGGTCTTCCGGGTCAACCAAAATTTGGTTATAACTGGAATAGCCATCTAAGAAGCAATATAATTCTTGTCCCGACAATCTTTCAAGCATTTGATCCCTAAACGGGAGTGGAAAATGGTCTTTTCTAGTAGCGGTGTTTAACCTCATATAATCTATACATATTCTCCAACCCGTCACAGTTCTTGTCGGGATTAATTCATTTTTCTCATTTCGTATAACGGTCATTCCTCCCTTCTTAGGTACAACTTGAACATGACTCACCCACAGACTATCGGATATCGGGTAAATCATACCGGCATCCAATAGCTTAACAACCTATTTTCTCACCACTTCCTTCATAGTTGGATTCAAATGGCGTTGTGGTTGGGCTTCCGCTTTGAAGTCCTCTTCCATCAAGATTTTGTGCATGCAATAGGCTGGACTAATTCCTTTTAAATCGGAAAGAACCCAACCTAAAGCTTCTTGATTTTTCTTTAAAACTTGAATCAAACGGTCCCCCTCTTTGTCGGTCAAGATGTTGCTAATGATAACCGGTTTGTTACAACCGTCATCAAGGAACACATATTTTAAATTAGAAGGTAAAACCTTCAATTCAAGTTGAGACTTTTCATCACTCACCTCTTTCTTTAACACTTCCTATTCACATTCCCATCGTTGTAACTCCTCCAAAGATTCAAGTTCCTTCAAACACTCTTCAAGTGCCCTTTCTTCTTCATTGAAAAATACTTCAAATGAATCATCAAGAGCTCTTTCCAAAGGAGATACTATATGAACTTGCTTTGAAACTTCCTATATGGCTTCTTCCGTTGCATCTATACGGAAGCTATCATGTTTATCTTGAGAATGCTTCATTGCTTCAAAGAGATTAAAACTCACTTCTTCATTTTGAATTCTTACTTTCATAAGACCGTCATCAACATCAATCATCATATGGGCGGTCTTCATAAAAGGACGTCCAAGTATTAATGGAGCATCCTCGTCTTCCTCCATATTAATAACAACTAAGTCAACCAGAAAGAAAAACTTGTCAACTTTAACCAAGACATCTTGAGCCATTCCATGAGGATGAGTTGTGGATTTGTCGGCCAATTGTAACATCATCCGAATTGCCTTCATTTCAATGTTCCCAAGCCTCTTCACAATGGACAATGGAATTAGATTAATGCTTGAGCCAAAATCGATTAAGCCTTTGCCAACATAGACATCACCAATTGTTACCGGCAAAGTAACACGCCCCGGATCGACTTCTTTCCTTGGTAGAGTTCTTTGGATTATAGCACTACAACTTGCATCAAGGACAATTGTTTCCGGCTCCGAATATCTTCGCTTCTTTGTAAGAATATCTTTCATGAACTTAGCATATTTCGGAATTTGTTCAAGCGCTTCAGCAAATGGAATGTTGATTTGCAATTGTTTGAAAATGTCCATGAAATGAGCGTAATGCCTTTCATTGTCTTTCTTTGTGGGTACATGAGGGTAAGGTAATTTTTGGATCGGAATTGGATTCACTATCTTCTTCCCTTTTTTCACTATTATTTTCTTTTCTTCTATCTTTTCTTTTTCAAGGTTATCTTTTTCAACTAACTTCTTATTTTCTTTTTCAAATTCTTCCTTATCATTATTTTCAACTACAACATCATCAACTTATTCTTCCTCCACAACCTCCTCAATTATTACATCATCATTTTTCTCATTTTTTTCTCCTTCTCCCAACTCTCTCCCACTTCTAGTAATAATAGCTTTACAATGCTTCTTTGGGTTGTTTTGAGTATTGGCGGAAAAAGAAGGTCCTGTTTGTTGCTCGGCCACTTGTTTTGCAAGTTGCCCAACTTGATTCTCGAGATTTTTGATGGATGCTTCATTTTTCTTTTGATTTGCCATGGACATTTGAATGAATTGGTTAAGAGTTTCTTCAAGCGTGGAACTCCCACCTTGAGGTTGATAAGGATTTTGTCGATTTTGTTGATATCCTTGTTGATTTTGATAATTTCCTCTTGGTTGTTGGTTTTAATACCCTTGTTGATAAGGTTGTTGTTGCCTTTGATAACCTTGTTGTTGATTTGGATTGTTCATGTAATTCACTTCTTCTTCGACCGAAGGACAAGGAGGACAATAGCCGGTTGGATGATCGCCTTTACATAACTCACAAACCGCTACATGCACATTTTTGTTCGGCAACTCATGCATCTCTTTAATCTGTTGAGGTAGCTTGGACATTTGTTGCATTAGCAACTCAACCTGTTGAGATAGCAATTTGTTTTGAGCAAGTATTGCATCATTTGTCCCCAACTCTAGCACTCCATCTTTCTTTTGAGAAGAGCCACGGTTATGGTTCCCTTGATGGTCATTTAGAGCCATCCAGTCAATGATAGAAATTGCATCCTCGGCGCTTTTAGCCATTAACTATCCACCCGCGGTGGCATCCAACAATGTTTTATGAACCAATTGAAGACCATTTCTAAAAATGTGAACTTGAGTAAGCTCATCGAAACCGTGCCCTTTACACTTTCTCAGCATAGACTTGAATCTCTCCCTAGCAATTCGTTGAGAGATTCATTTCCACCCTGAGTGAAAACTGCAATTGTCGTTTTAGCCTCCATGAAACGATTATATGGAAAATATTGTTCCAAAAACTTTTCCTCTAGCATGTTCCAGTCAGTCATGATAGCCGTAGATTGGTCAAGGTACCATTCCTTAGCCTTCCCAATGAGGGAATGTGGGAATAGTCTCTTGAACAAAGACTCTTCTTCAGCTTCGGGTGCATCAGTCGCGCCCGCAATCTCATAGAACTTAGTCAGGTGTGTAAAGAGATCCTCGTGATCTATACCCATGAATGGATTCTGGTATAGAAGAGAGAAGATACCAGTTTTCATTTCTGAATGCCGACCATTCTGAGCATTACGTGCAAATTGTGCAGTATGTCTCGGACTATTAGTACAAGGAACTGAAGCAGGTGGTGGTGGTGGAGCAGCCATGGTTGGCGGTAACTGTGGTATTGGTGTCGAAGTTGAACTTTCGTCTCGTTCTCGTCTTTCCTTAGCAAGTTGCCTCCTCTGCCGTGTTCTGCTATTTAACTTACGCGCAGTTCTTTCGATTTCAGGATCAAAAAGAAGTTGGTCTGCGGGTAACTTCCCTCGCATAAAACGAAGTATGCACATTAAACCAAACAAATCAACAAGCACAAGAAAAAGTTAAACAAGTTTAAAACTCAATAACTATTGCAATGCTCGCAATATAACAACAATCCCCGACAACGACACCATTCTGTTGAAAAGTATTTCGGGGGTGTTTTATCGTATCCACAGGGATTGAACGTATATTGCCTCCGTTCGATAGTCAAAAGCGTTTCAAACTTTAATAGTAACAAAGAGTTTGTTTTTCGTATCGTTTGCATAAAATTTAGAAATCAACGGTAAACAGATTGGTTTTAGGGTTTGGTAAAAACATGCCAAGACAAGTGTTCGATAATTCGTTTCGTACGTATCAACTCGATAAAGCGTGTGAACTCGTTAACAATAAATATAACCACATATCCTCTCAACAAGTTTCTCTCGAACACTTGTTGTGAGATTTATCATATTGATCCTTTGATGATCTCTCACTCAAACTACCAATATGATAACATTCAAGTTCAATATTTATGAACATCAGCTTTCAAAACTATCTCTAGCCTTATGATTATTGATGGATTGAAACTTAGGTCAGGTTTAATACATTTCTCTCGAACATGAATTAAAACAAAATATAAACCATGTAAACAATGTTTTTCTTCTATATTTATCATCAACAAAGTTCACAAACTTACAACCAAGATCAATACATACAAAATGTTGGATTACCTACCACTAATCTTGACACAAAATGTGTTTAGCTACACATAGTCATGGTAGCTTGCTTCACAAGTTTCGTGAGGAAATGAAAAAGCATCCGCGTCAAAGAATCGAGATCGGATGCAAATCCAGCTTCTCTATGTGAAAAATCTCTCTTTGATGAAGAAAACTCGGAAAAATATGTTTTGGTGTGAAAAGGTGAAGATGATCCCAAGAAAATGTAAAAATCTATTTATAATACACTTGGAATCTGATGCATTCGCATTGCGAATGATCCATTCGCCTAGCGAATGAAGAAAATGGCACCTGAAGTGCCTTATAATAACTAAACCGCCCTTGGTTGTCTGCATAAGTTCGCAATGCGAACGTTTCATTCGCAAAGCGAACTACTCGCTAGAAAGTTCGCAAAGCGAACTTTAGGTCCTTTTGCTTCTGCCATATCCAAGGGTTCTTCGCCAGGGTGTTCGCAAAGCGAGTGAAGCAGCGAACATTCGCTGGGAGTTCGCAAAGCGAACTTTAGTCCCTTTTCCTACTGCCATATTCTGGGACCATTCACTGGAGACCTCGCTAGTTGTTCGCAAAGTGAACCTTCGCTAGCTAATTCGCAAAGCGAACTTCTTGAAGTTTTCCTCTTTTCTTTGGCAGCTTGCATCAATTCTTTGTGTGTTCTTTCTTTGATCAATTAGTGCACTTTCCTGCACAATAACACACACATTACAAGCACCAAAGGTATATATACAAGGTTTGAAGAACAACAACAATTCACTACTAAAATCCACAATTAAAACATGAAAGTGTTGAAAAAATACCAAGTTTCAAATACAAATATATAGCATGTTTGACATCTAATAGTTACCCTTGAGATCCGTCCTCCCTCTTAACATTTTTTTATAAAACATTACTTATGTGACTTCGATCTGATACCTCTCGATTCAGAGAGGAAATGCGCATTTATATCATTTTGACTCTCCCCATCTCGAATTCTACTAATTTGATATGGGATTGGTTGTGAAGGGAAGCTTTGTGAAAGAAAGGAGGAAAAGGCGTCAACTGACATTACCTGCGCTTTCGTCTCTCTCAGTGTGGTCAGTACTAGGTGTTTCCGAACTATGAAGCTTACACCCATTTGCATTAGTTCATCCAAAGTTCCTTACTGTTATGCACGAATTATTGAATTTGATAAGAAAATTTAACCGCTTTTGTAATTATCTTCGTAAATCGTTAGTTAACATTTTTTTATTTACAATCACGAACTTAAACCAAACAATCACGATACGCATTCAAAGAAATATGGCCTAAATCTTTTTAGATGTCACTACCAACTAACTATAATATATGGGACAAGATATGAGGGTGGATCTGACTAACGTTTTAATTTATTTCGAGAAGCTCGACGACAAAAAATCAACATTTTCTTTAGCTTCCATCAAATTAGATGAATGCCCTAGAGAAAAAGCCTTTGTACCTTAAAACATGGAAAGGTTGCAACAACACTTTCTCTCAAATGGATAGCAATATGAATTCTTCAACCACTAGTATCAGGTTCTTTAAGTCATTTTATTCATATGATATATTTAAGCTAACTTTGACAATAATTTGAAGTTGACAAAAATTGTCTTGTAAACCAAAACTATATATGCTAGTATATTCTACGTTTCAACATTCGGTTGAAAATGAAATTCAATTAAAAATAAATTCAAAAAATAGTTCATTGATTAAACAATTCTACATCAACATAAAGGTTTATATCTTCCTTTTTATCAATTATCATTATGTCTTCTAACATCTAAAATATAACATAGTTACTACCGTGTTACAGCTTTAAATCAATGTCTAAACATAACTTTAAATGATTTAGACACATTAAAAAGGGAATCAATATCTAGTACTAAATTATTTAAACATTGAGATGTTGGTCATTCCATCTTTCCCATATATAACACTTGGATTTCTTATTTTGAATTTGAGTCAGATGACTTGACCACCAAAATTTTATGAAAAAAAATATTTTCTACCAGGCCACCAAAAGTTCTTCTCCAAGTCTTGATATGTCTTCCAAGAACCAAGGTGAATGGTAAAATTGTTCTTATAAGCTTTTTTCAGAATTACTCTTCTCGATTTTGAATCATTTGGCACATACATTCTCTAATTGAACAGAAGAACTCCATCCCCAACTCGAGTGAAAACTAATTGGTCAACTCAAACTCGCAACTCAGCATCTGACAACTAGCAATGCATTATCCTTTCCCTCATATCAGATGTGATACTCATCTGGCTGATGATTTGAATTTCTACCTGAGTACATGTGATATGTAGATCAAGGTTTCATAATCTCTCCACCAATCATGCTCTAATATCATTAGCTGGGCCATATGCGTGTCTTATTTGTAAGCGCATATGCCACCTTGTTAGCTTTTCCCTAGATGAAACTTCAACTCAAAGTCATAATCTTTCAAATACTTAATTCATCTCCACTGACGTATATTCAACTCCTTCTACTCAAAGAGATACTTCAAACTCTTTTGATCACTAAACATCTCAAAGTGTGCTCTGCATAGGTAATGTCGCTACACCTTGAGTGCAAAGATAATAACAGCTAGTTCAAGATCATGTGTCGGGTAATTTTCCTCATGAGTCTTTAACTGACGAGATGCATACGCTACCATTTGGCTATTCTGCATTAGAACACATCTTAACCCTTTCTTTTGACGCATCACAAACTACTTCATATTTCTGGTTAGAGTGAGGAATCACTAGTACGGGAGCAGACGTCAATTTTTCTTTTAACTTGCGAAAACTTCATTCACAATCCGAATTACAATTGAAGGGAACTTCCTTGCGATTGAGCCTTGTCAAAGGTAACGTCAACTGAGAGAATTCCTTTATGAATCTTTGATAATACCTGACTAGCCCAAAGAAACTCCAAACTTCAGATCCATTCTCAGGTATTTCCCAAGTTATCATTACTTCTACCTTTGAGGGATCTAACACCACACCTCCTTAAGATATTAATTTGTTTGAGTTTGTCAAAAACATGGTTTAGACATTGTCTATGTGTCGATATATCTTTCCCATGCCTCACAAATATTTTATGATACTCCTTCGAAAAACATCGTGATGGTTGTCTTGGCTTCCATGAATTTGTTGTGAGAAAATAATCTGTTTAGGAACTTATCCTCCAACAAGTTCTAGTTTGTCTCGTCGATGTGGGTTGATCTAGATATCACTCCTTTGATTTGATTATAAGATAGTGTGGGAAAATGGTAGGAATACCGTCTCTTACTCATTTTCGGAGCTCCTAGCATACTAGTAAATTCACAAAAGAATTAGCATACAAAATTTGCAATAATCTTGCTTTCATTTCACTTTTTCAGACATTCCTTTGCGTTATAGAGAGATGAGCTAGACGTTTGGGAGTGTGTTGACACGGTGTGTCACCATTGTTGTTGGTGTTGATGTTGATAACTTCAGCCATGGTTCCTTGTGTTGAGACATAAGAATATTTTAGATCTAGCCTTTCGACTCTTTATTTCTTTTTCCTAGTTTTACTAAGGTTTTTGTGTGCATTTGTTTCGATTTCGGGATCGAATAACAATTTTTCTGTAAGAACCTTACCTCGTATAAACAAGTAAATACACACTGATTCTAAAGGTTAATAGGTTAGTGTTTATAAACAAAATATAAATATATTAATAGATATACACATGTATAAGTAATACTTAAAATAATAAAAACCATGTTATATCATTAAAACTAGCACCAGTCCCCGACAAAGGATTCATTTTGTTGAGTTAGCAGCAAAAGTAAGTTTTACAATTATCGTATCCACAAAGACAGGTGGTATTAAAGACCGTTCAACAACTTTTAATATTTTAATTAGAGAAAAGGGTTGTGTATTTGTTGTTAAGAGTAAAATCAAATAACATAAAACAAATCAAATAAAGTAAAATGGAGATTTCTGTGTTAACAGTAAAAAAGCTTGTTGGGGGTATATTTCGTCATTATGTATTTATCATTCACGTCCATAGGTCAGTAATATGCCCCTTTAATTAGATAATAATATTACCACTTGTTACACTCATTCATATCTCTTTTCGGTTTCCAATCCGTGAGATTAATGTATGATCTAATAGTCGATATCTCAAACTATTAACCAACATAGATCTTTAAGTCCCAATGTAGTGATACTCCACACCAATCCTGCTACAGTATGTGTGGATATCAAAACTAACCCTATTCTAGATGTTAGCATCCAATGTATGATTATCTCAGATCTAGTAATGACAACCACCTTTCAATGTCAAATCACACCATACAAACAGGTTTTAGGTTGCAAGCTAAAACAAACATTAAGATTAAATAGCCATCAATATTACAACATGAGTATAATTACATAGAATATCACGTCCTATTTATTACATGAATATAATGACTACATCAAATCCAACAAAGATATTTTAGATACGGTTACTCATGGTTAGCATAACAACAGGTAACTCTGGGGTGTCGGCCTTGGAAGTGTGATATGTCCTGTCACCTGAGCAGTTGTTCCACCTTCATACCTCCTCTCTTATTCTCCTTTTGTAGACCAAAGTGAACATAATCCAATTTTATACTACCTCGATCCACCGAAACTAAATTTGCACTGAACTGGAACATGCAATTTATAGGCAAAATTCCGAGGCTCTCGCTAGGTGCACCGTCTTTGCGCCTAACGCACCTACCCTGCTCTACCAACTCTGCTCAGCCAACTTTTCTTCCTCAAGAAGCAATGCTTACATGTCTTCTATATGTATTTGTCCACATTTTCTCGGCTAATGCACCACCCCCTTCGACTAGAGAGCAAACCCTTGTTTCACCATGAAGTAGTTGTAGTTGATTGCACCATTTTCCTATTCCATATCACGCTTAGCGCACCTATGTTAGGCCTTGTAAGCCTGGTTTCTTCAGGTTTTTGCGTTGGCCTATTTTTAGTGTGGTGAATTGTGGTTTTCTAGTTCTTTTTCACTTGTTTTTTATTAATGCACACAAGAAAATTCCAAACAGTTATTTTCTCACTTTTCATGAATAAATTGGGGGTTTTGTAACAGTTGCTTATGAATTAAGTCAATAAGTGATGACATGTTTAACGTAAATCTGACACTTATCAACTACATAAAACATGTTTTCATGACGTGACCTGACATCGAAAGGTATTTGTCATTACTAGATCCAATAGGTTTAGATTCAATATCTGCATGTATTGTAGTATGGATCGGTGTGGATCGAGTCTTGCTACTTAATAACTATTGAAACTTAATGTTCTATGTTGGTTAATAGCTGATATATCATACTATTGGGTAATGCATTGATCTTACGATGTTGATACTGAAAGGAAATACGAATGAGAGCAACATGTGGTAATATTAATAGCTGAGTAGAGGAGCATATTAGTTACCTATGGATGTGCATGATAGATACATAATGACGAAATCTACCCCTAGCAAGATTTCTTACTCTTAACACCAAAATCACCATTTTACTTTTTGTAATTTATTTTTAGGATATTTACTTTCACGCATCACAATAAATACACAACCCTTCTCTACTTAAGATCTTAGAAACTTTTGAATGGTCTTTAAAATCACCAGTCTATGTGGATACGATAGTCGTAAAACTTACTTTTGTTTCAAAACAAACAGAGTGAGACTTTCATTCCCCGTATCCACTATAGGATCTAAACTTGTAACATCCATTCTCTACACATTGACTATGGAATAGAGGTTGTAGCCACCCCTTCTCTTCTCATTTAGAGATTGCATTGATAATATTCTTGGGTGATCTCTTGGTTCCCATGGACCACCATAACTCCCATGTTAGGTAGCATATACTTCATGCTTAATTGTATAGTGGATATGACGGCCCCAAGTAGATTTTATTGCTTTCTCATTTGTTGTATTTCTATTTTTTTTTATGTGAAACCGTGGTAAAAATGGCAACCAGAACTATATAAATGAATGGTTGTGACTATTATTTATAGAGTTCCGTTGAGGCATTCTCGCTTAGCAAAACCTTTAGCTTGCCTAACGAGCCTACTTTTCTTCACCTCTAAGTCATGTCCAGCTCATCCCTAAGTGGGCTTTGGCCTCCATAATTCTCTTAGCGAGCCTCCCCTTCACGCCTAGAGAGCAAACCCTTCATTCACTCTAAAGTAACTTAATCAAGAAGTCTTTAAACTGCCTTGTCTCTCTTAGTAAGGTAGTTGTCTTGTCAAGCAAATATCTTCATTCTTTGTGAAGGAAATTGACTTTGAAGTAATCTTTGAACCGACATAGCTCGCTTAGCGAGACCTCGTTCTTCACTTGGCAAAGAGATCCCTAAAAGGTTTATCTCAGTAGTTGGCTGAGCGAGATCTTGCCTTGCTTAGAGAATGTTCTTCTTTTTGGCTGGGAGAGCCTTAATTTCACCCAATGGGGCCTCTGCCATTTATCTCATAAAATTTGTGATTACCTTGATCATTTTCACTTGTACTTAAAAGTAACATGATTAAAAAGCTCACACAGGTATTTTATGTCCTTTTTATGACAAATTGGGGGGTTTTCTTATGATTAAAATAAATACTTAGGTAAAATCAGTATGGTTGGCACTTATCAAGTACACATTGGATATTACATTATTGATCCTATAAAAATAAATAAATAATATAGCACAAGATCACATATGAGCTTTTAGAAGTTGACGTTGTTTCTTGATGATGTTCTTAACATTTTATACTTTTGCGTCAAACAACGGAACCTTCTCGATTTTTTATTTACTTTAATCTATATTCTTCATTTGATGATGTTTGTGATAAATTACATTATTTCTTTGTCATCATCAAAGTCTTTTAAACATGTTAAGCACATAGAGTCACATTCTCCCTCTCTTTGATGATTACAAAGCATCTCTCAAAGAGGTATTCTCTCATTCTCATAAAAAGTGTCTCATTTGTATTTTTTTTCTGTCTCAAAATAATTGTCCCTTTACAATATCAATGCAACATTTATTATCATGTTTACACTATTATCCCCTATTTATTAACTTTCAGTTTATTCAACTACTCTATTAACTATAATTAATAAGGATATTCTAATAAATGATACTCTCTCTGCCCCAAATTATAAGACGTTTTGGGCATTTCACACTAATTAATAAAGTTAATTATTATTGTATGGGAAAGACAAATCATGTATAACTTTACAGTAATGTCCCTCATAATTACATAGGAGAGAGAAATTAAAAGAGTTGAAAAAATAAATAATAATAATAATAATAATAAAACTTGAGAATATTTTGGAGAAAATGTCATTAATGTTGCATTGGGAATGTAAAGTAACTTATAATTTGGGACAAAATTTTTTACAAAGTGATTTATAATTTGAGACAGAAATAATATTAATTTTGTTATTAAAACCAACACATTTAATCATTTTCTTAAGAATCGTCCATTATTCAAATATTGTTATGAAACAAAACAAATAAATATAGAGATCAAAGAGAGGAAGAGAAGAGAGAAAGTACTCTTATATTATCTTCTTCAAATGTACACTTTATATTGCAATATGGACCTATTTATAGGACCTAAGGGAGATGGAAAGTCACATCTATTAATAGGGAATAGGAAGATGTAAAGAAGAATTATAATGGACATCCACTATTTAACTTTATTCATAACACTCCCTCTTGGATGTCCATTGAGGATATGCCTCGTTAGAACCTTACTTGAAAAAACCCACTAGTGAAGAAAAAAGAGTACAATATCCTTTCATTTCTCTTCCTCAGCTGAACGATCATTTCTTCGATGAAGACCAATCTTTTATACTAGTTGATTAAAAATTCTACTTGAGAGTGACTTTGTGAAAAGGTCTGCAAGATTATCACATGAACAGATTTGTTGGATGCTTATATCACCACTCTTTTGAAGATCATGAGTAAAAAAGAACTTTGGAGAAATGTGTTTTGTCCGGTCTATTTTAATGTAACCATCTTTCAATTGAGCGATGCATGCAATATTATCTTCATATATGGTCGTTGTATTTAATGTCTCAGAAGATAAACCACAAGTATTTTGGATGTGTTGAATTAAGGATCTCAACCAAACGCATTCTCGACTTGCCTCATGTAATGCTAAAAGTTCTGCATGATTAGATGATGTTGCTGCTATGGTTTGTTTGACTGATCTCCATGAAATAGTTGTACCCCCACATGTAAAAAAATAACATGTTTGTGATCTACCATTATAAAGATCTAACAAGTAACTTGCATCTGCATAACCTGTTAATTCAAATCTGGATACTTTGCTATAAAACAAACCCATGTCTATTGTACCTCTAAGGTAACGAAGTATATGTTTGACTCCGTTCCAATGTCTTCGTGTAGGTGAAGAACTATATCTTGCTAATAGATTGACAACAAATGATATATCAGGACGTGTATAATTAGCAAGGTACATTAGTGCTCCAATTGCACTAAGATATGGTACTTCAAGACCAAGCAATTCTTCATCCTTTTCTCGAGGTCTGAAAGGATATTTCTCCACATCTAATAATCTAACAACCATTGGAGTAGACAACGGGTGACATTTGTCCATATAGAAGCGTTTTAACACCTTTTCTATATAGCCTTCTTGATGTATAAATATTCCTTTGTCCAAATGTTCAATTTGCAAACCTAGACATAATTTTATCTTTCCTAAGTCCTTCATCTCAAACTCTTTCTTTAAACAATTCATAACTTTTTGAAGCTCTTCAGAAGTTCCAATAATATTTATGTCATCCATATAGACAGCTATTATTGCAAATTCCTTTCCTGATCTTTTTATAAAAATACAATGACAAATGGAGTTATTTGTATATCCCTCTCTAAGCAAATATTCACTGAGACGGTTATACCACATTCGTCCAGATTGTTTCAACCCATAGAGAGACTTGTTTAATCTTATGGATTAGCTTTCTCGAGATTCGGAGTTGTGTGCATCTGGTATATTGAACCCTTCAGGGAGTTTCATGTAAATTTCACTATCAAGTGAACCATACAGATAAGTTATTACAGCATCCATCTTGTGCAAATTAAGCCCTTCATGTGCTACAAGGCTTATTAGATATCGAAAAGTGCTTGCATCAATTACAGGTGAATATGTCTCATCAAAATCAATTCCAGGTCTTTGCGAAAATCCTTGAGCGACAAGTCTAGCTTTGTATCTCACAATTTCATTTTTTTCATTTTGTTTTCATACGAAAACCCATTTGTATCCAACTGACTTCACACCTTTAGGTGTTCAGACTACAGGTCCAAAAACTTGTCTTTTATAGAGTGAGTTTAATTCTGCTTCAATTGCATCTTTCCATTTTGGCCAGTCCTCACTTTGTCTAAAATTTTTTATAGACGCTGGTTCCTGGTCCTCTTTGTCATTTATCTCATTTAGCGCTATATTGTATGCAAAAACATCATCAATGTCGACTTCGTTTCGGTTCCATTGTATTCCATTTTGGACATAATTCATCGAGATCTCTTTATTTTTATGAGTTTCAGGTACCTGATAAATCTCTTCTAGAGATGAAATGTTTATTATGTCTGAAGGTTCTTTTATATTTTCTATATCCTCACTTGGGCCATCTTTATTCTTAGCTCCCTTTCTTGTTCGAGGATTTTTATCTTTGGAACTGATTGGTCTGCCATGCTTCATGCATGGTTGAGACTCATTGGATTGTCCAACAGGGATATCAATTTTTATTGGAGCATTTGCAGCTGGTATATATGATTTAGTCACACTTTTTGGATCATTGAATGCATTTGGTAATTGATTTGCTAAGTTTTGCAGCTGAATTATCTTTTGAACTTCTAGTTCACATTGTTTTGTTTGAGGATCAAGATGAGATAATGATAATTCATTCCAACTGATCTCTTTTTCCAACTTCTTATTCTCTCCCCCTAATGTTGGAAAATTTGATTCATCAAAATGACAATCAGTAAAACGAGCAGTGAATAAATCACTTGTTGCTGGTTCAAGGTACTTTACAATAGATGGAGATTCATATCCAACATATATTCTCATTCTCCTTTGAGGACCCATCTTATTACGCTGTGGTAGAGAAATTGGAACATACACCGCACATCAAAAAATTCTTAGATGGGAAATATTAGGTTCTTTACCAAAGACTAATTGTAAAGGTGAAGATGTGTGGTAACTCGTTAGCCTTATGCGAATCAATGTTGCAACATGCAAGATTGCATGTCCCCAAGCAGAAATTGGGAGTTTGCATCTCATAATAAGTGGTCTTGCAATTAATTTTATTCGTTTAATAAATGATTTTGCAAGTCCACTTTGTGTATGAACATGTGCTACTGGGTGTTCAATGTCAATTCCAATAGACATACATTACTCATTAAATGCTTGAGATGAAAATTCTGCAGCATTATCGAGACGTATTTTCTAGACAGGATAATCGGGGAAATGAGCTCTTATTCGAATTAGTTGAGCTAGCAATCTCACAAACGCCTGATTGCGAGTTGATAACCAACATACATGTGACCATCTAGTTGATGCATCAATTAAAACCATAAAATATCTAAATGGTCCACATGATGGGTGTATTGGCCCACAAATATCACCATGTATACGCTCTAAAAAACAGATAGATTCATTTCCAATTTTTTTTTGTGATGGCTGAATTATCAACTTCCCTTGCGAGCAAGAACTGCATGAGAACTTATTTGATTGAATAATTTCCCTACTCATTAATTGATGACCACATGAATTTTCAATTATTTTTCGCATCATTATATAATCGGGATGGCCCAGCCGGTCATGCCAAATCACAAATTTATCATTATTTGTAAACTTCTGGTTTACAGTTGTCTGTGCTTCAGTTGTACTAATATAAGTGTAGTACAAACCAGAGGATAAAGCCGATTGCTTTTCCATTACACATTTTGTGTCCGAATTGTGTTTTGTAATACAAAGATATTTAATCCCTTCATCATCTCTTATTTCAATATGGTATTCATTTAGGCGAATATCTTTGAAACTTAATAAATTTCAATGAGACTTGGGGGAATATAATGCATTATCAATGTGTAATATTGTTCCTCCATGTAACAACATATTGGCTCTTCCGGAGCCTTCGATTATTTTCGAGGTTCCAGATATAGTACTGACATCAGTCTTTCGATTCACTAAATTATAGAAATATCTTTTATTCTTGAGAAATGTGTGGGTTGTTGCACTGTCAGCAAGGCACATATCTTCATTACTGGTGCTAGTGTCCATATTCATTCTAAGAGAAATAATAATTTTTAACAATAAGTTATAAGCGCACTTTTAAAAACACAAGTCATTTAAACAATAAATTATATAAATAAACAAGTAGAAAACACACTTTATTATTATTAGAAAACAAAATTCAAAATATCCATAAACAATTATTAATAACTAAAAAGGAAATTTCCATATATTTTATTTTTTGACACTTCCATCTCCAATAAGGTGATCAATTTTTTTCATTTAGATCAGCAAAGAAATCACCAATATCTAAATGGGTAACATCCATATTACTGTAATCTGAATCATCATCTTCATTAGCAAAGTGAGTCTCAATCCTTACCTTTTTATTTTTCAATGATTTTTTATGAAGATCAATAAGGTGTTTTGGAGTACGACAAGTGCGACTCCTATGACCTTTTCCTCCACAACGATAGCAAGTATTTTCATTGGTTTTGCTACTCTGACCCTCTTTTTCATTCTTTTCAACATTTTCCACTTCTGGTGGAAATATGTGTTTTTATGATTACCATTGCGACCACGATCAAAATCAGGACCATGAGCATAATTACGACCACGACCACTGCCACGTGCGCATGCACGACCGCGGCCAAGGTTTTTCCCATAGTGATCGTGCCTTGCCACATTCACTTTTGGGAATGGAGTTGTACCAGTGGGACGAGCCTCGTGATTTTTCATCAATATCTCATTATTTTACTCAGCCACAAGAAGACAAAATATTAGGTCAGAATATTTATTAAATCCTTTTTCTCGATATTGCTACCGCAGGAGCATATTGGATGCATGAAAAGTGGAAAATGTTTTTTCTAACATATCTTCATCAGTTACTTTTTCTCCACATAGTGTAAGCTTATAAGTTATTCTAAACATTGCAGAATTATAGTCACTTACACTTTTAAAATCTTGCAAACGTAAATGCATTCAATCATGTCGAGCTTTTGGTAGGATAATAGTTTTTTGATGATCATATCTATCTTTCAAATTTTTCCACAGGACATGTGGGTGGGTCAGTTACGGTAAGATATTCATTTTTAAGATCCTCATGGAGGTGATGACGAAGGAATATCATGGCTTTTGTCTTTTGTTGATCAGATGAGTTATTTCCTTCTTTAATAGTGTCGATGTGACCTTCTGCGCGTAAATAAATTTTAGCGTCTAGAGCCCATGTCAAATAGTTCTTTCCCGAAATATCAATAGCCCCAAAATCCAATTTCATAAGATTTGACATACTTAGTTCTGTCTTAAAAAAAATAGATAAAATATTAAAGATTAAATATTATAGTGAGATAATTATCACAAAGGCAATATTAAATAATAACACTTTTGTAAATTCCAATATTTAAAATAACATAGTAAACTGGATTGTTAAATTAGTCTTAAAATTATCTACTTAAAAAAATACCAAATTAGTGACAAAATACATCTTGCATTTTTTTAATTGTTATATAATCTAAAATCTAAATTGCTAACTCAATCAAAAACATGAAATAATAATGTTTCAAACAAATTTCAATCTCTTGACACAATTAAATATAAGGATTAATAAATTTCGGTATTTTAAAATAACAACTCCTTATGAGAAACAAAAATTTTCTTGCTCCATCTTAAACGAAAAATAGCAAATAGAGCGTTACAAGTTTTTCAGGAACTATACGATGTTAGTTTGCTATCCTTCAGGGATGCTATGCTTTATAAGTTCTTTAGGAACTATATAAATGATTTGTTACAAACAATGATTTAAAAATTATAATCATTCTTTCTGGATGCGTTAAAATTATTTGTGTCATTCTTCTAGAATGACAATCTCTTGGCAACTTTTATATCACATACTCAACTTTTTTTTCTTATTTCCATGATTCTAAACAAATGATGGCCCAGGATTAATTTGAGATGGAAGCAAAAAAATCATACCTGAGAGCTTCGTGCTGATAACGTGTTATGAAACAAAACAAAACAATATAGAAATCAAAGAGAGGAAGAGAAGAGAGAAAGTAATCTTATATTATCTTCTTCAAATATACACTTTATATTACAATATAAACCTTATTTATATGACCTAAAGGAGATGAAAAGTTACAGCTATTAATAAAAAATAAGAAGATGTAAAGAAGAATTAGAATAGACACCCACTATTTATCTTTATTCATAACAAATATTATTTTTTTTTATTATTATAAGAGAGAGAAAGTAACTTATAAAAAGAAATGATTGGAGGATAACTCCCTCTTCCCCTTAAAGTACATTTCTCCTTCTTTGCCATTATAAAAAAACAGGAAACATATAATCATAGAAAAATAGATATAACATAGAGTAAAAAAGAATCACATAGAGGCACATATATATCATGTTTAAAAATAAACATAAGATCACACTCCTCTCCATGGTGGGCGGCATCCAATTTTGAATTTATCAAGGTAAGTTTTTGTTAATCCACATTACCTTGTTGATCCCCTCAAGAAGAAACCAAATCCAAACATTTGCATAAAAAACACAACTACTGGACCAATCATAATAACATATAATTTGTCCGTTGTAATATATATTGATAAATATCCTTCTCAAATATTTCCTTTCTTTGATCTATTATAAGGAAAAGTTTACTTATTATATTTATTGAATAATCAAATTTCCTATCTATATACTCCCTCCGTCTCACAATAGGTGTCCTCTTTCATTTTTTTATTTGTCTCAAATTATTTGTCCCTTTAGAATACCAATGTAATATTTATTATTTCTTTTCACTAACTTACCTTTATTTATTGTATTTTAATTCATTTAACTACTCCACTATCTATTATTAATAAGGTTATTTTAGTAAATGACACTCGTTTTATCATTGAAATCAACACAATTAATCATTATCTTAAAAAGTGTGAAAATCTCAAAAAAGACACCTATTATGAGACGGAGGGAGTAATAATTAAGATAAATTAATTATTCATTTAAATCTAAAATAAAAAATAAAAAATATATATATATATAATAGAAACTATAAGAACTATATATTTTGAAAATTGTTCTCACAGTTTATTCAAAGCTATAGGAATTAACAGGCATAACAATAAGGTGAATTCTAAAAAGGAGGTGATAGTCTCATTATGGCATAATGTTCTTTAAGCTTCTCATAATTTGAATCCAACTCCATCTTCTTCTTTTTGACATTATCAATTTTCTCCCGAATTTGTATGGTCTTAGAGGCTACACTTTTAGCTTCAACAAAAATTCCACTTCTCTTCTCTTTACATTTCAGCAAGGCATCCTCTAACTGCAACTTCTCTTGTTGAACTTTAAGAGCTTTTTCCTCCAGCAAAACAATCTGTGCTTTAATATCTTCAATTTCAACATCCATGACCTTAATCTTATCCTCACCGGCAATGATGGACTCTTCGAACTTCTTCATCTTGTTTTTAGATTCTTGAAGCTTGGATTTTGAATCTTCATGGTCCACATTAAGTTGTTGAAGAGTAACATTGCTCCGTTTTTCTTCGTCAATGTTGACTGTGGCCTCATTAAAGATTGTGGTGAAATCAGTAATACCAGAACTTTGTTTCTCAGAAAGCTCATTAGCTCTATCATTGATTTTAACTAATAAAGCTTTCACATCCTCTTCAAGGGTCACATCATTGTTTAAATTTTTCAATAAGTTCCTTGAAAATGCCAGTTGCCTTAATTCATCAAGCAGCGTCTCGATTGACTCGTTCTGAGTTTCAGTAGGTTCTGCTTGTGTTGTAGATTGAGAAGCCTGTGAAGTACTACCAAGTTCATCGGATAAGAGTTTCTCTATGATTGCCCAAGGGTCTTCTTCAAGAGTTTTCTTGTATTCAGAATAATCGACAGGAGAATGTTCTGGAGTATTCGATTTCTTTAATTTTGAAGAGTTTTCTTCAGTTCTTATTTGACCCTTTGAAGAAGAAGGTTTAGTTGAAGAACTTTCAGCAGCCATTGAGGAGTTTGGGATTAGTTTGTTGGGAGCTTCTTGTAGTTGTAACAAATTAGTATAAGAATGAGATGGAATCTTCACTAATGATGGTAGTGATTGTTGAAGATTCTTAGTTTCCTGGTAGATTAAGATACAATCAAACGTTAGTATTATTAAGGAATAAAGTAGTTTGCAATAAGAATAAAGGTTTTTTCATTTCATTAAGTAATTAATTAAAAACCTCATATATCTTCAACTTGTTTGTTACACTCAATCTTGCTGGAAAATTAGAAGGGTGTGGTTCATCAACACCAGAAGACTCGTCTCTCTGTTGAAAGATAACAAAAATAATGCCTCTAGTTATTCTTCAGTAGGCTCAATAACTTGGGATTTATAATGAGCTTTCATTTTCCCTTGCTTAGGATAAGAAGAGGTCAAAGGTGTAAGTATTACCTTAATTTCTTTATTGATAGACAAATCTACATCAGAACTTCCTCCAGCAGAATCTTCCTCGAATTGTTCTAGTTTGTTGGAAGAAGTTTCAATTTCCAAAATTTCTTTTTCTTGAGTATTGTCATGTACCTGAGTATCTTTAGAGACTAGAAAAAGAAACGGTGAGTTTGACAAAGAAAAATCGACTATCTAATCAAAGAAAAAGAAACGGCGAGTTTGTAAAATAAAAACATCAAAAGAAACTTAACAGACAACATTTGTGAGAGAACTTAAAAAGTTTCATACCGATTAAACAGTCCAACTCTTGGTTCTGTATGCTCGTGCCTTCCTTGTAATTTGGTTCAATGTCAATGCCTTCTCCCTCATCATAGCCTTCAACTGATCTCTCATGTTCAATTTCCCGATACAACTCTTTTTCCAAGTCCTTGTCTAAATTCCCTGTGCCTAAAACCTTCTGACTTTCTGAGTAGTAAATTGGACAAACCCCGCACTCTTTGATTTTTAATAGGTCACCAAGTTCTCTGCCGCTAGTTGTATAAGTTGTAATGCTGAATTTAAACGAAACCTTTCTTTCATTCCTTCTGAATATGGTATCACAATGGAATGGATCATACCATGCAAAAATGTGATCCATTTTCAAATTTTTAACAAGTTTAGGAGTCCACGTAGACCTATATCCCACCTTCCTCCTTCCATCTTCCGAATAGCATTGACATAGGATTCCAACAAAGTAATTACGCTCTTGTGTTATGTTAGATGGAGTAACAACAACTGATAAAATGAAGCCCGCCCAGTTGAAAATATCGATAGTTAAGGAGGCATATGTGGTGGATCGGTGTTTGAAGTGGCTTGGAACTCTGCGTCCTGGAAGACAAACCTCGGCGCTGTTATAATTGAAGCTGTGGGTTTGGAATCGGTACTTTCTCACTAATACATTGTGAAAGGCAGCACTTTTCATTGTTAACATGGCATCTTCTGTGATGCAAGCAAGGGAAGGTCCATCCAATTCCATTTTAATGCTATTCTTTAACGAAATGTATTTTTTCTGTCCAATCATGTTTATTGAAAAAGTCTTCAAAGTGGATACTGTCTTTAACGAGGAGCAGTTGTCGGCCTGAAACTCTTTGATGCTTAAAGGCAGCTCTGGCAGACATCGAAGCTTACTGCAATTGTCTAAAGACTGAACTTCTAGCTCTGAGAGGTACTTGATGCTAGCAGGCAACTCCTCCACACTGCTTCCATCTAGTCTTAATTCCTGCAATGATGATAGGGAACTAATGTTTGCAGGGAGTTCAAACAAATTACAACAGTCTTTCAAGTGAAGTAATGTTAATGAGCCCAGACAATCAAATAGAGCTTCTAAGTTTGATTTATTTACTACACTGCACTGAGAAACCCGAAGTTCAATAAGTGATCCCAAGCGAGACAATTCAATCGGTAGATTTGTTAGATTTAAACCTTCAAGATTCAACGAATAAAGATTGTTCATATCACCGATTGATGGGTGCAATACTTTGATTCCTGTATTGCTCAAATCCAACCTTCTTAGTGAATCCGAAGACAACGAAAATTCATTTAGACAGCAGCCTTTGACACTGAAGTTCTCGAGAGATTTTAAATGCTTCTCACCCACAAGACTTGGCAATGTTTTGCACCCATCCAGTAGCAAAGTATGAAGTGTGTCCTTAGAAAAAGCAGAAGCCTGAAGTTCAAGTAATGCCTCACAACCGGAAAGGCGCAATTGTTTGAGTTTTGACGCCTCAGACAAATCAGGGAGGTTCTTCAACTTCTTGCACCCACTTAGGTCAATTGCCTCTAAATTCACAAGTTCCTGTAATAATTCAAAAGAACATTTAATATCTTATTAATGTTCTCGAATATAATTTAAATTGGTCTTTCAATCATCCCTTCATTTTCACACCATACGAAGGAAGTAAACACAACTGCTATTTAATCCTTTCTCTTATTTTCATTAACATAAAAAAAAACTAAGAAACAGCCTCATAATTCAAATGAATTAGTGTAAGTACACGCACCTGCATCCCGAACCAAAGATGTTCAACGTTGCTGTGTGGCAAACAAATCTGAATCAGCTGCTCAGCACGAAAAGGTTGTGGGAGAGACTTCAAGGGATACCCGTTCCATTCAAGGTATGTCAATTTGTCAAAAAATGGCATAATATTTTTAGGAAGATGTACCGTGCCTAATTTCTTCTTACCTTTGGGGACGTGGAATTTAAGAAATCTTAATTTAGTCATCACGTTGAATGTGTTAGCATTAACATGTAAATCTAGTTTTTGAGACAAATCAAATATTATTCCTTCAATTGCATCACTCCCCTGACAAATTGAAAAAAGTCAATACATTACCACAGCACATCAACTATAAATTTTTATTTTAGAAAACATTAACAATCATATACCTTATTATTTCCAAGTACATCACAAATGTCTTTAGCATCTCTAAGTCGGCTGCGCTTTCCTGGGTCTTTATTATGTTCTTGTCGAACTATATCAAAGGCCATCTTTTGTAGTAAGCCATGAATCTGTATCCTATTGCTGTTTGAAATCGATATAAGAGCTTTATCTTCTAGGATTTCTACTCCCCTAGTTGCAATGAATCCAAAGGCATCTAGTATCCTTGTGACCAAATCTTTCTTTTCATCTTTGAAAAAGAATGCAATGTCTAGAAACATTTCTTTCTCTCGCCATGATAGTCCATTATAGCTTAATTCTAGCACTTTTTGAATATCAGGGAAGGCTTCTCCTTTGTTCTCATAATAGTTAAACTCCGATTCCCAAAATTTGGATTTTTCAGAATCAAAATGTAATCCCAGAACTTTTAAAGCTAATGGAATACCTCCTGCATATTCAACTGCCCTTTCCGAGATACGCTCGTAACCCTTTTTAGGATGGCTTTGCTTGAAGGCTCCTAAGCTAAAAAGCTTTAGAGAGTCTTTAAGCTTCCATGGTGTGACCTCATATATCTCATCAACTTTTCTACTAAGAATATGTCTGTTTGTCGTTGTGATAATGAGTCTACTGTTAGTTCCAAGTTCACCAAATACTCCACACAAATCATCTAATTGTTTAGCATCGTCAACATCATCAAGTACAATGAAACTTTTTTTACCACTGAGCCTCCTCTTGATGAATGTGTGTTGTCCATGAACGTCAGACGCAGTAATTTCTCGCTTCAGTAGCTCACTAAGAAGCTTATTACGAACATACATTTGTCCAAATTTTTCTGATTCTTCGCTTACATTTTCCAAGAAACATGTATTATCATAATGAGCAAAGTTCTTGGCAAACATCTGTATTGCTATGGTTGTCTTTCCTATTCCACTCATGCCCCAAATTCCGATTCTTGACGTTGTTTTCAGCAGTAATTCAATATGTTCATCGATTTCATCAACTTTAACAAGGTTTTTCAGTTTATTAGGATACATGAGAGACAACTTCTGCAAAACATCTTCCACAACTTTGTGGATGACTTGAGAATAATCCCTAGAAGATTAAAAAAAAAACAAATTAAACTTAAAGGAAAACTTTAATTTGGTAAATTTCTAAAATGCTATAAGAACATAATCATTTGTGCCGGTGAATTATTCAATTGGACATAGCCAAGGAATCGGCCACTCATATGTAGCAAGACAACTGTTTATCTTATATATCATCAACATCCAGAATCATCATATCATATGTTCATTACAATATATATACATATTTATCATTCAGTTTGAAAAGTTAATCAAGAGTATATAGAACATAAGAATGAATATGAGTTTAGAGGAGTTAAATGAAATAGTATTTACCTATATTTGCGAGAGTCCCATCCAGATATATTGGCGGCCAAAGTAAGAGCAGCTCTCCACTCCAACACTTTGTCAAGATGAGATTTACTGTTGGCTAGTTCTCTCATGTATTTTGCAAATGCTGTCTCATAACTCTCTTTCTGACGACGTACGTGTGATGGATCTACATCACAGAACACAGGTATGACTACCTGTCCGTAAAGTTCTCTGCAGTGGAGTATGTGGAGGAGTTCATCCAAGCACCACTTTGAGGTTGCGTAGTTTTCTGAGAAAACTACAATAGAGATGTGTGAGTCCTTGATTGCTTTGGCAAGAGAAGGTCCAACCTCGTCTCCTTTTTTAAGAATATAATCAATGTATGTATTGATATTGTTATCTGTAAGAGCTTGATGAAGCTGGGCAGTGAAGTTTTTACGAGTGTCCTCTCCCCTAAAGCTAATGAATACATCGTACTCTTTGTGAGAAGTAGACATATTTCAGATAATCAATTAGTTATCGCCATTTTTTTCTTTGTTGTTTTAGCTTCTGTTTGGTATAAACCAAGAAAGGGGATATAAGAGAGTGGAGGGGTTTATTCAGATGATAACAGAACAAGTACAAGAGCAAAAACAGAAACAGAAAAGGAGTCTGGTTGCATATTCACGGCCACTTAGTGTAGCCCTGACTGCTTAGATCTGTCACAAACAAACTTGTTTGAGACTTTTTTTAGTGGTGACAAATTCTCTCCAGGACTTTTCACTGGAGAGAATCCTGATCCTCACTAAAGAGTAGGTAGCTCTAACCAACTTATTGTGATGGGTGATTAAGAATTCTCCATTTTTAGTCTCTATAAAGATGAGAAGAAAGGTCCAACCGATTTTTTTTTCTCCAAGATTACTCTTTTTTCACTCTTTGTCAACGCTTTTGCTGTGGTGTTGGCTGCGTTATAGATATGAAAGAATGGGTCACGATAAACTTGACAAGTTGAGGTTCGTCGGTGAGTTAACTATAATAATTGAATCAAATCTTTAAACTAACTACTAGGAGTTTAGACAAGGTGTACTTGAACAAATCAAAGATTAAAAAATGGAACACAAGAGGAAAAATGTCTCTGTTTCCAGCTTTGACCAAACGGACTGTAGGTGAAACTTCCCAAAAAAAATAGTGTTATCAAATTTTAAATTAATAAATAAACTACTAAAATACGCTCTCCTCTCTTATCTTACTTATTATTATATGTTATTCCCAAAAAAACAAAACTTTTATTAAAGTATAAATTATTATGGACTATCACTGTAAAATGATTTACAACACCAATGCATTGTAATAATCCGTTTGTATTACTTTTCAATGTAAAAAAAAAAATTACGTAAATCAATTAAATTCATTTTACAATGGTAATAAAATATTAATGTTCCTTCATATAATATATCCTGAATTATTATTTGTCTTCTTTCAATTCTTTTAATTTTTATTCTATATCATTAATAAATAATAATATCATAAAATATCTTATAATCTCTCTTTTTAAGTTTTTATGTAAAATTAATTATCATTTTAAAATAATTTCTCACTAATGTGAAAGTGTCAAAATGACATAGTAAAAACTGGAGTATTATTAATCTTTCTAATAGTTTGAGACTAAATGTATTTATTAGACTTTTGTAAAGTTACTTTATTTTAATATTTCAAAAATTAATTTTTATGAAAACTTACTTTAAAATAATAAAAGTTATTTATAACTCTTTTGTTATAAATTTAAAAATAATTTTAAAATTTAGTGACTTGAATAATTATTGTAAACCACTTTAACATAATAAAAACTTCATATCTTTTCAAAATAATATTTCTTAAGAATATGTTTTATGAAAAGCTATTGAAAATATTGTTTTTTGTTTTATAAGTTTTTAAAAAATTTATCATTTAAAAATATCAGAGAAAGAAGATGAAATATGGGTTTAATAGTGATACACTGACGGTATAAATTTTTTTTACATTGTCACTTTATCAAAATATATCATTCTGTCGTGTCATATAATTAATATCTCAAACTAGATGTCTATACTAGTAATATCTCAAACTCATTTGAAAAGTTTGCATCTGCATTAAATTTAACAAAACCTGTTGGAGGTATCTGTGTTGATGATGCTAATTAGCACAGTTCCAATCCGCCACACCGAAGGTGCATGCGGGAGGATGTTATGCATAGAGTCATTCACATTCAATCTATTTGCAGTTATTTGTGGCAGTCCATAAAACCAATGAATCACTGCAAAGATGCATCTGCAGACTGCAGCTGACTATATTTTGAACAGTTTCCTGTAGATTAATTATCCTGTAAGTTTTGAATTCAGCATGTACATATTGAAATTTGTACAGGTATATCCCCATAAAAACTTTGCAAGAAGATATGTAGGAAATTTTAATGTTAATAATTCTCTAGGTAATTAAACGTGAATCAATATAAAAACACATAATAAACACCCTAAGCTTAAAAATACAAGCTTGCAAGTCCAGGACAAAACGAACTAACATTTTTACAGCAAGTAGAAAGTTTGCAATGCCCACAGCAACATCATTATTACAGTGGAAGAATAACCTGTTTTACTTCAGAGAGTAAACTAACATGCAATGGATTTTGAACAAATTTTATAAACTTCAATTTGAATCAAAACAATCCAGCATCAATTTAAACTTCAATTTGAGGAAAAGAGAACCACTATATGCTTTTCGAAGAAAATTTCAACAATTCACGCGGGAAAAAGTGTAGAAAACTGTACCATTCGTTGAAGTAAAGAAAATTTCAACAATCCTTTGCTGTCACTGTGAAGCTCTGTAACACTACCAGCCATCATTCTCCTCCTGCTTCACCACATTGTTATTCGAAGCAAAAATCAGTACCGATTGGGAAAATGTAATTGAATTCCTAACAACAGAAAAAAAAAATTGGTACCTTAGAATCCAGAAAACGGAGATCAAATTCAAAGGGGAGAAAGGATGAACAAGGCGATGGTAGTGAGAGAATTATGGTTCCGGTTGGAGGAAGCAGTGCCACTTAATGCTTCGAGCTATTTGCGAACTTCGCCATTGGAGTGACGATTTGAGAAATCGAAATGATCTACGGTTGTGGAAAACTGAACTGAAGTGCCGCATTTCAAATTCAATTCAATTTCTTTGAACCTTTTTAAAAAAGAAAAAGAAAAATTAGAAGAATAAATAATGAGTAATTTTATTAAGATTTAAATAGTCTCTTCTTGCAAGAAGGTTGGTGTATTTTTGTTTTTAGTCCCTAAACTGTTTTTTTTTTTTAAATTAATCTCCAAATGTTAAAATTATTTTAGTTGTAGCATTGAAAATTTGCAGGAAAATTCGAAAGAAAATCTATATGAAACGAGTAGATTTTAAATGCATGGAAAAATTTAAAGGAAAATCCGCAGGAAGATTTTCATGCCGATTTTGTTTTCAAAGACTAAAACCAAAAATATTTAACATTTAAATATAATTTTCAAGAAAAAACGGTTTAGAGACTAAAAATAAAAACACGCTAACTTACAGAGACGAAGAGATTATTTAAGCCTTTTATTAATTTTTTTTAAATAAATGAATTAAAATTAAAAGAACATTCTAACACAAGATGTCTTAGAATGGAAAATATCAAGCAAATTGCTCTTTGCATTCTTATCATTAGGGGTTCTCCCCCACTACTATGAAAAGATTAAAATATTTTCATCTCCGGACGCATCTTTTTCACACGCAACATGAGATGAAATTTGTGAGAAATTTTTTTCTATTAAAATTTGATCCAGAGATTCATCTTTGTATGCTTTAAAGGTTGATTCGGAGATGCATATTCATAATCCCCTAAGTTCATTAGTCTATGAGCTTTTCTGAGATGCATCTCTAAAATATGAACTATTAGTTCAAAACAAAAACAGACAAAAACAATGGCAAAATGGAAAACCAACATAAATTAACATCAAAATAAACATCACGTAGATAAACATTACATAAATTTAACATTAGATGTCATTAAAAACATGTGGTTCAGGACGTTCAACAATCTTATAATATCTCTGATTGATCTTTAAATCGCCGCATCCACTTCAATCAGACTATTTGTTAAGTAACTGTAAAAGATACTCTACATAACCTTTAAATCATCATTCGTATTCAGTTCAAGCATGGTGAACCGTATATTCTCTTTGTTGTGTATCGATGGTGAATGGTACTCGAGCTTGACAACTCTCTAATTTTCTAGATATTGCGGGAGAGTATTCAGTTTGATTTTCATATCGACGAGAAGTATCTCCTCGCAGATTCGAAATTGAAGTGGGGTTTTGCGCCATTAAAATATACGCATATACAAGATGTGGATATTTAGTCATTTTTGTTTGTGTAAAGAAAATCGAATGATATACCCTATTTTATAGAATGTGTTGAGCAATAAGGATCTTACAAACAATATCATATATGCAAGAAAGACTTTAGAATTACATTACATATTTGTATCCATTTTTTTCCAAAAATTAAGGGTTTATCTGGAGATGCACGTTCGTATAGTCCCATGTTTTTTTTTTTAATAATTACATGGTGTGTACGGAGATGCATCTCCGTTTCCACCCAAAAAATATGCAGTGCATAACCAATTGATTATGAATTGCAGAATTTCAAAATATAAAAATTGTCCAAAAAATTGATGGGTCATCATGAGGGGGAAGCATACACATTGGGTCAAACACTCACCTAAAGGTCAAAGACTCACCCAAACAAGTGAGAGAGACACCACATATTCACCCAAAACCTTAAGGTGACAGGTGTATGGGTCCTCTCACATATAAAGAGCTTAACCTCCACTTTTCTAAACAATGTGGGACTTAGAAGTTCTTTCATCCACATGCTTGTATCGCCGTTGAGAGACACATTTATCTTGTCATAGAAACTTCAATGGAACACGCCGCCTGACTTACAAATCAGGAAGATTTTCGACACAAAGAGTCGGTCCCTTAATCGAACCAGGCTCTGATGCCACTGATGGGTCATCAAGAGGGGGAAGCATACACATTGGGTCAAACACTCACCCAAACAAGTGGGAGAGACACCACATATTCACCCAAAACCTTAAGGTGATAGGTGTATGGGTCCTCTCACTTATAAAGTGCTCAACATCCACTTTTCTAAGCAATGTGGGACTTAGAACTCACACTTGTTGCTCAACAAAAATATCACCCAATTTTATTACATTATGCAGTTTGTTACATACAAAAAAACCAATTCGTTACATACAAAAAATATGTTACATTGTTAGATTACAACTAAAATATATCAAAACATATGTCACTACCTAAATCTATTGGTGGTTCATTCTTTGACCTTTCCATATTTGCTTCTCATTCAATATCGCTCAACTTGGTGAACTCTTCCATCCTTTCTAGAAAGTGATCTGACCATGTTTCGGTATCTTGTGAGAAATGTGTCGTCCACTACGGTAATGTCGTTGGTATAGGACATCTCAGTTTCAAATTAACCCGAACAAAATATTATTTTTATAGTCAACCAATACATATGAAGCATTTGGATGGATTTTGAGGTGGCTTACTCCAACATGGAAAAATGTTTTCGAGAAACCATATTATGTTAAATCAACTAATCATAAGCACTTGCTATAAGTTTTCCCATTTTTGGAAAGCGGATTCATTTGTCAAACGGATTCGGACCCGTAAGACAAGGAAGTAGAGCACTGAGAATTGCATTGTAATTTGCTTTGTTCTTGTATAGTGATCCGCTGTCGCACACGGGTAAAAAAGGAGTTTTAAAAAATGTAGTAAACAGAAGCAACGCTCGAGTCGTATCGCAAGAACTCTTTAGTATATTTAACCAATCGACTGACACAAAATGGGGGTTTTGATTTTGATTAAGAGATGATAAACGATTAAACGAATTTGATTGTAATTACGATTAACAAACTAATTTACTGATTCGATTCCCACTTATCATCTATTATTACAATTCCAAATCCCTAAGCAGATCCTATTTCCTTTTCGACTATAATATCGATCAAACAAGCGTAATTGATATTATCTGACTTATGTTCCTATTTGCAAAATTATAATAATCTCAAAGTTTTGGAACCTGAATACAGCAGATTAACCAAGATGATTAGTTCTCCATGCAAATCATATACAAAAGTTGTTATCTTTTGTGAAAACTCAGAATGATAAACCTAAAACTAATAATTTTTTAAATAGAGTAAGGGAATTCGAGCCTTATAGCAACTGACCCAAAAAAAAATACAAAATCACCCCAAAAACTAAGTATCTTCTTAAGTCTGAATTCAAAACAAATTATGCGACTCTTCTGCACTCCGAATCTACTTCTGACTTTAACACGAAACTTATATCTTATCCTCTCAGAATTCTAGCGCGTATTAGAACGCGTCAATCGGATTCTCATAGCTCAAGTTATGACCTTCACAGCGAGAAGGTGTAAATAATTATTTATTCAGAAAGAACTCAACTTAACTTTCAAAAACCTATCAAAAGAAATTAAAATAATGTGAGAATTCATATAAAAGTCTTAGCACAAAGTAAAAGATAGTGTATTAAAATGCACTGATCAAATTCCCTCATACTTAAAGTTTTGCACTCCGAGTAAAACTCTTAATTCAAAGCAGAGTAAAAACAAGAAAAATAAGAACAAATGGAGCATGCAATTTCAAATATTTTTGGGATCACAAAGAGGTAATTAAAATCCTCATTATGAGCTTCAAGTAATATGGTGTTAATAAGCAACTTTTTGTGACTGTCAAAGTAAGTAAGAAGACAGTTTACCAAAGAGTACATCATAAGCAGCAAGATCCTCACAGGATAAAATTCTCTCAACTCTCAAGTGTTTAGGTTAACTGTTTACACTCAAATCACATCATGAAAATTAGCACTACCATAAGCTTGAAAAGACTCTAACATCCATACTTGAATTATATGCACACAAAGATTAAAAGGGCTTTATTCAATTTTTAACGTGGCCAAGGTAAGGGTAAGATAATCTCAAGGGGTATTAGGCTAAAATTTAAAAAACAAAGGAGAATTGAACTAACAATATTTTTTTAGCTTTCCATCAACATCACTTCTTGCAGCTAATTTCTCTTCTCTTTGCTTTTCATTTTTCTCCTTTTTTTTATTTTTTTTTTTAGAAGAAATATGATAAGAACATGAATATTCTTCCTTCTTTTCTTTTCTTTTCTTTTTATTTGTTTTCTCTTCTTTTTTTTCTTCCAACTTTTAAACATCAAACCTATGCTAATTCAACCCCACACAACTCGAAACAAGTCTCTTTCACCTTCTTAAATAGGGTGATATTATTGTTTTTCACATTTAGGCTTATAATGAGTTTCAACCAAAGAATGAGATAAATAGGCTCAAAGGGGTTTCAAATAAGGGATTATTTTTTTAAGGTTGGCTTTTTGGATAAGTGGCTAAAAATAAAACAGAAACAACTTGCCTTTATTATATCAGTGTGCACAAGTAAACAAACAGTTTAAAGAGTCAGATCAAGTTCTAGAGACTAATAGACATGAGTGAAATCACACAAGAAACAAAGAGATGGATTTTTTTTTAATGTTATCAATTGTTAGGTTGAAAATCTCACAAAGGATATTGATCAACTACAAATGATGCACAATTCAGAAATTAGTCATACTTAACATATTAAGAATGCACAGCAAATTACTCACATCACACCATAAGTCTTTAGTCAAGAGAATAAAGAAATTACTCACACTTGCAATCCAAAAACCAAAGAAAAGGCATGCATATTTATTTATTTATTATTTAAATAGGAAAACAAAGGAAAACAAGTAATCGAGAAATAAGAAAACACACAAGTAAATGACTCTCTCCTCCACACTTAAGACAACCATTTTCCTCAATAAAAGAGACAAATATAAAATAAGGATGAGAGAAAGGAAAGAACACACCCGAATAGTCAAGGAGGATAGATGATTGCATAATTAGTCTTTCCCAATGAGAGCTCTTCTACAATTTTCTCTTCCAATGTGAGACTCTCATTGAATAACTTAAGGGAGTGTCCATTGACTTTAAAACTTTTATCAGTACATTCACTTTTTATACCTGGATCAAAGAACATTCTTCTATAGGTAAAAGTGTTGAATGTACAGGTAAAAGTGGCCTTCTCTTTACCCTCCGGTTCAATATAGATCTCAATTTTCACAACATCTAAAATCAATGGATTAAGCCGTCTTTGGGTGCCTAAGTGATTTTTCTCCATCCTCAAATAAGATTATATGCATACCCATGGTCGAACTAATATCAGGAATGTTAGGCAAGGCCCGTCCAATTGCCTTCTTATGTTTCTTTAACACATGCAACACTTTTTGTTTATATTCATATTCAAGTTTAGATGAAATTATTACAGGAAGTTTTTTATTAAATTCTAAAAATGCAGGGAGTGGCTTTAGCTCTAAAGTAGGTGGTTGCTCAATTAATGACAAAATTTTGGCAGCAAGAGCTACATTTACATCTGTAACATCAACTTTGGTAGTACAAATCTCATTATAAATATGAGTAAAAATATCACCTTGTAAAGCAACTTCAATTTCAATACAAACTGAACATAAGTGATTATCAGTACAAACATCACAAGTATAAGTGTCATCAAAAACAGACAGAGGGGAAATCTGCAAAAAGTGAATCAGGTGCAGCATGTTCTCATAAAATTCTTTGTTCTCTTAAAATACAAAAACAAGGAGTTTTTGATTTTAAGGGTTAAGTTCAGTTAAAAGTTTCTTTTAAGAGAGTATTGTTTGTTGAATTATTTCAGAATTTATGGATAAAATTCGAAGCAATTCGAAACAGTAGCTTATAGAGTGTCGCCTAATAGGCAGGATGACTTACCACTATATTGCAATCCTGAAATTCAACAAAAAAAAAGGCTAAAATACAGTTTTGGTCCCCCTGTTTGTCAAAATTCACAGTTTTGGTCCCCCTGTTTTTTTTTAACAGTTTTGGTCCCCCACCCCAATTTTGGCCCAAAAAAAGTGATGAACAGTAACTTGTCCGTACATGTCAGTACATGAACAGTACACGTCCGTACATGAACAGTGAGGGGTGGGGGACCAAAACTGTTAAAAAAAAAACAGGGGGACCAAAACTGTGAATTTTGAAAAACAGGGGGACCAAAACTGTATTTTAGCCAAAAAAAAAACAAACCAGAAAACGAAATAAAAAGTTCTAACAATACTCTAAACTAGGATTCTAAAATTGACTAAAATTATTAAAGAGTCCCCGACAACGGCGCCAATATGACCTGTTGTCGCACACGAGTCAAAAACGTGTTTAAAAAAATGTTTTAAATAGAAGCAACGCTTGGGTCGTATCGCAATGACTCTAGAGTATATTTAACCAATCGACTGATATAAAAGGGGGTTTTGATTTTCGAATAAAATATGATAAACGATTAAACAAATTTGATTTCAATTACGATTAACAAACTAATCTAGAGATTCGGTTCCCACTTATCATAAATTATTACAATTCCAAATCCTTAAGAGGTCATATTTACTTTTTGAATACAATATCGATCAAACAAGCGCAATCGATATTATCTAATTTATGATCCTATTTGGCGAATTAAGCACCCGGATAAAAACAGCGCGGATGCAAAAGCTATGCTAAACGCGACTACGGTAAGAAACCTAAATCAATTGAAACAAATCAATTCTAATATATAATAAATCTTGCAAACGAGATTTAACATAGTCAGAATTGAACAGAAAAAGAATTTGAATTGCAAAACTATAATAATCTCAAAGTTTTGGAACCTGAATACAGCAGATCAGCCAAGATGATTAGTTCTCCATGTAAATCGTACAAAGCTATTATCTTTTTGTAAAAACTCATAATGATAAACCTAAAATTACTAATTTGTCTAAATAGAGCAAGGGAATTCGGGCCTAATAGCAACCGACCCGAAAAAATACAAAATCGGCCCAAAAACTAAGTATTTTCTTAAGTCTGAATTGAAAACGACTTATGCGACTCTTCTGCACTCCGAATTTGCTTCTGACTTCAACACAAAACTTGTAGCTTATGCTCTCAGATTTCCAACGCATATTAGAACGCGTCAATCCGAATCTCGTAGCTCAAGTTATGACCTACACAGCAAGTAGGTGTAAATAACTGTTTGTTCAAAAAATAAGCACTTATTCAGAAAATAAGCAAAACTCAACGTAACTTTCAAAAGTCTATTAAAAGAAATTAAAATAATGTGAGAAGTCATATAAAAGTTTTAGCACAAAGTAAAATTTAGTGTATCAAAATACACTAATCAATAGTTTTGTGTATGATTCCATTTGTGTCGCCATCTCTTGTATAAGATAACGATGAACAATTTGGTAGTCATCCTCTCTTTTATCGAGCAAACCTGAAACAACTTGAAAACCACAGTTGGCGTCAGTTTCAACATCTACAATACGCTCAATGTATTTGTGCAAAAAAAGCGACATCTCTTTAATATGTTTAATTTTTGGTAATACAGATGGAGTAGATGGTTTTCTAATGCGAGCATCCTTGAAAACACTTTTTTGGGACCTTGGAATCGCAAAATACGGAAAATGTGAGTCAACATGTTCAAAGTATGAAGGAGGTTGTCTCGTGGAGTGGTCATTTTGTGTCAATTTGACCTTTTTAGGGGCACCTTTTGTTTTAATCTGTTCCGATGGTGGTTTCAAATTCGTTGTTTATGGATATGCAATCTTCCTCAGTTGTTCTTTGATGTGCAATTTCATTATGTCACTAGCTTTCATGAGTCTCTCTTGGATCACTTCCCATTTGGTCATGATATATATGTTTGTTTTATCATCCTTCATCACACCATCACCATCAAAACGAAGCATTTTCCAATGAGTGCAAACTTCATCCATACGGATTAGTTTTTCTAGCTCATCTTCTTGGAAATTAAACAAGCACATGGAAGACTATAAAGTCTTTCTAAGTGTACATTGTAATACCCTAGTTTATTTTAATTCATTTTCATAATTAAAATTGTGTGAAATGTATGTGTTATTTGATGTTTGTTGCGTTAGAGGAACCCTTTGGTGTAGGGTAGTGGCCTTAAAGAGTAGAACTTAAGGTCTTGGGGATGTGTGAGTAAAAGTGTAGAGATGTGGGGGTGATGGGAGAGTGTCACGTGTTATTTTATTTAAATTATAACTATTTAAATTATATTACTAATGATAATAATTAAATGTTATTTTTAATTATTATGGTTAAAATAAATAATCATTTTATTTAGCGGGAATAATGAGTTATTAGAAATAATAAAATAAGAGAAAAAAAAAGGGAATTAGGAGAAAATTGTCTGATACGTGAAAAAGTTTGGAGAGAAAGGAAGAAAGAGGCTAGGGCAAGAAAGGAGAGTCTTAGAAGAGCACCATTGCTAGGGATACCAAGGTAATGGTGGGAGTTCCTTTTGTATAGGGTTATGCATGATAACGTGTGGGTGGGTGTTTCATTTCCCTTTATTGAATTTTTCTTCTCAATGTTATGAACATATCTTGCTATTGTGGTGTGTGTTGAGTTGAATTGTGTGATAATGCAATTATGAGATGTATTTGATGGATTATGTCTGATGATGTGTTGTTGTTGTGTCCTTGAGATCAAGTGAATCCATGAAAATTGAGAGAATATTGGGTGAAATAGGGCATGAATCTAAGTAGTTAAATCATTAGAAAAATTGATAGATTGTTGTTAATTACCATGTTATGTGTGTTGTTTTTGTTAGATAACTTACAGGGATGATTTTGAATAAAACTGGGTCTGGTTTAGGGGTTGAAGAGGAGATTTGGGTGAAAAACCCGTAACAATTAAAAACTGAAATTTTTGGAAAAATATGCAGAACCAATTGATTGCTCCGTAATGCAAATCGATTGCTCTTTTTTAAAAAAAAAAATTACGTAACAGTAGAGTCAACCAATCGATTTCTCCATAATTCAAATTGGTTGCTCCCTTTTTTTTTGAAGAATTACGTAACAGTAGCATCAACCAATCGATTGATCTCCTGGCAGCAGTCTATTGCTTCAGTGTTTTGACTCATCCAATGTTTTGATCATAACTTTTGATTCGTATATCCAAATGATGCCTCGTTCAAAGCGTTAGGAAGCTAACACAATGAACTTTATTTTAAAAATAGTTCCAGTACTTGTATTTGATTCAAATATTGCGTAATAGTGTTGGTTGAGATATGGTTTGTGTGTTGTAGTGTGGATCATACATGAATGTGATGTTGTTGCTTGCTATATTATTATGTTGTTGTTGCTGAATGTTTATATCATGTGTATGGTGTGTGGTGGCCAGTATTGGAGAAGTACATTGATTAAGGTGAATTTTATGGTACATGGTGTTGTTTTTGTATGTCTTGTGTGAATCATGCATCATGGTGTTTGGACGGTGGTCCGTTTTTGGTGAGCCTTAATCATATGGTAGGGATTGGGTGTGAGTAGCTAATTTCTGTGGTGACGGAATTAGTGAAGAGTTACCTATGGTGATGGTAAAGATTTTGGTGTGCTCTGATCCTAGGTGGGGATTGGAGCGAGTGAACCTGAGAGTTCACAATTTGGTACCACGTGCATTGATTCCTGAATTGAGTCTCCTTGCATTTGCATTCATGTTGCATTATGTTGAGTGGATTGTTGGAGTGTGTGTTGTGGAATGGGTGAGTGTGCATATGTTGTTGACGTGCTTACATATTATTATGCATTTCTTTATATGATTGTGATTTCTCACCCCTTCTGTTTGAATGTTGTCTTTACATGGGCATCGTGCGGATAATCCGCAGTAGAGGCTTGGATTGTGTGTGGAAGAGGTTGCTCTTCGTTTTGATTTTTTTGAGTCAGCGTCTGCTCTGATATGTAACACTGGGGGTTGAACGCTTGTGTCTTCGTGTTATGTTTTAATAATTTCTTAAATAACTTTATATTATGATTTTATTTTGAAAATGTTAAACTATGTTGTTGATTTCTGTTGCTAAACCAATTTTGGAGTTCAAATTATTATTACTATTATTATGTTATTGAAATGTTATATGTGTTACATATCTTATTATATGAGCTATTTGGTGTTATTAGCATCCTAATTGTTAACTGGTTTAAATTTACTCTGATTTTATATATAAATTCTGCTGGGTAAATTAGGGTGTTACATACATCCATACTTTGAGCTGTCTGAACTTGTTTTATTCGCTTGTTACAACTGTTAATAAAGGATGTTGTCTTTGAAGCGGTGTTCTAATACAATAATGCCCCGACCAAAAGATGTTTGTATCTCATTATGTCTGTTTCTGAGCATTTGGTCCACGACGTCCCAATCTTAAAAAAAAATCACCTTTACTGTTTCCAAATCAATTCTTCAGTTTAACATGTACAAGTTCAACTCTATTAGCTGTTGTGATGCCAAAGTTTCGAACCTGATCGATCCATGAACAAGCAATCTTCTCCTTTACCTAATATATAATAGTTCCTTTAACGTATTTTAGCAAATATGGATATATCTCACACACACTCCTAAAATGTAGAACAAATTCAGCATATAATTCTTCCATGGAAGAATTTATTATAGAATTTCATGCATCCATTATATTTTCTACCACCACACCAGATTTGACAAGTTTTCCATCTTCATGTTTGACTTGTTTCGTGCCAACTGCATGTTTTACTCACATTTTTGGTTATGCGATACTTACAAAGTAATGCAGACGATGTAGGAAATATTTTTACAACCAAATTCATCAGTGAGATGTTGCGATCAGTGATTATGACTTGTGGCATATTTTATTGGTCCTTCAACATAGTCTTGAACATTTCTGAAGCCCATGTAACATTGTCCTCTTTTTTGGATCCCAAAAATACAAAACTGTCTGAATAAGTCATCTCCTTAGAAGTCACACCAACGATTTCCAAGAGTGGAAGTCTATACTTATTTGTTTTGAATGTTGAGTCAATTATGAGCACGAAGGGAAATGTGTTTTACAACTTGACAGAATCAGAATGTCTCCAAAATATATCTCGAACAGTGACTTTATCCTCACAAACTTTGTATCTCGAAACATATTGGTCATCATCCAAAAGCTTCAAGAGTTGTTGCATCTCAGATCTTGGTCCTCTTACGGCTTTATTGTATCGAACACGCACGTTGTATATTTGCTTGATATTTGAAATATTTAGAGAACTTTTCTTTTTCAAAGATGCGAGTATGTTTTTCGGTGCCACCGTGTTTAATGTCATATCCGAAACAAGTTCTCTCTCCTCTGGAACAAGGCAACATACAATGGGATCATCAGCTAGCTTGTCATTCAAGGCATGATTATGTATACTGGATATCAAATTAAATTTCCATGTCTAATCCATCACATCTTATCCGCGCAATTTAAACGGACACTCACATTTCCTCGATTTAGTGTCATCTCGTTTCAACTTTCTAATTGTCGCACCTCGAAAAAATCGCTTAATCGAAGACACGACCCTCGCGCGAAAGGCGCGGAAAACGGTTCGACAGAGTCGCCACCGAACTTTATTTATCCCAAAAGAGGGAAAGGAAAATATCGATAAAACCTTTAAGGAGAAAAGAAAAGAACATGGTCGTCGCAACCACATTCTGGGTTCGGGAGTCGGTTACGTGAGAGAAAGGTACGCGCACCCCCTCACGTCCGTTGTACTCAACGGGAACCTCTTAGTTCGAATTGTGAGGAGTGTTATCTAAGCTTATTTGTTTTCTTCTCTATGATATATGTGAAACGAAAAGATAAAAGATTTCGATGCTAAGGGAAATGGGTGGTTTTAGGATAGGGTGCTCGGCAAGATCATCGCGACCTTGGGCCTGCGTATGCTCATTCGGACGAGAATGAGAAATCAGAGCAATCGTAGTTCGACCACGGGGTTTGACGGAAAAAGATGGTAGTGTGCTCGCCAAGATCATCGCAATCTTGTGCCTACGTATCTTTATTCGGACGAGAATAAAGAATCAGAGCAGTCGTAGTTTGTGGTACGCCCACGAAAAGAAGGGTTAGGGTTTGAATTTTAGGAGCCGAAAGATTGAATGACATACAACCCAAAGGGGAGTGCTGTAACGCCCCGATTTTGATTATTTCCCAATTAGGTGGAGTCTTTTATTTTAATTGGATGATAAATTATTTTAATTGTGAATTTGGTGTGTTAAATGTTATTTTGCCGTTTTGAGAGTTTTCGGGGAAATTAGAATGGAGAGTATTTAAGCCTTTTCTCAATTAATGATAAATTAGAAATTAAGTGGAATTAGAATTTGTGAGAAAAATGAATTAATTGATTGTTTGGAAAATGAGAGAAAAGAAATAGAATAGAATAGAAATAGAAAGAAAAGAGATAGAAAAGAGATGGAGAGAAAAAGAAGAAGAGAAAGAAAGAGGAGGAAGAGAAAAGAAGAGGAAAAGAGGAAAACTTAGAAATTCATCAAGATCAATCAAAGAGCAAGTTTGGAATCCGGGTAAGGGTGTGAAATCTTGTTATCTTAGCAATGTGTATGATTATGTATGATTGTATTGTTGATTTTGTTGATTTTCATGAGTTTTGGAACTAAACCCATTTGTGTAGAAAATGGTAGAAATCGATGTTTTCGCGGATAGAAATCGATATAATTTGTGTTGTATAATCTCCCTAGGTTGATGAATCATTACTATGAATTATTTTGCTGTTGGAAGTGATTTGGGGGAGAAAATGGAGATTTGGGGGTTTTTGGAACAGTGAAAACGAAGCAGAATTTCTGCTTCTGGTGCAGAGCGCCGGGCGAAAGGCCCAGAGCGCCGGGCGGTTCGAGCCTTCGCCGGGCGAAATTGAGAGGCGCGAGGGTGCCAAGCTACTGGTTTGGTTCAGGTTTGGGGAAATTCCTTCGCCCCTCCTTCGCCGGGCGAAGCGAAGGCGAAAACGAAGCGTCGCCGGGCGAAACTCCCCTGTCGCCGGGCGCTTTTGTTTTTTTCTTATAATTTTCTTTTCTTTTAACGATTCATAATTCTCGAACCGTAACTCCGATTTAGGCGTTCTTTATATCGTTGGAAAGCTATTGAGCTGTACTTTATGATTATGATGGTGTGGAAACTTTTGGCCGATTTTATTATGTCGGAAAGTCGAGAATAGTGCTATTTAGCGACTTTTACCGTTTTGATGGTGTATTTGAATGTGAATTATACAATAGTGCATTGATGTGAATGTATATAGATTGTGTGTGATTGTATGAGATGAATGCATGAATATATTGTGAATATATATATGCATTTCAAGAATGTCTTGTGTCATTTTGCATGTGAAGCATCATGAAATACATTCTTGTGTTGAGCGATTCTAAGGAGAATCTGTGGTAACATCGTGTGCCTATGTGAGGTGTGACCGATGATTACGAACGATTGTGTGCCTATGTGAGGTGTGAGCAATCGGATTGTGTGCCTAGGTGAGGTGTGAGCAATCAGATCGTGTGCCCGCGTGTGGGGTGTGAGCGATTGGGTCGTGTGCCCAGGTGAGGTGTGAGCGCTCCATAAACATTGTGTGCCCATGTGGGGTGTGAGCAATGGGTGAACATCGTAGGCCCGACGGGGAGTTACTTTGGTAACGAGCGATGGTTCCAGCAGAAGTTCCTGAGTGAACTTGAGATGATTGAGTCGGTACCGCATTGCATTTGCATAGAGTCGTGAGTCGGTCTCTATGATTTGCATTTATCATCTTTATAATGATGTGTTATTGAGTAAACATAATTGTGTATGTTTATGTGGAATGATTGGGAATTGTGAAAGTATGCATGATGAATATGCTTGGTTGATATGTAGATATACATTGTGATGTATATGGAGGAAATTGTGATGGATTGTGGTGAGAATGTGGAATATGTGTATTTTTATGTTTATATATATAATTATATACATTGTTATTATGATAATATTTCTCACCCTTCTGCCGTTTTATAATGCTCTATGAGGCATTGCAAAGTAGGTATGCTGGTGGTCTTTTGTGGAGCGTGTCTTCATTCCTTGGTCGGTCGGCTCTGATATGTAGCACCGGGTAGCTAGGATGGCTGTGATTCTTTTGTGATACATATGTATATGTATCTTGCTGATGAATGTTTATGTGAACATGTATGATGTTGGTGGAGAATATTTGATGATTCATGTATATATGTATATATGTTTGCTGTTATTCAATGTTTAGATTTTCCGCTTTTATTCTAAATATTGAGATGTGGGTGTAAGGACTAAGTTCCTCTGTTGCAAGTTACCCCACTGTTGCATATCAATATTGAACAGGTGTTGTATGTTGTATAATTGTGTTTGATGTGACATGCCTCTTTTATGCCATGTTATAATTATACTCTGACGAAATTTTAATATGTGCCTAAATGATTATTTGATTAATTGGGGGTATAGAAAGGGGGTGTTACATTAAGTGGTATCAGAGCCAGAGTTGAGTCAGTTGTGTCTGTCTTGTTGTCGTATTGTTTGAATTGTTGTTTAACTTTGTTGTTATTTTTGGGAATGATTAGAATATGGCTGGTAGAAACGACAATGCGATGGCTGCTGCTTTGGAAGCAATGGCTAGGGCGGTGCAAGGTGCGCCGAATGTGAATGCTAACGACGAGTTCAGGAAGAATCAACCACCGGTTTTCAAAGGAAGATTTGATCCCGATGGTGCTCAAATTTGGTTGAAAGAGATTGAAAGGATCTTCAGAGTCATGGACTGTGAGGAAGAGAATAAAGTGAGGCTTGGGTCTCATATGCTGAAGGAAGAAGCCGACGATTGGTGGGTCGGTATGCGTCAAATTCTTGAGGTGGATGATGAAGAGGTAACTTGGGATTTATTTTGTACTGAGTTTTTAAGGAAGTATTACCCTGAAAGTGTGAAAGGGAAGAAGGAGATAGAGTTCCTTGAATTGAAACAAGGTAGTATGTCCGTGGTGGACTATACTGCTAAGTTCGTGGAGTTGGTTCAATTCCATCCTCACTATGCTGCAATCACTGCCGAGTTCTCAAAGTGTATTAAATTTGAGAATGGTTTGCGTCCTGAGATTAAACAGGCTGTGGGATATCAAAGGATAAGAAGGTTTTCGGATTTGACGGAATGTTGTAGAATCTTCGAGGAAGATTGCAGGGCTCGTTCTACACATTACAAAAGTTTGAATGAGAGGAAGGGAAAGCAACAAGTTAGAAGTGGACCTTATGTGACACCTGTTGATAAGGGCAAGCATAGGGGAAAATTTGAGAAGAGATCTGGAGGAGGAGGTTCGGGTCCCATTAAGTGTTATAAGTGAGGGAAAATAGGTCATAAATCATTTGAGTGTGGGAAGCCAGTGGTGAAATGTTCTAATTGTAGAGGTACTGGGCATGCTGCTACAGATTGTAGAAGGAATATGGTGAAGTGCTATAATTGTGGAGAAGTGGGTCACATTAGTACTAAGTGTACTAAGCCGAAACAAGCTCAAGCGGGCGGAAAGGTGTTTGCATTGGCAGGGACTCAAACTACTAGTGCAGACCGTTTGATTAAAGGTACATGCTTTATTAATAGTACGCCTTTAGTTGCTATTATTGATACGGGAGCGACTCATTCGTTTGTTTCGTCTGAGTGCGCGAAGCGTTTGAATCTTGTGTTGTCTGTGATGGATGGTAAGATGGTTATTGACACTCCAGCGATGGGGTCAGTAACTACTTCTTTGGTTTGTGAGAGTTGTCCTTTTACCATTTATGGTAAAGACTTCGAGATGGATTTAGTGTGTTTGCCGTTGGAAGGTTTAGACGTAATCTTGGGTATGAACTGGTTGCGATTTAATCGAGTTCATATAGATTGCTATCACAAGTTAGTAAGGTTTCCTTCTTTGGAAGATGATGAAGATGAGAGTGTCCTATCCACTAAAGAATTGAAGAAACTTTTAGCGGACGAAGCTCAATTGTTCGGGTTGTTTGCATCATTGTCTGTGGATGGTCAAGTGTCACTTGATGTGTTTCCTGTTGTTTGTGATTTTCCTGAGGTGTTTCCTGAGGATATTAAGGATGTACCACCGGAGAGAGAAGTTGAGTTTTCTATTGATCTAGTTCCGGGTACGAGACCGATTTCGATGGCACCGTATCGTATGTCGGCATCGGAGTTGGTAGAATTAAAGAGGCAATTGAATGACTTGTTGGACAAGAGATTTGTAAGACCAAGTGTTTCTCCGTGGGGTGCTCCGGTATTGTTGGTAAAGAAAAAGGATGGAAGTATGCGGTTGTGCATTGATTATCGACAATTGAACAAGGTGACAATTAAGAACAAGTATCCGCTTCCAAGGATCGATGATTTGATGGACCAATTGGTTGGTGCGCGTGTTTTTAGCAAGATTGATTTGAGATCGGGATATCACCAGATTCGTGTGAAAGAGGAGGATATTCAAAAGACGGCCTCCAGGACACGGTATGGCCATTACGAATATTCTGTGATGCCATTCGGGGTTTCTAACGCGCCGGGTGTGTTTATGGAATACATGAATCGTATTTTTCATGGACAGTTGGATCATTTTGTGGTTGTGTTCATCGATGATATTTTGATTTACTCTAAGTCTCAGGAGGAGCATGAAGAGCATTTGAGAATTGTGTTGCAAATTTTGAAAGAGAAACGATTGTATGCTAAGTTGTCGAAATGTGAGTTTTGGTTATCGGAAGTAAGTTTTCTTGGACATGTTATTTCCGGTAGTGGTATTAGTGTTGATCCATCCAAGATTGATGCAGTGATGCAATGGGAGGCTCCTAGATCGGTTACGGAGATTCGAAGCTTTTTAGGCTTGGCGGGTTATTATCGGAGGTTTATTGAGGGATTTTCAAAGTTGGCACTTCCGTTAACGCAATTGACTTGTAAGGAAAAGACTTTCATTTGGGATATTCATTGTGAAGAGAGTTTCAATGAGTTAAAAAGAAGGTTGACAACGGCTCCGATCATGATTTTGCCAAATCCTACGGAACCATTTGTTGTGTATTGTGATGCTTCATTGGTTGGTTTAGGTGGTGTTTTGATGCAAGATGGAAAAGTTGTGGCGTATGCTTCAAGACAATTGAGAGTACATGAAAAGAATTATCCTACGCATGACTTGGAGTTGGCGGCCGTGGTGTTTGTTTTGAAAATTTGGAGACACTATCTTTATGGTGCAAGATTTGAAGTTTTTAGTGATCACAAGAGCTTGAAATATTTATTTGATCAAAAAGAGTTGAACATGAGACAAAGAAGGTGGTTGGAGCTTTTGAAGGATTATGATTTTGGTTTGAATTACCATCCAGGCAAGGCAAACGTGGTGGTCGATGCTTTGAGTCGGAAGTCGTTACATATGTCTGCATTGATGGCGAGAGAATGGGAACTTTTGGAGAATTTTAGAGACTTGAGTTTAATTTGTGAAATGACGCCGAGAAGTGTGAAACTTGGTATGCTACATGTTACGAATGATTTTCTTGCAACGGTAGGTGAAAAGCAAAAGTTGGACTTGAAATTCGTTGATTTGATGTTGAATGAGAATGAAGATTTCAAGGTTGATAATTTTGGAGTTTTGAGATTCCGTGGTCGTATTTGTATTCCCGATGATGTAGAGTTGAAAAAGATGATATTGGAAGAAGGGCACCGAAGTAACTTAAGTATTCATCCGGGAGCGAATAAAATGTATCAAGATTTGAAGAAAATCTTTTGGTGGTCCGGGTTAAAAAGAGATGTGGCTCAATTTGTGTATGCGTGCTTAACTTGTCAAAAGTCGAAGGTAGAACATCAAAAGCCTAGTGGATTGATGCAACCGTTGGACATTCCGGAGTGGAAATGGGATAGTATATCGATGGATTTTGTTACGGGATTTCCGAATACGCAAAGAGGTCATAATGCTATTTGGGTAATTGTTGATAGGCTTACTAAATCTGCACACTTCATTCCAATTGATATTAGTTATCCTTTGGAGAGGTTAGCCGAGATTTATGTTCTTGTGGTTGTGAAGCTGCATGGAGTTCCTAAGAGTATTGTATCGGATAGAGATCCTAGATTCACATCGAGGTTTTGGGAGAGTCTACAAAAGGCTTTGGGTTCTAAGCTAAGATTGAGTTCGGCTTATCATCCGCAAACGGATGGTCAAACCGAGAGGACAATTCAATCGTTGGAGGATTTATTGCGTGCTTGTGTGCTTGAGCAAGGTGGTGCTTGGGATAATTATTTGGCGTTGATTGAATTCACCTACAATAACAGTTTTCATTCAAGTATAAGTATGGCACTGTTTGAGGCTTTGTATGGTCGTAGATGTCGAACACCTTTGTGTTAGCATGAAACGGGTGAGAGGGCGATAGTTGGACCGGAGATGGTACAACAAACGACGGAGAAAGTGAAGTTTATCCGTGAGAAGATGAAAGCTTCTCAGAGTAGACAAAAGAGTTATCATGACAAGAGAAGAAAAGATCTTGAGTTTCAGGAAGCCGACCATGTATTTTTGAGAGTTACGCCAATTACGGGTGTGGGTCGTGCTTTGAAGTCGAAGAAGTTGACTTCTCGTTTTATTGGTCCATATCAGATTTCTGCACGAGTTGGTGCTGTGGCTTACCGTGTGGCGTTGCCTCCGAACCTTTCCAATTTGCATGATGTATTCCATGTTTCGCAACTTCGGAAGTATGTTCCGGATCCGTCACATGTTATTCCTATGGACGAGGTTGAAGTGAGAGATAACCTTACGGTGGAGGCTTTACCGATTAGGATTCTGGATCGTGAAGTTAAGAAGCTCAGAGGCAAGGATATTGCACTTGTAAAGGTAGCGTGGGGAGGCGCTGCGGAAGGCAATATGACTTGGGAACTAGAGAGTGGGATGCGAGAGTCGTATCCGGAGTTGTTTGATTCAGGTATTATTTTCGAGGACGAAAATTTCTAAAGTGGGGGAGAGTTGTAACGCCCCGATTTTGATTATTTCCCAATTAGGTGGAGTCTTTTATTTTAATTGGATGATAAATTATTTTAATTGTGAATTTGGTGTGTTAAATGTTATTTTGCCGTTTTGAGAGTTTTCGGGGAAATTAGAATGGAGAGTATTTAAGCCTTTTCTCAATTAATGATAAATTAGAAATTAAGTGGAATTAGAATTTGTGAGAAAAATGAATTAATTGATTGTTTGGAAAATGAGAGAAAAGAAATAGAATAGAATAGAAATAGAAAGAAAAGAGATAGAAAAGAGATGGAGAGAAAAAGAAGAAGAGAAAGAAAGAGGAGGAAGAGAAAAGAAGAGGAAAAGAGGAAAACTTAGAAATTCATCAAGATCAATCACAGAGCAAGTTTGGAATCCGGGTAAGGGTGTGAAATCTTGTTATCTTAGCAATGTGTATGATTATGTATGATTGTATTGTTGATTTTGTTGATTTTCATGAGTTTTGGAACTAAACCCATTTGTGTAGAAAATGGTAGAAATCGATGTTTTCGCGGATAAAAATCGATATAATTTGTGTTGTATAATCTCCCTAGGTTGATGAATCATTACTATGAATTGTTTTGCTGTTGGAAGTGATTTGGGGGAGAAAATGGAGATTTTGGGGTTTTTGGAACAGTGAAAACGAAGCAGAATTTCTGCTTCTGGTGCAGAGCGCCGGGCGAAAGGCCCAGAGCGTCGGGCGGTTCGAGCCCTCGCCGGGCGAAATTGAGAGGCGCGAGGGTGCCAAGCTACTGGTTTGGTTCAGGTTTGGGGAAATTACTTTGCCCCTCCTTCGTCGGGCGAAGCGAAGGCGAAAACGAAGCGTCGCCGGGCGAAACTCCCCTGTCGCCGGGCGCTTTTGTTTTTTTCTTATAATTTTCTTTTCTTTTAACGATTCATAGTTCTCGAACCGTAACTCCGATTTAGGCGTTCTTTATATCGTTGGAAAGCTATTGAGCTGTACTTTATGATTATGATGGTGTGGAAACTGTTGGCCGATTTTTTTATGTCGGAAAGTCAGGAATAGTGCTATTTAGCGACTTTTACCGTTTTGATGGTGTATTTGAATGTGAATTATACAATAGTGCATTGATGTGAATGTATATAGATTGTGTGTGATTGTATGAGATGAATGCATGAATATATTGTGAATATATATATGCATTTCAAGAATGTCTTGTGTCATTTTGCATGTGAAGCATCATGAAATACATTCTTGTGTTGAGCGATTCTAAGGAGAATCCGTGGTAACATCGTGTGCCTATGTGAGGTGTGAGCGATGATTACGAACGATTGTGTGCCTATGTGAGGTGTGAGCAATCGGATTGTGTGCCTAGGTGAGGTGTGAGCAATCAGATCGTGTGCCCGCGTGTGGGGTGTGAGCGATCGGGTCGTGTGGCCAGGTGGGGTGTGAGCGCTCCATAAACATTGTGTGCCCATGTGGGGTGTGAGCAATGAGTGAACATCGTAGGCCCGACGGGGAGTTACTTTGGCAACGAGCGATGGTTCCAGCAGAAGTTCCTGAGTGAACTTGAGATGATTGAGTCGGTACCGCATTGCATTTGCATAGAGTCGTGAGTCGGTCTCTATGATTTGCATTTATCATCTTTATAATGATGTGTTATTGAGTAAACATAATTGTGTATGTTTATGTGGAATGATTGGGAATTGTGAAAGTATGTATGATGAATATGCTTGGTTGATATGTAGATATACATTGTGATGTATATGGAGGAAATTGTGATGGATTGTGGTGAGAATGTGGAATATGTGTATTTTTATGTTTATATATATAATTATATACATTGTTATTATGATAATATTTCTCACCCTTCTGCCGTTTTATAATGCTCTATGAGGCATTGCAGAGTAGGTATGCTGGTGGTCTTTTGTGGAGCGTGTCTTCATTCCTTGGTCGGTCGGCTCTGATATGTAGCACCGGGTAGCTAGGATGGCTGTGATTCTTTTGTGATACATATGTATATGTATCTTGCTGATGAATGTTTATGTGAACATGTATGATGTTGGTGGAGAATATTTGATGATTCATGTATATATGTATATATGTTTGCTGTTATTCAATGTTTAGATTTTCCGCTTTTATTCTAAATATTGAGATGTGGGTGTAAGGACTAAGTTCCTCTGTTGCAAGTTACCCCACTGTTGCATATCAATATTGAGCAGGTGTTGTATGTTGTATAATTGTGTTTGATGTGACATGCCTCTTTTATGCCATGTTATAATTATACTCTGACGAAATTTTAATATGTGCCTAAATGATTATTTGATTAATTGGGGGTATAGAAAGGGGGTGTTACACGTGCCTCGAGAGTAGCCAATCAAGAATCCAAGGAATGCTAGACTCCAAGAACTCATTTCTTTCGTGAGTTGATTGTGAAAATGTTTGATAGGGATTAAGAGTTTTAAGACGAAATGGTGAATGAATAACAACCCAAGGGCGTGCCTCAAGAGCCATTCATTCGAAGACCCAAGGAATGCTAGATTCCAAGAATCTCCTCCTTTCGTTAGTTGATTAAGAAAGCGTTTGAAAAAGATCGGATCGGATTGGTTGAGAAAAGAGGTGAGGATCGATACTAGTCCCTAGGGGTGCACCTAGTAACGAAGCGTGCGAGTGTGCATTTTGACGACGAGGCAAAAGGCACTCGATTTAAGATAATGTTTTGAAGAAGTAGCTCGACGACGAATCGAGTATTGGTTTGAAAATGATTTGGTTTGTTAAGTATTTTAGGGAGAATGACGATTATTCGATAAACGAGACGTCGGCCTCGCAACCAATTAATCGGGGCATTATTGGGATGCTAGATCCCAACGACACCTTTTTCATTCGATTGATTTACGAAATATTGTTTGATGAACAACGAAAGTACTATATGGAATGCTAGATTCCAATCGTATTCCTTTGTTCAAATAGTTAAGGCGAGTGTTTTAGGAGCGAAAGGTCGAATGATCACTACCTAAGGCGTGCGCCTCAATAGCGGTCACTCAAGAACCCAAGAAGTGCTAGACCTCACGAATTCAATTCTTTCGCAATTTAATTAAGAAAAATGGTTTGAATACGTGTTGAGTATTTTAATCGGGAAGTAAGCGTTTGAACAAATAAAAATGATTAGATTAATATGGATATGAATATGATATGGATAATATGAATAAGAATATGAACAATGATAATCAAGATAAAAATGGGCAAGAGATAGTATTGACATAAAATTAAAGTTGGTATCGTCTTAATCACGATTTAATCGACAAATCGATAATCAACAATTTTTGACTTTCATTGACCAAAATGAAAATAAAAGAAATATAAAGTGAGCTGACTTTCATTATAAAAGAAATATAATGTGCAACTGGATGTTTTGCTAAGTCTATGGCTGACTTGCTATCAGTTCTGAGCTCCATCTTTTCAGTCTTCACCAGCTTCAATTCCCTCAGTAACATGTTGATCCATTGAGCTTGACATGCTGCCATAGAAGCTGCAATATACTCAGCTTCACACGAAGATAATGCCACAACTGGTTCCTTTCTTGAACTCCATGAAAAGGCTGCATTTCCAATCATAAACACATAGGCTGCAGTGCTTTTCCTGTCATCTTTATCACCACTCCAATCAGAATCTGAGTAGTCTACTAGATCATCATCTTGGTCCTTGCTGTATTGAATACCATAGCTGCTTGTACCCTTCACATATCTCAAACTTCTCTTGGTTGCATCTAAGTGTGAGGTGGTAGGTTTTATCATGTATCTGCTGATCAAACCTACACCATAAGTAATATCAGGTCTTGTATGGCACAAGTACCTCAAGGAGCCCACAATTTGTTTGAATAAGGTTGGATTTACTTCTTTCTCATCATTAACCAAAGACAACTTTACTCCTGTATCAACTGGAATTGAAATTGGTTTACAATTCATCATATTAAACCTTTTCAAAACATCTTGTGCATATTTCCTTTGATGAATCACCACTCCTTTTGAATTCATTTCAAACTCAATTCCAAGGAAATATATGAGATTGCCTAAATCAGACATCTCAAACATCGTCATCATGTTTCTCTTAAAGTCCTCCATCTCAGCTTCATTGCTTCCAGTTACTATCATATCATCCATATATAAGCATACAATAAGCTTATTTGTGGTATTTCTGCAGTAGATTCCATGTTCATTTACACACTTCATGAAACCTTGCTGAACAAGAAAACTGTCTATTTTCTTATTCCAAGCCCTTGGGGCTTGCTTTAAACCATACAGAGCTTTATTAAGCCTGTAGACATGCTCTTCCTTTCCCTTTATCTCAAATCCTGGTGGCTGATTTACATACACCTCTTCTTCTAGCTCACCATTGAGAAAAGCAGACTTTACATCTAGCTGATACATGGACCAATTTTTCTTGACTGCTATAGCAACAATCAATCTGACTGTTTCCATCCTTGCTACTGGGGCATACACTTCATAGTAATCTTGTCCATACTTTTGTAGAAAGCCTCTTGCAACTAATCTAGCCTTATACTTAGCAACTTGACCATTTGGCTTCAGTTTTGTTTTGAACACCCACTTAACATCAATACACTTCTTATCAGCAGGTAGTTGAACTAAGCTCCATGTTTCATTCTTCTCTATAGATTCTAGTTCTTCAATCATTACTTTCTTCCAATGTTGTTGTTTAAGAGCTTCCTCAAAAGACACGGGTTCAGTTTCAGCAAGCATTGCTAGTTGCACTATGTCACCTTCATCTGTAACAGCTTGATCAGGAAACCTCTCATAATCTCTCAACCTGACTGGTGGTTGAATGTTCCTTGTTGGTCTATTTGTCACTTCTGCACCTCCTACATTTGTGTCCTCAACAATTTCTTCTTGTTCCTTAGTCTCACCTTCTTCTGTCTCTGAATCAGCTAGGTAAAATTGACTATCAAACTTGTTTGATGCTTTATCTTTCCAGTTCCAGCACTTTGATTCATCAAACTTTACATCTTTGCTGAACACTATCTTCTTGCTACTTGGATTATAGAGTTTGTAGGCACCAGTTGAGTGATAACCAACCATAATCATTACCTGAGATTTATCATCCAGTTTTCTCCTTAATTGGTCAGGTACATGTCTAAAACACACTGAGCCAAAAATCTTCAGATGTTGGACACTTGGTTTTACTCCACACCATGCCACTTCTGGTGTCTTGTCTTGCAGCTTCTTTGTTGGACTTCTATTGATGAGATATGCTGCAGTAGCAGTTGCTTCTCCCCACAAGTAATGAGGCATCTGTTTTTGCTTCAATATGCTTCTTATCATATTTACCAAAGTTCTGTTCTTTCTCTCTGAGATCCCATTGTGTTGGGGTGTGTATGGTGCAGTGACTTCATGATTTATGCCATTTGATGAGCAGAAATCATCAAATTCAGTGGAAGTATACTCACCTCCTCCATCTGTTCTCAATCTGCTAATTACTTCTCCACTTTCATTTTGAACTAGCAGTCTAAACTTCTTGAACACACCAAACACTTCACTTTTCTAAGCTAACAAGTAAATCCATACTTTTCTAGTAAATTCATCTATGAATGTTACAAAATAGCTATTCCCTCCTACTAACTTTACTTCCAGAGGTCCACATACATCTGAGTGAATTACCTCAAGTTTCCTGGTTGCATTGAATGGTACATCTGCATTGTATGAATTCCTGGCTTGCTTTCCAGTGCAGCACATATCACACACTTCATCAGGCAATTTTATCTTTGGCAAGCCTTGTACCATGTTCTTCTCATGAAGCATATTCAAGTCTCTAAAGTTGATATGCCCATATCTTTGATGCCATAACCAATCTTCCTTCTTAGTTTCTGATAGCAAACACTTATCTTCAATCACACTAATGTTGATTTAGAAAGTTCTTTGTTTTGACAATGAAGCTTTCCGAATCAACCTATTCTTGCTATCAAAAACCTTCATGGCTTGTGCTTCCATCTTCATAGTATATCCCTTCTGCAGTAATTGACCAATACTGATGAGATTGCTCTTCATATTTGGTACATACAATACATCTGTAATGCATGCCTTCTTACCATCCTTCCTATGAATCAATATTTTCCCAATTTCAGCTACACAGACTATGCTATTGTCTGCAAATCTTATCTTTCTGTTTATTGAGTCATCTAATTCAGAAAACCACGATTTCTTGCCTGTCATATGGTTTGAACACCCAGTGTCCAAATACCATTCATCACTTCTTGCTTCTTCCTCCTTATCTGTTGCCATCAGGAGTACTTCATCAGAATCTGACTCCTCATTTTGAGCAAATTGAGCTTCATCTTTGCTTCTTGGAACCTTCTTCGATCTGCATTCAGATGCATAATGTCCCCACTTCTGACAATTATAGCACTGAATTTCCTTCTTATCTTTCTTGGATTTTCCTTTCTTCATATACTAGGCCTGCAATGCTTGATCAGAAGATGCATCTTTACCTCTTTCTATGATTCTATCAGTCAACCTCAATTCATGAGCTTCAAGACTTGCTTGCAGTTCTTCTATCTTCATAGAATCTAGGTCCTTAGATTCTTCTAAAGCAACCACAATGTGATCAAATCTTGGTGTTAAAGTTCTGAGAACTTTCTCCACCTTCATCACATCAGTGAAAGCTTCACCATTCCTTGTCATCTGATTTGTGAGATTAATCAGCTTATCAAAGTACTGACTTATGGTTTCTTCTTCTTCCATCGCCAACACTTCATATTGTCTTCTTAATGCTTAAAGCCTTACCTTCTTCAGTTTACCATCCCCAGAATACAATTTCTCCATCGCATCCCACGTCTCCTTTGCACTTTCATAATGAATGATCTTTTCAAAGATCTCATTGCTTACACTCTGATGAATCAAGAACATGGCTTTCCCATCTTTCTTCTTCAAATCTTTATGTGCTGCTTGTTGTACCTCAGTTGCATTCGCTGCTAATGCTGGTACCCTTTCATCCACAATTTCAAGAACATCCTGGAACCTGAATATAACCTTCATCTTCACTATCCATTGATCAAAGTTCTTTCCTTCGAACACTGGTAGATGTGTAGAAATATTATTGTTGTGAGTTTCCATACTTCACGAATTTTCCAACAACAATGATCGAACCGAGCTCTGCTATACCAATTTGATAGAACAATTTATGAATGATGAAAAGAATTGAAAGAAATATTGGATATTGTGTTTCTTGAAATTGAGAGAAGAGAGATGAATGAATAGAGAGTGTATACTTTCATTAATGACTGAAATTCATCAGTTAGTTTACACAGCTTATAAAGCTATATATATACACCAAGACATGTAACAGCTTTATTACACAAACTAAAACTAGTTCTAACTAACATAGAATTACAAAACCAAATATTAGATTGTGATGTTGTGACATCACACCTAACATCACACATCTGATCTAACTAATATTGAATTACAAAACCAATAAGAAATTCATAAGTAAGTCTAACGGAAGAGGGATTAAACATGGAGCAGAAACGAGTCATACCTAAGTTCCTGAGCATCCACGAGACGCTTTCATAAAGGCCTAAGGTGCGAAGAGTTTCCGGTTCTGGATATCTTGTGGCATAGACTGGTCTTTTGGATAAGCGGAGAAAGTTCGAATGCATGGTGGCTCCAATTGTTCCTTCGGGAAACTCAATGCCCATGTAATCTATCTCTTGGTTAGCTTCCATAGTGTGTGATTTAGTGTGTTTAAATAGGGATTAAATGGATGGTTAGAATTTAATGTGGGATAATGAGAGGTTTAATAGGTACTTAGGGAGTCTAGGGAACATGCAAGAATGTTTTAAATGGGGAGAAGAGGAGGCAAAAACGTGTTTTGAAGCAAAACAGCGCGTTATGCCTGTTTAAAGGAATGCCGAGCGCCCTATGCATAATGGCGAGCGCCTTTTGCTTCTGACACGAATTTTGTGTCCTAGCTCTTAGTGAGTGCAGAATTTTGGATGTTTTTGGGTTTTTCTTGTTTTATGGGAAAAACACAAAATGCTAAATATTAGAAACACTTAAAGGAAAGGAAACTTGCATTAAACGAAATAGTAGTGCATTACATTTACACGTCGGCATTCCGACGGTATACAGTGGAATGGAAATTAACAATACAAATGATACAAGAAAGAGAAACACTATACATGTAAATAAAATATCCTAAGAAAAATAGGGAAATGGGTGCAGCTATGGATCATCCATGATGTTGCCTAAGGGAGTAGACAAGTTGGAACATATGGTCCAACTCCTCATGAACAACATAAATAAGTCCAATGAAGTCCACTCGAAGAGAGGAAATCTCATCTCGGAATGAATCCACTTCAGACTGGAGGGCATTAATGGCAGCAGCTACATTCAAGGGTGGTATAGCAGGATCAATTTCGGAACCTTGAGTGGCCGCTGCAGACATAATGGTATCTCGGTTCTCATAAGCATGAGGAGAGTCAGGTGGAGTCAGAAACTCATTGACGACCTCCAAGTCATAGAGCCAATTGTCCTTATTGTGCACACTTGTCTTTTCATGGTTGGGTAAGGTGAAAGTATGGACTACAGCATTATCGATAAGTAACTCAAATTCAACCGGGCCAAGATTAGCAATTATGCCTCTGTTGAAACAAAAACTAATGACCATTGGGCGAACGCCACCGAAAGCAAAAGAACGGTTCAGATGGTACCTCATTCCAATTGCATCAGTAATCATAGTCACCAGCCCACCTATTAAGATTGGCTCAAAGGAATCACGAGCAATACGACTGAAATTAGCAAGCAAATACGGGGCAGCATTGATAAGTTTTCCTTGGGATGCGCAGAGCATGATATACAGCTCATTCCTCGACATAGATGTAATGTTCTCTTTTTTTCCGAAGAAAGTGTGAGTAAGAACCTTATGGAAATATCTCCATCCAGGATTATGAATGCTTTCAGACAACATAGTCAAGGCCCCACCCGAGAAAACCTTCTTGACAACATATGGACCTTCATAATTCGGAGTTCATTTGCCCATGTGATCTTCGAGGACGCACTTTCTGATCGAATGCCCGCTTCATCCTTCTCTGATACAGTTGCCCATGGCATACTGCTGCCAACCTTCTCTCTTCTATGAGACTTAACTCATTAAACCTCGTTCGAACCCATTCAGCCTCATCAAGCTTGACATCCATCATGACCCTCAGAGAAGCAATCTCAACTTCAACTGGTAAAACTGCTTCCATACCATACACAAGAGAGAACGGGGTTGCCCCAGTAGACGTACGTACTGATGTACGGTACCCATGCAAAGCGAAAGGCAACATCTCATGCCAATCCTTGTACGTCACGACCATTCGAATTATGTTCTAGTATGTAGGAGATCGAATTGGGTCTTGTGTTATGGATCAAATTGTTTAAGTTAGCTTATACCCTAAGTTAGCTTGTAATGGGTAATTGTTAAAAAGTCCATTAATTTAGTATGTTAGGTTTATTATAAATAACATACTAGTCTCCCTTCCTAAGTGTGACAAAACCTTATTAGGTTGAGAGGGGTTAATTGTTGATATTCACTTGTAATCTTTGAACCCTATTGAGAAAGTGAATAGTAAAATAGATTTAAGCAATTCTCTATTCTTCTTCCTCTTTTCTCTTCCTTTGTGAACCCTAATAGGGTTTCAGTTGTTTTTGCTTTGTTTTTTCTTGTTAACTCTAACCCTTGTGTGTTTCTTGCCCATAAAGAAACCGTTAATATTTTGTTTTAAGGTATCAATCAAAAAACCAAAATAAGGTTTATGTTTATAATTTATCTCAAACAAATAATTGTCATAAATATATATTTCTAAATATGTTCTCTATAGCCACAAATAAAGTGTTGAGAAAACAATCTTATAGAAAATAAATTTTATATTTCTCAATCATTACCATAATCATATATGTGATTTCAAATATATTTTAAATAGCATATCTCCAAAAAAAAAAAAATAGAATTTGCATAAATTCCTTTCTTCCCAAAAAAAATATATTTAAATTTAATTTTGAATAATAAATTTATCAAATTTAAATTAAAAAAAACTTTATTTCATAGCAACAAACTATATTTAAATCAAATCTAAAATTTGTAATATACATTACAATATAATTGTTCTGGACTGGACCAATGGCTAGAATTGGCCCATTCTGCCTCTGCTCCAGAGCGGCCCAAAATGCCTAAGCCCAATCCACAGAGGGGCAAAAACGACACTTCTGCCCCTCCAACCGGGCAAGGAACGCAACATCCTCCCCGACTTTTATGCCCGTTATGCACGGCTTCCTCGCTGCCCTAACAGCAAGGGACAGGTGCCCAGAACTGCGTTTATGCCCGACATAACGGCTAGTTTCTGGGACCCTGCCCGACATAACGGCTAGTGTGGGCAGTTACCTATTATTTGGGGGAAAACGGTTATTTCGCCCCAAAAATAGGACCGTTGGCCACGCGCTGGGGGCTCTATATAAACCCTCTCGCTTGAGATGGTCAGGTATCATTTTTCTCACCCTAAGAACACACTTTGTACTTGCCCCTTTTCTCTGACCCTTTCTTACTTGAGCGTCGGAGTGCCTTGCAGGTACACCCTCTTTTCTCCTCATCAACATTCCGAACACCTCGCCCGTCTGACGACCAGCATCCATCCGAGCACCTTGCCATCTGACGACCAGCTTACGTGGACCCGTTCGAATACTCCGGATCAGTGGCGCCGTCTGTGGGAACTCCTTGTTCTCCCCTTCTTTCTTTCCTCCTCGAAAACTAAAAGATCAAAACATACTCTCTTTGATCCGCCCACATATGGCCGCTCAGAACTCCGCAAAAAGTGCTGACATTATGGTTCTCGTTCCCGTCAACAAGATGGACGTCGACGGAAGATCTCCGTTACTTTCAGATCCCCGTTTCCTCCGAGACGGGGCTGCTGCATCTCCAACTCCTCCTCCCGCTGGGCAAGGAGACAAGCAGCCCCCGTCGGGTGAACGACCGATTCCTGGCCCTCCCAGCGCCGACCTGGCCGTTGCAGCTCTTTTGGAAGCTGTCAACCGCACAAACCTCCTCATCTTGCAGCAAGGAGAAAGAATAGGAGCTCTCGAGGAAGCATCTCTTCCAAGATCCTCTCCTCCCAAGAGTAAGCACCAAAAATCAAGAAGCCTGCCACCTAGGCGCGGGGAAAACCACAGATCGAGGCATGAGCCTGAATCACAGCACGTTCGCAAGCGCGACCAGATCTCCCCGCGGGATCGATCACCACCAAGACACAAGAGAACGAGGCAGGATATGCATTCTCCACCGGTCAGACCTCGTGACCGGCCACGTTCACCCTCACCTCGCAGAAACCGCCGCCGCGAGCACAGACAACGATCACCATCAACTCCAAGTTCTGACAGCGACGACGAGCCTCGCGGCCCGTTATCCCGCAGGATCCTGGCCACCCGTCTTCCTAAAGGACTAGAGAAGCCTCCGTCTCTAGGGACTTACGATGGAACCACGGACCCAGACGAGCACATAGAAAACATAGATGCTCTTTTGGACTACAAAGGGGTACGAGGAGCCATCAAATACCGCTTGTTCCCAACCACACTCCGGAAGGGAGCAATGACATGGTACAAGCAGCTGCCAGAAGAATCCATTAGATCCTGGAGGCAGCTGGGGAGGATTTTCTCCCGTCACTTTACTGCATCGCGACACCATCCAAAGACCGAGGCATCCCTCGGAGCTGTCGTACAGGGAAGAGATGAGCCTCTTCGCGCCTACATTGAGCGGTTCAACAAGGAGGCCGTCCAAGTGCCAACGACCGACGAGATGAAGAAATTCCTGCTCGAGCAGGGATTATGTCCTGGCTCAGACTTTGCAAAAGCCATCGGCCTCGATCCACCGAGGAACCTTAACGCCCTTCTCCTCCAAGCCCAGTCGCACATACAGTACGAGGAAAAGGTCGCTGCCCACTCTGTCCGGGCCTCTCGAAACCAATAAGGTGCCCGGTCATCCAGAGCTGAAGAACCTTCGACGGGACGTCGAGGAGATAAAAAACGCGACGATCGGCCTCGCGATGCACGCGAACAGAAGGGACCTTCTGGGCGGTTCCATGACTATACCCCCCTCACTACCACGAGGGAGAAAATCTTGTCCGAATGTGCCAACTCAGAATTCAAGCAGGCGGGAGTCCGTTTCCCCAAACAGCTGCCGGCTAGACCGGGTGTAGACAAGTCCAAGTATTGCCGCTTCCACAAGAGTCACGGTCATATGACGGAAGAATGCATCCACCTCAGAGATGCCATAGAGATCCTTATTCGCGACGGCCACCTGAAGCAGTTCGCAAAAAAGAAAGATGTTCCCCGACAAGAAACCCAGGAGAGCAAGAAGGTTGTAGAAGAAACTCCGCCCTCCGATGACGCCGACGTACAGGTCGCTATGTCCATAACTCGGCCAGAGGACTTCCGCATCCCTGATGGTTTGCCCGTCTCCACTTACCTCGCTGCTCGCTGCCCGTGGGAGGCCTTCCCGTCCGCCATGGTCATTTCTGGTGGTGGATTTAACAAAATCACGGTCGGTTCAATCAAGAGGAGATTCGATCAACTGATAAGCAAAAGCTCCAACGAAGTCACCACGCTGGACACCACTCACAAAAGATTCGCTCCTATTTCCTTTTACAAGGAGGAGCTCCTCGGCGGGGCACCGAACGCAAGCATCCCGCTGCTTATCTGGGAAAGGACGGCGAACTTCGACGTTCGCAGAATACTTGTGGACCAGGGCAGCTCAGTTGATATAATGTACAACCACCTGTTCGAAACGCTGCAGCTGGACGACTCTCACCTTACTCCATACGTTGGATCCGACCTGTAGGGATTCAATGGAGCAGTGACAAGGCCCCGGGGTTACGTAGAGCTCATCGTAACCTTCGGTTCAGGAAAGACAACCCGAGCAATTAAAGCACAGTTTCTGGTAATTGAATGTCCGTCACTATACCAGTGCATTTTTGGAAGGCCAACCCTGGCAGAGTTTATTGCAGTACCTTCCACCGTACATCTCAAAATGAAGTACTACACTTCTGAAGGGATGGTCGCCACCCTCTACGGCGATATCGAAGCTGCCCGTCGGTGCTTTGAAGCAGCATTAAAGGGACTAAGCACCATCTCAGCAAGACCGAGGACTTCTGGTCGTCCCCCTCTGCCCAGCAGCTCCGAGCAGCCAAAACCGCTCCCCCAGGTCGAATCTATCGACTTAGACAGCCGTTTCAGCGAGAAAGATCACGCCAAGGACCCAACGACTTCGGGCAGCCAGTCTGACAACGGCAGTCATCTCCTACGCCCTATCCCAGATGGCAACTTCGAGATCGTTCTGTTCGGAGAAGACTCCAAACGGGGAGTGAAGATTGGAGCAGACCTCCCCGACCTGGCCAGGAGACAACTAAAAGCGTGCCTCCGGGAGAACGCAGACTTGTTCGCATGGAGCGCTGCTGAAATGCCAGGATTTGACCCATCCGTCGCTTGCCACTAGCTTACAATTGATCCGCCCGTCAAAGCCGTTGCCCAGCGCAGAAGGAAATAGTCCCCGGAAAAGATGGAAGCCGCGGAGAAAGCTGTCAAAAACCTTCTAGAAGCTAGGTTTATTTCTGAGGCCAAATACACTACATGGCTCTCAAATGTTGTACTTGTAAGAAAAAATAATGGCAAATGGAGGATGTGTGTTGATTATACCGATGTTAATAAGGCCTGTCCAAAGGACGCCTACCCCCTCCCCAACATAGATAAGCTCGTAGATAACTCAGCAGGTTTTAAGCTTTTATCGTTCCTCGACGCCTACTCGGGCTACAACCAAATCCCAATGGCCGCGAGCGATAAAACTTACACGGCCTTCATGACCAAATCAGGCAGCTATTACTACAACGTAATGCCCTTCAGGCTGAAGAACGTCGGCGCTACGTACCAACGAATGATGAACAAAGTCTTCCAAGGACAAATAGGCGACATGCTCGAAGTATACATGGACGATATAATTGTCAAGTCCCATGAGGAACTAGATCATATCGCCCATCTTCGCAAAATTTTCGAGCAAGCCAGAAAGTATCAAATGCGTTTTAACCCAGAGAAGTGCACGTTCGGTGTACGGGCAGGTAAATTCCTTGGCTTCTACCTAACGGAATGAGGAATAGAAGCTAACCCTGATAAGTGTCGGGCATTCTCTGAATTCCTAACGCCCACGTCTAAGAAGAACATCCAGTCCCTCAACGGGGTACTTACTTCGTTGTCCCGCTTCGTTGCAAAGTCCGCCCAACACGCCCTTCCTTTCTTCAAGCTCTTGCGAAAAGAGGCAGCGTTTGAATGGACCGAGGAATGTGAAGCATCCCTCCTTCACTTGAAGCAAGCTCTGTCGAAACCGCCCGTATTATCACGGCCAGACACCGGGGAAGTCTTGTTCATATACCTCGCCGTCACTGCCGAGGCCGTTAGCGCCGTTCTCATTCGCGAGAATCCTGGCGGGCAAAAGCCAGTATACTTCACGAGCAAAGCGTTGCAGGACGCAGAGTTGCGATATCAACAGATAGAGAAGGTAGAATTGGCCCTCGTCAACGCTGCCAGACAACTGAGACACTATTTCTTGGCCCACACGATCGTGGTAAGAACGGATCAGCCCATCAAGCAATTACTGGGACGACCAGACATGGTCGGGCGAATGCTCAAATGGTCACTGGAACTGTCCGAATTCGACGTCCAGTATGAAAGCAGAAAAGCTCTAAAAGCTCAAGCCCTGGCCGATTTCGTAGCGGAAGTAACCTTCTCAGACTCCTCGTCCAACATAGCGAACAAATGGACCATCTATGTGGACGGAGCATCCAGCTCGACCGGCAGCGGGGCAGGAGTAATTCTGGAGAACGACGAAGGAACCATAGTCGAGGCTTCTCTCACATTGTCCTTTCCCACGTCGAACAACCAGGCCGAGTATGAAGCCTTCCTCGCCGGTTTGCGCCTAGCCGAAGACCTAGGGGCTGAAGAAATCATCATCTGCACGGACTCTCAGCTCGTAGCCCACCAGGTATCAGGAGAATATCAGACCAAAAACGACAGTCTCTCCGAATACCTAACCCTAGTCAAGGGAAAAATGTCGAAGTTTAGAGCAGTAGAAGTAAGACATGTTCCACGCGAACATAATGTGCGAGCAGACGTCCTGTCCAAACTAGCAATCACTAAGAGGAAAGGCAGAAACAGGTCAGTCATCCAAGAAATACTTCCCCGGTCCAGCATCGATAAGGGATCCTCGACCCTACACGTGCACACGATTGGAGACAGTGACTGCTGGATGACGCCCGTGTACAACTACCTCACCAGGGAAGAACTTCTGGATGACCCCAAGGAAGCCAGCACCATCAGACGAAGAGCTTGCTCGTACGTCATCCTCGAAAACAAACTCTATCGACGAGGCTTCTCCATACCACTACTCAAATGCATAGAGGAAGAAGTTGTCCCCCACGTATTACGAGAAATCCACGAAGGTATTAACGCCCAACACCTAGGAGGAAGGTCCCTTACCCGCAAGGCCCTCCGGGCAGGGTATTATTGGCCAACCATGCAGCACGATGCCAAGGAGCATGTGAAGAAATGCGACAAATGCCAACGGCACGGGGATATGCACCTAGCTCCACCTAACGAACTGAAGAGCATGACCTCCCCGTGGCCATTCGCCTAGTGGGACCTAGACATCCTAGGACCCTTCGTGACGGGGTCCAGCCAAAACAAATACCTGATAGTGGGCGTGGACTATTTCACAAAATGGATAGATGCAGAAGCCTTAGCAAAGATAACAGCACTTAACATTCTGCGCTTTTACAAGCGGAATATCCTTGCCCGTTTTGGGATTCCCCAAGCAATCGTCACGGACAATGGAACCCAATTCACGGACAAGAAGTTCCAAGACTTTGTCGCCTATCTCGGAACAAAGCAACACTTCGCTTCTGTAGAACATCCCCAGACCAACGGGCAGGCAGAAGCGGCCAATCGCGTCATTCTTCGTGGCCTCAAGCGAAGACTGGATGAAACGAAGAAAGCCTGGGTCGAGGAGCTCCACAACGTCTTATGGGCGTACCGCACCACTCCCCAGTCCACCACCGGGGAAACACCTTTCCGCTTAGCATATGGCACGGAGGCTGTTTTACCCATTGAAATTCACGTACCATCCAGGAGGACCGAATCACCCCTAGACGAGGAAATGAACGACGAAGCAATAAGAGAGGAGCTCGACCTCGTCGAGGAAATCCGAACAGGAGAAGCCCTCCATGAAGCATCTCTTAAGCAAAAAATAGCAATCAGGCACAACGCCAAAGTCTTACGACGAGAGTTCGATGTGGGCAGCCTTGTCCTGCGAAGAAACCACAAGGACTCTCGCGAAGGCAAACTAGCAGCCAACTGGGAAGGGCCATACAGAGTCCGTTCCAGAACGGGGAATGGTGCATACTTCCTCGAAAACCTCAATGGGGATGCAATCCCCCGACCGTGGAACGCTGAAAAACTTAAGCAATACTACAGCTAAAGTGACTATAGGCTTCCTCGCATCAAAGGACCACCTAACGGTCATCATGCTCGTCCAGGTACAAACGACGCATACGCACAAAGTAGAATCCCGCTCAAGTAAATGAGCCGGAACTCTGCTCGTCGGCGGTCCTCAACCGAGCACCGCCTTCGCCCAAGTACCATGATTGGCAGAACCCCAGCTCGGGATGGGACGTTCACGCCGCGACCTCAGGCCTCGACTGCGACCTGAGATCCGCAACCTCGCCAGGACCTTCCCCGACTATTCGACCAGTTCTCCGCACTGACGAATTCACACACAACGAGCTATCTTTCAAAAGAAAGCTCCGTTAACAGACACACCCTCCGACGGGCCGTCACACATGCACAACTAATGTAAAGTACAGCAATATAAACAAAAATTGTATAAATAACATAAACCGGGCATGAAGTGAAAAAGGCCACAAGGGCCAAAGATTGTGCGAATTACATAAGAAGGGGGGCCAAGCCCCCCCCCCCAAAATCAAAATAAAAATACAAATAAATCAACGGCACGTAGGCCGGACAAGATACAACCACATCAGAATAACAAAACTCCTCATTCTTCCGCTGGTCCTCGGGCTGAACCTCGGGGGTATCAAGAACAAGGCCCGCGGGCAAGACGATGCGACCATCCTCCACACGCGCAAGATAGTGGATGCCCTCGGCAAAATCTCAAGCCCAGGGTTCACCACCCGCAACTGGGCCACGACACTGTCGAAGGACTCCACCGCCACGGCGATACCATCATCCTCGACCTGCAGAATGCTGGCGACCAGCTCAGCCCTAGTCTTCAACGCTTTTATCTCGTCCGGTTCATCAACACCCGGGGAACTGGCCGCCATCAACTCCTTGTTCAGCTCCTCAGCAGCCATTTTCTCCACCGTCAGCTTGGTGATCTCCTCTTTCAACTTGGCCATCTCCTCTTCGGCCTTCTTCCTAGCCTCGCGAGCACTCTTGACTTCCTCCTTCAAGGCCGTCTCAGAAGCCCGGGCAGCAGTAAGTTCGGCCTCAAGCGCAGTGTCCCCTTCCGCATAAACGACCGCCATCTCCAGCATCCTCACAAGGGCAGAAGCATCTTGGGCTACCAACGCCCTCTTGCTCGGCCGGTCCATGCTCTCCAAGCTAAGAGACTCTGCCCGAGGAATGACCAGTGTGTTGCCTTCAAAAAATCTCCTGTCGAGGATGCACGGGGGGAGCTCAAACTTCCCCTTCTCAAGCGCCCGAGTCAGATCCACAACATCTAGCATCCGTGGCCGCTTCGCCCGCCCGGTCAGAGGCAGTGGAGAATCCCGTGGACCAGGAGAGGGAGTAGAAGAGGTCCCCGGGGCAGTTTGAACAAGGGGAGGAGCACGAGTACCAGCAGCAGTCCGGGTCTTGGGGGGAACCACTCCACGTTTATTCCTCGTTATGGCATTCCTCACCACACGACCGCGAGCTTGAGGCATCTCACCTGCACAAATAAAAACAAGCACGTTAGCTACGAGGAACAGAAATAACACAAACAAAGTCTAAACAACTAAGACTACAGAGCAGCTTCTCGGCATCCGCGGGAGTCTTGCACTCCAGCAGTGCCTTAACGTTGATGAATCTGCGCTCAACCCTCTGGCTCCCATCCTCCTCGAAGATAGGGTTGCCTTTGCTCGTCCAGCAGCTGGCCAGACTAAAGGAGTAGAACCAGTTCACCAGCTTCTCGTAAGACACGGCGTCCTGCCCACGTAGCACGCTCGGCTCGAAAACATAAGCGCCGGGCTTCTTGGAGAAATGGTCAGGTGCCCAGCGGACCGGGAACTTGTACACCCTCTCCCCGATATACTTCCCCTCCTCGTTGAGTATCTCCTCTCTGTCCTCATCAACCTCTATCTCCCAGACGTACGTACTGTCCTGGGCTGCCTCAGACACTGGCTCGACAATGAAATACCGTCCCTTGAACGTTCGGATTGACTCCGAGAACGACTTGAATAACTTTTTGGGCTGCTTCAAGGAAACCCATCCGTACTTCTTCCCCGCCAGCTGCCGTTGAAGATGGAAAACCGCAAAAAAACAGAGGGAGAGTAGTGCCCAGATTGAGATGCTCGCACACTAACTCAAAAGCCCGGATAAAGGCCAGTGAATTGGGGTGGAGTTGAGAGGGCGCCAGCTTCAGATGCTCGAATACCGACCGCTGGAAATCAGTGAAAGGCAACCTCAGCCCCAACTCCTTGAAAGCGTACTCGTACATCGTGAAGCGGTCCCCGAAATCTGAGTAGACCCGCTCGTCCAAGGTGGGAAAATGCACTTTCCAGTCCCCCTCTGGACCCACCTCTGTAAAGGCGTTCGCCGCAGACCGTGCAAACATAACATCTTCCTCCATAACATCTAGTTCTTCTTCCTCCTCGACTCTGCTCGAGGAGCTCGATGCCGCCGAGCTCGAAGACGCCGAACTCGAAGCCATCGAGCTGCTATTCTCCTCGGAGCCGGTTTCCTCCTCGGACGTGTCTAAAATAACCTCTCTCTCTGGCCCTGTCGCCATTACGATCACCTGAAAAAGCAGAGAAAGACAGTGAATTCGACAGAAAATCAAATCCACCCTTCCACTGCCAAGTCAAGTGAAAGGGCGCGCAAAAGGCTAAGGACAACGTCCCCAGCCTAAGCCCTAACATCAAACGTAAAACCTCCCCGCGAGGAGATGCCCGAGATATACCATCTTCCTACGAAGAACCTCCCCGCACTCGTGCCCAGATTCCGTTTGAAGCTCCACCGGAAACCACAAGGCTCCACTAGAATCTGGAAACGTTCTACCGGAAAATTCACTATTCTATCAGAAGACAATAAGACGCGGTGGTCACGACTCGCAACCACGACGTGGACCACCACGCTCACCGAACGCGCTACCTACTCCGGCGAGATGCTAGAAGCAGCAAAGGGGCAGAACCACCGTCCACCACCAACACTCGCCAGAAATCTACCTATTTTGTCGCCTAAAAGCTAACCCTAGCCGCATGCAATCTACCACTAACAACAAAAGAAAGTAAAACAAGCTGGAAATCAGAAAACTTACTTGATTTGAGTAGAAGAAAGAAACTGCTCGAAGCCTGGCACGGTGGTCGGTTGCTCTGAAGACGGCGACAGGCAAGAACGCAGAAGACGGCGAAGAGAAATCAGAAGGGAAAAAGTGCAAAATGGGACAACCTTCCCCCTTTTATACTGAGGGGCACGTGCACCCACGCGCCCGTAGGCAATAATGACTGCCCACTAGCCATTATTACCTATTAACTGCTACACAGGGCTCGATGCACACGTGGCAACCCAACGTTTCTCATTCTGTCTGACGCTCTATCTCCCCGAATACCGGGCAATGTAGTCTCGACCACGAACGTCACGGACACAGAGGGCCACGAGCACCTCGAGACAATCATCCTTGTCTCCAAGCGATGACTCCGCGCCAGCTCCCCTGAGCGACGAGCAGTCCTTAAGTCACCACTCCCATGCTCGGGAGCAACGACTTGGGGGGCTCCTGTTCTGGACTGGACCAATGGCTAGAATTGGCCAATTCCGCCTCTGCTCCAGAGCGGCCCAAAATGCCTAAGCCCAATCCACAGAGGGGCAAAAACGACACTTCTGCCCCTCCAACCGGGCAAGGAACGCAACATCCTCCCTGGCTTTTATGCCCATTACGCACGGCTTCCTCGCTGCCCTAACAGCAAGGGACAGGTGCCCGGAACTGCGTTTATGTCCGACATAACGGCTAGTTTCTGGGACCCTGCCCGACATAACGGCTAGTGTGGGCAGTTACCTATTCTTTGGGGGAAAACGGTTATTTCGCCCTGAAAATAGGACCGTTGGCCAGGCGCTGGGGGCTCTATATAAACCCTCTCGCTTGAGAGGGTCAGGTATCATTTTTCTCACCCTAAGAACACACTTTGTACTTGCCCCTTTTCTCTGACCCTTTCTTACTTGAGCGTCGGAGTGCCTTGCAGGTACACCCCTTTTTCTCCTCATCAACATTCCGAACACCTCGCCCGTCTGACGACCAGCATCCATCCGAGCACCTTGCCATCTGACGACCAGCTTACGTAGACCCGTTCGAATACTCCGGATCAATAATATTTATATTCAATTCAAAACTTTATTACTATTTAATTTTTCTTTTATTTCTTTTTCTATAATATCATGAACAAATCAAATAAATATTTACCAGCCTTTAGAGATATACACAAATGAAATAAAATAAATAACAATTTTAGCCTTGTTTCATGAACTTACGAAAATCATGAATAAAATTAATGAAACAAAACAAGAATATAGTGAAAATAGGGACGAGCTTAGGTTAACCCTTAGGTAACCCGTCTGCCCCAAATGAATTTGAGAACAAATGTATTTTTTTTGAATTATAATTTTTATTGTTGTAATTTTGGGTGCATAGTTATAACATATTTGTAAATGCTTTTGTTTAATGAATTATTTGGTGATTATTTTGTAAGATAGGAATATTTATAATTAAGTGTTGACATTTGTGTACCAAATAATATGTTGTCTGATTGGGTCCAACATTGATACGGGGTTATGTAGGCAAAATTAATGAATATTGTGGTGCAAAACTATTTTTCTATACACAAAAGTTATGGTATTCAAAAGATCAAGTAACTTTGAGTTAGGGATGACAATTAGACCCGTCTCTAGTGGGTCTCTGCAAAATTTACCTACATCGGATAGGGTAAAAACCTGCAAAAATGGCATGGGCATAGACAATTACCCATTAGAATAAACGGATATGAGTGCGGGTACGAGTACCTTATTATCCACCCTACCCCATTTGTAACACCATAATTCTTGAATTATCAAATTATTTGAATTATTATGATTTAATTTGATTATAGTACGTGATAATTAAATTAATATGGGTGTCAGGATTGTGTGACCTTGAGATGGGACTCTGAAGAGTGATTAGATATTGGCAGAGGTGGGATAGAATTATTAGAGTCTATTTTTAATAATTAAAAAATAGTATTTTGATTAAATTATTTAATTAAAATGAAAAAAATAGAAAATAAGAAATATTAGTAGTATTTTTATTAAAATAAAATCAGAGATGATAAGGGTATTTTGGTGAATAGAGGGTAAGTGAGGGTAATGCTGGATGTCTCAAATTGAGGAATTAGGTTACTAATAAAAAGGTTAGTAAGAAGTCGTGAAAGTATGTGAAAACTTAATTTGGTGGAAAGAGGAAGAGGAAATGGCTAGAGCATAGGGAGATTATCCATTGAAAGAGCTTTGAAGAATAAGGTAAAGGCGGATAATAACCTTCAATAAGGGCTTATGCATGAAGGGTAGGTAGAGGTGTCCATAACCTCTAATAGGGATGATGATTGCGATAATTTCTATGTGTGTTCCTGAGGAGTGATATACTCTCAATTATATTGATGTGAATTTAATATGAGTGAGTTGAATAAGTAATTGGAAGCGTTACTTGAGAAGAAGTTTGTTCGTCAGAGTGATTCACCGTGGGTTGTGTACGTGTTGTTAGTCAAGAAAAAGGATGGTAGTATGAGGTTGTGTGTCGACTACCGCCAGTTGAACCAAGTATCTATTAAGAACAAGTATCCACTTCCTAGGATTGATGATTTGATGGACCAGCTAGTAGGTGCTTGTGTTTTCATAAAGATTGATTTGAGATCCAGTTATCATCAAATTTGTGTAAAGGCTGAAGATATTCCAAAGTCTGCTTTTAGAACGAGATATTGTCATCACAAGTATTCAATGATGCTGTTTGGTATGTCTAATGCTCCTAGTATGTTCAGAAGTATATGAACAAGATCTTTCATCAATGTTTAGACAAGTTTGTGGTTGTGTTCATCGACGATATCCTGATTTATTCGAAGACAGATGAAGAGCATGCAGATCATATGAGATTGGAATTGGATATTTTGCAAGAGAATAAGTTATATGGTAAATTGTGTAAGTGCGAGTTTTGGTTGAAGGAAATGAGTTTCCGTGGTCATGTGATTTCTAGTGGAGGGATTGTTGTTGATCCTTCAAAGGTTGATGTTGTGTTACAATGAGAGACTCTGAAGTCTGTTAATGAGATTCGAAGTTTTCTTGGGTTGGCTGGTTATTATCGCATGTTTATTGAAGGTTTTTCTAAGTTAGCTTTGTCGTTAACTCAGGTAACGAGGAAAGGTCAAGCTTTTATTTGGGATGCATTATGCGAAGAAAGTTTTCAAGAGCTCAAGAATAGGTTGATGTCAGATCATGTTCTAATTTTACCGAGTCCGACTGATTCTTTTGTTGTGTATAGTGATGCTTCTTTGATAGGTCTTGGAGGTGTGTTAATGCAGAATTGTCAAGTTATACCTTATGCGTCAAGGCAACTGAAAGTGAATGAGATAAATTATCTAACACATGACTTAGAGTTGGTTGCAGTTGTGTCTGTGCTAAAGATTTGGAGACATTATTTGTTTGGTTCGAGATTCGAGGTGTACTGTGATCACAAGAGTGTGAAGTATCTTTTTGAACAAAAAGAGTTAAATATGAGACATAGAAGATGACTTTAGTTTCTAAAGGATTATGACTTTTGTTTGAGTTACCATCTTGAAAAAGCCAATGTTGTAGCCGATTCATTGAGTTGCAAGACTTTGCGTATGTCAATGTTGATGGTTAGAAAGTTGGATCTGATCGAAGAGTTCATAGATTTAAGTTTGGTTTGTGAAGTCACGTCGCAGAGTGCGAAGTTAGGTATGTTGAAGCTTACCAATGGTATTCTTGAAGAAATTAGAAAAGGTCAAATGATAGACTTGAAATTGATTGATCAATTGACTTTAATCCATTTAAGGTCAAGGTGGTGATTTCATAATCGAAGAGAATGAAGTGATAAGATTTCGAGACCCCGTGTATGTTTCGGATGTGCCAAAGCTTAAGTAGAGTATTCTTGATAAAGGTCACATAAGTGGCTTAAGTATTCATTCTGGTGCTACTAAGATGTATCAAGACTTGAAGAGGATCTTTTGGTGGCCAGGAATGAAGAAGGAGGTTGCTAGTTTTGTGTATTCGTGTTTGACTTGTTAGAAGTCAAAAGTGGAACATCAGAAGCCGTTGGGTTTGATGCAATCGTTGTCTATTCTAGAGTGGAAATAGGACAACATTTCGATGGATTTTATGTCTGGTTTGCCGAGGACAGCGAAAGGTTGTGATATGATTTGGGTCATCGTCAATATGTTGACTAAATCAACTCATTTCCGATAAACTACAACACTTTTTTGAATTTTCCAGTAAACTACAACATTTTTAAAATTTCTGGTAGTGTTAAATTTCAAAAAAAAATTTACACTGCCGAAAATTTCAAAATTTCCGATAAACTACAACACTTTTCGAAATTTCTTGTAGTGTTAAATTTTAAAATTATTTTTTACACTACTAGAATTTTTGAAATTTTCGAAAATCTACAACACTTTTCAAAAAATGCAGTATGTTAATTTTTTATTTTAAAAATCAATAAATTTGTTAAAATTTAAAAATAGACTACAAAAAATTTGATCAATTACCAAAAATTTAAAATAAATTACCAAAAATTTCGTTCGTATTTTTTACTAAAAATTGTTTATGGGATAGTTTGAAAATTATAAAAATATGTAGGGGTCTCCAACAGTAGAAATGTCAAGTTAAAACCTTCAGTTAAACCCATGAAACTTACTACCAAACCCAGCCCATTATAACTCCACGTTCTTCTGATGACCATTCTTCTTTTAACCATACTTTCAGAATCAACGCAAAAAATAGAAAATAATATCAGTACTGTAGGTGCCCATCATATGAATCTTGATTCCTACTTACATAAAAAGATTCCACCTTTAAATTCTTTACTTGACTTATTGTCTCCATATTTCTTTTTCAAAAAGATAAATAATTAATCTCATAATATTTTTACTTTATTAAAATTTAATTTAATTTAATATTTCAATAAATTTAATTTTTATATTTTAAATGTGTCACACTTCAAGTACTAGTGTTTCCCATCATGATAGAGAAAAGAAAAATAAGACAAATTTTAGATAAACCCGGAATTTCACTGACAAATCCATTTTCTACAACACATTAGTACAAAACCGCAAAAAACCTAACACATACGCATTTTCTTATAATAATACTATGATTATGATGTGAATAATCTGATACCTAAGTTCACCGTTCAAATTTATTTTCCACTTCATCCTCAACCACCACACTCCAAAACCTAAAGGTACCTTTCAACCTCAAACCAAACATTTTCTAATATTTTATTTACTCTTTTTTCAACAATTAAAATTATTACATGAATTTTACATTAAACAATGTTGAATTATTTGTTTCTTTGTACATGTGTTTCTGTGTTTGTCTGTATTGTGCATGTTATGTAATCTTAGATTGGATCTGTTTTGTAATCAACACAACACAACATAGTTTACAATTTACGAAACCGTTTTTTTTTTTCCTTATCTTAAGGTTGTGTGTGAATTCAATGTTTATCCCATTTTCCCATAATATTGCCACCTACTACTATTAGTTGATGATGTAGTTGTATTTTTTTATTGTTTTTCAAATCTTGGGTTGGTTGAAAGTTTTAAAGTTTTTTTTTTTTTAATTCATATGCAAGTTTTGTGTTTGATTGAATACTTCTAAGAAAAGGGTACCTTTCAACCTTTTAGTTCTTTGTTTGTCACACATCTCAATACTTCTATCTCTATCTATCTCATCCCTTTGGCTTGTTGCGTTTTTTTTTAACAGGGATTGGTTCTTCTTGTCGTTGGATGCTTGAATTTCTGAACATTATTTGACAGCATTCATGCATTATCATTCAAGAAATTGTGTCGGTTTGCGGGTTCTGCTAGAATTACTTGTTCGAGATTGCTAATGTAAGTACACCTTTTGAAGTTAATTGTGTAGCAATGTATTGAGTTTGAGTTGATTTTTTGGGTTCTAACCCCATGGTTCCTAGAGGAAGAGGGCTATGTAGTTGGGAGTTCGTCAGTTATGCTTCAAGCTCGGGGTTTTGAGGGTATTTTGTTGTAGTATTTTCCTTAAGTTGCATTTTCTTGAAAGGACTAGTGTCATTGTTGTTAGAAATTCGGGTATGATAATCCTGGATAACTTCGAAGAATCGTGTTCGTACACTTTCCGAACAAAGTATTTCGATCCTATTCTTGCCTGGGTTCACGAAATCTTTGTGGGGATAATTCTTGAAGAACAATCTGTTTCTGGCAAAAGAGAACTGATCAGGAATGTAGAGAGAAAGTATGGTTTTTCTTGTAACCGAAACCTAGGCCAAATGACTCCTTATATAGGAAATCAATAACAGAAACCGAAAAGACACAACTGTTCAGAAAACGGTTATGTCGGTTGGGAAAGGGTTCAACTGTTCAAAAAATTTCGAACGGGACCCCAGCCAGGGGCTCTGCCCCTTGGAACCCCAACGGGGCGCTGCCCCGCACCCCGCCAGGGGCTTCGCCCCTTGGAACCCCAACGGGGCGCTGCCCCGCACCCCGCCAGGGGCTTCGCCCCTTGGAACCCCGTTTCAAATATTCGCATTCAATTATACGTTGGCTCGACGAGCGTGCACTCCGCACTACCCTAACTCGTTTCCAAGCTTAACGTATAATTGCATCGGCCTATAGTAAATCACATTACTACTAAAATACATTGATGATACTAAAATCACCAACAATTGTCATTGTTATTTTGGTTATATTCTTTAATCTTGAAGAAATTTATTTTTGTTATGTGTCTTGGTGTTATGCATTGTGTAAAAGTTGTTGAATCTTTTCAAGTTCCTTCGGTATATAATTGTCTTTCTCTGCTCTGAATCGGACAAGTTTCAAAGGACATGTTTTGGTGTGTGCCAGGTTGATTGATATTCAATTGCCAAATGTTTGTGTTTTTGTCTTTCGGGGTTTTAATGGAATTTTCACATACACCCATAGTCTCATGTTTTTTTAAATATGTAGATTTAGGGCTCCTTGATCTGAATCATACCGCTGAGGATAGATTAGGTGAGTAATTGTATTGAGATTTTGCTTTTGATTGACAAAGCTAATTCACTTGTCTGTTTCAGTGTAGGTGTGGACTCTGGATGCCTCTACAATCTTAGGATTTGGCGTGTTCCAAATTCAAGAAACGTTTTTATCAGATTTTGCTCGGCGAGTAGAGAAATAGAGGACCTAAATTAATTTAGATGGGGCATTCTGCAGCAGTATGGGACTTTAGAGCAGCAACTGAAATTACAAAGGATCAGAATGGAATAGGTCAAGTTGTGCTTCGAACTCCACAAGGTGCTTCGGCACGGGTGAGAAGAACTTGTTCGCATCAGTTTTAACATTCGATGAAATCGTGATTTTATCATTTATAACTTTCAATATCAATACATGATAAGGAAAACTTGGTTCAAATCTTTCTCGTTTGAGCTTATAATTGAAGTGGTATTAGGAAGATTAACTGTCGATTTTTGAAATTAGGTGAGCTTACTTGGAGCACAGGTCACTTCATGGCGTAATGAGCAGGGCGAAGAACTTCTATTCACAAGCAGCAAGGTGTGCAAATATAGAATTGTAACCAATTTTACTTTGTAAAGTGGTAAACACGCATATTTTATCACTTTCTCTTATTTGCAATTGATTGTAGACAATTTCGAAGGCGCTGAAAGCAACACGGGGAGGAATTCCTATATGTTTTCCACAGGTATGTATAATTACTCGGTATTTTGAATATTCAGCCTCAAATCTTCTCAATAAATGTTAACATGCACACAACTCATATAACTTAGCTAAATTTGTATATAATAGTTTGGAAACTGTGGATCTCTAGAGCTGCATGGATTTGCGAGAAATAGAACGTGGGTAGTCGATGAGAATCCTCCTCCTCTGCCTGCGAATGATTCCAGTGGAAAATCCTTTGTCGACCTGCTACTCAAATCATTTGAAGAAGACACGAAATGCTGGCCACATAGGTACTGTCTTGAAAGCCGTAAAACGACTGCTCAATGTAGAGATTACTGTTTTTCTTTTCTACCATTTGATTGTTTTGAAGCTGACATGTATCTGATATTACTTTTCCCAATTGCTGGAAGCAAATTTCGAATCACATTAAGCTAACAATTACCTAATTGTATCAGTTTTGAGTTCCGCCTTCGAGTGTCTGTTACGAAAGATGGAGACCTATCTCTAATATCTCGAATCAGGAATATCAACGGAAAGCCATTTAGTTTCTCATTCGCATATCACACATACCTATTGGTTTCTGACATTAGGTATGAATAATGCTTTCTTGTACTTGACATCAACATTAACATTCTGTATAGTGAGATAATTAGCATTCACATTAACATTCTGTATAGTGAGATAAGGATTGAAGGTCTCGAGACACTTGATTACCTGGACAATCTTTTCCAAAAAGAACGTATAACAGAACAAGGAGATGCAATAACATTTGAATCCGAGGTAAATCTTATGGGTTATTTATATGTTTAGTTACATGACACAAGTGATTTGAAGCTTTTAATTTTCGGTCTGCATTCCTAGCCTATGAATGACGAGGTATTCAAAATTGATCCTTTCTTCCGAGCAGGTGGATCGTGTTTATCTTAGCTCCCCAAATGTAATTGCAGTTCTAGATCATGAGAGGAAACAAACATATGTTATAAAAAAGGAAGGTCTCCCTGATGTTGGTAAGCTATTAACTCTTTAGCGGAACACTGTCTTTTTAGTTCCTTCAATGGCGACAACACTAATTTTCATAACTTGACTTGAAATGTAAACTAGTTTCTAAATTGTTACAGAGAATCTATGCAACACCTTTCATCCATAGTCTTTAGTTTTATGGTGATTTCCTTGATATTGCTGACACCTTTGTTTGTGCTTGAATTGCAGCCGTGTGGAATCCGTGGGAGAAGAAATCGAAGGCGATGTTGGACTTTGGGGATGAGGAGTACAAACAGATGCTTTGTGTTGATGCAGCAGTTATAGAAAAACCTGTGAACTTGAAGCCTGGAGAGGAATGGACAGGGCGGCTTCAACTCTCCGTTGTGCCATCAAGTTTTTGCAGCTACCATGTCGGTCTCGACAGTAGTGGTTTTTGAGAAGATGGAACTGTACAAAATATAATTTTATCAGTGTGTTACATTCTGATATGTAACTTATGGCAAATAGTTGTGATTTGTAGGAGTATAAGGTTTTCTGCTGTCTTCTTTTTATGCTACAATGCAACTTCTAGTTCTAGAAAGAAAAGCCTATTTTGTTGTGAGAATGGCTGTCAAATTTCGGATAATCGAAATCTTTTGTGAAATTCCAGAGGTGTTAAATTAATAATTATATTGGTATTCATAAATTTCAAAAACAAAATGGGTGCAATATTAGATGTGTTGGGTGAGTTTGGAGAGCGTCAATGCGTTACTCAATCCAGGATTTTAAGAGACTTTGACGCACATCTTCACATAAAATTATGAATCACTTTTCTTATATCTCTAACATTTTCTCCATTTCTAGTTGAGATTTATTAACAAACACGTTTATTTCAACAATTTCCCCTTTAAATATGAGTCTCCCACATTACTAGAATTTCACACCGCTCTACCACCAAGCTGAATCTAAGCTTTGATACTGATAAGCCTAGGCCACCCATCACCAAGTTTTACACCCGCAGGCAGCGATGTCCAAGGAGTGCAGGATCAAGAGATGCGAATCAGGGGGCGTGACCCTTGGGGAATAAACACACCCATCCAAAAGGATGCAGCCCTTGGAACCAAACAACATCAAATCTAACAGTCACAACCCTTCAGATTAATTGTACCAATTAGGAACAGATGTTAAATACAGTATAAATAGAAGCAAACCAGAATTAGGAAAGCATTCTGGAAAATTAGGAAGAACTTGAATTGGGAGAGACAGGCTCTCGAAAACCTGAGTTGTAATATTCCAAAATTATCTATATAAATTTCTATTTTCATCCTTTTCATTTCTGTTCCATTCTTGTGTTCTTATCAATTGGTATCAGAGCACCGACCAGGTGCTTTGCTTCCAACTATGGTGACAACTCGATCTAGTCCCGAAAATCCTGACACAATGGAGAGAATTTTGGAAATGTTGATGGCGGACCGACAAAACCGAGATGCAGAACGACAACATTTCGAAACACGCTTTGCACGCTTAGAAGCCATGGTGGAAAATTTATCCAAGCGATCAGAAGATGGCACACCCAAGGGTTCCATCAATGGAGAACATTCAACCAAGGTCCACACCGGAGAAAGAAAAACAGAACGATGGAGAAAATTGGCAATCCCCATATACGATGGAGAATCCGATGCTTATGGCTGGATAAATAAATTGGAACGCTTCTTTCAAATGAGAGACATCCTAGAAGAAGAGAAAATTCAGGCAGTTATGGTGGCTCTAGAGGGAAAGGCGCTATCGTGGTTCTAATGGTGGGAGAATTGCAATTCTGATATTGGATGGGAAGATTTCAAACTTGCCATTATTGAAAGGTTCCAAACTTCAGCCACTCTCAACCCTTTTGCTGCCCTCCTTGCACTTAAACAAGAAGAAACGGTGGAAGAGTACGTTGAACAATTCAAAAAGTTTGTAGGCATGCTGAAAAATGTCGATGAAGAACATTTAAAGGACATTTTTGTGAACGGGCTGAAGGAAGACATTGGGGCAGAAATTAAACTCTACGAACCACCCAATTTTTCAATCATGGTCAAGAAGGCATTAATGATTGAACAAAAAAATAGAGCAATTTGGAAAGGGGGACCGAATGCGCCTTCTAACTCAATTTCAAAATTCAACAACTCGTATCGAAGTCCATCATATTCGAAGACTGTTAATTATGGTGTTAGTCAGAAAGGTGGGGGGAAAAGTAATGGCCCTTCTAATTCTTTTACGGGCAGTGTATCCGTGAACAAACCAGAAAACAGCAACCAACCCAGAGGATTTCAACGATTAACCGAAGTAGAACTTCAAGAGAAGAGAAAGAAAGGAGAATGTTTTCGTTGCGAAGAAAAATGGAGCACTTCTCATGTATGCAGAAATAAACAACTTCGGATAATGTTAGTAACAGATGAAGATGATGTCGAAAACTCCGAAGAGGAGCCCGAACCAGAATTTAGAGAAACGCCCCAATTATCCATGAATAGTATTGTGGGATTTACTTCTCGCCGATCCTTGAAGGTTTGGGGAAGCACTAATGATAACAAAGTCATAGTATTGATAGACTGCGGCGCCACCCACAACTTCATTTCGAAGGAACTGGTGGAAAAATTACAATTAGAGGTGGAAGACACCCCATCATACGTTGTAGAAGTCGGAGATGGTCACAAAATCAAATGTAAGAGAGTATGCCGAAAGGTTCCCTTGAAAGTGCAAGAAGTACAAGTACAACAACAATTCTTCTTGTTTGGTCTCGGAGGCGTGGATGTGGTTTTAGGCATGGAATGGCTAGCAAGCTTGGGAGAGATTAATGCCAATTTTGAACAACTAACGTTGGGCTTCAAGATTAATGGCAGAAAGGTGATTTTAAAGGGAGAACCAGAACTTTCAAAGAAAGACGCCTCACTTAATTCTATGTTGAAAGCTTTGCAGCAAGGAGAAGGGTTCCTTATCGATTACCGTCATATTCAAGCAGAGATAGATTGGAAGGATTCAATCCTGTCGGAATTAAAAGATGTGCTACATGATTTCCCTTCCATCTTTGAACCCCCAGAAGGACTTCCTCCTCATCGGCGTCAAGACCATGCCATTCACCTCAAAGAAGGAGCACAAATACCAAATATAAGACCATACAGATATCCTCACTATCAAAAAACAGAAATTGAAAAATTGGTTGCCGAAATGTTAGAAGCGGGAATCATCCGACCATCTACGAGTCCTTATTCTAGTCCTGTCATCCTAGTAGAAAAGAAAGACGGTAGTTGGCGGTTTTGTGTAGATTACAGGGCCTTGAACAAAATCACTGTTCCCGACAAATTTCCCATCCCGGTGATTGAAGAGTTGTTGGACGAAATAGGAGGGGCCAACATCTTTTCAAAACTGGATTTAAGATCTGGATACCACCAAATCAGAATGAAGGAAGAGGACATTGTAAAAACTGCTTTCCGAACACATGAAGGTCATTATGAATTTATGGTACTTCCATTTGGACTTACTAACGCACCTTCTTCTTTTCAATCATTAATGAATGAAGTATTAAGGCCAGTACTCCGAAAATACGTTTTGGTATTCTTCGATGATATCCTAATATACAGCCCGACTATGGAAGAACATAAGCAACATCTGCAAAAAGTATTGATGTTACTCCAACAAAATGAATTGAAGATCAACGGCAAGAAGTGCTCATTTGGCCAAGATAACTTGGAATATCTGGGACATGTTATATCTGCTGGAGGAGTATCCGCAGATCCTAAGAAGTTGGAAGCAATAACATTATGGCCTTTACCCAAGGATGTCACCAGCTTAAGGGGATTTCTAGGCCTTATTGGCTATTATAGGAGGTTTGTTCATGATTATGGGAGAATAGCAAGGCCATTGACCAACCTGTTGAAGAAAAATGCCTTCCAATGGAGTCCGGAGGCACAACTTGCATTCGAACAGCTAAAGCAAGCCATGACCAAATTGCCTACTTTAGCCGTACCCAACTTTTCACAACCCTTTGTGGTTGAAACAGATGCTTGCGGAACCGGACTAGAGGCTGTTCTAATGCAAGAAGGAAGACCCCTAGCCTTTTGGAGTACTACCCTATCAGAAAGGAATCAGAAGAAATCAGTGTATGAACGTGAATTGATGGCAGTCGTAAAAGCAGTCCAGAAATGGCGACACTACTTGTTGGGAAACCATTTTATTATTAAAACTGACCAAAAAAGTTTGAAATTTTTGACAGATTAGAGGATGATCGGTGAGGAACAATACAAATGGATTTCCAAATTAGCAGGATATGATTTTGAAATACAGTACAAACCAGGAAAGGAAAACTCTGCTGCCGATGCCCTATCCAGGAGAAGTTCTTATTATGCCATGACAATCTTACAAATTCATGATTTTGAGGAATGGGCTGAAGAGATCAAACAAGATGTCAAGTTACAGAAAATCATGCAAGACCTAATTATCAATCCTATGTCTCATGTTGGCTACACGTTAAGGGATCAGAAACTATTTTACAAGGAGAAATTGGTGTTGTCCAAATCGTCCTCCAGAATTCCCATCATTTTAAAAGAATTCTATTCATCCTTGGTAGGAGGACACTCAGGAATCTTCAGGACTTATAAAAGAATAGCAGATATAGTTTATTGGGAAGGGATGAAAACCGACATCAAAAATTTCATTGCAGCTTGCGAAGTCTGTCAAAGAAACAAAAGCGACAACTTATCACCAGCAGGACTGCTACAGCCATTACCAATTCCTACTCAAGTATGGACAGACATTTCGATGGATTTTATTGGAGGACTACCCAAATCCATGGGGAAGGATACAATTCTGGTGGTGGTTGACCGGCTCACCAAATATGCCCACTTCATACCATTAGGGCATCCTTACACCGCTACCGATGTTGCTGCAGTTTTTCTACAAGAAATTGTAAGATTGCATGGATTTTCGTCTTCCATTGTTTCAGATCATGATCCTTTGTTTTTAAGCAATTTTTGGAAAACCCTTTTTAAAGCAGCAGGAACACAACTAAAATTCAGTTCGGCATACCACCCTCAAACGGATGGACAAACGGAAGTTGTCAATCGATGCTTGGAAGTTTATTTACGATGCTTAACAGGTACTAAGCCAAAGAAATGGGTCTCTTGTCTTCCCTGAGCAGAATTCTGGTTTAACACCAATTATAATGCTTCAAGCAAAATGTCCCCTTTCAAAGCGTTGTATGGACATGATCCACCTCACATTCTTAAGGGATCCACCATTCCTTCCTGCCTTGAAGAAGTCAACAAACTTATAATTGCTCGGGATGAATTATTGGCGGCTCTGAGAGAGAACTTGTTGAAGTCCCAAGATGTCATGCATACAAATGCCAACAAACACCGCCGATATATAGAATATGAAATCGGTGATTGGGTGTTCTTGAAGATGCAACCTTACAGGAGAAGATCCTTGGCTAAAAGGATTAATGAAAAACTCTCCCCTCAATTTTATGGTCCTTTCCAGGTGTTAAAAAAAGTGGGTGTTGTTGCTTACAAATTGGATCTTCCATCTCACAGTAAAATTCATCCAGTCTTTCATGTCTCTCTCCTCAAGAAGGCCATTGGTGACTCTTTCCAATCACAACCTTTACCACCGATGCTATCTGAGGATCAGGAGTTACAGGTTTATCCGGACGCTATTTTAGATATTCGTGAGTTACAACCTGGCAACGTGGAAGTCTTAGTTAAATGGCAAAATCTCCCTACAAGTGAAAATAGTTGGGAATCTGTGGCTAAATTACAAGAGGTCTTCCCAGATTATCACCTTGAGGACAAGGTGATTCTTTTAGGCGGGGGTATTGATAAGCCTAGGCCACCCATCACCAAGTTTTACACCCGCAGGCAGCGATGTCCAAGGAGTGCAGGATCAAGAGATGCGAATCAGGGGGCGTGACTCTTGGTGAATAGACACACCCATCCAAAAGGATGCAGCCCTTGGAACCAAACAGCATCAAATCTAACAGTCACAACCCTTTAGATTAATTGTACTAATTAGGAACAGATGTTAAATACAGTATAAATAGAAGCAAACCAGAATTAGGAAAGCATTATGGAAAGTTAGGAAGAACTTGAATTGGGAGAGACAGACTCTCGAAAACATGAGTTGTAATATTCCAAAATTATCTATATAAATTTCTATTTTCATCCTTTTCATTTCTGTTCCATTCTTGTGTTCTTATCAATTGGTATCAGAGCACCGACCAGGTGCTTTGCTTCCAACTATGGTGACAACTCGATCTAGTCCCGAAAATCCAGACACAATGGAGAGAATTTTGGAAATGTTGATGGCGAACCGACAAAACCGAGATGCAGAACGACAACTTTTCGAAACACGCATTGCACGCCTAGAAGCCATGGTGGAAAATTTATCCAAGCGATCAGAAGATGGCACACCCAAGGGTTCCATCAATGGAGAACATTCAACCAAGGTCCACACTGGAGAAAGAAAAACAGAACGATGGAGAAAATTGGCAATCCCCATATACGATGGAGAATCCGATGCTTATGGCTGGATAAATAAATTGGAACGCTTCTTTCAAATGAGAGACATCCTAGAAGAAGAGAAAATTCAGGCAGTTATGGTGGCTCTAGAGGGAAAGGCGCTATCGTGGTTCCAATGGTGGGAGAATTGCAATATTAGATGTGTTGGGTGAGTTTGGAGAGCGTCAATGCGTTACTCAATCCAGGATTTTAAGAGACTTTGACGCACATCTTCACATAAAATTATGAATCACTTTTCTTATATCTCTAACATTTTCTCCATTTCTAGTTGACATGAGATTTATTAACAAACACATTTATTTCAACAATTTCCCCTTTAAATATGAGTCTCCCACATTACTAGAATTTCACACCGCTCTACCACCAAGCTGAATCTAAGCTTTGATACCATTGTTTGGGAGTTTGAAAAATGTAGGGGAGCATCAATGGATCATGTATGTATGTTAGACCTTCTAAGTTAAACCTAAGATGATTCTTTGATACCATTGTTTTGGAGTTTGAAAAGTGTAGGGAGCATCAATGGATCATGTATGTATGTTAGACCTTCTAAGTTAAACCTAAGATGATTCTGTAGTATCGCCAAGATTCTCATCATGTGACATCTCATACTCTCATCACCGATAGGTGTAATATTTATCTCATCTTCAAGTTATCGACCATCAATATAATCACATGGCTCATCATTTTGAACATCACAATCAACAATATTAAGATTGTGAACAAGTAACCGAATTGGATAACACCAAACAAATTGTTATCTTTCCAGGGTGTAGTTTATCCCACCTTATTACCAATATCTTTAATAATTTGGTTTTTAATTTGTCTTGCATTGAGTTTGCTTATAACTTGAACCTTTCACCCATGCACACAAGTTTTACAATCAAAGCCTCTCTGTTATTACATGTGATTGACAATAATTTATAGGTAATATGTGTTGCAAGATGTTCTGCCAAGTTGTTAGACATTTTATCTCTAAGTGATTAAGACTCTTTAGTAGAAAGAAATATGTTAAGCATAATGTCCTACATTGTGTAAGACATCCTATCTCGCTCTAGGTTGCTTTGCGCGCAAGCTATTGTAATACCCCAAAATTTGCTCTCTCTTTTGTCATCATACCATAGTATTATCATATATCATATCATATCCATCTCATTAGCATTTGCATTGCATATTTAACATAGAAAAATGAAGCATAGCATCCCTCTTACCATCAAGGCATGTGATCAAGGGAAGGATGGACAATCAAGGAATCATTCAAAGCACAAAAAGGTCAAACAAGTTCACTCAAGGCAAGCCAAGAGGTCTTTCATGTCTCATACTATTTCAATTGATCATCCAAAACCTTAAGAAGGTGAGATTCAATAGGAGATTGAAGCACTACATCTTTCACTATGCAAGAGATCCAAAAAATGAAGGAAAATCCTCAAAAGAGATGGTTCATTGGTTCAAAATCACCCTCAAGTGGCATATCTCATCATCCTTTAAGAGGATACACAACATACTCTGAGGAATTTGAAATTGAAGACTGCACATTTTTCCCTAGGAGATGGGTACCAAAATTAGGGTTTCCAATTAAATCAGGGTATCTCTGATTTTTTGGGTAAAACTTGATGTCATGGTATTCTACATGTCCTTAAGTGTATGTGTGTGGAAAATTGCCTCTCAATTGGTTTTAGAAGTGGTTCAATTGGAAGAAAGATAAAAAATCAGGGAAATTGGGGCTAAGTCAAATAATCAGAGGAAAAAGTCAACTCTTGACTTTTTGAGCCCAAATTCATGAAATTCATGTTATATGTGACCAATTTACAAAATTTTATCAAGAAACTCCAAAAGGATTATGAAAAATCAAGATTTGAAAAGTTGTCATTTTTGGAAGAAGTAGGGTTTCCAAAAATAGTAATTTTGGGCCATTTTGCACCTAACTTTGAACCAAGGCCATTCAAAATTGAAGCATCAAATGAAAATTCCACTCGGCCACAACAAAAGATCTTGTTTTAAGCTTCACATCCATGTGTAGAACATCCCCATTGGAAAAAAATTGAGTGTGTTATGGATGATCAAAGTTGAGGAAAACTTGGGCAAAATGCAAGTAAGCTTGGGCAAGTCTTAGGTCACGCGCCATCATTTCTACAAACATGTGGTGGGCCAAATGTTTTGATCAATTACTCATGGTTAGAGGCCTCAAATGAAAAATCTTTCAACATGAAAATTGTTCCTCTATGTGAGATCTTCAAAAGTGGTGTTCATGATTTGTTCATCTGATCAAAGGTTAAGAAGTTATGATGGGTCCAAGTTGGTATGACCACACTGAAATTCCATGCCATGCTTGCCTTGCCAGCCAACCTCATTGCCACGCCCTTATATCAGTTCCAAATATGGATGTTCCAAGTCACTTTTCACCAATTTCCAAGCTTGTATTCAATCCAATTTTCACATTAAACTTGTAGCATTACATCTCTTCTTTCCAATGACCCCAAAAACTCATCAAACCACCCATTGATTAGGGAGAGTTTCATCCACAAATCACCCTATGTTCCACTGATGCATTGATGGCTTTGATACACATAATTTGGTTCAGACATCCATCAAATGATTCATGTATGTTATTCCCTTATTTGAACACACCATTACCATCACATACACTGCCATAACACGTGCCATACATGAGAAGGGAAAGAGCAAACTTGCTGAACAAGTTTATGCTACAACAGCCTTGCCATTTCAGTTCACTCTCACCTCCACCATAGCTCACCATGAACCATCTACACCATACCATTGCTCTCCCTAACTAACTTGACTCAGTTAGTTAGGGATGACTCACCTAAACCACCATGACTCAGTTAACTCACTCATGTTAACCAGGGTTAAACTCACACTATAAATCAAAGCTTCACTCACATTTCAACTTCTAACTTCATTTTCTCATTTTCACTTCAAAACTCTCTCTACTTTCTCTCTGATTCTCTCACCTTTTTCACCAACTCTCTGAGAACTTGTCCTCTAAGTGCACAAGATTTTCACCTACTTCATCTACATCATCATCAATGGCGCATGATTGAAAGAGAATTCACACGATTTCTACAAGTGTATGTCAGCAAGTTTCGAATCACAATCCACATGATTTCATCTACTTCCAGCAGCATTTATTTTGCTTGATTTGAAGCTCCAAGGTTGAAGAACAAGTGCTTTCTCTGGTTTTCTTAAGAATTTCCAAGAGCTGCAAGTTCAGGTTCTAAAATTCTCAAGCACTCCTCTCACGTTTTATGGTTTATTTTGCTGTTTTTATCATGATATGAGCTCACTAGGAGCATTTTCTACTCCGGCTAGTTGATAGGCCTTGTAGAGGCTTAGATCCAAAAGTTAGGGCATATCTTTGTCTCCTCTGTTCTCTATGTGTGTGCATGTTATGTGAAAGATAACTGTGAATTCATGATGTGCTTAACATGAGCTTCATTTTGATATGCGCATTATGTATTTTTGTGAAGATGTGAGATTTGCAGGTGGTGGTTCTCGCCAGAGAAGGTGACCGGAGGTCCCTCTCCGGCTGATAGCTTTAACTGCTAGGGTTTTTTTCAGTTTGAATATAGGCCATTGGATTTGTGAATCGTGCGGATAAGATTGTGCCAACACATAAAAAATGTCACATGCCTTGCACATGTTTTATTTTTAATCAGAGTGACATGCGTGTGGTGCAGTGCATGGTAGTGTGTGTGTGCTTGCACGTGTGTGTATTGGATTTGTGTACTTTGACTTTTATGTTGACTAGACTTAATCCATTGGCGTGGATTGTTTTGACTTTATTTGACTGAGAGTGCATGATAGTTGGTATGGATTGCGCATGTTTGGACCTTGGACTGAATTGATATTCGCACCCCATGTTTTTGAAGCCCAAACCATTTGAACTGATAATTTGCTATGCATGCACATCCTCTCTTATTTTCATTTCTTTTTATTTTCTTCATTTTATGCACGTTTCATTTATTTTTTTTTAAATTACAAAACTACATCATTAAATTCTAGAAAAATTCATGAACATTATCAAGACATTTAGGAAATTTTTGATATTTTTATTTCATGATTTTATGACATTTTTACCCCTGCCTCATAATTTTCTTTGAATTTCCATTTGTATGCATTCCAAATGTGGTATATGAATTTGTAGAATTTTGTTCTTGCTCATTACAAATTGTTTTGACCTGATTATTTTTGCATTGATTCATTAATACATTGAAGCATGTTAGGTTATTTTTGTTTGATTTTTTTTAGATCATTTTATGACATGTTTTGATGCTTATCTTTGCACTACTTCTGACTTAGGCCATCCAATACCATGCTTGCATAATTTTCATAAGTCCATTTGATTTTTTTATGTGATGCATTACATTTGAAGCATAATAACATGTCATATCATTCTAATTTTAGTGCATGTGTGCATGGATTCTTTTGTGCATATTTGTATGAGCATTTGCATGTTTTATGAGCTATTCATGTGATGTTATAGGTCCTTGGTACACATTATAGGTCATCTTTACATGTTCATTTCAACTTGAACTTTGTGCATCCTTGTCATGTATTGTTTGCACTTTCTTTTTGAACTTCCACTTCACTTCTTCTTCTATTACTTCTTGAATGTCTTGATGTTGATTCATGAATACTTTTGAGATGTTTGTAAACCATTTTTCATTTAGTTTCAATTCTGATTGTAGGATTACATGTTCCATTTATGCATGTTTCTTCCCTTTCTTTTCATCTTTCATCTATCCTTTCTTATGAAGACATGTTTGAATGCTATGAGTGATAATTGTTGCTATTCATTGGAACTTGTATGATGATATTCACTTGTTGTCCATGTGATGCACATTCTGGTTGTGATCTTAAGATTGGATTCTTGATCTTTTTCTTTTGAACTTTATTGTGTATTAAGTACTTTTTACTTCTTATGCATGTTTCCATGTTTACTAACCATGTAGGGGCTTTGGTAAGTTGAAATTGAGTGTGGATAAGGAATCCACATTCAAACTTCTCTCCTTTCATCTTTTAGAATTCAATCTTGTATTTTGTTAAGCACTTATGTGCTTTCTTTGATTAACTCATCACTTTCCCTTTTGAGTTACAATTCATCTTCTACTTTAGAAGTGAATTGTTTAGCTCATTCCTTCTTTAGACTTTAGGTTTTGCAACCTCACAAACCTTTAGGATCACTCCCTTAACTAATTAATTAGGATTGAGTCTTAGTTCACATAGATTTTACCTTTCTCCTCTCTTGAGTCTTTCATCTTCTCATCTTAAAGAAAATTCAAAATATCTAATAAAGGTAGGCATTTATTGCATTTAGGCCTTTCATATAGAGAAAAGATTATAAGGGGTCTTCTCTTATAATCTTAGAATGTGTAGCATATAGCCCATCTTGGGTCAATGTGTTAAACATTTGATCTTGTATGAGGGACTTAAATGCAATACTTGTTGAAGGTACAAATAATAAAACACTTCTTCATTTCATAATCAACAAAAACACTTAATAAACACAAGTATGCTAGTGTGTTTGAACCTTGACAATTGGAACTAAGTGTGGGGGTCTTCTTCACCCTTAGTGTACTTTCTTACTCATTCCATCTTGGAATGTGAGAATGTATACATTCCAATGACTAAGATTTAGATACACTATCATATGCAAACAAATGAAAAAAATCTTAAAAGACAAAAACAAACAATAACGTCTTTCCTTCGGGAATTCTCATCTTATCTCTTATTCCTTAAAGATGCGTCATTTCCGTTCTACCGCAAATAGGTAACGCCTAAGTCTCCCTACAGCGAGCTGCAACACCTAAACTGCTAGGACGCGAACGTTGACGTATTCCACTAAAAAACACAAGCAATCCATCCCTAGTGAGGGGAACTACGTCGCTCTGATTCTCATGTTCCCGATGAGATACGTAGGCAGTGGGGTAGGGCCCATTCGAGCACTTCTTTTATTTTCCCTACATTTGTTCCTCTTTATTTTTCCATTCCTTTTCCAGTTCTTTTTCCAGCATCTTTCCTTACACCCTTTGATCGAGACAAGCAAGTGTGGATCCCATCGGGTACGATGGACGCGTGGGGGTGCTAATACCTTCCTCTCGCGTAACCGACTCCCGAACTCAGTTCTCTTGGTCGCAAGACCATGCTCTTTCCTTTCTCAGGTTTACGCAGTGTTTCCTTTCCCTCTCTTGGGATAAATACACATTGCTGGTGACTCTGTTTCGGTGCCACTTTCGCGTTTGTACTTGGATGAAAATCCCGGGAGCGACAACTATTTGTAGTAATTCTCGCACATTTAAATATTCCTTTCCTTTTATGTATCATCAGCGATTTGATCGTGTATGCACATTTTGGATTAAGAAAGATTTAATCAAAATCGGTTTCATCAAGATTGAATTTGATATATTCAAGAGGTTTAGATTTATTTAAGATTTGATCAATCAAGATGTGCAATCAACATTATTGAAGATTGATCTCATGCACTTTTGGAGGTTCCATCGGATTCAACTTCAAATCCTATCTGACTTTCTAACTGGACTATTGTTAACATTTAAGGAGTCATTCTCCTTTGCGAAGACCTTGGATTGTTGAGCTTGGAAATTTTTAATGTTATTGAGTGTTTGTTTGTTTGTGTGTTTATTTTGTAATACTTTATTCATGGGTCATATTTCTAAGTAAGGAGAATAGAGTATTTGAGTTGCACCATTACTTTACCATTCATATATTTTTGTAATTGTTCAAATACTTGAGAGAGTGTTTGAGTAAAGTGAGAGGGGTCTTATATTTAGAGATAACCTAGATCGAAAATCATGGGTAATATTAGGAAAAGAGACATTGAACTGGGAGAGTTAAAATCAGACCAATTTGTACTTATGACTATTAAGAGTGAATTTCCTTTCACTGGGTTAATATTCTCCAGATGTAGGTGATTTTGCACCGAAGGTTATCGATTCTTGTGCTATTTATATTCTGCCTTTTCTCTGTTTGTGTTAAGTGCCAAATTGTGGCCCTTTTCAATTGTTTTGTTGGTGTTTTAGTAGTAAATACATATGTTTTACTGTAAATATGCAAGTTTCCGTTTTCATATGTAAACATTGTGAATTATGATCATTTTGATGCTTTTTGGCAGGTCTTCTTGCTGATATATAATGCTTGGTGGATGAAAGAGGGCTTTGAAGATCATTTTCACAACTTTACGTTGGTAACTCGCGCTTAGCGCGCTTTTCAACGCGGGTTCAATGCGGTTTTGGTGGAAAGTCAGTAGCTAAGGGGTCTTAATCGCGCTTAGCGCGCTTTTTGGGAATTTGCCACCTCTGTGCTGATGGCGCTAAGCGCGCCCCTGATGGCGCTTAGCGTGGTGCCACTTATAGGCATATTGTGGACTTTGTATAAATAGCCAATTGAGTAGATATTTTGGGATAACTTTCATTTTCAGCAACTTTTCAGATTATAAAGAGATTTTTAGGGCAAAAAGCTTAGAAATCTCAATAGAAGTGAGAATCAAAACTTTGGAGCATCAATCTTTGATCTTTCGACTTTGATGCTATCAAAGCTTTTCTTTTTACTTGTTGATCAATCTACCATGGTGATGGCTAGCTAAACACTTTTGTGTCAAGATTAGAGGTAGTTAACTTTACTAGTATGTAGTTCTTTTGATCTTTTGTATGTGAACAAGGGTGATGATCATTATATGATAAAGATCTTTGCTTTTATTGATAAATGTATGGTTTGAATCACTCTAGACATAGATTTTCTAAGGCTTGACCTAAGTTCTTCATATATTAACAAACAAACTCTAGACATAGATTTGAGAGTTAATATTTGCTTTGTATTGATCTTTATGTTTATTGTTTAGATTGTTGGTTCGAGAGATCATCTAGCGATTGAAACAATAATACCCACGAAGCTGCTTTAGAAATACACGAATTTGAGAGGATACGCGATTGTATTGATCTAAACTAAGTTCACATGCTTGATCATTCAGATATGTATGAAAGGGGTTAATGAAATCTAATCTTGGCATGCTTTTCTTAAAACAAATATCTTTCTTTAGTTTACTCCTTGCTACCAAAACATATGTTACAAAACAAAAACTCTTTTAAAACCCTTTTTTTAGAACTCTAAATTGTTGAACGGAAAACATCTAGATATCAGAACAATCCCTGCGGATACGATAAAACAACCCACCTAAAATACTTTTCAACAAAATGGCGCCGTTGCCGGGGATTGTTGTAGATATTGATATTGCAAGCATTGCAATAGATTAGTGATTTTAAGATATTTGTATTGTGATCTCTTACCTCAGTAATTTTCTTGTGCTGTTTAATTTGTTTGGCTAGTATGCAGAATCTGTTTATGCGATGGAGTGTACCTGCAGACCAACTTCTTTTTGATCTTGAGATTGAGAGAACTGCTCGTAGGCTCAATAGCAGAACTAGACGGGGACGACAACTTTCTAAAGAACGACAAGAGCGCGAAGAATCTTCTTTATCCACACCTATTGTTATCCCAATCATGGCAAATCCACCTCCACCTCTACCTCCTTCTTTAACTCCATGTACCAACAGTCCAAGAAACAACTCTCAGTTTGCACGCAACACCCACAATGGGAGGCATTCTGAAATGAAAACGGGAATCCTTACTATTTTGTATCAAAATCCTTTTACTGGTATGTATCATGAGGAACCGTTCACACATCTCACCAAATTCTATGAAATTGCGGGTGCAATGGGAGCATCGGAAACGGAAGAGGAATCCTTGTTTAAGAGACTATCTCTGCATTCCTTGTTCGTGAAGGAGAAGGAATGGTATCTTGATCAATTAACTCTAGTGATGAAGGATTGGAATTTATTGGAAGAAAAGTTCCTTGAGTGATTCCCCCCTACAATAGATTCATGGAAGCGAAGACGACGATATCGGTATTTGCTCAAGGTGGAAATGAATCTCTCAATGAAGTTTGTGAGAGGTTCAAAGCTATGTTACGAAAATGCAAAGGTCACGGTTTTGATGAATTAACTCAAGTGCACATCTTCCGGAATGGGCTCCAATTGGTTCACAAGACTTTGTTAGATGCTACTCGGGTGGATCCTTAATGTCCAAAAGCGCAGAAGATGCAATTGCTATTATTGATATGATGACACTCAATGATCACCAAGGAAATCACAACCGTGGTACACCTCAACGGAAATCGGGCATGATAGAGTTGAGAATAAATGACGTAATTCTTGCGCAAAACAAATTGCTTTCACAACAAGTGGAGTTGTTGACTCAATATATGTCAAAACTTCCACAACAAATAAAAGAAATGCAAGAAATTCCCAACAACAACAAACAAGTGGCAAGTTGTGAGCTTTGTAAAGGAGATCACCCTATCAGGTATTGTCCTCCGGTGGTTGAAGAGGCTAACTACGGGGGAAACCAAAACCAAGGTTATCAACCTCGACCACTTTACCAACAAGGAAACTAAGGTTACCAAAAAAGAGGTAACCAAGGTTATCAACAACAATGGAGGCCGCAAGAAGCCGGAACTTCTAATCGTCAACATCAATACCAAAACTACACTCAACCTCCACAAGCTTCAAGTGGAAATTCAAATTTGGAAGACACATTCACCCAATTTATGCAAATGTCAATGTCCAATCAAAATAACACCGATGCGGCTATAAAGAACCTTGAGACTCAAATTAGGCAATTGTCTAAGAAATTAGCCGAACAACCCAACATGCCGTTTACGGCTAACACTCAAGTCAATCCTAAGGAGCATTGCAAAGTTATATTTACCATAAGTGGTAGGGAAATTGATATGGGTATAAGTGAGGAAGTTGTGAAAAAAGAGGGAGCAGTTGAAAAAGAAAAAGAAATTGATGAGAGTGAAGTAGAAAAAAATGTTGAGGGAGAATTAGTTGAAAAGAATCGGAGAGGAGAGAAGAAGAAGAAAAATGCAAAAGGAAAGGAACATGTGAGCGACATTCCATTGAAAAAATTACTGTACCCCAATGCTTATACTAAAAAAGACAATGTGAAGCATTATGCTAGATTCTTGGATATATTTAGCTGATTTCACATCATCGTTCCATTTTCCGAGGCTCTAGAACAAATGCCAAAGTATGCAAAATTTATGAAAGACATACTTACAAAAAAGAAGAGGTATACAGACAAGGAAACCAATGCACTTAATGAAAACTGTAGCACTATTGTTCAAAGTATACTTCAGCGGAAGGAAGGAGATCCGGGAAGAGTAGCTCTACCTATCACTATAGGTAATGATTTTAAATGCAAGGCTTTGATCGATATGGGTGCTAGCATCAATTTGATTCCTTTGTTCATGGTCAAAAAACTCGAGAACATGGAGATGAAATCAACTAACATGACGTTGCAACTTGCAAACAAGTCAAGGACTCGTCCTCATGGTGTTGTTGAGGACGTGTTATTGAAAATTGATAAATTTTTATTTCCGGTTGATTTTGTAGTCATGGATATGGAAGAAGACGAGGATACCCTGATCATTCTTGGAAGACCCTTCATGAAAACCTCAAAAATGTTGGTCGATGTCGATGAAGGCATCATGAAGGTGAAGACTAGTGAGGAAGAAGTGTGTTTCACACTTTTCAAAGGAGTGATGTATTCAAGTCTATTGGAAGATGGCTATCATGAGAAAAAAGAAGATGCAAGAGTTGCATTAAGGAAAAAGAAGGATGAAGAAGCTAAAGTAGCAATGATGAAGTCTTGTTGGGACTTTTCATTCTGGAAGAAAATTGGAAGAAAAACTGGTCATGAAAATGGATGAAGACCTCCGCATTGTGAGGTTCGGCCCGGTCATTTTTAGTTTCTTTTCTTGTGTTCCGTGAGGTCGTGTTGGACCGTCGAGTTCAAACGACGTTAAACAAAGCACTTGTTGGGAGGCACCCCAACATTGTAAGTATTTATAGTTTTTTGATTAGTTTGAATTTAATCGGGTGACAGAAATCCAGGAGAACACAATCTGAGACCACACTTGAGTGGTTTTGTTTCACTGAGCACACTTAGCGCGCTACTAAGGCTGCTTAGTGCAGTCACGTGAAATTGGCCAGCTCAAGTGTGGGCCTGAGTGGGGAAAGGTGAAATTGGCCTGTTTGGAATAGGGTCAGATCGTTTTTAAACATAAAAAATGAACTCAAACTTCTCATTTTCCCACTTATCTCAGTCTCACTCTTGTGCATCCAAGATACTTCTCTCAAGTTCCCACTTTTACTTCAAGTGCTCTTTCCCTTTTTCATCTCCTTCCCTACTTTCAGGTTTGTCAATGCTCTTTATTTTGTTAATACAGATAACATGCTGTTAGGGTTTGGTTTGATTAAGTTGAAATTAAAATGTTAGGGTTTTCTTGTGTAGAAGTGGTTATGTAACCCTTAAGGTGAAATGTTAGGGTTTTGATAAATTTTGGGTTTGCATGTTGTGAAATCTATGATTCTATACTGTGTTGTGAATGCATGTTGTTGGATTGTTGCTTGGGTGTTGTTAGGAAATATTGATAGTGGTGGCAGAGGCAATTTGTGCCTGTTTATGCAAGCGCGCTTAGCGCGCTCTAAGCCGGCTAAGCGTGCCCCTCCTTGCCCTGTTTCTGACTTATCTGTTTATGCAGGTTGTTTTGTTTCTTTTTGGTATTTTGTTGTTTAGTTGATTAATTAGTAGGATAGCTGTTGTTTGGGGGCATGTTGGCTGCAGAAGCATTTTTTCCTGCATGCGTAACCGCACTTAGCGCGCCCCTGGGATCAGATTTCTTGGTTTTTAATTATCTCATGCCCGGTTGCTTGTTTTGTGCTGACATACTGTTACATATGATTTATTCTGAATTTTGAGTTGGTTTTTAATATGTTTGGTGTTGTTTGGCTTATTAATTTTGCAGATGGCTCCAAAATTTGCTTCCAAGCGTGCTCGCTTCAGTGTAGGCCAGTCATCTCAACAAAGGCAAGGGCTTACAACGTTTGACGCACATAAGTTCCTGGGGGCTGAACAAGAAGCTCGGTACATTGAGCTGACCCGACGGAGTATTTGGCCGGAGAGGATTTTTAGAATCAACTCAGGGTGATTTCCGTGGCTCCCTGAGCATAATAGAGAACCATGGCTGGGAGACCCTTCTTACTTCGCCCACCTAGCTTAACTATGAGATAATTCACGAATTTTATGCGAATTCTATTCCTATGGAGGGTCGAATGTATTCATTCATGACATATGTAAGGGGGAAGCATGTCTCTTTCTCGCGGGATGCCATGAATGCATATTTGGGCAACCCGTTAGTACTTGCTAAAGGTGAGCAGTGTTCCTATTACAAGTGGGTGGCGAGGAAAAATTGAAACTTCAAAAATGCGAGTGATGCTTTAGTGAATCCGGGAAGAGGATTTGAGCTTAATGCGGCAGGAAAGCCGAAGCACTTGAAGAGAGGTGATATGAACACTACCGCACAAATTTTGATGACCCTAGTCCTTCACAACATAAGGCCTAGGAGTTACACCTTATCTATCCCTCTTGACATTGCTTGCATGTTGTATTATATCTTGGATGAAAGACAGGTAGATGTGGAGAGGGTCATCTCAAACGAGATCCGAGCTACTGCTGCGAACGGTCATCGGTTGGGTACCAAGGTACCTGCTATTTTAATCTTTCCTGGATTGATCATGGGTCTATGCACTCAAGCAAGTGTCCTGATTCCTGACGTGGTCCACAAGACCATTAAGGGTGTCGTGAGGAATACTTGGATTCAGAGCCATTGCATGCCAAGAGTTGATGTGCAGCATCCGCCGCCACCACCACCTCCAGAGCAGCCAATCCCATCACCACCACAACAGCAAGAAGACTAGGGATGTAAATGGATATCCATGGGGACGGATACTATGATATCCATATCCGCCCCATTGGATAAATATAATATCCATATCCGCCCCATATCCATGTGGATATCTGTTAAGCGGGTAATCCGTGAGTTTTACGGTATCCATGGATATTTACAGATATCCATGGATAATATTTTTTATGAAAATTATTTTTTTAAAATATACTTTTAACTTCTTATAAAGACACAAAAAATTATTATCATATAACATCCATACAATTCGCTCTTAATTTAACAATAAAATTTCATCACATTAGTTTTCTTCTTATTCACCAAAATATAATTAGATCCAAACATAATATCCATACATTTCATTTTAACTAAAAAAATAAAAGATATTGTGATTGTAAGTTATGATGGAAGAGCGAACGACATAGGAGTAGGCAGGGAGACACTGGTTCAATAGAGGAATGACAACACTAGTTGGTTGGACTGTGAAATTGTTTAAATGTGGTATGAAGTATTGAAGAGTTTAAATATGAAATGGCTAATAAAATTTAAATGAAATGTGAAAGGTTTTCTTCAAAGAAAATTAAAAAAAAAAAGAAATATAATAAGACTATTTATTTTAGAAGATGAAAAGATAAGGTATAATAAACTAATGATAATTAAATGATTTTTATAATTTATTAACGGATATGGATATCCGCGGATACGGATATCATTAAACCCGTATCCATATCCATTAACAAATGGATATTTAAATATCAATTTATTTTATCCGTGGATATCCATTAAGTTATCCGCCCCATATCCGTGACGGATTTTATCCACGGATATCCGCGGGTACGAATATTTTTGCCATCCCTAGGAAGACGCTCCTCCAGCTGGTCAAGAGTATGATGAGCGTGTGTCATGTATGTACACATGGGACATGCACATGGCTCATCAAAGAGCTTTTAGATTCTTATATTCATCTATGCGTGTGTTACATTTACAGATTCACGAGCCATATGTGGATCATCATTTCCCTTCGTCTGAGGAGTTCAGTGCTTATGTGGATATGCTTGGGGACATGCCTTTTCATTTTTCGAGGGAGCGGGTTCCTCATCAACCTCCGTAGAAGACACAGGTGCCTCAGGCAGACATGGCTCAGGGCGATACGGATTATGAGGATGTTGCAGTTGATGATGATGATGATGATGACAGTGGAGAGATGAAGTGGGAGTTGGATTCATCGAGCAGCACTGAGTAGTTTGATCTTGGGTTTTTTCTGATCTTTTGTTCCCATTATTATGTTTATGTTTGAATTATTAAGTTTTTATTGTTTCTGTTTTAATTGTACTTTTGGATAATTTTTTACCATCCTTGTTAGGATGAGGATTTGGAACTTATGTTGTGGCACCATTGTTTTAGGTGTCGCAATTTTTGTTTTATGATAGTATGTTTTATTATATTGAGTAGTTTGCAATTGTAGAAATTTTTTTGATTTTGTGTTGTTCCTAATTTCAAAAACTTGAAGGAACCTTGTGTCTAATGTCAAGATTGATGAATCAACATGCAATTTAGTGGTAATAATATGCTTGAGTAAAGGTACATTTGCAAGGTACATATCTATCGCTTTCTAAACTAAGCATGAATATGAAACTTGTGATTGGTGCAAAACATGTTGTCATTAATTCTTTTGAAATATTTTTTCAATTATGAATCATTTAGAACATAGCCTTTGTGAGGAAGCTTTCATTGTATAATATATGCGGGATACCGACATCCTTGTTTAACTTGTTCCTATTTTGTCAAAATCAAGCATGTGTGTTGATTTGTGTGAAAGGAAGAAAAGGATCATGGCAATTTTTTTTTTTGTATTTTGAGAAAAACCACTTGAACAAATAGAATGATCAATCTACCTTGTGAGTGAGCGAGCATTTGCTAGCCCCGTTGAGCCTTTATATCAAGATCCTTGTGAATAATTGAGTCGTATACATTTTGTACATTAAAAATAATTGATTCTTGGAATGGATCTTGATTTTTTGTTGTGAAACCTTTGAACCTCAACCTTTAAGTATGGTTGATTTTGTTGTTCCTTGTCTTAGATGTGTGAGAGCATTCTTAACACCATATTTTGGTTGTATTCAAAGTTGGGGAGAAAATAGGTAGATTGAGGCATTGAGAAAAAAATAAAGTGGTTGTGAATAATGAAAGAGCTTGAAAAAGAAGCAAATGAAAAATAAAGGAAATTAGGCATGAATTGCCAAAAAAAAGCTCAAAGTTTAATGATACCTCAAAGAAAAGAAAACAAGAAGGTTAAGGTCTTGAGGTGTGTATGATTGTGAGAATTGAATGCTCTCATAGGAATAGGAATTTTTGTTTAAATGACTTTGATAAATGACTCTTCCTTGTAGCCCAAGCCAAATTACAACCTTTGAAGTCCTTGTGATTCCTTCTTTTGCACTCATTAATGCATGTTGTTTGTTGAATGCATAATTCGTTCCAGATGTTTGTAGGATTGTTTGGTGAGTGATAAAACCTCATAATGATTTCATCCATTGATGAATGTGTGCTTAGGTGTGATTAATGTTGGAATTGTATTGCTTTAGAAGTTTTGGTTTGTGTTTTGCACTTAGCAATAGTTTCATGTTTTGAGTGTGGTAAGTTTATCATGTTTGTACTTCTACTTTTTAAACCATGAAATTGTCGTTGTCCTATCTTGTTGATTCTGATTTCTGGTGCATTGTTCGGGTTTGTTTATGTTTGGCAAAATTTTGTTCGAGGACAAACAAAATAATAAGTTTGGGAAAGTTGTTAAGTGACAAATTGTGCATATTTTAGATGGTATTTTGTGGTCTTTTTCAATTGTTTCGTTGGTGTTTTAGTAGTAAATACATATGTTTTAGTGTAAATATGCAAGTTTCCATTTTCGTATGTAAATATTGTGAATTATGATCATTTTAATGCTTTTTGACAGGTCTTCTTGCTGATATATAATGCTTGGAACCTATGGTGGATGGAAGAGGGCCTTGAAGATCATTTTCGCCACTTTCTATCGGTAACTCGCGCTTAGCGCGCTTTTCAGCACGGATTTAGCACGGTTTTGGTGGAGAGTCAGTAGCTAAGGGCCCTTGATCGCACTTAGCGCACTCCAACTGCGCTTAGCGCACTTTCTGGGAATTTGTCGCCTCTTTACTGATGGCGCTAAGCGCCCCCCTGATGGCGCTCAGCGCAGTGCCACTTATAGGCACATTGTGGACTTTGTATAAATAGCCACTTGAGTAGATATTTTGGTATAACTTTCATTTTCAGCAACTTTTCAGATTGTAAAGAGATTTTTAGGGCAAGAAGCTTAAAATTCTCAAGAGAAGTGAGAATCAAAACTTTGGAGCATCAATCTTCAATCTTTCCACTTTGATGCTATCAAAGCTTTCCTTTTTACTTGTTGATCAAGCTACCATGGTGATGGCTAGCTAAACACTTTTGTGTCAAGATTAGAGGTAGTTAACCTTACTAGTATGTAGTTCTTTTGATCTTTTGTATGTGAACAAGGTTGATGATCAATATATGATGAAGATCTTTGCTTTTATTGATAAATGTATGGTTTGAATCACTCTAGACATAGATTTTCCAAGTCTTGACCTAAGTTCTTCATCTATTAGCAAACAAACTCTAAACATAGATTTGAGAGTTAATATTTGCTTTGTATTGATCTTTGTGTTTATTGTTTCGATTGTTGGTTCGAGAGATCATCTAGCGATTGAAACAATAATACCCACGAAGCCACTTTAGAAATAAACGGATTCGAGAGGATACACGATTGTATTGATCTAAACTAAGTTCACATGCTTGATCATTCAGATATGTATGAAAGGGGTTAATGAAATCTAATCTTGGCATGCTTTTCTTAAATCAAACATCTTTCTTTAGTTTAATCTTTGCTACCAAAACATATGTTACAAAACAAAAACTCTTTGAAAACCCTTTTCTTAGAACTCTAAACTGTTGAATGAAAAACATCTAGATATCTGAACAATCCCTGCGGATACGATAAAACATCCCACCTAAAATACTTTTCAACAGTTTGTTTCACATTCTAATTGTTATACAGATTGTTCCAACATTGTGTATGACATCTTGTTATTCATAGAACAAAATTTCAATTGACATCAGAGCAGACTCCGTTTTCTAGTTGGGTGAGCTCCATAGTTTCTCTATTTTCTCTTCAAAATGGAAAATGCTAAAGAAGGATGATATTTGAATCACCCGCCTATTAAATATGGAATGAACTATGATTATTGGAAGGCTCACATGGATGACTTTCTCAAGCCTATGGATAACCTTTAATTCTTCTTGACTAAGAGGAATGGAAAAAGCATTAGATAAAGAGTCTCGAATGAGAGAATGGATAATGGTCGCGGCAGTCAAGAATGGACGCTCATTGGCTGATGGCAAAGTTGTTGGAATATGAGGCACCTGTGGTCGTTATACTTCGACCATAACATATTGAGCTTCATTTGGGCATTGATTTCCTTGGCTTCGACCAACGTCTGGATTTTCTTGTGATCGAAAATCATTTTGTTTTCTTTGAGGTTGATCAACATTATCTGGGTTTTCTGGTGTTAGAGCACCTTTGTCTGGATCAGTACCAGTCGATTAATGGTCAGAGTTATGATCCCCAAAATCAGTTGAATGATGTTCGGAGTGTTAATTATCTGGGCTATCAAATGGTTTTTCAAGATGTTGGTCTTTACCTTTTTCATTGATTGGTTCAACAATGTTTTCCTCGACTGGAGTATCAGGTATTGCTTGTTGTGATGGTGGGTTTATAGGTACTTTATCATTGGTTGAGGGGAAAATGACAGAAATGGGTTGGTCCTATGAGGTAAAGAAATGTCGAATTGAATTATAATGTTAAGAGACGTAGATAAAAAAGGATATATAAAGAAACTCAAAATACCTCAACTATTTGGAAGTTAGGACTTGAATAAGCACTCCACGAACTTTCGTCAGGAAGGGTCTGTTGTGGTTTCTTTGTCCTCTTTCGAGTTAGCTGGGAATTTTATTTTTCTTCTTTTTCTCTATCATCAATAGTAATGACAGGTTCCTTCCTTATTTTTTTTCTTGGAATGGTCTCAAGATTTTGGCCCTTTGTTTTCTTTTTCTTCTTGGCCCGTCGAAGCCTCGACAAAGCCCTCCTTTTTCTTGGAATCTTGAAAGTGTGAGGCTGCAAGTTTTAATGAGATGGTGGTCTCATACTTAGGAGGTATGGGTTGATTGGAAACCAAACTTTCATCACTTTCATCAGTGGACTCGACTTCCTTATCTCATTGTTCAGACTGAAACATGCATAATTGTTAGCATAATGAAGAATGAAGGTAAAGGAATAAAAAGGAGTCAGATAGTGGTTAAAACCTGTGTTTCTTCGCTGTCAGGAGTGGCAGTTACTTTGTCTTTCTTGTCTTTCTTTTTACTTGGAGTGCCAGTAGTAGAGCTATTTCTGAATTTTCGACTCTGGAAAAAGAATAAGAATAAGAAAATAAGAGAAATCCAGACATGTTGTCAAAAGAAAAGCATGTTAGACGACGAAAACTTGTCTAGAGGGGGGACGGGGGGGATGAATAGACACCCAAGCCAAAATCACCAAAAAAAATTGGGTTTTAAAGTTATTTGAAAAAGAGAGCGCGCGGAAGGTTTTGTTATGGATCAACAAAAGTCGTCTATACGAACCTAGTTATTGGAACTCGGATATGCAAAGCCAAATATGGAATGACAAACACAATAATTGAATGTAACCTTTAATCGGGTATCACGTTATTACTCATTTAAATTAATTCACCTAGTAATACTATTTCCAATGATAATAATAAAAAATATTAAACTATGCAATTTATCAAACACTTGGTGTGCGAACGAATATTCAGAATTTCCTTTGTATTATTATTGGGTTTTAAAGTTATTTGAAAAAGAGAGCGCGCGGAAGGTTTTGTTATGGATCAACAAAAGTCGTCTATACGAACCTAGTTATTGGAACTCGGATATGCAAAGCCAAATATGGAATGACAAACACAATAATTGAATGTAACCTTTAATCGGGTATCACGTTATTACTCATTTAAATTAATTCACCTAGTAATACTATTTCCAATGATAATAATAAAAAATATTAAACTATGCAATTTATCAAACACTTGGTGTGCGAACGAATATTCAGAATTTCCTTTGTATTATTATTGGGTTTTAAAGTTATTTGAAAAAGAGAGCGCGCGGAAGGTTTTGTTATGGATCAACAAAAGTCGTCTATACGAACCTAGTTATTGGAACTCGGATATGCAAAGCCAAATATGGAATGACAAACACAATAATTGAATGTAACCTTTAATCGGGTATCACGTTATTACTCATTTAAATTAATTCACCTAGTAATACTATTTCCAATGATAATAATAAAAAATATTAAACTATGCAATTTATCAAACACTTGGTGTGCGAACGAATATTCAGAATTTCCTTTGTATTATTATTGGGTTTTAAAGTTATTTGAAAAAGAGAGCGCGCGGAAGGTTTTGTTATGGATCAAAAAAAGTCGTCTATACGAACCTAGTTATTGGAACTCGGATATGCAAAGCCAAATATGGAATGACAAACACAATAATTGAATGTAACCTTTAATCGGGTATCACGTTATTACTCATTTAAATTAATTCACCTAGTAATACTATTTCCAATGATAATAATAAAAAATATTAAACTATGCAATTTATCAAACACTTGGTGTGCGAACGAATATTCAGAATTTCCTTTGTATTATTATTGATATGAAAACCACTTATAATCAAAAGTGATTATAAGCTCATCAACAATCAATTTAAAACAAAAATATCACAGGAAAATTCTTACTTGTCGATCGATTAATCAATGCTATTTGACAAATTGCGTAATGAAAAATAAAATGAGTAAAGAGATAATAGATAGATCGACACGAGGATTTGTTCACGCAGTTCCCCACTTTCGTCCTAGCATATGGGTACGTTTGCGCCTAATTTCCAATATAGAATTAGGATACTTTCTTACTATGCAAAAAGTCAATATACAAGAAAAGTGTTCAGAGCAACCATACAAACACTACTAGTTCTGATGTTGATTCAACCCATTTTCTTCTTTTGATCTTGAGTAAGACCAAGACAACAATGGATGCCAATTGACTTGTCGATATTTCTACTCATTTGCATTCTTTATCTCCAAAGCTTTCGTGCAAGATCAATTGCACCGATTGTTTCACAAGACTTTAATTCGATTCGTCATTCTCTGCTACTTCCTTTGCGTTCTTTATCTCCAAAGGGTCCTTTGAGTACTTTATCTCCAAAGGTTTCCACAACGTCGCAATCCTCTCTTGAAATTTTTGCACGAAAACCCCCAAATCTATACACGATCTTGAAGGACAAACCCGCGGTTTTTCTGGATGAAGACCCCTACAAATCTCAACCCAATATCTCGGGTACACAAGAACCCAATTGGACCTTATCAGGAATTCGCCTAGCTGGCACCCCAACAAAATATTATTATGTGTGATTTGTTAGTGTGTAGACATAGGACGGAGGTTGAAGATGATGAGCAAATGCAGGTTAATTTTATGGTATCATCAGTTTAGAATGAAGTATGAATGATGTATTTATAGTTTTGGAAGATTGGTGCCAAAGAGGTAATTTTCGGAGTAAAAAAAATTAACAGAATTAACCAACTTAAACAGCATGTGCCTTCCTGAACGTTGGATGTACCGGCACATACTGTAAAAAATAACAGCATGTGCCGACCCAAATGAAACATAAGCTACAACCTTATTTAGGATAGTAGATGTGCCGGCCTGAAGCACGTATGTGCCGACCCAAATGAAACAGAAGCTACAACCTTATTTAGGACAGTAGATGTGCCAGCCTGAAGCACGTATGTGCCGACCTGGAGAAGGTGTGTGTCGACCGAAACAAGACAGAAGCTATAGGCTTCAAAAATAAGTTACATGTGTCGGCCTGAGTTGCGTATGTTGTAATGCCCCGATTCCAATTATTCCCATTTTGTTGAGTCTTTTATTTAAATTGAGTGATAAATTATTTTATTTGTGAAATTGGTGTGTTAATATGCTATGTTGTCTTGTTATGATATTTTACCATTTTTGAGAGTTTTCGGGGAAATTAGAATGGGGGGTATTTTGGACATTTTTTCAATTAATAATAATTTAGAAATTTAGTGGAAATAGAATTTTGTGAGAAAATGAATTAATTGAATTTGAGTAGAAAATAAGAAAAGAAAAAGAGATAAGAAGAAGAAATAGGAGAGAAAGAGAAAGAAAAGAAAAATAGAGAGAAAAAGGAGAGAAAGAAAGAGGAAGAAGAGAAAAGAGAGAAAAAGAGGAAAAAGCTTGGAAATCTTCAAAACAACTTCTAGGAATCGATTTAATCGGGTAAGGGTGTGAAATCTTATTATCTCATCAATGTATATCATTATGTATGTGTTTGCTTAGATGTTTTCTTGTTTTCCATAGCATGAGTTCTAGGTTGAAATTGAGATTTTTGTGAGGAATCGATGGTTTTACGGTTGAAAATCGGTGTAAACGTAATAGAATACTTGTCATCATGATTGAATTATGTTTTGATGGTTATATGACAGTTTGGAAATGTTTTGGGTAGTGAAAACATGATTTTGGATAAACTGGTGCGCTACTGGGTTTTTCTGAAAACGCAGGTTCGCACTGGGAATGGCTAGCGAGCGTGTAGCGAGCATTCGCTGAGTGTTCGCACTGCGAATGGAGTAGCGAAGGACTCGCTAGTCTCTGACTTGATTCGCTGGGTGCTTCGCATGGCGAATGGGGTAGCGAGCATTCGCTGGGATGTTCGCACTGCGAACGATGAGAATTTTCTAGGCTATTTTGCTTCTGACTTGGTTCGCTGGTGCACTCGCACTGCGAATGGAGTAGCGAAGGACTCGCTAGGAGCTTCGCACTGCGAATGTAGCAGTTTTTCCCAATTTGTTTTCTCTGTAACGTTTGAGCTGTGTTTCGGTTTGAGGTGTGGTTTGATGCGTTAGAGAGCTTATGAAATGTACTATATTATGATGATGTTTTGGAAATTATTAGCCGATTTAATTATGTCAGAAAGTCGGGAATAGTGTTATTTAGCGACTTTTACCGTTTTGAATGTGTGTTTTGGATGTGAATCATACAATAGTGCATTGTTGTGAAGGTATATAGATTGTATGTAATAGTATGAGATGAATGCATGAATATATTGTGAATATGTATGCATTTCAAGAATGTCTTGAGTCATTTTGCATGTGAAGCATAATGATGTACATTCTTGTGTTGTGTGATTCTAATGAGAATCCGTTGTAACGTCGTGTGCCTATGTGAGGTGTGAGCGATGATTACAAACTATTGTGTGCCTATGTGAGGTGTGAGCAATCAGATTGTGTGCCTATGTGAGGTGTGAGCAATCCATAAACATTGTGTGCCTATGTGAGGTGTGAGCAATGGGTGAACATCGTAGGCCCGACGGGGAGTTACATTGGTAACGAGCGATGGTTCCAATAAGTTCCTGAGTGAACTTGAGATGATTGAGTCGGTACCGCATTGCATTTGCATAGAGTCGTGAGTCGGTCTCTATGATTTGCATTTATCATCTTTATAATTGTGCATTGATGAATAAACATGAATATGTATGTTTATGTGGAATGATAAGGATTGTGAAAGTATGCATGATGAATATGTTTGGTTCTGTATATATATACATTGTGATGTATATGAGTGAGTGGTGATGAATTGTGGTGAGAATGTAGAATATGTGTATTTTTATGCTAAGATATATAATTATATGCATTGTTGTTATGATAATATTTCTCACCCTTCTGCTGTTTTATGATGCTCTATGAGGCATTGCAGAGTAGGTATGCTGGTGGTCTTTTTGTGAAGCGTGTCTTCATTCTTTTGGTCGGTCGACTCTGATATGTAGCACCGGGTAGCTAGGATGTATATGATTCTTTTGTGATACATTTGTACATGTATCTTGTTGATGAAAGTTTATGTAAACATGAATTATGTTGGTGGATAATACTTGATGATATATATATATATATATATATATATATATATATATATATATATATATATATATGTATATATGTTTGATGTTATAAAATGTTTAAATTTTCCGCTTTTATTCTAAATATTGAGATGTGGGTGTAAGGACTAAGTTCCTCTGTTGCAAAGTTACCCCACTGTTGCATATCAATTATTGAGTAGGTGTTGAATGTTTTAATTTCAAGTATAATGTGACATATCTCTTTTATACTATGTTTATAATTATACTCTGACGAAATTTTTAATATGTGCCTAAATGATTATGTGATTATTTGGGGGTATAGAAATGGGGTGTTACATTAAGTGGTATCAGAGCCAGTGTTGAGTCAGTTGTGTCTGTCTTGTTGTTGTAATGGTTGAACTGTTGTTTAACCTTGTTGTCATTTTTGGGAATGATCAGAATATGGCTGGTAGAAATGACAATGCGATGGCTGCTGCTTTGGAAGCAATGGCTAGGGCGGTGCAAGGTGCGCCGAACGTGAATGCTAATGACGAGTTCAGGAAGAATCAACCACCGGTCTTCAAAGGAAAATTTGATCCCGATGGAGCTCAAATTTGGTTGAAAGAGATTGAAAGGATCTTCAGAGTCATGGGCTGTTCGGAGGAGAATAAGGTGAGTCTTGGGTCTCACATGCTGAAGGAAGAAGCCGACGATTGGTGGGTCGGTATGCGTCAAGTTCTTGAGGTGGATGATGAAGAGATAACTTGGGATTTATTTAGTACCGAGTTCTTGAGGAAGTATTACCCTAAAAGTGTGAAAGGGAAGAAGGAGATGGAGTTCCTTGAACTAAAACAAGGTAGTATGTCCGTGGTGGACTATACTGCTAAGTTTGTGGAGTTGGTTCAATTCCATCCTCACTATGCTAAAATTACTGCTGAGTTCTCAAAGTGTATTAAATATGAGAATGGTTTGCGTCCCGAGATTAAGCAAGCTGTGGGATATCAAAGGATAAGAAGGTTTACGGATTTGACGAAATGTTGTAGAATCTTCGAGGAAGATAGCAAGGCTCATTCTACACATTACAAAAGTTTGAATGAGAGGAAGGGAAAGCAACAAGCTAGAAGTGGACCTTATGTGACACCCATTGATAAGGGCAAGCATAGGGGAAACTTTGATAAGAGATTTGGAGGAGGAGGTTCCGGTTTCGTTAAGTGTTACAAGTGTGGCGAAATGGGGCATAAATCATTTGAGTGTGGGAAGACCGTGGTGAAATGTTCTAACTGTGGAGGCCTTGGGCATGCTACTACTGATTATAGAAGGAATATAGTGAAGTGCTATAATTGTGGAGAAGTGGGTCACATTAGTACTAAGTGTACTAAGCCGAAACAAGCTCAAGCGGGCGGAAAGGTGTTTGCATTAGTGGGGACGGACACTACTAGTGTAGATCGTTTGATTAAAGGTACATGCTTTATTAATAGTACGCCTTTAGTTGCTATTATTGATACGGGAGCGACTCATTCATTCATTTCTCATGAGTGCGCTAAGCGTTTGAATTTGTTTATGACTTCTTGGGGTGGTGAGATGGCTATTGAGACTCCTGCTTCAGGGTCGGTAACTACGTCTTTGGTGTGTGTAAGTTGTCCTTTGACCATGTATGGTAAAGACTTCATTATGGATTTAGTGTGTTTGTCGTTGGAGGGATTGGACGTAATCTTGGGTATAAACTGGTTGCAATTTAATCGAGTTCATATAGATTGCTATCACAAGTTAGTGAGGTTTCCTTCTTTGGAAGATGATGAAGATGAGAGTTTCCTATCCACTAAAGAGTTGAAGAAACTTTTAGCGGACGACGCTCAATTTTTCGGTTTGTTTGCATCATTGTCGGTGGAGAGTAAAGTTGAACTCGATGTGTTCCCAGTGGTGTGTGATTTTCCAGAAGTGTTTCCGGAGGATATTACGGATGTACCGCCGGAAAGAGAAGTTGAGTTTTCTATTGATCTAGTTTCGGGTACTAGACCGGTTTCGATGGCACCGTATCGTATGTCGGCACCGGAGTTGGTAGAATTGAAGAAGCAATTGAATGACTTGTTGGACAAGAGATTTGTAAGGCCAAGTGTTTCTCCTTGGGGTGCTCCGGTATTGTTGGTAAAGAAGAAGGATGGAAGTATGCGGTTATGCATTGATTATCGACAATTGAACAAGGTGACAATTAAGAACAAGTATCCGCTTCCAAGGATCGATGATTTGATGGATCAATTGGTTGGTGCGCGTGTTTTTAACAAGATTGATTTGAGATCAGGATATCACCAGATTCGTGTGAAAGAAGAGGATATTCAAAAGACGGCCTTTAGGACACGGTATGGCCATTACGAATATTCCGTGATGCCATTCGGGGTTTCTAATGCGCCAGGTGTGTTTATGGAATACATGAATCGTATTTTTCATGAACAGTTAGATCGTTTTGTGGTTGTGTTCATCGACGATATTTTGATTTACTCTAAGTCTCAAGAGGAGCATGAAGAGCATTTGAGGATTGTGTTACAAATTTTGAAAGAGAAACAATTGTATGCTAAGTTGTCGAAATGTGAATTTTGGTTGTCGGAAGTAAGTTTTCTTGGACATGTTATTTCCGGTAGTGGTATTAGTGTTGATCCATCCAAGATTGATGCGGTGATGCAATGGGAGGCTCCTAGATCGGTTACGGAGATTCGAAGCTTTTTGGGCATGGCGGGTTATTATCGGAGGTTTATTGAGGGATTTTCGAAGTTGGCACTTCCATTAACGTAATTGACTTGTAAAGGAAAGGCTTTCATTTGGGATATTCATTGTGAAGAGAGTTTCAATGAGCTAAAAAGAAGGTTGACAACGGCTCCGATCTTGATTTTTCCAAATTCGATGGAACCATTTGTTGTGTATTGTGATGCTTCATTGGTTGGTTTAGGTGGTGTTTTGATGCAAGATGGAAAAGTTGTGGCTTATGCTTCAAGACAATTGAGAGTGCATGAAAAGAATTATCCTACACATGACTTGGAGTTAGCGGCCGTAGTGTTTGTTTTGAAAATTTGGAGGCACTATCTTTATGGTGCAAGATTTGAAGTTTTTAGTGATCACAAGAGCTTGAAATATTTATTTGATCAAAAAGAATTGAACATGAGACAAAGGAGGTGGTTAGAGCTTTTGAAGGATTATGATTTTGGTTTGAATTACCATCCGGGTAAGGCAAACGTGGTGGACGATGCTTTGAGTCGGAAGTCGTTGATTTGATGATGAATGAGAATGAGGATTTCAAGGTTGATAATTTTGGAGTTTTGAGATTCCGTGGTCGTATTTGTATTCCCGATGATGCGGAGTTGAAAAAGATGATATTGGAAGAAGGACACCGAAGTAACTTAAGTATTCATCCGGGAGCGAATAAAATGTATCAAAATTTGAAGAAAATCTTTTGGTGGTCCGGATTAAAGAGGGATGTGGCTCAATTTGTGTATGCATGCTTAACTTGTAAAAAGTCTAAGGTGGAACATCAAAAGCCTAATAGATTGATGCAACCGTTGGACATTCCGGAGTGGAAATGGGATAGTATATCGATGGATTTTGTTACGGGATTGCCGAATACGCAAAGAGGTCATAATGCTATTTGGGTAATCGTTGATAGGCTTACTAAATCTGCTCACTTCATTCCAATTGATATTAGTTATCCTTTGGAGAATTTAGCCGAGATTTATGTTCTTGTGGTTGTGAAGTTACATGGAGTTCCTAAGAGTATTGTATCGGATAGAGATCCTAGATTCACATCGAGGTTTTGGGAGAGTTTACAAAAGGCTTTGGGTTCTAAGCTAAGACTGAGTTCGGCTTATCATCCGCAAACGGATGGTCAAACCGAGAGGACAATTCAATAGTTGGAGGATTTATTGCGTGCTTGTGTGCTCGAGCAAGGTGGTGCTTGGGATAGTTATTTGGCGTTGATTGAGTTCACCTACAACAATAGTTTTCATTCAAGTTTAAGTATGGCACCATTTGAGGCTTTGTATGGTCGGAGATGTCGAACACCTTTGTGTTGGCATGAAACCGGTGAGAGGACGTTGGTTGGACCGGAGATGGTACAACAAACGACGGAGAAAGTGAAGTTTATTCGAGAGAAGATGAAAGCTTCACAAAGTAGACAAAAGAGCTATCATGACAAGAGAAGGAAAGATCTTGAGTTTCAAGAAGGTGACCATGTGTTTTTGAGAGTTACGTCGGTTACGGGTGTGGGTCGTGCTTTGAAGTCGAAGAAGTTGACTTCTCGTTTTATTGGTCCGTATCAGATTTCTGCACGAGTTGGTGCTGTGGCTTACCGTGTGGCGTTGCCTCCGAATCTTTCGAATTTGCATGATGTATTCCATGTTTCGCAACTTCGGAAGTATGTTCCGGATCCGTCACATGTTATTCCTATGGACGAGGTTGAAGTGAGAGATAACCTTACGGTTGAAGCTTTACCGATTAGGATTTTGGACCGTGAAGTTAAGAAGCTAAGAGGCAAGGATATTGCACTTGTGAAAGTAGCGTGGGGAGGCGCTGCGGAAGGCAATATGACTTGGGAACTAGAGAGTAGGATGCGAGAGTCGTATCCGAAGTTGTTTGAATCAGGTAATATTTTCGAGGACGAAAATTTCTAAAGTGGGGGAGAGTTGTAACACCCCGATTCCAATTATTCCCATTTTGTTGAGTCTTTTATTTAAATTGAGTGATAAATTATTTTATTTGTGAAATTGGTGTGTTAATATGCTATGTTGTCGTGTTATGATATTTTACCGTTTTTGAGAGTTTTCGAGGAAATTAGAATGGAGGGTATTTTGGACATTTTTTCAATTAATAATAATTTAGAAATTTAGTGGAAATAGAATTTTGTGAGAAAATGAATTAATTGAATTTGAGTAGAAAATAAGAAAAGAAAAAGAGATAAGAAGAAGAAATAGGAGAGAAAGAGAAAGAAAAGAAAAATAGAGAGAAAAAGGAGAGAAAGAAAGAGGAAGAAGAGAAAAGAGAGAAAAAGAGGAAAAAGCTTGGAAATCTTCAAAACAACTTCTAGGAATCGATTTAATCGGGTAATGGTGTGAAATCTTATTATCTCATCAATGTATATCATTATGCATGTGTTTGCTTGGATGTTTTCTTGTTTTCCATAGCTTGAGTTCTAGGTTGAAATTGACATTGGTAACGAGCGATGGTTCCAATAAGTTCCTGAGTGAACTTGAGATGATTGAGTCGGTACCCGCATTGCATTTGCATAGAGTCGTGAGTCGGTCTCTATGATTTGCATTTATCATCTTTATAATTGTGCATTGATGAATAAACATGAATATGTATGTTTATGTGGAATGATAAGGATTGTGAAAGTATGCATGATGAATATGCTTGGTTCTGTATATATATACATTGTGATGTATATGAGTGAGTGCTGATGAATTGTGGTGAGAATGTAGAATATGTGTATTTTTATGCTAAGATATATAATTATATGCATTGTTGTTATCATAATATTTCTCACCCTTCTGCTGTTTTATGATGCTCTATGAGGCATTGCAGAGTAGGTATGCTGGTGGTCTTTTTGTGAAGCGTGTCTTCATTCTTTTGGTCGGTCGGCTCTGATATGTAGCACCGGGTAGCTAGGATGTATATGATTCTTTTGTGATACATTTGTACATGTATCTTGTTGATGAAAGTTTATGTAAACATGAATTATGTTGGTGGATAATACTTGATGATATATATATATATATATATATATATGTATATATGTTTGATGTTATTCAATGTTTAGATTTTCCGCTTTTATTCTAAATATTGAGATGTGGGTGTAAGGACTAAGTTCCTCTGTTGCAAAGTTACCCCATTGTTGCATATCAATTGTTGAGCAGATGTTGAATGTTTTAATTTCATGTATAATGTGACATACCTCTTTTATACTATGTTTATAATTATACTATGACGAAATTTTTAATATGTGCCTAAATGATTATGTGATTATTTGGGGGGTATAGAAAGGGGGTGTTACATTAAGTGTGCCAGCACATGCAGTGCATTTTTGTGCTGAAACGGATTTTTCATGATTTTGGACAATTTTGAAGTGGTTTTTGATGATTCCTAAGACCTCTAATGCAAGGGTGCCACACATACTCAGAGTTGTTGTCCAATATACCAAAATGCGAAGTAGTTTCAATGTTTTGACATCATGCAAAACGTCTCATGGTGAAGTTGCACTTAAAAAACAAAGGTTCAGAAAATCGATTTGTTTTACTTCTTTGGGTTGGCTAGGCTTTTCATTCGTGTCGACTGCTTCTGCTTCCTTCCTTTTCTTCGATTCTTTTGAAGTGAGGGAAACAACTGCAATAGTTTGACACTAGTAAATGAAGTGAAATATAAGGAAAAGTTAAAAGGTTCCTAAGAGTCCCGTATTTCACGTGCCAAACTGGTGGACAAGATTCGAACATGTTCAACATCGACATGGAGATGGCCTTAATAATTGTCTATGTTACAATTAGTCGAAACTACTCTGTGGCATGGTTTTTTTCATTTGTTGTTTAAAGTTGACAAAGACCCACTAGTAAACTAGTCTGGAAATGGCGGACGAAAGGCCAAGCCAAATTCACAGGTTGACAATGGTGGGAGTTTAGAAAAGTAAAATTTTAAAGCATAATCATACCTATATTGTACATAAGGTGGAAATTTCAGTTCTGAATTTTTTCTATAACTTTATGTTTTAAAGTAAGGGCTCGATCAGAGATAGTTTGACTAACTTCACATGGGTTATACAAACTTTCAAAGTAACATTAAAAGGCTTATCTTCTAGATGTGTGTACCTCGACATTTCTTAAATTTATTCTCCAGAGAGGAAAAGGCATCTGTTAAATGTTGAAGAAGACTCGAATGATCCATAGAAACATTGAGATGATAATTCGACCACCATTCTTCAAAGTTTTGTGTGAGTAGATAAGAAACTTGAAATTCAAAGGATGTCATAGTAAAGACTTCTTTGGTCGGCTAGTATAAGATTTTGTTTATATTCTTCCTTTGAAAGTTCACTTTAGGCCCAACATATTTCGTCTATGTGGTCATAAAGAGAACTTGGCAAAAATTGGCTAAAGCCAAATTGTCTGGCCACCAGATTTGGTTGGTAACCACCAAGTCCTAGGCCAATTTTCTTCGTCGAAATTCTGGTTGACATAAAAATGGGCTTGAGGAAAGTTGTCTAAGTGTCGAGAGCCTCATAATGGTGTTGATAGGAAAGGGTTGGGAATTATCTCTTAAACAGGTCTGGCCCATGTCTTCGACTAAAAAATTAGGCCATGGAGGAAAGGAGTGTAAAATAACCCGCATATATAAAGAAATATTGTTTGAAGACTTCTCTAGTTAAAAGGTGGATATTTTCTAGAGTAAGTAAAGCAAGCCAAGTGCCCTCGACCCGTCTATCTTCGAATTCTCCACTGAGTTTGATGGTCGATCGGGGGCTCTTAACTGGAATTCACTCCCAGTAAGATTACCCGCATTGCCATCACCTATCTTAGGTGTATACTCAATCTTTTCACATGCGGCATCACACGCATTCCCATTAGCAGAAAAATAAACACAGATATCAATTAGGAAAAGCAGTATATATATTTGTCTTAATCATCCTAGACCTCTAGGCTTATGATCCTATACAGACAATGACTCCCCAGCAGAGTCGTCATTTCTATGACAGTTGGTTGAATTTACGGTTTCCACCGAAAATTGCAAGAAAGAGAAGTAGAGCCCCACGGTGGGCGCCATTTTTCTGTAGCGAGCGATTTTGGACGTGGTTCTTAAGCACTGTCGCTCTGGGGTACTACAGGTCGATTCATTTTTTATCCTATTGAAGCTGATGAAGGAAGGGAAATAGATGTCTCAAATTAACCCTGCTTGCATGCTGAGTTTAAAAAGCGGTCTGTTAGGTTACAGATACTATGTGGAAGTGGGGCCCAATCTTCGGTTATTTCGCTAAGAATGCAATGACGGGACTATGTTATTGGTAGGATGCTAGGACTGTTTCTTTTCGATTGATGTGTGAAGGTACGGGATTTTGGGTTTTTGATTAGTGTGCTCGCTAAGATTTTTCAATCTTATGCCTACGTATTCCCGTTTAACGAAATAGGGAAATCAGAGCCATCGTAGTTCCTCCTATTCTATGGGAGGAAAAAGGAGTTGTTTTGGTGTCTTGGTCAAAGCCCAAGACGTGAAGCTAAAAGTGGTTTGTATCTTGTTTAAAGCCCAAGATGTGAAGCTGAAGGGTTTTGACTTTAGAGAGAATTTGTCATCTCTAAAGGAGGTCTGTTTGTCACAACTGTTGGGTGACTGATTATAAAGGAGAATTACTTTAACTGGGATAGGTGAATCCAGCAATGCCATAATTTTCCTTTATAGGGGATTTTAAACCTGAAGGAGAAGACTTTAACTCAGTGTAGGGCAATGCTATCTTTCCTTAGGAATTTCTCATGCTAAAAAAGGGACAGTGGCGTGGATGTAAATAATCCGGAGGCTTGCCGCTTACAGCAATTAGATGGGGGAAAAAGGAGTTGTTGATGTTTGTATGCTGTGAGCAAGGCACATATTTTGATGCTAAAAGGTTGATTGACTCAACCGGGGTTTCCTTATACAAAGCCTAAGAGGAGGCTATTGACCCAACAATAGGGTGTTTTATGTGTCTCGTACGAAGCCCGAGAGAGAGGCTAAAAGGGTTGACTCAACAAGAGAGTGCTTTTATGTGTCTTGTACGAAGCCCAAGACGGAGGCTAAAAGGTTTTGACTTAACATGAGAGTCTTTTATACTCAACAAGAGAGTGATTTTGTATCTTGTACGAAACCCGAGATGGAGGCTGAAAGTGTTTGACTCAACAAGAGAGTTTTTTTTACTCAACAAGAGAGTGATTTTGTATCTCGTACGAAGCCCGAGATGGAGGCTAAAAGGTTTGACTCAACAAGAGAGTCTTTTATACTCAACAAGAGAGTGTTTTAGTATCTCGTACGAAGCCCGAGATGGAGGCTGAAAGTTTGACTCAACAAGAGAGTCTTTTATACTCAACAAGAGAGTGTTTTAGTATCTCGTACGAAGCCTGAGATGGAGGCTGAAAGTTTGACTCAACAAGAGAGTCTTTTATACTCAACAAGAGAGTGATTTTGCATCTCGTACGAAGCCCGAGATGGAGGCTAAAAGGTTTGACTCAACAAGAGAGTCTTTTATACTTAACAAGAGAGTGTTTTTGTATCTCGTACGAAGCCCGAGATGGAGGCTAAAAGGTTTGACTCAACAAGAGAGTCTTTTATACTCAACAAGAGAGTGTTTTAGTATCTCGTACAAAGCCCAAGATGGAGGCTGAAAGTTTAACTCCGCTAGGGAGAATCATTGTACAAAGCCCAAGAAGAGGCTAGGGTGCTGGTGACTGTTTCAGTTTAGTGACAGGTCCAGTATGTTGGTTAAAAGAGAAAATCAGTTCTTATATGGCTAATGTTGTACTTTGGGATTGATCAGAGGATCAGGGAGATTTCCTGTTCTTTAAGGAAATGGAACATCCAAAGGGTATTGAGACTGTCCAAGTCTACGGGTGTTTCGAGAAATTGATTCTCGGGTAGTGAATGATCTTTGTACGCTGCCCAAGAGAAGGCTGGTATGTTAAGGGATGAAGGTCAACCCATTAACGGGTCTGACACTTGACTCAGAAAGACAGCTCTGGCAAATTGATGACTAGGTTCTGTTCCTATACCTGTAGAGGTCTCTGGGTCCTTGTACTAAGCCCAAGAGGAGGCATGAGAGCTTTTAAGAAGCTGAAGGGTCCTTGTACAACACCCAAGAGAAGGCGGGGATGCTTTTAAGAAGCCTGTGGGTCCCTAAACCCCGAGAAGTTCAAGACAAGCCATTCACCGAGAATAGATCAAGCCAGGAAAGTCCGAGAATTTGGAAGAAACTCAAGAGATGCCATTCACGGAGAAAAGATCATCTCTGGGGAGTAGAGTCTCTTTGACAATTTCTAAGGGTGACAGTCTGAGAAAGGGTTCACCGAGAATGCTGCCTTTCACGTCTCCATATTGTTTAACCCCAAGAGGAGGAAAGACTGTGTCTGGTAATCCTATGGGGATCTAGTTTTGTTTGTATTTAAGAGTGATCAACAGGGCTTTACCTAGTGCTAGACGTAGTTGCCGGGGAAGACTCTAAATAACTATACTAGTATTACACAGTTGATATTTGACAAGTATATAAAAGTTTGTGAAAGGAGACTTACAGTGAGCAGCCCCACAATACAGTTATATATATATGAAAGCGGTAAAGAAAGCAGGTAAACACTTACTCGATTGTTGATCTTCCATGATGTTTGGTTAGTTGTTCAACAAAGAAAGCTTTGATAACAATATTATATTCAAAATCAAAGGAGAAAGTGCTTTGAAAAGATTGTTGGGGCTTACAGCTCAAGGAGAGGCCCAAGGTTTTATCAGTGATTACACTGTGGTTTTGAATTTGTACAGGGACTTATACAAGTGACTGAGGCCCAAAAAGGTTTTCTGTACAGGGGGATGGTCTTACACTCTCTCAAGAGGCCCAAAGGTTTATTTTTGTACAAGTGGTGGGGCTTACAGCTCAAGGAGAGGCCTAAAGATTTATTTTAAAAGGCGACGATCGCGTCGAACCTTTTGGTGGTATCGGGACTTATACAATACACTGAGGCCCAAATTATTTTGGTTTCTAAGAGGGATTGGGTCTTACACTCTATTAGAGGCCCAATGATTTTTAAAGAATGAGGCTTATAACACGAGGGTAGGCCCAAGGGTTTGATTTTCAACTGCCGATCGCGCCGAGGTTTCGTTTTAATGCAGAGGGACTTATACAATATCTGAGGCCGAAAATTGTTTTGGTTAAAAGGGGATTGGGTCTTACACTCTATTAGAGGCCCAAAGTGTTTGAAAAAGTTTGATGAGGGTTGAATTAATCAAAAACCCTAATTTGTTTCCAAAATGTATTTTAATTGAATAAAAATTCAATTAAAATGATCAAAATTGTTAAACATGTGGAAAACAAATTGCGATCTTGGATTAATGTTTCAAAATTAGGTTTTGATCCACAAAATTATTGGAAATCACTAAAATTGGAAAAATCAAGAAAGAAAAAATATTTTAAATGTAAAAAACAATTAAAATATTAATTCTTTACAAAAATATCAAGTATATGAAATAAATAATATTTTTGGGATTTTTTAGGAAAATAAAATATTTTAACATTTTTGTGAATTATTAAAAAAAGAATCAACTCAAAATCATTAAAACTCAGAGAGAAATTAATTTTTGAATCAATTAAATAAAATTACAAAATTCAAATATTCAAATTTTCAAAAAAGGGCGCCAAGAACAAGGGCAAGAACACGCGCCACCCTTTGTTTCTGCAGATTTGCATTTTCTATCCAATCTCACTAAATAATTGATTATATCATGCAATCTACATATCAATCCACTCGTTTCAACCTCACGATCATGTCTATGGTCTTTAATTTCATTTATTTTAAACATGGAATAAGAAATCAAAGAGAAACCTCAAGAACCCTAAAATTTGCATGAAGGTTCAGAAATTCCATACACGATTCAAACAATGCAATTGATTGAGGGAAAACACTCCATGCATGATTATGAACATATGGCCAAATTATTGTGCAGCAAAAAATGCATGGATCATAGAGTTAGAAGAGCTCATACTTACCTCTTGCAGCTGGTGATCGTGTTTTGTGTTAGAGGTGTTACAGCTTGGTTCTAAGGTTATGGACAGCTTCCCTAGGTGCTATGGAGTGTGTCGGGATGCTTGGAATGAATGGAAATGATCTGGAACTGAAGATGGTATCTCAACTGTAACTTGTTTAAAACCTTGAGCAGATGGCTGGTGAATCTGAGAAATCAGTGTTCCAGATGTTGTTTAAGTGTTTGGATCACTTCTATATGATGTTTATGAGGTGTGTGTGTGTGATTGGTTTGGTTGGAATAGCTCTCAAACTCAAAACCCGATAGTGACTTGCTTTGGAAGGCAATTTTGGAGTGAAGAAGGAGATTTGAGGAAAGTATCTATTTGATGGCTTTGGTGTACTCAAACAGATCACAAATGAGCTCTATTTATAGTAGAGCAAGTTTGTTTTGCAAGGAATAGTGAATGGCAACTGCTGCATAGGTTTGGCCAATGTTGATCAATGAGAATCCAAGTCTCCTCTAGCCATTGACTAGAGGTTAGGGCACAGGCTGCTGGTTCCCTTGGTCTTGGATAAGTCTTGACTGAATTCAGTTGGAAATTGCTCAGTCCATGCCACCTTGGTGCATCCATTAAATGCTCAAATCCAAAATTGGAGTCTTGTCCCTCTTTTAGGCATTTCTAGGTTTGGCATGCTATTTTTGGTTCCAAAGACTTGGGAGGCTTGGGATCAGAGTTGGTTCCTCCTTGGTCCCCCCTTGAGGTGTTCAGATGGATAGAGTTGCTTGCCCTTTGCAAAATTTGAACAAATCGAGCAAAACTCCAAAATATGCCTTGCCATGACAATTTGCAGCAAGGCATATTGGCATTGTCATATCTCATGGCTCAAGTGGACTTTGATGGAGTTCTTGGCCATTTTGGAAAGCCCTCATATGATTCAACAACTGTTTGATCATAATTGGTTTTGATACTTTTTGGACCCAAGTGAAAAATGCCCCTACATTTGGAAAAAAGTAAGGCAGATTCTGAGTTAGTGAAAATTTCACTAAGTGTTGGAAAAAAGTGACATTTTCACTTTTTGTGATTTTGATCATTCCATAACCTAAAATCCATGAGGAATTGGAATGAGTTGTGTTTGAAGCTTTTGTAGAGTGCCATGAGAGCTACAAATCCAGCTTTGGATGGGGAAAATGGCCTTGTGGTTTAGGAGTTATGATCCTCTAAAGTTGGTACCCTTGCCACTTTATTCCATAACTTAGAAAAATTTCTAAGTTTTTATGGTTACCCCTTTTACAAGTTATCCCACTTTTCTTGATTTTTCTTGATGAATGATGATTCCAATCACACATTAACATCATTTTAGGGTTAAGGAACCATAATTGTGAAAAATCTCAAAAAGTCAAAGTTGACTTTTGTGCACAGTTGACTTTTTATCAGATGAATTCCAAACTGTGCAATCCTCTATGAAATAAAGTCCTTGACCTAAATAAAACTTGATGGATTGATTTCATAGGTGTTATAGGGTGTATTGAATCATGTCCTAGGGTTTGGGAGCATGTCTTGGTCAAAACTCAAAGGCACTGTTGACTTTTTCCTTAAAAACCTAATTGTGGTTCTGATGAATTTGAAAACTTTTTGCTCAAGCTTCTTGGATCAATCCATTGTTGCAAATGGATCAATGCGGTTTATTAGAGACCCTCAAATCATGTCTTGAGGTCTTGGCTCATGTTTTGTCCCAAAAGTCAACTTAGGGGTGAATTAGGTCAAGAAACTTTAATTCCTGATTTTTGGTGAATGCATCCCCTGAGGCTAAATTGACTTGATGATTGGGTCCATGAGGTTCCATGGGGTATATTAGGTTATGCTTTGAAGAATTAGCTCATGCCCAGAGGAAAATTTCCATCTGGAGGCCCTGGTCGACCAAAACCATAATTTGGTGACACTGGCGATCTTGAGGCTTGATCCAAATGGAAGGGAGCAGCCTTGTGCTTAATCCTTGAAGTGGGAGTCCCCTTGATCCCTTGTGGATGTTTGAGAGGCTAGACAAGTTGAAGATCATGTCATTCCTTGATCGATCCTTTGTCCAAGAGCTCTAAGAGGGATTGAAACCCTAAGTTTGATTGTAGTGGATGCTCACCCATCTTTGGGGAGACTAATGAGGTATGATGGTTCATCCATATTGTGATGATGATTTGCACAATGATGGGAAATTTTAGTGGTTAAAATTTGAGGTATGACAATATTGTGGTAACAATTTGCACAACGATGGAAAATCTTGGTGGTCAAAATTTGGGGTATGACAAGATGCATTGTCAACACCTTTAAGATTGTCGTATTTCCTTACAGAAACAAATTAATAGAGATTTGGACCACTTTAGGATTAGGATTTGAGAAAGGAAGGGATAGGAAAAACCAAGGGATATTGAAGTGCTACATTGGTAACACTTCACAAAAGAAACAACAACGATCACAAGAAGATGGTGAACATTGGTTTTGAAAAGTTGTTACAGCGCCAAACCAACATCATGGCATGGTGTAGTTAACTATCAATGTGCTAAAAATGAATAACTCTTGATGCCATATAATGAAAACATAAATATGGGCATGTTGGTTATAAATTTTAAAATAAATACATACATATATATATATATATATATATATATATATATATATATATATATATATATATATATATATATATATATATATATATATATATTATATTTTTAAATTATTTTATGAAAACTTTGTTAAAATAGTTGATGTTATATCAAATTCATTTTTTATAAATTAAAAAGTAATTTTAACTTTTATTAATATAAATATTAATTCATTGTTAAATATTAAAACATAATTAAAATTATATAATTATAAAAAAAAAAAATATATATATATATATATATATATATATATATATATATATATATATCAAAAATAATTTTTATGAAAACTTATTTAATACGGTTTTAAATTAAGCGATTATAAACAATTTTGATTCTCAAAAAAGTGTCATAGTTAAATAAGTAAACACTTAGAGCATCCACATCCATGCCACCCAACTTGGTGGTATAAATGTGTTGAAATATTAAATTAGATTTGATTAGATTTATTATTTAGATATAATCCAAGTTGTGTTAGCCCAAGCTCAATTAGGGTCGTATATAAATAGACCTAGCTTGTATCATTATTTACACAATTCAATAATACAAATCCTTATTCTCTCTTTTTATCTTCGTTGTAGAAGAACAGGACGTTTAAGACCATGATCAGTTCGACTGAGGTACAATGTCTAAAAACCATTGTCGACCACAAGGATAGTTGGTTGTGGCATTTGAGGTTTGGACATTTGAACCTTCGATCACTCAACCAGCTGATTACTCAAGATATGGTATCTGGTATTCCAAGTCTTGAGATGCCTGACAAACTCTGTGAAGGTTGTTTAGTAGGAAAGCAATCCAGAAATTCTTTCATTTCTACTATGCCAATGAGATCATCCTGCATACTCGAAGTTGTACATTCAGATGTATGTGGTCCGTTCGAAGAACATACCATTGGTGGAAACAGATATTTTGTTTGGTTTGTCGATGAGTTTAGTTGAAAGCTGTGGATCTATGTGATCAAGAGAAAGGATGAAGTATTTGAAATCTTTAAGAGATTCAAGATGTTTGTCGAAAACCAGAGTGAGAAGAGGATCAAAGTTCTGCGAACAGATGGAGGTGACGAATACACTTCGAAGATGTTTGAAAAATTATGTGCTGAACATGGTGTTGATCATGAGGTAACTGCTCCTTATACTCCTCAACATAATGGAATTGGTGAAAGAAGAAACAGAACCATAGTGGATATGGCGAGATGTATGCTCAAGCAGAAGAATTTACCAAAATCTTTATGGGGTGAAGCTGTTTCGGCTGCAGTTTATATCCTGAACAGGTGCCCTACCAAGAAATTGAAGAACAAGGTTCCTGAAGAAGTGTGGAGTGGCAAACGACCATCAGTGAGTCATCTGAAGGTGTTTGGCTCTATGTGTTACAAGCATGTTCCTGATGCAAGAAGAAGGAAGCTTGATGACAAGAGTGAACCCATGATTCTGGTAGGATATCATAAGACAGGGGCATACAAGCTATTCAATCCAATTAATGAGAAGATTGTGTGAAGTCGAGATATTGTGATTGATGAAAATTCTGCCTGGGATTGGAATTCTAGTAATTCAATTAAGAAGCCATTGATGAGCTCTGATTTCGACGAAGAAACTAATGAAGTTGAAGTTGAAGAAATTGCTGAGAATCCAGTCAAAGTCGTAGTAGAAGCAGTTACTGACATTCCCGATACAGAGGTTGTGGCTGAAACAAGCCAAAGATCTCGGCGAAATAGAGTTCCTCCAACAAGACTTCATGATTATGAAGTGACTGGTGATGATGAAGTCACATCAGATGGAGAATTAGTTCATTTTGCTTTACTTGCAGGTGCTGAACTAATCAACCATAACGAAGCTTTAAAAATTCAACAGTGGAAGTTATCTATGATCGAAGATTTACAGGAAATTGAAGGAAACAACACATGGGAGTTAGTCGAATTGCCAGCTCATACAAAACCTATCGAAGTAAAGTGGGTGTTCAAGTTTAAACACAATGTTGATGGGTCGATAGCAAGACATAAAGCAAGATTAGTAGCTTGAGGATTTCTTCAAAGAGAAGGACTTGACTACTCTAAAGTATTTGCTCCAGTAGCAAGACTGGAGATTGTTCGACTAGTGGTAGCATTGGCATGTAACCAAGGTTGGTCGACATTTCACTTAGATGTGAAGTCGGCTTTTCTGAATGGTCCGTTAGACGAAGAGGTCTATGTTACACAACCTCCTATATTTATGATTCAGAAGAAAGCGAGTAAAGTATATAAGTTGTACAAAGCGCTCTATGGCCTCAAGCATGCACCTAGGGCATGGAACAAGAAGATCGACTCATACTTAGTCGAATTGGGATTTGTCAAATGCAAGTCTGAGTATGGTGTCTATGTTTAGGTTGTAACACAAGATATAGCAATCATCTACTTATATGTCGATGATTTGTTAGTAACTGGAAATTGCCTGAAGAACTTGTCGAAGTTCAAAGAGCTGATGAAGAAGGAATTTGAAATGTCAGATATGGGAAAATTGTCTTATTTCCTAGGCATGGAATTTCATATGTCGAAGCAAGGTATGGTGCTACATCAACGGAAGTATGTCAAAGAGATACTCAAGAGATTCAGAATGGATGATTCGAATCCTGCATCCTCAACTGTCGAACCAAACGTGAAGTTGGAGAAGCATGGAGAGGAAGACAAATTTGATGTAACTTTGTTCAAACAAATAGTTGGATCTCTAAGATATGTGTGCAATAGTCGACCTGATATAGGTTTCGCTGTCGGATTAGTGAGCAGATTCATGAGCGAACCAAGAGTGTCACACATGAAAGCTGCAAGAAGAATTCTAAGATACTTAAAAGGAACAATAGATTTTGGAATTATATTTCGATGAGATTCTGAAGGCAAAGGAACAATAGTTAATTGCTTTTCAGATGCTGATTGGTGTGGAGATAAGGAAGATCGAAGAAGTACAACTGCTATTTCTTTCAAGTATTTAGTGCCCTAATCTCATGATGTTCGAAGAAGCAACCTGTGGTGGCATTGTCATTGTGTGAAGCTGAATATATAGCAGGATCCTATGCTGCATGTCAAGCAATTTGGATCAGATCAATACTTGAAGAAATGGAGGTCGAAGTGAAGAAACCTCTTGTGTTGCAAATCGGCAACAAGTCAGGTATAAATCTGGCGAAGAATCCAGTTCTGCATGGAAGGAGTAAGCATATCGAAGCCAGATTTCACTTCTTGAGGGAAAAGGTAAATCGAGGTGAACTTGAAGTTAGGCATTGCTCAAGTGAAGCACAGTTGGCCGATATTTTCACCAAAGGATTAAAGATTGACAGATTCCTGAATTTGAAAAAGAAATTAGGAATAGTTTAGATCGACTATGACTAGCGTAGGTTCGACAACTTGGGTTATGGGGGTGTGTTGAAATATTAAATTATATTTGATTTGATATGACACTACGGGAAAAGAGGGAAAAGAGCGTGCTTTTTTTGCCCTATAAAAGCGCTTAAAAGCGCTGTCTAAGCCTGCGCTGTCGTAGGTAAAGACGGCGCTTTTTTATTTATGAAAAAGCGCTATCTAAAAGGGAACTTTAGACAGTGCTTTTAAAAGTGCTGTCTAAAGTATACGTTTAAAATTTAAAAAAATTTTTTATAAACTTTAGAAAGCGCTTTTTCCTTCAAAAGCGCTCTCTAAATGTGCTTTTAGACAGCGCTTTTGAAAGCGCTGTCTAATGTATACGGAAAATGATTTTTTTATATACCTTTGGAGAGCGCTTTTCCCTAAAACCATGCATACCCTAATAGGAATCTCCAATTGTCCCATTTGAAGGATTTCTCTCATGAACCTCAAAACGAAGTACCTGCAGTCTATGCCATTACGCTGACGAGGGCACTACACATAGACAAACAAATAAGAAATAATATATAGATGTTTTGTGTTATTAAGTAGCATCACTAATAAGAAATATTGTGAAAATTAATATACCTCCACTTTGACCCATGTAATATTGGCTGATCTAGCCCGTGCTACTCGAGTCTCTCTTTGTGCACAGTATAGTAGTATAGCTCTATAAAAGAAAAACGTAAACTTAGAACAATGTCACAGAAATAATTAAATATACAAATACACACTAATATTTCAAACAATCTCACTTACGTGTCAACCACATCCTTCATATTCTGATATGTGGACCAATCAGTATCCAATGAATTAAGATAATAGACCACTTCTGTTATAGGATTAATGGCAACCAACAACCAGTGTCCACTGTAAAATATAACAAAAGTTTAGAGGGATAATTTCTACGCAAAAGATACAAATTAAATATTAGAATGAAATTATAATGAAAATCTTACCCGTTTCCAGTATTATACGGTAAATGAAACAAACTTTCAGTGTTGCTGGCCATAAATCGCTCAAGTAAGTGGTTTCTTACTTCAATTGCATTCATACCAATTCTCGTTGCATTAACAAGGCTGCAAGAGAAGAAACGGAATTTGTTTGACAAATCCGTCCCCCGCATGAATTTTTCATACATGCACCTTAAATAAAAACATAATAAACATTAGACTAATATCATTGAAATGTGTAAATAAATTGTTCAACTAAATAAATAATAGATTGATTGGAGTACCAGATGTATGAATGCATAACACCGATGCCTAATTCAGTATGATTGAAAACCTGCTCCATGTCCTCTTTTCCGATTATCTCGGAATGAGGAAAACCAAAAACACCTTCGTCCATGTTGATTTGACGAATAGCACCTTGCATCAAATCTGACATTGACAAAAGTGTTTCTAGACACGTCTGAAAGTGAGGTCTTTTTTCCTTCACGATTCTTGTAGGAGCTTTTTTCTTGCTGGTCTGTTGTGAAGGTTGAGCTAGAAGCTAACAATCATATAAGTTACGTAAAGTAGAAAATCATGAATTCGGATAATAGAATAACACTTAAAATCTACCTCTCTGTGTGATTCAACATACTCGTTTTGCAGCAAATCCCCTTTATTCTTTGCTGCGGGTTTTGTAGGAGTCTAACATTACCATGTAAAAAAACTGTAAGTAATGGTTCAGAATAATTTTCATAATCGTTCAGAATTGACATTTGAATACTAAGAGATTCGTAATGGTTTTCAACATACCTCATCACCTATGGAAATGAGGTCTAACGGCCATGCAACAAACGAACCTATTGCATCCCGCAACAATGTAACCTCTGAAACCGAGTCTGGTATCGGTAGTAACACATCCGTATCTAAAGCGATATCAACCGACACTTTCAGATAACCTTGTGGGAGCGGATGATGGTGAAGTAACGCTCCCACAAAGTTATGCACTTTTCCCTTGCTAACCATGCGATAAGTCGGAAATGACAAATACAGCTGGCAAGATGAAATGCCCTGAAGCAATAATAAATATGTAACTGTTGATATGTATAAAGGTCAAATAAAATAAATGTGTTAATTTAATTAAAATAAATATGTGCTAATTACCTCTGAAATTTTATTTGGAGAATTGATACTAGCTTTGTCACTAGCATCTTTCAAACCGGAACCGCGTCTTTCCGCCTCATATCTCTCTTTATCCTGCTTCAATGCTTGGACTTGCGCTTGTAGTGCCATCACAGTTTGCATGATTTCTTGGGTGGTGGGATTTTTTTTCTTTGATTGCTTATACAAGGATGATGGAGTCACACCAAATCCTTTACCTCTCACCCGACCGGGATACTCAGGAACATTTAGTACTCGACTAAGAATGCTCCTGCAATCATCCTCACCTGTGGGTATGGATTTAGATAGATTCTCCTGAAATTCATTGACATATCGAAAATTATTAGTGGGGATTAAAAATTAATTATAATTTAATAAAATTTCAATTAACTTTGAGACATAATGTTATACTTACACATTCTTCATAAACATGCTGAACATCTTCTGTAACAGCTCCACCCTTACCCACGCGAGCTTCCTTCCACAAAACATGGTCCGGAAGTGATGATTCTTCACTTTTAGACTCTTCTAACTATACATTTAGTTAAATAATAAGTTCATCAATTATAACACAATAATACAATTAATAAAATCATAGCATTAATATATACTTACCAATTTTTGTTGTAACCGTGCATATCCCAAACGCCCTTTTCTGTATGGATACGCGGATTTTGATGCTCTTTCGCGATTAATGGCACTTAATTTCTGGATAAAAAATTTTAAGTCATATCAAAACAAACTAATGAAACAAATATATAATACAATCAATAGACATGACAAGATAACATTACATTGAATTCTTCGGTTTTTCGTTTGTCTACAAAAATGCCCCATTCTTCCGGTGTAATCACATCCGCATACAACGGTGGAAGTTCTGCTTCAACAAAATTTTTGTCCTCATCCCTAAGATATTTGTTTGATAATAAGGCTCTAAACCCTCTGTGTCTCTTTCCGGCCAATTGAAGACAATACTTTTTCCGGCTTTCTTCAATATTAAAGGACCTCTACGAAAAAACATACACATATAAACATAACGTGTGTTAGTATAAGTAAATTAAAGACTTAATCGTCAACAAAAATCTAATAACATAAATCATATTTGGTAAGTACCTGTATCTCAGTCCATATCTTTTCTTTACCGGCATCCAACGATTTACTCCTCCAATTATCACTAGTGATTGGAATGTGCTGACGGATAAGTGAACCAATGTATGACGATAACATTGAACCGTTAGGCTCAACTAGTTGGTTCTGGTCACTCCAATGTACATCAAATCTCATCCCTTTATCTCTAGCACGGATGATTCTCTTCATAATGGTTTTTCCTCTTTTTATTTCATGTTCTACACTCGAAGCTTCATTCTGAGCTTCCTGTGTATCATGTGTCTCGTGGGTGCCTTCCTGGTTATTAGACATTTTACTTGTAAGAAAGAAAAAAACAAAAATTAAATGATAAATATAAACTCATAAAGCAAAAGAGTTTCTTTCCTAGCCCTTTCATCACACATACTACCAAGAGTTTCTTTCCTCTTAACACTAGCTTGTAAACTCATAAAGCAAAAGATCCACAAAGACACCACATGTCAACAAAAGCTTCCTCCATAACTCTCTCTTCACTCTATTTGACCCAATATACTGATAATACCGTTGATTGATTTTGTAACCATTCCCTGAAATCTTCTCCCACCATTTCAGCCACATCTTAGTATCCCTCACTCCACTGTTAATGAATACTTACAACTTATAAAGCCTAAGCAAGTTAAAGTGAAAATTGAAAAGGAAAAGAAAAATAATTAATAAACACTGAAACTAAGTAAATAAACAAACACCCTTATAAAAGAATGATAAGATTCTGAGTTTCTAATTCTAACAAGAAATTGATACTTGTTAGTAACAGGTACCAAAAGGAGAGGTCAATAGTAATCCTACAAAAGATTCGAATTTTATCATCATTCTACACAAAAACTCTAGCTTTCACTGCAGGGTCATATTCTATTATATATACCAAACAAGAACAACAGAAGAAACATGTGTCTGTTCAATGTTTGACTCTTCTTCTTCTAAACTACACACTGTAAAAAAGATAAACAGAATGAGTTCATGAAACTAAGATGAAAGAATAAATGTATATATATTATTTTATAACAAAACAATGATTGACATGAAATATTATATATATTATATTGTATCTTGAACATTTTTCTACGAAGGAAGTAATGCAAACTGATTATTGAGAACAAACAGAACATTTTTCGACAATATTATTATTATTTTTCTAACAATGACATTCAATAAGCTAGAGTTGTTAAATATTGCTCACAAAGAAGAACGAAGAACGATAATGGGAACTGAAGAATACCTGAACTGAAGAACAAAGGAGAGTTTCGAACGGGAACTGAATGCAAGAACGACGATAATGGCAACAGTGACGGTAACGGCAACGGCAACGGCAACGACAAAGAACGACGGCAATAATGGCATGCAAGAACGACGACAAGGGTTTAGAGAAACGGTCGAGAGAGAAAATGAATAGAAGTGTCTCTGAAAATGTTTAGAATTGTTTTATATTTTAATTAGTAAAGGACTTTAGAGGGCGCTTTTCCTTAGAAAGCGCTTTCTAAAGTGAAAATAATTAGAGCCCTATAAGAGCGCTTTCTAAAAGCGCTTTCTAAGGTGGCCTTTAGACAGCGCTTTTTAAAAGCGCTCTCTAAAGTAATACCTATAGCAGCGCTTTTTGGAAAGCGCTTTCTAAGGTGGTCTAAGGTGGCAGTCTTTTACAGCGCTTTTGAAAAGCGCTTTCTAAAGCTTTTCTTTTAAGGCGCTTTTTTTTAGCGAAATTTTTTTATTCTTTTTAGCAGCGCTTTTGTATAAAAGCACTGTCTTTTAGGTGCTGTCTAAACATATTTTTGGTGTAGTGTGATTAGATTTGATTAGATTTAATATTTAGATATAATCCAAGTTGTGTTAGCCCAAGCCCAATTAGGATTGTATATAAATAGACCTAGCTTGTATCATTATTTACATAATTCAATAATACAAATCCTTATTCTCTCTTTTTCTCTCCTCACTAAAAGTGCCTCACGCACTAACAAAATGGACCCCACCTAATATAATATATTATTTCACATTTTCCAATTAATTAAACCACTCAATTATATTTTTCAAATATCCATACCACTCATCTAAAATTCTAAAATCAGTCCCACTAAACTTATAATATATTCCAAATTTATATTTTATATTAATATATAAATATATGTAATTTAAACAAATTTATTCAATTATATCAAAATTTAATAAAAAGGAAACAACATATATTTAGAATAAATTAAAATTTCCAAAAACAAATAAATAAAAGAAAAATAAAAATACATTGAAAAATTCATAAACGCTAAAACAAACTAGTAGTGAAAAATATACTAAACATGCAGAAAATATACTATATATTTAAAATAAAAAAGAGTTGTCATACACTTATTATTAATATTATATATTTTTTATTATATTTATTATATTTATTGTTTTAAAACTATCTCCTAAGTTGTTATACTACGGTGCCAAACAAAGCACCTCTGGCAAAGTTTTACTATTCATAAACAGTACACATTCTGATTTTACTGACACAAAGTATATAGAACTTTGTGTAGCACTATCTGGTATGGGTGCTCTTAGGGCCCATTTGGAGCGTAGGATATAATAGCGACATGATAGGATATAAAGTAGAATAAAGATATGATATAGACAAGATAAGAGTTGTCCTATTATTTATTTGATTCACACACACACACACACACACACACACACATATATATATATATATATGGGTTATGCTAATGCACACCCATGTAGGTGTGCATTAGCAACATACACCTTAGTGTATGTTTGTGTGGGGCCCACCAATTTTAGGTGGGACCCACATTAAAAAGATGAAAAAAAATAGAAAGATAAATAATTGTAGTGTATTTTTGTGTGGGGCCCACCAATTTTGGGTGTATGTTAACACAGACTCACTTGTTTTATGAAGGATTATTTTAGCAAACTTTTTCTAAAAAATGCTAAAATGCACCTTAAGGTGCAGGTTATTAAAACACACCTTCATTAAAACAAGTGAGTGTAATATAGCAAACCCTATAACACGCCCACTTGTTTTTATGCATGTGTTTTAGCAAATTTTAAATAAAAAGTGGTTAAATATACCCTAAGGTGCATGATACTAAAATAAACTTTCATAAAAACAAGTGCGTCTACATTAGCAAATTCATATATATATAAAATTAAGAAAAAAAAATTATATAATTAAAAAAAAAACTCATTGACATTACCGAGTAAACAATTCAATTTTTCTTGAAAAAGATCATGAGTTCTATTATATATGTTAGATAAGAAAAATAAAAATATGTATATAATATGTAAACGACAAAACTACCCTTGCAAGAAAATATATTTAAGTTAATAAAAAAAATAAAAGTAGTATTCATATTTTTAAAATTATACAAACTATTTTATTTTTAATACTTTCCGTTTATTAGGTTTTAATTTTTTATATTATATAAAGTTACAAAATTACTCTTATGACAAAATCATACATATCTTTAAAAAATTATGTATTGGTATTTTTTTAATTTAATATCAAATTAATCTTTATTTATATTTTATCATATTTAATTTTTTATTTTAAATTATACTATCTCCGTTTCTTTTTATAAAAGACAACTTACTTTTTAAATTTAATGAATAATCAATGTATCTAGTCTAAAAACTGACCAAATACATTGATTATGCAATGAACTTAAAAAATAAATTGTCTCTTGTAAAAAGGGGGACGGAGGTAGTATTCACTTGTTCAGTGATTGTAAGCTTCAAAAAATGAGTTCAAAAACATTGATGAATACTATGCTGCTGTTGTTTATTTTGACTTGGTTGGTTGGTTTGAGTAATGGTGAATGTGAATTCAAAGCAATCTTTAACTTCGGAGATTCAAATTCAGACACTGGTGGATTTTTTTCAGCTTTTCCTGCTGAACCTCCTCCCAATGGAATGAGTTATTTCAAGAAGCCAGTTGGTAGGGCTTCAGATGGCAGACTCATCATTGATTTCTTAGGTAATAGTAATCTAAATGTAATTCATATGATATCATTCCCTATGATTGTGGACATGAAGCCATAATTCGTGTCGTTTAGGTGCATGTTCATGCCGTTTAAACAACCAAACATTTTTGTTGATTTGATTTTGCAGCTCAAGCTATTGGAATTCCATTTTTGAGTCCGTATCTACGATCAATAGGATCTGATTTTAAACATGGAGCAAACTATGCTACATTGGCGTCTACTGTGCTTCTTCCGAACACTTCTTGGTTCGACTCCGGAATCAGCCCTTTCTCCCTTGCTATTCAGCTCAACCAGATGAAGCAATTCGTCGCCGAAGTTAAAGAAGCCGATCAAAAAGGTACAAAAAGATGGTATATCTGTCACCAATACTTTTGAAATGATGTGAAAGAATTTCATATGATTCTGTTGTAACGCGCTGGTTTTTTCACTGTTGTTCAGTTACGAAACTTCCTTCACCGGATATATTTGGAAAATCTCTATATACATTCTATATAGGACAAAATGATTTCACTTCCCTGTTAGCAGACAATGGCACAGGAGGAGTGGAAGAGTTTCTTCCTCAAGTTGTTTCACAAATTGCCGCAACCATTAAAGTAAGAGTAATTTATGTCTATTGTTAGTTATTCACGAGACTCGACACCAACATATTCTGTGGTGACGAAAATTGATTTTTCAAGATGAAACAAAAGAAGTTATTAACTTGGATTTTTGCTCAATGAAATTTGTAGGCGCTGTATAATCTTGGTGGGAGAACTTTTATGGTGCTTAATCTTGCACCAATAGGGTGTTACCCTTCCTTCTTGGTAGAGCTTCCTCATAATAGTACAGACCTTGATGAATTTGGATGCATTGTTTCTTACAACAATGCTGTTGTGAACTATAACAACATTTTGAAAGAGTCATTGAAACAAACTAGAGAAAATTTATCAGATGCTTCTGTCATTTATGTGGATACCTACACTGTTCTGTTAGAGCTCTTCCAACATCCTACTTCTCATGGTTCAAACACTCATCTCTCAACTTTGTTATAGTTTTTAATGATACATATTCTGACTAACAAAAACTATCTCATGTCACTGACACATGATAGAAGACATGTCACGTGTCAGGTGTCTGATCTAATACGTATGTGTCAGTGTCTAACATCAGACACATGTTGATGTGCCTTGCTAGATAGATGTCTCTATGGTTTGTCTTTGTGTGTGATTTTTATGTTTTTGGATTATTTGAAACAGGACTTGAGTATGGTACAAAAGCATGTTGTGGCTATGGAGGTGGTGAGTACAACTACAATCCTAAAGTTTATTGTGGATATACTAATGAGATAGATGGGAAAAAAGTGACAGCAACAGCATGTGATGACCCTTACAAGTATGTGAGTTGGGACGGGATACATACAACAGAAGCTGCAAATAAGCTTATAACATATGCTATTCTTAATGGATCATATTCTGATCCTCCTTTTCCATTTCAGCAACATTGTGATCTTCAACCAATAGGTTGATTCATTACAACATCATTGTTTCTTGTCTATTTATCTAGTTTGTCTCTTGATGAATGTTTGAGATCTAATAATGTACTCCAAAGATTTGGGTGAGATTTTAAATTTAAAAAAAGTACTAGTAGTATAAGAGTTTAAAGGACAAATACTGTCAGTGTAAAGATATTTTACTGATAAATCATCAATCTATCAAATCATCCAAATGACATTTTGAAAAAACTATTAAATTTAACGTATGATATTAAGATTGTGTCATGTTGGTAAATAGCAATAACTTAATTTTAAAAAAGTAAAGGTAATGATAAATAAATGCAAATGATTAAAATATATGTTTTTGAAAAGTAAAATCTCAGGGTTGAAAAATATTTACAAGATCATCAGATGATATTTTATACTAAGAACCAATTTGGAATTTACCCTACACATCAGCATTGTGGTAAAGTAGTCAATCACTTGTTATGATAAAAAAAGTTTCCAACGTGAGCCAATCTATCCGCCTAGGTATTCCATTCGTGAAAGATATGAGAGACTTTTAGTCTAAATGAATGAATAGTGTGCATGTTATTTCTTCAACCAATTAATAACTTTCAATGAACTAACCTTTTATTGAAGAATGCTTGAATTATAAGAGTCAAATCATTCTCTAACCATAGGTGGTTCAATTCTCCTCGTGTTTTCATGGTGGATAGCTAACATAACGTCACACATTTTCGCTTGAAAAGAAGTGGTTATTGTTGGATATATGACTCCAAACATAAGAGACGGATGGGGGAATTGTGGTATTCAAAATTTGTAATTAATTTAAAAGTTTTAATACTTAAGTAGTAACTTCTGTTAGTATTGTTTATATTAGAATTGACAAAGTAGAAAATAAAAATAAAAGTAGTAACATAAATAGTAGAAATTAAAAGTTAAGGGTTAGAAAGATGACATCAAAGAATTATTCAAGTTCAGTCGAACGTTGGCCTACTCCATCCCAAAGGATCTTCTTGAAATTTGATTATAATATTAAGCTTTTACAAGTTATGCCCACAAAGCTTTGCTACAAGTGAATCAAGAGGTTTTTAACTGGCTTATCCCAACCATAAATGAGCTTTTCCATTGGCTAAACTCACGAACCGAATAGAAATTTTATAGGTTGATCTCAATAACCAGACAAAACTTTTCCGGGATGAGTTCTATAACCAAATAGATATTTTGAAATGGTTTATCTCAAGAAGTAAATTCAATTCTTCAAGATTTTTCCTCTCTTGAAAATAACAACAGTGGCAACAAACCAATATAATCTTAACTTACAAGCAGTTTTCACTCGCAAGGCACTAAGGCAACTTTGGTGAAAAATAAAATATACAGAGAGAGAGAGAGAGAGAGAGAGAGAGAGAGAGAGAGAAGATAAATTGAGAAGAATTAGGGAAATCCCGAATTATGGTGTAAAATAAAGTGAGGAGGCTCTTTCTTTATATAGGAAAAAATTTGACTAAAAAGGAAACAACCAATAAGCCAATTAAATTACCTAATTGATTAGGTCCTAAGTCTAATCAATTAGGTACCACAAATAATTGATTATTTATGCCGAATATGAAAAGTTTGAATAGAGAGTTGTTACCTATCATTAAGACACTCATAATTGATTATATAATCGGTTATGCTTTATCTAATTGATTAGCCTTAAGATCTAACCGATTAGATAGTTAAAAAATTTCCCCTAATAAAGCTGACAATCTCTTAATCAACTGGCTAGGGCTTAAAAACATTTTTAGGTATTTTGTTATGTAAAAAGAGGTTTGGAAAAAGATTTAAATGTGTGTGTGAGTTGTCTTAGTATCTTAAGAGTTACTCTCATACTTTCACAAGACTCTGGTCACTTAGATACAAATGATTAGGCGAGTTTCCACACTTTCTCTCTTTCACAACTCTAAATGTATCATTCATATAAGCACTTTACTAAAATCTTGAATCTTTTACTTGATGCAGTATGAGATATCTTCAAGTCAATCACCATCATTAAGGAGTTCAAAGGATATTACCACCGACTTCAACAATCATGAGCGTTATCGTCATCAAAATGCTAGGAAGGTTGTCAATAAGACTTCATACCTATAAGCACATAGATCCATAATTATTCCCACCTTATTTAAAAAATTTCTAAGGAAATTTCCAGGATAATATCTAAATATGTCACCACATGTCGAAGTCCTTGAATTTTCACTAGAAGATATGTCTATATTGCAATCGATCCAACAAAGATTTGTCCTAATATAATTTATTTGAAGAATTTATTGTGTCAATGAATGCTTGTATTTTATGTCAAATTATTTAATAATTGTAAACTCAAACATTTAAGAGTACATATTCGCTTTGAAAGACGGTGAGTAAATAAATATGTGAATTTCTTAACACACCACCCAACCTTCTTAGGCACCTAGCGCGCTGACAAAAATACCCCTGCCTTCCGGATGTGCACATCCGGACGCACCGTGGTTTTAAAAAATTTCAGTTTTTACCGGATGTGTACATCCGGTAAACGTTCGTATTTGCAAATCCAGAATAAAATCTGATGCAGAACACCAAAAATCCAACAATGTTTCTCACATTCATAAAATAAAATCGGGATTACATTGAGAAAATCGCCATGACATCGACAGAAATTTAAATATTACAAGATCAATAGCCCGGTGGACGCTTACACATCTCTAAGATGTCATCGGCCGTTCTTCAGATTTTGACGGTCGCCTCGAACTCGAGCGGGAATCATTCTTCGTAGCCGAAAAAAGTTCGCCACATCGCTCTAACATCCTCTTGATTCTTGAGCTCAACAAGGCTGTAAGCGACATTCCATTCGTTATCAACGGAAGGTGAACAATACTGAAGCTTCGCAACCTTCCGTTTGTCTCTGTAAGGTAGGAGATGTTCGATGTCGTCAATGATCTCGCCGATTGAGATGTCCCTCGTTAACTTATACTTGTGACCGATTGTTATGTCGTCGGTATAGGAGACAGCTGCGCAATACCAATGGATCTTGATATCATACAATTGACACATTTTGTGTTTGTGTGAATGATATCAAATGAAACCCCTAATTTATAGAAAAGTTAGGGTAAAGTTATTTCTGCCTAAGTTCGTTCCGGATGTGCAGATCCGGACAAACCCTACAAATATTGGTTCCGGATGTGCAAATCTGGAAATTGTCCGGATCTGCAAATCAGAATGTTTTACCGATACAATTTTAAAACAGAATTGAACAGCTTATGCAGCAACTTGGAATAATTTCAATGCAATAAAATTCGTAAGTGTATTAAAAAGACATATGGGTAAAAATACAATATATTTCACTTCAATAATGTACATTGTGTCGTATGATTATACAAAAGAGTTAAAACAAAATTCTCCATCTAAATCTATTGGAGCTAGAACTTTCGATTTTTCTGCATTTGATGCATTTTCAATTGCGTGCAATCTTTCGAATTCAAGCATCCTTTCGACAAAACTATCCGGCCAAGACTCGGCAATGGCGGTTGCATGCGTCGCCCATTGCGGTGATTTAGGTGGTATCGGGCATCCGGGTTTCAAGATAACTTGTACAAAATGTCTTGATTTCGCAAGCCATCTGATACACATGATGCGATCATTTGGATTCGACGGAGGTGCGGTGTGGAGTGGAAAAGAAGTTTTTGAAAATCCGTATCTCGTTAAGTCGATACACACCATATCGTAGGCGCATGCTATAAGATGACCCATCTCGGGGAAGCTCATCCATTTCGATACCGGTGCCAGACCACTCAACCACGGAATAAGTGACTCGTGAACCTTGTTGTAATTTTCTTGATTTTCATAGAGACGCAAGTATGCTTCTGTATGCGTCTCCAACTCTAGGATAAGTTGATGACGTACAAGTGCATGACCTTCCTCTCCTTTACCGAGTAGTGCCGACACGACTCGATAACCGCAATTATCATCCCCTACAACATCGATTATACCGTCGATATGCTTGTGCATAAAAACCGACATCTCGTCAATAAAGGAAATCATACGTGTAGTTGGAGTCGGAGTCGGAACTCGTGGAATCGGTGTCGGAGCCGGTTTGGAAATGCGAGCTCCTTTCATGACACTTTGTAGAGATTTAGGAGTCGGAGAGTCCGGAAAGATTTGATCAACGCGCTCATAATACGAAGGAGACCGAGTTGTTGAGTTGTCATTTGGTGTAGGCTTCAACTTCTTCGGAGCACCCTTTGTCTTAACCGGTTGAGACGGCGGTATCATTGCGGTTGTTTCGGGGAATGCAATCTTCCTCAACTCTTCTTTGATGTGTAGCTTCATATTGTCGTTGGCCTTCGAAAATCTCTTTTGAATCACTTCCAATTCGGCCAAAATAAAGATATCTGGTTTATCTCCTTCCTTATAACCATCATCATCATAACTAAGTCTCATCCAATGAGGGCAAACTTTGTCAATTTGTATTGGCTCACCTAGTTTCAACTTTTTAGCAATGGCACAAGCACAAGGAAGACCGTAGGTTTTCACAATAGTGCAACCACACTTTGCACTATCAGAACCTACCGTTTCGGCTCGGTTGGCCTCGTGAAAAATATAGCCCAACCCCGCCCGAGACATGTTGCTGATCAAATGAGAGTAGAGGAAGTTACCTTTAAACCGATGTTCCAAAACCGTGATGCTCCGACCGAAAGTGGTTTGTATCTCATTGTGTTGGTTTTTGATCATTAGATGCACGGAGTCCCAATCCCAACATAAATCCCCCTTGTTATTCCCCAACCAATTCTTCAAAGTGGCATGTGCCGACTCAACTCTATTGGTGGTAGTGTATCCAATATGTCGTACGTTATCGGTCCACGCACAAACAATCTTTTCTTTCACTTGATCAAGAATGGTGGATTCAACATATTTCAACAAAGCGGGGTACCGTTCACACACTTTCCGGAATTCAATGACCGAATCGGCATATAATTCCGTTGTGGAAGAATTTAGAATATGAGTCCATGCATCCATAATTTTCTCTACAATGACACCCGACTTGACCACTTTTCCGTCTTCCGACTCCACTTGTTTCGCATCCACCGCGGTCTTAATCCGACTTCTCACATTCTTTGTTATGTGAAATCGACAAAGTAGTGCATTGGAAGAAGGAAAGACCTTTGCAACCGCATTCATCAAGGCGTTGTCGCGGTCCATAACAATTGCTTTTGGCATTTGAACATGTTTCTTCAAAAGTGACCGACACGTCTCCAACGCCCACGTGAAATTGTCCTCTTTCTCACACTCCAAAAAGGCAAAGCCGACGGCATATGTCTTATCCGTAGACGTAACGACAACCATCTCAAATAATGGAAGACGATACTTGTTTGTCTTGTAGGTGCTATCGAGAATGAGCACTGTCGAGAACGTGTTGAACAACTTGATGGAATTCGGATGAGTCCAAAAAATATCTAGGACCGTAATTCCATCATCGCGATATCTGTACCGAGACACGTAATCATTGTCCTCCAACACTTTCAACAGTTGTTGCATCTCACTCCTATCTCCCCTAATTGCCTTGTTCGTTTGATACCGAATGTTATACGCTTGCTTTATGTTTGCAACATTTTTGGGTTCTTTCCGTTTCAACGTCGCAAGTATATTCTTCGGTTGGACAAGGTTCAAGGTCATGTCGGCTATACATGTCTTCTCTTCCACCTTGAGCCGACATACACTTGTATGGCCTTGAAGCTTTGAGCACATTTCGTGGTTATGTATACCACAACAAACGGTAAATCTCCATTTCTTGGAAACTAACATGTAACCACCAATCTTAAAAGGGAACTCACATCTTCTAGTACCGGTCTCGTCTTTCTTTAACTTCCGTAGAGGTGCTTGATATTTGTCGCTTCTTTCGCAACCCAAAATTACAAAAGCTTTTCTTCTATCCGACCCATTATCCGATTTCCCGATATTTACACCGAAGCCAAGCTCAATATCCGTCCTACGAATGTATGCGATCATGCTTTCACGATCATCAAAGTCTTGCTTGTTGTTAAAGTCACCGCCGACATCAACCGACTTTACGAACATGCCTTCATCTTTCGGGGAAATCGGCGCAACTAATTCTTTTGCCATGTTATCGGGGTGCACCATGTCTATTTATAAACAAGAATAGAACAATTAATATGTATAAATAAAATATATTCAAAAATGCTAAAAATTTAAATTAATTAGCTTCAGGCATTTTTTCGGATGTGCACATCCGGAAATGTTCATGCTCAATTTGTTCCGGATGTGCAGATCCGGAAGCAGCGTAACTTGTTTTTTCAAAAATGTAGATTGATAATGTGAGCAATGTAGTGGATGAAGTTGAATGTTTACCTGAAATTCAGTCTTTCCATGCTCCCTTTGATTTGTTGCACCAAAAACTTGAACTTTTTGAGTGAGAAATGAGATTGATGAAGTAGGGTATTTTGAGTTGGTGAGAGTGAGTGTAGTAGGAGAAATGTTGAGAATGGGAAGGGAAAAGTGATCATGCAGCTTCAAATATATCACCTTTTTTCGTCCGAATATACAGATCTGGAGGTCTTCCGGATATGCACATCCGGAACAACTTTTTATTTTTTAAGGATACGATGCGTTCGAATGTGCACATCTGAAATCAGGAGGCAAAAAAATAATTTCACGTGATACTTTAAAAACTTGGATGGTGCATTAAGAAATGCTCATAAATATTAACTTTTTAATGTGGCTACGGAGGTGGTGAGTACAACTTCAATCCTAAAGTTTATTGTGTAATTATTAAAGAGATAGATGGTATAAAAAAAAAGTGACGAAAACAACATGTAATGACCCTTACAAGTATGTCAGTTGTGATGGGATACACGCCACAGAAAATGTAAACAAGCTTATAACATATGATATTCTTAATGGATCATAATATGATCCTCGTTTTTCAATACAACAACATTTTGATCTTCAAGCAATATGTTAATCCATTTCAAGAACATTGTTTATTTTCTCTTTATCTTAGTTAATAACAAATTAAAGTACGTAAAACTAGCTCGTGATGTTTGCATAAATTTGTAAAAAAAAATAGAAATCAAAATTTTTTATACATGATTATGATGTTTGCATAAAATTTTACCCAAAAAAACAAAAATTGTTGAGAGTGGGATTTGAACCCACGCCCTTTCGGACCAGAACCTTAATCTGGCGCCTTAGACCAACTCGGCCATCTCAACTATGATGTTTGTTAATTTTAAGAAAGTAATTTATTCTTTGTGTTGATGGAAAGAGTAAAACAACCAACCTTGATTCCAAATAGACATATTTTATAGGGTTAATACCTATTTTCCCCCTGCCATATGGGGGTGTTTTGAAAAACCCCCCTGCGAAAAAAAAAGTTGCAAAACTGACCTTAACAAATTTTAAAAGTTTTGATTTAAACCTTTGTCAGGCCACATCATCAAAAATGCTTATGTGGCATCCATTTTTTTAATTTTTAATTAGAATATATTGCCACATCAATTAATTAAAAATTACAATGACTCTTTTACCCTCAACACTTTTCTTAACAAAATATCACACTTTTCCAAAGGCTTTCTCGTAATTCCCATGTCCCTTTATTCTCTGGGTTACTTTCATTTCAACCTTTCAAACTTTCCCAAATCTCACACAACCACAACACAAACCCATTTTCTCTAAACCATGAAGAACACTTTCACACTTTCAAAGACACAGATCACAACAATCTTCACTCATCCATAACTTTCTCTAAGCTAATAACTTTCTTCTTCCTCTTAATCTCAATCTCATACCTTTTCTACTCCCTCAGATTCGTTACGCATAGCTATGATTGTGGTAACAACCAAACTCTTCAAAACCCCGAAATAATACCCATTATTCTTAACAGCCACACAAATTTCCAACCACAACCACAAAACCCATTTCAAGAACTAGAAACACCTACCAACATCTCTCACATAGTGTTCGGAATAGGCGCATCAGCGAAGCTATGGAAAAAACGAAAAGAGTACATCAAGCTTTGGTACAAACCAAACCAAATGCGCGGCATTGTTTGGCTAGAACAAAAAGTGAAACCAGATGCGCGGCATTGTTTGGCTAGAACAGAAAGTGAAACCAGATCCCAAAGATAAAGACCTCTTACCGATCCTGAAGATCTCCGAAGACATAACGAGTTTCAAGTACAAAAACTCCAAGGGTCATAGGTCAGCTATAAGGATATCAAGGATTGTGTCGGAGACGGTGCGGGTCGGGATGAAGAATGTCCGGTGGTTTGTAATGGGAGACGATGATACGTTTTTTGTGAGGGAGAATATGGTAAATGTAGAAGATGATGGGTTAGGGTTTTTTTAAGAAAAGTGTTTGAGGGCAAAATAGTCATTGCATGTTCTCATTAACTGATGTGGCAATATATTCTAATTAAAAATTAAAAAAATGGATGCCACATAAGCATTTTTGACGATGTGGCCTGACAAAGGTTTAAATCAAAACTTTTAAAATTTGTTAAGGTCAGTTTTGCAACTTTTTTTTTCGCAGGGGGGTTTTTCAAAACACCCCCATATGGCAGGGGGAAAATAGGTATTAACCGTATTTTATATTGTGTGGCGGTGGTTAATAATGTCATATATTTAGCAAAGTGTATAAAGGATAAGTGAACACTATTTAAAATAGACTTTGAGAAGGCATATGAGTGTGTGATTGGATTTATTTTAATTATATTTTGAGAAGAATGGGTTTTTGGAGAAAGTGGATCAGTTGTATACAAGCTTGCATATTCTCAAGTCATATGTCTATAATTTTAAAACTCTTAGTCTGTTTGTGATCTTAATATGTTGTTAAAAAACTCTCAGTTGGTTGTGCAAATCTTTGAACTCAAAACTCTGTCTTGGTTGGAAAGTTAGCTATTGAAAAAATCCAATCGTATAAGGAGGTTTGTGGGTATATCCTATTAAAAGATCTTGTTAGGTCTTTGATTGGCTACATTTTGGCTAAAACAAGTTTACAGCAAGATGTTAGGTATTACTGTCATAACATCTTGGTCTGGTACATCATGTGCTGCTGTTATGTGTTTTAGACAGATGTCGAAGGAGACGTCACGACATCTTTGTCTGGTACAGCAGGTGCTATTGTTGTATGTCTCTTGACGGATATGATTTGATTTGATAAGATCTTTTTGGATATACCTCATCATTATACGCAGGTCAAGGAAATTTATTAGGAACAAAGTGCATATTTGATTGGATTTCATAAAAAGGATCTTGGAGACTTTTTAGGAAACTATTTGGAGATTTGTTCCTATTTTGAAGAAGATCTTGCTGCTGAACTAAAACGTGTAGATTGGATCTGATTGAAGAGTCCAAGCCCATACTGCAAGAGTCTATAAATGAGGACTTGCTAGACCTAAAATAGCAAGCAAATACAACAACAAGCCGTCAGTGAAACATAAGGGTTTAGGGCTTTGAGAGTCTCTTGTGTAGTTTGTAAGTCACCCATGTATCTTTTGATACTATGTGGTCGACATAGGTTATTGTAAATTGTTCTCACTCGAAGCTTTGAAGCAAGAGTTGAGTATTGTTCTTGGTTGAAGCTTTTAAGCAAAACCGAGTATTGTTGTTAGTCAAGGATGCTTGACTGAACTATGTATTGGAATGGGTGTCTTTCAATAGGGTAGATACAGTTATGGTGTAGTAACTGTTAGATAATCACAGGTTGTGATTTAGAAAGTGAGAGGGGGTTCTATTATCATTTAGATGTGACTTCCAATGATAAAGTCTTCATTGGGTAGTGATAGGTTAACGTGGGTGCTTTCTGGAAACCTGAGGTTGTTTACATAAAACAATACTACTGATAGTGATTACTTCTTCCTGGATTGGTATCCCCCAGATGTAGGTGAATTGCACCAAACTGGGTCATCATATTCTGTGTTGTTTATCATTTTCCTTTTTCAGTTCAGTCTTGATTAACATGTTGGATCAGATGTCGTGACATTTGTGATTGTGCAGTTCTGATAATCAAGGTACCAGTCTGCTGTTGCGCCTCTGAGTTTAAATGATTATGTAGCACAATGTCTTGACATGTGTTATGACATCTGCTGTTTGCATTTGCCAGAATTTCAATTGGTATCAGAGCAGACATCCTGTCTGGTTCTAGATGAGATCCATGGGAGATACTTTCTGGCGTCTAAACAAAGAGGAGTTTTGAAGATTAGATCAATCAACTCAGACATACTCAAGGGTATTATTGGATGAGATGGATGTTCTGGATCGAAGGGAGCAACCCAGAGGTTGTTCATGTTGCTGAGGAGATTCTATAATAACTACAGGAGAAGTGGCTAGTTCTCTTGTTGGAGCGTCTTATAAGATGTTGTGACATCTTATTAGGGCAAGCGGGATCTATTCCTTGGTTATTCCGCTGCATGTGTTTCTGATGGAAGAGTTCTAGAATTATGGGATTCTGGAGTTGTTACTAAAGACAGTTGGTGGAAGGTCTCAATCGTCGGCCTCTATATTTGAGGATATTTGCATTCTTTTATTCCAAAGTCGGGAGCGATGGAGTGAAGGGAGTTGAGGTTAGATATCTGGTATTGTGACTTGGTACCTGGAAGCTTGTGCAGTTGAAGTCAGCTGAAGAGGAGAGGAGTTGAGTTTACATTTATCAAGTTCTTGCTCTGGGAGTTTGATAAATTATTGATCGGCTAGGTTGTCAAAGATACTTGAGAATTCTCTCAAGTCCACTCATAAAGATGTCTCAGTCGTGCATCTGGAGTCTTCTAGTTACTCTTCTGACTAGAAGGTGTTTCTTTGAAACACAATCTGAAGAAAGTGGAGGTGATTTATTTTCACCATCTAAAAACAGCAAGGAATGATTCATCTCTCTTGACCCCAAGAGTGGATCCAAACTGATTGAAGAATTGTTGAGGTAAATAAGATTTGTTCAGAGAAAGTCTTAGTTACTTGAGTCAAGGGTGGAAACCTTGGTATCTCAACATTGTCAAAGAGGATACTTGCAAAAAGATTGAATACTTGATTCGTGTTCATGACGTTATCTGGTGGAGCTCGACTACAACAGTGAAGAAGGGTTATTGGAAAAGGATTTAAGATCAATTACTATTTGTGGAATTCACAAGTATTTAATTGATTATCCTTGAAAGTCAAGATTGCTGATGTTCAACAAGATGTTGGAACATCTCATCATCAGAGTTTGTGCAGAATCATGGGAGGGGTACTGCATACGCTTTAGCATCTGTTTTGTCTTAGGTGGTGACCTAAGAAGTGGCTTCAGTCGGGTGTGACAGAAGCATGTGTTCTCTAGAGAGTTTCCTGGCAAGAAACTGGTCTGGACTTTGATGTTGTTGAAGATGAAGATGAAGACATCATGATCTTGATGGTTACTGCTTGGATCAGTTTATTTCTGATATAGGTATTTGGGAGCATCGTTCTTGCTCTTTGTGAAGGTCAAGGATAAGTGGCGGTTATCTCTGGCTTTCTACTGACAGCTCTACTGAAGGAAAGTGGCATTCTTTAGTATTGCTATGGTGAAGTCTTGGACTACTTATTTTCTGAAGATTCAGACGTGGCAGGTGTGAAATCTTTGGAGTTTCAAAGCAGAATGGAGGTTGTCTACTCAAACTTGGTTGCTAAATTAAGTCTATGAGAGCATGGAACTCTTGTTCTGCAAAGGGATGAGGTTCTTCTAAGTGGCAGAAGGAGGAGCTGAATTCAACAGTTGGATGTCATATCAAAATGTTCTGACATCTAGCTTAACATCAGAAGTCTCGGCTGGTGATGTGGCACATCAGCTTAAGATAAAGGTGATCTACAGTAATGGAAGTTATGGATGCTTCAAAAAGGTCTATCTCATGCAGTTTACGGGAGTTGTGGATGGGAAGATGTTACATGACTAAGAGGCTTGGTGAATCCAAGATGTCTTACTATGGGGCAAGTAGTACATGTGACTTGAAGATCAAATTTCATTGGTGGATTAGTATATCTTGTGGGAGTTCTGAAGAAGATTGAGATCAGTCAAACAGTGGCATTTGGTTTATCTTTACTGTGCGTTCAAGCAGGATGCTTGAAACTAATTGCTCTTGTGCAGAAGAGTAGTTAGTTAAAAATGTAAGGAGGTTCTGGTTCTCTTGGAGCTTGTGGCAGAAGTTCTGGGTTGAGGATGGGAGTATACCTTCTTTTGGTGGATGAGAGTTTATTTCTCTTTGGGTTTCTGAAGTTCTATTTGTTCAAGATGGTGGCGCAGTGTTGTGTGAAGATCTTCAGTTTGGATTACTATACTGATAGTAAGTCCAGTGGTGGAAGCATATCAAGAACCATGGTGTATGGTGTCTGTGATATGTAAAGGATGCCTTAACTGATGTTAGAACATCTTCTGGGTTGGTAATCCTTGGAGTAGGATGCTAAGTTCTGAGTGTAGAGCTTGGCACTCACATCTTGTCTAAGAAGTATTTATCTTATCATACGGGAGAATAATGGGTAAAGCATTGTCTTGGAAGTTTGATGTGAATGGGACATACTAGAAGTAAATCAGTTGGTGCTTGTGGAGTAAATGGGCTGAATATTTCTGGAGCATGTGTTTGATGTCCTTCAAGTGTGAAGAACATCTGGGCGAGCTAGCAAACTAAGGGGCTCTGTATGTCTCTTTGAGGAATGTGAAGTATTGCAGATTCAATTGGGTTGTATCTCAGGGAACAAGGAGATCTATACATGAGAATTCAGGAGGAATTCCTGTGGTGTATGGATAGCTTTTGGACGAGAGGGATCAATGGAGCTTTGGTCTCAATCCAAGAGTTTGTTAGTTATGGTACAAAGGATGAGTTCCTGGTACTTTCTCTGCATGATCATGAAGATGTCATGTAGTGTTTTGAGTGTTTCTTGCTGAAGAAGCATCAGTTGAGAAAGACAGGGAGAGAGCTTCTATCTGAGTTATGTACTGGTGTGATACATGGGTTGCTTGAGGGTCAAGCAGTAAGTGAATGTGTTCAACAGGTGTTTTGATTTGAGGGTACGCTCTTGAAGACATGAAGATGTGTCTTATGTTTTTCCATTCATTTAAGGTGTTCCTCTTGCAATGGAGCACTAGTTATCTATGACAGGGGGAATACTGTAACCTGTCAGATTGTACAAGCTTCTGAGTTGGATGTGTTCGTCTATTGACTTGCTTGCTTTTGGATTGATTGCCCTTAAATGCATAGTTGCTTGGTTTGGCATATTATGGCTAAAAAGGGGGAGAAGTAAGTAGTAGTAGTAGTAATAGTAGTAGTAGTGTTCTTTGGGGAGCTGGATGTGTTATCCAAAGCTTGTTTTAGCCAAAATTTTCCAAAGGGGGAGATTGTTAGGTCTTTGATTGGCTACATTTTGGCTAAAACAAGTTTACAACAAGATGTTGGGTATTACTGTCATAACATCTTGGTCTGGTACAACAGGTGTTGCTGTTATGTGATTCAGACAGATGTCGAAGGAGATGTCACAACATCATTGTCTGGTACAACAGGTGCTGCTGTTGTATATCTCTTGAAGGATTTGATTTGATTTGATGAGATCTTTTTGGATATACCTCATCATTATACGCAGGTCAAGGAAATTTATTAGGAACAAAGTGCAGATTTGATTGGATTTCATAAAAAGGATCTTGGAGACTTTTTAGGAAACTATTTGGAGATTTATTCCTATTTTGAAGAAGATCTTGCAGCTGAACTAAAACGTGAAGATTGGATCTGATTGAAGAGTCCAAGCCCATATTGCAAGAGTCTATAAATAAGGACTTGCTAGACCTAAAATAGCAAGCATAAACAACAACAAGCCGTCGGTGAAACATAAGGGTTTAGGGCTTTGAGAGTCTCTTGTATAGTTTGTAAGTCACCCATGTATCTTTTGATACTATGTGGTCGACATAGGTTGTTGTAAATTGTTCTCACTCGAAGCTTTGAAGTAAGAGTTGAGTATTGTTCTTAGTTGAAGCTTTTAAGCAAAACCGAGTATTGTTGTTAGTCAAGGATGCTTGACTGAACTATGTATTGGAAGGGGTGTCTTTCAATAGGGTAGATACCGTAATGGTGTAGTATCTGTTAGATAATCACAGGTTGTGATTTAGGAAGTGAGAGGGGGTTCTCTTATCATTTAGATGTGACTTCTAATGATAAAGTCTTCATTGGGTAGTGATAGGTTAGTGTGGGTGCTTTCTATAAACCCGAGGTTGTTTACATAAAACTATACTACTGATAGTGATTACTTCTTCCTGGATTGGTATCCCCCAGATGTAGTTGAATTGCACCGAACTGGGTCATCATATTCTGTGTTGTTTATCATTCTGCTTTTCAGTTCAGTCTTGATTAACATGTTGGATCAGATGTCGTGACATCTGTGATTGTGTAGTTCTGATAATTAAGGTATCAGTCTACTGTTGCGCCTCTGAGTTTAAATGATTATGTAGCACAATGGCTTGACATGTGTTATGACATCTGCTGTCTGCATAGGCCATAATTTCAGATCTTAAGATAGTGGAAACTCTCAAGGAGGAATTCTTGGGGAGAGGACTAGGTCACTTCACTAAGACCAAACCTCTATAATTCTGGTGTTTCCTCTTATCCCTTAACTTTTTAATTTCTAATAATTTATTTTCACTACAATTCCATTTTCTAATTTCCGCTACTTTTACTCTATTTGTTTTACAAAAGCTTTTCAAAACTTTGTTTTATAAAACAATTTGTTTTGGAAATGGATTTTAAATGATACTACCTCCATTTTTTTTATTATAAGTCACTTTGGGAAAAATATTTTGTACCACAATATAAGTCGTTTTATAATACCAATGAGCCATTAATGTTATTTTTCCTAGTATACCCTTAAATATTTATTATTCTCTCTCCTTTCAATTATGTAAATTTGTCTTTCCAATATCATTAGTGAAGGACAATTTTGTAAAATCATTCATAATTTCTCTTTTCCATACCATAATTATTACATTTCTTAATATGTGTGAAAAGTCAAAAATGACTTATAATAAAAAACAGAGAGAGTATAAATTTAATGAGAGATTATCTTTCCAAATTCTGCAATTTACGGATGACTCCATATTTGTGGGTAGAGGGGATGCGGATGAATTGTGGTGCTTTAAAGCTTTACTGAAAAGTTTTAAAATGGTATTAAGATTAAGGGTCAATTTCTTCAAAAGCAATTTATATGGAATATATGTGGAGGACAATTTTCTTAGAACGACATCTGCATTTTTAGCATGTAAAATAGAGCATGTACCCTTTTATTTCTTGGGAATTTTTGTAGGAGAAAACCCTAGGAGATGTATCACATGGAACACTTTGATTAAAAACATGAAGAAAAAAAAAGTAGGAGTGAGAAACGACCATGCTTGTCTCATTTAATTAGACCCATCCACCAAATCCAACATAAAAGAAAAACAGAGCGAGACAGACTCGACAAGCCTACACTTCTAAAGCCTAAATGTCACAAAATTCCTCTTAAAGCCTGCACCCGCAAAAAAATTGGGAAGGGAAGAAATAGTAGAAAGTGTGGGCTTAAAACCTTAACCTGACCCAGAAATAAAGCAATAAAAATGGGAATGCTCGGCGGGCCGGACCCATATTTCTACCCCTATAAAAATTATTCGTGTGGAGAGGTAACAATCTATCCATTTACGAATTAGTAACTATCATTAATTCAGTTCTCAACAGCATCCGGTTATATTTTCTGTTGCGAATTGATGTCGTCAAGAACAAACCAAAATATGAGAAAAAGATTTGAGTTTCTTGAACAAACACAAGAAACCCTATTAGGTTTTACAAAGGGGAGAGAAGAATGAAAAAGAAGAATAGAGAATTGGTTAAATATGTTTTTCTATTCACTATCTCAATTAATGTTTTTCTATTCACCTCTCTCAACAACCTGAGAGAATTAGCCTATTTATAGACTACTAAGCTAACTTAAATAGTAAGCAAACTTAAATATTTGGGCTTACAAGCAAGGCCCAATTCAACATACTAACTTAAATTACAAGTTAACATATTTCGACAGCATGCTAGAACAGACTTTGACTACAACATGCACAACTCCTGTCAAACCATGAAGCTACCTTTGTCAACACTAGGGTTCGATCTAAATACCACAAATCTCCACCATGGAACAAACTCTATAACAAGGGAACAAACTAGCTTTCATCACCACAGGCTCAATACAATGGCATTGTGCGCTTTTTCGACCATCACTGTCTTCTCCTTCTCCGATATGGCAGCGTCCATCTTCTCCACTCCTTTCAACGCTTCTAACAAACCCTGTTGAACAAGAAGGGCTTGCATCTTCAAGCAGCTCAAATCGAAATCATTCACATTGGTGAATTTCTCAATCTCATGCTTTGTTGAAGACATCTTGTAACACCCTAAACCCCCGCGACAAATAATAATAGAATATCAGAGTAAAATCAAACATACAACGTTTAGGATGCTACTAGCAACAAGCACCTGCTCATGCATACGATATGTAACACACAGATATTATCAATAAAGCATACTTAATCAATCTCCTTATAAAGCAGCGGAAAAATTCAATTGAATCATAACATTTTTGCTATCACGTCATCATCATCAAGTAATTAAAACGACTACAAATAATAAAATACAAACTACAAGCGTTTCGATAACCCGGTGTTACAATCAGAGCAGACGCGACTCAACAAAATAAAAGAGAAGACCTCGTCTTCGCTAACTCCAACTCCGTACTAATCCTGCTTATCTGCACGTTACCCACGTAGAGGTAACATTCAAACCGAAGGGGTGAGATTCTCAAAATCACATAAGAAATGCATAATATAAGTATGAAAGAACATAATCCATATACGGCTCACCCTAACAACACAACATCAGCACAAATATGAATTTCCATACAAGCATACAGTCATATGCACCACAAAACAACATAATGCAATGCAATGAGACCCACGACTCGACTCAATGCATATGGTACCAATTCGATCCCTTTTTCATGATCATAATTCCCGTCGGAATTTCCATATAAGTTGCTCACACCCCACATGGGCACACAACCACCGTAATTGCTCACACCCCACGTGGGCACACGATTACCTCAACAATACAACAACAATGAAACAATTCCATTTCAAAGAATCCCGATAAGACGCTTACACCCCACATGGGCACACGACTTATCGCACAACTTATGCAACATGTCATGCATACAACGACAACATACAATGACAACTAAATGCATATAACCAACAATGCGTCAATACATCATACTACAACCATCCAACATGCAGTCCATACCTGCCAACACATACAACAACAACGATCCACAACTATAACACGTATACTAACCACTGAATCCCTCATTTCAACTTACAACACATAACAACATACACAAAACCCAATTAACACGTCAAAGTGTTGGAATTCTGGTACTGAAATTAATTTTCACAAAAAGTATATGAAACCAGCTTTCCAACGCTTCGAAAGGCGAATAAAACGGACATACGGATTCAAAGTTATGAATTTTTGAAGTTTAGAAAAATTTATGTCCGTAACAGCAACTAACAACACTGTCATGCTCGCTGCGAGTCGCTACTGCTCGCTATGCGAACTATAGTTCGCTATGCGAACTCATTACAGAATGTAAACCATAGACTTTTGCTACTGGTCGTTACTGGTCGCTACTGGCCGCTATGCGAACTTTCCTGGAGAACAACCCAGAAAAATGCGATTTCAGCACCATTCCACCCCAACCCTTCTCCGATTTCACTCCCAAACAGCCCCAAAACACACATACAATGATAAATTAACATACAAACAAGTAGGAAACACAAAAGTAACATTTCAACCGATAAGTCTATGCATTATTTCCTCTTATCAAACTTCCGACACGCAAAAACCCCAATCCCAATTCAACACAACAACACATAGGGATGATCCTAAAGGTTTATCTACCCACATACAAAGATTATGCAACCCTTAGAGATTAAAGAACCCCACCCTTACCTTAGATGAAGATTCTTCAGATGTCTCTAAGCCCTAGCTCTGCTTCCCGTTCCTTTTCTCTTTTTCTCAGAATACAATCGATCATCACAATGCTTCTCCCTTTCCAATTTCCTTATTTTCCTATTATGACCCTTAGACCCCAATTATGTTTTTCCCTCTTTATCCTCACTAACCACCGTGAATGGACCACTCTGCCCTCCCTATTTCTTGTTTTTCCATTATATTAATATTTTCCCAATATTATCATTATTATTATTATTATCATACAAATTAAATAATAATAACAATATTTTTTAATAATTTACGTTAATTTTATTAATCAATATTCCCAATATTAATTAATTAATTACTAACCACACCACTCCTTCCTACACCTTAATCTCTATGATTCTAAGGTCACTACCCCATACTAAGGGTAACCCAGCCTCAACCAAACACACACAAACACGCACATATGCACAACATCATGTAATTTAATTACGAAAATAATTAAAATAAATTGGGGTGTTACAACTCTCCCCCACTTAGAATATTTTCGTCCTCGAAAATTTACCTCATACGAGTAACTCCGGATACGACTCTCGCATCCTGCTCTCTAATCCCCAAATCATAAAAGGCAACACCATGAATAACAACAAACGAACTCATCAATAACAACAACAAGATGCAATGCTCACGCAATGCACTCGACGACCAACTCAAGACGCAAGGAATAACCGAGTTACGCACGCACATATTCACTCTTGTACCAGAACACAACACAATCGTTACAATCACCACAGGTAACACTCCCCTAATTCCCCATCCCATAAATTAGCTACTCGCACTCGGATCATCACCATAGGAAACCAAGCAACAACAGAGATAAGAACATAAAGTTCCACGACACAACGTCGGCCTAACCACTTCAACATAACCGTAACACCAACCTTGTGGTCACACAATCATCAAGACAACAATTCTATGATTCGCCAATCGAACATGTAACTAGTAGTACATGATCAATATTTAAACTTTTCACCATATCACTTCCCATCCTGCAGGTCCTAACGTTCAACCTTTGAACTCATACCGTTCACGCACGCATATTCGAACCGCGCTACATCACGCTTCTGTTGCGCACTCTGATTACTCGCAACTATCAAATCCATCAATTTCACATCCAACTTCTGAATTTCTCTAATACTCACCAGGAAGTCATCATTCACCTTTTATATACCCAACCTCTCACTATACTACGTAAGCTCACACAACAGATATAAGTCTTTGGACTGCCACTCAACTCTAATTTTCTGACCATCAAATCAAACATATGAAAAGACTTTCGACCTAACTCATCAGGCACGACATTAACTTTATCAATAGGATAATTCGAGCCAAGGTCGTAACTCATAAAGAATTCCAACCATCCTCGTTGCCTCATACTCTATTCCTTCTGACCAAACAGGTGTTCTACACTCTTGTGATTACTAAACACTTTGGGTCTAGATCCATAAAAATAATACCTCCGAATCCTCAACACAAATGCAACCGCAACCAATCCCAAATCTTGAACATAATAGACCCTTTCATGAATCCTCAATTATTGTAAGGCATAAACTACGGCTTCACCATCTTATATTAGTACTGTCGCACCCTAATTTTTGACCCTAAGATCCCTTTCTTTTTCGCATAGCATCTTTAGGTCGCGCAATCTTTGTGTGCATGTTTTTTGCGACTAACCAGTTTGGGCAAGTGTAGTATTTTCAAGTGTGGTTCTCTCAATCAAGTAAGTCAGGGCATGACCTGTTGATCCTCCCGACTTGAGGCCATCCTAGGGTTTCTACTTGATATAGACTCTGCTTTTATAATTCTTTCTTGGGTCATCCTCTGACCAATGCCTCAAGGATATCTCAGATAGATTTGGTGGCCATTTTTCGTTAAAATCAAGAACAGGTTGTGGTTTCTTATTACTCAAGATTTTGTTTAAGGTTGTTCTTGGAACATTTCTCAAGATTCGGTTGCAACCTGATGCTTCAAGAGGTTTTGGGCGCGTGATTCTTTAAGAGTTTTTGCCATTGCTAAGAGCTCCGCACGATCACGAAGTTCAGTATGTCAGTTCAAACTCAAATTCACAAGTATAAGCACAAAGAGTTCAAGACTTTTTTTCCACATTCGAGATTTAAAGTCTGTCATAAGATCCCTTTGCTCTCGCTGCTAAAATTCAAAGATGTCCAAGTTGAAGTTCACACTTTTAGGCCAAGTTCAAGATAATTCCAAAGATACGAGGATTCATTACAAGCTTGAGCATAAAAATTCAAATTAACATTACTTCACCATTCAAAATGATAGGCGGTTTATAAGGTTCCCATGCTCACATTAATTTTCAAGTCCATATGCCAAATTCCAAAGTCCAAATAAAGGAAAACAAATTGAAGCCACATTCAATTTCAAACCGGAAAGTCACTTTTTTTTTTAAAAAGACGCCCAAGCCCAAATCTATTTATGCCAAGGTTCCACACAAAGGACCCGTTCACATCACAAGTGGGCCTCGTTACACTCATAGAAACAATGTATATGCTTTCAAAGTTTTTCACATGAGACGGTTAAAGAGTCGAGGCGTTTGGTAGCTGATACATGAAAGTGTCGTGAGCATATAAAAGTCTCTCAATCTAAGGATGACCATATCATTTGATAGTCATCTGAGTCCTTTAGAACCCCAATTATAGCAACGTTTGACAATTAGAAAAAAGACAAACAAAAGAAACTACCTAAGCTCACAAATATCTATGTACACACAACCACCATTTACCAAATATATATTGTACAATCTCTATTCCTGATGTTACATTTGGTCACCATGAATCTTTCACCGCAAACTTTGAACGAGATTCATTGGAGTACATGCGCCAGGTGCCAAGTATCGTCGGTCTGCTATGCTACCAAGTGGAGGGAGTGGGACTGCTCTCGTGGAACTGCCAGCATTTTAAAGGTCTCCATTTCATAAACCAGAGCAAGATGCCTCTAAACATAGTCCTTTAGAATCAAGCAGCAACAGCACATCAGAATCTACTTATTTCCGTAAGCCACCTATCAAGAGTCAAAGAAGCCTGGTTCATTTCTTGTATGAATTTTGCAGTGTAAGAAGGAACCTGCGAATAGTCTAGCGGTTTCGACTTCTTAGAAATCTGATGCTGAAGGCAATGAGAGTTCAAAAACTTCACATATCAAAGATGTTATTCTTCAGCGATTTCTGCAACGCGCCCAAAAAAGAAGAAAAATCATCAATATCCAAAACTACAAGTACACAACTTGTTGCTTCTGAGTTTTTTTTAAGCAAAGATATCTACCGTAACTCCTACAAAGCAAGGCATCAAGTATTCACAAAACTATCACAGGGACTGTACATTTCAAACCAAAATAGAAAATAAAACCAAACCGAACTGTAAGACCGAGTTAAGCTGTACTACGGAGAACTAACTGTATTCACAACAGTATTATACCTGCCACTTGCATTCAATCACTTTTCCAGCAAAACCCTATAACATAGTAACAAAAGCATCAAGAACTCATCAAAATCCACATCCAAATTTCAGGTCGCAAGATTTGGTTCCAAAATGCAAAACAAGTTATCAACCTATGGCCGCTCGAAGTCGTCGCCATCACAAGCTAACTGCAAACAAATTGTCACCAATAATTACAGTGAATACAATTTGAATCATGTTCCCTACAAGTCCAAACCATCACCATTCAAATCAGAGTTCTGTCACAATTCAAACTAAACAAGTTCCTAAGCATGATGATAAGCATATGAATCGAAAGTTCATAGAATTAGTGACAGGTTTATCAAGCGAGAATAGGACGGAAACAGTAAGGAATCAAAAGCTTTCATCACAGAGATCAACTATCAAGACATGCTACAGCAGGACATTTCATATCAATTAAAGGCAGTGACAACAACATGAGTAGTTTATGACAGAAAGTATGAACAACAACAAGAATCAATAAGAGAAAAGAAAGCTTGAATCTTCTTGTTACCTCAATTCCGTCTTGCGCCAGGTCAATAAAAAGCATCACATGAAAAAGGAAAATAGGGCGATTAGAAGCATATGAAAGTCGTGTAGTAACTGCAGCAAGTTGACATATTTGGAAGCATTCATGACACATATTAAGTTCCAAATATTGGGATATCAAAAGAGCAACCGAGCCAAGGAGTTATGGCCTAAATCAGGGACAGTTATTAAAATCCAAGCACAGTCAAACTCATTTGAATTAGACATAAAACAAGAATCATCAAGTTGTAACAATCATTGATTAGACACAGTCCAACATTCTTCATACCGAAATAAAAAACATAACAGTCTGTACTTCTTCTTTCCCAACATGTACAAGCATGTCCAAACATAGTCAAGCATGAAAAGGAAAGCTAATCAAAGAGATGTTCACCACCAATCAACAATAAATTGTGCAGAATCAAATCCAAACATTCATGACAAGTTTTAAAGTGCATACAACACACGATCAAAGAGGATCATTTGAAAATGGCAAGTTTTATCCCAGCATTCATGGCAATCATACACGATCAGAACATGATCACGCAGGATCAATTAAAAAAGGGAAGTTTTGAAAACGTTTACGGCAAGTTTCCAATCACTATCATAAAATTGTGAATCATCAATTCTTTCCAAATAGTACACAAAACGAAATTGGAAATATGTTGTCACGAATTCAAGTCTTTCCAAAGCAGGAGTTAAACATCATGATACAGACATTCAATGTTAAAGCAACACTGATTCATTTGTGCCTATAAAAGGGATTTGAAGCAGAACAACAGAGGAGGACGGATACGGTTGGGAACAACAGAAATTATCATACCACCCACATCCACTTGATTCAATCATCACCATACAAAGTTCAGAAACCATTACACTTGTAAAGGAAATCACATACATACACCAGGAAAAAATCGTCATCTTCATACAAGCAATAGGAAATCACACAACATTCACACAATACACGCACCAAATTGGAGTCGAATACCACGCGGAACAAGAAATAACATCAGAAGAAGAATCGCGTAAGAAGCAGTACCTGATTCGAATGACTCCATAATTGGCGACTTGGCTCTCTTTTACGTTTCACATCATTTTTTTTTCTCTGATCAAATCCTTGTAATTGTAACTCTCAAATATAGTGAATTGGGGTTAGGGTTTGTTGGGGATTAGGGTTCTTTCTCTTTTAGATTTAGGGTTCCTTTATTTCGCGAGTGAGCAGACAGAGATTTTAACGAGAGAGATTGAAGGGAAATGAGAGAAAATAGCGTGTGAGAGATTACAGAGAGGAACGAGAAAGGTTGAGAGGAGAGACGGAGTGGAGAGAAGAGAGATCGTCGTTTCCTTTTCTTTGTTTTCATGTAAATTATCATCACGTACACGCGCACCCACGCCACACACCGTGCACCCTCACCTTTTATCCATATATCATATTGAACACACATCTAACGGTTAATATTTGAGAATCCGCGATGGACCCTCTCCCTCACCTAGCATAGGATCCCTCCGTTTAATTTTAAATCTTTTTTAATTTAACCTTTTAAATGAGTCCATTTTCCTTTTTTCCTTTAAATAATGGAAATCTATTTGTTTTTTATAATAAGGGTAGAACTTTTTCTTAAAAATTTATTTTCTCTTTTATTATTAAACAATTAATTATAGCTTTCATAAAACTTTTTCAATTAATAATTTTTTTTCTTTTAATAATAATGAAAACTTTTTTTACTAAAATATTAAAATTAAGTTCCTTTTTTCAATTAATTTAAAAAAACGTTAACCTTTCTTTAACATAATCATTTATTTTTTTAAATAAATTCATCATATCTAATATAACTTTTTTATCTAAAAATAAATAATAAAATATAGAACCTTTCTTTTTTATTAGAAAAACCTATAATAAAAATCTTTAAAATATTAAATTAATTAACAAAAAATTTTATTAACCTTTCAATATAACTTTAATTAAAAAACTGTTATTTATAAAAATATTAAAAGTAAAACTTTTTTCTAAGTTAATTTGAAAACTCCTTTAACCTTTTTTCCTTTTAACTTAACTTTAAAATTAAAATATAAGAATTTTTAAGGTAATTAAAACTTTAATAAGGAAACCTTTATTCACTAACCTTTTTGAATATAACTTTAAAACTAAATAAAAACTTCAAAAATAATTAAAACTCTTTTTTATTAATAAGAAATCTTTAACTCCTTTTAACTAAAATATTTTTTTAACATAAAATTCTCAAAATAATAAACCTTAAAAGTCAAAACTCTTTTTCTTAATAAATCGTTCCCCGTTAGAATCCATTGCGCTTATTAGTACGCTTGTGTGTGAATAGTTTAAGTCTTGTTTGATATTATGTTTTGCTTATACTTATGATGTATGTTTTTGTTCTAAACCTTTTCAAAACTTTAAAAACTCTTGATCCAACGTTGAGCCCACTTTCTACCCATGTAAGTCGATCGCCTTTAGGCATCGCATTCAACCTTTTGGTCACTAGACACAAGACTAGCACCACTTTGCTAGCACTTTCGCCTAAATAACAATAATTAATCGCATTAATATCCAAGGGAAAATCCCATGCATGATAACTATGTTATTGTGCATGATGCACATCATTTGCATCATAATCGATACCTTAAGATAAGTCAATTAGATAACTTATGATAGATTACCTAGGTTAGTCCCCCTTCAACTTTGATTTCTTTAATCAAATTTTAGCCCACCTAATTCTTCACACAAGAGAATTAGATGTTAATCATCTCTAAGAAGGGACATACAATCCCATACCCCACAAAATATAAACATTTTCAAAACTGTGGTGGTTTTCTTAAGATGATGACTCATCTTCTCTCCTAAACCTTTAAAACACTTTAGTATCTTTAATAAGGAACTACAAGTGCTTTGATCCCCTCCAGACAGGATATGTAGGCACAAGATGCGATATCTTGTCGAGCACACTTAGGAATAAAAAAATAATAAATTACCTACCCTTAAACCTTAGCAAAACAAAAAACAAATAACATAATAAAACAAAAGGTTCTTGTAGAGTACTACAGATATCTAGGATGCTAATACCTTCCCTAGGTATAACCAACCCCCGAACATAGAATCTTAATGCATTTGCATTGCATTGTGGGAATTCGGTTTTTCTCCCTTCCCTTGGATAAAATCAAAGACCGGTGGTGACATTAGAAATTCGATCCTAGTTAACAAATAACTATGGTATCCAATTTTCACCGCGACAGAAATGACGACTTCACTGGGGACTTCATAAGAGGGTTCCCCCTAACCTGTTTCTTTTATGTTATTTGTTTATACTTGTATATATATGTATACTTGTCTATCTGTTTTCTTGGATTTTCTGTTTGGCAGGGTTGTTACACTTGAGTGGTGAGATAAGTCCTAACCCGGACTTGAGAGCACATATAAGATAGGATCGTGGATATAATTCTAAAGAAGTCGATTTGATTCCACACTCAGTTGAGGCCCTCTCAAAGGTGGTATTTGTTGAACGAGCTATCGTGAATACATTACTACTTTCGACCTAGGAGCCCGGGATATTGATAACCGTAGTTACCTTTAACCTAACTTGGCCTTTTAGGATGTAGTGCGATGACTATGAGGGAGTAATTCCAAAATGGTTGATATGCGATACTACACTCAGACGAGACTCTCTTGAGAATATTATTGACTACCAAGTAATTGGGAAATCGATAATATCCGAAAGATGGGTTGTAGACTCTGGGGACTTTGTAGAACCCGTCATGCAGGTACAAATGAAACCATAGTACACACCTATTGGGATGGTTAGACCTTGGCTCCGCGCTCGACCTTTCAAACCTAGGACTCATTGTCTATTTGATTGCTTGTGTGTGCTTTGTACTTTATGCTTTGTGTGTTTGCATCCCTGCATTCATTAGCATCATATCATAAAGATTCATGGAACGTAGTCTTGTTTGTAAACATCGTAGGGATATCATGGACTCTAAAAAAAACGTTGAAGTACACTTACAAGAGTCATGATCTGGACGATCTAAGGAGTTTGGAGACCTTGTTAACAGATAAAGAAGAGTTCAAGACCAGATATGGGAAGCTTAATAAGGAACTTCTATCAACTCTATTGTAGTTTATGACCCTGCCTATAACTATTGGTGACAACTCTTGAAGAATATTCTCAGCTAATGGAGTTACTTATTCAAGACAAGAATCCATTTACTATCTTCGGCAAATGTTTGAGCTAATATGACTACAAAAGGGGGAATTTTGGAAAGAAGTTACTCTAGTCCTTAATTGGAAGAAGAAGTCAAACGAAGACCGTTGGAAGCGTCTCCTTAGATCCATCATTATTAGATTTTATTTAGCTTTTCCGTTATGACTCTTGGAAAGTGGACCGACGCGTTGTAAACAATTTTGTAATAAATCAATCTTTTAATATCCCAATACTAATAGTTGTAACCGTTTTAATAATAAAAAAAAACGAGTCTTTTGATATTCCTTGATGATTATAAAGAGCTGAGTTCCATGAAACTTGTTGCATTTGCATTGCATTTTTAGCATTGCATCCTTTTGCATACATCTTTTCTCTACCTCAGCTTATTCGGTCTCTTATCTTTATGTCGCTCAGCTGATCTTTTAGCATTCGTACCAAACTTGAAGCAGTTACTGGGATAATGGATGGAACAAAGAATATGGACCCCATGTCAGGCTTCAGAGTGATGACTAATCCGATGTTTGGTTTTTCTCTTGACAACGATGCTCCACAAGTGGACGTTCCTACTCGATCTCATCCTGTGCAAGATAACCTGGTTGGTCAGGTTAATGAAAGAGATTCCCGCTTTATGAGGTATATGCCAAATTCTCAGAACGTCCTTCATGCGACAAATGTGAATGATCCTAGATGGGGAGAAATTGAAAAAGGATTTCGTGACCTCCAAGAACAATTGAAGATGTTGAAAGGACCCAACGCATCTGATCTTAAGGCTCATAACTTGTATCTAGTTCCAGGCGTGGTTTTCCCTCCGAAGTTCAAAATGCCTGCCTTCGAAGTATACAAGGGTGTTAGTTGTCCAAGGTACCATTTGACGATGTTTTGTCGAAAGATGACCACTTATGTCGACAATGACAAGCTGATGATTCACTGCTTTCAAGAAAGTTTATCTGGGGCATCCTTGATGTGGTATATGAAGCTGGAAAGGAACCGTATTCAGTCTTGGGAAGACTTAGCTAACGCTTTTATGAAGCAATATAATTACAATGTGGACATGGCTCCAGACAGTGACCAATTGATGAACATGATTCACAAAGACAACAAGTCCTTCAGGGAATATGCACAACGGTGGAAAGAATTGGCATCCCAAGTTCAGCCACCACTTCAAGAGAAAGAGCTGGCCAAGATGTTTTTAAAAACACTGTCAGACTCTTATTATGTCAGAATGATAGGAGTTGTGCCATTAGAGTTCCCTAAAATTATGGAAATCGGAGTAAACATCGAGAATGCACTCAAAAGTGGGAAAATTAAAGACGTCTCAAATAGACAAGCTAATGAAGAGAAGTCTGTTAGTGATTCCCAAGAGGAAAGGAGTGTTGAAGTTAATGCAATTTTGGACTCTCCTCAGACCTTGCAAGCTCCAGTTTCGGTACCTCATCACAAACGTTGGTATGCAGCAACTGTTCAACGCCAACAATCACTACCTCATGGACGCCCGTCCAAACGACGAAGGTTGACTCCTCATAATCAATGTCAAAATCCACGAATTCAGAACGTGAATCACCAGAATCAGCGTCAGGATCAGCAGAAACCTCTGAATAGTCCAGAAGAAAAGACTCATTGGTTTGACCTAATCCCAATAACTTACAGTAAATTGTGGTCGTATTTTTCCCGAAACTCAGTGATGACACCCAGGAAAACCAGAGCCATGAAATCTCGCCCTCCTTGGTTCAATCCAGATGCCAGTTGTGAATTTCATGACGGAGCGTTGGGGCATTCGATTGAGGATTGTAAGGTTTTCCAAGAAAAGGTCCAAGAGATGATCGACGATGAAGTGCTGACCTTCAAGAGAGGAAGCCCAGTTGTGAATGGAAAACCTTTGTGCTGATGGATGTGAAGACTCGAGAATTTCCTTCCAAGCCAATGGAATCAAGAGCATGGCTCACTCCCAGGATCATTAAGTTGTTTATTCATTTGCTTGCATCTTGTTGTCATTTCTTTGATTATGAGCATGTTTGCGTGTAAGAACTTGTTATTTTGAATGTTTGATGTAATGAATAATGTTTGTCTTGAAGAAATCCATTTGTTTCACTCATTTTAAATGTTTTTTCCATTTTATAATGCCAATACTACCCCAACCTCTCGCTTAGGCAGAGAATTGGAAGGAGGATGATGAAATCCCAAACGCTAGATCTCTTGTCGTATGCTTTTGAATAAAACTCTGCTGGTGATATAAGGCATTATTTCAAAAAAATCATAAACACCGGAGACTAAAGGAAATAGACCCTCGTTAACCCTTTTGAGCCTTTGAAGTAGAAGTTTTCTTCTTCCAAATCAAAAAACCCTCATTCTTAACCTGGGGCAGGGTAATTTTCAGTTAACAAAAATGGAGTAAAAAAAAATCACGAAGATTGGGTGGGCACAAACACACTTTGAACCTTATATCCTTTGTTTCTTCAACCGTGAACCAATCCATAATACAACCCTTAAAAGTCCTAATTGAAGCAAGGTTAATTTCAAAAGCATACTCATTGAGATATCGTTTCCTGACTCCTATGAGCTATTCTCAAAGATTTGCGTTGGCATCATAAAATCGGTAATTCAACCACCAAAATATTTTAAATAAAAACTTCAAGACAAACATACGTTGCATTATCAGCTTCAGAATTAACATTTTTCTGCTTGCTAACATTGTTTGACATCATAGAAGCCAGCGTACGAACATCAGCGATGAGCTAGACCTTTTGAGATTTGAAACTCTGATGAGTAAATGGAGAATCATTTCAAAAGGATCACTATACCCAGGGGCACGATACCTGAAGTCTTTATTGAGCAGGGGCAAGTTGTTTCCCAGCTGTTTCTTTCACCGTCTGACCTCAAGGGGCAGGTTCGAAGACTCAGTTATATGTAATGCAGTCAATCAGGGGCAGTTACGTCGAGATTTGGTAAATCTCTCCATAATCTGAAGAATAAGTTCGAAGACTCGATTTTACAGAATACAGTCAATCTGAGCCAGTTATGCCGAGATTCGACGAATCTCTCCAAGAGTTTGAAAACATTGGAACTGTTGGATGCCATGTTTTATATAAAATCCTCTTGAGATCACTTCTTCTTATAAACCATGTGATCTGTGGCATTTTGAGAAGTGAAGATTACTTTTCATCTATTCACAACAATTGTTTGTTCAAAATGGCGACTACCCAGCTGTTCATCAAGACAGAACTACTCTTGTCCTCATGACACTTATTTACCCATGCTCCAAATAATTTCTATCCCAAGTAATGTGACGATACCCCAGTAAGTCTTTTCTTCAGGTAGTCACAACCATTCCCCGATGAACCTCCACTTCAGGAAGTTATGGCACGTTTGATGCAAGATTTCCCCAGTCGACAACCTAAGAATCCTCAGTGAACTTCTTTAGTCTCAACCTTCCCCAGCGAAGCGAGTGTTTATTTCACTACTCAATAGACTTTCTCACTATCTCAATCTTCACTAGTGAAGGCGGATGTTTATTTTATCCCCTCGAAGTTTTATCTCCGACATTTCAACTATTATCGATTCAAGCTTCCCCGATGAAGTGGATATTTATTTGATCCAGTTACAACGCTCATTCAGATTACTTCAGCTCGCAGTGGATATTTATTTTATCCCCCATGAAGTCTCTTCGATCATGAGTTTGATTCGTTCCCAGTGAATCTTTCCCATCCCCAACAGAATCACAAGGTTCACTTTGAGAACCCAAGTGAAATTATGATGTTCATCCCCAAGTGGAGTGTTCTCTTTTCCCCAGAGAAAACTTGAAGCTGTGAAGTGGGACTTGTTTCTATATGGCATTCCCATTCATCCCCAGTGACGCTTCTTATATTGCGAAGATTGGTCGAGTATCCGTATCGAGATGCTTGTTTTCATCTCCAGCTTTATTTTCTTCTTCTTCGATGTTTTGTCAGCATAAGCATAAGCATGGCATGACATTCATATAGATTCATGGCATGTGCGTATTTTGCATCTTGCATTTTTGTGTTTGTTTGTTCTTTCACTTTGGTTGCGCTTATCCCCAGGTGACTGGGTTCGTCTTCTCCCTCCAATTAGAGTCACCAGCCCTAAGCAGAAAGAGCACATCATTTTCTGAATCCCCACTGAGTTCGATCCTCGTGGAAGATGGTTGCTTTAGTTTTCTTTTCCATTTCTGGATAAAGATAAACCCCAGTTGAGTTCATCCCTCACTGGATGGAGTTTTGCTTGACCGTTTCTTTTCAGTTATTTCCTGAATTGAACTTTGGTCCCTGACAATCACAGTTTTGAATTTCTCTAAGCTGTTGAGCCTAGACTGAACGTACATTTATTTTGCACCCTATCTCCCCAGGAAGAATTTATTCAAAGATCTCTATGGAAGACAAAAGTTATTCCTCCAGCAGTATTATGGGATTTAAATCTAGACAACAAGTGGTAGCTCTTTATTTGAGCTCAGTTTTCTATCCGGATGACAAATGACAGTCTCCCCATGACATTTTATCTATCCCCGATGAAGTTATTAGATTATCAACTTTTCATCAAATGTTATCTCGCTGGAAATTCGTCAGAAATGTTCATTGAAGACCTTCCAGGTGTTTCTTTTTATTTAAGAATCCCTATTACAAGAATTGTACTAGCTTCAATGCAGTTTTCGGCTACAGCAATCTTACTTCTCAGTGGTATTCTCCCTAGTGGGTCCACAATTCAATTTGCTTCCATCAAACGGCATCTCTTCGAAAAGTTTGGTGAAGATTCAGATGATCTTTCTCTTTATTTGAGAAGACATATTTTACAAGTCAGCCGACCTGCATCTCTTTGAAGATCCCCGGTGAAACTTCCAAATCTCCAACAAGTTATGGATTCCAGCTGAAGTCATAAGATCTACAGTGAAATCCCGACCCCCTGTGAAGTTACTTTCCGATAAGTATTCACCCTTCCAGGAGGAGTTTAAGATGTATGCGAGGCAGACAACCTCGTACCAGATTATTTCAAGATGTACGCGAGGCAGACAACCTCGTAGCAGTTTATTTCAAGACTCGTGTTCAAGGCAGACAACCTCGTAGCAATGATTTATTTTCTACCCTTTTCAAGCGGAATACTTGATCAAAGACCTCGGCGGTAGGTATTTCTCTGGTTATTCTCGGCAGTAGATTTCCAGAAAACCTCGGCAGTAGGTATTTTCCTGGTTATTCTCGGCAGTAGATTTCCAAAAGACCTTGGTAGTAGGTATTTCATATTAAATTCTCTGGTTATCTTCGGCAGTAGATCTCCAGCAGACTTCGAAAAACATTCGTTTCTTTCGAGGATCTCGGTAGTAGATTCCCTGATTAATTTCAAACTTCGATAGACAGTCGTTTCTTTCCAGGATCTCGGCAGTAGATTCCCTGGTTAACTTTCAACTTCGACAAACAGTCGTTTCTTTCCAGGATTTCGGCAGTAAATTCCCTGGTTAACTTTAAAACTTTGACTGACAGCCTTTTTTTTCTCAGCAGATTCCATAGTACTTTGATAGTGGACACATTTTCATTAAAACATTGGCAGAAGGTATTCTCAGAAGAGGTTCTAAGTCTCTACAATAGACTCCTCCATTTGACATCTCTTGAAATTCCCACGATTGACCACGACATCAAGTTTTTTAAGTGGATTTTGTTAGAAGATTTCATCGCAAGTTCAACACCCTGATGCTTAAGATACCTTGTGATTGTCAGTTGGTAATCTCTTTCCCCCAGTGGAGTGAGATCTTTCCCCGTAGAGTCTTGCTTTGCTAGGCTGTTCCTCGTCAGGTCTTCCTTTCTTCGGCTGTGTTTCAGCATTTCAACCGCAGTTATCCCCTGTGACGGTCTTCTTCACAGGTTCCTTTGTCTTGCATATCATATCATTTCATACCATAGCATGTGCATTTGGTGGCATCTTAGGGCCAAAAATTGTGCATGTTTGTATTTAAGTCCCTCCTATCTCGTCGAGACGAAGATTTCAATCTTCATATCTCTGGATAGAAGAAACTTAAATAGGGGCATCTGTCGCACCCTAATTTTTAACCCTAAGATCCTTTTCTTTTTCGCATAGCATCTTTAGGTCGTGCAATCTTTGTGTGCATGTTTTTTGCGACTAACCAGTTTGGGCAAGTGCAGTATTTTCAGGTGTGGTTCTCTCAATCAAGTAATTCAGGGCATGACCTGTTGATCCTCCCGACTTGAGGTCATCCTAGGGTTTCTACATGATATAGACTCCGCTTTTCTAATTCTTTCTTGGGTCATCCTCAGACCAATGCCTCAAGGATATCTCAGATATATTTGGTGGCCACTTTTCATTAAAATCAAGAACAGGTTGTGGTTTCTTATTACTCAAGATTTTGTTTAAGGTTGTTCTTGGACCATTTCTCAAGATTCGGTTGCAACCTGATGCTTCAAGAGGTTTTGGGCGCGTGATTCTTTAAGAGTTTTTGCCATTGCTAAGAGCTCCGCACGGTCACGAAGTTCAGTATGTCAGTTCAAACTCAAATTTACAAGTATAAGCACAAAGAGTTCAAGACTTTTTTTCCTCATTCAAGATTTAAAGTCTGTCATAAGATCCCTTTGCTCTCGCTGCTAAAATTCAAAGACGTCCAAGTTGAAGTTCACACTTTTAGGAACAGTTCAAGATAATTCCAAAGATATGAGGATTCATTACAAGCTTGAGCATAAAAATTCAAATTAACATTACTTCACCATTCAAAATGATAGGCGGTTTATAAGGTTCCCATGCTCACATTAATTTTCAAGTCCATATGCCAAATTCCAAAGTCCAAATAAAGGAAAACAAGTTGAAGCCACATTCAATTTCAAACTGGAAAGTCACTTTTTTTAAAAAAGACGCCCAAGCCCAAATCTATTTATGCCAAGGTTCCACACAAAGGACCCGTTCACATCACCAGTGGGCCTCGTTACACTCATAGAAACAATGTATATGCTTTCAAAGTTTTTCACATGAGACGGTTAAAGAGTCGAGGCGTTTGGTAGATGATACATGAAAGTGTCGTGAGCATATAAAAGTCTCTCAATCTAAGGATGACCATATCATTTGATAGTCATCTGAGTCCTTTAGAACCTCAATTATAGCAACGTTTGATAATTAGAAAAAAGACAAACAAAAGAAACTACCTAAGCTCACAAATATCTATGTACACACAACCACCATTTACCAAATATATATTGTACAATCTCTATTCCTGATGTTACATTTGGTCACCATGAATCTTTCACTGCAAACTTTGAACGAGATTCATTGGAGTACATGCGCCAGGTGCCATGTATCGTCGGTCTGCTATGCTACCAAGTGGAGGGAGTGAGACTGCTCTCGTGGAACAGCCAGCATTTTAAAGGTCTCCATTTCATCAATCAGAGCAAGATGCCTCTAAACATAGTCCTTTAGAATCAAGCAGCAACGGCACATCAGAATCTACTTATTTCCGTAAGCCACCTATCAAGAGTCAAAGAAGCCTGGTTCATTTCTTGAATGAATTTTGCAGTGTAAGAAGGAACCTGCGAATAGTCCAGCGGTTTCGGCTTCTTAGAAATATGATGCTGAAGGCAATGAGAGTTCAGAAGCTTCACATATCAATGATGTTATTCTTCAGCGATTTCTGCAACGCGCCCAAAAAAGAAGAAAAATCATCAATATCCAAAACTACCAGTACACAACTTGTTGCTTCTGAGTTTTTTTTAAGCAAAGATATCTACCGTAACTCCTACAAAGCAAGGCATCAAGTATTCACAAAACTATCACAGGGACTGTACATTTCAAACCAAAATAGCAAATAAAACCAAGCCGAACTGCAAGACCGAGTTAAGCTGTACTACGGAGAACTAACTGTATTCACAACAGTATCATACCTGCCACTTGCATTCAATCACTTTTCCAGCAAAACCCTACAACATAGTAACAAAAGCATCAAGAACTCATCAAAATCCACATCCAAATTTCAGGTTGCAAGATTTGGTTCCAAAATGCAAAACAAGTTATCAATCTATGGCCGCTCGAAGTCGTCGCCATCACAAGCTAACTGCAAACAAATTGTCACCAATAATTACAGTGAATACAATTTGAATCATGTTCCCTATAAGTCCAAACCATCACCATTCAAATCAGAGTTCTGTCACAATTCAAACTAATCAAGTTCCTAAGCATGATGATAAGCATATGAATCAAAAGTTCATAGAATTAGTGACAGGTTTATTAAGCGAGAATAGGACGGAAACAGTAAGGAATCAAAAGCTTTCATCACAGAGATCAACTATCAAGACATGCTACAGCAGGACATTTCATATCAATTAAAGACAGTGACAACAACATGAGTAATTTATGACAGAAAGAATGAACAACAACAAGAATCAATAAGAGAAAAGAAAGCTTGAATCTTCTTGTTACCTCAATTCCGTCTTGCACCTGGTCATTAAAAAAGCATCACATGAAAAAGGAAAATAGGGCGATTAGAAGCATATGAAAGTCGTGTAGTAACAGCAACAAGTTAACATATTTGGAAGCATTCATGACACATATTAAGTTCCAAATATTGGGATATCAAAATAGCAACCGAGCCAAGGAGTTATGGCCTAAATCAGGGACAGTTATTAAAATCCAAGCACAGTCAAACTCATTTGAATTAGACATAAAACAAGAATCATCAAGTTGTAACAATCATTGATTAGACACAGTCCGACATTCTTCAGACCGAAATCACAAACATAACAGTCTGTACTTCTTCTTTCCAAACATGTACAAACACGTCCAAACATAGTCAAGCATGAAAAGGAAAGCTAATCAAAGAGATGTTCAGCACCAATCAACAATAAATTGTGCAGAATCTAATCCAAACACTCATGACAAATTTTGAAAATGGCAAGTTTTATCCCAGGATTCATGGCAATCATACACGATCAGAACATGATCACGCATGATCAATTATAAAAGGGAAGTTTTTAAAACATTTACGGTAAGTTTCCAATCACTATCATAAAATTGTGAATCATCAATTCTTTCCAAATAGTACAAAAAACGAAATTGGAAATATGTTGTCACGAATTCAAGTCTTTCCAAAGCAGGAGTTAAGCATCATGATACAGACATTCAATGTTAAAGCAACACTGATTCATTTGTGCCTATAAAAGGGATTTGAAGCAGAACAACAGAGGAGGACGGATACGGTTGGGAACAACAGAAATTATCATACCACCCATATCCACTTGATTCAATCATCACCATACAAAGTTCAGAAACCATTACACTAGTAAAGGAAATCACATACACACACCAGGAAAAAATCGTCATCTCCATACAAGCAATAGGAAATCACACAACATTCACACAATACACACACCAAATTGGAGACGAATACCACGCGGAACAAGAAATAACATCAGAAGAAGAATCATGTAAGAAGCACGTACCTGATTCGAACGACTCCATAATTGGCGACTTGGCTCTCTTTTACGTTTCACATCATTTTTTTTTCTCTGATCAAATCCTTGTAATTGTAATTCTCAAATATAGTGAATTGGGGTTAGGGTTTGTTGGGGATTAGGGTTCTTTCTCTTTTAGATTTAGGGTTCCTTTGTTTCGCGAGTGAGCAGACAGAGATTTTAACGAGAGAGATTGAAGGGAAATGAGAGAAAATAGCGTGTGAGAGATTACAGTGAGGAACGAGAAAGGTTGAGAGGAGAGACGGAGTGGAGAGAAGAGAGATCGTCGTTTCCTTTTCTTTGTTTTCATGTAAATTATCATCACGTACACGCGCACCCACGCCACACACCGTGCACCCTCACCTTTTATCCATATATCATATTGAACACACATCTAACGGTTAATATTTGAGAATCTGCGATGGACCCTCTCCCTCACCTAGCATAGGATCCCTCCGTTTAATTTTAAATCTTTTTTAATTTAACCTTTTAAATAAGTTCATTTTGCTTTTTTCCTTTAAATAATGAAAATCTATTTGTTTTTTATAATAAGGGTAGAACTTTTTCTTAAAAATTTATTTTCTCTTTTATTATTAAAGAATTAATTATAGCTTTGATAAAACTTTTTCAATTAATAAATTTTTTTTCTTTTAATAATAATGAAAACTTTTTTTTATTAAAATATTAAAATTAAGTTTCTTTTTTCAATTAATATAAAAAAACCGTTAACCTTTCTTTAACATAATCATTTCTTTTTTTAAATAAATTCATCATATCTAATATAACCTTTTTTATCTAAAAATATATAATAAAATATAGAACCTTTCTTTTCTATTAGAAAAACCTTTAATAAAAATCTTTAAAATATTAAATTAATTAACAAAAATTTTTATTAACCTTTCAATTTAACTTTAATTAAGAAACTGTTATTTATAAAAATATTAAAAGTAAAACTTTTTTCTAAGTTAATTTGAAAACTCCTTTAACCCTTTTTCCTTTTAACTTAACTTTAAAATTAAAATATAAGAATTTTTAAGGTAATTAAAACGTTGATAAGGAAACCTTTATTCACTAACGTTATTGAATATAACTTTAAAACTAAATAAAAACTTCAAAAATAATTAAAACTCTTTTTTATTAATAAGAAATCTTTAACTCCTTTTAACTAAAATATTTTTTTAACATAAAATTCTCAAAATAATAAACCTTAAAAGTCAAAATTCTTTTTCTTAATAAATCGTTCCCCGTTAGAATCCATCGCGCTTATTAGTACGCTTGTGTGTGAATAGTTTAAGTCTTGTTTGATATTATGTTTTGCTTATGCTTATGTTTTTGTTCTAGACCTTTTCAAAACTTTAAAAACTCTCGATCCAACGTCGAGCCCACTTTCTACCCATGTAAGTCGATCGCCTTTAGGCATCGCATTCAACCTTTTGGTCACTAGACACAAGACTAGCACCACTTTGCTAACACTTTCGCCTAAATAACAATAATTAATCGCATTAATATCCAAGGGAAAACCCCATGCATGATAACTATGTTATTGTGCATGGTGCACATCATTTGCATCATAATCGATACCTTAAGATAAGTAAATTAGATAACTTAGGATAGATTACCTAGGTTAGTCCCCCTTCAACTTTGATTTCTTTAATCAAATTTTAACCCACCTAATTCCTCACACAAGAGAATTAGATGTTAATCATCTCGAAGAAGGGACATACAATCCCATACCCCACAAAATATAAACATTTTCAAAACTGTGGTGGTTTTCTTAAGATGATAACTCATCTTCTCTCCTAAACCTTTAAAACACTTTAGTATCCTTAATAAGGAACTACAAGTGCTCTGATTCCCTCCTGACAGGATATGTAGGCACAAGATGCGATATCTTGTCGAGCACACTTAGGAATAAAAAAATAATAAATTACCTACCCTTAAACCTTAGCAAAACAAAAAATAAATAACATAATAAAACAAAAGGTTCCTGTAGAGTACTACAGATATCTAGGATGCTAATACCTTCCCTAGGTAACCAACCCCCGAACTTAGAATCTTAATGCATTTGCATTGCATTGTGGGAATTCGGTTTTTCTCCCTTCCCTTGGATAAAATCAAAGACCAGTGGTGACATTAGAAATGCGATCCTAGTTAACAAATAACTATGGTATCCAATTTTCACCACGACAAGTACACTGTCTAAACTCATCACAAACACATCCCAATACCCCACGAATGGTTTATTAGGATCAGGCAGAATCAAAACTGGAGTCATAGTTAACTTCTACTTCATCTCTCTAAAACTTTCCTCACAATGAACATCCCCGCACAAATGACTTACCCTTCACAAGTCAATTGAGATAAAATGCTAACTTGGAAGAGTTTTCCATAACCTGCGGTAATAACCCATTGAGTCCAAAAATCCCCTAATCTCCTTAACCAACTTCAGAGCTTTCTCATTGTAGAACTGCATCTACTTTGGATGGATCCACGACAACACCCTTATCTGAAATAACATAACCAAGAAAACTCATCTTTATCAACCAAAAATCACACTTTGATAACTTAGCATAAAACTTCATCTTTTTCAATACTTGTAACTCAATTCTCAAATACTCTACACTTTCTTCTTTTGATTTTATAATAGATCAGAATATCCCCAACGAACACCATTTCGAACTTATCCGATTAAGTATGGAAGATATGATTTGTAATCCCCACACACACCCCTAACCGCATTACAAGCACCGAACAACATACTCCTATATTGTAATACTCCAAACCGAGTTCCAAATATTCCAAGTCATCTATTCTTGAAAATGGACACTTATCCTTAAGCATTTTGGAGAGTTATCAATCCGCATAAAAATAGACTTATCCACTAGAGTGCCTACCCATCAAACAGTACACAAATCTCATTTATGTCTATCAGTAGAATAACCTCCCTATCAACAAACAACCGTTTAGTATCGGTTCAACACTCTCCAATGATGGAGATGCAGGAGTAATACTACTACAGTCATAACATACGCAACCTTCAAAATTCATCCTGAGTTCAAAACAATTTATCCAAAACAACTTAACAACCTCTAGTTCTGGTTACCACATTCCATATCAATTCTTCTTACGGGGTTTCGACCCACTCAAGGTTTCTGTTGACACGAGATTTCAACCCATAACAAAGTAATACCATCAAGGAACTTCAAATCATCCGTGATTCGTCACAATTTAAAACTCAAGCTATCTAGAATACAACTGCGGGTTTCCATACTACTCACCGATTAACACGCGACCTCATGCTATCATCTATTTCTCTACTAACAATACTGAAGCTCTCCAAGGCGACACCCTTGGTCTCACAAATCTTCTTCCTAGTAAATCTTTTAACTGCTTTTTCAGTTCTACTAATTCTAACGCCAAGATCATGTATGATGCCATAGAATATGGTACCAGGGACAAGATCAATAGAGAATTCCACCTCTATCTTTAGCGGCACATCCGATATGTCATCCAAAAACACGTCCTGAACTCACGCACAACAGGCAGTTCATTGTTGTGACTTTACTGCTAATCTCCAGAACACCATCATTGCAAACATGGCAAACATATGAGCATTATCTCTTGAGAGTTCTTCTACTTACTTAGCAGGTATAACTTTAACTCTTCACTTTTGCCAAAGTTAAGTTCACTCTTTACTCTCTAAGAAGCAACCATCCACAATACAAGATCATTTCCTCTCAGAGACATCCCAACTTACCGGCGTACAAAACCTCAAATCTGCCTCATCTTCAGATACATAAGAATTTGCATCGGCTCATCAAAACCATCTGTAATCACTTTGCTTAACTTCGAACAATTCGCTGAACATACTATCTAAGCTAACAAGATACGTCTATTCCATCCCGCATGATCCCGTCTACTATCAACAAGAAATTAAGGGTGATCAGTTCCTCAATTTGTCAATAAATAGCTGACCATCATGATGGGGCATAAACCATCTTTACCAAACTATAATAGTGTTCCTTGCATCTTGTGCACAAGTTATCTAAGGCACAATCCTTAGTTGACATAAGCATTCTTTCTGTATTTCCTTCAATTTCAGAAACAACACACTCTCACAACTCCTACATTCTTAAAATCAGCAGCCCACTACCTTACATATCCAAATGATTGGTAAACACAGTGTTTGGCTCCTACCAACGCGTCTCAAGAATAACATCATCTCGTTCCAACTGAAGACAAACGGTGCCCATCCTTAGGAAACACGTCGGGATACTCCACACTTCACTGACCAACCTCTAGCCAAAACATTGCCTTCTCCCTCACAAGGAAGCGAACAACGAGGACACATATCCGTCTTCCCTCGAGGGTCACACTAATCTCAAACAGGTGAATAATCCAACACTGCACTCCCTCATGCAGTAACATGATATCCGATCTCTTCAACAACGGGAACAACATTATCCCAATCAACAATTGCACTCTTGCAATCAACGACACACTAAGCCAACACTCCACACCCGAAGCATCTTGGAGAAACACAAGCTTCTCCCCCACTTGTCTCACTCTCATCCTACAGACAAGGGATTAGAAACACAAGAAAGAACTGATAGTGTTTCACATACATATCACATACTAAGGAACAAACAACATCGACAGTATTCAACTGTCACACGACAACGACTCGACAACTTGGCCGGACGAACCGACCTGCTCTGATACCACTTTGTAACACCCTAAACCCCCACGACAAATAATAATAGAATATCAGAGTAAAATCAAACATACAACGTTTAGGATGCGACTAGCAACAAGCACCTGCTCATGCATACGATATGTAACACATAAATATTATCAATAAAGCATACTTAATCAATCTCCTGGTAAAGCAGCAGAAAAAATCAACTGAATCATAACATGTTTTCTATCACATCATCATCATCAAGTAGTTAAAATGACTACAAATAATAAAATACAAACTACAAGCGTTCCGACAACCCGGTGTTACAATCAGAGTAGACGTGACTCAACGAAATAAAAGAGAAGACCTCGTATTCGCTAACTCCAACTCTGTACTAATCCTGCTTATCTGCATGTTACCCACGTAGAGGTAACATTCAAACATAAGGGGTGAGATTCTCAAAATCACATAAGAAATGCATAATATAAGTATGAAAGAACATAATCCATATACGGCTCACCCTAACAACACAACATCAGTACAAATATGAATTTCCATATAAGCATACAGTCATATGCACCACAACACAACACAATGCAATGCAATGAGACCCACGACCCGACTCAATGCATGTGGTATCAATTCGATCCCTTTTTCATGATCATAATTCCCGTCGGAATTTCCATATAAGTCGCTTGTAACACCCCACTTTCCCATTTATGAAAAATACACAAAATTCAATGTAATAATCAGAGTTTTTACACCAATAATAAAGTAGGATGCCACATTCATAAAAACAACATCAAAACTCCTTTTATAAAATGAAATAAACAGCGAAAAATGATTTATTTATTCATCTCACGGCCACATGCCAACAACTTATAAAAACTCCACATAAAATCGTGGTTCACCATAAATTCATCAAAAGAAAGATACGTAACAAAAAAAGAATAACAAACAACAAATGATTAAAATCCCCAAAATTCCCGTGTTACGTATCAGAGCGACTCCTACGACTCGAACAAGCAACACGCACTCCAGCAACCTAAGTACCTGGTTTATCTGTACTTCCAAAGAAGCACAGACACAACAACAACAAAGGGGTGAGAATTACGTTCAATATTTAACGGTGAATAATACATGATAAGGGTAAGTATTCACACACAATCATACAATCAAGACCCACTGGTCACCAATCATCACTATACAACACACATCCAACAACAAATGCAATGCGACACAACTATGGACACAATGCATGTGGTACCAACATCATGGTTCATTCAATCGAACCCGGATAGATCACATACACCCATACTTGGCAATGATCTATCTCCACCATTCTCCATATCGGAGTACGGATGAATCACATACACTCCTCCTGAGCAATGATTCATCCCACCAACACCATGGAATGCATGACACAATATGCATATAAATCACATGTACAATAACATATATGTAGACATGTTCACGATCCTCCTGATCACACCTGAATCACACATCAACATCTAACATCATACAATTAACTCACAACACATCAATCACTTATTTATTAATTAATTCTCTAAAAATTATTAGATTAATTATTTTCGTCTCCAATTTTGTATTTCTCAAGGTCTGACATCTATTTCCAACCTCTCAAACCAAAAGAAACCGATTCCGACGCGAAAACGGAAAGAAATCGTGAAACGGTAAAATTATGCACACTTGCTGGTCATACGCGTATTGCCCTAGGCCATACGCGTATTGCCCAGTGTAAGACCCCAATTTTTACCCCTAAGATTTCACTCATCTCATTCACATTTCATTTGCATATCTACCACAAACAAGATCACAATTTGTGTTCCTCCTGAACACCTGTATGATTCTCTTTTTCTTACTTGTTTCTGTTTATCTAACCTCTAACCAAAAATGCCAAAAAAAATATGCTGCCGTTTGCTTGTTTTTCTCTCTGTGTGTTGTGCAGGTCCATCAAAGACAATGAAGTGATTTCAAGTCACAGGTGTTTGTTCAAAAGCAAGATGTCTTGTGTTGAGATTCTTCAGTTTATCAAGCAGTGGTTCATATGAGTTTTGGGTTCGAACAGATTCAGATGGTCGTTGTTTCAGTTGTGGTTTGTTGTGTGGCATATGTTTATCAGAGGCTTGTGAAAGAATTCAAGAGTGGTTGTGGGCTAGAAATAAGGATTCACTTATCCATTAACCAAATCCATTTTTTATCCAATCTAACTCATTTCCATTTTCATCTCTAAAGCCATATCCATTTTATATCCATATCTAATTATCTTTTTGTATATCCACTTGTCTAATCCAAATTCACAATCATTAGCCATTATCCATTTCCATTCCTAAATCTATAATATCCATATTCATATCCAATTTCACTATCCAATTGTCTTTATCCAAATAAATCCATTTTTTATTTTAAACCACTCATTATCCATTTTCAAATTCTAAAACCATTTTCTATTTTATTCATCATCCAATTTATTTTTATCCATATCCAAATTTTATTTCCAATATTTCAATTATCCTAATCCATATCATTCACAAAATTTAAGCAAAAAAGGCCCATCACAATTTCAAAAAATTAAAAAGCCCATGAGATATTACAATTTTTTTATGATACTTCTACACAACCCATTCCAAAAGCTCAAGCCAAATTCATTTTCCAAGCTGCAAGCTACAGCAAAAAAGCGCAAGGCAAGTCCAATACAACAAGACAAGTCGTGTTACACTACCAAGCCAATAAGTCACTTGAGCCATGAATTTCCAAGTCATCCTCATGCACATCAGCCAGCACACAAACCACACTACTACAACTACAAGCCGTAAGCCGCATACGACGTGAAGCATCACAAACGGCAGCGCAAAAACTCAACTTGCCAAAACGCAAAGAAAGAGATGAAAATGACATTTGAAATTCAATTCAAAAACTCTCCAATCCATCTATAAATAAGAGCATCCACTCCACAATTCATCAAGCTTCAAAAGCCAAAAATATACTGCCAAATTCAAAACTCAGGCTTCAACTTCATCATCTTCTTCATTCCGAACCTTCATTCATACTTCAATGTCTTTCAATCATCTCTCAGTTCAAACTTCATTCTAACTCCAACAATAACTTGCATCTACAACTCACTACAAAAACCTCCAAAAGCTCTCTTAATTCATCAACAATACAACCTGCACCGCAAATTCACGCAACAACAACATCACTCGCATTAACGACCACGCATCTCGCAACGCTCCTTCACCATCAACATCAACAAACACAAAATTCCGTTTGCAATTACATCAACAACGATAATCAACAACACGTTCAGAAAAGAGAGGGTGAAGATTGGAAGTTTCCGAACCTAGTTTGAAGGTATTGGACTAATTATGCATTCTTCGATTCGATTTCGCTTGTGGACGATTCTTGAAATTGAAAGCATCATTGTATTCCTCACTTGATTACGATCGAAACCGTATGAAATATTCGTCCCGTCGCTACCGTAAAGATGAATTCCGATCTCACACCTCCATGGCTCATGAATAGTGTCGGCGAGTTCAAGAAGAAGATGATGAAAAGTGTTTTTCTGATTATTAATCCTTTCCTTTGACTTTCGTTTTTTTAACATTACATTTACCTTTTTTTTTCTTTCTTTTGTTTCATTAAGTGAACAAGGGCCGTGTAAGCCCGTTTCAACGCCACCACCACTATTCCAATCTCACCTCCATCTCATTTTGTTTTTTTTTTTAATTTTCTTTAATTTTCTTTTTTTGATTGGTTGTGTGGATCATAATTTTTAGATCCACTTTTCTTCATCTATTTTCTTTTTGATCGATGAAAGTCGAAGTGATCTTGAAATTCCTTTGTTGAATTTCGATCGAGACGAGATCATTACCACCTTTTCTTTTCGTGTGGCATCGCTTTAGGATGACGATCCGTATATCGTTCATCTCGCGTGCATTAACACATACATCTCATGGCCGGCCTCATTCGTAGGGTAATTGCTCGAACAAATTACTCGGCGTGCGCTTAACATAGACCAAAATTTGTCCCGCTTCGGAAAACTATCAAAAATAGTTGATTATTTGTCTTTTGGTTCAAAACTTATGGAACTTGTTGTTAGGAGGCTTTGGTCTTATCAATCCTCTAATGAGTTCTCATTAATCTTGACCTAAGTGCAAGTATTCAATTATAATTGATCACTAACTTTAACTACTAACCACTAACTTACTAACATTACTCTTGTACTAACTTCTTTACAATTACTTCTCGCACCCTATCTCTTTTACTTTTATGTTTCATTTTATCATTTCATTTCATGTTTATATTTCCGCAATTTTCCCTTTGTCCGTTGGACATATGTTTATGCTTCCACAATTTTTCCTTTGTCCGTTGGACATATGTTTATGCTTCCGCAATTTTTCCTTTGTCCGTTGGACATATGTTTATGCTTATGCCTTTTTCTTTTGTCCATTTGGACCTAAAACATTAATAAAGGCCAAACCTCTAAAAAACTTGTGATTCTAATCTTGGACTATGGTTACTATCCTTTGCAATAGACATGGAGTTTTGAACTTAGACCTTGGAGATCCAATGCAATTCTTGGAACCTTGGACTTAGAACTTAGGACATTCCTCCCTTTGCTTTGGAATTATGGTTCGAAGACTTGGAAGCTTACTTGTGTGGTTAGGCTATTCTCTTCCTTAGCTTTTACTTTATGCTTTAGGATAGTCTCTTCTTCTCCTCCCCATTCTTTAATTTTCAAAACTCTCTCTCTTTTTCAAAACCTTCTTGATTTACAACTTTCACCGCTTTCATAAACAAACCTTGACTTTGTCAAGTGATTTTACTTTTTCCTTTTCATTTCTTAATCAAATGCTAAACTACATAAGCATATTGACATCTTTTTCAAAATACTTAAAAAACATCAAACTCACTTACTCTCTTTTTGTTCCCTCGTGCATTTTTTACTTTAACTTTTTCATAAGTTTAGACATGATTCATTTCTTCAAGCGGAATTATTCGCTTGGAAATGACGACTTGTCTTTACATTTAAAAACAACCAAAACAAACCATTTTCATTCTTTGTACCACGAACTACGGGGTTTTGATCCTACATTGCACATCGTGGGTACGTAGGCATGAGACGACAAGTCTCTCCAAACACAAAAATCTTAAAAACAATTTCTCTTCTCATCTCATCAATCTCTTTTCAAGCAAACTTTTTCAGACCAAAAGCGGTAGATATTTCAAAGGGCTCCTATAGAGTACTATAGACCTTTTGGGTGCTAACACCTTCCCATTGCGTAACCAACCCCCCGAACCCGGACTCTCTTCACTTGTTCTTGTTTAGAGCTTGTGTAGGTTTTGTTCGCTCTTTTTCCTTTCCATTTTTTGGATAAAATAAAAGTGCGGTGGCGACTCTTGCTTTTCGAGTTAAGTTAATCAATAGCTTACACTCACGATTTTGCCACTACACCCAGTTCTCTCGCCCATTCCTACGCGTACCAGACGCGTAAGGCCTCCTGCCTCGCCCTGCCATACGCGTATTTCCTGACCTCATACGTGTATGGGCAGAGAGCTATTTCCCTTCAAAATTCCATCTTCAGATCTACAGACGCGTATAGCTACCCCATTCGCGTATTGCCAAGCCACTGTACGCGTATGGGTAGAGGATCGTGCCAAGCCTCCTTTTGGCCCTCCCATTACGCGTATTGCCCCCGTAATGGCCCAGCATTATGCGTAACGCCTTGCCTGTTACGCGTATTGCCAGATCTATTACGCAAACGCCAATTTCCCACCCAGTCTGGTTTCTGCTACGGGATCCTCCATTTTCACTCTAAAACAGTCCTAAAAATTTGTTCTACATCAATTTTATAACTTATAATTTCACATTACAACTTCACATATTATTACTACATGGATTATAGGACTTAGAATCCAAATCGTTATCCCAAATTGGGTCTAAAACAAATCTGCAACAAAGGTTATTCAGACAACAGCAACAACAACAAAAGAATCATGTTAACACCAATCAATTCATGCACAATTTCATCATCACATCAGACATATACACAATTCAACAACACAACATTTTGCATACGAATTCCTACGGGGTTAAGGACTCCCCACTACCCTATCATGAACATGTCACCAATATTAAACCCGTTTCTCCCCCCTTACCTCGAATCTTTGATTAATTCCTGCGAAAATCTTATGAAGATGTTAGCCCTAGCACACCCTTGTTCTTCCTCTCCTTAGCTTTTCTCTTTCTACCTCTAAAATTTCGATTATGGCTAACCCTCACCAATTTCCCCTAATCATTCTCTAATTACCAAACTACCCTTAATAATTTTCTAATATCCCATTATCTAATTAATTATATCAGATTTTTATTTAATAAAATTATAATACTAATATCACTAATGATAATATTATTCATAATAATATTAATAATAGTAATAATAATAATAATAATAATAATAATAATAATAATTTTCAATAAGTTCCAAATTACTATTAATTGATACACCCCCACCTTATCACTATTAATATTACCCCTTCGCACTCAGACATGCACCCTAAACAAGGCCAACAATTAAAATAAAACCAGATGATTAAGTAATTAAAAATGGGGTGTTACAACTCTCCCCCACTTAAATTATTTTCGTCCTCGAAAATGTACCTGATGGAAATAGTTCCAGATACGACTCCCGCATCCTGCTCTCTAATTCCTAGGTCACACTTCCGCCAGCAGCTCCTCCCCAAGCTACTCTCACCAGAGGTATCTCCTTTCCTCTGAGTTGCTTCATCTTGCGATCCTCGATCCTTAAAGGCATCTTCTCCACAATAAGGTTCTCTCTGATTTGTACCTCATCCCTCTGAATAACATGAGATGGATAAGATACATACTTCCGAAGTTGCGACACATGGAGCACATCATGCAAGTTCGAAAGTTCAGGCGGTAACGCCACTCTGTAAGCAACTGCACCAACTCTCTGCAAGATCTGATACGGTCCAATAAACTTAGGATCCAACTTCTTTGATTTCAAAGCACGTCCCACACTGGTCACTGGGTTAACTCTCAGGAACACGTGATCACCTTCACTGAATTCCAAATCTTTCTTCCGATTATCATGATAACTTTTCTGTCTACTCTGAGATGCTTTCATCTTCTCACGGATCATCTGAATTGTCTCAGTAGTCTGTTGCATAATTTCCGGTCCGAGCACCACATTCTCACCGGTCTCATACCAACACAGAGGCGTTCTACATCTCCTACCATACAAAGCTTTAAAAGGTGCCATTCCAATGCTAGAATGGTGACTATTGTTGTACGTGAACTCAATCAATGGCAAATGAGTATCCCACGCACCACCTTTTTCCAACACACAGGCTCTCAACAAATCTTCCAACGACTGAATAGTCCTCTCTGACTGACCATCAGTCTGTGGATGATAGGTCGAGCTCAACTTTAACTTAGAACCCAAGGCTTCCTGCAGACTTCTCCAAAACTCTGAAGTAAACCTCGGATCTCTATCTGACACTATGCTCGACGAAACACCATGCAGCTTCACAATTATTCTGATATAAATCTCTGCTAGTTTCGATAATGGGAAACTGATGTTAATTGGTATAAAATGTGCGGATTTTGTAAGTCGATCCACCACTACCCAAATAACATCAAAGCCCCTCGCCGTATTTGGCAAACCAGTAACAAAATTCATAGCAATACTGTCCCATTTCCATTCCAGAATTTCCAACGGTTGCATTAATCCCGACGGCTTCTGGTGCACTACTTTCGACTTCTGACATACCAAACAAGCATAAACAAACTGAGCTATGTCCCTCTTCATACCGGACCACCAAAATAACTTCTTCAAGTCCTGATACATCTTTGTAGCTCCCGGATGAATACTCAAGCTACTCCGATGACTTTCCTCCAAGATTGCCTTTTTCAATTCCTCATTATCCGGTACACAAATTCTGCCCCGGAACCTCAACACACCAACATTATCCACTTTAAAGTCACTATCAGAATCATCCCCTCCTGTAGGCATCAAGTCCACTAATTTCACATCCAGTTTATGATTTTCTTTAATTACATCCAAAAAGTCATTATTCACCTTCAGCATACCCAATCTAATACTTTCTAGTGTAGTTTCACAGACCATACTCAAGTCTCTGAACTGCTCAATCAATTCCATTTCTTTCACCATCAAGGCTGACATATGGATTGTCTTCCAACTCAGAACATCTGCTACAACATTAGATTTTCCCAGATGGTAACTCAAATTGAAATCATAATCCTTTAAGAACTCTAACCACCTTCTCTGCCTCATATTCAACTCCTTCTGATCGAATAAGTATTTCAGACTCTTGTGATCACTAAATACTTCAAATCTTGATCCATACAAATAATGCCTCCAGATTTTTAACACGAATACCACTGCAGCTAATTCAAGATCATGAGTTGGATAGTTCCTCTCATGCACCCTCAACTGTCGTGAAGCATAAGCCACTACCTTGCCATCTTGCATTAACACACCACCTAATCCCATCTTAGATGCATCACAATACACTACAAAAGGATCATTTGGACTTGGTAAAATTAACACTGGTGCTGTAGTCAATTTCTTCTTCAGTTCCTCAAAACTTTCCTCACAAGCAGCATCCCAAACAAAAGCTTGATTCTTCCTGGTTAGCTGAGTCAATGGCAATGCCAATTTAGAAAACCCTTCAATGAATCTTCTATAGTAACCTGCCAAACCCAAAAAGCTTCTAATCTCCGTTGCGGTCTTCGGAGGCTCCCACTGAAGTACTGCGCTTACTTTAGATGGGTCCACCGCTATACCATCACCAGAAATAACATGACCCAAGAAACTCACAGTCTTCAACCAGAATTCACACTTCGGGAACTTTGCAAACGATTTATTATCTTTCAACACCTGCAATGCAATTCTCAAGTGTCCTGCATGATCTTCCTCAGACTTAGAATAAATCAGTATATCATCAATAAATACCACAATAAACTGATCCAGGTAAGAGTGGAAGATACGATTCATATATTCCATAAACACACCCGGCGCATTAGACACTCTGAAAGGCATCACTGCATATTCGTAATGTCCGTAGTGAGATCTGAAAGCAGTCTTCTGAATATCACCCTCTTTTACTCTAATCTGATGGTAACCCGACCTCAGATCAATTTTGCTGAAAACACGAGCTCCTACCAGCTGATCCATTAAGTCATCAATCCTCGAAAGTGGATACTTATTCTTAATGCTCACTTTATTCAATTGACGGTAATCGATGCACAGACGCATACTACCGTCCTTCTTTTTCACCAACAACACTGGAGGTCCCCACTGCGACACACTTGGTCTAATAAACTTCTTATCGAGCAATTCTCTGACCTGAGATTTCAACTCTGCCAATTTTGATGCAGACATCCTGTACGGTGCCATAGAGATAAGTCTGGTACCCGGTACAAGATCAATAGTGAATTCAACTTCCCTTGTCGGAGGCAATTCTGTGATGTCATCTGGAAACACTTCAGGAAATTCATTCACCACTGGTAATTCATTAACTGAAGTCTTGCTTTCCACATATAACGAGGCAAACACCGCAAACAACTTCGCTTCATCCTCCAACAACGCCCTCAACTCCCTGCTAGATAGTGAATCTGCTAATGCTTCCTCTTCAGGAGTAAGAAACAGTAACGTCTTCCTGAAGCAATCAATATAAACTCGGTTGAACTCCAACCAGTTCATCCCCAAAATAACATCGAGACTACCGAGTGGCAAACAAATCAAGTCCACTCTGAAATCTCTACCAAACATGATCAGCGGACACTTCAAGCACACCAAAGAAGTAACCACAGAACCAATAGATGAAGTTTCAATCGTCATCCTCTGCTCTAGAGTAGACGGCACAATCCCTAGTCTCTTCACACAATCAACAGAAATAAACGAGTGCGTTGCACCCGTGTCAATGATAGCAATCAAAGGAATATCATTAATAAAGCAAGTACCTTTGACGGAATGCTCCTCATCAGTGGATTGGGCTCCCACCAAGGCAAACACCTTCCCACCAGTTTGAGACGCCTGAGACTTCTTCGGCTTCTCACACTGAGTGCTGATGTGACCCTTCTCTCCACAATTATAACAAGTAGGCATAGTGGCTCTGCAATCTGCTATAACATGACCTGCTTTGCCACACTTGAAACACTTCTTCACCTCATTCGGACAATTGTTAGCACGGTGACCCGCGCCACCACATCGGAAGCACTTGAGAGTATCAGCACTTGCTCCCTTCTCCTTTGCCTTCTTTCCTACGTCAGTTTTCTGTTTCCCCTTATCAGCTGGAGCACTGTAAGGAGTACCCCCAAACCTCTGCTTACCCTTCTTCTCATTCACAGCCTTGTAATGAGCAATTTTGGCTCTGTTGTCATTGTCATAAATTCTGCTTCTTCTTACCAGTTATGGATAATTCCTTATCTTCTGACAAGCAATACCCAATTTGATCTCGGAACGCAGCCCATTCTCAAACTTCAAACACTTCGAAGTCATAACTTCTTCCGTATTGTAATGAGCACAATACTGAACCAGCTCCTCAAACTTAGCGGCATACTCAGCAACTGTCTTATCACCTTGTTTCATCTCCAAAAATTCAACCTCTTTTGCACTACGAATGTCCTCCGAAAAAATACTTTTCCAGAAACTCAGCTTGAAACACTGCCCAAGTAATCTCAGTACCTGCGGCCTCCAATCTCTGACGACTGTTGTCCCACCAAGCCTCAGCCTCCCTTTCCAGCATATGAGTACCAACCCGTACCTTCTGAGCGTCACTGCATTCCATGGTCCTGAAGATCTTCTCAACAGCCTTCAGCCATTTCTGTGCAGCCTCTGGATCCAAAATACCTCCCTCATAAGTAGGCGGCTTGTTGCTCTGGAACTGTGCTAAGTCACGAAACTGAGCACCTCCAGCCTGATTGGCGTTCTCAACAGCTTGTGCCATGGCTTGCATAGCAGCAGCTACAACAGCACCATTCCTTCCTGCCATACTGGACAACAATCAACATGAGGTCAGAACACACCAACGACTCCTATACTAAGGACAGACTAAACTACTACACCTGGCCGGACGGACCGACCTGCTCTGATACCAATTGTAACACCCCGCTTTCCCATTTATGAAAAATACACAAAATTCAATGTAATAATCAGAGTTTTTACACCAATAATAAAGTAGGATGCCACATTCATAAAACAACATCAAAACTCCTTTTATAAAATGAAATAAACAGCGAAAAATGATTTATTTATTCATCTCACGGCCACATGCCAACAACTTATAAAAACTCCACATAAAATCGTGGTTCACCATAAATTCATCAAAAGAAAGATACGTACACAAAAAAAAGAATAACAAATAACAAATGATAAAAATCCCCAAAATTCCCGTGTTACGTATCAGAGCGACTCCTACGACTCGAACAAGCAACACACACTCCAGCAACCTAAGTACCTGGATTATCTGTACTTCCGAAGAAGCACAGACACAACAACAACAAAGGGGTGAGAATTACGTTCAATATTTAACGGTGAACAATACATGATAAGGGTAAGTATTCACACACAATCATACAATCAAGACCCACTGGTCACCAATCATCACTATACAACACACATCCAATAACAAAATGCAATGCGACACAAATAAGGACACAATGCATGTGGTACCAACATCATGGTTCATTCAATCGAACCCGGATAGATCACATACACTCCTACTTGGCAATGATCTATCTCCACCATTCTCCATATCAGAGTACGGATGAATCACATACACTCCTCCTGAGCAATGATTCATCCCACCAACACCATGGAATGCATGACACAATATGCATATAAATCAAATGTACAATAACATATATGTAGACATGTTCACGATCCTCCTGATCACACCTGAATCACACATCAACATCCAACATCATACAAATAACTCACAACACATCAATCACTTATTTATTAATTAATTCTCTAAAAATTATTAGATTAATTATTTTCGTCTCCAATTTTGTATTTCTCAAGGTCTGACATCTATTCCCAACCTCTCAAACCAAAAGAAACCGATTCCGACGCGAAAACGGGAAAGAAATCGTGAAACAGTAAAATTCTGCACACTCACTGGTCATACGCGTATTGCCCTGGGCCATACGCGTATTGCCCAGTTCTCTCGCCCATTCCTACGCGTACCAGACGCGTAAGGCTTCCTGCCTCGCCCTGCCATACGCGTATTGCCTGACCTCATACACGTATGGGCAGAGAGCTATTTCCCTTCAAAATTCCATCTTCAGATCTACATACGCGTATAGCTACCCCATACGCGTATTGCCAAGCCACCGTACACGTATCAATACGTGTATGGGTAGAGGGCCGTGCCAAGCCTCCTTTTGGCCCTCCCATTACGCGTATTGCCCTCGTAATAGCCCAGCATTACGCGTAACGCCTTGCCTGTTACGCGTATTGCCAGATCTATTACGCAAACGCCAATTTCCCACTCAGTCTGGTTTCTGCTACGAGATCCTACATTTTCACTCTAAAATAGTCCTAAAAATTTGTTCTACATCAATTTTATAACTTATAATTTCACATTACAACTTCACCTATCATTACTACATGGATTATAGGACTTAGAATCCAAATCGTTATCCCAAATTGGGTCTAAAACAGATCTACAACAAAGGTTATTCAGACAACAGCAACAACACAAAAAAATCATGTTAACACCAATCAATTCATGCACAATTTCATCATCACATCAGACATATACACAATTCAACAACACAACATTTTGCATACGAATTCCTACGGGGTTAAGGACTCCCCACTACCCTATCATGAACATGTCACCAATATTAAACCCGTTTCTCCCCCCTTACCTCGAATCTTTGATTAATTCCTGCGAAAATCTGATGAAGATGTTAGCCCTAGCACACCTTTGTTCTTCCTCTCCTTAGCTTTTCTCTTTCTACCTCTAAAATTTTGATTATGGCTAACCCTCACCAATTTCCACTAATCATTCTCTAATTACCAAACTACCCTTAATAATTTTCTATTATCCCATTATCTAATTAATTATATCAGATTTTTATTTAATAAAATTATAATACTAATATCACTAATGATAATATTATTCATAATAATAATAATAATATTAATAATAGTAATAATAATAATAATAATAATAATAATAATAATTTTCAATAAGTTCCAAATTACTATTAATTGATACACCCCCACCTTATCACTATTAATATTACCCCCTCGCACTCAGACACGCACCCTAAACAAGGCCAACAATTAAAATAAAACCAGACGATTAAATAATTAAAAATGGGGTGTTACATCGCTCACACCCCACATGGGCACACGACCACCGTAATCACTCATACCCCACGTGGGTACACGATTACCTCAACAATACAACAACAATGAAACGATTCCATTTCAAAGAATCCCGATAAGGCGCTCACACCCCACATGGGCACACGACTTATCGCACAACTTATGCAACATGGCATGCATACAACGACAACATACAACGACAACTAAATTCATATGACCAACAATGCGTCAATACATCATACTACAACCATCCAACACGCAGTCCATACCTGCTAACACATACAACAACAGTGATCCACAACTATAACACGCATACTCACCACAGAATCCCTCATTTCAACTTACAACACATAACAACATACACATAACCCAATTAACGCGTTAAAGGGTTGGAATTCTGGTACTGAAATTAATTTTAACAAAAAGTATATGAAACCAGCTTTCCAACCTTCGAATGACGACTAAAACAGACAGCACTGTCATGCTCGCTGCGAGTCGCTACTGCTCGCTATGCGAACTATATTTCGCTATGCGAACTCATTACAGAATGTAAACCATAGACTTTTGCTACTGGTCGCTACTGGTCACTCTGCAAACTTTCTTGGACAGCAACCCAGAAAAATGTGATTTCAGCACCATTCCACCCCAACCCTTCTCCGATTTCACTCCCAAACATCCCCAAAACACACATACAATCACAAATTAACGTACAAACAAGTAGGAAACACAAAAGCCACATTTCAACCGATAAGTTTATGCATTATTTCCTCTTATAAAACTTCCGACACGCAAAAACCCCAATCCCAATTCAACATAACAACACATAGGGATGATCCTAAAGGTTTATCTACCCTCATACATAGATTATGCAACCCTTATAGATTAAAGAACCTCACCCTTACCTTAGATGAAGATTCTTCAGATGTCTCTAAGCCCTAGCTCTGCTTCCTGTTCCTTTCCTCTTTTTCTCAGAATACCATCGATCATCACAATGCTTCTCCCTTTCCAATTTCCTTCTTTTCCTATTATGACCTTTAGACCCCAATTATGTTTTTCCCTCTTTATCCTCACTAACCACCGTGAATGGACCACTCTGCCCTCCCTATTTCTTATTTTTCCATTATATTATTATTATCCCAATATTATCATTATTATTATTATCATACAAATTAAATAATAATAACAATATTTCTTAATAATTTGTGTTAATTTTATTAATCAATATTCCCAATATAAATTAATTAATTACTAACCACACCACTCCTTCCTACACCTTAATCTCTATGATTTTAAGGTCACTACCCATACTAAGGGCAACCCAGCCTAAACCAAACACACACAAACACGCACATATGCACAACATTGTAATACCCCAAATTTTGACCACTAAGATTTCCCATCATTGTGCAAATCATCAGCACAATATGGAGGTACCTTTGTACCTCATTAGTCTCCCCAAAGATGGGTGAGCATCCACTACAATCAAAATTAGGGTTTCAAGCCCTCTCTGAGTGCTTAGACAAAGGATCAATCAAGAAATGACATGATCTTCAACTTGTCTAATCTCTTAAACATCCACAATGGATCAAAAAGGACTCCCACTTCAAGGATTAAGCACAAGGCTACTCCCTTCTAGGTGGATCAAGTCTCAAGATCGACAGTGTCACCAAATTAGGGTTTTGGTCGACCAGGGCCTCCAGATGGAAATTTTCATCTGGGCACAAGGCAATGATCCAAAACATGACCTAATATACTTCATGGAACCTCATGAACCCATGCATCAAGTCAATTTTGCCTCAGGGGATGCATTCATCAAAAATCAGGAATTAGGGTTTCTTGACCTAATTCACCCCTAAGTTGACTTTTGGGACAAACCATGAGCCAAGACCTCAAGAGATGATTTGAGGGTCTCTAATATACCATATTGATCCATTTGGAACAATGGATTGATCCAAGAAGCTTGGGCAACAAGTCTCAATTTCATCTGCACCACAATTAGGGTTTTAAGGGAAAAGTCAACTGTAACTTTGACTTTTGACCAGGACATGCTCCCAAACCCTAATACATGATTGAATATACCCTATGACACCCATGGAACATGTCCATCAAGTTTGATTTAGGTCAAGGACATGATTTCCTGAAGAATTGCACAGTTTGGAATTCATCTGATAAAAAGTCAACTGTGCACAAAAGTCAACTTTGACTTTTTGAGATTTTTCACCAAAATGGATTTTTAACCCTAAAATGATGGTAATGTATGATTTGAATCATCATTCATCAAGAAAAATCAAGAAAAGTGAGATAACTTGTAAAAGGGGTAACCATAAAACTTAGAAATTTTTCTAAGTTAAAAATAAAGTGGCAAAGGTACCAACTTTGGAGGACCATAACTCCTAAACCACAAGGCCATTTTTTCTCATCCAAAGATGGATTTGTAGCCCTCATTATCACCTACAAAAACTTCAACTACAAGTCATTCCAATTCATTAAGGATTTTGAGTTATGGAGTGATCAAAGTGGCTGAAAAGTGAAAATGTCACTTTTTCCAGCACTTAGTGAAATTTTCACTAAGTCAGATTCTGCCTCACTTTTTGCCAAATGTAGGGGGATTTTTCACTTGGAATCAAAAGAGATCAAAACCAAACTTGTTCAAACAGTTGTTGTATCATGTAAGAGCTTTCCAAAATGGCCAAGAACATTGCCAAATTCAACTTACACCATGAGATATGACATTGGCAAGTTGCCTTGCTAAAATCTGTCAAGGCAAGGCAGAATTTACAATTTTGGTCGATTTGCCAAAATCAGGCAAATTCAATTGCTCCTATCCACTTGGACACCTCAGAGGATTGAATCTAAAGGGGACAATCACTGAGCCAAGCCTCCAAAGTCCATGGAACAAGAAATAGCATGTTGAACCTAGAATGGCCAAAATAGGGACAAGACTTCAAATTTGGAATGAGGCATTCAATGGAACCATCAAGGTGGTATGGACTGAGCCATTCTCATCTGAAATCAGTCAAGACTTATCCAAGACCAAGGGAACCAAAGCTCTGTGACCTAACCTCTAGTCAATGGCTAGAGGAGACTTGGATTTTCATTTGCCAACATTGGCCAAACCTACTTACCAGCTGCCATGCACTATTCCTTGCAAAAAAAACTTGCTCTACTATAAATAGAGCTCAATTGTGGTCAGTTTGAGTACACCAAAGCCATCTAAGAGATGTTTTCCTCAAAATCTCTTCTTTCACTCCAATTTTGCCTTCTAAGGCAAGTCACTATCGGGTTTTGAGTTTGAGAGCAATTCCAATCAAACCAATTACTCACACACCTCACATACATCACATATGAGCTGATCAAACACTTAGATTACTTCTGAAACATCAATTTCACAAAATCACCAGCTGGTTGCTCAAGGTTTTAACCAAAGTGCAGCTGAGGTGCCACAAAATGATCCAGCCAATTTCAATCAAGTCCAACCATCCAAACACAATCCATAGGGTGTAGGGAAGCTGTTCAGATCATCACCACTCATCTGTAACACCTCCAGATCAAAAATCACTTTGAACTTGCTGTCACGACTTGGAGGTAAGCACATACTTGTTCATCTCTCAATCTATGCATATTTCCTCGCACAATAATTTGGCCATATGTTCATAATCATACATGGAATGTTTTCCCTTAATTAATTGCATTGTTTGAATCGTGTATCAAAAATCCTAGCCTTCATGCAGAAATTAGGGTTCTTGAGGTCTCTTCGTGATTTTTTGTTGTATGTTTAATTTAAATGAAATTAAAGTACATAGACATGATCGTGAGGTTGAGACGAGCATAATGATATGTGGATTGCATGATATGATTACGTATTCACGGAGATTGGATTGAAAATGCAAATTTGAGAAACCAAGAACACGCGTGTGTTCTTCAGCTTGTTCTTGGCGCCATTTTTGAATAATTCAAATATTTGAATTTTGTGATTTTGTTTAATTGATTCAAAAATTAATTTCTCTCTGAGTTTTAATGATTTTGAGTTGATTCTTTTTTTAATAATTCACAAAAATGTTAAAATATTTTATTTTCCCAAAAAATCCCAAAAATATTATTTGTTTCATATAATTGATATTTTTGCAAAGAATTAATATTTTAATTGTTTTTGGCATTTTAAATATTTTTTCTACATTGATTTTGCAACTTTTAATGCTTTCTAATTATTTTGTAGGTCAATACTTAATTTTTGAAGCATTAATCCAAGATCACAATTTGTTTTCCATGTGTTAAACAATTTTTGATCATTTTAATTGAATTTTTATTCAATTAAATACATTTTGAAAACAAATTAGGGTTTTGGATTAATTCAACCCTCATAAATCATTTTCAAAACTCTTGGGCCTCTTGAGAGAGTGTAAGACCCATCCCCCCTTGTACAAAAACTTTTTGGGCCTCACTCATTGTATAAGTCCTTCTGTACAAGTAAACGGCGCGATCGTCGCCCGTTTAAAAAATAAAAATCATTTGGGCCTCTCCTTGAGCTATAAGACCCATTCAAAACACTTTGGGCCTCTTGAGAGAGTGTAAGACCCATCCCCCCTTGTACAAAAACTTTTTGGGCCTCACTCATTATATAAGTCCCTCTGTACAAGTAAACGACGCGATCGTCGCCCGTTTAAAAAATAAAAATCATTTGGGCCTCTCCTTGAGCTATAAGACCCATTCAAAACACTTTGGGCCTCTATTAGAGTGTAAGACTCAATCCCCCTTTTAACCAAAACATCTTGGGCCTCACTTATTGTATAAGTCCCTCTGCGTTAAAAGAAAACCTCGGCGCGATCGCCATTTTTAAACGAAAAATCATTTGGGCCTACCCTCGTGTTATAAGCCCCATTCTTTTTCTTTAAACCTTTTTTGGGCCTCTTGAGAGAGTGTAAGACCCATTCCTTTATACAGAAAACCATTTTGGGCCCCAGTCACTTGTATAAGTCCCGCTGTACAAAGTCAAACAGTGCGCTCACTGATAAAACCCTGGGCCTCTCCTTGAGCTGTAAGCCCCAAATCTTTCTTTTTCAAAGCACTTTCTCCTTTGATTTTGAATATACTGTTGTTTTCAATCTTTCTTTGTTGAACAACTAACCAAACAGCATGGAAGCACTCCAACCGAGTAAGTGGTTATCGCTTTCGTTTACTGCTTTTATATTATAAACTGTATTGTGGGGCTGCTCACTGTAAGTCTCCTTTCATAAACTCATATCTACTGTGTAATAATAGTATAGATATTTCGAGTTTCCCCGGCAACTACGTCTAGAACTAGGTGACGTCGTTTCATTTATTCGTAGAAATAGACGCCTAGATCCCCAATAGGAGCACCAGATATAGTCTTCTCTTCGGCTGTCCTCCTTAGGAATCGTCAAGAAGCTCTACTCCCCAAGATGAATGTATTCTCCGTGAATGGCATCTTTGAGTTTCTTCCAAATTCTCGAACTTTCCTGACTTGATCTATTCCTTGTGGATAACTTGCCTTGAATGTCTCGGGGTTTGGGTACCCCCTACGGTCATAATCTTGGACCTTAACTAAGAAACCCTCTTTAAAAGCTAAAAGTCGCTGGATAGTAAACCTCGCACGTTTACCAGTGGTTTTTATCTTTAAAAGAGTTATCTCTCCTAATGGAAAGGAGATGATAGACCCACGGGCTTCTTAAAAGCATCGACCTCCTCTTGGGCATTATTCAAGGACACTACGGCTTCTTAGAAGTATTCACAGCCTCCTCTTAGGCTTCGTATAATGATCTCTTACTCCGGGAATGATAGCCTCCTCTTGGGCTTCGTACAAGGACCCGTCGGCTTCTTAAAAGATTCCAGCCTCCTCTTGGGCTTCGTACAAATTGTCCTGACGACCTCCTAGCGGTATAGGAACAGAACCTAGTCATTCTCATAGAACAGTCCTTTCGTAGAGTCTACTACTGTTTCTCAAAGCATAGTACAAAAGATAAAACTCTAGACTTGGACAATCTAACTTCCTTGAGTCTCAAAGACATTCTCAAGTGACCCCCTTCGTTAAATAGGAAGGAAACCCACAGACTCGGACATTCTCAATACCCTTTGGATTTCCCATTTCCTCAAAGCGAAGGAAATATCCCTGATCCTCAAATCAAATCCCTGAGTACAGTGTTGCTCATATAAGAACTGATTTTCTCTTTTAAAATCAGTATATTGGATCTGTCACTCAACTGAAACAAACCTTTAGCCTCCATCTCGGGCTTCGTACGAGATACAAAAACACTCTCTTGTTGAGTATAAAAGATTCTCCTGTTGAGTCAACCCTTTTTGCCTCTCTCTCGGGCTTTATACGAGATACCAAAAGACTCTATCATCGGGTCAAAAACTTTTAGCCTCTCTCTCGGGCTTTGTACGAGACACAAAATAGCCTCCTCTTAGGCTTTGTATAATGATTTTCCTAGCGGAAATTAGCCTCCTCTTAGGCTTTTGTATAAGAAAACCACTGGTTGATCCAATCAACCTTTTAGCATCAAAGCTGTGCCTCGTTCACAGTACACAAACATCAACAAATCCTTTCCCTTCATCTAATCGCTGTAAGCGGCAAGCCTCTGGATCATCTACATCCATGCCACTGTCCCTCTTTTAGCATGAGAAATTACTAAGGAAAGATGGCATTGCTCTACACTGAGTTAAAGTCTTCTCCTTCAGGTTAAAACCTTTTCTTCGGAAATTATGGCATTGCTCGGATCCGCATATCCCAGTTAAAGTAATTCTCCTTCTCCCTCTTTAGAGATGACAAATTCTCTCTAAAGTCGAGGTCTTTCAGCTTCACGTCTTGGGCTTTGAACAAGACACAAATAGACCTTTCAGCTTCACATCTTGGGCTTTGAACAAGATACAAACCACCTTTCGCTTCACGTCTTGGGCTTTGAACAAGACACCAAAAACACCAATTTCCTCCCATAGAATAGGAGGAACTATGAACGCTCTGATTTCCCTGTTTTGGTAAACGGGAATACGTAGGCATAAGATCGAAAGAAAAGATCTTAGCGAGCACAATCAACAAAAAACCCAAATCCCATATCTCCATCAATCAAAAGCAGTAATTCAAAAAACATCAGTCCTAACATCCTAATCCTTGTTCCCCGCCAGAAACCTTCTGCCCAGGTAAAAAAGAAAGAAAACAGTATTAGCAAAAATACAAATAACCAGTACAAAGGCCCCCCACATTGATAGCATTCGTAACCTAACAGACCGCTGTTTAAACTCAGTATGCAAAGCAGGGTTAATTGGAGGCATCTATTTCCCTTCCTTATTCAGCTCACAATAGGATAAAAAATGAATCGACCTGTAGTCAAAGCTCAAACCACAGAGAGCGACCAGCGCTTAAGAACCGCGTCCAAAATCGCTCGCTACAGAAAAGTGGCGCCCACCGTGGGGCCTGTTCGTCTCTGTTTTCTATCTTCCTTTCCATCTCTTGTATGAATACCACAGATTGGGGCTTCCGCCGGGGAACCCATTTTCTGTCAGGAACTTAGGAATCATAGCTTTATAGGTCTAAGATGTTTAGGACAAATATATATACTGCTTTTCCTAATTGCTATACGTGTTTATTTTTCTGTTACTGGGAATGCGTGTGATGCCGCATGTGGTGAGAATGAGTATACACTTAAGATAAGTGATGGCGACGGGGTCAACCATCAACCTCAGTGGAGGCTGACCAACGCAACCCATTCACTCTTCTAGCCAATGGGCCGGTTGTTAAGTCTGAGAAGCTGAGGAGCCAAACCCTTTCGTAGTGCGGAAACTATCGGAAATAGTTGTTACGCGATACTACCCTCATTTGAGGCTGGTGATCTATTCTCGGTGAATGACACTTACTCTAAGATTGCTTTACAACTCGCTGGCGATCCGCTTGTTGTCTTGCTTTCCTGGGAGGAGCTGAGGATAATGAGTACAGGTACAAAAATCACCCTAGTATAAACCTTTGGGGATGGGTAGAGCCTTGACTTCATGACAACGACCCTTTGACCCCATGTTTTTTCTATGTTTTTGTGTGCTGCATTCATGCATCCATTTAATAAAACATTAAAACATTAAAAAAAAAACTTCTCTTCTAGTCTCTCTGTTTTTCAAATTAAACTAAGATTGTGATTGCAAATAACCGAAGAAAAAGATTGCATTAATGGATTTCGGTAGAAGGAGAACTCGCCAGTATACCTTCAAGGTTCCAAAGCTAGAGGATTTGAGAAGGTTAGCGAGGATGATCGTTAACCCAGAGGCTTTCAGAGCCAAGCACGGTGGTTTGCTACCACTGTTAAGAGTCCATGTGATTGAGGGGATCATGGACGCACTCATTCAGTTCTACGATCTGGTTTATCACTGTTTCACATTCCCGGATTACCAGCTATCACCAACGCTGGAGGAGTATTCTCATCTGACTGATTTATATATCACTAATCGAGCTCCGTTTTTTGGACTAGAAGAAATTCCAAAGAATCAGACTATTGCAATAGCAATTCATTTGGACGAGTCTGAGGTCAGGACTCACATGACCACTAAGGGTGTCATCCAAGGTTTGCCAGCCCAGTTCTTGACAAAAAAGGCTCTATACTTCGCTAGTATAGGGAACATGACTGCTTTTGAAAGCATCTTTGTCTTGCTCACCTACGGGTTATTTTTGTTTCCCAACATCAATAACTTCGTCGATATCAACGCCATTAAGGTTTTTCTCCTTGGAAACCCTGTGCCGACTTTGCTCGCAGATGCGTATCATTCTGTACACTTGGGAAATTTGTACAGCGGAGGGGAGATCACATGCTGTGTACCTTTGCTTTACAAATGGTATATCTCTCACTTGCCCAAGTCTGCTGCTTTTTGGGATTGCAAGAGTGTCTTACGTTGGTCGCAGAAGATCATATTTCTCACCAATTCCGATATAGATTGGTGTAATAGGATTTATGAGGAAATCAGAATCATTGACCGTTGTGGAAACTTCCCCAGCGTACCCCTCATAGGAACTAAAGGAGGAATCAACTATCATCCGATATTGGTTCTTCGTCAATTTGGATACCCGATGAGACACATCCCGCTGGGTGTTCATCTGGAAGGTCTTTTCTTCAAAGAAGGAGAAAATGACAGAGCACTAAAGATGGAAATAGTGCAAGCTTGGAAACATGTTCATAAGAAAGGACAGGAGTCTCTAGGAAAACCAAACTGTGTCTCGGTGGAGCCTTATCTCCACTGGGTACAAACTAGAGCTCTCAAGCTAAAGATACCTTATCCTCGTTACGGAATTCTTCCACCGAGGGAAACTGTCATGTACTTCATGACGGAAACTGAAAAGCTTCAGGTTACTCTCAACAAAGTTCAAAAGGAAAGAAGATCTTGGAAGAACAAGTACCGCACCCTCGACGTAGAGTGTATCCAAATACAGCAACTACTAAAAGAGAAAGATGCTCTGATTGAAATTTTGGAGTAGCATGCTGTAGAAAATCAAGATGACCAAAGGAATTTGCTCACTCCTTTCACTTGGCAAAGGAATGACAACCCGACAATGGCCCAGGAGCCCCGGTCAAAGAAAAGGAAGATACCAGAATCAGCACCCGGTTTCTCCTCAGAGAGGACTCGGGACCCATTAGTTTAGGTTTCTGTTTCTGCACTTTGTAATCTACTGTACTTCCATTCATGTAACCCTTTGAATTTCAATAAAAAAGGGTTTCCCCACTGTTTGATATTTGCAATCTAATTGTCGAAGTTTATTTTGATTAAACCTCAAACAATTAATATAATCATTGCATTCATCATTCTCACATCGCGTATTCTTCTTCCCTACGAATCTCACATTTGTGTCTCGATTCTAGAGTCAAACTGTCTCATTCGTATAATACTCGGGCCAATCGTCAGAAAAAGATGGATGATCTTGAGGAAGAAAACAGAGAGTTGAAAGAAGAGATCGACGCTCTGAGAGAGGATATGAGAAAGCTTCGTAACGACATGCAAGCCATGGCAGAAGCTCAGCTACAAAGAACTGTGATCTCAGAGATCACCTCAACGCCCATCATAGAAAAGTATGATCCTAGGTATCAGATGCCGAAAGATCGTCCTTGGGGCATGCCTCTTAACTATATCCCGGAAGGATATGTTCCGCCGATCACTGAAGATCAGGGAATCGCAACAGAAGCCGCTGGGCCTGAAGGTTACAAACTTCGGGAAAGCGAAGATGCCAGGGGCATACTCAAGACTCCTGAAGGTTACAAACTTCGGGAGGTGCCAAGACTTACTGCCGTAGTCACGGTACCACCCCCTGTGGTGCACACTGTCCCGGAAGGACAGATTCCACAGACACCTTCTGGTAAGAAGGAAACTATGTTTGACAGAATGGATGAATTCCAGGAGCAGTTCTTGGAAATGCAGAAAGAGCTGTAAGCCATTCGCGGTCAGGATCTATTTGGAAAGGACGCCGCAGACCTCTGCTTGGTCCCAAATGTGAAAGTCCCGCACAAGTTCCAAGTGCCCTACTTTGAAAAATACAAGGGTAACTCTTGCCCTCAGAGCCATCTGGTGATGTACGCTCGGCGGATGTCAGCTCAGACGGAGAATCAGGACCTGCTGATTCACTACTTCCAGGATAGTTTAACCGGTGCCGCACTCAAATGGTACATGGGTTTAAACCATACTACGATCAGTACATTCAGAGATCTTGGTACTGCTTTCGTCCAACAATACAAGTACAATTTGGACATGGCACCCGACAGAGATCAACTCAGATCAATGTCACAAAAGGACAAGGAATCCTTTAAGGAGTATGCTCAAAGGTGGCGTGAAATTGCCGCTCAAATTTGTCCACCTCTTGAGGAAAAAGAGATGACAAAGATCTTCTTAAAGACCTTAGGCTCATTTTACTATGACCGAATGGTTGCCAGTGCGCCCAGTGATTTCACCGAGATGGTCGGCATGGGCGTACGTCTTGAGGAAGCCGTCCGAGAAGGACGTTTGGTAAAAGACACTGGATCAACGAGCGGTACTAAAAAATATGGTAGTGCCCCCCTAAGAAAAAAGAGCAAGATATTGGGAATATCTCTCTCGGAAAGCAAAGGCGACGTTATCAGCCAGTAGCAGCTGTTACTCCTGCTATCGGCCCCGCGCCTGTTCCTATGTATCAACCTCAGGTTGCGCAGAGCCAACCTGACCAACAAAGGACACAACAACCTCTTCAGCAGGCTCGTCCTCCATATAACAACAACCGTACAACACGGCCACCAGGATTTGATCCTATACCCGTAACGTACGCAGAGCTGTTTCCGTTACAGCTGGCTAAGGGGCACATTCAGACTAAGCCTCCCATTTCAGTTCCGGAAAATCCGCCTTTTTGGTTTAAAGCGGATCAAACATGCCCTTATCATCAAGGAGGTTCAGGGCATAACATTGACACTTGTCTCAATTTCAAATCCGACGTGCAAAAGCTTGTTAGGAGCGGGCTCTTATCTTTCAAAGATACGAATCCTAATGTTCTTACGAACCCGCTGCCTCAACACGAGAAAGCTGCAGCCAATCTGATTGAGAAAGAGACTAACAATGTCTATCAAATTCACGATGTACTCTTATTGGGGACCAATCTGGTCAAGATGCATTGTAGACAGAGTGGATATGGCCATGTGCCACCTCATAATTATCACCAGTGTGATATCTGCTCTAAAGACAACCAGGGATGTTCTGTAGTGCAAGCAGCTCTACAGGAACAAATGGATCTTGGATGGATCCAAGAGCACCGAGTTCGTGGAGTTAACATGGTTTACACGAATTCCAACGTCATTCAAAACCACGACATCCGTGCGATGAATGCCAACTTGGTGGCGATGCACTCAAGGCAAAGCCAGTATCATAATCTGCCGCGGCACGATTACAGTTCCTGTCTGATTTGCTCGGTAAACAAACAGGGATGCTCTTTCATACAAGAGGCCCTCCAGCGTCAGATGGATCTTGGATGGATCCAAGACTACCATGATAGGAACTCCTATCAAATCAACATGGTTCAGATCTTTGACATTCGCGTGATGAATACCAACCTGGTAGAGTTACATGCTGAGCAGGTCCGACTCGGATTCTTAATATCACATGATTATCAAAACTGTAAAGCAGGTTACGGAAACGATCGAGGTTGTACCCTTGTCCAGGAGGCACTTCAGCACTTGTTAAATCATTGGTGGATGCCAATCTATATGGACGAAGATACTCAGCAGATTAGTATCAATAACAGGAATCCTACTCGTCGTCAAAGTCAGGATGTCCGATCAATGGAAGATAACCTAGTGAGGTTACATTGTATTCAAAGTGGGCGTGGCCAGGTGCCACCACACAATTATGACCGTTGTAGCGTCTGCGCAGAAAGTAACCAAGGGTGTTACCTTGTGAGAGCAGCTCTTCAGGGTCAGGTCGATCATGGAGAAATTCGTCCATATCCAGGTTCAGGACCCATCATTTGGTCGCCGAACTACCTTGCCGAGCAAGTTGAGGATGTTGTCACAATCTCTGGTCATCACAGGACCAGGGATGTTTTTGCCATCATCCCTCTACTTGACGAATCTAGAGTTCCCAACCGGGAATGGATCAAGGTTACCTATGATGGTCAGAAAAATCAGAAGGTTCCCATAGTCATCTATCTACCGGGGCCACTACCGTATGAATCAGCTAAGGCAATCCCTTACAAATACGGTGCAACAATAATCGAGAATGGAAAGGAAATTCCATTACCCTCCGTCGTGAATATTGCAGACATCAGTCGTGTAACACGGAGCGGTCGAATCTTCAACCGAGGGGTTGGAGAATCCAACAAAGAAAAGGAACTTCAGGCAGAAATTCCTGATCCACCAGTCGGTCAATCTAGTAATCCCGACTTTTCAAAAGACAAAGATGAGATGCTAAAGCTCGTCCAAAGGAGTGAATATAACATTGTTGATCAACTGTTACAGACTCCTTCAAAGATCTCAGTATTATCACTGTTACTCAGTTCAGAAGCACACAGAGAGGCTCTACAGAAAGTCTTGGAGCAAGCCTTTGTGGAACAGGATGTAACAATCAGACAATTCGATAACATTGTCTCTAACATCACTTCCTGCAATAATTTGGGATTTAGTGATGAGGAATTACCTGAAGAAGGTCGTCGTCATAACATGGCGCTCAATATTACAGTTAACTGCCAGGACGATGCTTTAGCCAACGTACTGGTAGACACAGGGTCAGCCCTGAATGTTATGCCAAAGTCCACTTTGACGCAATTATCATTCAAGGGCCCTCCGATGAGAGTCAGCGAGGTCGTCGTCAAAGCATTCGACGGATCCAGAAAAACAGTTATCGGCGAAGTTGATCTTCCCATAACTATTGGTCCTCACACTTTTCAAATCACTTTCCAGGTCATGGACATCCGGGCAACATACAGTTGTTTATTAGGAAGACCTTGGATACATCAGGCTGGAGCGGTTACTTCAACCCTCCACCAAAAGCTAAAGTTCGTCAAGAACGATACACTTGTCACGGTTTGTGGGGAATAAGCCTTGCTTGCGAGTAACCTATCATCATCTACTTGTGTGGAACCCGAGGAGGTTATTGGAACTCAGATCCAAGCACTATCGGTGAGCAAGAACGATCAATCTGAAGGAGGAACTTCAATTTCTTCATACAAATATGCTATCAAAGCGGTCGAGAGTACCGATACGACAGGATGGGGACAGCTTGTCATTCCCATTGACATTAAAACAAAGAAAGGTCTTGGTTTTTCTGCGACCTGTACCCAGACAGCTGCTAACGATGAAAGTCTTCATCCCCTTCAAAACTTCTTCCACAGTGGAGGTTTTCTCCACCCAGTGTCTCAAGCAGTACATGCTATCAATGAGGAAGATCCCTCTGACACAGATGAAGAATAAAAGTCCTACCTTAACAAGGGTGGCTGTATGTCTCAGGAAGAGGTGCCTATGCCTTTTTTGCTTTCCTACAGAAAGTCCGAGATTTATACCAAGATCAGATGTCGAAATGATCTACGGAGATTGTGATCCGGAAGGATGCCGTGCTCCGCCAAATTCATTAGAGGAAGACACTCTGATGAAAGACAACTTTGATCACAATTACTATGGCCCGATGGATGGTCTGCCAATGTGGCAGCCTTACCCAGGAAACTTGGGGCAAGAAAGTCAGCCGAGTAACGAAAATCAGCTGACCGTCATTGAACAGAATACCTGTGTCCCCGCTATGTCATGGGATCAACACTCAGGTCATTCCGGAACTACTCAACATGAAGATGAATTCGCAACGTTTGCAGGACTAGAATTCATCAACTATGCTTTTCCTGAGGTCAACGTCATCGAGAGGGATGACTTCTCCAGTTCCAAAGAAGTTTGGGACACTCTGGGACAACCAAGTGGAAAATACGACTTTATGGTCAAGTACACTGCTCCCGAAAGCTCTCGTATCAGGCTCGAAGATATCCAGTCAACTGGATGGGGAGATACAGCTGAGAGCACCAATGCTATGCAAAATGCAACAGAGGAATCCTCCTACAACAATTCTGCTTGGGAGACAGATTCCAATGATCCTGCTCCACCAGAAATCAGCGTCATTTCTGAAGACAAATCAAGGAAGGTGCCAGACTTTGTGATTCACCGAGGAGTTTGCCGCCAATGGATTGCTGTCGAGGTTCCGAAGGTCGTCCGCCAGTCAAAGTAATTGCCATCTTTAACCTTTCACCCTGCCCAGGTGAAACGGATGTTTTGATAGGGCTCACTTTTTGTAAATTTCCCTCTTCGCTTTGCCCAAAGCGACAGAGTTTTGTTTTATAGGGCTGTAGTTTCAAGATTCGACTTGTTCATTAATAAAATAACGTCGTTCTGTAATTTCCGCATTAATTGTTGTTTTCTCTTTTTGCTTTTTCAGAAAATGGTAATCCTAAAAAACATTCAATAATAAAAACAAGCAGTAAAATGAAAACACTGCACACACTTGCATTTTCTCTATCTCTTCTAAACACGAATCATCACGTCATGCAGATTGCTTGTTTTATACCCCGTTGAAACATACGATCCGATGCCTTCTCCCGACTTTGAGTTCCCGGTATTCGAGGCTGAAGAAGAAAATGACGACCAAATTCCAGAAGAGATCTCCCGACTACTCAGACAAGAGGAAAAGTCCATTGAACCTCACAAAGAGCCGTTGGAAACGGTAAACTTGGGTTCAGAAAAAGAGAGAAAAGAAATCAGGATCGGAGCACTGCTCAGTCCAACTGCCAGAGAGGATCTGATAAAGCTTCTCAAAGAATTCCCCGATGTATTCGCTTGGTCCTATCAGGATATGCCAGGGTTGGATACCAGCATCGTGGAACATCACTTACCATTGAGATCGGAATGTCTGCCAGTAAAGCAAAGGTTGAGACGGACTCACCCGAACATGGCCATCAAAATCAAAGAGGAGGTACAGAAACAGATCGACGCGGGTTTCCTCGCTACATCTGAATATCCTCAATGGTTAGCCAACATCGTACCCGTTCCCAAAAAGGACGAAAAGGTCAGAATGTGTGTTGATTACAGAGATCTAAATAAGGCAAGTCCAAAGGACGACTTTCCTTTACCACACATTGACACGCTGGTAGACAGCACAATAAAGTTCAAAGTTTTCTCCTTCATGGATGGATTCTCGGGCTATAACCAGATCAAAATGGTGTCGAAAGACATGGAGAAAACTTCGTTCATTACCCCATGGGGTACCTTTTGTTACAAGGTAATGCCGTTCGGTTTGAAGAATGCCAGGGCAACCTATCAAAGGGCCATGACTACTCTGTTTCATGACATGATACACAAGGAAATCGAAGTGTATGTCGATGATATGATTGCAAAATCAAAAACAGAGGATGAGCACGTTGAACATCTGTCAAAATTGTTCGAACGCCTAAGAAAATTCAAGCTCCGCTTGAATCCTAACAAGTGCACCTTCGGTGTCCGTTCGGGGAAATTACTAGGGTTCATCGTCAGCCAGAAAGGAATTGAAGTTGATCCTGACAAGGTCAAGGCCATTCAAGAAATGCCTTCTCCGAAAACTGAAAAACAAGTCAGAGGATTCCTGGGACGTTTGAACTACATCTCCAGATTCATATTCCTTATGACCGCGACTTGTGCGCCGATTTTCAGATTACTCAAAAAGAACCAGGATTGCGTTTGGTCAGAAGATTGCCAAACCGCCTTCGACAATATTAAGGAATATCTGTTGAATCCTCTGATTCTATCACCTCCAGTGGAAGGAAGACCACTGATCATTTACCTCACAGTCCTAGAGGACTCAATGGGATGTGTGCTTGGCCAACAAGACGAAACTAAAAGGAAAGAGTCTGCCATTTACTATCTAAGCAAGAAATTCACCGACTGCGAGACTCGGTACACAATGCTTGAGAAAACTTGTTGCGCTTTGGCTTGGGCAGCCAAACGTCTTCGCCAATACATGATTCGTCATACTACTTGGTTGGTCTCCGAAATGGATCCAATCAAGTACGTTTTCGAAAAACCTGCTCTCACGGGAAGGATTGCCCGTTGGCAGATGTTACTATCAGGATATGACATAGAGTACCATGCTCAGAAAGCCGTTAAAGGAAGTATTTTAGCCGATCATTTGGCTCATCAACCGATTGACGATCAAGAATCAATCGGGTTTGACTTCCCAGACGAAGATGTCATGTATCTAAAGATGAAAGATTGCGATGAACCGCTACCCAGTGAAGGGCCAGAACCAGGTTCCCAGTGGGGACTTATCTTTGACGGAGCAGTCAATCATTATGGAAACGGAATTGGGGCAATCATTGTTACCCCTCAGGGTTCCCACATTCCTTTCACTGCCAGACTTACGTTCAAATGTACGAACAACGAGGCCGAATATGAAGCTTGTATTATGGGTCTCGAAGAAGCGATTGATTTAAGGATCAAAAACTTGGACGTATACGGCGATTCAGCCTTGGTTATTAACCAGATAAAAGGAGATTGGAACACATACCAATCAGGATTGATTCCTTACAAAGACTATGCAAGAAGGTTGTTACCCTTCTTCAACAGAGTCGACTTTCATCACATCCCTCGTGATGAGAATCACATGGCTGATGGATTAGCTACTCTCTCTTCCATGATTAGTGTAGGTCAATGGAATGACATACCTAAGATCGACATCATGCGCCTTGAACGCCCGCTTACATCTTCGCTATTGAAGCAGTCATAGACGATAGACCTTGGTATCACGATATCAAATGCTTCCTTCAGAAACAAGAGTACCCATCTGGGGCACTCAGAAAAGACAGGAAAACCCTCAGAAGATTGGCTGGAAACTTCTTCCTGAGCGGTGACACTCTTTATAAGAGAAATTTTGACATGGTCTTGCTCCGATGCGTCGACAGACCAGAAGCAGACATGCTCATGAAAGAAATTCATGAAGGATCCTTTGGCACTCATGCCAACGGACACACAATGGCGAGAAAAATCCTAAGAGCAGGGTACTATTGGTTGACCATGGAATCCGACTGCTACAAGTACATGAGGAGGTGTCACAAGTGTCAGATATACTCCGACAAAATTCATGTACCGCCATCACATCTCAAAGTTCTTTCTTCCCCGTGGCCTTTTTCCATATGAGGAATCGACATGATTGGCTTGATCGAACCTAAGGCTTCAAACGGACATTGGTTCATCCTGGTAGCCATTGATTACTTCACCAAGTGGGTCGAAGCAGCGTCATTCGCCAATGTAACCCGACAAGTGGTGGTCCGATTTATCAAAAACAATATCATCTGCCGTTATGGTGTTCCAAGCGAGATCATTACTGATAATGGATCTAACTTGAACAATAAGATGATGAAAGAGTTGTGTGCAGAGTTCAAGATCAAACACCATAACTCATCTCCCTACCGACCCAAGATGAACGGAGCGGTAGAGGCGGCTAACAAGAACATCAAGAAGATCGTTCAAAAGATGGTTGTAACCTATAAAGATTGGCACGAAATTCTACCCTTTGCTCTTCACGGTTATCGAACATCTGTCCGCACTTCAACAGGGGCAACCCCTTTCTCTCTAGTATATGGCATGGAGGCAGTTCTCCCCATAGAAGTAGAGATCCCATCAACCCGGGTATTGTGGAAGCTCAGCTCACCGAAGCTGAATGGTGTCAAAGCCGACACGACGAACTGAACCTGATCGAAGAGAAGCGAATCACGGCACTATGCCACGGTCAGTTGTATCAACAGAGAATGAAAAGGGCGTTCGACAAAAAGGTCCGACCTCGTATTTTCAGAAAAGGAGACCTCGTGCTCAAGAAGATACAATCATTTCTCACTGACTCTCGGGGTAAATGGACCCCAAATTATGATGGCCCCTATGTGGTCACGAAAGCTTTCTCAGGCGGCGCCTTGAGACTTGCAACCATGGACAGAGAGGAATTTGCCTACCCCACGAATGTTGATGTAGTCAAGAAATACTTCGCTTAAAACTAAAAAAAAATGTCTCGGTGGATTGAAAACCCGAAAGGGCGGTCCAGGCAAAAGTTAGAGACATGAAAAAAATCATCCCGATGGATTGGAAATCTCATAGTACAATCCAGGAAAAAGTTAGGGATAATGGCAAGTAACTATGTTCAACAGGGGCAAGTCCCTCAGCAGCAGTTACATCATCCATCGGAGGAAAACTCCAGTCAAGGTCATCTTCGACGGAAGCTCAGGATGTCCCGAACTCAAAGTTGGTAGAAGGATATTGGTCGTTATGTTTCAACGTAGCCCTTTTCCCTGTAAATTACCATTTTCTAACTTTGTATATACTCTTTGGAATCACGCGTTTGGCTGATCTCCATTTTATCAATAAAATTTGAGCCATTGTGCTTTTGTTTGTAACTCTTTACTTGTTTTAGCTTTACAGAACGACGTTGTTTAAACTTAATCAGCGATTCTTGAAATAAAACAAAAATAAATTTACTTGTTAAACTTTTTCTGCTTTTAAATTAAAGATGGAATTTCTTTTGACTTTTGAACATCAGAAGAACATCAATCGCTTCTCCCGAAGTAAGCGAACTTCAAAGTGCAGAATCAAAGTACTCCTTCTAAACCAGTTCGCCTGAATGAAGGGATCAACTGTGTCAGAGACCTTGTTTCGTCTGACATCCTCGGCCGAGTTCTCATCTCCTAAGCCCGATCAACATAGCTCCCAACGAGACTATCTCTCCTAAGCAAGGTGGAATTGCTATTTTGAACCAACGATACTTCTTCGCCCCGCGATGGCCGAGTATCCAATTGTGTTCATCTATTAGTCTGTATGTCGCATCTGTTTTGTCAGCATATACATACGTACTTCATGCATTTTTGATTTGCATTTACATTTCATATTGCATCACTATCACTCTAGTCGGTCTTGTCCCCTAGTGATAAACAGTTTTCTCAATCGAGTTTGTCAGTTCTTTCCTCGTCAGGAAGTGTTGCGTCTGCACAATCTTGCCACCAGTGTATCTTTAGATCAGAGTCGGCACTTGGCCACTTTGATAATTTGAACCTCTGAAATATCAGAGAACCTTCAACAGGTGTCACTCTTCGCCATCGAAGATGATATCCTTGCTTTCCCGGATTAAGGAAAATCCACAGAGAAAGCCTCGTGATCAGAGATTCGGCAGCACGCCAGTTTTGCTCCGAAAAGGTCATCGGCACCTCAAAATTGGACCCCATCATATGGCGTTTCTCCGGGAAGATCCCGAGAAAAGTATGATGAAAGATCCCAAACGAAAACAGTCTCTCAAGAGACTCGCTTTCCCCAGTAGAATCGACAAATGGCGTCTCCAAAACAGAGAAGTTTGTGTACCTCTACAATTCAGACGAATGGGTTCCTCAGCAAGTCTGACATCAAATCTTTTCCCACTCAAATGGCGTCTCCCCAGGAAAATTCGGCGAGAAGTTTGAGGGGAAAACCACTACACATAGCGTCCCTTGTCAATAAAGTTTATTGACAAAAGAAACTTAGACCAGTTCCTTGGTAGAAAACCAGGATCAAGGGGAAGTTTATTTCCACAACTAAGACCAGTTCCTTAGTAGAAAACCAGGATTGAAGGGAAGTTTAAATCAGAAACTAAGACCAGTTCCTTGGTAGGAAACCAGGATCGAGGGGAAGTTTAAATCAGAAACTAAGACCAGTTCCTTGGTAGGAAACCAGGATCGAGGGGAAGTTTGTTTCCTAAACTAAGACCAGTTCCTTGGTAGGAGACCAGGATCGAGGGGAAGTTTACCTTTTCTAAGCATCATCGCTTAGCTAAAGGAGAGGAATGCGTAAGCTACCATTCATAATCACCATCAAAATTTTGGGTATTCCGATATTTAATCCTCTTGCACCCCGAATGCCCGAATCCCTTCGTCATTCACACCTTCGGGTCCAAGAAGATTAAATAGGGGCATCTGTAATACCCCAAATTTTGACCACTAAGATTTCCCATCATTGTACAAATCATCAGCACAATATGGAGGTACCTTTGTACCTCATTAGTCTCCCCAAAGATGGGTGAGCATCCACTACAATCAAAATTAGGGTTTCAAGCCCTCTCTAAGTGCTTAGACAAAGGATCAATCAAGAAATGACATGATCTTCAACTTGTCTAATCTCTTAAACATCCACAATGGATCAAAAAGGACTCCCACTTCAAGGATTAAGCACAAGGCTGCTCCCTTCTAGGTGGATCAAGTCTCAAGATCGACAGTGTCACCAAATTAGGGTTTTGGTCGACCAGGGCCTCCAGATGGAAATTTTCATCTGGGCACAAGGCAATGATCCAAAACATGACCTAATATACTTCATGGAACCTCATGAACCCATGCATCAAGTCAATTTTTCCTCAGGGGATGCATTCATAAAAAATCAGAAATTAGGGTTTCTTGACCTAATTCACCCCTAAGTTGACTTTTGGGACAAACCATGAGCCAAGACCTCAAGAGATGATTTGAGGGTCTCTAATATACCATATTGATCCATTTGGAACAATGGATTGATCCAAGAAGCTTGGGAAACAAGTCTCAATTTCATCTGCACCACAATTAGGGTTTTAAGGGAAAAGTCAACTGTAACTTTGACTTTTGACCAGGACATGCTCCCAAACCCTAATACATGATTGAATATACCCTATGACACCCATGGAACATGTCCATCAAGTTTGATTTAGGTCAAGGACATGATTTCCTGAAGAATTGCACAGTTTGGAATTCATCTGATAAAAAGTCAACTGTGCACAAAAGTCAACTTTGACTTTTTGAGATTTTTCACCAAAATGGATTTTTAACCCTAAAATGATGGTAATGTATGATTTGAATCATCATTCATCAAGAAAAACCAAGAAAAGTGAGATAACTTGTAAAAGGGGTAACCATAAAACTTAGAAATTTTTCTAAGTTAAAAATAAAGTGGCAAAGGTACCAACTTTGGAGGACCATAACTCCTAAACCACAAGGCCATTTTTTCTCATCCAAAGATGGATTTGTAGCCCTCATTATCACCTACAAAAACTTCAACTACAAGTCATTCCAATTCATTAAAGATTTTGAGTTATGGAGTGATCAAAGTGGCTGAAAAGTGAAAATGTCACTTTTTCCAACACTTAGTGAAATTTTCACTAAGTCAGATTCTGCCTCAATTTTTGCCAAATGTAGGGGGATTTTTCACTTGGAATCAAAAGAGATCAAAGCCAAACTTGTTCAAACAGTTGTTGTATCATGTAAGAGCTTTCGAAAATGGCCAAGAACATTGCCAAATTCAACTTACACCATGAGATATGACATTGGCAAGTTGCCTTGCTGAAATCTGTCAAGGCAAGGCAGAATTTGCAACTTTGGTCGATTTGCCAAAATCAGCCAAATTCAATTGCTCCTATCCACTTGGACACCTCAGAGGATTGAATCTAAAGGGGACAATCACTGAGCCAAGCCTCCAAAGTCCATGGAACAAGAAATAACATGTTGAACATAGAATGGCCAAAATAGGGACAAGACTTCAAATTTGGAATGAGGCATTCAATGGAACCATCAAGGTGGCATGGATTGAGCCATTCTCATCTGAAATCATTCAAGACTTATCCAAGACCAAGGGAACCAAAGCTCTGTGCCCTAACCTCTAGTCAATGGCTAGAGGAGACTTGGATTTTCATTTGCCAACATTGGCCAAACCTACTTACCAGCTGCCATGCACTATTTCTTGCAAAACAAACTTGCTCTACTATAAATAGAGCTCAATTGTGGTCAGTTTGAGTACACCAAAGCCATCTAACAGATGCTTCCTCAAAATCTCTTCTTTCACTCCAATTTTGCCTTCTAAGGCAAGTCACTATCGGGTTTTGAGTTTGAGAGCAATTCCAATCAAACCAATCACTCACACACCTCACATACATCACATATGAGCTGATCAAATACTTAGATTACTTCTAAAACATCAATTTCACAAAATCACCAGCTGGTTGCTCAAGGTTTTAACCAAAGTGCAGCTGAGGTGCCACAAAATGATCCAGCCAATTTCAATCAAGTCCAACCATCCAAACACAATCCATAGGGTGTAGGGAAGCTGTTCAGATCATCACCACTCATCTGTAACACCTCTAGATCAAAAATCACTTTGAACTTGCTGTCACGACTTGGAGGTAAGCACATACTTGGTCATCTCTCAATCTATGCATATTTCCTCGCACAATAATTTGGCCATATGTTCATAATCATGCATGGAATGTTTTCCCTCAATTAATTGCATTGTTTGAATCGTGTATCAAAAATCCTAGCCTTCATGCAGAAATTAGGGTTCTTGAGGTCTCTTCGTGATTTTTTGTTGTATGTTTAATTTAAATGAAATTAAAGTACATAGACATGATCGTGAGGTTGAGACGAGCATAATGATATGTGGATTGCATGATATGATTACGTATTCATGGAGATTGGATAGAAAATGCAAATCTGAGAAACCAAGAACACGCGCGTGTTCTTCAGCTTGTTCTTGGCGCCATTTTTGAATAATTCAAATATTTGAATTTTGTGATTTTGTTTAATTGATTCAAAAATTAATTTCTCTCTGAGTTTTAATGATTTTGAGTTGATTCTTTTTTTAATAATTCACAAAAATGTTAAAATATTTTATTTTCCCAAAAAATCCCAAAAATATTATTTATTTCATATAATTGATATTTTTGCAAAGAATTAATATTTTAATTGTTTTTGCCATTTTAAATATTTTTTCTACATTGATTTTGTAACTTTTAATGCTTCCTAATTATTTTGTAGGTCAATACTTAATTTTTGAAGCATTAATCCAAGATCACAATTTGTTTTCCATGTGTTAAACAATTTTTGATCATTTTAATTGAATTTTTATTCAATTAAATACATTTTGAAAACAAATTAGGGTTTTGGATTAATTCAACCCTCATAAATCATTTTCAAAACTCTTGGGCCTCTTGAGAGAGTGTAAGACCCATCCCCCCTTGTACAAAAACTTTTTGGGCCTCACTCATTGTATAAGTCCCTCTGTACAAGTAAACGGCGCGATCGTCGCCCGTTTAAAAAATAAAAATCATTTGGGCCTCTCCTTGAGCTATAAGACCCATTCAAAACACTTTGGGCCTCTTGAGAGAGTGTAAGACCCACCCCCCCTTGTACAAAAACTTTTTGGGCCTCACTCATTGTATAAGTCCCTCTGTACAAGTAAACGGCGCGATCGTCGCCCGTTTAAAAAATAAAAATCATTTGGGCCTCTCCTTGAGCTATAAGACCCATTCAAAACACTTTGGGCCTCTATTAGAGTGTAAGACCCAATCCCCCTTTTAGCCAAAACATCTTGGGCCTCACTTATTGTATAAGTCCCTCTGCGTTAAAAGAAAACCTCGGCGCGATCGCCATTTTTAAACGAAAAATCATTTGGGCCTACCCTCGTGTTATAAGCCCCACTCTTTTTCTTTAAACCTTTTTTGGGCCTCTTGAGAGAGTGTAAGACCCATCCCTTTGTACAGAAAACCATTTTGGGCCCCAGTCACTTGTATAAGTCCCGCTGTACAAAGTCAAACAATGCGCTCACTGATAAAACCCTGGGCCTCTCCTTGAGCTGTAAGCCCCAAATCTTTCTTTTTCAAAGCACTTTCTCCTTTGATTTTGAATATACTGTTGTGGTTATCGCTTTCGTTTACTGCTTTCATATTATAAACTGTATTGTGGGGTTGCTCACTGTAAGTCTCCTTTCATAAACTCATATCTACTGTGTAATAATAGTATAGATATTTCGAGTTTCCCCGGCAACTACGTCTAGAACTAGGTGACGCCGTTTCATTTATTCGTAGAAATAGACGCCTAGATCCCCAATAGGAGAACCAAATACAGTCTTCTCTTCGGCTGTCCTCCTTAGGAATCGTCAAGAAGCTCTACTCCCCAAGATGAATGTATTCTCCGTGAATGGCATCTTTGAGTTTCTTCCAAATTCTCGAACTTTCCTGACTTGATCTATTCCTTGTGGATAGCTTGCCTTGAATGTCTCGGGGTTTGGGTACCCCCTACGGTCATAATCTTGGACCTTAACTAAGAAACCCTCTTTAAAAGCTAAAAGTCGCTGGATAGTAAACCTCGCACGTTTACCAGTGGTTTTTATCTTTAAAAGAGTTATCTCCCCTAATGGAAAGGAGATGATAGACCCACGGGCTTCTTAAAAGCATCGGCCTCCTCTTGGGCATTATTCAAGGACACTACGGCTTCTTAGAAGTATTCACAGCCTCCTCTTAGGCTTCGTATAATGATCTCTTACTCCGGGAATGATAGCCTCCTCTTGGGCTTCGTACAAGGACCCGTCGGCTTCTTAAAAGATTCCAGCCTCCTCTTGGGCTTCGTACAAATTATCCCAACGACCTCCTAGCGGTATAGGAACAGAACCTAGTCATTCTCATAGAACAGTCCTTTCGTAGAGTCTACTACTGTTTCTCAAAGCATAGTACAAAAGATAAAACTCTAGACTTGGACAGTCTAATTTCCTTGAGTCTCAAAGACATTCTCAAGTGACCCCCTTCGTTAAATAGGAAGGAAACCCACAGACTCGGACAGTCTCAATACCCTTTGGATTTCCCATTTCCTCAAAGCGAAGGAAATATCCCTGATCCTCAAATCAAATCCCTGAGTACAGTGTTGCTCATATAAGAACTAATTTTCTCTTTTAAAATCAGTATATTGGATCTGTCACTCAACTGAAACAAACCTTTAGCCTCCATCTCGGGCTTCGTACGAGATACAAAAACACTCTCTTGTTGAGTATAAAAGATTCTCCTGTTGAGTCAACCCTTTTTGCCTCTCTCTCGGGCTTTATACGAGATACCAAAAGACTCTATCATCGGGTCAAAAACTTTTAGCCTCTCTCTCGGGCTTTGTACGAGACACAAAATAGCCTCCTCTTAGGCTTTGTATAATGATTTTCCTAGCGGAAATTAGCCTCCTCTTAGGCTTTTGTATAAGAAAACCACTGGTTGATCCAATCAACCTTTTAGCATCAAAGCTGTGCCTCGTTCACAGTACACAAACATCAACAACTCCTTTCCCTTCATCTAATCGCTGTAAGCGGCAAGCCTCTGGATCATCTACATCCATGCCACTGTTCCTCTTTTAGCATGAGAAATTCCTAAGGAAAGATGGCATTGCTCTACACTGAGTTAAAGTCTTCTCCTTCAGGTTAAAACCTTTTCTTCGGAAATTATGGCATTGCTCGGATCCGCGTATCCCAGTTAAAGTAATTCTCCTTCTCCCTCTTTAGAGATGACAAATTCTCTCTAAAGTCGAGGTCTTTCAGCTTCACGTCTTGGGCTTTGAACAAGACACAAATAGACCTTTCAGCTTCACATCTTGGGCTTTGAACAAGATACAAACCACCTTTCGCTTCACGTCTTGGGCTTTGAACAAGACACCAAAAACACCAATTTCCTCCCATAGAATAGGAGGAACTACGAACGCTCTGATTTCCCTGTTTCGGTAAACGGGAATACGTAGGCATAAGATCGAAAGAAAAGATCTTAGCGAGCACAATCAACAAAAAACCCAAATCCCATATCTCCATCAATCAAAAGCAGTAATTCAAAAAACATCAGCCCTAACATCCTAATCCTTGTTCCCCGCCAAAAACCTTCTGCCCAGGTAAAAAAGAAAGAAAACAGTATTGGTGAAAATACAAATAACCAGTACAAAGGCCCCCCACATTGATAACATTCGTAACCTAACAGACCGCTATTTAAACTCAGTATGCAAAGCAGGGTTAATTGGAGACATCTATTTCCCTTCCTTATTCAGCTCACAATAGGATAAAAAATGAATCGACCTGTAGTCAAAGCTCAAACCGCAGAGAGCGACCAGCGCTTAAGAACCGCGTCCAAAATCGCTCGCTACAAACATCATGTAATTTAATTGCGAAAATGATTAAAATAAATCGGGGTGTTACACATCTTCTCATTCACACTTACCACACCGGTTTGTTGTAAAATGATGTCGTCAATAACAGAACAAAGTTATGAGATAAAGATTGAGTTTCTTGAACAAACATAAGAAACCATATTAGGTTTTACAAAAGGGAGAGAAGAAGAAAGAAGAAGAAGAAGAGAATTGGTTAAATATGTTTTTCTATTCACTTTCTCAATAAAGGTTCAGAGATTACAAGTGGATACCAACAATTAACCTCTCTCAATAACCTGAGAGAACTATCCTATTTATAGACTATTAAGCTAACTTGAATAGTAAGCAAAATTAAACAGTTGGGCTTACAATCAAGTCCCAATTCAACATATTTGTAATGCCCTGTATAATATATATCTAGAATAATACAATACACGCATTTTATTTGGTACTGACACATCAAAAGTGCCTAATGGCATAGTTCACATACTTGTCCATTCTAAAAACACAAATACAATCTATGGCACAAGTCATGGAAACTAGCCAAAGAAAATAAAATCTAAGAATATACAATATCCTCAATTGTATACAACAAATACACAGTGAAAATACTAAAGCCAAGCTTCTCTTGAAACATCCCAACATTGCTCCACTTGCAAATCAAACCTGCAATTACCTGAAATAAAGCAACTATATTGGGGTGAGATACATCAAATCTCAGTGAGTTCCCTATCTTATAGATCCTCTTGGCTTTACAAGGTTCTATCAATCCTAACTCAAGTCAAGGGGAAGGGAAATGACTTTGAGTTCACAATTCCACCATCTCACACTATATGGAAACATGTCATGAGTCTGTTAACTCACAAAGTTCACACGGAAGGAATTACGTCCTGAGCCTGTTAACCCAAGATTCCTTACTGTCGCTCCCAGGATTTTCATCCAGGTACAAACGCGAGAGTGGCGCGGAAAAACAGAGTCGCCAGCCGTGTAAATTTATCCCAAGAGAGGGAAAGGGAACACCGCATAAACCTTAGGAAGGGGGAAAGGAATGGTCATCGCAACCATAGCCTGGGTTCGGGAGTCGGTTACGCGAGGGGAAGGTGCTAGCACCCCACGCGTCCATCGTACTCGATGGGATCCACGCTTGTTGTCTACTCTAAGGGTGAGTTATACTATCATCTAGGGCTGTACTAAGACGGAGAGGGAAAGACAAAGACAGACTCGGTAGGATGTCGACGTCCTAGGCCTACGTACCCCCTTTGTGTAATGGGGAATTCAGAGTCAACGTAGTTCGGACCAAGTTCTTTTTGTGTTTTTTATGAGCGACGTTAAGTTCGCGTCCGACAGTTACGGTCGATGCCTGTTTGCGACTCAGACAGAAGGTAACATGCCCTCTTTGAAAATAGCCTTTAAGTTGAAAATCCCGAAGGACAAAAATGTTTGAAATTGGTTTGTGTTTTTTAGGACAAAAGTGGCTTAAGTTAGTTCCTAAGCTGCATTGCACCAAAGTCTAGGGCACAGGGGCGAATACTTAACGCATCGTCCCAAGACAGGACGCTCGCTAAGCACTCTATAAAGATGAGAGGAAGCCCCACATCTCTCATTCCCTACGCTTAAGGCTCGTGCGCAATACACCTTATTATTATTAAGTGTTTTAAAGAGATTTGAGATGAGAAGAGAGAAGACACAAAGGTAACTCTAAAGGGAGACTATGAACCCTAAAGTCATCATGCATGGGTGACCTACGGTTAGTGAGGCTTGACGACAACCTAAACCCTAAAGGAAGAAGATGTGAGAAGGAAAGAGTAAGGGTGACCATGGATACTTATCCATACCCTTAAAGAACTTACCTTAGTCCCTGCATGAGAGGTTAGTGAGAAACAGGCACAAGTAAGACAAAAATGAAAATCACACAATAGCAAACAAAAGTGATTATCATCCAAACATGAATCAAGGAAACAAAGAAACAGCCCCAAAGCAAATGGCACAAGTGCCTTTTCAAATAGATAATCACACAAGGTCAAAGACGCGCCTGCAAGAAAATCTCAAGTGAAAACAAATCAGATTATTAAAAAAATGACTCCTAAAATTCCCAAATTAAACATTAAAGTTCCTCAACCAGAGGTAAACAACATCTCAAAAGTCCCTGTAAAAAATCAAGATGTTAGTCATTCAAATAATTAGGCAAAGTTCAGGTGGGAGTTAGGACTCAGTGTAGCAAAGGGAAGGACCTAAATGCAATATGAAATAAAATAAAAAATGAAATAAAAATATTTTAATGTATTTTAGAATGTCAGTGAACCAATGCAAAAAGAACAGATCAAAAATGTTTTGTGATTGCAGAGAAATAAAATAAATAAATTGTGTATGCATGAGATGTGTAATGCGAAAAGGAAATTAATAAAATAATTAATTTAAGTGATAAAAATAAAATAAAAGTAGAAAACTAAAATTTGTAAAAATTTTATAAAATGATAAAAATGAAGTATGAATTTTATGGGAATTTTAAAATGCAATTAGGTAATTTAAAAAATTAAATATGAATTGTTATAATTAAAATAAAATAAAAATGAAGTAAAATGGGCTGGGGGTGCATTCAGTAAAGAAAATGAAGAGGAAATGCATTGGGCTGGCCAGGGGGTGGTGCGAAAAGCAGAGCCTGGTCCGATAGAAAAAAAAACAAAAAAATAAGGGTGGACTTACCATGGTCGTGCCATGTGCGACGCACATGATCATTTTAATGCGGTGGCATCGTTTCATCCGCGCGATCCATCAAACGGCCATGCACGAGTCAACTTAAAAAAAAGTAATTAAAATGAAACAACATAATAGGACGCGCATGGTAGTTACGATGGGTGAATATACATGGGATCCATAATAAAAATTCAGAAAAAAAAAAAAGAAAAAGGACACATGGCGCGCTAAGAGGCGCACGATCTGGAAATCAACGGCCACGATTCCTTCTTCTTCCTCAAGACTCCTCGCCGGACTGTACTTCCGGCAGCCGCCGGAGCTAGGGCTCCGGCCACCCTCTCCGGTGGGCTGCGATGCGTTTTTTTCCAGAAAATTCATATGGGTACACTATTCTGACCAGAAAAACGTGAGGATTCCAAATATCCAATCGAAAAAATCAAATAACCAAGGCATAGTAAAAAACGAAGGGAAATACATTAGGGCATAAAACTTTAACTCCACATTACAAACAAACCACACGTCCATAATTAAAAATAATTATACCAGGGTAATCACCAATCATCACACATCAATATTCATGCAAAATATAGGAGTTTTAAGAGCACGAAAAAACTTCTCAACCTGAGATGGAGCAGCTACAATCCTTGCCTTTGGCTGCGAATGGTGGTTGATTTGCACTCTAGAAATCCCCAGGAGAAGGTTTGTGGAAGAACTTTGAAGAAACTCCTTGTGGATCGTGAGTTTTGATGAAAAATCCTCTTTTAGGGTTTTCTTGAGAACTCCTCCAACTTCACGTGCATGAACCCTAACCAATGCATGATTGAGCTTATATAGACTAGGGTTTTCTACTGAATATGAATTGGGCTTGGGTAATCCATTGTTTAATGATTTTTGACTTATTTTAGAATTTGGCATTATGTTGAATAAGTGGAAAATACACCCCTTCCATGCACTTAAATTCATAATGGATCACTTGCAACTGGATTGCTAATCACACCACATTTAACTTGGGCCTTGAGAACAAATGATTCATGAGTTTTAGACATTTTGGGAAATTTGAATAATGGAAAATAGGTGAAAAATAAACCATGGAATTACTTCATTATTGGGCCCAAAATAATCCTCAAGGAATTTCTTTTAATATTGGAATGTGGCATGAAGCAATGGAATTGATTATAGGCCACTATGCCCAAAGTTGTGAAAATGGCATCATGAGAAACCCTAAAAACCACTTTGCCTTCTTTTGATCATAACTGGAGTTTCACAAATGATATGGAGACCCACTAGTACTTGTTAGAAAGAGGAGAAAAAGATCTTCAACTTTAATGTTGGAGGAAAATTCATTTGAAGCCTTCTTGATGATGAAAAGTCAGGTTGAATGTAGTGCAGGAACTTGCCAAAAATGGAAACTTTTCATTATAGGTCACTTTCCAATTTTAGAAACTTTGCACCAACTCCTGATTTCTGACGAATATGTATGAAACTTGATCCTTGAAGACCATATGAGGATGTGAGACCTTGAAAACCTTGGAGAGAACCTCAAAATTTCACAGTTGACTTTTCTCCTTTCACTGTTGACTTTTCCCCAATTCAACTGATTTTCAATCCATTGGCCAATTGAACTTCTCCTGAACCAAACTGATGAACAAACTCCCATTCCTAGGTACTTAGGGACCCAAGGAGTACCATGGAATCAAGTCTTGCCCAAAAAAATCAGAAATAAACTGTCTTTATAGCAAACCCTAGTTGTGGTACCCTCAGTCTAGGAGGAAATAACACAGTCTCCAAATCCAAATTCCTCTGAATATGATGTGTATCCTCTCCAACAAAGACAAGATATGCCATTTGATGATGATAAAAACCCAAGGAGCTTGCCCATTGAAGCAATAAATCCAAGAATTTCAAAACCCTAATGCATGCACTGGTTAGGAGAGGATGATCCACCTGAGCTCTCTTGGACAATACCAGGACTCTTGCTTGACCCTCTGAAGCACTGCCTCAGGCACCTTGACCCCATGCTAAGATCCAATGATATGCACACATGATAATGCAAAATGCAATGCAACATAAGCCAGTTAGTAAAAGTAAGGAGAGCAAATTTTGGGGTGCAACACTTACGAATCGATAACCGTACCAAGGCATCCCCTTTTCCCGTCCGCTTCTACATCTAGAAGTCGACCTGAGTCATGGATCCTTGTAACTTACTTGACATACGACATGGATTCGGGAACATCGGCCTGTTAGCCGTGAACCGTCACTTCACATGGCCTGTTAACCATCACAAGTCTCTACCCGTAGGTTCCATTCGTACTACACGTGGGAATCAAACCTGCCAAGTAATTGTGCATACGTTTCAGAGGAGGAGCTCGAGTCTCATGAAACTACACCGCAAGATAACTGGTTACGATTACGTGATCATATACATAAACGTGATTGTATTCGACAATCACCAGGCCACATTAGTCGTTAGGCCTCTCATGCCTTTAACTATAAAACATAACAATTACACATGTTCCATACTAGTGTTTCGCTCATTCTATACCATTCGGTAATGGACACACGCCTCGGCCTCTCATGCACGAGCGTTGTCATTACGTTATCTACTCTAGGCCCGAACTCGTCAGTGAATGCACGAGCGTCGCCATTCAGAGTTTCTATCACAATTCTATCCACAACCTAGAATTATACCATTTGTTTTGGGGTGAAGTTTCCTCGCTCTTCCTAATTTATTTTAACATGCATATTTCCTCATTCACAATTTACAATTTGATAGACATGGTATAATCACAAATATTACAAGTAAAAACACATAATCACACATCACATAAAACATCACTTTTCACATTTTACCTAGTTAACACAATACGTAGGTTTCCTCCGATTCATTTAATCGAGTATCAAATCAATATCTCTCACTCTTATCCTGTAGGAGATTTCCACAGCTTTACATCGGCTATAAATATGCCTCGATCGGATTTACGATCCAAAAGATGTCAATTCCAACATTTCACAAAACATTACCTTCCTGGATTTTCGCATTGCGAAGCAGCCAGCGAATGCTCGCTTCCTCATTCGCAGTGCGAAGCTCCCAGACAATGCCTAAACAACACTGGGTTCGCCACCCCATTCGCAGTGCGAGCATCTGGAAAATCGTGGCAGAACCAAAACAAGGTAAAGTTCGCAGTGCGAACCTCTGGCGAATGTTCGCCCTCACCTTCGCCGTGCGAGTAACCAGCGAATGCTCGCTTTCCCCTTTGCTAGGGGACTCGTAGTGCGAACCTGCGAAAACCCAGAATTTCGCAGTAACGTACAACAGTTCATTTTCACCAATTATCTCATCCAAACCATGATCAAACACACAGTAAGCATTGAGAGATGATTACATATAGATATCAACCATATTACTCAGATTACAACTCATTTTATCTGTTAGATTTCATTTTCTCTCGATTAACCTAATTCCAATTCGCGAGTTTTAGAGTGTCTAACTAGAACCCACCTGATAATCGAAGAGGAGTTTGAAGAAGATGATCCACAAGCTTTTCTTCTTCATCCATGGCTTTTTCCCTCTTTCTCTTCTTTTCCTCTTTTCCTCCTTCTTCTTTCTATCTTTCTCTTTTTCTTTTCTTTACATATATATATATATATATATATAATTCTTATTATATAATATAATTCCAACAGGGTAAAATATCTCCAATTGATATTTTATCGTCTCAACTAAATTGATCAATTATTAAAGTTACCTTAAAATCCTTTCGTGAATTGAAATAATTGATCTCTTCAAAGTCAACAGTTGCTCTATTGATCCCAAATGTCAATACTTAAAATACTTAGAGGATTCCATTAATCCAATATACCAAAGATAGAGCTCATAGATACTCATATGATATCCAATTGAGCAATTAGATAATATGGGGTATTACACTCTCCCCCCCTTAAATTGAAATTCGCCCCCGAATTTCCTCTATTCGACAATAATCATAACTTGCATCATTGTCTTAGTTCCACACTCAACTTTACTTTCGTTAAACTTTCTGACGCATTCCAATTCCAACTTGATTCCACAGACCAAAAATCCATATTTTCACAATTTAACAACTTCACGTCTTTAATCATACTCTTGTTCCAATATTGGGTAAACTTCAAACTTTTCCTTCCCAAATTCATCTGTTGTTTCCTTACTAAAACACTTAATCGTATCTTATTTCAGAAAGAATGCACCATTCTACATTCCTCTACACACTCACCACAAGACCGTAACATCTTATCTCAAGTTAGAACAACAACACTTAACACATCTTCCCGATGTAATTCAGTGATCTCGTAACTTCATGCAGTCAACGACGATTTATATTTCCATAACTTTCAACGTCCAAAACCACTTCATTAATATTTAAACGACTTCTTTACCAGTTCCATCTGGTCTGAAGCTGTACATTGTACTTACTAAATCCAATATTTCCTTCATGTCGTATCACACCAAAAGGTAATACAATTAGAACGAAATCTTCTTACTTCCATACTTACAAGCAATAGTCCTTCAAAATTCTTATTATTCTGACCTAACTCATTCGTCTGTCACCTTCCACTGCGTAACCCAAAATCTAACAGTGGAACACCACGATTCTTAAATACTACTAGGTAGCTAACAGTCTGCGGAGGAATACGCTTATCCGTTAGGGTCCTTACTAACCAATGGCACAAGAAACTTACTGACGTCCTATTGTATAACAATTTCCTTGCCAACACACAATCTACAAACATCGGTCCAACACTCTTCAGACGAAAAAGGTACATGAGTTACACTGTTACAACCATAACACAGGAAAATCCAAAACCATTCGATCTTGAATCCATATATCCCAAAATAGTTTGACAACTTTCGTTTCTGGTTACCACATTCCAAATCGATTCTTCTTACGGTTTCCGACTTACTCAAGGCTTCTGCCGTCACCAAATCTCCACTACTGACAATGTAACACCATCACGGAACTTCAAACATATACGAATCACCACTTATCAAAACTTTCACCATTCAAAGCGAGATTGTGAGTTTCCATACTACTCACTAATCCACACACAGCACTCTACACGTACACACACCCTCAAAGGACATGCCACGTTTCTCAATTAAATCCACATTTCTCATTCATTCCGTTCCACAACCAATTCCAAGTTACATGCTTAACTTCGGAACATCCCATTCTTATTCGTACTTGGAAAGATAACTTTCAAATTCCTTCTCTGGGTCAAACACAACTGCACACAACTGGTACCACTCTCACGGAGTCTAAATCCAATACCATGAGCTCACGGAAGTTAACAATTACTAACTCGGACCAACTGTTCATACCTTACTTAAAACCATAATTACACATCGAAGTACATTCCTTGCAAGATCAATACTTCGTGAGTATCCTCCAACTCCATCCTTAAAGTTCTCAACAGTAATAATAACAATGCACCTAAGACTTCCTCATACACAACACCGTTCCCAAGATTACTTCTCCTAAAGTCAAACTCTTTCATCGGTTGAATAAATGGTCAACTATGCAATAACCTTCCAGGAGTTCTAATTTCAAAATACCATTTCGTCTTTCATTAACTTGCAATCCAGTTCTCTAATCGCACAATACCCTCCAATCGGGGCAACATAAGGTAACCAAAACACAGATGATGGTTCCTAAGGGATTCCATAATTTACACACACTTAATCGATTACCCGTCTGAGATTAATCGGTAAACTCCTCAAAATTCAGCGCAAAACACCATTCTCGCACGTGTTAAATGGTTAACCCCATTGTGTTAGTCGGTTACACTGCTGCTGAATCAAAACCAATTCCTCATTATTCAAAACCATCCCTACACAAACCATCAATCCAATTTTCTCTAACCCACAATATCATTCTTAACTCGTGGCTTTTAACTTGTGTAACATTCACCAACCATGATCAACTCAAGATAAAACGACAAAGTCAAAACATGCAGACGACACACTCCAACCAAGTGACAATCAACATTCCCAATTCTAACACAAGCACACCATAAAACTTCAGCGAAACAGTTCACTCTCTGTTCATACAACGATACTAGCGGGAAGTCAATAATGACGACATCCTAGGGTCTTAGCCACAACTCTTACTTGGTTCGTCCATAAGCAAACCTAACACACAACCATTACACGGTACCACGAAAATGATGGTCATCTCATGTCAAGCATACAACCTTGTTCTCTCACTTGAATTCCTTGGTGAGAAATAACACTACAACGTTCTTAGTCCAACAAAAGGTAGATTCCGAATATTCCGACTATTTACAAATACAGAAGTCCTCTATACTTTAAAATAGATTGGGGTAACGTATCCTCTCAAAGAACCTTTCCATCGCTTCGCACCCCTTAACCGGGATTTCTTACCCTTCACTATCCATTGAACATCTCACGTAAACCAAATTACGTAATGGAAAATCCGCAACTGACAATTCTCATCAACTATTAACAAAACCCTTCTGGTATAAATCGTTCCATGATTTACACTTAGTCCGTAATAAGTCCTGAGTTGCTTTTCGTTGATTTACCACAATCTTGCTTCTGAAAATACAGTACTCACTGCTCCACAAAGTACGTCCCTTCACACTTGTCTCAAGAATAATAATCCATCACGTACACTTGTGACCACGATGCTACTACTATGCTTGTTCTTAATACCAAGGTGTAACCTTTCTCATAACATGCCGTTAATACCTTTTTCCACATCGCGTTTACTTTGCTCTCCACGGTAATCCTCTTAGGTCCCAATATAAACCATCTTACTAAGATTCTCTTTAATCCAAGATGCTTACTCTGTCTCTTAATACGAACTACTTCTGATCCATATCACTACACTTCCGTTACTAAATGGAGTTCATTCTTCCTCCAACATAATACCTTATACGGTTCCTTGGGCAAGTTAACAAATTCCAAATTGACGTCTCACCGGAAACAGAAATTATGATGTATTACCTTGAACTTAAACTCTCTACATAACTGAATATATACAATTCGTCTTCTACTCTTCGTTCGGCGCACACTTGTTTCACTTGAAGCATGTAACCCATCCTTGTGTTCCTTCTCACGCTTCTCTACTACTTTAGGTTCCCATAAAAGCCGAACGTCCTTAACTCTCAACTTTAACCAGTCGGAAGATATTATTCCGAACACATTCCTTAAGGTACTCTCGTCCATTCAAGATACCATAGCGACCTTAGAAACTGAAGCACCAATACTTATCTCACTTCCGGACCTTACGTCACACATTCCATAATACAACTTTTCTTTTCCACGGAATGAGATTACTTGAAATCCTTATCCGTACTAGTGGTCAATCTAGCTCCACTAGCAATTTTACATTGCTTGATACCTTATCCAATCGTCCGATAGAGATCCTTAACTTTCAGACTCCATTCATTCCAAAGGATTGCTTGAACAACACAACACTCTTAAATCCCATGCTACCCAAAACACAACTTCTACCAAAACCTCAACAGAGTTGACCAAAACTCCACACTACTAACTCTTGGCTTGAGCCTTCCCTCACAGCACAAGTTTCGACAACACTTCGGAGTCCTCGTGGTCGCTCAACCATGATTCTACCTATCACATACATAGTATTAGGTTGATCAGGCCCAACACTACATAGTATGATATTAAGTTCCATGATGGCAAGACACACTTCAGAGGCAGGAATAGATTTACCTATGATGTTTCAAGGCTAGGTCGAGAATACGACCTGCTCAGATACCAACTGTAATGCCCTGTATAATATATATCTAGAATAATACAATACACGCATTTTATTTGGTACTGACACATAAAAAGTGCCTAATGGCATAGTTCACATACTTGTCCATTCTAAAAACACAAATACAATCTATGGCACAAGTCATGGAAACTAGCCAAAGAAAATAAAATCTAAGAAAATACAATATCCTCAATTGTATACAATAAATACACAGCGGAAATACTAAAGCCAAGCTTCTCTTGAAACATCCCAACATTGCTCCACTTGCAAATCAAACCTGCAATTACCTGAAATAAAGCAACTATAGTGGGGTGAGATACATCAAATCTCAGTGAGTTCCCTATCCTATAGATCCTCTTGGCTTTACAGGGTTCTATTAATCCTAACTCAAGTCAAGGGGAAGGGAAATGACTTTGATTTCACAATCCCACCATCTCACACTATATGGAAACATGTCATGAGTCTGTTAACTCACAAAGTTCACACGGAAGGAGTTACGTCCTGAGCCTGTTAACCCAAGATTCCTTACGAATCAATAACCGTACCAAGGCATCCCCTTTTCCCTTCCGCTTCTACGTCTAGAAGTCGACCCGAGTCATGGATCCTTGTAACTTACTTAACATACGACATGGATTCGGGAACATCGGCCTATTAGCCGTGAGCCGTCACTTCACATGGCCTGTTAACCATCACAAGTCTCTACCCGTAGGTTCCATTCGTACTACACGCGGGAATCAAACCTGCCAAGTAATTGTGCATACGTTTCAGAGGAGGAGCTCAAGTCTCATGAAACTACACCGCAAGATAACTGGTTACGATTACGTGATCATATACATAAACGTGATTGTATTCGACAATCACCCGGCCACATTAGCCTTTAGGCCTCTCATGCCTTTAACAATAAAACATAACAATTACACATGTTTCATACTAGTGTTTCGCTCATTCTATACCATTCGGTAATGGGCACACGCCTCGGCCTCTCATGCACGAGCGTTGTCATTACGTTATCTACTCTAAGCCCGAACTCTTCAGTGAATGCACGAGCGTCGCCATTCAGAGTTTCTATCACAGTTCTATCCACAACCTAGAATTATACCATTTGTTTTGGGGTGAAGTTTCCTCGCTCTTCCTAATTCATTTTAACATGCATATTTCCTCATTCACAATTTACAATTTGATAGACATGGTATAATCACAAATATTACAAGTAAACACACATAATCACACATCACATAAAACATCACTTTTCACATTTTACCTAGTTAACACAATACGTAGGTTTCCTCCGATTCATTTAATCGGGTATCAAATCAATATCTCTCAGTCTTATCCCGTAGGAGATTTCCACAGCTTTACATCGGCTATAAATATGCCTCGATCGGATTTACGATCCAAAAGATGTCAATTCCAACATTTCACAAAACATTACCTTCCTTCTTTTCCCACTAAATCAAATATCCCACATGCTACCCAAGATAGAGGGTCGTCATAGCTTTCTAATGACACCAAGAACGTCCCGATCCGAGTTACGGATCAAAAGTTATGAAGGAACAAAACGGGAAAAGCTGTCATGTTCGCATTGCGAAGCAGCCAACGAATGCTCGCTTCCTCATTCGCAGTGCAAAGCTCCCAGCGAATGCCTAAACAGCACTGGGTTCGCCACCCAATTCGCAGTGCGAGCGTCTGGCGAATCGTGGCAGAACCAAAACAAGGTAAAGTTCGCAGTGCGAACCTCTGGCGAATGTTCACCCTCACCTTCGTCGTGTGAGTAACCAGCGAATGCTCGCTTTCCCCTTCGCTAGGGGACTCGCAGTGCGAACCTGCGAAAACCCAGAATTTCTAAGTAACGTACAACAGTTCATTTTCACCAATTATCTCATCCAAACCATGATCAAACACACAAGTAAGCATTGAGAGATGATTACATATAGATATCAACCATATTTCTCAGATTTCAACTCATTTTATCCGTTAGATTTCATTTTCTCTCGATTAACCTAATTCTAATTCGTGAGTTTCTAGCACTTAGAGTGTCTAACTAGAACCCACCTGATAATCGAAGAGGAGTTTGAAGAAGATGATGAATCGATGAAGATGATCCACAAGCTTTTCTTCTTCATCCATGGCTTTTCCCCTCTTTCTCTTCTTTTCCTCTTTTCCGCCTTCTTCTTTCTATCTTTCTCTTTTTCTTTTCTTTACATATATATATATATATAATGCTTATTATATAATATAATTCCAACAGGGTAAAATATCTCCAGTTGATATTTTATCGTCTCAACTAAATTGATCAATTATTAAAGTTACCTTAAAATCCTTTCGTGAATTGAAATAATTGATCTCTTCAGAGTCACCAGTTGCTCTATTGATCTCAAATGTCAATACTTAAAGTACTTAGAGGATTCCATTAATCCAATATACCAAAGATAGAGCACATAGATACTCATATGATCTCATTTGATATCCAATTGAGCAATTAGATAATATGGGGTATTACAATATTAACTTAAATTACAAGCTAACATATTTCGACAACATGCTAGAACAGACTTCAACTACAACATGCACTACTATTGTCGAACTATGAAGCTACCCTTGTTGACACTAGAGTTTGATCCAAATACCACATTTTCCATCTCCTTAAAAGGTTTCAAATAAAGTTTTGCATTGACTTATTAGGATACAACAAAATATTCATTGGGGGGGGGGGGATTCTTTGAAGATAAAAATATGTTGGGTTAGTTGGAAAAACATTTCAAGTCTCCCTTCTGAGAGCCATTTATAGAAATTGACAAATGAGCAAAAGTTAGGATTGCACTAATCAAATGGCATAATTTTTTGTTAAAGTTAAAATTTCATAAAACCCTAGAAGGAAGATCCAATATAGAATGCCAAAATCCTAAACTTGAGAAGGAAGATCCAATATAGAATGCCAAAATCCTTACACATATCACCTTGATGGCTAAGTTATCTCCAAAAATCATCTTTTATAGGAGAATGATAGCCTCTAAATCTAAGAAAATGCATTCCTTAATGTTCCTACCTTAAATGAAGTTTCCTTGTTCTTTTTAACTGACACATGTCATGAATTGATCACACCTCTCATATAGAATCTTTGAAATTATCTTGAACTTGAAATTGGCCAAAGCAATTGGCCTAAATTTGTTCGTTGAGTCAACATTTTTTATTTTGGGAAAAAGAATAATGGTATTTGAGTTGAAATTTAGGAGAATCCAATGATTATTGAAGAATTGGAACACTACGTAACATACATCAACATTAACAATTTCCTAATAAAGGTGATAGAAGATTGCTCAAAATCCATCTGGCCTAGGTGTTTCATCCTTATTCAGAATGAAAATTGCAATGGTAATTTCATCAATTGAAGGGATCATTGTGAAAAAGTTTTTAATAATATCATCAACCAATCAAAGAATGACCTCGTCTACAAGAGATAAGTCATGATCTACAGCTGCAAAGTAAAAGGAGTTAGTAACAAAAGTGACTGCATGACTTGCAATTTCTAAGGGGCTAGTTAAAATTGTGTCTCCATCCTTAATTAAAGTGATTGGATTGCAATCATTCTTGATTTTCGAGACTATACAGAAAAAAATTGTGTTTCTATTTCCCTAAGTGTGCTTCTTAATTCTAGACTTTTCCTTCAAAAAATATTCTTCCATAACCATGTGTCGCTCCCGAAAGATTCGCATCCAACGGTACAAACGCGAGAGTGGCGCGGAAAACACAGAGTCGCCAGCAATGTGTATTTATCCCGAGAGAGGGAAAGGAAACACTGTATAAACCTGAAGAGAAAGGGGGAAAGACATGGTCATCACAACCATAGTCCGGGTTCGGGAGTCGGTTATGCGAGGGGAAGGTGTTAGTACCCCACGCATCCATCGTACTCGATGGGATCCATGCTTGTTGTCTAAACGAAGGGTGATTTGTCCTACTGTCTATGACTGAACAAAAGAAAACGGGGATGGGGGAGACTAAGACGGACTCGGTAGGACATATTCGATGCCCTAGGCCTACGTACTCCCTCAGTGCAATGGGAAAGTCAGAGTCAACGTAGTTCGGACGGGAACTGTGGAGGAAGGTTGCTCGCCAAGACAATTGCTGTCTTGTGCCTACATATCCTCAATCGGACGAGAGAGAGAGGAATCAGAGCTAATGTAGTTCGTGTGTACGACCACGAATGCGTAAGTGTTTTTTACGTGAGCGACGAGCTCTTTTCTGAAAAATGAAGTTTGAAACCCAACAATCCCGAAGGATAAAAAGATTTGAATTTGTTTTGTATTTTTTAGACAGAAGTGTTTTTTAAGTTAGTTCATAACTTGCATTGCACCAAAGTCTAGGGCACAGGGATGAATACTTAACGAATCGTCCCAAGACAGGACGCCCGCTAAGCACTCTAGAAAGATGAGAGGAAGCCCCTCATTTCTCATTCCCCGCGCTTAAGGCTCATGCGCAATACACTTTATCTTTATTAAGTGTTTTCAAGAAGTTTTGAGATGAGAAGAGAGAAGACACAAAGGAAACTCTAAAGGGAAACTAAGAGTCCTAATGCTATCATGCATGGATGACCTGTGGTTAGTGAGGCTTAGGAGAGACGACTACCTAAAACCTAATGCTAATCCTACTCAAAGCTTAATAAAAAATTAAGTTGGACTAGGTAGCTCTAAAGGGAGAGAATCCAAGACTTAAACAAGTCTTGAGATCCATGGGAGGAAGAGAGTGAAAGAGAAGAATGAGAAAGAGAAGGAGAAGATGAGATACAATAAATAGCAGCAAGCACATCACATCATAAATGTCCAACTCAAATCATCAAACAAGTCTCAAAGACCATGCAAAACATCTCAAATAAGCATGCAAAGGTAATCATGAAAGAATGCAAGCATACTTATATGAAATGCACACTTAAACACCAATGAACTTCATATCAAGATGAAATGAGAAACATAAGATGAAGATGAAAGCAAGTCAGAATCAAGATCATAACATCATCAACAATTCTCATGTGCAAAATAAAATCAAAGCATGAAACATTATGCACCAAAGAAAGCTACAAAAAGAGGACAAAGTTCCAACACTTAAGCATACTCAAACATGATTCAAACATGATCCATAAATGGCAAAACTTGGTCATAAGGGACCTCAACCAGGGTTAAACATCATATCAAATGCACATACAAAGAATCAAGAAGAAACTCAAGCAAATAGGCATGGCAAGTCAACTTGTGTAAAGAGGTGTCAAGATATACTCATGCATAAGTCATTTAAGCATAAATAAACAAACATATATGAAATGACACTAAAAAATTATGAGATTAAAAATCAAATGACCTAAGTCAGAGACTAACGACATGTCAAAATATCACACCAAAATTCAAAGTTTAAGTACCTCAAACAATTAGGCAAAGATCACATAGGAACCATGAACCAATATGCAAAGGAGGGGGACTAAAGTGCAATATGAAAAAGTTTTAAAAATGAAACAAAAATAACATGTCCTCTAACAGATGCAAAAAGAATGAGATGCAAATCATGTATAGATGATGAGAACAAAAATCAACAAGACAGTGTGTGCATGTATGAAACAATCCAAAAAGAAAATAATTAAACAATTAATTCAGATGCACAAAATAGAATAAAAATGGAAAATACAATTTTACAAAATTTTATAAAACCCTAAGGATGATTCATAATTTTTTTCATAATTTTTGGATGCTTAAAACTATTTTTAAAAATTAAAAATGAGAAATGCTCAATTAAATAAAATAAAATGAAAATAAAAGCCAGGGGGTGCAAACAGCAAGGGAGACACGTTCAATACATCAAATGGGCTGAACAGGGGGTGGGAATAGCTGGCCTAAGTCAAAAAGTCCAAGAGCGAAGTCAAACATGAAACACATGGAACCCAGTCAAATATTAGACTCAATCATAACCATAGGATTGATCCAACGCATGCAACATGTCAACAGAAGTACACAGTAATCAATATCAACATGCAAGATCATACAACCACCATAGCAACCATGCACGCACACACATACAAGTGGTCAGATTTAAAAAATAAAAGCACGTGAGGGACATATGATTTTTTAATGTGTTGGCATAATCATGATCATTAGATGAATCCAACGCATGTGAACAAGTCAATGGATCTTAAAAGCATGCAAGATCAAAGGTCCAGATTTAATGCACATGGTAAATATCATGGATTAACACACACACATATCACAAATTGAAATAAGAACATAAAAGATCTGGCACACTCAGGACCGTTGGATCAAAGCAATGAACGGTGGGATTGCATCTTCCACCTCTGAAACCTTCACCGGCCAGAAAACATACCAGGTGCCGGAGCCCTAGCTCCGGTCACCTTCTCCGGTGAACACCAACCATAAAATTACCAGAAATGGCTCATGAGTACATCAAATTAATCATAATTTCACAAGGATCTCATATATGCAATTAGTTTTCATAAACAACCATCACACAAGCCAAATCGAACAGAATAAGTTTGGATCTAAAAACTTAAATCTCAAAATTCAAACAATCCACACGTCCAAACTCAAAACTAAATAGATCAGCATCATTAGTGAACATCATAGATCATTTTGCAAGCAAGAAAAACAAGTTACATGATCATGAAAAGTATGCTAACCTGAAAACTGTAGAGCTCAAAATACACTAAGAACTCCTTCCAAAAGCTGCAGTTCTTCCTCTTTTGAGCTCTATTTGCAAAATAAATGCAAATAGAGGCTTGAAATTGGCTGGATCTAAGGTTTTGAACTTGAGCAACTTGAACACGAACTTGATGAAATCCTCACTCTAAGCTCAAACCAATGGTAGATTCTTGTTCCTCTCACCACACTGATCAATAATGTGCAAAGAAAACTTCAAAAACTCCCAAGAGAAGAGAGATTCGAAGAGAGAAAAGTTTGGAGGTGAAAATGGATTCTGAGCAAATGAGGGTGCATGACCTAGCTTTGTGCGTGTGAGTAAGCTTATATACTCTCCATTAGACCTCTCATCATGATTAGCAATTGATTAAACCCCTGATTAATGAGTTTTGAGTGGTTTTGCAATTTTGCAATTTGTGTTCAATCCCTTAATTTATTCGTGCACCTTCATACTTTTCATGATGGAACCTCACACTTGACTTGCTGATCACTTTTCAAAAACAATTGGGCCTTGAATTTGCTTGGATAATGAGATTTGGATCAACTTGCAAATTGTTTATTTGTTAAATACACCATGTATACGTCACGGTTTGGCATGAAACAAGGGTCAAAATTGGTGCTCATGGCTGTACTTTGATGGTACAATATGACTTGAAGCAATTGAAGTGATTACAAGTCCTTTTGGATGAAAATGCAAAAGGTGGAAAATTGGTACATGTGGAAAACCTCAAAATGCACCTTGCCTTGCCTTAGCCATAACTTGAGTTCTACAAAAGGTATGAACATGTTCTAGTACTTTTTGGAAAGGGGAGAGAATGATCTTCAACTTTCATGTTTGAATAAAATTCATTTGAAGCTTCTTTGATGATGAAAAGTCAAGTTGAATGTGGTGGAAAAACTGCCAAAAATGGAAAGTTTCAAATTATAGGTCATTTCCATATTTAGTAACTTTTACACAACTCGTGATTCTTGATGAATAATGTCATCCATGCTATTCCTTGACCAAATAAAGGTACATGGAATTGGGAAATATGATTTGAACCCTTGAAAACCCATGGTTGACTTTCCTCCTTACAGTTGACTTTTGCTTGGTTCACAAGCAACTGATCCACTGAACATCTTCCACAATGAACCACTAGCCAAGTCTTCCTCTATGAGCACTTGTGAGCATATGAAACCCATGAGAGCATGCTTGAATCCACAAAGTTCAACAAGAAGCTCTTTTGAAACCAAAACCCTAATTTGGTCCCTCTGGTTAGGAGGGAAAGATTCACTTGAAATCTTTTGCCATTCTTGACCTTATAGTGATACGATGAACTCCACAAAACACCTTGAGGCTTGAGACTCCTTTGAGATGAACCAAGTACCTTGATCCCATGCTAAGAACCCATGCTATGCGCAAATGCTAATTCAAGAAATGCAAAGAAACATAAACCAGTTAGCTAAAAACAAGAAGGCAAATTTTGGGGTGTTACACCATGCAATTTTTAAATCAAGTGTACGCAATTTCTCCCTAGCCTTAAGTTCATTAGTGACCCACCAGTTTGAATGAAAGTCTCAATACTACAAATAATATATTTCATGAAAAAACTCTCACCCCAACCACAGAACAAACGAGGTCAAATAAACTGGAATGCACCATTTATATCCATTTAAAAAAATCTTAAACCTCAGTTTTGATCAAAACTGACATAAAATGTTGCCCGGGGCTTCGATTCCCAACCCTTGCAATTTTATGTTTTATTTAGAAGTAAAAATACGCCTTTATTTTATAATTAATCTAATCCCCCAGTTACCAGAAAACTCATATGAATACTCTAAGCAATACTTTATTTAATTAAATTGAACCTAGTTTTTACCTCGATTATGTTCCCCCGGTTTTGCAGAAACCGAGATGAAAACTCTAAACAATATTTTATTCCTTCATCAGAATGTTAAGTCTCATTCACTTTTTGCGCCCTAGCAAACAAAACAAACACCATTCTTTTCCACTTAACAAACTGAAACATCATTCTTCATCTTCTCCAAGGAGGAAGGAAGCTCGAACCTCAAACCAACATTTTTATTTGAGTCTCTCATTACATTTATGGTATGCAAAAATTTCCCCATGACTGTTGTTGTTATTATGGTTGTTGTTGTTCTTGTTCTTGATCTTTTTGATGTCGTTGATGTTGTTGTTAACGTCGTCACTGATATTGTTGTTGTTGTCATAGCTGATATTGTTGTTGTTGTCATCGTTCATGTTCTTGACCTAAATCAAACCTAATGGCTATGTTCCATAGGTGTTATAGGGTGTATTGAATCATGTCCCAAGGTTTGGGAGCATGTCCTGGTCAAAAGTCAAAGGTACAGTTGACTTTTTCCTCGAAACCCTAATTGTGGTCCTGATGAAATTGAAACTTGTTGATCAAGCTTCTTGAATCAACCCATTATTAGAAATGGATCAATGTGATGTGTTAGAGATCCTCAAATCATGTCTTGAGGTCTTGGCTCATGTTTTGTCCCAAAAGTCAACTTAGGGGTGAATTAGGTCAAGAAACCCTAATTCCTGATTTTTGGCAAATGCATTCCCTGAGGCTAAATTGACTTGATGATGGGGTCTACAAGGTCATTTTGAGTATCTTGAGTTATGTTTTGAAGTATTGGCTCATTCCTAGAGGAAAAATTCCAACTGGAGGCCCTGGTCGACCAAAGCCCTAATTAGGTGACACTGGCGATCTTGAGGCTTAATCCACTTGGAATGTTGCAACCATGTGCTTAATTCTTGATGTAGGAGTCCTCTTGATCCCTTATGGATGTTTGAGATGTTAGACAAGTTGAAGATCATGTCCTCTCTTGATTGATCCTTTGTCTAAGGGCTCTGAGAGTGCTTAAAACCCTAATTCTTGATTGTAGTGAATGCTCACCCATCTTTGGGGAGACTAATGAGTATAAAAATTCATCCATATTATGATGATGATTTGCACAATGATGGGAAATCTTAGTGGTCAAAATTTGGGGTATGACAGATGCCCCTATTTAATCTTCTTGGACTCGAAGGTGTGAATGGCGAAGGTATACGGGCATTCGGGGTGCAAGAGGATTAAATATCGGAATACCCGAAATTTTGATGGTGGTTATGAACGACAGTTTTTCCATCCATCTTCTTTTGCTAAGCGTTGACACTTAGAAAAGGCAAAACTTCCCCTCGATCCTGGTTTTTAGCCAAGGAACTGGTCTAAGATTCTTTTGTCAATAAACTTCCCCTCGATCCCGGTTTCCTACCAAGGAACTGGTCTTAGTTTCTGAAGTAAACTTCCCCTCGATCCTGGTTTCCTACCAAGGAACTGGTCTTAGTTTTTGAAGTAAACTTCTCCTCGATCCCAGGAAACTGGTCTTAGTTTCTGAAGTAAACTTCCCCTCGATCCTGTTATTTTATTTATGGTTTTGTTGATTCTTGAAACTACAGCCCTATAAAACAAAACTCAGTCACTTTGGGCAAAGCGAAGAGGTACATTTACAGAAAGTGAGCCCTATCAAAACATTCGGTTCACCTGGGCAGGGTGAAAGGTTAAGATAAAGACGACAATTACTTAGACGTATGAACGACTTTTAGAACATCAACAGCAACCCATTGGCGGCGAACTCTTCGGTGAATCACAAAGTCTGGTACCTTCTTTCTTAATTTGTCTTCAGAAATAATGCTGATTTCTGGTGGAGCAGGATCGTTGGAATTTGTCTCCCAGGCAGAGTTGTCGTAGGAGGATTCCTCTGTTGTATCTTGCATATTGTTTGTGCTCTCAGGTAAATCTCCCCATCCAGTTGGCTAGATGTCTTCAAGCCTGATACGAGAGCTTTCAGGAGCGGTGTACTTGACCAAGTAGTCGTACTTTCCACTTGGTTGTCCTAAGGTGTCCCACACTTCTTTGGAACTGGAGGAGTCATCCCTCTCAATGACGTTGACCTCAAGAAAAGCATAGTTGATGAATTCTAGTCCTGTAAACTTTGCAAATTCATCGTCGTGCTGGATATTTTCAGAATGCCTTGAGTGTTGATCCCATGACATGGTGGTGTAGCGAGCGATTTTGGACAAGGTTCTTAAGCATTGTCTCTCTTTGGGGGTACTACAGGTCGATTCATTTTTTATCCTATTGAAGCTGATGAAGGAAGGGAAATAGATGTCTCCAACTAACCCTGCTTGCATACTGAGTTTAAACAGCGGTTTGTTAGGTTACGAATGCTATATGGAAGTGGGGGCTCTTTTTGATTACTTTGTTAAGGCTGAAATGACGGGACTATGCTATTGGTAGGATGTTAGGACTGATTCTTTTCAATTGATGTGTGAAGGTACGGGATTTTGGGTTTTTGATTAGTGTGCTCGCTAAGATTTTTCTTTCAATCTTATGCCTACGTATTCCCGTTTACCGAAATAGGGAAATCAGAGCGATCCTAGTTCCTCCTATTCTATGGGAGGAAATGGTGTTTTGATGTCTTGTTCAAAGCCCAAGACGTGAAGCTAAATGTGATTTATTTGTATCTTGTTCAAATCCCAAGATGTGAAGCTGAAAGGTCTATTTGTATCTTGTTCAAAGCCCAAGGTATGAAGCTAAAGAGGTTTTGACTTTAGAGAGAATTTGTCATCTCTAAAGGGGGAGTTGTTGATGTTTGCATGTTATGAGCAAGGCATGATTTGATGCTAAAAGGTTTATTGTCTCAACGGGGGTTTCCTTATACAAAGCCTAAGAGGAGGCTAAAAGGCTGACTTTTCCGTGTAAAATGTGCTTTTTGTACAAAGCCTGAGATTTAGGCTAAAAGGGGTTTGACTCAACAAGAGGGTCTTTTTGTGTGTCTTGTACGAAGCCCAAGACGGAAGCCAAAGGGGTTTGACTCAACACGAGAGTCTTTTATACTCAACAAGAGAGTGATTTGGTGTCTCGTATGAAGCCCGAGACGGAGGCTAAAAGTTCTTTGACTCAACAAGAGAGTCTTTTATACTAAAAAAGAGAGTGTTTTGGTATCTCGCATGAAGCCTGAGACGGAGGCTAAAAGTTGTTTGACTCAACAAGAGAGTCTTTTATACTCAACAAGAGAGTGTTTTTCTGTCTCATACGAAGCCCAAGATGGAGGCTAAGGGGTGATTCAACAAGAGAATCTTTTATACTCAACAAGAGATTGTTTGTGTCTTGTACGATGCCCAAGACGGAGGCTGAAGGATGGGTGACTCAACAAGAGAGTCTTTTATACTCAACAAGAGAGTGTTTTTGTATCTCGTACGAAGCCCGAGATGGAGGCTGAAAGGGTTAACTCCACTGGGGAGAATCATTGTACAAAGCCCAAGAGGAGGCTATAGTAACTATTTCAGTTGAGTGACAGGTCCAGTAGGTTGGTTAAAAGAGAAAATCAGTTCTTATATGAGTAATGTTGTACTCATGGACTTGATCTGAGGGTTGGGATTATTTCCTGTTCTCTAAGGAAACAGGGAATCCAAAGGGTTTTAGACCGTCCAAGTCTACGGGTGTTCTTCCCATTCTTGAAAGGGGCTTGAGAATGTCTTTGAGACTCAAGGGTCTTAGACTGTCCAAGTCTAGAGTTTTATCTTTTATACTATGCTTAGGAGAAATTAAGGAACATTACGTTTGCGGTAGAAAGATCTAGACTCTTTGAAACAATGTTCTATTAAGATGACAAATCTCTGTTCCTATACCTTTAAGAGGTCGTCTGGACAATTTGTACGAAGCCCAAGAGGAGGCTGGAGACTTTTAAGAAGCCGAGGGACAATTTGTATGAAGCCCAAGATGAGGCTATCTTCCCGGAGGAAGAATCATTATACAAAGCCTAAGAGGAGGCTGTGAAAACTTCTAAGAAGCCGACGGGTCCTTTTACAACGCCCAAGAGGAGGCGGGGATGCTTTTAGGAAGCCTTTGGGTCCTTGCACTAAGCCCAAAAGGAGGCTGATGAACAGTTCCAGAAGGGGTTTCACTTTGAACATTGGCCTTCTGTATATGAATTGTTCAAAGGGGGAATTTCTTAGATCTAGTTATCTAAAATTGTTGTAAGGAGATGAGGTTTTGTCTAGTTCTAGACGTAGTTGTCGGGGAAACTCTAAATATCTATACTATTATTACACAATTGATATGAGTTTATGAAAGAAGACTTACAGTAAAACAGCCCCACAGTACAGTTATATACATATGAAAGCGGTAAATGAAAGCGGGTAAACACTTACTCGGTTGTAGAGCTTCCATGCTGTATTGTTAGTTGTTCAACAAAGAAAAGTTGAAAACAGTATGTTACAAAATCAAAGGAGAAAGTGCTTTGAAAGGAAAATTGGGGCTTACAACTCAAGGAGAGACCCATGGTTTCATCAGTGATTGCACTGTCGTTTTATACAAGGACTTATACAAGTGACTGAGGCCCGAGAAAGGTTTTCTGTACAAAGGTGTGGGTCTTACACTCTCTCAAGAGGCCCAAAAAATGATTTTTGAATGGGTCTTATAGCTCAAGGAGAAGCCCAATAGTTAACTTTAAACGGGCGATGATCGCGCCGAACTTTTGAAATACAACGGGACTTATACAACATTTGAGGCCCAAAATAAGTTTGTATTTACAAAGGATTGGGTCTTACACTCTATTAGAGGCCCAAGAATTGTTTGAAGAAAAGAAATGAGTCTTATTACTCGAGGATTGGGTCTTACACTCTATTAGAGGCTCATGAGTGTTTAGAAAAATTTGTTAGGGTGAAAATCAATAAAACCCTAATTTCATCATTTTTAAAGTAATTATTCAAAGAAAATTAATTAAAATGATACAAATTCCAAATAAGTTTGAATAAACAACTTGTGATTTTGGTTTTAGGTTTGAAAAATGAGGTTTTAATCACAACATGAATTAAAACCTATTTGGTGTTGATTTTCCAACATGAATATTTATTTTTAAAAGGTTAAAAACAATAAAGATGAATTTATTCACAAAAATACTAATTATATTAAATAAATAATATAAATCTAATTTTTTTGTGGAATAAAATATTTCAACATTTTTGTGATTTTTTTGCAAAAAGAACCAATCAAAAATAATTCAAATAATTTAAAATAAAAATGAAAAATAACAAAAAAATAAGAAAAAGTGGTAAAAAAGAGATCTGGGGCGAGGGAGATTCGAACCCCAGACCTCTCGCTTGCCAATACACACAAAACCAGCTGATCAACCACTGGGGTGCAATGCCAATTCAAATATAGTATGGCAAATGAAAAATATATAGAGAATTTGGTTGGAAAACCTGAAGAATAACGCCATGGCCATCTTCTTCCTCGAGCTCGTGCATGAAGCCCCCTATCTCACTCATCTCTCAACCATTTGACATGATTCAAATCCCAAACTCATGCGTTTTTTCACAAGGAACAAGATGGCAATACTTGATTTCATTTATTTTCAGTGTATAGCAAGTTATATCATCACAACCGTATGAACCCTAATTTTGCAAAAGCAGTTATGCAGACATGGTTATGAGGACTATGATCCAATTTTTTGAGGGAAAACACTCAACATATGATGGCAAGCAATTGGCAAAAATATCATGCGAGGAAATATGCGTGGATCATGAAGATGTAGTTTTGAGGCTTACCTTGATGCAAGCTGAAATAGAACTCTGCACAGATGGTGTTCCAGATGCGATTTGACGATCCCTACAGCTTCAATGGATGTTGTGGAGTGTGTTGCAAGCTTTGGAACACTTTGCAAACCTTTGGATCAAGTTAGAGAACTCCAACTGCATAATTGAGGCATAATGGGTTGGTTGAAGGGTGATTTTGAGCTAGGGGTGTTACACTTGGTGTTTATGTGTTTGGACACCTCAAATACATCATATGTGATGTGTCTGAGCAATTGGAATGGATTGCTTAGGGCTGCAACTCAAAACCCGATGGTGGTTGCTCAAAAACAAAGAAAATTAGCACTTAAGAGAGAATGAGAGAAAGCAGTGCTATAAGGTGCTTTGGTGTGCCTTGAATGATCCATTGGAACCTCTATTTATAGGTGATCATCTCTTGTCTTGGAGGAATAGTGAATGACTTCTAGATCAGATCACCTTCAAAGGGATTGGTTGGACATAAATGCCTCTTGCATTAGGTGTAACAACTGCTCCAAATAGATCAGCTATGTCGTGTCTGAAATCATATTCCTCAGTCATTTTAATTGTTGTTTAATCAGAGAACTTGACTGAGGAGAGTGAGAATCTTGACAATGCACTATTCCACATTAATGCCCTTTGAATTCAAGGCAAAATGTGCCAAAATGCATGAACTTCAAGTTGGAAGATTCCTTGGCTTTGTGACTCAGCTTTGTAAGTTGGATCAGATGCATTGTGATTGGTTTGAGTACATGTGGCATACTGATCCTTGGTTTTGATTCAGAAATCGTGTGTGGCAAGCAAACATGCAAACTGATTTTTCCAAAACAGCTTGTAGCAGCATGACTTTGGGCATGGATTCCTCTTGGCTCAAGTTGATTCAATTCATGCTGAGAGGTTCTTTGGATTCTTAGAAACATATGCAACAACATTGATGTTTACCTTTAGACTTGATTCAGCTTGCAACTATGTGAAAAGATCTCACAAGTTTTGGTGTTTTCAACAAAATCTGCCTTGGCCAGAATTTTTCTAAGTGTTGGAAAATGATGTATTTTCATGTTTTAGCCATTTTGGCCCAATCATAACTCAGAATCCACAATGAATTGGAGTGAGGTGTAGTTGGAGCTTTTGTAGAGGGTAATGAGAGCTACAAATCCAGCTTTGGATGGGGAAAAATGTCCTTGTGGTTTAGGAGTTATGATCCTCCAAAGTTGGTACCCTAGCCACTTTGTTTCATAACTTAGAAAAATTTCTAAGTTTTTATGGTTACCCCTTTTGCAAGTTATCCCACTTTTATTGATTTTTCTTGATGAATGATGATTCCAATCATATATTAACATCACTTTAGGGTTAAAAAACCATTTTTATGAAAAATCTCAAAAAGTCAAAGTTTGACTTTTGTGCACAGTTGACTTATTATCTGATGAATTCCAAACTGTGCAATCCTTTAGGAAATCATGTCCTTGACCTAAATCAAACTTGATGGACATGTTCCATGGGTGTTATAGTATATATTGATTCATGTCCTAGGGTTTGGGAGCATGTCCTGGTCAAAAGTCAAAGATACAGTTGACTTTTCTCGCAAAACCCTAACTGTGGTTCAGATGAAATTGAAACTTGTGAATCAAGCTTCTTGGATCAATCCATTGTTGAAAATCGATTAATGTAGTGTATTATAGACCCTCAAATCCTCTCTTGAGGTCTTGGCTCATGTTTTGTCCCAAAAGTTAACTTAGGGGTGAATTAGGTCAAGAAACCCTAATTCCTGATTTTTGGTGAATGCATCCCCTGAGGCTAAATTGACTTGATGATGGGGTTCATGATGTTCCTTGGAGCATCATAGGTTATGCCTTGAAGCATTGGCTCATGCCCATAGGAGAACTTCCATCTGGAGGCCCTGGTCGACGAAAACCCTAATTTGGTGACACTGGCGATCTTGAGGCTTAATCCACTTAAAAGGGAGCAGCCTTGTGCTTGATCCTTGATGTGGGAGTCCTCTTGATCCTTTTTAGATGTTTGAGAGGTTATACAAGTTGAAGATCATGTCATTCCTTGATTGATCCTTTGTCTAAGAGCTCTGAGAGGGCTTGAAACCCTAATTTTGATTGTAGTGGATGCTCACCCATCTTTGGTGAGACTAATGAGGTATGATGGTCCATCCATATTGTGATGATGATTTGCACAATGATGGGAATATTAGTGGTCAAAATTTGGGGTATGACAGATGCCCCTATTTAATCTTCTTGGACCCGAAGGTGTGAATGGCGAAGGTATTCGGGCATTCGGGGTGCAAGAGGATTAAATATCGGAATACCCGAAATTTTGATGGTGGTTAAGAATGGTAGTTCATGCATCCTTCTTCTTTTGCTAAGCAATGATGCTTAGAAAAGGTAAAAACTTCCCCTCGATCCTGGTCTTCAGCCAAGGAACTGGTCTCAGCTTTCTTTTGAAATAAACTTCCCCTCGATCCTGGTTTCCTACCAAGGAACTGGTCTTAGTTTCTGAAGTAAACTTCCCCTCGATCCTGGTTTCCTACCAAGGATCTGGTCTTAGTTTCTGAAATAAACTTTCCCTCGATCCTGGTTTCCTACCAAGGAACTGGTCTCAGTTTCTTTTGTCAATAAACTTTCTTGACAAGGTACGCTATGTGTTGCGATTTTCCTCAAACTTCTCGCCGAATTTTCCTGGGGAGATGCCATTTGACAGAAAAAGTTTTGATGGTAGAGAGGCACAAACTTCTCTGTTGAAGACGCCATTTGTCGAGTCTACTGGGGAGAGCGAGTCTCTTGAGAGACTGCTGTCGTTTGGGGATATTTCATCATACTTTTCTTAAGGTCTTCCCAGAGAAACGCCATATGATGTGATCCAATTTTGAGGTGCTGATGACCTTGTTGACATCGACTCTCCGAAGAGCAAAATCAATGCGTTGCTGAAAGTTTTTTAGCTGAGAGGCTTTCTCTGGGGATTTTCCTTAATCCGGGAAAGCGAAGATATCATCTTCAATGGCGAAGAGTGACATCGGCTGAGGGATTTCAGGTTTTTCAGAGGTTCAAGTTATCAAAGTGGTCAAAGAACAAACTTTAGTTCAGCAGCAAAGTGGAGAAGCGGTTGTTCAAACACGACGTTTCCTGACAAGGAAAGAACTGACAACTCGATTGACAAGAGGACGTTTATCACTAGGGGATAAGACCGACTAGAGTGATAGTGATGCAACATGAATATGAATGTAAATCAATAATGCATGAGGCATGTATGTATATGCTGACAAAACTGACACCGCATACAGACTTAAGGAGCACGACTGGATACTCAGCCAAGGTGGGAGATGAAAAGGTATCCCTGGTTCAAGATAGCAATTCTGCCTTGCTTAGGAGAGATAGTCCCTGCGGGGAGTTACGTTGATCGGGCTTAGGAGATGAGAACTCTGTCGGGGCGTGTCAGACGAAACAATGTCTCTGACACAGTTGATCCTTTGTTCAAACGTACTGGTTTATAAGGAGTACTTTGATTCTGCACTTTGAAGCTCGATTACTTCTGGAGTAGCGATCGATGTTCTTTCGATGTTCAACAGTCAAAATAAATTACCATCTTTTTATTTTAAAAGCAGAAAAAGTTTTACAAGTAAATTCATTTTTGTTTTATTTCAAGAATCGTTGATCATGTTAAAAACGTCGTTCTATAAAGCTAAAATAAAAAAAGAATTGCAAACAAAAGCACAAGGGCTCAAATTTTATTGATATGATGGAAATCAGCCAAACGCGTGATCCCAAAGAGTATATACAAAGTTAGAAAATGGTAATTTACAGGGAAAAGGGCTACATCGAAACATAACGACCAATATCCTTCTACCAATTTTGAATTTCGGGCATCCTGAGCTTCTGTCGAAGATGACCTTGACTGGAGTTTTCAGATGATGGCATGACTGCTACTGAGGGACTTGCCTCTGTTGACCATAGTTACTTGCCATTATCCCTAATTTTTGCCTGGATTGTACTTTGAGGTTTCCAATCCACCGGGATGATTTTTTATTATGTCTCTAATTTTTGTCTGGACCGCCCTTTCGGGTTTTCAATCCACCGAGACTTTTTTTTTAGTTTAGGAGAAGTATTTCTTGACTACGTCAACATTTGTGGGGTAGGAAAATTCCTCTCCGTCCATGGTTGTAAGTCTCAAGGCGTCGCCTGAGAAAGCTTTTTTGACCACATAGGGGCCGTCATAATTCGGAGTCCATTTGCCACGAGAATCAGTGAGAAAAGATTGTATCTTTTTGAGCACAAGGTCACCTTTTCTGAAGATGCGAGGTCGGACCTTTTTGTCAAACGCCTTGTTCATCCTTTGCTGATACAACTGACCATGGCATAGTGCCTTTATTCGCTTTTCTTTGATCAGGTTCAGTTCGTCATGTCGACTTTAACACCATTCAGCTTTTGTTAGCTTAGCTTCAATAAATACCCGGATTGATGGGATCTCTACCTCGATGGGGAGCACTGCTTCCATGCCATATACTAGAGAGAAAGGGGTTGCCCCTGTTGAAGTGCGGACAAATGTACGATAACCGTGAAGAGCAAAGGGTAGCATCTTGTGCCAATCTTTGTAGGTTACAACCATCTTTTGAACAATCTTCTTAATGTTCTTGTTAGCCGTTTCTACCGCTCCGTTCATCTTGGGTCGGTAGGGAGATGAGTTATGGTGTTCAATCTTGAACTCAACGCACAACTCCTTCATCATCTTATTGTTCAAGTTAGATCCATTATCAGTAATGATCTGGCTTGGAACACCATAACGGCAGATGATATTGTTTTTGATAAATCGGACCACCACTTGTCGGGTTACATTGGCGTACGACGCTGCTTCGACCCACTTGGTGAAGTAATCAATGGCTACCAGGATGAACCGATGTCCGTTCGAAGCTTTGGGATCGATCATGCTAATCATGTCGATTCCACATATGGAAAAAGGCCACGGGGAAGAGAGAACTTTGAGATGCGTTGGCGGTACATGGATTTTGTCTGAGTATATTTGAAACTTATGACACCTCCTCATGTACGTGTAGCAGTCGGATTCCATGGTCAACCAGTAGTACCCTGCTCTCAGAATTTTTCTCGCCATTGTGTGTCCATTGGCATGAGTTCCAAAGGATCCTTCGTGAATTTTTTTTATTAGCATGTTTGCTTCTGGTCTGTCTACACATCGGAGTAGGACCATGTCAAAGTTTCTCTTATAGAGGGTATCATCGCTCGGGAGAAGCTGCCTGCCAGCCTTCTGAGGGTTTTTCTATCTTTTCTGGATGCCCCAAGTGGGTACTCCGGTTTCTGAAGGAAACATTTGATATCGTGATACTAAGGTTTGTCGTCTATGACTGCTTTAATCGTGAAGATGTAAGCGGGCCACTCAAGGTGCATTATGTCGATCTTAGGTAGGTCATTCCATTGACCCACGCTAATCATGAAAGAGAGAGTGGCTTATGCATCACCCATGTGATTCTCTTCACGAGGGATACGATGAAACTCGATTCTCTTGAAGAATGGTAACAACCTTCTCGCGTAATCTTTGTAACGAATCAATCTTGATTGGTGTGTGTTCCAATCTCGTTTGACCTGATTGATAACCAGGGCTGAATCGCCATATACATCCAAGTTCTTAATCCTTAAGTCGATCGCTTCTTCGAGACCCATGATACATGCTTCGTATCCGACCTCGTTGTTTGTGCACTTGAACGTCATTCTGGCGGTGAAAGGAATGTGGGTACCCTGAGGGGTGACAATTATTGCCCCAATTTTGTTTCCATAATGATTGACAGCTCCGTCAAAGATAAGTCCCCATTGGGAACCTAATTCATTTTTAGATACATGACATCTTCGTCTGGGAAGTCAAATCCGACTGATTCCTGATCGTCAATCGATTGATAAGCTAAATGATCGGCTAACACACTTCCTTTAACGGCTTTCTGAGCGTGGTACCCTATGTCATATTCTGATAACAACATCTGCCAACGGGCAATCCTTCCCGTGAGAGCAGACTTTTCAAATACATACTTGATTGGATCCATTTCGGAGACCAACCAAGTGGTGTGACGAATCATGTACTGGCGAAGACGTTTGGCTGCCCAAGCTAAAGCGCAGCAAGTTTTCTCAAGCATAGTGTACCGAGTCTCGCAGTCGGTGAATTTCTTGCTCAGATAGTAGATGGCGGACTCTTTCCTTTTGGTTTCGTCTTGTTGGCCAAGTACACAACCCATGGAGTCTTCCAAGACTGTGAGGTAGATGATCAGTGGTCTTCCCTCCACTGGAGGTGATAGAATCGGCGGGTTCGATAGGTATTCCTTGATACTGTCGAAGGCGGTTTGGTAGTCTTCTGTCCAAACGCAGTCCTGGTTCTTTTTAAGTAATTTGAAAATCGGCGCACATGTCGCGGTCATGAGGAATATGAATCTGGAGATGTAGTTCAAACGTCCCAGGAACCCTCTGACTTGTTTTTCAGTTTTTGGAGAAGGCATTTCTTGAATGGCCTTGACCTTGTTAGGATCAACCTCAATTCCTTTCTAGCTGACGATGAACCCTAAGAGTTTCCCCGAACGAACACCAAATGTGCACTTGTTGGGATTCAAGCGGAGTTTGTACTTTCTCAGCCGCTCGAATAACTTTGACAGGTGGGTCACATGCTCCTCTTCTGTCTTAGATTTGGCAATCATGTCATCGACATATACCTCAATTTCTTTGTGTATCATGTCATGAAACAGAGTAGTCATGGCCCGTTGATAGGTTGCCCGAGCGTTCTTCAACCCGAACGACATTACCTTGTAACAAAAAGTACCCCATGGGGTAATGGACGAAGTTTTCTCCATGTCTTTCAGCGCCATTTTGATCTGATTATAGCCCGAGAATCCATCCATGAAGGAGAAAACTTTGAACTTTGCTGTACTGTCTACCAACATGTCAATGTGTGGTAAAGGAAAGTCATCCTTTGGGCTAGCCTTGTTTAAATCTATGTAGTCTACACACATTCTGACATTTCTGTCCTTTTTCGGAATAGGTACGATGTTGGCTAACCATTGAGGATATTCAGACGTAGCGAGGAAACCCGCGTCAATCTGTTTCTGTACTTCCTCTTTGATTTTGATGGCCATGTCTGGGTGAGTCCGTCTCAACCTCTGTTTTACTGGCGGACATTCCAATTTCAACGGTAAGTGATGCTCCACGATGCTGGTATCCAACCCTGGCATATCCTGATAGGACCAAGCGAATACATCGGGAAGCTCTTTGAGAAGCTTTATCAAACCCTCTCTGGCAGTTGGACTGAGCAGTGCCCCAATCCTGATTTCTTTTCTCTCCTCCTCCAAACCTAAGTTTACCGTTTCCAACAGCTCTTTATGAGGTTCGATGGACCTTTCCTCTTGTTTGAGTAGTTGGGAGATCTCCTCTGGAATTTCGTCGTCATTTTATTCTTCAGCCTTAAATACCGGGAACTCAAAGTTGGGAGAAGGCATTGGATCGTATGTTTCAACAGGGTTTAAAACAAGCAATCTGCACGACGTGATGATTTGCGTTTAGAAGAGATAGAGGGAAAATGAAAAAGTGTGTGCAGTGTATTTCTTTTACTGCTTGTTTTTATTATTGAGTTTTTTTTAGGATTACCATTTTCTGAAAAACAAAAAGAGAAAACAGCAATTAATGCAGAAATTACAGAACGACATTATTTTATTAATGAACAAGTCGATTCTTGAAACTACAGCCCTATAAAATAAAACTCTGTCGCTTTGGGCGAAGCGAAGAGGGAAATTTTCAGAAAGTGAGCCCTATCAAAACATCCGTTTCACCTGGGCAAGGTGTAAGGTTAAAGTAAAGATGGCAATTACTTTGACTTATGAACAATCTTCAGAACATCGACAACGATCCATTGGCGGAGAACTCCTCGGTGAATCACAAAGTCGGGTACCTTCCTTGATTTGTCTTCAGAAATAACGTTGATTTTTGGTGGAGCAGGATCATTGGAATCTGTCTCCCAGGCAGAGTCGTCGTAGGAGGATTCCTCTGTTGTATTTTGCATAGTATTCATACTCTCAGCTGTATCTCCCCATCCAGTTGGCTGAATGTCTTCGAACCTGATACGAGAGCTTTCAGGAGCGGTGTATTTGACCATGAAGTCGTATTTTCCACTCGGCTGTCCCAGGGTGTCCCACACTTCTTTGGAATTGGAGGAGTCATCCCTCTCGATGACGTTGACCTCGGGAAAAGCATAGTTGATGAATTATAGTCTTGCAAATGTTGCGAATTCATCGTCGTGTTGGGTATTTTCAGGATAACCTGGGTGTTGATCCCATGACATGGCGGGGACACAGGTATTCTGTTCAATGATGCTCAGCTGATTTTCATTGTTCGGCTGATTTTCTTGCCCCAAGTCTCCAGGATACGGCTGCCAGATAGGCAAGCCATCCATTGGGCCATAATAGTCGTGGTCAAAGTTGTCTTTCATCAGAGTGTCCTCCTCTAATGAGTTTGGTGGAGCACGGCATCTTTCTGGATCACAATCTCCATATATCATTTCGATGTCTGACCTTGGTATAAATCTTGGGCTCTGTGCAGGAAAGCAAAAGGGAGTTTGTGTTTTGCCCTGAGACATATAACCGTCCTCGTTAAGATAGGACTTCCATTCTTTCTCCGTATTGGCGGAATCACCTTCATTGGTGGCATGTACTTCTTGAGACACTGGGTGAAGGAAACCTCCACTGTGGAAGAAGTCCTGAATGGGATGAAGACTTTCATCATTAGAAGCAGTCTGAGTACAGGTTGAGGAAAAGCCAATACCTTTATTTTTCTTATTGTCAATAGGAATGACAAGCTGTCCCCATCCGGTTGTATTGGTATTCTCGACCGCTTTGATATCATCTTTGTATGAGGAAATCGAGGTTACTTTTTCTTATTAATTCTCATTTCTCACTGACAGTGCTTGGAACTGAGTCCCAACAACCTCCTCGGGTTCTACACAAGTAAATGATGATAAGTTGATTACGAGCAAGGCCTGTTCTCCACAGACTGTGACGAGTTGATCGTTCTTGACGAACTTCAGTTTCTAGTGCAGTGTCGAAGTGACTGCCCCAGCCTGGTGTATCCAAGGTCTTCCTAATAAGCAACTGTATGTTGCCCGGATGTCCATGACCTGGAAAGTGACTTGGAAAGTGTGAGGACCGATAGTTATGGGAAGGTCGACTTCGCCGATAACCGTTTTTCTAGATCCGTCAAATGCTTTGACAACGACCTCGCTGGTTCTCATCGGAGGTCCTTTGAATGTAATTGCATCAAAGTGGACTTTGGCATAACATTCAGGGCTGACCATGTGTCTACCAGTACACTGGCTAAAGCATCGTCCTGGCAGTTAACTGTAATGTTGAGCGCCATGTTATGACGGCGACCTTCTTCAGGTAATTCCTCATCATTAAATCCTAAGTTATTGCAGGAAGTGATGTTAGAGACAATGCTATCAAATTGTCTAATTGTTACATCCTGTTCCGCAAAGGCCTGCTCCAAGACTTTCTGTAGAGCCTCCCTGTGCGCTTCTGAACTAAGTAACAGTGATAACACCGAGATCTTTGAAGGAGTCTGTAATAGTTGATCAACAATGTTGTATTCACTCCTTTGGATGAGCTTCAGCATCTCATCATCGTTTTTTGAAAGGTCGGGATTACTGGACTGACCGACCGGTGGATCAGGAGCTTCCGTCTGAAGTTCCTTTTCTTTGTTAAGTTCTCCAACTCCTCGATTGAAGATTCGACCGCTCCGTGTTACTCGACTGATGTCTGTAATATTCACGACGGAGGGTAATGGAATTTCCTTTCCATTCTCGACTGTGGTTGCACTATACTTGTAAGGGATAGCCTTAGGTGATTTATACGGTAGCGGTCCCGGTAAATAGATGACTATGGGAACCTTCTGATTTTTCTGACCATCGTACGTAATTTCGATCCGCTCCTGGTTAGGAACTCTCGATTCGTCCAGTAGAGGGATGATGGCACAAACATCCCTAGTTCTCTTATGATCAGAGATTACGACAACGTCCTTGATTTGATCAGCGAGGTATTTGACTAATCCAGAACTTGAGCATGGTTGAATCTCTTTACAGTCCAACTGACTTTAAAGGCCTGCTCGCACGAGTAGCATCCTTGATTATCCATTGAGCAAACTTCATACCGCTCATAGTTGTGTAGTGGCACCTGGCCACGCCCGCTTTGAATACAGTGTAACCTGACGAGGTCTGTTTCCATCGACCGAACATCCTAACTTTGATATCTAGTAGGATTTCCGTTAGTGATACTAATTTGCTGGGTGTCTTCGTCCATATAGATTGGAAGCCACCAGTTGTTCAACAAGTGCTGAAGTGTTTCCTGGACAAGGGCACAACCCTGATCGTCTTCGCAACCCGCTTTACAGCCCTGATAATCATGTGATACCAGGAACCCGAGCCGGACCTGTTTAGCATGTAACTCCCACTACGCCAAACAAGACATTAGACGACGCTTTTTTAGGCCTTAGACAGAGCTTAAAAGTGCTGCCTAAGGTAGCGCTGTCGTAGGTAAAGACAACGCTTTTTATTTATGAAAAAGCGCTTTCTAAAGTATACATTAGAGGGCGTTTTTTCAAGAAAAAGCGCTGTCTAAAGTCCCCCTTTAGACAGCTCTTTTCAAAGCGCCGTCTAATGTACGCCTATAATTTTAGTTATCAATTTTTCTATACCTTTAGAGGGCGCTTTTTCAAGAAAAAGCGATGTCTAAAGGCCCCCTTTAGACAGCGCTTTTTAAAGCGCTGTCTAATGTATGCCTATAATTTTAGTTATCAATTTTTCTATACCTTTAGAGGGCGTTTTTTAGGAAAAGCTCTTTCTAAAGGCCCCCTTTAGACAACGTTTTTTAAAGCGCTGTCTAATGTATGCCTATAATTTTAGTTATCAATTTTTCTATACCTTTAGAGGGCGCCTTTTAGGAAAAGCGCTTTCTGTTGTGAACTATAGACAACGCTTTTTCTAGAAAGCATTGTCTTTTCTCTACGTATAATTTTAATGATTTTTTTTAAAAATCTCATTTTAACCATTTTTTTATGCAGAAACCTGTATAATTCAAGTCATTTCAATAAACCTGTATATTTCACATTTCTATTAACAATTTCTAGTATGTTTCATTAACCATTTTCACTAATCCCATAAATCACATAAACCACATAAACCATTTCCATTATAATTCAAGCCATTTACATTAACCATTCACAAAACTATACAATTACATTCCAAAATCACATAAATAACATAAACCATTCACAAAACTATACAATCCCATAAAATAAACCATTCACAAAACTATACATTCACATAATCCCATAATCCTATACCTTATATGATTCTTTTTCCAATAAGGTATTCGCACAATTCCTCCTTAATTTCTTGCAATTTATCCTTCGTGTAATGAGAACACGCGTATTCATCAAAGTACTACATAACAAAACAAAATATGCATGATTTAGTTAAAAATAATAAATTATATGACATATCCGATAAATATTAAAATAAATCCTAAGTTATAAATCCATGTATACCGTAATAGGAATCTCTAATCGATCCATTTGAAGGATTTCTCTCATAAACCTCAAAACAAAATACCCGCAGTCTATGCCATTACGTTGATGAGGGCACTACACATAGACAAACAAATAAGAATTAATATATAGTTGTTTTGTGTTATCAAGTAGCATCAGTAATAAGCAACATTGTGAAAATTAATATACCTCCACTTTGACCCATGTAACGTTGGTTGCTTTAACCCGTGCTACTCGAGATTCTCTTTGTGCTCGGTATACGAGTATCGCTCTATAAAAGAAAAACGTAAATTTAGAACAATCTCACAGAAATAATTAAATATACAAATACACACAAATATTTCGAACAATCTCACTTACGTATCAACCACATTCTTCATATCCTGATATGTTGACCAATCAGTATCCAATGAATTCAGATAATAGACCACTTCTCTTGTAGGATTAATGGCAACCAACAACTAGTGTCCACTGTAAAATATAACAAAAGAGGGAGATGGATAATTTCTATGCAAAAGATATATATTAAAGATTAGAATGAAAATCTTATCCGTTTCCAGTATTATACGGTAAAAGAAACAAACTTTCTGTCTTGCTGGCCATAAACCTCTCAGTTAAGTGGTCTCTTACTGAAAGTGCATTCATACCAATTGCCAGTGCATTGACAAGGGTGCAAGAGAAGAAACGGAATCTGTTTGACAATTTCGTCCCCCGCATCAATTTTTCATACAAGCACCTTAAATAAAAACATAATAAACATTAGACTATTTTCATTGAAATGTGTAAATAAATTGTTCAACTAAATAAATAATAGATTGATCAGAGTACTAGATGTATGAATGCATAACACCGATGCCTAATTCAATATGCTTGAAAATCTGCTCCATGTCCTCTCTTCCGATTATCTCGGAATGAGGAAAACCAAAAACACCTTCGTCCATGTCTATTTGCGAATAACACCATCCATCAAATCTGACATTGCCATAAGTATTTCTAGACACGACTGAAAGCGAGGAGGAGCTCTTTTTGCCTGCACGGTCCTAGTAGGAGCTTTTCTCTTGCTGGCCTGTTGTGAAGCTTGAGCAGGAACCTAACAATCATATAAGTTAGGTAAAGTAGAAAATCATGAAACTTTTGAATTCGGATAATAGAATAACACTTAAAATGTACCTCTCTTTGTGATTCAACAGACTCGTTTTGCCGCAAAACTCCTTTATTCTTAGCTGCGGGTTTTGTAGGATTCTAACATTACCATGTAAAAAAAATGTAAGTAATGGTTCAGAATGATTTTCATAATCGTTCAGATTTGACATTTGAATACTAAGAGATTCGTAATGGTTTTCAACATACCTCATCATCTATGGAAATGAGGTCTAATGGCCATGCAACAAACGAACCTATTGTATCTCGCAGCAATGTAACCTCTGAAACCGAGTCAGGTATGGGTAGTACCGCATCCGTATCTAAAGTGATATCAACCGACACTTTCAGATGTCCATGAGGGAGCGGTTGATGGTGAAATAACTCTCCCACATGGTTATGCACTTTTCCCTTGCCAACCATGCAATAAGTCGGTAACGACAAATACAGCTGGCATGATGAAATGCCCTGAAGCAATAATAAATATGTAACTGTTAATGTGTATAAAGGTCAATTAAAATAAATGTGTAAATTATTTAAAATAAATATGTGCTAATTACCTCGGGAATTTTATTTTGACAATTGATACTAGCTTTGTCACTAGCATCTTTCAAACCGGAACCGCGCTTTTCCGCCTCATGTCTCTCTTTATCCTTTTGCAATTCACGAACTTGCACCTTTAGTTCCTCCAATGATTGCATGACTTCTTGGTTGCTGGGATTTTTTCTCTTTGGATACAAGGAAGATGGAGTCACACCAAATCCTTTACCTCTCACCCGGCCGGAATACTCAGGAACCTTTAGTACTCGACTAAGAATGCTCCTGCAATCCTCCTCGCCTGTGGTTAAGGATTTAGATAGAGTCTCCTGAAATTCATTGACATATCGAAAATTATTAGTGGGGATTACAAATTAATTATATTTTAATAAAATTTTGATTAACTTAAATACATAATGTTATACTTACACATTCGTCATAAACATGCTGAACATCTTCCTTAACAACTCCATCCTTACCCACACGAGCTTCCTTCCATAAAACATGTACCGGAAGTGATGATTCTTCACTTTTCGTCTCTTCTAACTACACATTTAGTTAAATAATAAATTCATCAAGTATAACACAATAATACAATTAATAAAATCATAGCATTAATATATACTTACCAATTTTTGCTGTAACCGTGCATATCCCAAACGCCCTTTTCTGTATGGATACGTGGGTTTTGATGCTCTTTGGTGATTAATGGCACTCAAATCCTGGATAAACAAGTTTAAGTCATATCAGAACAAACTAATGCAACAAGTATATAATACAATTAATAGACATGACAAGATAGCATTACATTGAATTTTTCAGTTTTTCGTTTGGCTACAAACGTGCTCCATTCTTCGGGTTCAATCACGTCCGCATACAACTGTGGAAGTTCTGCTTCAACAAAATTTTTATCCGCATCCCTAAGATATTTGTTTGATAATAAGGCTCGGAACCCTCTGTGTCTCTTTCCGGCTAACTGAAGACAATATTTTTTTCGGCTTTCATCAATATTAAAGGACCTCTACAAAAAAACATACACATATAAACATAAAGTGTGTTAGTATAAGTAAATTAAAGACTTATCTTATATTATAAACATATAAACATAAAGTGTGTTAGTATAAGACTTATCTTGCTGGAGACAACTTTTTCTTATATCGAGAGACACCGCATTTAGGACACTCATTTAACGATGCATACTCATTTCGAAAGAAAACGCAATCGTTTGGACAGGCATGTATCTTATCATAGCTTATGCCAATAGAGCACAACATCTTTTTGGCCTTATATGTTCGATTGGGAAGAACATTATCCTCTGGAAGCATATCTTTCATAAGGGCCAATAACTCTGTGAAACTTTTATCCGACCATGCATTGCCCGCCTTTAAGTTGTACAACTTTAATACCGCAGACAATCTTGTGAATTTGGTGCAACCATTATATAACGATTTCTCTGCATCGCTTACCAACCTCTCAAACATTTTGGGATAATCCTTAAGATCTTCTTCAAGTGCTTCTGCAATCTCTTCGACACAATCAGAATCGTATGTATATGTGCCATTGTCGTTTGAAGCATAGGTCGTATTATCCCCCGGTTCAACATTCTCGTTAATTTTCTCACCATGAAAATTCCAACATGTATAACTTCTATCAATTCCACTCCTCATTAAATGTGATGCCAACTGAACCGCGTCAACCCGACTCCCAAAACAACAACCTAAACAAGGACATCTCATTCGACTGGGGTCTTTGGCGTGCGCAACAACAAACTTAACGAATTCCGATACCCCATTCTCGTACTCTTTCGACAATCGACTTGAAGACATCCATTTCTTATCCATAGTTATACTAATTAAACTAAACAAAAACAAAAATAAAAAATATTTACCTGTAGGGAAACGATCCGACTTTCACACTTTGATCACAAGTAACCCCTATTTATAGCAAATTCAATAAGTTAGTAACTCCATCATATCAGTTCATTCAAAGCACTACTAATTACAGTGGCGAGAGAGAACAACTAATTACCTTTCGAGATGTAAACAACTTCTAGACCCACACAGTGTCCAGATACGTTAGAATTACCAAGATCCCCCTGTACACATATCATTAATTGACCAATTATGAGTCATAACTTGATAAGTGGCAACATGTAATCACAAACAAGCAACAATTAGAGGTAAACACCTACATAGTGGCCTCAAAAGTAAGTACTCTTTCGTAATATATATATTTAGTCACTATATAATAGCAATGTTGTGATTGGTTATGGCCATATATTTATGTTACAGGAACTTAACTTGGATGGTTTCATAACATGTACAAGAGGTGGAATTCAAAGATATTAACAAGGCTTTTGATTATCTCCAACAAGGAAAGAGCATTCGTTGCACTATAAGGATGGATCATTAACAAACTACACAACATTTTCTTTTAATCTCAAAACTATGTCTTTCTTTTATATCCAATATATGATAGTAAACTACACAATATATGATAGTAATCCATGATGGCAATGTTGCTTCTTTTATTTCCAATATATGATAAATTTCTCCATTTCTAAGTATGAGTCTCCATTTCTATGTATATGATAAATCCATGAAAGAATAAAATTATGCCAAACAATATTAATGTATATCCATTTCTATGCCAAGCAATGTTGCTTCTGTTAATGATAAATCCATTTCTATGTATATGTATATCTCTCCATTACAGAAGCAATGTTAATAACAATGTTAATAACAGAAGCAACAATAACATTCATCCTGATACATTTATGCCAAACATTCATTCTGATACAAAAAATAACAGAAGCAACAACAACAGAAACAGAACGACAACAACCATAACACAACGAGGGCAACAACAATAGAACGGTTTCAATGGTGACGGCAAGAATGAACGACAACAACAACAACGACGACAAGAACAATGTAAGAAGCAAGAACAACAACAACAACGTACCTCTTCTTCATTTTCGTCTTCTCCTTCACGAATGCAAGAATGAACGACGGCGACAGTGACGTCAAGGGATTCAGAACGACGACAACGGTGACGACAAAGGTTTCAGAACGACGGTAATGGCAAGGTTTTAGAACGCATGCAAGAACGATTGAAAGTAAGGGTTTCAGAACGCATGAAACAAACGGTCGAGAGAAGAAAATGAAAAGAGGTTTCTAAAAATGAATAGAAATTGTTTTATAATTTAATTCATAATTGACCTTAGAGAGCGCTTTTCATAAAGCGCTTTCTTAAGTGCTACCTATAAGAGCACTTTTCTGAAAGCGCTTTCTAAGGTTAAGACCTATAGCAGCGCTTTTCCAAAAGTGCTTTCTAAGGTGGCTTCCATTTAGGGCCTTTAACAGCGCTTTTAAAAAGTGCTTTCTAAAGGCTGTCTTTTACAGCGCTTTTTTTTAGCGAAATTTTTTTATTCTTTTTAGCAGAGCTTTTTGATAAAAGCGCTGTCTTTTTAGTGCTGCCTATTCCTATTTTTGGCATAGTGTCCACCAGGCTGGTATTCATCAAGCGAATATCGGAGATTTGAACCATGTTGATTTGATAATGATTCCTATCATGGTAGTCTTGGATCCATCCAAGATCTATCTGACGCTGGAGGGCCTCTTGTACAAAAGAGCATCCCTGTTTGTTTACCGAGCAAGTCAGGCAGGAATTATAATCGTGACGCGGCAGATTATGATACTGGCTTTGCCTTGAGTGCTTTTCCACAAAGTTGACATCCATCATACGGATATCGTGGTTTTGAATGATGTTGGAATTCGTATAAACCATATTAGCTCCACGAACTCGGTGCTCTTGGATCCATCTGAGATCCATCTATTCCTGTAGAGCTGATTGCACCACAGAACATCCTCGATTGCTTTTAGAGCAGATATCACACTGGTGATAATTATGAGGTGGCACATGGCCATATCCACACTGGTCTACAATGCATCTTGATCAAGTTGGCCCTCAATAAGAGTACATTGTGAATTTGATAGGTGTTGTTAGACTCTCCCTCTATCAAATTGACTGTAGCCTTCTCGTGTTGAGGCAGCGGGTTTGTGAGAACATTCGGATTCGTATCTTTGAAAGATAATACCCCGCTCCTAACAAGATTTTGCACGTCGGATTTGAAACTGAGACAATTCTCTATGTTAAGCCCTGGTCTTCCTTGATGGTAAGGTCAAGTCTAATCCACCTTAAACCAAAAAGGCGGATTTTCTGGTACTGTAAGAGGAGCCTTGGTCTGGACGTGCCCTTTGACCAGCAGTAACGAAAATAGTTCTGCGTACGATACGGGTATAGGATCAAATCCTGGTGGCCGCGTTGTACGATTGTTGTTGTATTGAGGACGAGCCTGCTAAAGAGGCAGTTGTGTCCTTTGCTGAAATTGCTGCGACTGCGGTTGGCTTTGAGCAACCTAAGGTTGATACGTAGAAACAGGCGCAGGGTTAATTGTAGGAGTTACAGCTGCTACTGGTTGGTGCCGTCGCCTTTGCTTTCCAAGAGAGATATTCCCAATATCTTGCTCCTTTTTCTTAGGGAGAGCACTACCATATTTTTTAGTACCGCTTGTCGACCCAGTGTCTTTGACTAGACGTCCTTCTCGAATGGCTTCCTCGAGACGCACTCCCATACCGACCATTTCGGTGAAGTCGCTGGGTGCACTGGAAACCATTCGGTTGTAGTAAAATGAGCTTAAGGTCTTTAAGAAGATCTTTGTCATCTCTTTTTCCTCAAGAGATGGACAAATTTGAGCGGCAATTTCACGCCATCTCTGAGCGTATTCCTTAAAGGTTTCCTTGTCCTTTTGCGACATTGATCTGAGTTGATCTCTGTCTGGTGCCATGTCTAAATTATATTTATATTGTTGGATGAAGGCAGTGCCAAGATCTCTGAAAGTGCTAATCGTAGCGCGGTTTAAACCCATGTACCATTTTAATGCGGCACCGGTTAAACTGTCTTGGAAGTAATGAATCAGCAGATCCTGGTTCTCTGTTTGAGCTGACATTCGCCGAGCGTACATCACCAAATGGCTTTGAGGGCAAGAGTTACCCTTGTACTTTTCAAAATCGGGTACTTGGAACTTGTCCGGGACTTTCGTATTGGGGACCAAGCAGAGATCTGCGGCGTCCTTTCCAAATAAATCCTGACTGCGAATAGCTTGCAGTTCCTTCTGCATTTCCAGGAACAGTTCCTGGAATTCATCCATTCTATCGAACATACTTTCCTTTCTACCAGAAGGTATCTGTGGAATCTGTCCTTCCGGGACAGTGTGCACCACAGGGGGTGGTACCGTTACTACGACAGTGAATCTTGGTGTTTCCTGAAGTTTGTAACCTTCAGGAGTCCTCAATATGCCTTTGGCATCCTCGCTTTCCAGAAGTTTGTAACCTTCATGCCCAGCGGCTTCTGCTATGATTCCCTGATCTTCAGTGATCGGCGGAACATATCCTTCCGGGATATAGTTAACAGGCATGCCCCAGGGACGATCTTTCGGCATTTGATACCTAGGATCATACTTCTCCACTATGGGCGTTGAGGTGATCTCGGAGATCACAGTTCTTTGTAGCTGTGCTTCTACCATGGCTTGCATGCCGTTACAAAGCTTTCTCATATCTTCTCTCAGAGCGTCGACCTCTTCTTTCAACTCTCTGTTCTCTTCCTCGAGATAATCCATCTTTTTCTGACAATTGGCCTGAGTATTATACGAATGAGACAGTTTGACTCTAGAACCGAGACACAAACGTGAGATTCGTAGGTAAGAAGAATACGTGATGTGAGAATGATGAATGCAATGATTATATTAATTATTATTTTTTGTTTAATAAAAAATAAACTTCGACAATTAGATTGCAGATATCAAATAGTGGGGAAACCCCGTTTTATTGAATTCGAAGGATTGCAGAAATGAAAATACAGTAAATTACAAGGTGCGGAAACAAAAACCTAAGCTAATGGGTCCCGAGTCCTCTCTGAGGAGAACTCGGGTGCTGATTCTGGTACTTTCCTTTTCTTGGACTGGGGCTCTTGAGCCGTTGTCGGGTCGTCATTCCTTTGCCAAGTGAAAGGAGCGAGAAAATTCCTTTGGTCATCTTGATTTTCTACCACATGTTGCTCTAAAATCTCAATCAGAGCATCCTTATCTTTTAGCAGTTGTTGTATTTTGGTACACTCCTCATTGAGAATGCGGTACTTGTTCTTCCAAGACCTCCTCTCCTATTGAACTTTGTTGAGAGTAACCTGAAGTTTTTCTGTTTCGGTCATGAAGTACATGACAGATTCCCTTGGCGGAAGAACTCCGTGACGAGGATAAGGAATCTTTAGCTTGAGAGCTCTAGTTTGTACCCAGTGGAGATAAGGCTCCACCGAGACACAGTCCGGTTTTCCTAGAGACTCCCGTCCTTTCTTATGAACATGTTTCCAAGCGTGTACTATTTCCATTTTTAGTGCCCTGTCATTTTCTCCTTCCTTGAAGCAAAGACCTTCCAGATGAGCATTACGCGGAACATGCCTCATCGGGTATCCAAATTGACGACGAACTAAAACTGGATGATAATTGATTTCCCCCTTAGTTCCTATAAGGGGTACATTGGGGAAGTTTACACAACGGTCTATGATTCTGATCCCGTCATAAATCCTATTGCACCAATCTATGTTAGAGTTGGTAAGAGACATGATTTTCTGCGACCAACGTAAAGCACTCTTATGATCCCAAAATGCAGCAGACTTAGGCAAATGGGAAATAAACCATTTATATAGCAGGGGTACACAACACGTGATCATTCCTCCGCTGTATAAATTCTTTAAGTGTACAGAATGATACGCATTTGTGAGCAAAGTCGGTACAGGGTTTCCAATGAGAAAAACCTTAATGGCGTTAATATCTACAAAGTTATCGATGTTGGGAAACAAAAATAACCCGTAGGTGAGTAAAACAAAGATGCATTCAAAAGCAGTCACGTTCCCTATACTAGCAAAGTACAGAGCTTTCTTTACCAGAAACTTGGCTGGTAAACCTGGGATTCCTCCCTTGGTGGTCATGTGAGTCTTGATTTCTGACTCATCCAAATAAGTTGCTCTTGCAATGATTTGATCCTTTGGAATTTCTTCCAGTTCAGAAAAGGGAGCTTGATCAGTAATATGTAAACCAGTCAGGTGTGAATACTCCTCCAGCGTTGGTGCGAGCTGGTAATCCAGGAATGTAAAATAGTGATAGACTGGATCGTAAAATTGAATGAGTGCCTCCATGATTCTTTCAATCACATGGACCCTTAACAGAGGTAGCAGACCTCCGTACTTAGCTCTGAAAGCCTCATGGTTTGTGATCATCCTTGCCAAACCTCTCAAATCCTCTAACTTTGGAACCTTGAAGGTGTACTTATGAGTTCTCCTTCTACCAAAATCCATGAGTGCAATCCTTTTCTCTCTGACATTTGCAATCATTGTCTTAGTTTAATTTGAAAAAGAGAGACTAGAAGAGAAAATTTTCTTTGTTTAATGTTTTTTAAAATGAATGCATGAATGCAGCACACAAAAACATAGAAAAAACATGAGGTCAAAGGGTCGGTGTCATGAAGTCAAGGCTCTACCCATCCTAAAGGATTATACTAGTGATTTTTGTACCTGTCTCTCAAAATCATTGAGTCTTGTCGAGATAACATCAGCGGGTCGGGAATCGTGCTAGGTGATGTTATTTCGAAGAACCTCATAAGAGGGTAGTATCGCGTGACAACTATTTCTGATAGCTTCCGTACTACTGAAAGAGGTTTTTCCTAGGTGTATACTCAATTTTTCCACATGCGGCATCACACGCATTCCCATTAGCAGAAAAATAAACACAGATATCAAATAGGAAAAGCAATATATATATTTGTCCTAATGTCCTAGACTTTTAAGAGCTATGAATCCTATGTCCCTGACAGAAAATGGCTCCCCGACAGAGTCGCCATTCTGTGGCACATTCCCAACTTAAAGGTTTTGACCTAAGATCTTAGTGAGGGCCGATCCTAGCAATAGTGACATTCCCCGATGAAACCGTCATGAAAATAACTCGTCCAAGGTTTTTACCCTAGCTTGTAAGAAAGAAAGAAGGGCCCCACGGTGGGCGCCATTTTTCTGTAGCGAGCGATTTTGGACGTGGTTCTTAAGCACTGTCGCTCTTTGGGGGTACTAAAGGTCGATTCATTTTTTATCCTATTGAAGCTGATGAAGGAAGGGAAATAGATGTCTCCAACTAACCCTGCTTGCATACTAAGTTTAAACAGCGGTCTGTTAGGTTACGGATGCTATATGGAAGTGGGGGCTCTTTCTGCTTACTTTGTTAAGGCTGAAATGACGGGACTATGCTATTGGTAGGATGTTAGGCCTGATGCTTTTCGATTGATGTGTGAAGGTACGGGATTTTAGGTTTTTGATTAGTGTGCTCGCTAAGATTTTTCTTTCAATCTTATGCCTACGCATTCCCGTTTACCGAAATAGGGAAATCAGAGCGATCGTAGTTCCTCATATTCTATGGGAGGAAACGGTGTTTTGATGTCTTGTTCGAAGCCCAAGACGTGAAGCTAAATGTGATTTATTTGTATCTTGTTCAAAGCCCAAGATGTGAAGCTAAAAGGTCTATTTGTATCTTGTTCAAAGCCCAAGGTATGAAGCTAAAGAGGTTTTGACTTTAGAGAGAATTTGTCATCTCTAAAGGGGGAGTTGTTGATGTTTGCATGTTATGAGCAAGGCATGATTTGATGCTAAAAGGTTGATTGTCTCTACCGGGGTTTCCTTATACAAAGCCTAAGAGGAGGCTAAAAGGCTGACTTTTCATGGGAAAATGTGCTTTTTGTACAAAGCCCGAGATTTAGGCTAAAAGGGGTTTGACTCAACAAGAGGATCTTTTTGTGTGTCTTGTACGAAGCCCAAGACGGAAGCCAAAGGGGTTTGACTCAACAAGAGAGTCTTTTATACTCAACAAGAGAGTGATTTGGTGTTTCGTATGAAGCCCGAGACAGAGGCTAAAAGTTGTTTGAGTCAACAAGAGAGTCTTTTATACTCAAAAAGAGAGTGTTTTGGTATCTCGTATGTAGCCCGAGACGGAGGCTAAAAGTTGTTTGACTCAACAAGAGAGCCTTTTATACTCAATAAGAGAGTGTTTTTCTGTCTCGTACGAAGCCCGAGATGGAGGCTAAGGGGTGATTCAACAAGAGAATCTTTTATACTCAACAAGAGAGTGTTTTGTGTCTTGTACGATGCCCAACACGGAGGCTGAAGGATGGGTGACTCAACAAGAGAGTCTTTTATACTCAACAAGAGAGTGTTTTTGTATCTCGTACGAAGCCCGAGATGGAGGCTGAAAGGGTTAACTCCACTGGGGAGAATCATTGTACAAAGCCCAAGAGGAGGCTATAGTAACTGTTTCAGTTGAGTGACAGGTCCAGTAGGTTGGTTAAAAGAGAAAATCAGTTCTTATATGAGTAATGTTGTACTCATGGACTTGATCTGAGGGTTGGGATTATTTCTTGTTCTCTAAGGTAACGGGGAATCCAAAGGGTCTTAGACCGTTCAAGTCTACGGGTGTTCTTCCCATTCTTGAAAGAGGCTTGAGAATGTCTTTGAGACTCAAGGGTCTTAGACTGTCCAAGTCTAGAGTTTTATCTTTTGTACTATGCTTGGGAGAAATTAAGGAACAGTACGTTTGCGGTAGAAAGATCTAGACTCTTTGAAAGACTGTTCTATTAAGATGACTAATCTCTGTTCCTATACCTTTAAGAGGTCGTCGGGACAATTTGTACGAAGCCCAAGAGGAGGCTGGAAACTTTTAAGAAGCCGAGGGACAATTTGTATGAAGCCTAAGAGGAGGCTATCTTCCCGAAGGAAGAATCATTATACAAAGCATAAGAGGAGGTTGTGAAAACTTCTGAGAAGCCGACAGGTCCTTGTACAACGACCAAGAGGAGGCGAGGATGCTTTTAGGAAGCCTTTGGGTCCTTGCACTAAGCCCAAGAGGAGGCTGATGAACAGTTCCAGAAGGGGTTTCACTTGGAACATTGGCCTTCTGTATATGAACTATTCAAAGGGGGAATTTCTTAGATCTAGTTATCTAAAATTGTTGTAAGGAGACGAGGTTTTGTCTAGTTCTAGACATAGTTGCCGGGGAAACTCTAAATATCTATACTATTATTACACAGTTAATATGAGTTTATGAAAGAAGACTTACAGTGAAACAGCCCCACAGTACAGTTATATACATATGAAAGCGGTAAATGAAAGCGGGTAAACACTTACTCGGTTGTAGAGCTTTCATGTTGTATTGTTAGTTGTTTAACAAAGAAAAGTTGAAAATAATATATTTCAAAATCAAAGGAGAAAGTGCTTTGAAAGGAAAATTGGGGCTTACAGCTCAAGGAAAGGCACATGGTTTCATCAGTGATTGCACTGTCGTTTTGTACAAGGACTTATACAAGTGACTGAGGCCCGAGAAAGGTTTTCTGTACAAAGGTGTGGGTCTTAAACTCTCTCAAGAGGCCCAAAAAATGATTTTTGAATGGGTCTTATAGCTCAAGGAGAAGCCCAATAGTTAATTTTAAACGGGCGATGATCGCGCCGAACTTTTGAAATACAACGGGACTTATACAATATTTGAGGCCCAAAATAGGTTTGTATTTACAAAGGATTGGGTCTTACACTCTATTAGAGGCCCAAGAATTGTTTGAAGAAAAGAAATGGGTCTAATTACTCGAGGGTAGGCCCAGGGTTATTTGTTTGAAAGCGACGATCTCGCCGAAGTTTTTGAAAATACACAGAGGGACTTATACAATAAGTGAGGCCCAAAATGGGTTTATTTTACAAAAAGGCTTGGGTCTTACACTCTATTAGAGGCTCATGAGTGTTTAGAAAAATTTGTTAGGGTGAAAATCAATAAAACCCTAATTTCATCATTTTTAAAGTAATTATTCAAAGAAAATTAATTAAAATGATACAAATTCCAAATAAGTTTGAATAAACAACTTGTGATTTTGGTTTTAGGTTTGAAAAATGAGGTTTTAATCACAAGATGAATTAAAACCTATTTGGTGTTGATTTTCCAACATGAATATTTATTTTTAAACGGTTTAAAAACAATAAAGATGAATTTATTCACGAAAATACTAATTATATTAAATAAATAATATAAATCTAATTTTTTTGTGGAATAAAATATTTCAACATTTTTGTGATTTTTTGCAAAAAGAACCAATAAAAAATAATTCAAATCATTTAAAGTAAATATGAAAAATAACAAAAAAAATAAGAAAAAGTGGTAAAAAAGAGATCTGGGGCGAGGGGGATTCGAACCCCAGACCTCTCGCTTGCCAATACACACAAAACCAGCTGATCAACCACTGGGGTGCAATGCCAATTCAAATATAGTATGGCAAATGAAAAATATATAGAGAATTTGGTTGGAAAACCTGAAGAATAGCGCCATGGCCATCTTCTTCCTCGAGCTCGTGCATGAAGCCCCCTATCTCACTCATCTCTCAACCATTTGACATGATTTAAATACCAAACTCATGCGTTTTTTCACAAGGAACAAGAAGCCAATACTTGATTTCATTTATTTTCAGTGTATAGCAAGTTATATCATCACAACCGTATGAACCCTAATTTTGCAAAAGCAGTCGTGCAGACATGGTTGTGAGGGCTATGATCCAATTTTTTGAGGGAAAACACTCAACATATAATGGCAAGCAATTAGCAAAAATATCATGCGAGGAAATATGCGTGGATCATGAAGATGTAGTTTTGAGGCTTACCTTGATGCAAGCTGAAATGGAACTCTGCATAGATGGTGTTCCAGATGCGATTTGATGATCCCTACAACTTCAATGGATGTTGTGGAGTGTGTTGCAAGCTTTGGAACACTCTGAAAACCTTTGGATCAAGTTGGAGAACTCCAACTGCATAATTGAGGCATAATGGCTTGGTTGAAGGGTGATTTTGAGCTAGGGGTGTTACAGTTGGTGTTTAAGTGTTTGGACACCTCAAATACATCATATGTGATGTGTCTGACCAATTGGAATGGATTGCTTAGGGCTGCAACTCAAAACCCGATGGCGGTTGCTCAAAAATAAAGAAAATTGGCACTTAAGAGAGAATGAGAGAAAGCAGTGCTATAAGGTGCTTTGGTGTGCCTTGAATGATCCATTGGAACCTCTATTTATAGGTGATCAACTCTTGTCTTGGAGGAATAGTGAATGGCTGCTGGATCAGATCATCTTCAAAGGGATTGATTGGACATAAATGCTTCTTGCATTAGATGTAACAGCTGCTCCAAATAGATCAGCTATGCCTTGCCTGAAATCACATTCCTCAGTCATTTTAATTGTTGTTTAATCAGAGAACTTGACTGAGGAGAGTGAGAATCTTGACAATGCACTATTCCACATTAATGCCCTTTGAATTTAAGGCAAAATGTGCCAAAATGCATGAACTTCAAGTTGGAAGATTCCTTGGCTTTGTGACTCAACTTTGTAGGTTGGATCAGATGCATTGTGATTGGTTTGAGTACATGTGGCATAATGATCCTTAGTTTTGATTCAGAAATCGTGTGTGGAAAGCAAACATGCAAACTGATTTTTCCAAAACAGCTTATAGCAGTATGCCTTTGGGCATGGATTCCTCTTGGCTCAAGTTGATTCAATTCATGCTGAGAGGTTCTTTGGATTCTTAGAAACATATGCAACAACATTGATGTTTACCTTTAGACTTGATTCAGCTTGCAACTATGTGAAAAGATCTCACAAGTTTTGGTGTTTTCAACAAAATCTGCCTTGGCCATAATTTTTCTAAGTGTTGGAAAATGATGTATTTTCATGTTTTAGCCATTTTGGCCCAATCATAACTCAGAATCCACAATGAATTGGAGTGAGGTGTAGTTAGAGCTTTTGTAGAGGGTAATGAGAGCTACAAATCCAGCTTTGGATGGGTATAAATGGCCTTGTGGTTTAGGAGTTATGATCCTCCAAAGTTGGTACCCTAGCCACTTTGTTTCATAACTTAGAAAAATTTCTAAGTTTTTATGGTTACCCCTTTTGCAAGTTATCCCACTTTTCTTGATTTTTCTTGATGAATGATGATTCCAATCATATATTAACATCACTTTAGGGTTAAAAAACCATTTTTATAAAAAATCTAAAAAAGTCAAAGTTTGACTTTTGTGCAGTTGACTTTTTATCAGATGAATTCCAAACTGTGCAATCCTTTAGGAAATCATGTCCTTGACCTAAATTAAACTTGATGGACATGTTCCATGGGTGTTATACGGTATATTTATTCATGTCCTAGGGTTTGGGAGTATGTCCTGGTCAAAAGTCAAAGATACAGTTGACTTTTCTCGCAAAACCCTAACTGTGGTTCAGATGAAATTGAAACTTGTGAATCAAGTTTCTTGGATCAATCCATTATTGCAAATGGATCAATGTAGTGTATTAGAGACCCTCAAATCCTCTCTTGAGGTCTTGGCTCATGTTTTTTCCCAAAAGTCAACTTAGGGGTGAATTAGGTCAAGAAACCCTAATTCCTGATTTTTGGTGAATGCATCCCCTGAGGCTAAATTGACTTGATGATGGGGTTCATGATTTTCCTTGGAGAAACATAGGTTATGCCTTGAAGCATTGGCTCGTGCCCAGAGGAGAATTTTCATCTGGAGGCCCTGGTCGACCAAAACCCTAATTTGGTGACACTGGCGATCTTGAGGCTTAATCCACTTAGAAGGGAGAAGCCTTATGCTTGATCCTTGATGTGGGAGTCCTCTTGATCCTTTGTAGATGTTTGAGAGGTTAGACAAGTTGAAGATCATGTCATTCCTTGATTGATCCTTTGTCTAAGAGCTCTGAGAGGGCTTGAAACCCTAATTTTTATTGTAGTGGATGCTCACCCATCTTTGGGGAGACTAATAAGGTATGATGGTTCATCCATATTGTGATGATGATTTGTACAATGATGGGAATCTTAGTGGTCAAAATTTGGGGTATGACAGGTGGGGACGCAGGTATTCTTTTCAATGATGCTCAGCTGATTTTCATTGTTCGGCTGATTCTTTTGCCCCGAGTCTCCTGGGTACGACTGCCAGATAGGCAGACCATCCATTGGGCCATAATAGTCGTGGTCAAAGTTGTCCTTCATCAGAGTGTCTTCCTCTAATGAGTTTGGTGGAGCACGACATCCTTCTGGATCACAATCTCTGTATATCATTTTAACGTCTGATCTTGGTATATATCTCAGACCCTGCGTGGTGAAATAGAATGGCGTAGGCGCTTCTTCCTGAGACATATAACCGTCCTCGTTGAGATAGGACTTCCATTCTTCATCTGTATCGGAGGAGTCACCTGCATTGATGGCATGTACTTCTTGAGACACTGGGTGAAGGAAACCTCCACTGTGGAAGAAGTTCTGTATGGGATGAAGACTTTCATCATTAATAGCAGTCTGGGTACAGGTCGAAGAGAAACCAAGACCTTTCTTTGTTTTATTGTCAATAGGAATGACAAGCTGTCCCCATCCTTTTGTATTGCTACTTTTGATCACTTCGAGAGCATCTTTGTACAAGGAAATCGAGGTTCCTCTTTCTGATTGATTCTCCTTGCTCACCGAAAGTGTCTGGAATTGAGTTCCAACAACCTCCTCGGGTTCTACACAAGTGGACGACGATAAGTTACTTACAATCAAGGCTTGCTCTCCACAGACTATGACAAGTTGGTCATTCTTGACGAACTTCAACTTCTGGTGAAGTGTCGAAGTGACTTCCCCAACCTCGTGTATCCAAGGTCTTCCCAACAAACAGCTGTAGGTTGCTCGGATGTCCATGACCTGGAAAGTGACTTGGAAAGTGTGAGGACCGATAGTTATGGGAGGATCAACTTCGCTGATAACCGTTTTACAGGATCCGTCAAATGCTTTGACGACGACCTCACTACCTCTCATCGGAGATCCTTTAAATGATAGTCGCATTAAAGTGGACTTCGGCATAACATTTAAAGTTGATCCGGTATCCACCAGTACGCTGGCTAAAGCATCGTCCTGGCAGTTGACTGTAATATTGAGCGCCATGTTGTGACTTTTACCTTCTTCCGGCAGTTCCTCATCACTAAACCCCAAATTGTTGCAGGAAGTGATGTTAGAGACGATGTTGTCGAATTGTCGTATTGTTACATCCTGTTCCACAAAGGCCTGCTCTAAGACTTTCTGTAGAGCCTCTTTGTGGGCTTCAGAACTGAGTAATAGGGACAACACAGAGATTTTTGAAGGAGTTTGCAATAATTGATCAACAATTTTGTATTCACTCCTTTGGATGAGCTTAAGCATCTCATCATTGTTCTTTGAAAGGTCGGGATCACTAGATTGACTGACAGGTGGATTGGGAACTTCTGCTTGAGGTTCCTTTTCTCTGGTAGGTTCTTTAACTCCTCGGTTGAAGATTCGACTGCTCCGTGTTACCCGACTGATGTCTGCAATATTCACGGCGGAGGGTAATGGAACTTCTTTTCCATTCTCAACTATTGTAGCACCGTATTTGTAAGGGATCACCTTATCGGACTTGTACGGTACTGGTCCCGGCAGATAGACAACTACAGGGGCCTTTTGATTTTTCTGACCATTGTAAGTAATTTCAATCAGTTCCTGGTTGGGAACTTTTCTACTGTCCAAAGGAATTCTTGATTTGTCAAGCAGAGGAATTATGGCACAAACATCTTTGGTCCTCTCATAATCAGAGATTACGACAACATCTTTGATCTGGTCAGCGAAATAGTCTGGCATTAAATTGGTTGACCCAGAACCTGGACACGGTTGAATCTCTTCACGGTCCAACTAACTTTGAAGGGCTGCTCGCACGAGGTAGCATCCTTGGTTATTCTCTGAGCAGACACTACAGTGCTCATAGTTGTACGGTGGCATCTGGCCACGTCCGCTTTGAATGTAGTGTAACCTTACTAGATCTATTTCCGTTGATCGGACATCCTGACTTTGATGTCTAGTAGGGTTCCTGTTAACTGTGCTGACTTGTTGCTTGTCTTCGTCTAGATAGATCGGAAGCCACCAATGGTTCAACAAGTGTTGCAAATTTCTTTGAACGAGAGCGCATCCTGGTCGCTCTCCCGACACACCTTACATTTCTGATACTCATGTGAAGTCAGAAAACCGAGCCGGACTTGCGTAGCATGTAACTCCACTAAGCTGGTATTCATCAAACGAATATCAAAGATTTGAATCATGTTGACTTGATAAGGATTTCTATCATGGTAGTCCTGGATCCATCCAAGATCCATCTAATGCTGGAGGGCCTCTTGTATAAAAGAGCATCCCTGGCTGTTTAGCGAGCAAGTCAGACAGGAATTGTAATCGTGCCGCGACAGATTATCATACTGGCTTTGCCTTGAGTGCATTGCCACTAAGTTGATATTCATTGCACGGATGACGTGGTTCTGGATGATGTTGAAATTTGTATAAGTCATGTTGACCCCACAAAATCGGTGCTCTTGGATCCATCCAAGATCCAATTGTTCTTGTAGAGCTGACTGCACCACAGAACATCCTTGATTGTCTTTAAAGCAGATATCACACTGGTGATAATTATGAGACGGTATGTGACCGTACCCGCTCTGTCTGCGATGCATCTTAACCAGGCTGGCCCTTAATAAGAGTACATCATGAATTTGATAGTTGTGGTTAGATTCTCCTTCTATCAAATTTACCGCAGCTTTCTCGTGTTGAGGCAACGGGTTCGTCTGAACATTTGGATTTTTATCCTTGAAGGATAAGACCCCGCTCCTGACAAGCTTTTGCACATTGGATTTGAAACTGAGACAATTTTCTATGTTATGCCCTGGTCCTCCTTGATGGTAACGACAAGCATGATCCTCTTTGAACCAAAAAGGCGTATTTTCCGAAATCGCAAGAGGTGGCCTGGTTTGGACATGCCCCTTGACCAATAGTAATGGAAACAGTTTCGCGTACAACATTGGTATAGGGTCGAACCCTGGTGGTCGCGTTGTACGGTTGTTGTTGTACTGAGGACGAGCCTGATGAAGAGGTTGTTGTATCCTTGACTGATATTGTTGTTGATTCGGTTGGCTCTGAGCAACCTGAGGTTGATACGTAGGAACAGGCGCAGGGTTAATAGCAGGAGTTACAGCTGCTACTGGTTAATACCGTCGCCTTTGCTTTCTGAGAGAGATATTACCAATATCCTACTCTTTTTTCTTAGGGAGAGCACTACCGTATCTTTTGGTACTTCTTAATGATCCAGCGTCTTTAACTAAACGTCCTTCTTGGACTGCTTCCTCAAGACGAACTCCCATGCCGACCATTTCAGTGAAGTCGCTGGGCGCACTGGCAACCATTCTATCGTAGTAAAATGAGCTCAAGGTTTTCAAGAAAATCTTTGTCATCTCCTTTTGCTCAAGAGGTGGACAAATCTGAGCGGCAATTTCACGCCATCTCTGAGCATATTCCTTAAAGGTTTCCTTATCCTTTTGCGACATGGCTCTAAGTTGATCTCTATCCGGTGTCATGTCCAGGTTATACTTATATTGTTGAACAAAGGCTGCGCCAAGATCTCTGAAAGTGACGATCTTAGTGCGGTTTAAACCCATGTACCACTTGAGTGCAGCATCGGTTAAACTATCCTGAAAGTAATGGATCAGTAGCTGTTGGTTCTCTGTCTGTGTTGACATTCTCCGAGCGTTCATCACCAAATGGCTTTGAGGGCAAGAGTTACCCTTGTACTTTTCAAATTCGGGCACCTTGAACTTGTGCGGAACTTTCACATTGGGGACCAAACAAAGGTCTGCGGCGTCCTTTCCGAATAGATCCTGACCGCGAATGGCTAGCAGTTCCTTCTGCATCTCCAGGAATTACTCCTGAAACTCCTTTATTTTGTTGTCCATACTTTTGTTTCCACCAGAAGGTATCTGGGGAATCTGCCCTTCCAGGACAGTGTGGACCACGGGTGGTGGTATAGTCATTACGGTAGTGACTCTTGGTGCCTCCCAAAGTTTGTAACCTTCAGGAGTGGTTGTCATGCCCCTGGCATCTTCGCTTTCCCGAAGTTTGTAACCTTCAGGCCCAGCGGCTCCTACTGGAGTTTCCGGATCTTCAGTGATCGGTGGAATATATCTTTCCGGGATCTAGTTAATAGGCATGCCCAGGGACGATCTTTAGGCAAGTTATACCGAGGATCAATCTTTTCCACTATACGCGTTGATGTGATCTCTGAGATTACAGTTTGTTGTATCTGAGCTGCTGCCAGAGCTTGCATGTCACTGTGAAGCTTTCTCAGATCCTCTCTCAGAGCGTCGATTTCTTCTCTCAGCTCTCTGTTCTCTTCCTCGAGATTATCCATTTTATTTTGTTTACTGGCCCGAGTATTGTACGAATGAGAGAGTTTGACTCTAGAATCGAGACACAAACGTGAGATTCGTAGAGAAGAAGAATGCGTTTATGCGAGAATGATGAATGATATGCAATGATTATATTTAAATTTTTTATGTTTAATCAAAAGAAACTTCAACAATTGGATTGCAAATATCAAACAGTGGGGAAACCCCGTTTTATTGAATTCAAAGATTGCGGAAATGGAAATACAGTATTTACAAAGTGCTGTAAAAGGAAATCTAAACTAATGGGTCTTGAGTCCTCTCTGAGGAGAGCTCAGGTGCTGGTTCTGGTACTTTCCTTTTCTTTGACCGGGGCTCTTGAACCGTTGTCGGGTTGTCATTCCTTTGCCAAGTGAAAGGTGCGAGAAAGTTCCTTTGGTCTTCTTGATTCTCTACAGCATGTTGCTCTAAAATTTCAATCAGAGCATCTTTATCCTTTAACAGTTGCTGTATTTTTTTACACTCCACATTGAGAATACGGTACTTGTTCTTCCAAGATTTCTTCTTCTGTTGAACTTTGTTAAGAGTAACCTAAAATTTTTCCGTATTAGACATAAAATAAAGGATAGATTCCTTCAACGGAAGAAATTCGTGACGAGGGTAAGGCATCCTGAGCTTGAGAGCTCTAGTTTGTACCCAGTGGAGATAAGGTTCCACCGAGACACAGTTCGGTTTTCCTAGAGACTCTCGTCCTTTCCTGTGAACATGTTTCCAAGCATGCACTATTTTTGTCTTTAGTGCTCTGTCATTTTATCCTTCCTTGAAGAAAAGACCTTCAAGATGAGCATTACGCTGAACATGCCTCATCGGGTATCCGAATTGACGATGAACTAAAACTGGATGATAATTGATTCCTCCTTTAGTTCCTATGAGGGGTACATTAGGGAAATTTCCACAACGGCCAATGATTCTTATCATAGACCCGATTGTACCAATCGATGTCAGAGTTGGTAAGAGACATGATTCTCTGCGGCCAACGTAAAGTACTCTTATGATCCCAAAATGCGGCAGACTTGGGCAAATGGAAAGTGAACCATTTGTATAGCAGGGGTACACAGCATGTGTTCATTCCTCCACTGTACAAATTCCTTAAGTGTACAGAATGATAAGCATCTGCGAGCAGTGTTGACACAGGGTTTCCTATCAGAAATATCTTAATAGCATTGATATCAACGAAGTTATCAATGTTGGGAAATAGAAATAACCCGTAGGTGAGCAAAACAAAGATGCTTTCGAAAGTAGTCACGTTCCCTATACTACCAAAGTACAAGGCTTTCTTTACCAAAAACTGGGCTGGTAAGCCTTGGATTCCCCCCTTAGTGGTCATGTGAGTCCTGACTTCTGACTCGTCCAAATAGATTGATCTTGCAATGGTTTGATCCTTTGGAATTTCTTCCAGTCCAGAAAAGGGAGCTTGGTCAGTGATGGATAAATCGGTCAGGTGAGAGTACTCCTCCAGCGTTGGAGCTAGCTGATAATCTGGGAATGTGAAACAGTGATAGACCGGATCGTAGAACTGAATGAGTGTAGACATGATTCCTTCAATTACATGGACCCTTAACAGAGACAACAGTCCTCCGTACTTAGCTCTGAAAGGATCAGGGTCCCCTTAAATCCTTTAGTTTTGGAACCTTGAAGGTGTACTTATGAGTCTTCCTTCTACCGAAATCCATAACGCAATTTTTCTCTGACATTTGCAATCATTGTCTTGGTTTAATTTGAAAAAGAGAGACTAGAAGAGAAAATTTTTCTTTGTTTTAATGTTTTTTAGATGAATGCATGAATGCAGCACACAAAAACATAGAAAAAACATGGGGTCAAAGGTTCGGTGTCATGAAGTCAAGGCTCTACCCATCCCCAAAGGTTTATACTGGTGATTTTTTGTACCTGTCCTCAAAATCATTGACCCCTCTTGGGATAACAACAACAGGCTAGAATCACCCGAGTGAGCTGATGTATCTTAGAGTAATCTCAAATGAGAGTAGTATCGCGTGGCAACTATTTTCGATAGCTTCCGCACTACAAAATAGTAACATGGTCTTAGCTACTAAAATCCTCAGCTTCTCAGATAACCCAATCGAACAATCTGCTTTCAACAACCGAAGTCATATAGGCATTGAATTCGCAAAGGGTATCTCCACTGATTCGATGGTCGACCGGGATCTCTTATTTGGGAGTCACTCCCTGTAAGATTACCCGTCTAGTGCGATAACTTATCTTAGGTGTTTACTCAATCTTTCCAGATGCGGCATCACACGCAGTCCGATTAGCAGAAAAATAAACACGGATATCAATTAGGAAAAACGGTATATATATTTATCCTAAAACTAACATCCTAGACCTCTTAAGAGCCATAATAATCCTAGTCTTAAACAAACAAAATGACTCCCCAGCAGAGTCGCCATTTTTCTGTAGCGAACGATTTTTGTCGGTGACGCGACCACCTTATCGCTAAAGTTTGGGTTTTCCTCCTCAAGGAGAAAGGATGCTACTTTCTGATTTCTTATTTATCCCATGAAGCTGGAAGGGAAAGGGAAGCAAACGCTTAAAAGAGATTCAGGGAGTCAGGGTCAGGTTATACAATGGGTAGTTATCAATTACCCATCCTATATGTGGTTATCAACAGGATATTAGTTTTAGGTTATACTTTGTAATTGATGGTGTTTATCTGGTAATGGGTTGGGAAAGTTTCTTGGGAGAGTATGACAGGTAGAGTGAATTTTTGTTGATGTTCGGGTTTTTCCCGGCGTTTTTGGTAAGGTACTGGACCTAAGTTTTGATTGATGTGTTCATCTTTGCTCTGATACATGCCACCTTTAAGCATCCATTGAATGCCTCAAAACAAAATTGGAGTCTTGAAGCATCTTTAGCTTTTAGGGGTGCCAAACCTATATGTAGTTCCAAAGACTTGGGAGGCTGATGGATCAGTGCTTGTCCCTCCTTGGTCTCCCCCTGAGGTGTGCAGATGGATAAACTTGTTTGTCATTTGCACAAATTGAGCAAATCGATCCATAATGCACTAATCTGCCTTGCAAGACAGTTTGCATCAAGGCATATTGCAGTTGTCATAACTCCTAGTTCAGATGGAAATTGATGGAGTTCTTGGACATTTTGGAAAGCTGACATATCCTATTTCAAAATGATATCCAACTTTGTTTTTGTGCAACTTGAATTACAATGAAAAATTCCTCTACTTTTGGGAAAAAATAAGGCAGGTTCTGACTTGGTGAAAATTTCACTAAGTGTTGGAAAAATGTCACTTTTGTGTTTTCAGCCATTTTGATCACTCCATAACTTAAAATCCATGAGGAATTGAAATGAGTTGTAGTTGACACTTTTAAAGTATACCATGAGAGCTACAAATCCATCTTTGGATCAGCCAAAATGGTTGCTTGGATCTCAAGTTATGATCCTTGGAAGTTGGTACCCTAGCCACTTTGTTACATAACTTAGAAAAATTCTAAGTTTTTATGGTTACCCCTTTTACAAGTTATCCCACTTTATTTGATTTTACTTGATGAATGATGATGATTCAAATCACACATTAACATTGTTTTAGGGTCAAGGAACTATAATTGTGAAAAATCTCAAAAAGTCAAACTTGACTTTTGTGCATAGTTGACTTTTTATCAGATGAATTCCAAACTGTGCGATCCTTGGTGAAAGCAAGTCCTTGACCTAAATCAAACATAATGGCTATGTTCCATAGGTGTTATAGGGTGTATTGAATCATGTCCCAAGGTTTGGGAGCATGTCCTGATCAAAAGTCAAAGGTACAGTTGACTTTTTCCTCGAAACCCTAATTGTGGTCCTGATGAAATTGAAACTTGTTGATCAAGCTTCTTGAATCAATCCATTGTTGGAAATGGATCAATGTGGTGTGTTAGAGACCCTGAAATCATGTCTTGAGGTCTTGTCTCATGTTTTGTCCCAAAAGTCAACTTAGGGGTGAATTAGGTCAAGAAACCCTAATTCCTGATTTTTGCCAAATGCATCCCCTGAGGTTAAATTGACTTGATGATGGCGTCTACAAGGTCCTTTTGAGTATCTTGAGTTATGTTTTGAAGTATTGGCTCATGCCCAGAGGAAAAATTCCAACTGGAGGCCCTGGTCGACCAAAGCCCTAATTTGGTGACAGTGGCGATATTGAGGTTTAATCCACTTGAAATGTTGCAACCTTGTGCTTAATTCTTGATGTGGGAGTCCTCTTGATCCCTTATGGATGTTTGAGATGTTAGACAAGTTGAAGATCATGTCCTCTCTTGATTGATCCTTTGTCTAAGGGCTCTGAGAGGGCATAAAACCCTTACTCTTGATTGTAGTGAATGCTCACCCATCTTTAGGGAGACTAATGAGTATGATAGTTCATCCATATTGTGATGATGATTTGCACAATGATGGGAAATCTTAGTGGTCAAAATTTGGGGTATGACAGGTATCACACAGATCCAAAAGCCTTTAGGTAATGGATTGTGTATTGTTCTTGGATGAAGCTTTGAAGCGAGTCCGAGATAACTTGTTGGTCAAGAATGTTCGATAGAGTTTTGTATTGACAGGAATGTATCAGCTGCAAGTAGCCGTAGCTGTTTAGACATCACAGATTGTGATTAGGGGAAGTGAGTAGTGATTCTCATATCAAAGAGGGTGTTCTTTGGTAAAGATTTCATTGGGTAGTGATTAGGAGATAAAGTTGTAAACAGGGGAGTTTAACTTTATAGTAATACTACAGATAGTGGAGTCTTCTTCCTGGATTGGTATCCCCCAGATGTAGGTTAGTTGCACCGAACTGGGTTAACATATTTTGTGTTGTTTATCATTCTGCAATTTACAGTTTAGTATTGATTAACATGTTGGAATAGATGTCGAAACATCTGTGGTTCTGCAATTACTGATATTCTGTATATCAGTTTGCAGATTCTGTTCTTTGCTTAAATGTTTATGCAGAACAATGTCTTGACATGTGTTAGGACATCTGCTGTCTGCTATGCCAGAATTTCAAGTTGTTTTTAAGGTATTTTTAGTTGTTTTTTGTTATTATTGTTGTTTTACTGAGATGGAATGTTCATTATTATTGGTTGTGTACTATTTTTATTTTATTTTCAGAAGTTGTATGTGTTTATGGATCGTAGTTGGATGAAAGCAAATATCTTAAGTAAAGAGTATGAGAATTGAGTTGTTCAATTTCTTGAATTTGCGGGAAAAAAACATTCGTAACGATAATGGGAGTTTTTGGTGTCCTTGTAAAAATTGTCGAAATACGCGAAAACATCCTAGGGATGTTATATTCAATCATTTAGGTTGTGGTGGAATTATTCAAAATTATACAAAATGGGTATGGCATGATGAAGTGACAAAAAACACATGCTTCACATAGAGTTGAAGTTGATGAATTTACGAATGATACTCTAGAAGATATGATTTGTGATATTGGAGTATATGTGTTAGTTCTTGTGTTGGCTGGAATTTTGGTAAAACAAAGTTGAACAATGTTGATGTCATATGTCTGATGTCATAACATTGGTTCTTATCATTAGCTGTTGCAGGGTTGGAAGTTTTATATGCTGATGTTATAAGTGATGTCTTGACATCACTATACCAGAACATCAGAACAACAAATTGTGATGTTTTAGGGATGCGCGTGTTAGGATGTTTTGAGGAGATCTGTTAGAGTGATTGGATGCGAATATCTTGGAGAAGAGATTTCCAATCAGATATATTTGCAGATTATGGAGCAGATTCTGTAACCAATATTAGGGCTGATTTGGAGAGATTTAAAAAAAAAATATTTGAAGATCAAATTGGTTTTAATATCAGATATTTTTGGAAGAGATCCAAGCCCAAGTCAGAAGGGTATAAAAGCAACCTCAACCCTTATTGGAAAACGACGAAGAAAGAAAGCATAGACTGAGAGTCAATTTGAGTTTTCGTGTGTGTTTTTGTATACCATTCATGTTGGAATTGCTGTTACTATTTTGAGTTGTAAGTGTATTCACTCTAGAGCTTTTAAGCAAGTGTGTTGTTCTTGATCAAAGCTGTTAAGCAGAATCAAGTTGAATGATTAGTGTGTAATCATTGGATTGTATCACTGTGGTGAATTAGGGAGTGAGTGGTTTCTCATACCTAAGTGGTTTCTTAGGTAGAATTGTCATTGGGTAGTGATTAAATTAGGTAGATGTCAACTGGGATTGTTGAGTCTGTAATTTGATAATACTAATAGTGATTTTCCTCCTTGGCTTGGTAGCCCCCAGACGTAGGTAGTTAGACCGAACTGGGTGAACAATTCTTTGTGTTATTTACTGTTGCTTTTACCTTGTTCATATAGCAGATTGTGTTGTTGTGACATCACACATCTGATACCAGAATTTCAATTGGTATCAGAGCAGGCATCCTGCTCTGCATCTGGGTGAGATCTAGGGCTGATACTTTCTAGTACAATGGACAAGGAGACTGATGGATTTGTGAATAGACCCCATATTCTAGATGGCTCTAATTATGACTATTGGAAACCACGGATGGTTACCTTCTTGAAGTCTTTAGACAGCAGGGCTTGGAAGGCTATTGTGAAAGAATTGAAACATCCTATTATTGTGGAAAAGGATGAGAATGGAAAGGAAGTAGAGGGTAGCTCAAAACTGAAACCTGGAGAAGAATGGACCAAGGAAGAAGATGAGCTTGCCCTTGGGAATTCTAAAGCCTTGAATGCCATATTCAATGGTGTTGATAAGAACATCTTCAGGTTGGTCAACACTTGTGAATTTGCTAAGGAAGCATGTGATATCTTGAAGACAACTCATGAAGGGACCTCTAAAGTCAAGATGTCAAGACTTCAACTTTTGATAACAAAGTTTGAAAATCTGAAGATGAAGGAGGATGAGACAATCCATGATTTCCACATGAACATCCTTGAGCTGTCAAATGCTTCTAGTGCTCTAGGAAAGAAGATGACTGAAGAGAAGCTGGTAAGGAAGATTTTCAGATCCCTTCCCAAGAGATATAAAATGAAGGTGACTGCTATTGAAGAAGCTCAAGACATCAGCAAGATAAGGGTTGATGAGTTGATTGGTTCTCTTCAAACTTTTGAGTTGGGATTGAATGAAGAGCCTAAAAAGAAGACCAAAAGTATAGCCTTGGTGTCTGATACTGAAGATGGTAGCTTTGAAACTCAGGAGGAACTTTCAAATGCTGTTGTGATGCTTGGGAGACAGTTTAATAAAGTGTTAAAGAGAATGGACAAAAACTATAGACCTAATGTTAAGAACATCACATCTGACAACAACAGGTCTAGTGATCAAGTGAAGAAAACAAGGGATGAAGAAAAATCTAATAATGACAAAGGAGTTCAATGCTTTGAGTGTGAAGGGTATGGGCATGTCAAGAAAGAATGCCCTACATTTCTCAAAAAGCAGAAAAAGGGGTTATCTGTTTCCTGGTCTGATACAGATAGTGAAAGTGAAGAAGAGAATGCCAAGCATGTTAAGGCATTGACTAGACTATGTGCCTCTGATGGAGAGTCTAGTGATGATGAATTGACCTTTGAAGAGCTGGCATCTTCTTATCAAGAGTTGTGCCTGAAAAGTGAAGAGGTCCTACAAGAAGGGGAGAAGCAGAAGAAGATTATTGTTCAGCTTGAGACTGAGAAAGCTGAACTTAAGAATGAAGTGTTGTTGTTGAAATCCCAGCTTGATCAAATGTCAAAATCCATCAGAATGTTAAATAGTGGAACTGACACTCTGGATAAAATACCTGAAGCTGGAAATGGGGCAAGTGATAAGACTGGTCTAGGATATGAGGGTGAAAAGAAGATATCTGCAGAGGCTAGTTCTTTTGGGGTTAAACAAAACATTCCTCTTCAGCATGAAAAAGGGCATGGTTCTGGAGTTAAGAAGGATGTCCCTCACCCTAGGCAACAAAATAATGGAAATGGCTATGGTCATGTTCCTAAGAAGTTTTTGTCTCAACCCCAAGAAAAGCCTCAGTTTTCTGGAGCTAGACAGTATATGCCTCCCCAATACCATAGGAGTATGCAGACTTATAATCTCAAACATAACATGTTCCATCCGATGTCTCAACATCAAGGGAAAATGTATGGGGTTGAACCTAATAATGTTGTGCCTCATAATTATGGAGGAAGAAGGCCACATCATCATGGTAAAAGACAGCCTAAGCACTATAGAAGACAGCCTAATTATGGGAGAAGACAGCGTCAACACTTTGACAGATGGCAGCCTCAACATTATACCAGAAATCATCATCAAGGGGGGAGACATTTCAATCACTTCAGAGAAAAGATTCAAAGAGTAAGATGTTATTATTGTGGTAGATTTGGCCATATACAATCTTCTTGCTTTAAACTGCATGGTTATCCCAAGCCTGATCCTCAACCTAGACAGAAGCAGGACATGCCTCAGACTGTTGAACAATGGATTCCTAAAGCTGCTATCACATGTCTATTGGCTCACTCATCTGTTAGAATCCCAGCTATGGATGGTTGGTATTTTGACAGTGGTTGCTCAATGCATATGACTGGTTTCAAGACTCAGTTGGTAGATATCAGGACTTACTCCACAGAGGATGTAACTTTTGGTAATGGAGAAAAAGGGGAAGTAAAAGGAATTGGAAAATTGAATTGTGAGGCTGGACCTAATCTTGAAAGTGTTCTTCTGGTCAAAGGATTGACTGCTAATTTGATTAGCATTAGTCAGTTATGTGATGAAGGATTCAAGGTTATCTACACTAAATATGAATGTTTAGTGACTAATGAGAAGAGTGAAGTCGTTATGAGGGGAGTTAGATCCATAGATAACTGTTATTTATGGGTTCCTCAAGAGTCCAGCTTATCATGTAATGCCAAGGATGATGTTATGACATCTGAATGTGACATTAGAAGGATCACCAAACATCCTAGTGTTATGCAATTATTCATAGGAAATATTGAAGAAACTGAGGTAGGTGAGGTTGAGCATTCAGGTATGAAGGGTAATGACGATTTCCCTAAAGATATGTGTGCTGAAATTTGTGAAGTGTTAAGTAGAAATTTGGGCAATTGGAAAAGGATTCAAAGGTTAATGAATTATGATGTGCAATTATTAAATTTCAAAAATTTAAAAGGAAATTTGTTTTGGTGGGGAAAATACATTTATTGGCCTTTAAGTGACCAACAAAAGCAGTTCCCTTACCTTAGGCTATCATTCCCTATTATTTCTCTCTCACGCTATTTCACACTCCACACTCCAAGTCCTTTCATCTTCCCCCCCAAGAACAGAAATTACAAAACACCTTTGGTCACAAGTAGTTGTGCAGAAACGATGTCTAAATAAGTGTCATCTCCATCCAAGAAGGTTGCGTCCAAAAGTTCCACTCATGCAAATTCTAGGGTTTCGTCAAAAGAGGTGTCTGTGAATGAAGCTATGGACATTGCTCCTATCTCTATGATTCCAGCTTCAGTAAAGACAAGACCTGAGAAGTATCAAACCAAGAGACCATCAAAAGGAAATACTTCTAATCAATCTGCGAGTAGTAAATTTGATGATAGAAAAAGTAGGGCCTTTGTCACTAGTGTGTTGTTTGGAGACAAACCTACTCCTAGGACTACCACCCCTCTTCCTCAAGCTGTTGAAGAAAGGGTAGATGTGGACAAGAGTATTGATCAGATTGTCACAAAAATAATTGAGAAAGCGATCCCTGTGAAGGGAATATCTAGACCTCTGAGTCAAAGGCCTGCTGAATCTGTTAGAGAAGAGGGTGACATTGAGACTTCTGAAACAAATCTTCATAGATTAGTTGTTTCAGTCATTGAAGATGCTGAGATTGAAGATGAAGGTGAAGCTGAAGCAGAAAAAGAAAGGGATACTCATGTTGAAGATGAAGTTGATGTTGAACATGATGTTGAAACATCACCTGTTAGGGATGTTACTCCTAGTCCCAGAGGGAAGAAGAATGCTGATATGGTGGATGTTGTTGACTTATCTGATAATGAAGTAATTGGTAATGTTGTTCCTGGGATTGCCAATAGATTGAAGACAAGAAAAGGAAAGACTGTGGAATCTTCTCCTAAGATGACAGCTGAAGGCAAGAAGAAAAAGACATCTGTTGTTGGTCCAACTAAATCTTGGAGCAAGGTTGTTGTGTCCTCCAAAAAGAGGAAGGTTAGAGAAGAATCTGAATCTGAGTATGATGTTGAGGAAGATGTTCAAGACATCATCCCTGTCAGAAAGTCCATTTTGAAGAGAATTTCTGATAAGGTTCCTGAAGTGCCAGTAGACAACATATCTTTTCATTATGCTAGCAGTGCTTCTATGTTGAAATTTGTGTGCCAAAGGAGATTAGCATTAGAAAGAGAGCTGGGCAAAGATGCATTGGAGATGAAAGAAGTTATGGAGCTCATTCATGCTGCTGGACTGTTGAAGACTGTGACAGAGTTCTCTAAGTGCTATGGTGGACTTGTTAAGGAATTTGTTGTTAACATTCCCATAGACATTGCTGATAAAAGAAGTGTGGACTTCATGAAGGTGTTTGTTAGAGGTAAGTGCATTAATTTCTCTCCTAGTACCATCAATAAGTATCTGGGAAGAGATGATCAAAAGGGTTGTGAACTGGAAGTGACTGATAATGATGTGTGTAAAGAGATCACAGCCACTCAGGTGAAGGTTTGGCCACTGAAAGGTAAATTGACAGCTAGCAAACTCAGCATCAAGTATGCTATTTTGCACAGAATTGGAGCTGCTAACTGGGTGCCTACTAATCACAAAACCACCATAGCTGTGGGATTAGGAAGGTTTATTTATGCTGTTGGGAAAAAGTTCAAGTTCAATTATGGGAATTACATATTTGAGCAAGTTGTGAAGCATGGTGCCACTAATGCTATCAAGATGCCTATAGCATTCCCTTCCCTTGTCTGTGGAATGATCTTAGATCAACATCCTGGAATTCTAACCAGTTCAGATGTAGCATGTAAGAGGGAGTCAGCTCTATCCTTGCATCCCAAGCTGTTTGTTAGGAATCATGTTCCAGACATTGTTGTAACATCAAGTTCTGGTGTTAAGAAGGCCAGTACTAAAGCTGAGTTGATTGAAGAATTGAAGGCAACCTGCAAGGATCTTGATGTGGTTATCAGTACTAGCACTGCTAGGAAGTTGAGAATTGAGCAGATGATCAAATCCTTGGAATAGGGTGGAGATGATGTGAGTGCCAACACTGAAGATTCAGGTTCAGAGGAAGATGAGGAGAATGATGCAGATGGTTCTGATGCTGGTGAAGATTGAAGTGCTGCTTTTGCTATTTTGTTTGCTTTTGTAGTTTATAGTTTTTGTTTCTGCACATTGTGTGCTTGGTGTGTATCTTGGATAATAGTACTTTGATGATTATCTTGGTTTTGTTCTATGATTTGTCTTGTCTTATGGTGCTGACTTTAGACTGACAAGGAGAGCTAGTAGGACTAACTGTAGTAGAATGTTAAGGTTTATCTTGTTGATAGTTGGCCAATTGTGGCTAAAAAAGGGGAGAGTTAACCTTAGCCTATGTGTTGCCTAGTTATCTGGTGTGGCTCTAGGCTTGAGGGGGAGTGTGCATGATTGAACAGTTGGTATGCTGGTTCTTGCTTTGAGGGGGAGTTTTGCTTGGAGCAGCTTGTTATGTGATTGCTGCTGGTTTGAAGATTTTTTTCGTTTGAAGTGTTTTCCGCTGCAGGTACCTCTGATGATGGCAGAGTTTGTTTTAGCCAAAATTAGCCAAAGGGGGAGATTGTTAGTTCTTGTGTTGGCTGGAATTTTGGTAAAACAAAGTTGAACAATGTTGATGTCATATGTATGATGTCATAACATTGGTTCTTATCATTAGTTGTTGCAGGGTTGGAAGTTTTATATGTTGATATTATAAGTGATGTCTTGACATCACTATACCAGAACATCAGAACATCAGATTGTGATGTTTTAGGGCTGCGCGTGTTAGGATGTTTTGAGGAGATCTGTTAGAGTGATTGGATGCGAATATCTTGGAGAAGAGATTTCCAATCAGATATATTTGCAGATTATGGAGCAGATTCTGTAACCAACATTAGGGCTGATTTGGAGAGATTTAAAAAAAAGATTTGAAGATCAAATTGGTTTTAATATCAGATATTTTTGGAAGAGATCCAAGCCCAAGTCAAAAGGGTAAAAACAGCCTCAACCCTTATTGGAAAACGACGAAGACAGAGAGCATAGACTGAGAGTCAATTTGAGTTTTCGTGTGTGTTTTTGTATACCATTCATGTTGGAATTGTTGTTACTATTTTGAGTTGTAAGTGTATTCACTCTAGAGCTTTTAAGCAAGAGTGTGTTGTTCTTGATCAAAGCTGTTAAGCAGAATCAAGTTGAATGATTAGTGTGTAATCATTGGATTGTATCACTGTGGTGAATTAGGGAGTGAGTGGTTTCTCATACCTAAGTGGTTTCTTAGGTAGAATTGTCATTGGGTAGTGATTAAATTAGGTAGATGTCAACTGGGATTGTTGAGTCTGTAATTTGATAATACTAATAGTGATTTTCCTCCCTGGCTTGGTAGCCCCCAGACGTAGGTAGTTAGACCGAACTGGGTGAATAATTCTTTGTGTTATTTACTGTTACTTTTACCTTGTTCATATAGCAGATTGTGTTGTTGTGACATCACACTTAACATCACACATCTGATACCAGAATTTCAATATGCTTTTAAGAAAGCTCATGTGGAAGAAACTATACAAAGAGGCATGCAAAACTTTTACAAGGTTTTGTTAATTGTTTTAAGATTTTTAAATCTTAAGGAAAGAGGTGGGTGGACATATAAAAGTTTCACTGAATTTCTTGAATTGTTGCAAGAAATGCTTCTAGAAGGTAACACGTTTCTGAAATGTAGCTATGAGGCAAATAAGATATTGTTTCCAATGGGTTTGTACTATGTCAAAATACATATATGTCATAATGATTGCATATTATACTTAAAAGAGTATGAAAACTTAAAGGAGTTCCCGAGGTGTGGGGAGTCATGCTTCGAGAAGAAGGACAATGGTGCTGAAGATGATGATGGTGTAACTAGAAAGGATTTTCCTTCCAAGATGATGTGCTACCTACTGATAATTCATAGGTTCAATATATTGTTTGCTAATCTAAATGACACAAAGAATACTAGATGGCATGCATATGAAAGAGTATGTGATGGAAAAAAATTCCATGTTGCTGATTAATTGCAATGGAAGAAAATTGATTCGTTGTTCCAGATTTTGCCTATGAGTCACGGAACCTTAGGCTTGGACTTACCACCGACAGAATGAACCCATTTGGTAATTTGAGTACTAACCATACTTCATGGCATGTTCTTCTCATAATTTATAACCTATCTCTGTGGTTGTGCATGAAGTGCAAATATATGATGTTATCAATGATGACTTCAGGTCCAAAACAACCAAGGAACCACTTAGATGTTTATTCAACTCCATTAATTGAAGATTTAATATTTTTGTGGGAGGAAGGCATTGATGTTGATGATTCGTATACATGTGATAAATTTAAGTTGTGTGCCATGTTGTTTTTCACAATCAATGAATTTCCTGCATACGATTATTTATTTGGGTACAACGTCCAGGACATAAAGTGTATCCTATGTGTGAAGATGCTACATACTTCCACCAATTTCAAAATGGAAAAAAGACTGTTTACCTAGGGCATAAAAAATTTCTAAGATGTAATCATTAATACCGTAGATTGCAGAAGGCTTTTAATGGAAAACAATAGTTTGATATTGCTCCAAATCCCTTAACCAGGAAGGAAGTTTATAAAAGACAACAACACATTAATTTTGGCTTTGGAAAGAATAAAAAAAGCCCCATAGGGAAGAATATTTGGAAAAATGTGTTGGTGTCCTTTGATCTTCCATATTAGTCTATTTTCGATGTAAGACATTGTCTTGATGTGATGCATGTGGAGACAAAAGTATTTAATAGTTTGATTGGAACACTTCTTAACATTAAATACAAGGCAAAAGATACTAAGATATCCTGTGAATATATGGTGGTGATAGGTATTCGACAAGAGTTATCCCCAAAAGATATAGGAAATATAAAATATTTTCCCCCAACATGTCACACTCTGCCTAAAATAAATTGCGATATTGTTTGCAGGGTATTAAAGTTCCCCAAGGCTACTCCTTAAATGTGAAGAAACTCGTGTTAATGAAATATCTCAAATTAGTTGGCTTAAAATCTCATGATTTTCATGACTTTACCAATGGCTATCCGTGGCATTTTATCAAAAAATGTAAGGGTAACTATAATCAAATTATGCTTTTTCTTCAATGTTATATGTAGTAAGGTCATTGATCCTGTAAATTTAGATGAGTTTGAACATGAGGCTCCAATTATCTTTTGTAAATTAGAGATGTTTTTACCTCCATCATTTTTTGACATTATAGTTCTCTTAGTTGTTCATCTGGTAAGGGAGATTGGAATTTGTGGTCCAGTTTATGCACGGTGGATGTATCTGGTAGAGCAATACATGAAGATCTTTAACAAGTATGTAAAGAATCATCACTGTTAAGAACCTTTGATTGTTTAATGGTACATCATAAAAAAAAGCTATTGAGTTTTGTACAAACTATTTGTCTGAAGCAAACTCTATAGGAATTTCCGAGTCTCGTCATGATGGAAGATATGATGGTAGAGATATTCAAGGTTTAAATGTTAAGACATTTGACCAAGATATAGTTCTTTAAGTACATTTGTATATATTGAATAATGTTGGTGAAGTTAAACCTTACTTGTCCACTCACAAAATTCTTATAAAGGAAAATCCCCCCGGTTGAATGAAAAATGTTGTTGACAGGGCATAATAAAACTTTCATAACTTGGTTTAATGAAAGGGTTTCTACAGAGATTAGTGCATTGGACACAATTAAATGGATGTCACATATGCCTAAGTTTAATGTAATAACTTAGAGTGCATACGACATTACTAAATTTTCATTCTATACAAAATCAAAGGATGGTCGTAGTACCATGCAAAATAGTGGGGTTTATGGTTGAAGTTGAATCCATGTACTTCTCCAAATCCAAAGATAACAATCATGTACTAGAATCTATAGCATACTTTGGATTAGGATTCACACGGATTGATCTTCAAAAGGCAACTTATATGAACAAATCATTCATCACGACATCACAAGAAAAAAAGTTTTTATGTCTCTGATCCTTCTAACACAAGATAGTCAATTGTTTTACAAGGAAAATATATTCCTGATAGTGATAAAAATCGAGATTTAAATTTTAAGCACCATTCTTTTGCAACACATGTATGTCTCTGATATGAAGAAAATGATTCAGATGATATGCATGTTATTCGTTATGATCATCAAGAGGGGATATGGGAAAACTAGTAAGTAAATGACTTATATCACTTAATAATATATATTTATTCATTTTTATTTTTATATTCTTTTTACTAGAGATTTAATGTTGTTGTTATTGATGATCCTAATTGGTTTCAAATGTAGTTCAAATTATTAGGTGGATCCATGTGTGCCATTTAGCCTTTGTAAATGGTGTAACATTTGAATATTTTTTGTACAATATTTCTGTTAGAGAAATGAGCAAAAGTTACAATGTTTCTGTTTCAGAAATGGTCAAAATACAGTTCTGTAATTCAGGTTCAAATCAAAATATATTAAAAAATTACATAACAGTGATTTCCACCTTGATTAATATTATAAACAAAGGTAATAATACCCCTTTATTACCTCGGTTTTTCTAATAACCGAGAGAAAATATGGAGCACGCTAACCAGTTCTGAAAAAAAAATGCATATGCAGAAGACTTTACCCCTTGTTTGTTCCAAAACTGAGGAATAAAGTGGAAAATTTTCATGATGCCCTTGGTTACCTCACCTCTGAAATCGAGTTTAAATCTCCTTCGTGACCAAGGTTAAATTTGTTTTTTGTTGTAGTGTATGAATATTATTGAGAAAGGTTATTGTGGATTTTATAAAGCATTGACATTACCAAAAACCTCATGATTCCAAGATTTGAGCTTGGATTTTAATAACTGAAGCTTTTTGTTGAGAATACACATTGGACAACATACAATTTAAACATTCCAACAGTTGACAATTGAATCTTTCTAGCCATCATGAAAACACCGTGCATACCCCAAATTTTTCGCTTAGATTCATTGATCTTTTGCATATCATCTTAGGTCAATCATTCATTGCATATCTAACCAATTTGTCAGGCTTTGTCTTGTTTCTTGTGAATTATGGTTTTCTTTGTTCTAAAGGCTTGAAGGGCTGATCAATCAAAGTTTTGGATGAACCATCAACCAAGCAAGTTCTCATACTTTCAAGAGATCTCCCTCCCTCAATAATCAAGTGCAATATAGCTTCATCATAAGTTCTTCGAGGCTCAGGTCTTGCAAGGTCAAATCAAGAATCAGACAAGGTTGTCAGGTCAAGTGTGTGTGCAGTGTGGTTTGAGATTCAATGGAAGTTTGACCCAATCTTGGTCAGGGAAGTGGTTTGCTTCAGTGTCAAGTTATCAGGTCATGGCAAAAGTAATTGTTTCGTGGTTGAGGAATCATCGGAGCCATTTCACTTCCAATTAGGGTTTCAGTGTAGTCGTATCTCAGGTCATCTGTATCATTGGTTATTTTGAGGATAAGTGAGATTTGAATTCAAGTACTTGTGTTTGAGGATCCAGACCAGGGTTTCATGTCAGTTCAAAATTGTTTGTTGGTACAGCAAAGGTCAAGACAGTTGGTGCATTTCAAGTTGTTTGCAAGTGCTGATTGTGTGGTGCAGGTTTTTGTCATCTATCCAAGGATTCGTCAACTTTGTTGTTCAATCAAGATCACTTTTTTTAAGGAGGATCCAAGGTTATGATGTTGTTCAAGATTATTGGCATTCAAGGTCAATTGTCGAGGTTCTAAGTGTGGTGGAGGCACGTTACAAAACCCCCATCCATTCCTTATCCATTTACAAACCATTTTCTTAATCCATTCCTAAACCATTTTCATTTTTAATTATCCATATTTTAATCCAATTATCAAATTTCACCTAAATCCAGTTCTAAATCCAAAGTTCATTTTTATCCATATATTCATCCTCATCCAAATTCCATTTCACTTCCGATTTTTATCCAAATTATCCGTTTCAATTCCAATCCATCCCATTTTCAGTTCAAATATCCATTTTTTTTATTATTATTATTATTATTTTTATTTTTCAATATCCGTTTCACATATCCATTTTTTTTACCAATTATCCATATATCCCTACGCCATTTTCTATTCATTTGTTCACAATCCATTCTTATTATTATTATTATTATTATTATTATTATTATTATTATTATTATTCTTATTATTATTATTATAAAAAACCATTGTCCATTTTTTTTAGCTAAACACAATAGATATGAAGCGTCACACAAGAAAAATCCAACTACATGACAAAATGAGTCAAAACATCTAAATCCATGAGCCATCATACAAGCAAAGACAAAAACCAAGTTTTACATTGTATTACAACCATGAAGGTTTCACACACCATTCAAGCTTGTCCTACAAGTCCATAAAAAATTTTTGCCAAGTCACCTCTTCATAAAACCTACATCGAACAACATGGTCATTCAGAATAATGTTTATCATATTCAAGCCATCCAAGACATTTTCAAGGCATGTGATAGTACCAATACACACCCAGACAACTTTCACCACAAAACCTGTGTACCAAAACATTTCACAACAGACAAACCCATCGTATTACCTAACTGCTGTAAATGTTATAAACTTACAACACGCCACTCCCCTGCGCAAGAAAACGCCAAAAGTACACCCCACGCTAAACCATCGTACAGGCCTGCTCTCACTATACCCCAAGTCTCTGCGCAATCGTACACACTCTACTCCAAACCGTACAACAGCAGACCCTGCATCACGCGACAAATCTCAACAACACCCCACAGTCTCTACTGCGTACCCCTGCTGCGACAAACCACACAACCTTGCCAAACCTGTGCAAAAGCCACGCCACAATGGGAACGGATTCAAAAAACCAAATCAAAATTTGAAAAGCATACATAAGAAAAGTAGACGGATACAAAAAGGGCAGTGGCACGACAATAAAAGGGCTCGTTCGGATTCAAAAAACCAAATCAAAATTTTTTAGTGATTTTTTTTTTATTTTCAATTTCTATTTCTACTTTTTGATCTATTTTTATTTCTCTTTTCCTTTTATTCCATTTTTAATTTTTATCTTCTATTTTCTCATTTCTTCATTCGATTTTTATTTTTTGGTCAATGATATAACAAAAGATTAAAGATTTGTTAATTTGAATAAATCGGAAAACCTAGATCAATATAAGACCATTTTTCTATTTTTATTGGTCAATGAAACTCAAAAATCAAAGATTATCGATTTATCGATTTAAAATCATGATTAAGACGAGACCATTTCAATTTGATTTCGATTTCCATTTCATTTCACATTATCTTCTTCTATTTTCTTTCCAACTTCGACCGATGAAGTCTTTCTATTCAGGAAGGTTAATTGTCGAGGTTGTTAACCTTCATTATTTCAAATCTGTAGTGAGTGATCATCGAGATCACTTTCTATACTTTGGGATCGTGATAAACTACCTTCGATTAATTGACGCAAGTTTGTGATTAAGACGAGATTGTCACCTTTTCTTTTTGTGTGGCACAATTTCTATGGAGAATGGTCTTCAATATCATTTCTCTATCGTGTGTTAGCACAAATATCGTGTTGGGCGGCCTCCTATAGCATGATCTTACTCATAGATCGTGCTACGATGGTTTAGCACTACATTGAACCCGATTCATCTGATTAATTAATCACTAACCCCTAACTTTTATTTTAGTCAATATTATCTTGCTTTAATTTCTTGTCAATATTATCTTGATCATACTATTCATCTGTTCATATCCATCTTACTCATACTTGTTCATCTAACCCTCTCTTTGTCTATACCTCATTCAAAACACACTAATAATTATCAAAATAATAAAAGACTCAATTGGTGGATTGTGGTTACTTTCCCGAGCTTCGGACTGAGGACTTAGATCTAGGACCCTTGCCCTATGCTCTTGGAGTTGAGATTTGGAGACTTTGGACCTGTTGAGTTGCTTTGTCTGTTTTCATCTGATGTTGGCAATTGCTTGGTTTGCTGTTGACTCACCAGTCCAAGAGAGGGGAATGCTTGTCATGCACTATTCTTTTGGTTAGATCTTTCCATCTCTCACTACTTGTTTGATGCATATTCTTGATTCTGCCTAATGTCTGCTTTCATGATACTTGTGATGCTTTGACATGAGTTTATACCTTACTTGGTTCATTTAATACTTGTGTTGATGCTTGTTGACTATGTTCTTAAACATTTGGCATATTGAACATGATATGATGTAGTTGTTGCCATTCTTGATTTGTCATTACATTTTAATCATTTGGTTTTGATACTTTGATCGTTATCATCTTCATCTTAAATTCACATTCCAACACTTGTCTTTACAAGTAGTTTGTCCCCTTATTCCAAAGGAAAGTTATCTTGTTGACTTATAAGTCATCCCCTCATTTAGTTTAGACCTTTCCCTCTTCGCTTCCATGACCTTATTAGGATCATCACCCTTGGCCTTATTAGAGCAATTCTTCCCTCTTTGACCTAGTTTTAGGTTAGGGTTTTTAAACCCTATGTGAGTGTTATCATTATAGTTACTTACCTTTCCTTTTCTTGGCCTTATGAGAGCCATCTTATTTCATAACTTAGAGTTAGGTTTGGAGTTTTTAAACTCTATGTGGATACCATCATGATGTGTACTCACATTCCCCTTTGACTTTGTTTAAAGTCAACCTTTAGGTTAGTTTTTCAACTTAGACTTAGAGAGTTCTTTAACTCTATGTGAGTGTCATGATTATGAATACTCATTCCCCTTGGAACCTTGGTCCTTATCAAGAGTTCCTCACTCCTAGTTAGGCGAACTACGGAGGCTCTGATTCCTCATTCCTAATCAGGATACGTAGGCACAAGATGTGATATCTTGTCGAGCCATTTTGCGTTACAACTTAGATTTAGAGAGTTCTTTAACTCTATGTGAGTATCATGATCATGAATACTCATTCCCCCTTGGAACCTTGATCATTATCAAGAGTTCCTCATCCCTAGTTAGGTGAACTACGAATGCACTGATTCCATCCTTATTAGGATACGTAGGCACGAGATGTGACGTCTTAGCGAGCATACTTAGTGTATATACCTTTAGGTCTTTACCTTTAGCCTTGGTCTTTACCATAGGTCTTCACCCTTTACCTTAGCAGATTATCTTAGCAAGTAAACATTAACATAACACAAATACAAACAAGAGGTTCATGTAGAGTACTACGGATATCTAGGACGCTAACACCTTCCTTAAGCATAACCAACCCCCGAACCTTAGATCTCTTAGTTGTGTCTTTACATAGCGCAATTTGGGTTTTCTTCAATCTTTACCCTTTCCTTTGGATAAATCAAAGCTCGGTGGTGAATTTCAAAGATGTGTGATTCAAGTTAATTAATAGTTTGATATCTGATTCTTAATGCAACACACCGCTTCTTGAGAAATTTGAATTAAGAGGCAAAATTCTCAGAATTAAATCTAGAATAAAAAAGAATGGGGAAGTGGTATGATCTTATATTTGTTAAAGTAGATATTGAGACTAAAGCACAAACATTGAATTAATTATGAGTACAAAAGGCCATATTTAATCTTATTTCCATAAGACCAGCTCCAAGTCAACCACTGGACTAATAGATTGTTAGAGTCAGACCAAACAAAATATATTTCATAGGAGTTCTGTTGGGAGAGTGCAAACCTTTATGTTCATGGGCACCTAATATTGAGTTGAAGTCACCAATGAAACTCGAAGGAATAATATGATTGGCTTGAAAAAAGAGAGGTTGTTCCATGATTTTCTTCTTTTCAAAAAGGAATTTTAGATATATGTTGCAATTATGCTAACCTGCTGGTAGCCAATATCCAAATTTAGAGACACATGTTAATCAAAAAACTCGAGAACCCGAGTTTTAATGAATTTATAGAAAATGCACCAAAGGTTTGGAAGAAATTGATGTCAAGAATTAAAAGCAAATAATTTAAGGCCCAAGGCATAAAAGAAACCTAGCAGAAAAGAAAGCATAATTAGTCCATAGTTTAACTACAAAACAGAAGCCAGGTGAATGTAAAAGAAATAAATTCTTGATATTCAATCTAGTAAAAACATTGGCAAGGCCCCCTACATGCAAGAATAAGTAATTCATAAAGAAGTATTTGATTTACCAAATTCTGACCTGGTGGCATATATGTTCATATCGTTGGCCTTTTCCTAAGCTTATTCTTTTATGATTTAGATAGAGCCAATTGAAATTGTAAATGTTTTGCATCAGAGCCGAAATCATCATTAAGACCAAAATTATCATCATTTTCTGCAATGTTTATCCAAGAATCATTGAGAAACTCCATATTTTTCTGTATATTTCATTTGCTTGTAAAGTCTTCAATTGAGTCAACTACCTTCATAGTATCAACAAAATCAGAGACATGTGAACTGATGTCATTAGACACTTATGTTGGAGAATTTTCCAAAATGTTAAATTGATATATAATAATGATAAAATTGATTTTATGAATCTTTTTAATCATAAATAATGGCTATGTGTTGTAGTAGTTATGACTTTTTCTATAAAGTAAATGGCCAAAAGTTTTAACTGTCTAGAATGAAACCCAAGATTCTATAATGATTGGGTGCATGGTCATAAGGTGCAACAACCAGACCAACATAACTTTTCATGAAAATGTTTGCTGTTATTGATATATAATGGCTCGCGAATGGTCATGTTGAAACCATTGAAACATTGTTTCTCCTCACCAATTTGTATAAGTTTTTCTACAAATAGAGATACTTGTTAGGCATAAAATATATACAAAAGTAATATATTTTAGAGCCAAATTTATATCTAAGTCATTTCTTTATTTTTCTTGTGCACGAGAATAAATGAATGAACTTTATTCTGTAAAATATCGTTGATAGGTATGCTTAATGTAACGCCCATATATAATATAATACATCAAAACATTAATATCATACATGGATGCACGTTTTGGTACTGAAATATCATAAGTCCATAGTTAACACATTATACATATAGATGCCCAAAATACCTAATACAAAAAAAACTATGGCATTATATATACAAGATGTTCCAACACTAAGAACTAGATCAAACAATGATCTCAAAATCTTCACAACGAAAGCTTTGCCACACAAAAGCTACGATCCGTAAGGAAAAGTCAAACAACTTTGTCATTACCCTTCGCCGAACCTGTAGTACCTGTGATGTAAACAACAACGTGGGGTGAGATACATCAAATCTCAGTGAGTTCGCTATCTTATAAGTCCTCTCAGCTTTACAAGGTTCTAACAAACCTAACTCAAGTCAAAGGGAAGGGAAGTGACTTTGAGTACTCACACACACTATAAGGAAACACGCTATCGAGTCCGCTAACTCGAAAGTGGATCACTATTGTCAACCCCGTCAAGGCATCCCCTTTCTCCTGCCCTCTTCTACGTCTAGAAGTAGGAACGAGTCATGGACCCTCGTAGATTACTTGGCATACGAGATGGATTCAGAAATAAGGGACATATTATCACCTTAAATCGTCACTTCACACGGCCCGTACACCGTCACAAGTCTCTTTACCCGTAGGCTCCATTCGTACTATAACATTGGGAATCAAACCTACCAAGTAATCGTGCATTCATTATAGAGGAGCTCATTACTCATGAAATGGCACATAATAGAATAATGGTTACGATTTCGTGACTCCACATACAACCGTAATGTCATAACATTTCTATACCCTTCGGTAATAGACGCACGCCTCGACCTCTCTTGCACGAGTGTCGTCGTTATGTTCAATAATTTCCTAGTCATTGCCAGGTTCTAATATTGTTTGATGGTAAGAATTCTCACTCTACCTATTTCACTTCCTTTTCAACATGCATATTCATTCTCAAACATGCTTAACAACAAGAGAAAATAGGTAAAACATTAATCAATTGCATAATAGAATCACATAAACAACATATCACAAGTCACCCCAATTACAGTTGCCTCCAATTTATTTAATCGGGCATCAAAACTAGTATTTCTTATTTCCAACAGATAGAATAATTTCTTAGCTCTCTATCGGTACCTAGAACACTTAAATCGGATAGACGAGTCAAAAGTTACGGATTTTAGAAATAATCTTTTTATTCTTTTTGCTTCAGGTCGCGCTAAGCGCGCACCCATCCGCGCTAAGTGCGCTGCTCTCTGCCTGGAATGGGTGAAAATATTACATACCGTGCTAAGCGCGTAGACCCGCGCTAAGCGCGCTCTGCGTTATGCAGAAAAAACCCCTTTCACAACAGAGCTTCCAACCTACCATTTTCGACCCGCAAACATACTCAAAACAACAAATAAGGGTTTATGATCATGGTTCCATCATCATTTAACCAACAAACATCAAAAACCATAATTTCCAACATTTCCACAAAGTTTCGACACAAAACCCTCAAAATTCCAACCAACACAAACCAATCCAAACTTCTTAACAATTATCAATAAGCGATTCTAAACACATTTGGATCATGCTACACAATTTATATCGATTTCCATCTGTTAAATTCATGATTTTTAGCAAAAACCAATTTTTCCTCAACGCTAACCTAACTCTAAAACCTCAAGAAATTCTACCACTAAAGCATCTAACTAGAACCCACCTTGAGTAGATGACGATGATGAAGATTGGAAGATGATTGATGAAGAGGAGATGATGATCCAAGCTTTTCTCTTCAATTCCAAGTTTTTCTTCTCTTTCTTTCCTTTGCTCTTCTTTCTCTCTATTTTCTCTCTCTCAAATGTTACTATGTTTGGAAAATGAGAGGAGAAAAAATGATATAGAAACTATCATTAATTTAGTAATACTACTAAATGTCCAAATTATCTCAAATGCACCAATTAATAAAACCTCAGAGTTAAATAATATTACTCTGATCAATTCTGAGTTCGTCAGCTTACTCTAATTATTTTATCCAATAAATTCTCAGAGCAAACCGGAACCCAGTTGACCATAATAATATTATCCCGAGTGGAATAATTTACGGGGTATTACACTTAATGTGAATGTGCAATTCATGTTAAGCTTTCCAAAGTATCCTGAAGGGGATTTGCCGGATTACCCATTTGCAACCAATTTGCCTAAATTGGTGGGGACGAATCGAACCAAAAACTTAGTGTAAACATACGCTTTAGAATTTATTTTGTGCAACTTTCATCATAACATCTTCATCTTCTTCTTATTCAAGTTTTGCAGCAGACCCACAACACAAGATCTAACAATCTTTAGATACGATTTATGATTTTTTGTGATTAATTTATGGTTGCAACTTTGATGGAAAATGAATTCATGCTTCTTATTCATAATCGTGGTGAAAGGTACATAATAATTATGTTAAATTAATATATATTCATCTAATGTTTGAAATACATGTATAATATTATATGATGAAAATAATGTGTATTTATGTTAAGTTTAACATGTGATATTAAATTTATACATGCATGATTTATAAACTATTCAAATATGTGAAATGAAATAATTATGAATATGTTTGGTTTATGTTAAAAACTTGAATGTAAAATGTATGCTAAATATTTTTCTTTGGTGCAGATAATTTATTTTAATTAATAATGCATTATTTCTGAATGAGATTATTTGGTAATAATTAAAAGAAATAAAATCATGAATTTGAATATATGGTAAATTTATGGGTAACATAAAATGGTGTAAATAACATGTTAAAAATATCAAGAACATATTTCAATTGTATTGTTGTTTATACAAGAATTTAAAAACTAAAATGATTTTGATCTCGAGTGTTCGATCAGATCCACACACGCTGGTCGTCAGATGGCAAGGTGCTCGGCAGATGATGGTCGCTGGACGTGCTGGGTGTTCGGAGTGTTGAGGAGAAAAAGGGGTGTACCTGCAAGGCACTCCGACGCTCAAGTAAGAAAGGGTCAGAGAAAAAGGGGCAAGTACAAAGTGTATTCTGAGGGTGAAAAATGTGATACCTCGCCCTCTCAAATGAGAGGGTTTATATAATGTTCCTCAACGCGTGGCCAACGGTCCTATTTTCGAGGCAAAATAACCGTTTTCCTGAAGAATAGGTAACTGCCCAAACTAGCCGTTATGACGGGCAGGGGGGTAGTTGCGGGCATATGGTCGTCATATGTCGGGGAGCTGTAGCTCGTGTGTGGCGGACAATAATTCCGGGCAAGGCTGAGCGATTAGTGCCCGGTTGCCGTGGCAAAAGGGTACTTTTGTCATCTTAATGGACTGGATCCAGGCGTTTGGGTCGTTACTGTAGCAGTCACGGATTGGGCCGCGCATGGCCGTTGGCCCAGTCCAGAACAGTAGCCCCCCAAGTCGTTGCTTCTGAGCATGGAAGTGATGACTTAAGGATAGCGTACAGTCTCGGGGAAGTGGAGTGTTTTGCTCGTCAGCTGTGGAAGGCCGTGGTTTCTACTGTCCGTCGCGGATGTTGGTCGCGGTCGTTATACGTTGCCCGTCACCGGTGGGTACCAACAGTTTAGTGGAATACGAAACGGTACGGGGGTCGCCACGTGTGTGTTGGAACTTGTACCGCCGCCGCTTAGGCAATGATGGCTAGCGGGTAGTCATTATGACCTATGTGCGCGTGTGGTTGCACGTGACCTCCTGTATAAATAGGGGGAAAAACCTTCATTCGGAACCTTTTCCTTCAACCTTCAGCAAATCACTTGCCCGTGAACGCTATCCGTTGCAACTTTCATTGTTTGAAGATCCGAGCAAGTCTTTTCAGCCTCATATTTACGAGTAAGTCGTCCCTTTTCCTTGTTTTGCTTTTTGTTGATGTTTACTTAGGCGGTGCATGTGGTTAGGTTAGATTTTAGGAGACTTAGGGCTGTATATGTGGTAGTCGCCGGTGGTGGATGATGGTTCCGCCGTCTCCATCACCGTTAGCCTGTCGTTACGTTGTGTGTGGAGGGTCTGTCCGTGACGCCGTCGCGATGGTGACGTGCACGTGATCGTGCGAACGTTGTGTTTTACGGAGTTGTGAGCTGAATGAAAACTCGTGATCTTGCTTTGGAGAAATTCCTCGTGTGGGAGGAGAGTATCGGGCACTGTCTCGCGGGGAGACTTTTCGCAGTGTTGTCAGGGCTTAGGCCGGGGACGTCGTCCTCAGCCCTTAGCGCACCCTTTCACTTGTTCAGCGGTGGAAGGGTGGATTTGATTAGCTGTCGAATTCACTGTCTTTCTCTGCTTTTCAGGTGATGGCGATAGGGCCCCGTGGATAAATTGTATTAGATTCGTCCGAGGAGGATTCTGGTTCCTCGGGGAGTAATAGCACTCAGTCTTCGTGTGGGTCCATGGAGCAGGATACGGACTACGAGCAAGAGGACGAGGTGCTCGAGGAGGAGGTACCCGAGGAGGATGCACCCGAGGAGGATGTAGCAGAAAATGAAGCGGAGGAATGGGAGGTGGCGGAACCCTCTGAGCATGTGTCCGAGTTTGCGAGCTATGTTGGAGACTGCTTCTGGACGGTGGGAGACGACGGGGATTGGAGAGTCCATTTTCCCACTGCTAATGAGCGCGTCTGCACCAATTACGGGGAGCGTTTCACGATGTACGAATATGTCTTCAAGGAGTTGGGCTTGAGGCTTCCATTCACAGATTTCCAGCAGTCCGTCTTTCTACATCTTCACTACGCAGCTCCACCACAACTCGTTAGCGTTCATGCGGGCGTTCGAGCTGGTGTGCGAGCACTTGCAGGTAGGGGCGACTCTTCCATTCTTCTTCACCGTATTTCATCTTCAACGGCAGACTTCTGGAAAGAGCTATGGCTGGGTCTCTTTGAAGCAGCAGCGTAAGCTGTTCAAACCTTTCTCTGAATCTATCCGTACATTTAAGACGAGGTACTTCGTCGTGGAGCCCGTATCGGAGGCTGCCCAGGATAGCATGTTCTGCTGGGAGCTTGAAGTGGATGAGAACGGGGAGGACAGGATTAACGAGGAGGGTAAATACATTGGGCGGCGATTGCTGAAATATCCCTTCCAGTGGACCGGGGCGCATTTTACTAAGCCGCCAAAGGACTATGTTTTTGAGCCGACCGATTTGGATGAGGGGGATGCTGCCTCATATGAGAAACTGCTGAATTACGTGAACTCGTTCCGGATGGTCGAGTGTGTTATGAAGAAGAAAGTGGTGATCCTTGAGGACGACTGTAGTTCTCGAGTAGAGCCTCGTTTTATTAACGTTAGGGCACTGCTGGGGTGCGCCACTTATAGGGATGCTATGGATCTGCTCGATATTTAATCTTAATATATTGCTTTGTATTGCTCGTTATTTTTTTATCACCTGACGCCTGTTTTTGTCTTTTGCAGCCGCTATGCCTTCAGCCCACGAAAGGATGGTGAGGAACGTGGCCGCGCGGAAACAAGCTACTGCAGCTGCTACTCCTAAGGTTCGTCCTTCCCCTGCCCGTGTGATTGGTCCTTCCCAGCCTCCTCAGGGGAATGCTTCACCGGCCAATGCACAACGGTCTCTAATGCCCCTGGCGACCAGGTCTAAGCGTCCAAGGAATGAGACAGTGGATCTGGGCAAGGTGCCAGAGAAAGCGAAATTCGAGTTGCCTCCTTGTGTACTGGACAAGAGGTTTTTTGAAGGGACCTCTTTGGTGATTCCCCACGCTGATTCTCTTCATCTGCAAAGCCTGGACCGTCCGAGCAAGAGGGCGTTGGTGGCTCAGGATGCCTCTGCGGTGGTCAGGCTGCTGGAGATGGCGGCCACCTATGCCAAAGGGGACACGGCCACTGAGGGTGAGTTGACTATCGCCCGCAGGAAGGTGAACGCTCTCGAGGAGAGCTTGAGGAAGGCCAGGGAGGAAGCTAAGGCTGCCAAGGAGGCGAGGGAGAAGGAGAGCGAGGAGGTTGCCCAGCTAAAGGGGAAGATGGTTACGCTCGAGGCTGAGAAAAAGGCTGCTGAGGACTTGGTCGCGCAACTGCAGGCGGCCAATGCTCTGGGCGAGGAGGAGCCTGAGGACGTGAAGGTGCTGAAGACAAGGTCAGAGTTAGTTGCCAGACTGGTGGTGGCCGAGGATGACAACGCGGTGCTCAGCGAGGAGTCCTTCCAAAACGCAGTGTCTCAGCTTCAGGTGGTGAATCCTGGCGTTGATTTGGTGACCGAAGGTACCAATTTCCTAGCGTACGTTAAAGACGGGCAAATAGTGATGCCAGAGTCTATCCTTGCCGGCCAAGCTAGAACCCAAACCTCTCCGCCCGATGATGAGCGAGTCGAAGACACCGAGGAATGATGTTTTACCGGCCTGCGTGCCGTGTAGTTTGTTGTAATTTTATTTGGTTTGGGGGGGTGTGGCCCCCCTTTTTATGTAATTCGTACAATCTTTGGCCCTGGTGGCCTTTTTACTTTATGCCCGGTTTATGTTGGCCGGTTGTGTTACTTATATGATTTTTGTTTATGTTGTTGTACTTTACATTAGTGTTGTACTTTATCTTAATTGTGCATGTATGACTGCCCGTCGGAGGGTGTGTCCGTTAGTGGAGCTTTCTTTTGGAAGTTAGCCCGCTGCGTGTGAGTTCGCCAGTGCGGGGAACTGGGCGAACAGCCGGGGAAGGTCCTGGCGAGGTTGCGGATCTCAGGTCGCGATTGAGGCCTAAGGTCGTGGCGTGAACGTCCCATCGCGAGCTGGGGTTCTGCCAATCATGGTACTTGGGCGAATGCGGTACTCGGTCGAGGACCGCCGACGAGCAGAGTTCCGGCTTGCTTGTTTGAGCGGGATTCTACTTTGTGTGCATGCGTCGCTTGTACCTGGGCGAGCATGATGACCGCTAGGTGGTCTCTTGATACAAGGAAGCCTGAGGTCACTTTTAGCTGTAGTATTGCTTAAGTTTCTCAGCGTTCCATGGTCGAGGGAGTGCCTCCCCGTTGAGGTTTTCTAGGAAGTATGCGCCATTTTCCGTTTTTGCACGGACTCTGTATGGCCCTTCCCAGTTGGCCGCTAGTTTGCCTTCGCGAGAGTCCTTGTGGTTTCTCCGCAGGACAAGGCTGCCCACGTCGAATTCTCGTCGTAAGACTTTGGCGTTGTGCCTGATTGCTATTTTTTGCTTAAGAGACGCTTCGCGGAGGGTTGCTCCTGTCCGGATTTCCTCGACGAGGTCGAGCTCTTCTCTTATCGCTCTGTTATTCATCTCCTCGTCTAGAGGTGACTCGGTCCTCCTGGATGGTACGTGGATCTCGATGGGTAAAACAGCCTCCATGCCATATGCTAAGCGGAAAGGCGTCTCCCCGGTGGTGGACTGGGGAGTAGTACGATATGCCCACAAGACGCTGTGGAGTTCCTCGACCCAGACCTTCTTCATTTCGTCCAGTCTTCGTTTGAGGCCACGAAGGATGACACGGTTGGCCGCCTCCGCCTGCCCATTGGTCTGGGGGTGCTCGACCGAAGCGAAGTGTTGCTTTGTTCCGAGATGGGCGACGAAGTCTTGGAACTTCTTGTCCGTGAATTGTGTTCCATTGTCCGTGACGATTGCTTGGGGAATCCCAAAACGGGCAAGGAATTCCGCTTGTAGAAGCGTAGAATGTTAAGTGTTGTTATCTTCGCTAAGGATTCTGCTTCTATCCATTTTGTGAAGTAATCTACGCCCACTATCAGGTATTTGTTTTGGCTAGACCCCGTCACGAAGGGTCCCAGGATGTCCAGGCCCCACCAGGCGAATGGCCACGGGGATGTCAAGCTTTTCAACTCGTTGGGGGGAGCTAGGTGCATATCCCCGTGCCGTTGGCATTTGTCGCATTTCTTCACATGCTCTTTGGCGTCTTGCTGCATAGTTGGCTAGTAATATCCCGCCCGGAGGGCCTTGCGGGCAAGGGACCTTCCCCCCAGGTGTTGGGCGTTAATGCCTTCGTGGATTTCTCGTAATACGTGGGGGACAATCTCCTCCTCTATGCACTTTAGTAGCGGAATGGAGAAACCCCTTCGGTAAAGTATGTTTTCGAGGATGACGTACGAGCAAGCTCTTCGTCTGATGGTGCTGGCTTCTTTGGGGTCATCCGGAAGTTCTTCCCTGGTGAGGTAGTTGTACACGGGCGTCATCCAGCAGTCGGTGTCCCCGATTGCGTGCACATGTAGGGTCGAGGGCCCCTTGTCGATGCTGGATCGGGGAAGTATCTCTTGGATAACTGACCTATTTCTGCCTTTCCTCTTGGTGCTCGCTAGCTTGGATAGGACGTCTGCTCGCACGTTGTGTTCACGTGGAACATGTCTTACTGCTACCGTCCTGAACTTCGATATCTTTTCCCTAACTAGGGAGAGGTATTCAGAAAGACTGTCGTTTTTGGCCTGATACTCCCCGGAGACCTGGTGAACTACGAGCTGAGAGTCCGTGCAGATGACAATTTCTTATGCCCCTAGGTCTTCGGCTAGGCGTAACCCAACGAGGAAGGCTTCATACTCGGCCTGGTTGTTCGACGTGGGAAAGGATAAAGTGAGAGACGCTTTGACTATGGTCCCCTCGTCGTTCTCCAGAATAACTCCTGCCCCGCTGCCGCTCGAGCTGGATGCTCCGTCTACGTAGATGGTCCATATGTTTGCTACGTGGGGCGAGGAGTCTGAGAAGGTTACTTCTGCCACGAAATCGGCCAGGGCCTGTGCTTTGAGAGCCTTTCTGCTTTCATACCGGACGTCAAATTCGGACAGCTCCAACGACCACTTGAGCATTCGACCTGCCATGTCTGGCCGTCCCAGCAACTGCTTGATGGGCTGATCCGTCCTCACCACGATCGTGTGGGCTAAGAAATAGTGCCTCAGTCGTCTGGCGGCGTTAATGAGGGCCAGTGCTACCTTCTCTATCTGCTGATATCGCAACTCCGCGTCTTGCAACGCTTTGCTCGTGAAGTATACGGGCTTTTGCCCGGCGTGATTTTCGCGGATGAGAACAGCGCTCACGGCCTCGGTGGTGACGGCGAGGTATAGGAACAAAACTTCCCCGGTATCTGGTCGTGATAACACGGGCGGTTTCGAAAGAGCTTGTTTTAAGTGAAGGAATGACGCCTTGCATTCTTCGGTCCATTCAAACGCGGCTTCTTTTCTCAAGAGCTTGAAGAAAGGAAGGGCGTGTTGGGCGGATCTCGCGACGAAGCGGGACAACGAGGTGAGTACCCCGTTGAGGGACTGGATGTTCTTCTTAGACGTGGGCGTTGGGAACTCAGAGAATGCTCGGCATTTGTCGGGGTTAGCCTCTATTCCTCGTTCCGTTAGGTAGAACCCAAGGAATTTGCCTGTCCGTACTCCGAACGTGCACTTCTCTGGATTAAAACGCATTTGATATTTTCTTGCTTGCTCGAAAATTGTTCGAAGATGGGCGACATGGTCTAGTTCCTCGTGGGACTTGACGATCATGTCGTCCATGTATACCTCGAGCATGTCGCCTATTTGTCCTTGGAAGACTTTTTCTATCATTCGTTGGTATGTAGCGCCGGCGTTCTTCAGACCGAAAGGCATCACGTTGTAGTAATAATTGCCCGATTCGGTCATGAAGGCCGTGTACGTTTTATCGCTCGCGGCCATCGGGATTTGATTGTAGCCCGAGTAGGCGTCGAGGAACGATAGCAGCTTAAAACCTGCTGAGTTATCCACGAGCTTATCTATATTGGGGAGGGGGTAGGCGTCCTTCGGACAGGCCTTGTTAACATCAGTATAATCAACACACATTCTCCATTTGCCATTATTTTTTCTTACAAGTACAACATTTGAGAGCCACGTAGTGTATTTGACCTCGGAAATAAACCTACCTTCTAGAAGGTCTTTAACAGCCTTCTCCGCGGCTTCCATCTTCTCTCGGGACTGTTTCCTTCTGCGCTGGGCAACGGCTTTGATGGCCGAATTGATGGTAAGCTGGTGGCAAGCGACGGAGGGGTCCAATCCTGGCATTTCAGCAGCGCTCCATGCGAACAAGTCTGCGTTCTCCCTGAGGCACGCTTTTAGTTGTCTTTTGGCCAGGTCGGGGAGGTCTGCTCCGATCTTTACTCCCCGTTGGGGGTCTTCTCCGAACGGGACGAGCTCGAAGTTGTCATCTGGTATGGGGTGCAGGAGATGGCCGTTGTTGTGGGACTGGCTGCCCGAAGTCGTCGGGGCTTTGGCGTGATCCTCCTCGTTGAAACGGTTGTCCAAGTCGATAGATTCGACCTGGGGGAGTGGTTTTGACTGCTCGGAGCTGCTGGGCAGAGGAGGGCGACCAGATGTCCTCGGCTTCACTGAGATTGTGCTCAATCCTTTTGATGCGGCTTCAAAGCATCGACGGGCAGCTTCGATGTCGCCGTGGAGGGTGGCGACCATCCCTTCAGAAGTGTAGTACTTCATCTTGAGATGTACGGTGGAAGGCACTGCAACCAACTCTGCCAGGGTTGGCCTTCCAAAAATGCACTGATATAATGGCGGGCAGTCGATTACCAGAAACTGTGCTTTGATTGCTCGGGTTGTCTTTCCTGAACCGAAAGTCACAATGAGCTCTACGTAACCTCGGGGCCTTGTTACTGCTCCGTTGAATCCCTGCAGGTCGGATCCAACGTATGGGGTAAGGTGAGAGTCGTCCAACTGCAGTGTCTCGAACAGGTGGTTGTACATAATATCAACTGAACTGCCCAGGTCCACGAGTATCCTGCGAACGTCGAAGTTCGCCATCCTTGCCCGGATGAGAAGCGGGATGCTTGAGTTCGGTGACCCGCCGAGGAGCTCCTCTTTGTAGAAGGAAATGGGAGAGGATCCTTTGCGAGTGGTATCCAGCGTGGTGACTTCGTTGGCGCTCTTGCTGATCAGTTGATCGAACTTTCTTTTGACCGAACCAACCGTGATTTTGTTGAATCCGCCACCGGAGATGACCATGGCCGACGGGAAGGTTTCCCACGGGCTGTGAGCGCCGAGGAACATGGAAGCGGGCAGACTGTCAGGGATGCAGAAGTCTTCTGGTCGAGTCACGGACATAGCAACCTGTACGTTGGTGTCATCGGAGGGCGGAGTCTCTTCAGCCGCCTTCTTGCTCTCATGGGTTTCTTGCCGGGGAGCTTCTTTTTTCTTCGCGAACTGCTTCAGATGGCCGTCGTGAATGAGGATCTCTATGGCATCCCTGAGGTGGATGCATTCTTCCGTCGTATGGCCGTGGCTCTTGTGGAAGCGGCAATACTTGGATTTGTCCACACCTGGCCTGGCCGGCAGCTGTTTGGGGAAACGGACCCCCGCTTGTTTGAACTCTGAATTGGCACATTCAGACAAGATTTTCTCCCTCGAGGTGGTGAGGGGGGTATAGTCGTGGAACCGTCCAGAAGGTCCCTTCTGTTCGCGTGCATCGCGAGGTCGATCGTCGCGTCTTTTATCTCCTCGACGGGATGTCGAGGGCTCTTCAGCTCTGGATGTCCGGGTACCTTCTTGGTGACGGGAGGCCCGGACAGAGTGGGCAGCGACCTTCTCCTCGTACTGTATGTGTGACTGGGCTTGGTGGAGGAGAGCGTTGAGGTTCCTTGGTGGATCTAGGCCGATGGCTTTCGCGAAATCTGAGCCAGGACGTAATCCCTGCTCGAGCAGGAATTTCTTCATATCGTCGGTCGTTGGCACTTGGACGGCTTCCTTGTTGAACCGCTCAATGTAGTCCCGAAGGGGTTCATCTCTCCCCTGTACAACAGCTCCAAGGGACACCTCAGTCTTAGGATGGCGTCGTGATTCGGTAAAGTGTCGGGAGAAGATCCTCCCGAGCTGCCTCCAGGAGGTGATGGATTCCTCGGGCAGTTGTTTGTACCAGGTCATTGCTCCCTTTCGGAGCGTGGTCGGGAACAGGCGGCACTTGATGGCTCCTCATACACCTCGGTAGTCCAGAAGAGCATCTATGTTTTCTATGTGCTCGTCTGGGTCCGTGGTTCCATCATAAGTCCCTAGAGACGGAGGCTTCTCTAGTGCTTTGGGGAGACGGGTGGCTAGGATCCTGCAGGACAACGGGCCGCGAGGCTCATCGTCGCTGTTCGAACTTGAAGTCGAAGGTGACCGTTGTCTGCGCTCGGTGCGGCGGTCTCTGTGAGGTGAGGGCGATCGTGGCCGGTCGCGATGTCTGATCGGGGAGGAATGCCCGTCCTGCCTCGTTCTCTTGTGTCTTAGTGGCGACTGGTCCCGCGGGGAGATCTGGTCGCGTTTGCGAACGCGTAGTGGTTCGGGCCTCGTCATACGGTCTTCCCGGCGCCTAGGCGGCGGGCTTCTTGATTTCTGGTGTTTCCTCTTGTGGGGAGAAGATCTTGGAAGAGCTGCTTTTTCGAGGGCTCCTATCCTTTCACCATGCTGCAAGATAAGGAGGTTTGTGTGGTTGACAGCATCTAGGAGGGCTGCGACGGCTAGTTCGGTGCTGGGGGGGCCAGGAATTGGTCGCTCCCCCAACGGTGACTGTTTTTCTCCTTGCTCGGTGGGAGGAGGAGTTGGAGAAGCAGTGGCCCCGTCTCGAAGGAAACAGGGATCAGAAAGTAACAGCGAACTGCCATTAACGTCCATCTTATTGACGGGGACAAGAACTGTAGCGTCAGCACCTTTTGCTAGGTTCTGAACGGCCATATGTGGGTGGATTAATGAAGGTATGTTTTGATCTTTAGTTTCCGAGTAAGAAAGAAAGAAGGGGAGAACAAGGAGTTCCCACAGACGGCGCCACTGATCTCGAGTGTTCGATCAGATCCATACACGCTGGTCGTCAGATGGCAAGGTGCTCGACAGATGATGGTCGCTGGACGTGCTGGGTGTTCGGACTGTTGAGGAGAAAAGGGGGTGTACCTGCAAGGCACTCCGACGCTCAAGTAAGAAAGGGTCAGAGAAAAAGGGGCAAGTACAAAGTGTATTCTGAGGGTGAAAAATGTGATACCTCGCCCTCTCAAATGAGAGGGTTTATATAATGTTCCCCAGCGCGTGGCCAACGGTCCTATTTTCGAGGCAAAATAACCGTTTTCCTGAAGAATAGGTAACTGCCCAAACTAGCCGTTATGACGGGCAGGGGGGTAGTTGCAGGCATATGGCCGTCATATGTCGGGGAGACTTTTCGCAGTGTTGTCAGGGCTTAGGCCGGGGACGTCGTCCTCAGCCCTTAGTGCGCCCTTTCACTTGTTCAGCGGTGGAAGGGTGGATTTGATTAGCTGTCGAATTCACTGTCTTTCTCTGCTTTTCAGGTGATGGCGACAGGGCCCCGTGGAGAAATTGTATTAGATTCGTCCGAGGAGGATTCTGGTTCCTCGGGGAGTAATAGCACTCAGTCTTCGTGTGGGTCCACGGAGCAGGATACGGACTACGAGCAAGAGGACGAGGTGCTCGAGGAGGAGGTACCCGAGGAGGATGCACCCGAGGAGGATGTAGCAGAAAATGAAGCGGAGGAATGGGAGGTGGCGGAACCCTCTGAGCATGTGTCCGAGTTTGCGAGCTATGTTGGAGACTGCTTCTGGACGGTGGGAGACGACGGGGATTGGAGAGTCCATTTTCCCACTGCTAATGAGCGCGTCTGCACCAATTACGGGGAGCGTTTCACGATGTACGAATATGTCTTCAAGGAGTTAGGCTTGAGGCTTCCATTCACGGATTTCCAGCAGTCCGTCTTTCTACATCTTCACCTGGCCCCTACGCAGCTCCACCCCAACTCGTTAGCGTTAATGCGGGCGTTCGAGCTGGTGTGCGAGCACTTGCAGGTAGGGGCGACTCTTCCATTCTTCTTCACCGTATTTCATCTTCAACGACAGACTTCTGGAAAGAGCTATGGCTGGGTCTCTTTGAAGCAGCAGCGTAAGCTGTTCAAACCTTTCTCTGAATCTATCCGTACATTTAAGACGAGGTACTTCGTCGTGGAGCCCGTATCGGAGGCTGCCCAGGATAGCATGTTCTGCTGGGAGCTTGAAGTGGATGAGAACGGGGAGGACAGGATTAACGAGGAGGGTAAATACATTGGGCGGCGATTGCTGAAATATCCCTTCCAGTGGACCGGGGCGCATTTTACTAAGCCGCCAAAGGACTATGTTTTTTAGCCGACCGATTTGGATGAGGGGGATGCTGCCTCATATGAGAAACTGCTGAATTACGTGAACTCGTTCCGGATGGCCGAGTGTGTTACGAAGAAGAAAGTGGCGATCCTTGAGGACGACGGTAGTCCTCGAGTATAGCCTCGTTTTATTAACGCTAGGGCACTGCTGGGGTGCGCCACTTATAGGGATGCTATGGATCTGCTCAGTATTTAATCTTAATATATTGCTTTGTATTGCTCGTTATTTTTTTATCACCTGACGCCTGTTTTTGTCTTTTGCAGCCGCCATGCCTTCAGCCCACGAAAGGATGGTGAGGAACGTGGCTGCGCGGAAACAAGCTGCTGCAGCTGCTACTCCTAAGGTTCGTCCTTCCCCTGCCCGTGCGATTGGTCCTTCCCAGCCTCCTCAGGGGAATGCTTCACCGGCCAATGCACAACGGTCTCCAATGCCCCTGGCGACCAGGTCTAAGCATCCAAGGAACGAGGCAGTGGATCTGGGCAAGGTGCCAGAGAAAGCGAAATTCGAGTTGCCTCCTTGTGTACTGGACAAGAGGTTTTTTGAAGGGACCTCTTTGGTGATTCCCCATGCTAATTCTCTTCATCTGCAAAGCCTGGACTGTCCGAGCAAGAGGGCGTTGGTGGCTCAGGATGCCTCTGCGGTGGTCAGGCAGCTGGAGATGGCGGCCACCTATGCCAAAGGGGACACGGCCACTGAGGGTGAGTTGACTATCGCCCGCGGGAAGGTGAATGCTCTCGAGGAGAGCTTGAGGAAGGCCAGGGAGGAAGCTAGGGCTGCCAAGGAGGCGAGGGAGAAGGAGAGCGAGGAGGTTGCCCAGCTAAAGGGGAAGATGGTTACGCTCGAGGCTGAGAAAAAGGCTGCTGAGGACTTGGTCGCGCAACTGCAGGCGGCCAATGCTCCGGGCGAGGAGGAGCCTGAGGACGTGAAGGTGCTGAAGACAAGGTCAGAGTTAGTTGCCCGACTGGTGGTGGCCGAGGATGACAACGCGGTGCTCGGCGAGGAGTCCTTCCAAAATGCAGTGTCTCAGCTTCAGGTGGTGAATCTTGGCGTTGATTTGGTGACCGAAGGTACCAATTTCCTGGCGTACGTTAAATACGGGCAAATAGTGATGCCAGAGTCTATCCTTGCCGGCCAAGCTAGAACCCAAACCTCTCCGCCCGATGATGAGCGAGTCGAAGACACCGAGGAATGATGTTTTGCCGGCCTGCGTGCCGTGTAGTTTGTTGTAATTTTATTTGGTTTGGGGGGTGTGGCCCCCCTTTTTATGTAATTCGTACAATCTTTGGCCCTGGTGGCCTTTTTACTTTATGCCCGGTTTATGTTGGCCGGTTGTGTTACGTATATGATTTTTGTTTATGTTGCTGTACTTTACATTAGTGTTGTACTTTATCTTAATTGTGCGTGTATGACTGCCCGTCGGAGGGTGTGTCCGTTAGTGGAGCTTTCTTTTGGAAGGTAGCCCGCTGCGTGTGAGTTCGCCAGTGCGGGGAACTGGGCGAACAACCGGGGAAGGTCATGGCGAGGTTGCGGATCTCAGGTCGCAATTGAGGCCTGAGGTCGCGGCGTGAACGTCCCATCGCGAGTTGGGGTTCTGCCAATCATGGTACTTGGGCGAAGGCGGTACTCGGTCGAGGACCGCCGACGAGCAGAGTTCCGGCTTGCTTGTTTGAGCGGGATTCTACTTTGTGTGCATGCGTCGCTTGTACCTGGGCGAGCATGATGACCGCTAGGTGGTCTCTTGATACGAGGAAGCCTGAGGTCACTTTTAGCTGTAGTATTGCTTAAGTTTCTCAGCGTTCCATGGTCGAGGGAGTGCCTCCCCGTTGAGGTTTTCTAGGAATTATGCGCCATTTTCCGTTTTGGCACGGACTCTGTATGGCCCTTCCTAGTTGGCCGCTAGTTTGCCTTCGCGAGAGTCCTTGTGGTTTCTCCGCAGGACAAGGCTGCCCACGTCGAATTCTCGTCGTAAGACTTTGGCGTTGTGCCTGATTGCTATTTTTTGCTTAAGAGACGCTTCGCGGAGGGTTGCTCCTGTCCGGATTTCCTTGACGAGGTCGAGCTCTTCTCTTATCGCTCCGTTATTCATCTCCTCGTCTAGAGGTGACTCGGTCCTCCTGGACGGTACGTGGATCTCGATGGGTAAAACAGCCTCCATGCCATATGCTAAGCGGAAAGGCGTCTCCCCGGTGGTGGACTGGGGAGTAGTATGATATGCCCACAAGACGCTGTGGAGCTCCTCGACCCAGACCTTCTTCGTTTCGTCCAGTCTTCGTTTGAGGCCACGAAGGATGACACGGTTGGCCGCCCCCGCCTGCCCGTTGGTCTGGGGGTGCTCGACCGAAGCGAAGTGTTGCTTTGTTCCGAGATGGGCGACGAAGTCTTGGAACTTCTTGTCCGTGAATTGTGTTCCATTGTCCGTGACGATTGCTTGGGGAATCCCAAAACGGGCAAGGATATTCCGCTTGTAGAAGCGTAGAATGTTAAGTGTTGTTATCTTCGATAAGGCTTCTGCTTCTATCCATTTTGTGAAGTAATCTACGCCCACTATCAGGTATTTGTTTTGGCTAGACCCCGTCACGAAGGGTCCCAGGATGTCCAGGCCCCACCAGGCGAATGGCCACGGGGATGTCAAGCTTTTCAGCTCGTTGGGGGAGCTAGGTGCATATCCCCGTGCCGTTGGTATTTGTCGCATTTCTTCACATGCTCTTTGGCGTCTTGCTGCATAGTTGGCCAGTAATATCCCGCCCGGAGGGCCTTGCGGGCAAGGGACCTTCCCCCCAGGTGCTGGGCGTTAATGCCTTCATGGATTTCTCGTAATACGTGGGGGACAATCTCCTCCTCTATGCATTTTAGTAGCGGAATGGAGAAACCCCTTCGGTAAAGTTTGTTTTCGAGGATGACGTACGAGCAAGCTCTTCGTCTGATGGTGCTGGCTTCTTTGGGGTCATCCGAAAGTTCTTCCCTGGTGAGGTAGTTGTACACGGGCGTCATCCAGCAGTCGGTGTCCCCGATTGCGTGCACGTGTAGGGTCGAGGGCCCCTTGTCGATGCTGGATCGGGGAAGTATCTCTTGGATGACTGACCTGTTTCCGCCTTTCCTCTTGGTGCTCGCCAGCTTGGATAGGACGTCTGCTCGCACGTTGTGTTCGCGTGGAACATGTCTTACTGCTACCGTCCTGAACTTCGATATCTTTTCCCTAACTAGGGAGAGGTATTCAGACAGACAGTCGTTTTTGGCCTGATACTCCCCGGAGACCTGGTGAGCTACGAGCTGAGAGTCCGTGCAGATGACGATTTCTTCTGCCCCTAGGTCTTCGGCTAGGCGTAACCCAGCGAGGAAGGCTTCATACTCGGCCTGGTTGTTCGACGTGGGAAAGGATAAAGTGAGAGACGCTTCGACTATGGTCCCCTCGTCGTTCTCCAGAATGACTCCTGCCCCGCTGCCGCTCAAGCTGGATGCTCCATCTACGTAGATGGTCCATCTGTTTGCTACGTGGGGCGAGGAGTCTGAGAAGGTTACTTCTGCCACGAAATCGGCCAGGGCCTGTGCTTTGAGAGCCTTTCTGCTTTCATACCGGACGTCAAATTCGGACAGCTCCAACGACCACTTGAGCATTCGACCTGCCATGTCTGGCCGTCCCATCAACTGCTTGATGGGCTGATCCGTCCTCACCACGATCATGTGGGCTAAGAAATAGTGCCTCAGTCGTCTGGCGGCGTTAATGAGGGCCAGTGCTACCTTCTCTATCTGCTGATATCGCAACTCTGCATCTTGCAACGCTTTGCTCGTGAAGTATACGGGCTTTTGCCCGGCGTGATTTTCGCGGATGAGAACAGCGCTCACGGCCTCGGTGGTGACGGCGAGGTATAGGAACAAAACTTCCCCGGTATCTGGCCGCGATAACACGGGTGGTTTCGAAAGAGCTTGTTTTAAGTGAAGGAGGGACGCCTCGCATTCTTCGGTCCATTCAAACGCGGCTTCTTTTCTCAAGAGCTTGAAGAAAGGAAGGGCGTGTTGGGCGGATCTCGCGACGAAGCGGGACAACGAGGTGAGTACCCTGTTGAGGGACTGGATGTTCTTCTTAGACGTGGGCGTTGGGAACTCAGAGAATGCTCGGCATTTGTCAGGGTTAGCCTCTATTCCTCGTTCCGTTAGGTAGAAACCAAGGAATTTGCCTACCCGTACTCCGAACGTGCACTTCTCTGGGTTAAAACACATTTGATATTTTCTTGCTTGCTCGAAAATTGTTCGAAGATGGGCGACATGGTCTAGTTCCTCGTGGGACTTGACGATCATGTCGTCCATGTATACCTCGAGCATGTCGCCTATTTGTCCTTGGAAGACTTTGTTTATCATTCGTTGGTATGTAGCGCCGGCGTTCTTCAGACCGAAAGGCATCACGTTGTAGTAATAATTGCCTGATTCGGTCATGAAGGCCGTGTACATTTTATCACTCGCGGCCATCGGGATTTGATTGTAGCCCGAGTAGGGGTCGAGGAACGATAGCAGCTTAAAACCTACTGAGTTATCCACGAGCTTATCTATATTGGGGAGGGGGTAGGCGTCCTTCGGACAGGCCTTGTTAACATCAGTATAATCAACGCACATTCTCCATTTGCCATTATTTTTTCTTACAAGTACAACATTTGAGAGCCGCGTAGTGTATTTGGCCTCGGAAATAAACCTAGCTTCTAGAAGGTCTTTAACAGCCTTCTCCGCGGCTTCCATCTTCTCTCGGGACTGTTTCCTTCTGCGTTGGGCAACGACTTTGACGGCCGGATCGATGGTAAGCTGGTGGCAAGTGACGGAGGGGTCCAATCCTGGCATTTCAGTAGCGCTCCATGCGAACAAGTCTGCGTTCTCCCTGAGGCACGCTTTTAGTTGTCTTTTGGCCAGGTCGGGGAGGTCTGCTCCGATCTTTACTCCCCGTTGGGGGTCTTCTCCGAACGGGACGAGCTCGAAGTTGCCATCTGGTATGGGGCGCAGGAGATGGCCGTTGTTGTGGGGCTGGCTGCCCGAAGTCGTCGGGGCTTTGGCGTGATCCTCCTCGTTGAAACGGGTGTCCAAGTCGATAGATTCGACCTGGGGGAGTGGTTTTGGCTGCTCGGAGCTGCTGGGCAGAGGAGGGCGACCAAATGTCCTCAGCTTCGCTGAGATTGTGCTCAATCCTTTTGATGCGGCTTCAAAGCATCGACGGGCAGCTTCGATGTCGCCGTGGAGGGTGGCGACCATCCCTTCAGAAGTGTAGTACTTCATCTTGAGATGTACGGTGGAAGGCACTGCAACCAACTCTGCCAGGGTTGGCCTTCCAAAAATGCACTGATATAGTGACGGGCAGTCGATTACCAGAAACTGTGCTTTGATTGCTCGGGTTGTCTTTCCTGAACCAAAAGTCACGATGAGCTCTACGTAACCTCGGGGCCTTGTTACTGCTCCGTTGAATCCCTGCAGGTCGGATCCAACGTATGGGGTAAGGTGAGAGTCGTCCAACTGCAGTGTCTCGAACAGGTGGTTGTACATAATATCAACTGAACTGCCCTGGTCCACGAGTATCCTGCGAACGTCGAAGTTCGCCATCCTTGCCCGGATGAGAAGCGGGATGATTGAGTTCGGTGACCCGCCGAGGAGCTCCTCTTTGTAGAAGGAAATGGGAGAGGATCCTTTGCGAGTGGTATCCAGTGTGGTGACTTCGTTGGCGCTCTTGCTGATCAGTTGATCAAACTTTCTTTTGACCGAACCAACCGTGATTTTGTTGAATCCGCCACCGGAGATGACCATGGCCGACGGGAAGGTTTCCCACGGGCTGTGAGCGCCGAGGAACATGGAAGCGGGCAGACTGTCAGGGATGCAGAAGTCTTCTGGTCGAGTCACGGACATAGCAACCTGTACGTTGGTGTCATCGGAGGGCGGAGTCTCTTCAGCCGCCTTCTTGCTCTCCTGGGTTTCTTGCCGGGGAGCTTCTTTTTTATTCGCGAACTGCTTCAGATGGTCGTCGCGAATGAGGTTCTCTATGGCATCCCTGAGGTGGATGCATTCTTCCGTCGTATGGTCGTGGCTCTTGTGGAAGCGGCAATACTTGGATTTGTCCACACCTGGCCTGGCCGGAAGCTGTTTGGGGAAACGGACCCCCGCTTGTTTGAACTCTGAATTGGCACATTCGGACAAGATTTTCTCCCTCGAGGTGGTGAGGGGGGTATAGTCGTGGAACCGTCCAGAAGGTCCCTTCTGTTCGCGTGCATCGCGAGGTCGATCGTCGCGCCTTTTATCTCCTCGACGGGATGTCGAGGGCTCTTCAGCTCTGGATGTCCGGGTACCTTCTTGGTGACGGGAGGCCCGGACAGAGTGGGCAGCGACCTTCTCCTCGTACTGTATGTGCGAATGGGCTTGGTGGAGGAGAGCGTTGAGGTTCCTTGGTGGATCTAGGCCGATGGCTTTCGCGAAATCTGAGCCAGGACGTAATCCCTGCTCGAGCAGGAATTTCTTCATATCGTCGATCGTTGGCACTTGGACGGCTTCCTTGTTGAACCGCTCAATGTAGTCCCGAAGGGGTTCATCTCTCCCCTGTACAACAGCTCCAAGGGACGCCTCAGTCTTAGGATGGCGTCGTGATGCGGTAAAGTGTCGGGAGAAGATCCTCCCGAGCTGCCTCCAGGAGGTGATGGATTCCTCGGGCAGTTGTTTGTACCAGGTCATTGCTCCCTTCCGGAGCGTGGTCGGGAACAGGCGGCACTTGATGGCTCCTCGTACACCTCGGTAGTCCAGAAGAGCATCTATGTTTTCTATGTGCTCGTCTGGGTCCGTGGTTCCATCATAAGTCCCTAGAGACGGAGGCTTCTCTAGTCCTTTGGGGAGACGGATGGCTAGGATCCTGCGGGACAACGGGCCGCGAGGCTCGTCGTTGCTGTTCGAACTTGAAGTCGACGGTGACCGTTGTCTGCGCTCGCGGCGGCGGTCTCTGCGAGGTGAGGGCGATCGTGGCCGGTCGCGATGTCTGATCGGGGAGGAATGCCCGTCCTGCCTCGTTCTCTTGTGTCTTAGTGGCGACTGGTCCCGCGGGGAGATCTGGTCGCGTTTGCGAACGCGTAGTGGTTCGGGCCTCGTCATACGGTCTTCCCGGCGCCTAGGCGGCGGGCTTCTTGATTTCTGGTGTTTCCTCTTGTGGGGAGAAGATCTTGGAAGAGCTGCTTCTTCGAGGGCTCCTATCCTTTCACCTTGCAGCAAGATAAGGAGGTTCGTGCGGTTGACAGCATCTAGGAGGGCTGCGACGGCTAGATCGGTGCTGGGGGGGCCAGGAATTGGTCGCTCCCCCAACGGTGACTGTTTTTCTCCTTGCTCGGTGGGAGGAGGAGTTGGAGAAGCAGTGGCCCCGTCTCGAAGGAAACGGGGATCAGAAAGTAACAACGAACTACCATTAACGTCCATCTTGTTGACGGGGACAAGAACTGTAGCGTCAGCACCTTTTGCTGGGTTCTGAGCGGCCATATGTGGGTGGATTAATGAAGGTATGTTTTGATCTTTAGTTTTCGAGTAAGAAAGAAAGAAGGGGAGAACAAGGAGTTCCCACAGACGGCGCCACTGATCTCGAGTGTTCGATCAGATCCACACACGCTGGTCGTCAGATGGCAAGGTGCTCAACAGATGATGGTCGCTGGACATGCTGGGTGTTCGGACTGTTGAGGAGAAAAGGGGGTGTACCTGCAAGGCACTCCGACGCTCAAGTAAGAAAGGGTCAGAGAAAAAGGGGCAAGTACAAAGTGTATTCTGAGGGTGAAAAATGTGATACCTCGCCCTCTCAAATGAGAGGGTTTATATAATGTTCCCCAGCGCGTGGCCAACGGTCCTATTTTCGAGGCGAAATAACCGTTTTCCTGAAGAATAGGTAACTGCCCAAACTAGCCGTTATGACGGGCAGGGGGGTAGTTGCAGGCATATGGTCGTCATATGTCGGGGAGCTATAGCTCGTGTGTGGCGGACAATAATTCCGGGCAAGGCTGAGCGATCAGTGCCCCGTTGCCGTGGCAAAAGGGTACTTTTGTCATCTTAATGGACTGGATCCAGGCGTTTGGGCCGTTACTGTAGCAGTCACGGATTGGGCCGCGCATGGCCGTTGGCCCAGTCCAGAACAGATTTATCTCATGTTATATGTGTATCATAATATGAAAGTATTATTTCTTATTTATCTTGATATTAAAAGTAATTTGGATATATTTTATCTTGTTGTAAGTTGATAAGTGTTCATCGATAAATGTTACAAGAAATATTAGTGATGTTGGTTTATTGTTCACTTTGTGATTTTTATTTCTATATACCATAAAACATGTTATATATGAAACATAGATTTATCACATAGAATTTGTTATGTATATGTTAGTCATGCAAGAAAATTGTTTATTTTAAAAAGAATAAAAATAAATTCTATGGTGTTATTTTTGTATGGAGTTTACGAATTACATGTTTGAACCCACTGTATGAAATAAAAGTTAGTCATCACAAATTTGTATGATCTTGGTTGTCAAAATGGTTAATGCATTAAATATATTTTAGATATATTTAAGTGGAAGTAAAACTTCAAAATAAAAAGGTTGGTAAATGAAGAATGACATAAAAGTTGTGTATATGACAAAATAAATGACTAAAGTGTCATGGTGATAGATTGTCAAAACTATCAAGAATATAGAAATATACTTTGTATATGATAATTGTACTAATGTGCTAAAAGTGTCATGGTTTGATGATAATTGGTGAATACTATCAAGAGTACGTAAATTAATTATAATAGTTGAAAGATTGAATATTTAAAGTTTGTTAAAATTTAAAAATGTTGCAATTCTTTGACGAAAGGATTGACAAGGATATGATGTGTTTGGATATAATGTTGAAGACAATGAAGACGTCATTAGGGATGTGGAACAAACCCATATCTAATTAATCACCGATAGTGGAAACTCAACTCACTTGATTAATGTTAAGTCTTGAGTTTAATGATGAAATTACACTATTAGAGTGATTGAAGTACTTGACAATAGACACATTCCAAGGAGTAAAAATACTTGAACTTGAACCATAAGAATAAATGTGGAAGGATGAGGTTTTCCTCTTAATGGACATCTGACATAAGTTTGCTGTAATGCATAATTATGGGTTCATTTCTGATATAGTCTACCTATATGAGAATGAAGTGGTGCTGCTTCATAGAGTTCAAGGGTTTGACTCTTAAATTCTCATGAAAAGGATATGAGACACAAGGCCTTATTTAATGTGTCATATTGATAATTCTATCAATGATACTGAGATTTCATGTGTGAGTTATGCACACTTGTTCGAATGAATAATTGGTTCAAAGCTTGTCTACCAATCTATTCGGAGATGAGTGAAAACTTAACTTACTAAGTAATTGTTCAAATTGTAAGATATCTTTATCTGAAACCATGAAATTTACTAAATAATGGATTTAGATATATTTTGAAAATGGTGGGAGATTGTTGGAGAAATTTCCAAAATATTAAATTGATAAATAATAATGATAAAATTGATTTTATGAATCTTTTTAATCATAACTAATGGCTATGTGTTGTAGTAGTTATGCCTTTTGCTATAAAGTAAATGACCAAAAGTTTCAACTATCTAGAATGAAACCAAAGATTCTATAATGATTGGGTGCGTGGTCATAAGGTGCAACAACCAGACCAACATAACTGTTCGTGAAAAGGTTCGCTGCTATTAATATATAATGGTTCGCGAATGATCATGTTGAAACCATTAAAACATTGTTTCTCCTCACCAATTGGTACAAGTTTTTATATAAATAGAGATACTTGTTAGGAATAAAATATATACGAAAATAATATATTTCAGAGTCAAATTTATATCTAAGTCATTTCTTTATTTGTCTTGTGCATGAGAATAAATGAGAGAACTTTATTAAAATATCATTGATAGATATGTTTAATGTGAAATTCATGTTAAGGTTTCTAAAGTATCCTGAAGGGGATTCACCGGATTGCCCATTTGCATCCAATTTGCTTAAATTCGTGGGGGAAAATCGAACCTAAAGCTTAGTGTAAACACACATTTTGAAATTTATTTTGTGTAGCTTTCATCATAAAATCTTCATCTTCTTCTTATTCAAGTTTTACAACAGACCCCCAACACAAGATCTAACAACTTATTCCTCAAATAATGGCTCCTCATTATTTACCTCCTCCATCCTCAAGTCAGGTGGCTTTTTGTGTGCTCGATTTAGTTATTTTAGCAACTTCTTTTCCTTTCACTACCACATGTATAGAAATCTTGGCAAAAACTTTAGGCAAGTCTGACTCGTCAACAAGGTTAACCTATGCTTTTTTCATAAAAACCTACTTACGAATAAGTAAAGTTTTTTAGGAAGATGCATTATGAACACCTTTAATATTGTCGTATTTCTTTGCATATTTGCACAAATCAAGTGATATTCTATTTTCTTGCACAAGGTGCAATATTTTGACAAATTTTCATACTCTAACTCAATGAAGGATGCAAATCCTTATCTTTCATTATAGACTTTGTACCTGATATTGTTGGTGGCATCCATATCCACCAAGACCATAACCAAAATTCTTGAAATGTATGTACATCAGAGGCTTTGTGGAGGCCACATTATATCAAATTAGAGCTCCAATGCTGCTTGCAATAGAAAATAAAATATTATAACACCAATACTTCTAAGAGAGCCAATAGAATTTAACCAAATTTAAGCAGTGGAGTTTTGCTGTAAATTTTATAGAAAATGTTTACTATAAAATAATTTTATAGAAAATTTTATAGCATAATCAACCATGGACTAAACATGCGAAGGAAAATTAACTCTATAAAATAATTTGTTAAATAAAAAATGAAATCAAATTTGATAATAACTTAGCATAGAATATATAATTTACGTTGTTCATATTTTGGAAGACCTCCTTGTAAACAACGTTTGAAGTCTTATTAGTGGCATTACCATTGTCGTCAGTGATAAGAAGTTTTAAACCAGCTACTAGCTCGTGATGTAACCCTTTTTATGACCTGTCATAACAAATTTAGGATCATGCAATCCAAACAATATATTAGAAATAATATAGCAAGATCCTTCTTCAAGATTTGAGTCAAATTCACCAATTAGTGCTGATTTCACCGAAACTTGGATACTTGAACACTGAAAAACAACACAGAAAGAGGTAAAAATGTAATAATTTGGTAATCAAACAAAAATTAAATAAGAGTTGATAGATAATAAACAACATTTCTAAACTGGTAATAATATTAGGGTCAATCTAAGAATGGAATTTCCACAAACTTAGTACACGAACTTTACTCTGTTAGTTCAGTTTGGGAGGGGCGATGTCAAAAATCATACTGATACATAGTGCCATCCTACACAAAGTGCAAAAGAAAAAAAAATTAAGATAGTTAATTAATATAGAGGAAGTCAAAACATGAAAATATGTGTGGGTTAAGAACTCCCAATGCACATTTTCTATACCTGAAGTTTGAAGAATCTTGATGTAACCTTTCTCTGTAGAATTTGGAGAACATAAAAAAGGGATGGAGGTTGGATCTATTTGTACTAAAATCATGATAGGGTAATGTGAATAGGTACAATAAGTGCAGTAATAGCGTTTCTGGAATTTGCAGTGGAAGTTGAAAAATGCGGACTTAAAAATAGAGAAGAATTTTAATACCAAAAAGAAATTGAGAAGAAGTGAATCATTTGATTCAAAGAATGGGGGAGAAGATAAAGTAGGTAGATTTTGGGGATTTTCGTTCATTGAACCGTTTGAGTAAAGAGGTGGTGGGATAATTAAACTCTAATAATAATAATAATAATAATAATAATAATAATAATAATAATAATAATAATAATAATAATAATATTGAATTGATACTAAATTGATTGAAACAAGAGTTAAGAAGGGAAAGGCTAACATGGTGAGAAAAAAGCTGAATATCGAGGCAGATACTTAGACAATTATGAGAGGCATGAAAATGGCAGAGTCTGGATTTGCTGGGATGATAACAGAAGAAACGTAGAACATGTTGAAAGTACTGATCAGCTGATACACTGCAAGGTAACTGGTGAAAACGGGGCATTCCTTTTCTGGATGACAACTGTTTATGCACATAACCAGCTTAACCTTCGGAAAAACCTTTGGAAAGATATAGGAAGAATTCACTCCAACCAACAGGGCCCATGGATGATCATGGGTGACTTTAATAATGTTATTAAAGTTAATGATAGAATAGGAGGGAATAGGGTCACGGAGAACGAATATGCTGATATAAATAACGTGATGAGCAACATTGGGGTGTACGAAATGGAAAGCAAGGGTGACTACTTCACATGGTCGAACAAACAAGAACACAACGCTATTTACTCAAGAATTGATCGAATTTTGGGAAATGTTGAATGGCTGCAGCAAAATGTGAATACTACCCTGACTAATATGAGCCCAAGCATCTCAGACCATGCTATGCTTGTCTGGAATTACCAGGATCAGAGTCATAAAATCCCCCAAAAGTTTAAATTCATGAACTACACAGCTGACTTGGAGGGTTTCATAGATGCCTTAAGAAAAAGCTGGAACATACCCTTGGTAGGATGACCAATGTTTGTAGTTTGGAAGAAACTCCAAAGACTTCAACCAATCCTAAAGAATATGAGTAAACCTGCCTCTGACATTACAAGAAACATATCAAAAATAAGGGAAGAGCTTGCTAAGGCACATGAGGAATTGATCCACAATAGAATGAATGAAGCCAAAATTTAGAAGGTGAAAAACTGTACTGCGGATCTGATCAAATGGCAAGAGATGGATGACAACATTCTGAGACAAAGGGCGAAAATCAGTTGGCTGAAACTATGTGATGATAATAACAAGTATTTTCATGCCTCTATAAAAACTAGACAGCAATACAAAAGCATGAAAACCATCCATAAGAGTGACGGTACCTGCCTTACTGACCAAAAGGATATTGAGATTGAGGTACTGAATTACTACAAAAACCTTATGAGTAAAGCATCTAATAACTTGGAAGGTCTGGATATAACTGTTATACGAGAGGGGACTCAGCTTAATGCAGATCAAAAACAGTTTCTTATGGCACAGGTCACGGAGAAAGAAATAGAGACAACTCTCAAAGGCATTGGTAATGACAAGTCATCGGGTATTGATGGTTTTGGTTCTTACTTCTTCAAGAAATATTGGCAGGTGATTAAGCATGATGTTGTGAGGGCGATCCAAGATTTCTTTGCAAATAATAGAATGTACAAGGCTATCAATTGCTCAGTTATCACCTTGATACCCAAACATGGTGGAACCAAAGAGATAAAAGATTATAGGCCGATTGCTGTTGTAGTACGCTTTACAAGATCATCTCGAAGGTGCTGGCAAGCAGATTAAGCAAAGTACTGGGATCCATTGTAGGAGATAATCAAGCAGCCTTTGTGAAGGGACAACACATTCACAACCATATCCTTCTCACATACGAACTGATTAAGGGATATGAAAGGAAGTCTAACTCTCCTAGATGTTTGTTACAGATGGATATTCAGAAAGCATACGACACCATAGACTGGAATGCATTAAAATGTATCCTGAATGAAATAGGTTGTCCAAGGCAATTTACAAAATGGATTATGACTACGGTTACTACGGTATCCTATAGATTTAATGTCAATGGCTACTATACGGATATTATGGAAGCTAGACGAGGACTACGGCAAGGTGATCCTATCTCACCGATGTTGTTCGTCATCGTTATGGAATGTTTAAACAGATACTTATTCAAGATGCAAAAGGATAGTAATTTCAACTACCACCCCAAATGTGAAAAGTTAAAAATTACCAATTTATGTTTCGCGGATGACCTACTTCTGTTCTCTCGAGGTGATAAGATGTCGGTAGAAATGATGATGGATACATTCATGAAATTCTCTAAGGTAACAGGGCCAGTGGTGAATCCTCAGAAATGCAAGGTATACTATGCAGGCATTAATGGAGGTACTAAACATGACATCCTTCGAATTACAGGATTCCAGGAAGGGCACCTCCCCTTTAAATACTTAGGGGTGCCGGTGACTGGGAAGAAGCTAGCCATAGCTCACTATATGCCTCTGATAGATCGTATTGTGAGTAAAATCAAACACTGGACGGCAAGGTTGTTATCATATGCAGGAAGGGTGCTACTTATTAAGAGTGTAATTTTTGCTTTGACTAACTATTGGTTGCAGGTATTCCCGTTCCTGAAAAGTGTGATCCAAAAGATAGAAACTATTTGCCGTAATTTTCTGTGGACAGGAGGATATGAAGGGAGTAGAAAGGCACCGGTTGCATGGAAAAGTATATGCCAACCCAAACATCAGGGTGGGTTGAACGTTATCAATATTGAGATCTGGAACAAGGCTAATCTATTCAAACTGCTTTGAAACTTGAGCTGCAAAATGGATTCCCTGTGGGTAAGATGGATCCAAGCCTACTATGTGAAGAATAAAGGTCTGATGCAGCTGCCAGTAAGACCAAACGATACTTGGATCATGAAATCAATACTAAGCCAAAGAGAGGAGCTGACAAATATGGAGGGATTGGAAGACATCATGAGGTGGGACAAATTCAAGATGAATATAATATACAATAAGCTCCAAGAGAGTGGCCAAAAGGTGGAGTGGAGATGAATATAATATACAATGCAAGGCCCTGTGCACAATTTATGTTATGGATCGCATGTCGGGGGAGATTAGCGACAAAAGATAGGCTGCATAAATTTGGAATTATTGATAATCAAAATTGTTGTCTGTGCCTAGGAATCGAATCAGTACATCACTTATTCTTTGAGTGTGATGTTATGAAAAGAATTTGGATGGAAGTTTTGACTTGGATTCAGGTGAGCCATACGCCGCAAAGCTGGCAAGGCGAATTGCAGTGGATTATTCACCAAACAAAAAATAAAAGAGCTCGAGCTAATATTCTTAAGATGGCGGTGAAGGAAACAATTTATGAATTATGGACACTGAGGAATAATAAAATTTTTAGGAATGATGTTGATACCACGAGTATAGGAAAGAGAATAATAGATACCATTGTTTATAGAGGATGGAATAATAAGAAGATGAGGAAACACATTGCTATCCAAATGATGGGGTAGAGTTGAGATTACCATAGTCTTATAGGTCTTTTTGCCGATTTTGCTGGATCCGAGTCGGATCGCTTTGTGTAAACAGTTTCATTTTAATTAATCAAAGTACTCTTTATTAAAAAAAAAAGATACTAAATTGATTGATCGTTCCATTTATATAATTTGTTTGGTATATAATTTAATAATAATAATATATGGATGTCTCCACTAACATAATTTTTATACATAAATTTTTTTTAATAATTTAATAACATATTTAATTTGAAGATTTATTATATGGCAATGATTTTGTAAAAAATAAAATGTTCAATCATATTATTAGATATAAATTATTAGATGTAAATCATTTGACTACTTATTTTTAAAATAATTGTAAAATATATTCAATATCAACTTAAAATTTTCAAAGCAGTTCTTAATTTCTATTTTTTTAATGAAATATATTATGTTTCTACTAAAAATTAAATAAAAATATAATAAGTATAATTAAATAATAAGTATATCGATAATTTTATAATTTTAATTATTTAAATAAAAATTTAATAAATATTATAACATAATAACTGAGTCACAAATCAATTAAAAATATCAAATGTTCGGCACTGATTTTGTAAAAAATTAAATGTTCAATCATATTAAAGAAAAATTATTTGAGAACAAAATAAGTGGTTGCGATAAAAAAGAAAATTCATAATGACTCTTTAAGATGAAGAAATAATGTGGTTGAGATAAAAAAGGGAATACAGAGCAACTTATTCGGTTGCTCTTTCCAATAAATGTTTGAGATAAAAAAGAAGAATATTACAAACATGTTTTTTTCAATAAATGTTGTTGAGATAAAAAAGAAGAATATTGCTAATGTTAATGAAAAAGGTTTAGGGAGGATCTGATTGCATAATAGGAGTGCATAATATTGTGTTTTATTATATTAAGGATGTGCTAAAAAATAAATAACTCTTGATACCATATAATGAAAAAATAACTATGGGCCTCTATGTTATAAATTTAAGGGTTAAATATGTTTTTGGTCCCTATAAATATCTCACTTTTCATTTTTAGTCCCTATAAAAAAATATATTTTGGTCCCTACAAAATTTTTATGCATGCAGTTTTAATCCTTGCTATTTTCTAAAATTTTGAAAACTATTTAATTATTCCTAAACTTTTAAATTTTTGAATAATTTTTTTCAAACGTGTTTAGATTACTATAAAATGTTTATTTATCAAATTATATAATTTTTTAAAATGAGAAGAATTAAATATGATTTTTTTTTTTAATTTTAAAACATAATGATAAAAGTAATGAAAATCTCGAGTTATAAATTAAATTTTGACTTCTTTTTTTTTCGAGGAATTTTTTATAACATTCTAAACATATCTGCAAAATAATCATTCAAAAATACACATTGGTTTAATAGTAGGGATTAAAACTATGTGCATAATTATTTTATAGGGACCAAAACACGCTATTTTTTTAATAGGGACCAAAAACTAAATTTTATAATTTTATAGGACCAAAAACATATTTAACCCTAAATTTAATAAAAAAAAAATTTATGTTTTTAAATTTTTTTTTATGAAAACTTTGTTAAAATAATTGATGTTATATCAAATTCATTTTTTATAAATTAAAAATATAATTTTAACTCTTATTAATATAAATATTAATTTAACTCCCAAGGGTTGGCCTAGTGGTGGAGGTTTGGGTCTTGAGAGTGTGCTCCTCTCAAGGTCTCAGATTCGAATCCTAATAAATGCAATTAATCCTTGTGTGGGTCAGTCTATACGGAGCTTTGCTCTGACTTAATACGTGGCTATTATCAACAATTTTGATTCTCAAAAAGTGTCATAGTTAAATAAGTAAACACGTAGGTCCCGTTTAGTGCGTAGAATATAATAGAGACATAATATTATATAAAACAGGATAAAGATATGATACAGACAGGATAAGACTTATCCTATCATGTATTTGATTCACATATTATAACATATATATATATATATATATATATATATATATATATATATATATATATATGACAAATTATTTTGTAAAATATTTTAAAATTTATAAATTGAGAAAAAAATTAATAATAATTTTATATAATTTTAAATAAAAACCATTGATACTACTAAATAAACAATTTCAATTTTTCTTGAAAAAGATCACGAGTTCTATTATATTATATATGTTAGATAAGCAAAATAAAAGTATGTATATATAATATATAAACGATAAAACTACCCTTGCAAGAAATTATATTTAATTTGATAAAAAGATAAAATTAATATTCATATTTTTAAAATTATACTAACTATTTTATTTTTAATACTTCCAATTTATTAGGTTTTAATTATTTTAATTATACAAAGTTACAAAATTACACTTATAACAAAATCATACATATTTTTAAAAAATATTTATTCATTTATTTTAAGAGAGCAAAGGTAGTGCACTGAAGAATTATAACATTTCACCATGTCATATCAGTATTTTAAAATTAAACTTGTGATTTGGTGGGATACACACCCATGATTGGTTGACGATGTAAAAATATTTTACACTGTCGATGTATAATCTTTTTTCTCTATATTTTAATTTAATATCAAATTAATATTTATTTATATTTTATCATATTTTTTTTTATTTTAAATTATATTTAATAGGAGTAAATTTGTAAATTATTTTCTTATCATATTCTGCCAGATTATAATCCAACTCATATTTAAGATAAAATTTGAATTAGTTAAGCAGGATAGGATTAACTTATCATATCCTTTGAAACTTATCATATTCTATTGTGTCATCAAACACTAGATTGAGATAAGATATAAGACTGATATCATATCTTATCTCTTGTTCTGCGCACCAAACAAATATTTTAAGTAATATTTTATGGAAAAATCATTTAAATTAATTTTTTCATTTAAAATATTTCTATATATGCAAGATAGAGATTATGCAAGTAGTAAATTGTAACGATTTTTAACATTAATTGCAAATGATAGCTAAATCATGACTGACCAATTATAATTTTAAATGCAATAAATCCAACTCTTAGACACATAAACGTGTAGCCAACCTTATCTCAAACAAAAAGAGTGTTTTGTCTAAAACAGTACACGCAATATTTGCCATGTGATCAATCATTAACAAATATTCACTTCAGTGATTTTAAGCTTCAAAAAATGAGTTCAAAGACATTCATGAATTCTATGCTGCTGTTGTTCATTTTGGCTTGGTTGGTTGGTTTGAGTAATGGTGAATGTGAATTCAAAGCAATCTTTAACTTTGGGGATTCGAATTCAGACACTGGTGGATTTTTTGCAGCTTTTCCAGCTGAAACTCCTCCCTTTGGAATGACTTATTTCAAGAAGCCAGTTGGCCGTGCTTCAGATGGCAGACTCATCATTGATTTCTTAGGTAATAGTAATCTAAATGTATTTCATATGATAGCATTCTCTGTGATTGTGGACATGAAGCCATAATTCGTGTCGTTTAGGTGCATGTTCGTGCCGTTTAAACAACCAAACATTTTTGTTGATTTGATTTTGCAGCTCAAGCTATTGGAATTCCATTTTTGAGTCCGTATCTACAATCAATAGGATCTGATTTTAAACATGGAGCAAACTATGCTACATTAGCGTCTACTGTGCTTCTTCCGAACACTTCTGGACTCAGCCCTTTCTCCCTTGCTATTCAGCTCAACCAGATGAAGCAATTCGTCGCCGAAGTTAAAGAAGCCGATCAAAAAGGTACAGAAAGATGGTATAACTGTCACCAATAGTTTTGAAATGATGGTATAACGCGCTGATTTTTTTCGTTGTTGTTCAGATATGAAACTTCCTTCACCGGATATATTCGGAAAATCTCTATATACATTTTATATTGGCCAAAATGATTTCACTTCCACGTTAGCAGACATTGGCACAGGTGGAGTGGGAGAGTTTCTCCTTCAAGTTGTTTCACAAATTGCTGCAACCATTAAAGTAAGAGTAATTTATGTCTATTGTTAGTTATTCACGAAACTCGACACCAACATATTCTGTGGTGACGAAAATTGATTTTTCAAGATGAAACAAAAGAAGTTATTAACTTGGATTTTTGCTCAATGAAATTTGTAGGAGCTGTATAATCTTGGCGGGAGAACTTTTATGGTGCTTAATCTTGCACCAATAGGGTGCTACCCTTCCTTCTTGGTAGAGCTTCCTCATAATAGTACAGACCTTGATGAATTTGGATGCATTGTTTCTTACAACAATGCTGTTGTGAACTATAACAACATGTTGAAAGAGGCATTGAAACAAACCAGAGAAAATTTATCAGATGCTTCTGTCATTTATGTGGATACCTACACTGTTCTGTTAGAGCTCTCCCAACATCCTTCTTCTCATGGTTCAAACACTCATCTCTCAACTTTGTTATAGTTTTTAATGATACATATTTTGACTAACAAAAACTATCTCGTGTCACTGACACTTATGATAGAAGACATGTCACAGTCAGGTGTCTGATCTAATACGTATGTGTCAGTGTCTGACATCAGACACATGTTGACGTGCCTTGCTAGATAGATGTCTCTATGGTTTGTCTTTGTGTGTGATTTTTATGTTTTTGGATTATTTGAAACAGGACTTGAGTATGGTACAAAAGCATGTTGTGGCTATGGAGGTGGTGAGTACAACTTCAATCCTAAAGTTTATTGTGGAACTACTAATGAGATAGATGGGAAAAAAGTGACAGCAACAGCATGTGATGACCCTTACAAGTATGTGAGTTGGGATGGGATACACACCACAGAAGCTGCAAACAAGCTTATGACATATGCTATTCTTAATGGATCATATTTTGATCCTCCTTTTCCATTTCAACAACATTGTGATCTTCAACCAATAGGTTGATTCATTTCAACATCATTGTTTCTTATCTATTTATCTAGTTTGTCTCTCGATGAATGTTTGAGATCTAATAATGTACTCCCAAAATTACGGTGAGATTTCAAATTTCAAAAAAGTAGTAATATAGGAGTTTAAAGGACATATACCGGTATAAAGAAATTTTATTGATAAATCATCAATCTATCAAATCATCCAAATTACATTTTGAAAAAACTATTAAATTTAACATATGATATTAAGATTGTGTCATGTTGGTAAATAGCAATAACTTAATTTTAAAAAAGTAAAGGAAATGAAAAATAAATGCAAATGATTAAAATATATGTTTTTGAAAAGTAAAATCTGAGGGTTAAAAAATATTTACAAGATCATCAGATGATATTTTATACTAAGGACCAATTTGGAATTTACCCTACACACCAGCATTGTGGTAAAGTAGTCAATCACTTGTTATGATCAAAAAAGTTTTCAACGTGAGCCAATCTATCCGCCTAGGTATTCCATTCGTGAAAGATATGAGAGTTTTTTAGTCTAAATGAATGAATAGTGTGCATGTTATTTCTTCAACCAATCAATAACTTTCAAGGAACTAACCTTTTATTGAAGAATGCTTGAATTATAAGGGTCAAATCATTCTCTAATCATAGGTGGTTCAATTCTCCTTGTGTTTTTATGGTGGATAACTAACATAACGTCACACATTTTCGCTTGAAAAGAGGTGGTTATTGTTGGATATATGACTCCAAACTAGGGATGGAAATAAGTCGAGTCGAGTCAAATTCGCATTAACTCGATTCGACTCGTTAAAAATTGGTTCAGCTCAAATCGCGGTTCGAGTTCGACACGGACTTTTTTTAAAGCTCAAACTCGACTCGTTAAAAATTCACGAACTATTCGGTTCTTCTCGTTAGATTCATCTCATTAGGTTCAACTCACTTGTTTCACGGACTTAAAAGTCATTTTTTAAGTCTATTTTATTTTTATATATTTGACATTTTAAATTAATATTTTTTTTTAAATAAAATATTGAGATAAAATAAAAGTTATGACTATGGAATTTAACTTTGTTTCAAACATCTACTAATTAAAAAACTACACAATTTTCAAGAGACACATTTGAAAGTTTAATTCAAAAAATACTCAATTGAAGTTAAATTTATCTAAAAAATCTATAACTTCATCAAAATATTTAAGAAACTTACAAATTTAATGAAATAGTACAAAAAATACTAGAAATTGATACATTTTCATTACAGAAAATTTACACCACTTGCAATATTCATTACACATGTTAATTTAGCCAATGCCATAATGTCTCCAACAAGAATGATTCTAAATGCAATTGTCATCTTTATTTCCATAACTAGTACATAGGGGACAATATATGGTTAAAATTTGGAGTAAATCTTTAAACATACTCTTAAATATAATATAATCATTCTCATATATAATCGAGTTGACTGATGAACCTAATGAGTCGAGCTATGTATAGTTCAAGTTCAGCTCATTTAGTTAACGAACATAGTTTTTCACTCATATTCAGCTCATTTGGTTCATGAACCTAGTTCAGCGATTTAATTGTCGAACCAAATTCCGAACTATTTTCGAGTTGGTTCGGTTCATTGTCAGCCCTACTCCAAACATAAGAGACGGATGGGAGAATTGTGGTATTCAAAATTTGTAATTAATTTAAAAGTTTTAATATTTAAGTAGTAACTTCTGTTAGTATTTTTTTATATTAGAATTAAAAAGTAGAAAATAAAAATAAAAGTAGTAACATAAATAGTAGAAATTAAAAGTTAAGGGTTAGAAAGATGACACCAAAGAATTATTCAAGTTTAGTCGAACGTTGGCCTACTACATTCCTAAAGGATCTTCTTGAAATTTGACTATAATATTAAGCTTTTACAGGTTATGATCACAAAGCTTTGCTACAAGTGAATCAAGAGATTTTTAACTGGCTTATCCTAACCATAAATTAGCTTTTTCACTGGCTAAACTCGCGAACCGAATAGAAATTTTAGAGAGTTTCTTAATACACCACCCATGTTTCTTAGACACCACGCGAAATTTTTTGGTGCCCCCTGATTCTGGATGTGCACATCCGGACGCACCATTTTTTTAAAAACGTTGATTTGTTCCGGATGTGCATATCCAGAAAAATTCCTGATCTGCAGATTCTAAACCTTTTCTTATTAATTCGCGTCAGACCTTCTCCCTCCCCTCATTCTTTATATTTTTATATTCCAAACGACCAAACTCTCTCAAACTCTCAAATTCTCAATCCCACAAATTCCGACTTTTTTCACTCGAGTTCGACGCAGAGCAACTTCTACAATGATCAAGACACCCCAAATCCTCTGTATCTCAATTTAATCGATAAGTTTTCGAATTTTAGAGTTTTGGAGTTATTTTCGAGTAATCGATTTAGAGTAGACATTTAGGTGTAGAAATTGTTAGGTAGTATGAATAACATAGGTTAGAGACAATGTAGGTATTGTTTGCTTCTTCAAACGGACGATCAGGGAATTAAAATGCCCTTCTCTATGGTACAGTAGTCATGACTGCGATTTTAGAACTTCAAATACGTACCGGATGTGCAGATCCGGAAAAATGTTAATGTTGAGTACTTCTGGATGTGCAAATCCGGAAAAACCCAACGTTAAATATTCTGAATACTTCTGGATGTGCAAATCCGGAAAAACCCAATGTTAAATATTCTGAATACTTCCGGATGTGCAAATCCAAAAGAAACTTGATATCTTCTTTTTTTGGTTTGTTGTTTTTTTAATTATTTTTTAAAAATTCTAATTTATTTATTATGCCTTGCAGAATACATGGCTGGCAGAGACGATCGTATCATACATGGATGGACAGCTCAACATGCATCTGTCCGACGTGAGCAGATGCAGTCTACAGCCGAGGGTTCCGGCGCAGAGGCAGTTCCAGCAGCCGCTACAGCTGAGGGACATTCTACACCTACACCACACCCTACATCACAGCCTTCCACATTACAGGTTCAGGAGACTCCCCCGTCAGCCGCCGATTCTACATCTCGGAGGTGTCGGGTTCCTACTGTTGGTTCATCAGGGTCCTAGCCTCTACGCAGGCGTCGTCGGGAGACTCCAGTTCCATCAGCTGCTCCTATTTCATCCCATGTTCCTGTTCCTGAGGGTGATCACCCATCACATAAGGGTGGTAACGGCGATGACGATTTCGATGAGATAGACGGTTACCCCGGGGGACCGTCAGATATGTCCCTACTCGTGGGGTACTCTGAGCATACTGCCAGATATGTTTGGCTAGGACAGGTAACCTTTCTCGGTTTATTTATAGAATTGTTTTCGTTGAAAATACTTTCACTTGTAACATTGTTTTATTTGGAAATTTTCAGGAGAAGGATTCCTAGAAGTTCTATAACCATGGGGGCAAGGTTATAGACATGATTGTCGTGCTGCCAGAGGATGAGTGGTTCTAGTCTGCACTTGCTACCTCTGGTCCCGGAGGCCTTTCTAGGACTGGGTATCCCCAGATCATGTACGGTATGCTGATGGCCTTTGTTAAGAGATGGCACCCTGAGACATCCTCATTCCATCTATCGTACGACGAGGTCACGATTACACTCGACGATATCTCGTGCCTTTTACATCTACCAATCACGGGTACCCTTCTCCTTCACGGTATCTTAGGAGCTACTCTCATACTTTCACAAGACTCTGGTCACTTAGATACATATGATTAGGCGAGTTTCCACACTTTCTCTCTTTCACAACTCTGAAGCTTTCAAGTTCCTCTTCTAAATGTATCATTCATATAAGCACTTTACTAAAACTTGAATCTTTTACTTGATATTGTTTGAGATATCTTCAAGTCAATCACCATCATTAAGGAGTTCGAAAGATATTACCACCAACTTCAACAATCATGAGCGTTATCATCATCAAAATGGTAGGAAGGTTGTCAACATGACTTCATACCTATAAGCACATAGATCCACAATTATTCCCAACTTATTTGAAAAATTTCCAAGGAAATTTCCAGGATAATATCTAAATATGTCACCACATGTCGAAGTCCTTGAATTTCCACTAGAATGTCTATTTATATTGCAATTGATCCAACAAAAATTTGTCCTAATATAATTTATTTGAAGAATTTTTTGTATTAATGAATGCTTGTATTTTATGTCAAATTATTTAATAATTGTAAACTCAAACATTTAAGAGTACATATTCGCTTTGAAAGATGGTGAGTAAATAAATATCAACTTTTTAATGTGGTTAATCTCTTTATTCATTACTAATGTACTTGCCTTGAAAGATGGTGTGGTGGTAGTTAATAAAGTCATATATTTAGCAAAGTGAAGAAAGGACAAGTGAATATTATTTAAAGTAGATTTTGAGAAAGCATATGATTGTATGGATAGGATTTATTTGAATTATATGTTGGGAAGAATGGGTTTTGGGAGAAAGTGGATCAATCGGATACAAGCTTGCATATTCTCAAGTCCCATGTCTGTAATTTTAAAACTCTTAGTTTATTTGTGAGTTTAGTCTGCTGTTAAGAAGCTCTTAGTTGGTTGTGAAGATCTCTTAACCACTACTATGGAACAAACCTTTAACAACGGTTGGGAAAGATATATAACCAGACAGGACCAGGCGTTGTTATGTAGAGTGTGGTTGTATATATGATACTTACAATTACGGCAGTGTAACCGTTGTAATAAATTGGAAAGCGCACGCCCTATCACAACAGTTTATCCAGAAAACCGTTGTGATAAAGTGATGGTCCTAGGTTCGATTCCCAGCTTCGCAATTTTGTTTTAATTTTTTACTGGACGATTTATCATAACGGTTATGATAAATAACCGTTGTAAAATTATCTGCAAAATTTGCTTTTATAATTTATACCAATTTTTAACCTATATTACTGTTCACCATATCATAGCAGAAAATACAACACAGATTTGTGATAAAGTTATAATAATATTAATTGTATTATATTTATGATACACCATAACATCATCACATGAATCTTATGTAACAAATACATCAACCATTACACCATCAGTAAACATACAAACCTAATCAACTATAACCTAATTCGTCATTACAACAAATGCAATGAACACTAAAAACAAAAAAATCCAGGTAATCTTCAACTGTTTTTTCAGGATCTTCATCTTCAACATCAATTCGACCTCCTTGGCTTGGTAGGTGTTAACCATTCCCTTCTCCTCATTCAAGTTCTTTACTAGTGAAGAAACTATTTGTTTTGCTCTAGGATCCATCTCGTCATCCAACCAAGCAAAGTGAGAGCATTGTTTGTATCCTTGAATCTTATACTTCCCACAATCATAGAAACGGCGGCCTGGGTTCGAGTCGGTCCATGTCGTCATCAACGGAGCGTTGAGACCACACTTACATATGTACCTCGAACGATTTGAGGACCTGCTTCCATGGCTACAGCCGGACTGCTGAGACATTTTAATGGAAATATTTGATGGAAACTTTATGGAAAAGAATGAAAAAAAAGTATACGGTGAAACTTTATGGAAGGATTTGCTGAGACACTTTCCTATTTCATCTGGTTCATGAAGCTATGAAAAAAAAGTACAAGGTGAATGAAGTTAACACAATAGCTTCATACTTCTTGTATTTTTCTTCATAGCTACACAAACCATATGTAACATTGCGAAAGTATACTTCTTGTATTTGTTAAGGTGGTGATGATGGATCTGAAAAAATGAGAACATTCAAGAAAAAAAATTAAAACCCATTTTTAACAAGACAAGTAAACGAAATCAAAGCATAAGTGTAATGAAGGAACCTGAAGTTAACGATTTGTGACGACGAATCTGAAGACGTATCTGAAGGTTGAAGTATGTTTAGAGTTATGTTATGAGAGGGAAAAGTGAAATATATTAGGGTTTTCTTTTGAGAGAAACGACTGCTATGAAGTGAACGATAGATGTGTTCGCTTATATACTAAAAAATATCACTTTTCATCACAGTTAGAAATTACAACCGTCATGCAATTCATTTTTCTATTTTTTTTAAAGTTCTATAACAACGGTTGGTTAATTAACCGTTGTAAAATCATTTACAATTTAATTTTTAAATAATGGACTTAAGTGACACACGCTTAATGCGGTCTAAAAAATTAAAAACGTGTATTTGCTGGGGATCGAAGTTTGCTACAAATCATATATTACTACGGTGGTATAGCACAACCGTAGTAATAAATACTGTTACTCACTGATGGGCGAACATTGCGCGAACATTATAACCTATTACAACGGTGTAAATGAATCTGTTTTAAATCTAACGTTGTTGTTTGCGTGTTTTGTAGTAGTGACCTCAAAACTTTATCTTGATTAGGAGGTTAGCTATTCAAAAACCTCAATCATATAAGGAGGTTCGCGGGCATATCCTCTTAAAAGATCTTAAGATAGTGGAAACTCTAAAAGACAAAATCTTGGAGAGAGGACTAGGTCCCTTCATTAAGACCAAACCTCTATATTTCTAGTGTTTTCTGTTATCCTTTAACTTTTTAATTTCCAATAATTTATTTTTGCTATAATTTGTTTTTAAAATTTTCACCGCTTTTACTCTATTTGTTTTACAAAAACTTTTCAAACTTCATTTTTGTAAAACAAATGGTTTTGAAAATGGATTTTAAATGGGTATAAAGTTAATGAGATATTGTCTTTCCAAATTATGCAATTCGTGGATGACTCCATATTTGTGGGCAAATGGGATATGGATGAATTGTGGTGCTTTAAAGCTATCCTGTGAAGTTTTGAAATGGTATCTAGATTAAGGGTCAATTTTTTCAAAGGCAAGTTATATGGAATACATGTGGAGGACAATTTCCTTAGAACCACGTCTGCATTTTTAGCATGTAAAATAGATTAGGTACCTTTTAATTTTTGGGAATTTTTTTAGTAGAAAACCCTAGGAGATGTATCACATGGAAAACATTAATTAAAAACATGAAAATAAAAGCATGGGATGGAAAGGACCATGTCTGTCCCAATTAGATCCATCGGCAAAAGCCAACAAAAGTGACCGCATGACTTGCAATTTCTAAGGGATCAATTAAAATTATATCTTCATCATTAAGTAAAGTGATTGGCTTGCAAGCTTTCTTGATTTTGGAGACTATATAGAAAAAATTGTGTTTGTATCTCCCTAAGTGTGCTACTGAATTCTAGATTTTTCCTTCCAAAAGGATTCTTCTACATTGTTGCAGCAGAAAAATTTGAAATTAAGTTATTAATTAACTTAACTTAGAAAGCACGAGTTGTCACCGAACTTTATTGTTTTCAAAGGGAAAGAGGGTAAAGGTCGAATAAAATCCACAAAAGCAAAAATAAAAGAGAAAATTTGGATACGGGGGTTGAAAATGTGAAGGGAAGGTATTAGCACCCCTAACATCTATGATACTCCATAGAAACCACTTGCAAATCTGTGTTTATGAAAAAGTTGGGTTGTTTGTTCTGTTTGATGATTGATTTTAATTTGAAAAGACATTTTTTCATATTCTAGTGGAAAATTGCAATATCCCATATTATTTAAGTGCTCAATTGGATATCAGATGAGTATCTATGTGCTCTATCTTTGGTAAATTGGATTAATGAAATCCTCTAAGTACTTTAAGTATTATTAATTGGGATCAATAGGGCAACTAATGAACTCTGAAGAAATCAATTATTTTATTAAAAGGACATATCATTATTTATTAGACCAAGAGAGTATTTTTAAGGTAACTCTAATAATTCATCAATTGGTGTAAGACGATGAAATATCAATTGGAGATATTTTACTCTATTGGATTATATTATATAATATTGGTATTATATATATATATATATGTTCTAAGAAAAGAAAAAAGAAAAGTTGGTAAGAGAAAGTTAGTAAAGAAGAAGAAAGATAGAAAGTGGAGAAAGAGAAGAAGAAGAAAGAGAGAAAGTGGAGAAAGAGAAGAAGAAGAGAAACAGAGGAAAACGTGGAAAGGGAGAAGAAGAAGAAAAACTCATGGATCATCTTCACTATTCATCATCTTCTTCAATCTCTTCTTCAATGCTAAGGTGAGTTCTAGTTGGAAACTTTAAGTTCTAGAAATATATGTTTAGAACTTAGGTTAGATTTGAGCGAAAATTATTAAACTGATAAATCAATGAAATCTAGGTGATGAAATGCGATATAAAATGCGTAGTATAGTCGGGTTATGATTGGGTATGTTGGATTGAGTTTGAATCGAATTGGTTTGGTTGAAAAATCTAATTTTTCATATTTGATAATATTGGTATTAATTTTGTCATCATGGTGGATGGCCTTTTAACGGGGAAAATATCATAGTGTGTCAAATTCTGAGACCGGGGCTTTTTACTGAATCGAAATTGGAGGTCCGGAAGGCATTTAACGGTTGAAAACTGAGTTTTTAGCAAAATCTGCGCATTATGCATCGACCTCCAGGGTTTTGAGTCGACTCACAGTACCCTTGCGTCGACGCATGGTCGACTCCCGCTGACCCGAGCGTTACAAAATTTTTCCAACGTGTCAGATTTTGTTTTCTTCATAACTTTTGAACCGTAAGTCCGTTTTGGTTCCCGTTTGAAGCGTTGGAAAGCTATTTCAATGCTCTATGTGATAGTGAGGTAGAAACATGGTTATATGCTATGGATTGATAATAAAAACATAGAAATGTAGTGTATGTAATTTTGATTCCACCAAAACTCAAGAACCGAGAATCCGATTGATACGAGTCCAAAGCCTTTGGAAAGATAATCCAATAAGGTAGTGAATGGTGATGTGAGACCATGATTTAACGGATGCTTGGTAGATGATAGTAGTGACTTGTATGCCTTAATAATGTGTGTGAACTACTATGTGGATTATGTTTGACATGTTATGCTATCATGTGTGTTTATGTGATTCTATTATGCAATTGTGATATGCTTTGCCTAATATTAATGTTAACATGATAAGAGAATATGCATGCTTAAAATGAATTAGGGAGAGTGAGGAAACTTTACCCCAAAACAAAATGGTATAATTCTAGGTTGTGACTAGGATTGTGATAGAAACTCTAGATGGCTATGCTCGGCCAATTGATGTAGAAAGGTACATCCTTGACGAGTAATAGTCTAGAGTAGATAACTTAATGAAAACGCACGTGCATGAGGGGCCGAGGCGTGTGTCTGACAACGCTCGTGCGTGAGGGGCTGAGGCATGTGTTCAATACAATGATATAGAAAGAGTGAAACACTAGTATGGAACATGTGTTTAAACCATTGTGGTTTTGTGAAAAGACAAAAGAGGTCTTAAGGTGGATGTGGCCTTGTGATTGTCGAATACAATCACGTTTGTGTGTGTGATCACGTAATCGTAACCATTTTCACTTGAGTTGCAGTTTCATGAGTCTCGAGTTCCTCTGAGCGTATGCATGATTACTTGGCAGGTTTGATTCCCATGTGTAGTATGAATGGAACTTAAGGGTAGAGACTTGTGAAGGTTAACAGGCCATGTGAAGTGACGGTTCACGGCTAACAGGCCGATGTTCCCGAATCCATTTCGTATGCCAAGTAAATTACAAGGATCCATGACTTAGGTCGACTTCTAGACATAGAAGAGGATGGGAAAAGGGGATAGCTTGGTAAGGTTATCGATTAGTGATAAATTGTGAGTTAACAGACTCATGACATGTTTCCATATAGTGTGAGATTGTGAACTCAAAGTCATTTCCCTTCCCCTTGACTTGAGTTAGGATTGGTTAGAAACCTGTAAAGCCGAGAGAATCCATAAGATAGGGAACTCACTGAGATTTGATGTATCTCACCCCACTATTGTTGATTATTTTCAGGAGGTATTTACAGGTTTGATTTACAAGTGGAGCTAGGCTTGGATGTTTCAAGAGAAGCTCAGTTTTAGTTTTTCCGCTGTGTAATCTATTGTATACAATTGAGGATATTGTATATTGATCTTAGTTTTTATTTTTGGCTAGTTTCCATATCTTGTACCATAGATTGTATTATGTTTCTAGAATGGTTAAGTATGTGAATTACGCCATTAGGCACTTATGATGGTGTCAGTACCAAATAAAACACTTGTATGGTATTATTCTAAATAAATATTATATAGGGCGTTACAGTTGGTATCAGAGCAGGTTGTGTCCTCGACCTAGCCTTGAAACATCATAAGTAAATCTATTCCTGCCTCTTAAGTGTGTCTTGCCAGCATGAAACTTAATATCATACTATGTAGTGTTGGGCCTGATCAACCTAATGCTATGTATGTGATAGGTAGAATCATGGTTGAGCAACCACGAGGACTCCGAAGTGTTGTCGGAACTTGTGCTGTGAGGGTAGGCTCAACCAAGAGTTAGCAGTAATGAGTTTTGGTCAGCTCAGTTGAGATCTTACTAGAAGTTGTGATTTGGGTAGCATGGAATTAAAGAGTAATGTGTTGTTCAAGCAATCCTTTTGGTGTGGATGAAGTCTGAAAGTAAAGGAACTCTATTGGACGATTGGTTAAGATGTTTTGTGGAACGTGTGACGTAAGGCTCGGAAGTGAGATAGTTATTAGTGTTTCAGATTCTAAGGTCACTATAGTATCTTGAATGAACGAGAATACCTTAAGGAGGGTGTTCAGAACAATGTCTTCCGACTGGTTAAAAGTTGAGGGTTAAGGAAGTTCGGCATTTATATGAACCTAAAGTAGTAGAGAAGTGTGTGAAGGAACACAAGGATGTGTTTACATGCTTCAAGTGAAATAAGTATGTGTCGGACGAAGAGTGGGTGATGAATTGCGTATATTCAGTTATGTAGAGAGATTAAGTTCGAGATATTACATCGGGATTTTCTGTATTCGATGAGAGACCAATTTGGAATTTGGAAATGTTAAATTACCCAAGGGACAGTATAAGGTATTGTGTCAGAGAAAGTTTGGACTTTATTTAGTAACGGAAACTGTAGAAATACGAACCGTAAAAAGTTGTATTAAGAAACAGAGTAAGTATCTTGGAATTTAAGGGAATCTTAGTAAGATGGTTTTATATTTGGACCTAATAGGATTACCACGGAGAGCAAAGTAAACGCGGTGTGGAAAACGGTATCAACGGAATGTATTTTTGGACGAGTGTGCTATAGGGTTATTAAGGTATTGATGAACCTATAAGTAAGGAAGTGTAATCAAAGATGGCTCACCCATGAGAACCCTATTAGTATGACATGGAATGAGAAAGTTACACCTTGGTATTGAGGAATGTTTAGTAGTAGCACCATGGTCACAAGTGTACGTGATGGATTCTTATTCTTGAGACAAGTGTGAAGGAACGTACCTTGTGGAACAGTAAACGTTATGTCCTAAGAAGTAAGAGTATGGTAAAGCAACGAGAAGCAAGACAAGACTTATCACAGACTAAGGGTAAATGATGGAACGATTTATACCGGAAAGGTCTTGTAGATAGTTAATGAGAATTGTCGGTTGCGAATCTTCCATTAAGTAATTTGGTGTAAGTGGTATGTGTAATGGATAGTGAAGGGTAAGAAATCCCGGTTAATGTGTACGAAGTGATGGAAAGGTTCTTCAAGAGGATGCATTGCCCCGATTTATTTGCAAGTATAGAGAAACTTCTGTATTTGTGAATAATCAGAATATTCGGAATCTACCTTTTGTTGGACTAAGAACGTTGTTGTATTAATCCTCTCCATGGAAATTCAAGTGTGAGAACAAGGTTGTATGCTTGATATGAGATGTCCATCGTTTTGTGGTATAGTTTAATGGTTGTGTGTTGGGTTTTGCTTATGGACAAATTAAGTATGAGTTGCGACTTAAGCCTTGGAATGTCGTCATCGTTGGTTTCCCGCTAGTGTAGTTGTTGGATCAAAAAAATGAACTATCCCATTGAAGTTTTGGCGTGTGACCGCGCCAGAATTGGAATTTCTACCTTGTCACTTGGTTAGAGTGTGTTATCTGCATGTTTTAACTTTATTCTGTATTACTTTGAGTTGATCATGGTTGGTGAATGTTATACAAGTTAAGAGGCCGTCAGTTCAGAATGATATCGGGGGTTAGAGCAAGCCGGATTGATGGTTTTGAATAGGGATAGTTTTTGAATTAAATGAAATTTGTTTTTCATATTTTGCAACACTGTTAACCGTTTAACACGTGCGAGAATGGTGGTTTGAGCTGAATTTTGAGGAGTTAACCGATTAACCTCAGACGGGTAATCGAATAACATGTGTGTCATACCCCAAATTTGACCACTTAGATTTCCCATCATTGTGCAAATCATCATCACAATATGGAGGAACCATCATGCTTCATTAGTCTTCCCAAAGATGGGTGAGCATTCACTACAATCAAACTATGGTTTCAAACCCTCTCAGAGCCTTTAGACAAATGATCAATCAAGGAATGACATGATCTTCAACTTGTCTAAACCTTTCAAACATTCACAAAGGATCAAGAGGACTCCCACATCAAGAATTAAGCACAATAGTGCAACATTTCAGGTGGATCAAGCCTCAAGTTCATCTAATACAAAGTCAATTGACGCAGAAAGTCAAAGTTTGACTTTTGGTCAACTTTGAGCTTCACAAGCCATTACTCAAGAAATATGATGGATGATTTAATTTGATCAAATTTAAATCAAGAAATCATGCAAAATTTCAAAATTGATCAAATTGAAAGAAACTTAGAAATTTTTCCTAAGTTAAAATCATGTTCAAGTGCACAACTTTTCAAGGTTGTAACTATTGACCCAAGCATCCATTGGTTTTGCGTAAGGGCTACTTTTAAAGAGGGTATTTGATACTTCAACATTGTAGAAGGAATCAACTCAAAATATCATAAGGATTGAAAGATATAAGTGATCAAAGTTTGGAATTCTTAATGTCTGATGTTCTGACATTGCATAGGACATCACTAATAATATTTTTCCAGCAAAAATGTGCCAACTTCAAGGATGTTTTTCTCCATGATCCAAGTTGATTCAAGCCAAACCTTAAACATCAAAGTTGAAGTACGTTATCTCGACTTTCCAGAAAGTTGTAGAACGTCCTTGTAGCATACTCGAGCAAGGAGATATGATTTTTGCAAAAAGCATTGATAAAGCAGAATTTTCATGACAGCTTTTAGGACAGATTTGACTACACAAGTTCAAGACCATTTTTGATGACTTTGCAAGCTGAACCGAGACCAAAGTCAAACATCAAAGTTAAAGTATGTCATTAGGGCTTTCCAAAATGTATAAGAACTCCCATTAATTCAACTTTAGCAAGGAGTTATGAACCTCACAACATGCCTTGCTCGAGCTGATTTTTTAGGACAGATTTTGCACACTTTTCTTGTGCCACCCAATTTTCAAGCTTTGTCACCATGCAAGACAAGCATCAAAGATGCAATTCACTTCAACTCAAAATATCATAGTGGATTAAAAGATACAAGTGATTAAAGTTTGGAATTATTAATGTTCAATGTCTGATGTTCTGACATTGCATGGGACATCATTAATATTTTTCCAACAAGAATGTCCCAACTTCAAGGATGTTTTTCTCCATGATCCAAGTTGATTCAAGCCAAACCTTGAACATCAAAGTTGAATTACATCATCTCAGCTTTCCAGGAAGTCCTAGAATGTCCATGTAGCATACTCGAGCAGGGAGTTATGGATTTTACAAAAAGGCTTGCTGCAGCTGAATTTTTCATGGGGCAGATTTGCACATTTCTTGTGCCACACGAATTTCCAAGCCTTGTCATCACTTTGGACACCTCTGAGGATCAAATCTAAAGGGGGCAATCACTGAGTCAAGCCTCCAAAGTCCTTGGAACAAGAAGTAGCATGTTATTCCTAAAAATCCCTAAAAGAGGGACAAGACTCCAATTTTGGATTGGAGCATTTAATAGATGCTTAGAGGTGGCATGGACTGGCACATTTGCAACTGAATTCAGTCAAGATTCCTCCAACAAGTAGGGGACCAAAGCTCTGTGCCCTAACCTCTAGTCAATGGCTAGAGGAGACTTGGATTTTCATTGGCTAACATTGAACAAACCTCTGCTGCAGCCACCGTTCACTATTGCTGCGAAAACAAACTTGATCTACTATAAATAGAGCTCATTTGTGCTCAGTTTGAGTACACCAAACCAATCAAACAGATGCTTTCCTCAAAATCTCTTCTTTCACCTCAAATTTTCCTTCCAAAGCAAGTAATTCTGAGTTTTTGAGTTAGAGAGCAATTCCACTCAAACTAATCACACACACACCTCATATATATCATATGCAAGCTGTGCAAACTATCACAAGTGACCTGTAATCACAAAATCACAAAGTCACTTCTCAAAACCTCAAAATGGCACTTTTTTGCATTTTTCAAGCCATGTCTTGATTCAGTCACTTACCAAACCAGATAAAACCTCAAACACACTCCAAATATCATCCTTGAACTATCCCAAATGGTTCCCAACATCTGGAACACCATTTGAGAGAGTTGCTATTGTGGTCACTTTTAACCCCTTTTGCAAGAAAGGGACAGTTTGTGTTTTTGCAGGTACCAGCTGATTCCAACCATCCTAAAAGATTCTAAGAGGTCATTTGAGGGTGTCCAAAGCATCAAATCATTTCTGGAACAAAGCACTTGGTAGGTTGCACAAAATCTCCAAAAAAAGAGGTAAAATTCATAACTTGAATTCTTTGAATCATGCTTTCCTTTGATGTCCACATACATGCATCATATTGAACAATTCTTGAAGCAAAAATATAGTCCTTAATGTGTATGTTATGATCCTCCTTCTGTTTGCACTTTAACATATTTATATGTGGAGTTTATGTTGTTTTAAACTTAAGGTGCAGATCTGGTTTTTTGCCTTGTGTGTGTTGTACATTAAGTTTCAGTATGTATGAGTAAAACCATTGGATTCCTTGCGAAAAATTGGTCAAGATAGGTTCATACGGATTTCAATTTCATTAAAAATTGAGAGAGTTATGAATGTTTGAAAATTTGATAAGCAAAGATGTTTAAACTTAAGGTGCAGATCTGGTTTTTTGCCTTGTGTGCGCTGTACATTAAGTTTCAGTATGTATGAGTGATACCATTGGATTCCTTGCGAAAAATTGGTCAAGATAGGCTCTTCCGGATCTTAATTCCGTTAAAAATTGAGAGAGTTATGAATGTTTGAAGTTTGATAAAAAGATGTTGAAAATCAAGGTGCAATTCTAGTTTTTGTCTGATGTCGAATGTGATGTTGTGACATCGTCTCTTTTCTCTTATATTCAAAACTCATGAGTGATGTCTCATGAGTGATGTTGTGACATCACATTCCTCTTTTTCTTAGTTTATCTTCAAAACTCAACCAATTCATTTACATAGCAAAAATCATCATTTTCAAAATCTGTTTTACACACTTCTTATTCATACTCCATAATATTTTAATCCACCAAAAAATCACAAAAAATATTATTATTTGATATATTTTTAATATATTCAAAAATATTGTTTTAAATTGTTTTAAATGCTTTTAAAATGATTTCTTTTTCTTGATTTTTAAAACCAAAATGATTTTAAATATTCATGTGGATAAAATACTTTTTCATAAACCTTAATCACTGTTTATAACATGATTAATAATTTTATTTGATATTTGTTATCATTTTTTACTTGATTTTTCTTTGAAAAATGCCCTTTAAAAAATGAAATTAGGGTTTTTGATTAATTCAACCCTCATCAAACTTTTTCAAACACTCATGGGCCTCAAATAGAGTGTTAGACCCAATCTTTTTTTGACCAAATCATTTTTGGGCCTCAGTGTATTGTGTAAGTCACGATACCGTCAAAAACAAACGGCACGATCGTCGCCTTTTGAAAAATAACCTTCTGGGCCTCTCCTCGAGCTATAAGACCCATTCAAAACTTTTGGGCCTCTAATAGAGTGTAAGACCCAATCCCCTTTTAACCAAAACACTTTGGGCCTCAGATATTGTATAAGTCCCTTTGCGTTAAAAGAAAATCTCGGCGCGATCGCCATTTCAAACGGAAAAACCTTTTGGGCCTACCCTCGTGTTATAAGCCCCACTCTTTTTCTTTAAAACTTTTTGGGCCTCTATTAGAGTGTAAGACCCAACCCCTTTGTACAGAAAACTTTTTGGGCCTCAGTCACTTGTATAAGTCCCTCTGTACAAATTCAACAGTGCGCTCACTGATAAAACCCTGGGCCTCTCCTTGAGCTGTAAGCCCTAAAAACTTTCTTTTTCAAAGCACTTTCTCCTTTGATTTTGAATATACTGTTGTTTTCAATCTTTCTTTGTTGAACAACTAACCAAACAACATGGAAGCTCTACAACCGAGTAAGTGGTTATTGCTTTCATTTACCGCTTTCATATACATATAACTGTATTGTGGGGCTGTTTCACTGTAAGTCTTCTTTCATAAACTCATATCGACTGTGTAATAATAGTATAGATATTTCGAGTTTCCCCGGCAACTACGTCTAGAACTAGGTGACGCCGTTTCGTTTATTCGTAGAAATAGACAACTAGATCCCCAATAGGATCACCAGATACAGTCTTCTCTTCGGCTGTCCTCATTAGGAATTGTCAAGAAACTCTACTCCCAGAGATGAATGTATTCTCCGTGAATGGCATCTTTGAGTTTCTTCCAAATTCTCGAACTTTCCTGGCTTGATCTATTCCTTGTGAATAGCCTGTCTTGAATTTCTCGGGGTTTGGGGACCCACGGGCTTCTTAAAAGCATTGGCCTCCTCTCGGGCATCGTACAAGGACCCACATGCTTCCTAAAAGCAACCCCGCCTCCTCTTGGGCTTAGTACAAGGACCCGCCGGCTTCTTAGAAGTACTCACAGCCTCCTCTTAGGCTTCATATAATGATCTCTTCCTCCGGGAATGATAGCCTCCTCTTGGGCTTTATACAAGGACCTCTCGACTTCTTAAAAGTTTCCAGCCTCCTCTTGGGCTTCGTACAAATTGTCCCGACGACCTCCTAGAGGTATAGGAACAGAACTAAGTCATCTGTATAGAACAATCCTTTCAAAGAGTCTACTACTGTTTCTCAAAGCATAGTACAAAAAATGAAACTCCAGACTTGGACAGTCTAATTTCCTTGAGTCTCAAAGACATTCTCAAGTGACCCCTTTGTTAAATAGGAAGAAAACCCGTAGACTCGGACAGTCTCCATACCCTTCGGATTTCCCACTTCCTTAAAGAACAGGAATAACCCAGACCCTCGAATCAAATCCTTGAGTACAGTGATTGCTCATATAAGAACTGATTTTCTCTTTAAATCAGTACACTGGACTTGTCACTCAACTGAAACAGTAACCATAGCCTCCTCTTAGGCTTTGTATAATGATCCTTCTCCAGTGAAGTTAGCCTCCTCTTGGGCTTTGTACAATGATTCTCCCCAGCGGAGTCAAACAACGTTTAGTCTCCATCTCGGGCTTTGTACGAGATACAAAAACACTCTCTTGTTGAGTATAAAAGACTCTCTTGTTGATTCAAACCCTTTCAGCCTCCATCTCGGGCTTCGTACGAGATACAAAATCACTCTCTTGTTGAGTATAAAAGATTCTCCTATTGAGTCAACCATTTTAGACTCTCTCTCGGGCTTCGTACGAGACACATAAAAACTCCCTCTTGTTGGGCCAACAGCCTCCTCTTAGGCTTTATATAAGAAAATCACTGGTTGATCCAATCAACCTTTTAGCATCAAAGTTGTGCCTCGTTCACAGTACACAAACATTAACAACTCTTTCCCCTTCATCTAATCGCTGTAAGCGGCAAGCCTCTGGATTATCTACATCCATGCCACTGTCCCTTTTTTAGCATGAGAAATTCCTAAGGAAAGATCGCATTGCTCTACACTGAGTTAAAGTCTTCTCCTTTAGGTTAAAACCCCCTATAAAGGAAATTATGGCATTGCTCGGATCCGCGTATCTCGGTTAAAGTAATCCTCCTTTATAACCAGTCACCCAACAGTTGTGACATACAGACCCCCTTTAGAGACGACAAATTCTCTCTAAAGTCAACACCTTTTAGCTTCACATCTTGGGCTTTGAACAAGATACAAACCACCTTTCGCTTCATGTCTTGGGCTTTGAACAAGACGTCAAAAACACCCATTTCCTCCCATAGAATAGGAGGAACTACGAACGCTCTGATTTCCCTGTTTCGATAAACGGGAATACGTAGGCATAAGATCGAAAGAAAAGATCTTAGCGAGCACACTAAACAAAAACCCTAAATCCCATACTCTCATATATCTATCAAAAAGCATCAGTCCTAACATCCTAATCCTTGTTCCCCGCCAGAAACCTGTCTGTCAAAATAACACAAGAAAGGCCCCACCACATTGATCGCATCCGTAACCTAACAGACCGCTGTTTAAACTCAGTATGCAAGCAGGGTTAATTGGAGACATCTATTTCCCTTCCTTCATCAGCTTTAATAGGATAAAAAATGAATTGACCTGTAGTAAACTGACTCCAGAGAGCGACCGCGCTTAAGAACCACCTCCAAAATCGCTTGCTAGAGAAAAATGGCGCCCACCGTGGGGCCTTTCAAAGTAAGATCTAGGCACGGTCGTCCCCATTTTCCACAGAAAAATGGCGCCCACCGTGGGGCTGATCTCTTCAGTTTCTTTTCTTTTTTCTTCACTTGTGTGAAAACCACAGATTGGGGCTTCCGCCGGGGAACCCATTTTCTGTCAGGAACTTAAGATTCTTAGCTTTAAAGGTCTAGGATGATTAGGACAAATATATATACTGCTTTTCCTAATTGCTATACATGTTTATTTTTTTGCTAATGGGAATGCGTGTGATGCCGCATGTGGAAAGATTGAGTATACACTTAAGATAAGTGATGGCGACGAGGTCGACCATCAACCTCAGTGGAGGCTGACCAATGCAACCCATTCTCTCACCTAGACAATGGGCCGATTGTGATGTCTGAGAAGCTGAGGAGCCAAACCCTTTTGTAGTGCGGAAACTATCGGGAATAGTTGTTACGCGATACTACCCTCATTTGAGGCTGGTGATCTATTCTCGGTGAATGGCACTTACTCTAAGATTGCTCTACAACTCGCTGGCGATCCGTTTGTTGTTTTGCTTTCCTGGGAGGAGCTGATGATAATGAGTACAGGTACAAAAATCACCCTAGTATAAACCTTTGGGGATGGGTAGAGCCTTGACTTCATGACAACGACCCTTTGACCCCATGTTTTTCTATATTTTTGTGTGCTGCATTCATGCATTCATTTAAAAAACATTAAAACATTCAAAAAAAAATTTCTCTTCTAGTCTCTCTGTTTTTCAAAATAAACTAAGACTGTGATTGCAAATATCAGAGAAAAGTATTGCGCTAATGGATTTCGGTAGAAGGAGAGCCCATAAGTATACCTTCAAGGTTCCAAAGCTAGAGGATTTGAGAAGGTTAGCAGGGATGATCACAAACCAAGAGGCTTTCAGAGCCAAGTACGGAGGTTTGCTACCACTGTTAAGAGTCCATGTGATTGAGGGAATCATGGATGCACACATTCAATTCTACGATCCGGTTTATCACTGTTTCACATTCCCAGATTACCAGCTCGCACCAACGCTGGAGGAATATTCTCATCTGATTGATCTACATATCACTGATCGAGCTCCATTTTCTGGACTGGAAGAAATTCCAAAGAATCAGACCATTGCAAGAGCAATTCATTTGGACGAGTCTGAGGTCAGGACTCACATAACCACTAAGGGTGGCATCCAAGGTTTGCCAGCCCAGTTCTTGACGAAGAAAGCCCTGTACTTTGCTAGTATAGGGAACATGAATGCTTTCGAAAGCATCTTTGTTTTACTCACCTACGGGTTATTTTTGTTTCCCAACATCAATAACTTCGTCGATATCAACGCCATTAAGGTTTTTCTCATTGGAAACCCTGTGCCTACCTTGCTCGCAGATGCGTATCATTCTGTACACTTGGGAAATTTGTACAGCGGAGGGGAGATCACATGCTGTGTACCTTTGCTTTACAAATGGTTTATCTCCCACTTGCCCAAGTCTGCTGCTTTTTGGGATTGCAAGAGTGCCTTACGTTGGTCGCAGAAGATCATGTCTCTTACCAACTCTAATATAGATTGGTGTAATAGGATCTATGATGGAATCAGAATCATTGATCATTGTGGAAACTTCCCCAACGTACCCCTCATAGGAACTAAGGGAGGAATCAATTACCATCCAGTTCTCGTTCATCGTCAATTTGGATACCCGATGAGACACGTCCCACGGAGTGTTCATCTGGAAGGTCTTTTCTTCAAGGAAGGAGAAAACGACAGAGCACTAAAGATGGAAATAGTGCACGCTTGGAAACACGTTCATAAGAAAGGACGGGAGTTTCTGGGAAAACCGGACTGTGTCTCGGTGGAGCCTTATCTCCACTGGGTACAAACTAGAGCTCTCAAGCTAAAGATGCCTTATCCTCGTTACGAAATTCTTCCGCCGAGGGAACCTGTCATGTACTTCATGACAGAAACTGAAAGGCTTCAGGTTACTCTCAACAAAGTTCAACGGGAGAGAAGGTCTTGGAAGAACAAGTAGCGCACCCTCGACGTAGAGTGCATCAGAATACAGCAATTACTGAAAGAGAAAGATGCTCTGATTGAAATTTTTGAGCAACATGCTGTGGAGAATCAAGATGACCAAAGGAATTTGCTCGCTCCTTTCACCTGGCAAAGGAATGACAACCCGACAACGGCTCAAGAGCCCCGGTCAAAGAAAAGGAAGATACCAGAATCAGCACTCGACTTCTTTTCAGAGAGGACTTGGGACCCATTAGTTTAGGTTTCTGTTTCCGCACCTTGTAATCTACTGTATTTCCGTTTCTGTAATCCTTTGAATTCAATAAAAAGGGGTTTCCCTACTGTTTGATATTTGCAATCTAATTGTCAAAGTTTATTTTGATTAAACCAAAAAACAATTAATATAATTATTGCATTCATCATTCTCAGATCGCGTATTCTTCTTACCTACGAATCTCACGTTTGTGTCTCGGTTCTAGAGTCAAACTGTCTCATTCGTACAATACTCGGGCCAATCGTCAGAAAAAGATGGATGATCTTGAGGAAGAAAACAGAGAGTTGAAAGAAGAGATCGACGCTCTGAGAGAGGATATGAGAAAGCTTCGTAACGACATGCAAGCCATGGCAGAAGCTCAGCTACAAAGGACTATGATCTCAGAGATCACCTCGACGCCCATAGTGGAGAAGTATGATCCTAGGTATCAAATGCCGAAAGATCGTCCCTGGGGCATACCTGTTAACTATATCCCGGAAGGATATCTTCCGCTGACCGCTGAAGATCAGGGAATCATAACAGAAGCCGCTGGGCCTGAAGGTTACAAACTTCGGGAAAGCGAAGATGCCAGGGGCATACTGAAGACTCCTGAAGGTTACAAACTTTTGGAAACGCCAAGATTTACTGTCGTAGTCACGGTACCACCCCCTGTGGTGCACACTGTCCCGGAAGGACAAATTCCACCGATACCTTCTGGTAAGAAGGAAACTATGTTCGATAGAATGGATGAATTCCAGGAACAGTTCTTGGAAATGCAGAAGGAGTTGCAAGCCATTCGCGGTCAGGATCTATTTGGAAAGGACACCGCAGACCTTTGTCTGGTCCCCAATGTGAAAGTCCCGCACAAGTTCCAAGTGCCCGACTTTGAAAAGTACAAGGGTAACTCTTGCCCTCAAAGCCATCTGGTGATGTACGCTCGGCGGATGTCAGCTCAGACGGAGAATTAGGACCCACTGATTCACTACTTTCAGGATAGTTTAACCGGTGCCGCCTTAAAATGGTACATGGGTTTAAACCGTGCTACGATTAGCATATTCAGAGATCTTGGTACTGCCTTCGTCCAACAATACAAATACAATTTGGACATGGCACCCGACAGAGATCAACTCAGATCGATGTCGCAAAAGGATAAGGAAACCTTTAAGGAGTATGCTCAAAGGTGGCGTGAAATCGCCGCTTAAACTTGTCCACCTCTTGAGGAAAAAGAGATGACAAAGATCTTCTTAAAAACCTTAAGCTCATTTTACTATGACCGAATGGTTGCCAGTGCACCCAATGATTTCACCGAGATGGTGGGCATGGGCGTACGTCTTGAGGAAGCCGTCCGAGAAGGACGTTTGATAAAAGACGCTGGATCATCAAGTAGTACAAAACGATACGGTAGTGCTCTCCCTAAGAAAAAAGAGCAAGATATTGGGAATATCTCTCTCGGAAAGCAAAGGCGGCGTTATCAACCAGTATCAGCTGTAACTCCTGCTATCAACCCTGCGCCTGTTTCTACGTATCAACCTCAGGTTGCGTAGAGCCAACCTGATCAGCAAAGGACACAACAGCCTCTTCAGCAGGCTCGTCCTTAATACAACAACAACCGTACAACATTACCATCAGGGTTTGATCCTATACCCATGTTGTACGCAGAACTATTTCCATTACTGCTGGCTAAGGGGCACATCCAGACTAAGTCCCCTCTTACAGTACCGAAAAATCTGCCTTTTTGGTTTAAGGTGGATCAAACTTGCCCTTACCACCAAGGAGGATCAGGGCATAACATTGAGAATTGTCTCAATTTCAAATTCGACGTGCAAAACCTTGTTAGGAGCGAGCTCTTATCCTTCAAGGATAAGAATCCTAATGTTCTCACGAACCCGCTGCCTTAACATGAGAAGGCTGCTGTCAATTTGATAGAAGGAGAGACTAACGATGTCTATCAAATTCACAATGTACTCTTGTTGAAAACCAATATGGTCAAGATGCATTATAGACAGAGTGGATATGGCCATGTGCCACCTCATAATTATCATCAATGTGATGTCTGCTCTAAAGACAACCAGGGATGTTCTGTGGTGCAATCAGCTCTACAGGAACAAATGGATCTCGGATGGATCCAAGAGCACCGAGTTCATGGAGTTAACATGGTCTACACGAATTCTAATATCATTCAGAACCATGATATCCGTGCAATGAATGTAAATCTGGTGGCAATGCACTCAAGGCAAAGCCAGTATCATAATCTGCCGCGGCACGATTACAGTTCCTGTCTGACTTGCTCGGTAAACAAACAGGGATGCTCTTTCATACAGGAGGCCCTCCAGCGTCAGATGGATCTTGGATGGATCCAAGACTACCATGATAGGAAACCTTATCAGATCAACATGGTTCAGATCTTTGATATTCGCGTGATGAATACCAGCCTGGTAGAGTTACATGCTGAATAGGTCCAACTCGGATTCCTGGTGTCACATAATTATCACAGCTGTAAAGCAGGTTGCGAAAACGATCAAGGTTGTACCCTTGTCCAGGAGGCACTCCAGCACTTGTTAAATCACTGGTGGATGCCAATTTATATGGATGAAGATACTCAGTAAATTAGTATCAGTAACAGGAATCCTACTCGGCGTCAGAGTCCGGATGTCCGATCTGTGGAAGTTAACCTAGTGAGGTTACATTGTGTTCAAAGTGGGCGTGGCCAGGTGCCACCACACAATTACGACCGTTGTAGCGTCTGTTCGGAAAGTAACCAAGGGTGTTACCTTGTGAGAGAAGCTCTTCAGGGTCAGGTGGATCGTGGAGAAATTTGTCCATATCCGGGTTCTGGACCCATCAACTAGACGCCGAACTACCTTGTCGATCAAGTCGAGGATGTTGTCACAATCTCTGGTCATCACAAGACCAGGGATGTTTTTGCCATTATTCCTCTACTTGACGAATCTAAAGTTCCCAACCGGGAACGGATCGAGATCACTTATGATGGTCGGAAAAATTAGAAGGTTCCCGTAGTCATCTATCTGCCAGGACCACTACCGTATGAATCAACTAAGGCTATCCCTTACAAATACGGTGCAACAACAATTGAAAATGGAAAGGAAATTCCATTACCCTCCGTCGTGAATATTGCAGACATCAGTCGAGTAACACGGAGTGGTAGAATCTTCAACCGAGGGGTTTGGGAACCTAACAAAGAAAAGGAACTTCAGACGGAAACTCCTGATCTACCAGTCGGTCAATCCAGTAATCCCGACCTTTCGAAAAACGATGATGAGATGCTGAAGCTCATCCAAAGGAGTGAATATAACATTGTTGGTCAACTGTTACAAACTCCTTCAAAGATATCTGTATTATCACTGTTACTCAGTTCAGAAGCGCACAGGGAGGCTCTACAGAAAGTCTTAGAGCAAGTCTTTGTGGAACAGGATGTAACAATCAGACAGTTCGATAGCATTGTCTCTAACGTCACTTCCTGCAACAATTTGGGATTTAGTGATAAGGAATTACCCGAAGAGGGTCGCCGTCATAACATGGCGCTCAACATTACAGTTAACTGCCAGGACGATGCGTTAGCCAGCGTACTGGTAGACACAGGGTTAACCCTGAATGTTATGCCGAAGTCCACTTTGATGCAATTATCATTCAAAGGCCCTCCGATGAGAATCGGCGAGGTTGTCGTCAAAGCATTCGACGGATCCAGAAAAACGGTTATCGGCTAAGTTGATCTTCCCATAACTATTGGTCCTCACACTTTCCAAGTCGCTTTCCAGGTCATGGACATCCGGGAAACGTACAGTTGTTTATTATGAAGACCTTGGATACATCAGGCTGGAGCGGTTACTTCAACCCTCCACCAAATGCTAAAGTTCGTCAAGAACGATCAACTTGTCACAGTTTGTGGGGAACACGCCTTGCTTGTGAGTAGTTTATCATCATCTACTGGTATAGAACCTGAGGAGGTTATTGGAACTCAGTTCCAAGCACTGTCGATGAGCAAGGACAATCAATCAAGAGGAGGAACTTCGATTTCTTTATACAGCGATGCTATCAAAGCGGTCGAGAGTACCGATACAACAGGATGAGGACAGCTTGTCATTCCTACTAGCAATACAACAAAGAAGGGTCTTGGTTTTTCTGCAACCTGTACCCAGACAGCTGCCAACAATGAAAGTCTTCATCCCCTTCAAAACTTCTTCCACAGTGGAGGTTTTCTTCACCCAGTGTCTCAAGCAGTACATGCTATCAATAAGGAAGATCCTTCTGACACAGATGTGGAATGGAAGTCCTACCTTAACGAGGACGGTTATATGTCTCAGGAAGAGGTGCCTATACCATTTTGCTATCCCGCACAAAGTCTGAGATTTATACCATGGTCAGATGTTGAAATGATATATGGAGATTGTGATCCGGAAGGATGTCGTGCTCCACCAAACTCATTAGAGAAAGACACTCTGATGAAAGACCAATTTGACCACAATTACTATGGCCCAATGGATGGTCTGCCAATATGGCAACCTTATCCAGGAGATTTGGGGCAAGAAAGTCAGCCGAGTAATGAAACTCAGCTAAGCATCATTGAACAGAATACCTGTGTCCCCACCATGTCATGGGATCAACACTCAGGTCATTCAGAAACTATTCAACATGAAGATGAATTCGCAACGTTTGCAAGACTTGAATTCATCAACTATGCTTTTGCCAAGGTCAACGTCATCGAGAGAGATGACTCTTCCAGTTCCAAAGAAGTTTGGGACACCCTGGGACAACTGAGTGGAAAATACGACTATATGGTCAAATACACCGCTCCCGAAAGCTCTCGTATTAGGCTCGAAAATATCCAGCCAACTGGATGGGGAGATACACCTGAGAGCACAAATACTCTGCAAAATACAACAGAGGAATCCTCCTACGACAATTCTGCTTGGGAGACAGATTCCAATGATCCTGCTCCACCAGAAATCAACGTCATTTCTGAAGACAAATCAAGGAAGGTGCCAGACTTTGTGATTCACCGAGGAGTTCACCGCCAATGGGTTGCCGTCGAGGTTCCGAAGGTCGTTCATCAGTCAAAGTAATTGCCATCTTTAACCTTTCACCCTGCCCAGGTGAAATGGATGTTTTAATAGGGTTCGCTTTCTGTAAATTTCCCTCTTCGCTTCGCCCAAAGCGACAGAGTTTTGTTTTATAGGGCTGTAGTTTCAAGATTCGACTTGTTCATTAATAAAATAACGTCGTTCTGTAATTTCCACATTAATTGTTGTTTTCTCTTTTCGCTTTTTCAGAAAATGGTAATCCTACAAAACAATTAAAAATAAAAACAAGCAGTAATAAAAATAAAACACTGCACACACTTACATTTTTCTCTATCTCTTCTAAACACGAATCATCACGTCATGCAGATTGCTTGTTTTAAACCCCGTTGAAACATACGATCCGATGCCTTCTCCTAACTTTGAGTTCCCGGTATTCGAGGCTGAAGAAGAAAATGACAACGAAATTCCATAAGAGATCTCCCGATTACTCAGACAAGAGGAAAGGTCCATTGAACCTCACAAAGAACCGTTGGAAACGGTAAACTTGGGTTCAGAAAAAGAGAAAAAAGACATCAGGATTGGGGCACTGCTCAGTCCAACTGCCAAAGAAAGTTTGATAAAGCTTCTTAGAGAATTTCCCGATGTATTCGCTTGGTCCTATCAGGATATTCCAGGGTTGGATACCAGCATCGTGGAACATCATTTACCATTGAGATCGGAATATCTGCTACTAAAGCAAAGGTTGAGACGGACTCACCTGGACATGGCCATCAAAATCAAAGAGGAGGTACAGAAACAGATCGACGCAGGTTTCCTTGCTACATCTGAATATCCTCAATGGTTATCCAACATCGTACCCGTTCCCAAAAAGGGCAGAAAGGTCAGAATGTGTGTCGATTACAGGGATCTGAACAAGGCAAGTCCAAAGGACGACTTTCCTTTACCACATATTGACATGCTGGTAGACAGCACAACAAAGTTCAAAATTTTCTCCTTCATGGATGGATTCTCGGGCTATAATCAAATCAAAATGGCGCCGAAAGACATGGAGAAAACTTCGTTCATTACCCCATGGGGTACCTTTTGTTACAAGGTAATTCCGTTCGGTTTGAAGAATGTCGGGGCAACCTATCAAAGGGCCATGACTACTCTGTTTCATGACATGATACACAAAGAAATCGAGGTATATGTCGATGATATGATTGCAAAATCAAAAACAGAGAGTGAGCACGTTGAACATCTGTCAAAATTGTTCGAACGTCTAAGAAAATTCAAGCTCCGCTTGAATCCTAACAAGTGCACCTTCGGTGTCCGTTCAGGGAAACTCTTAGGGTTCATCGTCAGCCAGAAAGGAATTGAGGTTGATCCTGACAAGGTCAAGGCCATTCAAGAAATGCCTTCTCCGATAACTGAAAAACAAGTCAGAGGATTCCTGGGACGTTTGAACTACATCTCCAGATTTTTATTCCTCATGACCGCGACATGCGCGCCAATCTTCAAACTACTCAAGAAGATACAATCATTTCTCACTGATTCGCGAGGCAAGTGGACTCCGAATTATGATGGCCCCTATGTGGTCACGAAAGCTTTCTCGGGCGACGCCTTGAGACTTGCAACCATGGACGGAGAGGAATTTGCCTACCCCACAAATGTTGATGTAGTAAAAAAATACTTCGCCTAAAACTAAAAAAAAAAAAACGTCTCGGTGTATTGAAAACCCGAAAGGGCGGTCTAGGTAAAAGTTAGAGACAGGAAAAAAATCATCCCGATGGATTGGAATCATCATAGTACAATCCAGGCAAAAATTAGGGATAATGGCAAGCAATTATGTTCAACAGAGGTAAGTCCCTCAGCATCAGCAGTTACACCATCCATCGGAGGAAAGCTCCAGTCAAGGTCATCTTCGACAGAAACTCAGGATACCCCGAATTCAAAGTTGGTAGAAGGATAACGGTCATTATGTTTCAACGTAGCCCTTTTCCCTGTAAATTACTATTTTCAAACTTTGTATATACTCTTTGGAATCACGCGTTTAGATGATCTCCATCTTATCAATAAAATTTGAGCCCTTGTGCTTTTGTTTGTAATTCTCATTTGTTTTAGCTTTACAGAACGACATTTTAATATGATTAACGATTCTTGAAATAAAACAAAAATGAATTTACTTGTAAAACTTTTTCTGCTTTAAAATAAAGTCGGCAATTTCTTTTGACTGTTGAACATCAAAAGAACATCAACCGCTTCTCCAGAAGTAAGCGAACTTCAAAGTGCAGAATCAAAGTACTCCTTCTAGGCTAGTACGCCTGAACGAAGGATCAACTGTATGAGATGCAGTTTTCCCATCTGATACCCTCGACCGAGTTCTTATCTCCTAAGCCCGACCAACATCGCTCCCAACAGGGACCATTCCTCCTAAGCAAGGTGGAATTGCTACTTTTTTGACCAACGGTACTTCTTCGCCCCGTGATGGCCGAGTATCCAGTCGTGTTCACTCGTCAGTTTGTATGTCGCGTCAGTTTTGTCAGCATATGCATACATACATCATGCATTATTGATTTGCATTCGCATTCATATTGCATCACTATCACTCTAGCTGGTCTTGTCCCCCAGTGATAACAGTCATCTCAATCGAGTTGTCAGTTCTTTCCTCATTAGAAAATGTCGTGTCTGAACGATCTCGCCTCCAGTTTATTTCTGGATTGAAGGTGGGTCCCCGACCACTTTGATAACTTGAACCTCTGAAAGACCAGAGAACCTTCAACAAATGTCACTCTTCGCCATTGAAGATGATATCCTTGCTTTCCCGGATTAAATAAAATCCCCAGAGAAAGCCTCTTAAGCAGAGATTCGGCAGTACAACAGTTTTTCTCCGAAAAACCCGCTGATGAAAAGGTCATCGGCACCTCAAAATTGGATCACATCATATGGCATTTCTCCGGGAAGATCCCGAGAAAAGTATGATGTAAGACCCCAAGCGGAAACAGTCTCTCAAGAGACTTGCTTTCCCCAGTAGAAACAAACGGCGTCTCCAACAGAGAAGTTTGTACACCTCTACAACTCAGACGAATGGGTACCCAAGCAAGTCTAACGTCAAACTTTTTCCCATCAAATGGCATCTCCCCAGGAAAATTCGGCGAGAAGTTTGAGGAAAATCGCTACGCATAGCGTCCCTTGTCAATAAAGTTTATTGACGGAAGAAACCGAGACCAGTTCCTTGGTAGGAAACCAGGATCGAGGGGAAGTTTACAACAGCAACTCAGACCAGTTCCTTGGTAGGAAACCAGGATCGAGGGGAAGTTTACAATAGCAACTCAGACCAGTTCCTTGGTAGGAAACCGGGATCGAGGGGAAGTTTAAATCAGAAACTTAGACCAGTTCCTTGGTAGGAAACCAGGATCGAGGGGAAGTTCATCTCAAAAGAAAACTGAGACTAGTTCCTTGGTAGGAAACCAGGATCGAGGGGAAGTTTACCTTTTCTAAGCACCATTACTTAGCAAAAGAAGACGAATGCGCAAGCTGCCATTCATAGCCATCAAAATTTTGGGTATTTCGATATTTAATCCTCTTGCACCCCGAATGCCCGAATACCTTCGTCATTCACACCTTCGGGTCCAAGAAGATTAAATAGGGGCATCTGTCATACCCCAAATTTGACCACTTAGATTTCCCATCATTGTGCAAATCATCATCATAATATGGAGGAACCATCATGCTTCATTAGTCTTCCCAAAGATGGGTGAGCGTTCACTACAATCAAACTATGGTTTCAAACACTCTCAGAGCCTTTAGACAAATGATCAATCAAGGAATGACATGATCTTCAACTTGTCTAAACCTTTCAAACATTCACAAAGGATTAAGAGGACTCCCACATCAAGAATTAAGCACAAGAGTGCAACATTTCAGGTGGATCAAGCCTCAAGTTCATCTAATACAAAGTCAACTGACGCAGAAAGTCAAAGTTTGACTTTTGGTCAACTTTGAGCTTCACAAGCCATTACTCAAGAAAATATGATGGATGATTTAATTTGATCAAATTTAAATCAAGAAATCATGCAAAATTGCAAAATTGATCAAATTGAAAGAAACTTAGAAATTTTTTCTAAGTTAAAATCATGTTCAAGTGCACAACTTTTCAAGGAATTGTAACTATTGACCCAAGCATCCATTGGTTTTGCGTAAGGGCTACTTTTAAAGAGGGTATTTGATACTTCAACATTGTAGAAGGAATCAACTCAAAATATCATAAGGATTGAAAGATATAAGTGATCAAAGTTTGGAATTCTTAATGTCTGATGTTCTGACATTGCATAGGACATCACTAATAATATTTTTCCAGCAAGAATGTCCCAACTTCAAGGATGTTTTTCTCCATGATCCAATTTGATTCAAGCCAAACCTTGAACATCAAAGTTGAAGTACGTTATCTCAGCTTTCCAGAAAGTTGTAGAACGTCCTTGTAGCATACTCGAGCAAGGAGATATGATTTTTGCAAAAAGCATTGATAAAGCAGAATTTTCATGACAGCTTTTAGGACAGATTTGACTACACAAGTTCAAGACCATTTTTGATGACTTTGCAAGCTGAACCGAGACCAAAGTCAAACATCAAAGTTAAAGTATGTCATTAGGGCTTTCCAAAATGTATAAGAACTCCCATTAAGTCAACTTGAGCAAGGAGTTATGAACCTCACAACATGCCTTGCTCGAGCTGATTTTTTAGGACATATTTTGCACACTTTTCTTGTGCCACCCAATTTTCAAGCTTTGTCACCATGCAAGACAAGCATCAAAGATGCAATTCACTTCAACTCAAAATATCATAGTGGATTAAAAGATACAAGTGATTAAAGTTTGGAATTATTAATGTTCAATGTCTGATGTTCTGACATTGCATGGGACATCATTAATATTTTTCCAGCAAGAATGTCCCAACTTCAAGGATGTTTTTCTACATGATCCAAGTTGATTCAAGCCAAACCTTGAACATCAAAGTTGAAGTACATCATCTCAGATTTCCAGAAAGTCCTAGAACGTCCATGTAGCATACTCGAGCAGGGAGTTATGGATTTTACAAAAAGGCTTACTGCAGCTGAATTTTTCATGGGGCAGATTTGCACATTTCTTGAGCCACACGAATTTCCAAGCCTTGTCATCACTTTGGACACCTCTGAGGATCAAATCTAAAGGGGACAATCATTGAGCCAAGCCTCCAAATTCCTTGGAACAAGAAGTAGCATGTTATTCCTAAAAATCCCTAAAAGAGGGACAAGACTCCAATTTTGGATTGGAGCATTTAATAGATGCTTAGAGGTGGCATGGACTGACACATTTGCAACTGAATTCAGTCAAGATTCCTCCAACAAGTAGGGAACCAAAGCTCTGTGCCCTAACCTCTAGTCAATGGCTAGAGGAGACTTGGATTTTCATTGGCCAACATTGAACAAACCTCTGCTGCAGCCACCATTCACTATTGCTGCAAAAACAAACTTGCTCTACTATAAATAGAGCTCATTTGTGCTCAGTTTGAGTACACCAAAGCCATCAAACAGATGCTTTCCTCAAAATCTCTTCTTTCACCTCAAATTTTCCTTCCAAAGCAAGTAATTCTGAGTTTTTGTGTTAGAGAGCAATTCCACTCAAAATAATCACAGACACACTTTATATATATCATATGCAAGCTGTGCAAACTATCACAAGTGACCTGTAATCACAAAATCACAAAGTCACTTTTCAAAACCTCAAAATGGCACTTTTTTACATTTTTCAAGCCATGTCTTGATTCAGTCACTTACCAAACCAGATAAAACCTCAAACACACTCCAAATATCATCCTTGAATTATCCCAAATGGTTCCCAACATCTGGAACACCATTTGAGAGAGTTGCTATTGTGGTCACTTTCAACCCCTTTTGCAAGAAAGGGACAGTTTGTGTTTTTACAGGTACCAGCTGATTCCAACCATCCTAAAAGCTTCTAAGAGGTCATTTGAGGGTGTCCAAAGCATCAAATCATTTCTGGAACAAAGCACTTGGTTGGTTGCACAAAATCTCCAAAAAAAGTGGTAAAATTCATAACTTGAATTCTTTTAATCATGCTTTCCTTTGATGTCCACATACATGCATCATATTGAACAATTCTTGAAGAAAAAATGTAGTCCTTAATGTGTATGTTATGATCCTCCTACTGTTTGCACTTTAACATGTTTATATGTGGAGTTTATGTTGTTTTAAACTTAAGGTGCAGATCTGATTTTTTGCCTTATGTGTGTTGTACATTAAGTTTCAGTATTTATGAGTAATACCATTAGATTCCTTGCAAAAAATTGGTCAAGATAGGTTCTTACGGATTTCAATTTCGTTAAAAATTGAGAGAGTTATGAATGTTTGAAAATTTGATAAGCAAAGATGTTTAAACTTAAGGTGCAGATCTGGTTTTTTGCCTTGTGTGCGTTGTACATTAAGTTTCAGTATGTATGAGTGATACCATTGGATTCCTTGCGAAAAATTGGTCAAGATAGGCTCTTCCGGATCTTAATTCCGTTAAAAATTGAGAGAGTTATGAATGTTTGAAGTTTGATAAAAAGATGTTGAAAATCAAGGTGCAATTCTGGTTTTTGTCTGATGTCGAATGTGATGTTGTGACATCGTCTCTTTTCTCTTATATTCAAAACTCATGAGTGATGTCTCATGAGTGATGTTGTGACATCACATTCCTCTTTTTCTTAGTTTATCTTCAAAACTCAACCAATTCTTTTACATAGCAAAAATCATCATTTTCAAAATCTGTTTTACACACTTCTTATTCATACTCCATAATATTTTAATCCACCAAAAAATCACAAAAAATATTATTATTTGATATATTTTTAATATATTCAAAAATATTGTTTTAAATTGTTTTAAATGCTTTTAAAATGATTTTTTTTTCTTGATTTTTAAAACCAAAATGATTTTAAATATTCATGTGGACAAAATACTTTTTCATAAACCTTAATCACTGTTTATAACATGATTAATGATTTTATTTGATATTTTTTATCATTTTTTACTTGATTTTTCTTTGAAAAATTCCCTTTAAAAAATGAAATTAGGGTTTTTGATTAATTCAACCCTCATCAAACTTTTTCAAACACTCATGGGCCTCAAATAGAGTGTAAGACCCAATCTTTTTTTGACCAAATCATTTTTGGGCCTCAGTGTATTGTGTAAGTCACGATACCGTCAAAAATAAATGGCACGATCGTCGCCTTTTGAAAAATAACCTTCTGGGCCTCTCCTCGAGCTATAAGACCCATTCAAAACTTTTGGGCCTCTAATAGAGTGTAAGACCCAATCCCCTTTTAACCAAAACACTTTGGGCCTCAGATATTGTATAAGTCCCTTTGCGTTAAAAGAAAATCTCGGCGCGATCGCCATTTCAAACGGAAAAACCTTTTGGGCCTACCCTCGTGTTATAAGCCCCACTCTTTTTCTTTAAAACTTTTTGGGCCTCTATTAGAGTGTAAGACCCAACCCCTTTGTACAGAAAACTTTTTGGGCCTCAGTCACTTGTATAAGTCCCTCTGTACAAATTCAACAGTGCGCTCACTGATAAAACCCTGGGCCTCTCCTTGAGCTGTAAGCCCTAAAAACTTTCTTTTTCAAAGCACTTTCTCCTTTGATTTTGAATATACTGTTGTTTTCAATCTTTCTTTGTTGAACAACTAACCAAACAACATGGAAGCTCTACAACCGAGTAAGTGGTTATTGCTTTCATTTACCGCTTTCATATACATATAACTGTATTGTGGGGCTGTTTCACTGTAAGTCTTCTTTCATAAACTCATATCAACTGTGTAATAATAGTATAGATATTTCGAGTTTCCCCGGCAACTACGTCTAGAACTAGGTGACGCCGTTTCGTTTATTCGTAGAAATAGACAACTAGATCCCCAATAGGATCACCAGATACAGTCTTCTCTTCGGCTGTCCTCATTAGGAATTGTCAAGAAACTCTACTCCCAGAGATGAATGTATTCTCCGTGAATGGCATCTTTGAGTTTCTTCCAAATTCTCGAACTTTCCTGGCTTGATCTATTCCTTGTGAATAGCCTGTCTTGAATTTCTCGGGGTTTGGGGACCCACGGGCTTCTTAAAAGCATCGGCCTCCTCTTGGGCATCGTACAAGGACCCACATGCTTCCTAAAAGCAACCCCGCCTCCTCTTGGGCTTAGTACAAGGACCCGCCGGCTTCTTAGAAGTACTCACAGCCTCCTCTTAGGCTTCATATAATGATCTCTTCCTCCGAGAATGATAGCCTCCTCTTGGGCTTCGTACAAGGACCTCTCGACTTCTTAAAAGTTTCCAACCTCCTCTTGGGCTTCGTACAAATTGTCCCGACGACCTCCTAGAGGTATAGGAACAGAACTTAGTCATCTGTATAGAACAGTCCTTTCAAAGAGTCTACTACTGTTTCTCAAAGCATAGTACAAAAAATGAAACTCCAAACTTGGACAGTCTAATTTCCTTGAGTCTCAAAGACATTCTCAAGTGACCCCTTCGTTAAATAGGAAGAAAACCCGTAGACTCGGACAGTCTCCATACCCTTCGGATTTCCCACTTCCTTAAAGAACATGAATAACTCGGATCCTCGAATCAAATCCTTGAGTACAGTGATTGCTCATATAAGAACTGATTTTCTCTTTAAATCAGTACACTGGACCTGTCACTCAACTGAAACAGTAACCATAGCCTCCTCTTAGGCTTTGTATAATGATCCTTCTCCAGTGAAGTTAGCCTCCTCTTGGGCTTTGTACAATGATTCTCCCCAGCGGAGTCAAACAACGTTTAGCCTCCATCTCGGGCTTCGTACGAGATACAAAAACACTCTCTTGTTGAGTATAAAAGACTCTCTTGTTGAGTCAAACCCTTTCAGCCTCCATCTCAGGCTTCGTACGAGATACAAAATCACTCTCTTGTTGAGTATAAAAGATTCTCCTGTTGAGTCAACCCTTTTAGCCTCTCTCTCGGGCTTCGTACGAGACACATAAAAACTCCCTCTTGTTGGGCCAACAGCCTCCTCTTAGGCTTTATATAAGAAAATCACTGGTTGATCCAATCAACCTTTTAGCATCAAAGTTGTGCCTCGTTCACAGTACACAAACATCAACAACTCTTTCCCCTTCATCTAATCGCTGTAAGCGGTAAGCCTCTGGATCATCTACATCCATGCCACTGTCCCTCTTTTAGCATGAGAAATTCCTAAGGAAAGATAACATTGCTCTACACTGAGTTAAAGTCTTCTCCTTTAAGTTAAAACCCCCTATAAAGGAAATTATGGCATTGCTCGGATCCGCGTATCTCGGTTAAAGTAATCCTCCTTTATAACCAGTCACCCAACAGTTGTGACATACAGACCCCCTTTAGTGACGACAAATTCTCTCTAAAGTCAACACCTTTCAGCTTCACATCTTGGGCTTTGAACAAGATACAAACCACCTTTCACTTCATGTCTTGGGCTTTGAACAAGACGTCAAAAACACCCATTTCCTCCCATAGAATAGGAGGAACTACGAATGCTCTGATTTCCCTGTTTCGGTAAACGGGAATACGTAGGCATAAGATCGAAAGAAAAGATCTTAGCGAGCACACTAAACAAAAACCCTAAATCCCATACTCTCATATATCTATCAAAAAGCATCAGTCCTAACATCCTAATCCTTGTTCCCCGCCAGAAACCTGTCTGTCAAAATAACACAAGAAAGGCCCCACCACATTGATCGCATCCGTAACCTAACAGACCGCTGTTTAAACTCAGTATGCAAGCAGGGTTAATTGGAGACATCTATTTCCTTTCCTTCATCAGCTTTAATAGGATAAAAAATGAATCGACCTGTAGTAAACTGACTCCAGAGAGCGACCGCGCTTAAGAACCACATCTAAAATCGCTCGCTACAATGTGTGCAAATTGTGAAATCCCTTAGGAACCATCATCTTTGTTTGGTTACCTTTTGTTGCTCTGAGTGGAGAATATTGCGTGAATGTAAACAGGAAGGTAAGTAAATGAAGGACGGATTTGTGTTTTGGAATCGTGACTTCTGGAAAGGTGTTGCGTAATTGGCCAATTGTTCAAACGACGAGAGGGTTGACTTTTGGGGAACTAATCTTGTGAAATTGTGTTGAGTGTGAGAAAGTCTTAGTCGCATTGTTATCATTACTGTTGAAAACCTTAAGGATGAAGTTAAAGAATATTTCCGAAGTATTGATCTCGCAAGGAAATATTTCGGTGTGTATTCATGGTGTTGGATTTAGGCTCCGTGAGAGTGGTACCAGTTGTGTGCAGTTGTGTTTTTACCACGAGGGTGAAATTTGAAAGTTATATTTCAAGTACGAGTAAGAATTGAACGTTCCGAAGTTAAGCATATAACTTGGACCTATGTGGAACAGAACAATTAAGAGAAATGGATTCAATTGAGAAGCGTGGCATGTCCTTTGAGGGTGTATGTACGTGTAGAGTGTTGTATGTGGATTGGTGAGTAGTATGGAAACTCACAATTTCGCTTTGAATGGTTTAAGTTTTGATAAGTGGTGATTCGCGTATGAATGAAGTTTCGTGATGGTGTTACATGTTATTGGCTGAGATCTCGTGTCAACGAGGAATCTTGCGTAAGTCAGAAACCCGTAAGAAGAATTGTTATGGAATGTGGTAACTAGAAACGAAAGTTGTTAAGCTATTTTGGATGTATTATTTCGAGTTAGAGTGGATTTCAGAGTTGTATATGTTATGGTTGTAACGGTATAACTCATGTACCTCTGCCGTCTGGAGAGTATTGGACCGATGTTAAGATATTGTGTGTTGGCGAGGAAATTGTTCTACCATAGGACGTCAGTAAATTTCTTGCGTCGTTGGTTAGTAAGGATCCAAGTGGACAAGTGTGTTCCTCCGCTGACTGTTAGCTACTTTGTGGTGCTTGAAGATTTGTGGTGTTCCACTGTTAAAATTTGGATTGCACAGTGGAAGGTGACAGACGAAAGAGTTCAGTAAGAATATTTAAGAATTTAGGAGGATTGTTACTTGTAAGTATAGAAGTAAGAAGATCTCGTTCTAATTGTGTTACCTTTTAGGGTGATACGAAAGAGATGAATTATCGGATGTAATGGTTAAAATGTTTAGTATCAGACCAGATGGAACTGGTAAAGAAGCTGTTTGACTAATTATGAAGTGGTTTTGGACGTTAAAAGATTTATGAAAAGATAATTGTCGTTAATTAATTAAAGGAAAGAAATCACTGAATTACCTCACGAGGATTTGATGAGTGTTTATTATCCTGAATCAAGAAGGTGTTACGGTTTTGTTTGTAACTCAGTAGAGGAATATGGAATGGTACATTCTTTCCGAAGGTAGAATACGACCAAGTATTTTAGTATGAAACCACTGATGAATTATGGAAAAGCAAACTTAAGTATGAATTTAAAACAAGGATACAAGTTGTGGTTATTGTCGAGTAGAGGAAATTCGGGGGCGAATTTCAATTTAAGGGGGGGAGAGCGTAATACCCCATATTATTTAAGTGCTCAATTGGATATCAGATGAGATCAGATGAGTATCTATGTGCTTTATATGTGGTAAATTGGATTAATGAAATCCTCTAAGTACTTTAAGTATTATCAATTGGGATCAATAGAGCAACTAATGAACTCTGAAGAGATCAATTATTTTATTAAAGGGACATATCATTATTTATTAGACCAAGAGAGTATTTTAAAGGTAACTCTAATAATTGATCAATTGGTGTAAGACGATGAAATATCAATTGGAGATATTTTACTCTATTGGATTATATTATATAATATTGGTATTATATATATATATATATATATATATATATATATATATATATATATATATATATATATATATATATATATATGTTCTAAGAAAAGAAAAAAGAAAAGTTGGTAAGAGAAAGTTAGTAAAGAAGAAGAAAGATAGAAAGTGGAGAAAGAGAAGAAGAAGAAAGAGAGAAAGTGGAGAAAGAGAAGAAGAAGAGAAACAGAGGAAAACGTGGAAAGGGAGAAGAAGAAGAAGAAAAACTCATGGATCATCTTCAATATTCATCATCTTCTTCAATGCTAAGGTGGGTTCTAGTTGGAAACTTTAAGTTCTAGAAATATATGTTTAGAACTTAGGTTAGATTTGAGAGAAAATGATTAAACGGATAAATCAATGAAATCTAACGAATGAAATGCGATATAAAATGCTTAGTATAGTCAGGTTATAATTGGGTATGTTGGATTGAGTTTGAATCGAATTGGTATGGTTGAAAAACCTAATTTTTCATATTTGATAATATTGGTATTAATTTTGTAATTATGGTGGATGGCCTTTTATTGGGGAAAATATCATAGTGTGTCGAATTCTGAGACCGGGGCTTTTTACAGAATCGAAATCGGAGGTCCGGAAGGCATTTAACGGTTGAAAACTGAGTTTTTAGCAAAATCTGCGCAGTATGCGTCGACTTCCAGGATTTTGAGTCGACTCACAGTACCCTTGCGTCGACGCATGGTCGACTCCCGCTAACCTGAGCGTTACAGAATTTTTCCAACATGTCAGGTTTTGTTTTCTTCATAACTTTTGAACCGTAAGTCCGTTTTAGTCCCCGTTCAAAGCGTTGGAAAGCTATTTCTATGCTCTATGTGATAGTGAGGTAGAAACATGATTATATGCTATAGATTGATAAGAAAAATATAGAAATGTAGTGTATGTCATTTTGACTCCACCAAAACTCAAGAATCGGGAATCCGATTGATACGAGTCCAAAGCCTTTAGAAAGATAATCCAATAAGGTAGTGAATGGTGATGATAGACCATGATTTAACCAAGGATGCTTGGTAGAGGATAGTAGTGGCTTGTATACCTTAAAAATGTGTGTGAACTACTATGTGGATTATGTTTGACATGTTATGCTATCATGTGTGTTTATGTGATTCTATTATGCAATTGTGATATGCTTTGCCTAATATTAATGTTAACATGATAAGAGAATATGCATGCTTAAAATGAATCAGGGAGAGTGAGGAAACTTAACCCTAAAACAAAATGGTATAATTCTAGGTTGTGACTAGGATTGTGATAGAAACTCTAGATGGCTATGCTAGGGCAATTGATGTAGAAAGGTGCATCCTTGACGAGTAATGGTCTAGAGTAGATAACTTAATGAAAACGCACGTGCATAAGGGGCCAAGGCGTGTGTTTGACAAAGCTCGTGCGTGAGGGGCCGAGGCGCGTGTCCAATACAATGATATAGAACGAGTGAAACACTAGTATGGAACATGTGTGTAAACCATTGTGGTTTTCTGAAAAAGACAAAAGAGGTCTTAAGGCGAATGTGGCCTTGTGATTGTCGAATACAATCACGTTTGTGTGTGTGATCACGTAATCGTAACCATTTTCACTTGAGTTGCAATTTCATGAGTCTCGAGCTCCTCTGAACGTATGCATGATTACTTGGCAGGTTTGATTCCCGTGTGTAGTACGAATGGAACCTAAGGGTAGAGACTTGTGATGGTTAACAGACCATGTGAAGTGACGGTTCACGGCTAACAGGCCGATGTTCACGAATCCATTTCGTATGCCAAGTAAATTACAAGGATCCATGACTCGGGTCGACTTGTAGACGTATAAGAGGACGAGAAATGGGGATGCCTTGGTAAGGTTATCGATTAGTGATAATTTGTGAGTTAACAGACTCATGACATGTTTCCATATAGTGTGAGATTGTGAACTCAAAGTTATTTCCCTTCCCCTTGACTTGAGTTAGGATTGGTTAGAACCCTATAAAGCCGAGAGAATCCATAAGATATGGAACTCACTAAGATTTGATGTATCTCACCCCACTATTGTTGATTATTTTCAGGAGGTATTTTCAGGTTTGATTTACAAGTGGATCTAGGCTTGGATGTTTCAAGAGAAGCTCAGTTTTAGTTTTTCCGCTGTGTAATCTATTGTATACAATTGAGGATATTGTATATTGATCTTAGTTTTTATTTTTGGGTAGTTTCCATATCTTGTACCATAGATTGTATTATGTTTTTAAAATGGTCAAGTATGTGAATTACGCCATTAGGCACTTATGATGGTGTCAGTACCAAATAAAACACTTGTATGGTATTATTCTAGATAAATATTATACAGGGCGTTACAGTAAACTAAACTTACTACCCACAAGTGTGAGGAAATGAGCATTTACATCATCTTGATATGGAGAAATTTCATTTGGACTTTCTCACAAGCACGTTTCAACATTCAAGGGGAAAATGTCAATCACTTCTCAACATAATGTAGAAGTACAGTGGTTTACATCACTACAAGAATAAACTAATATCCAATCTTTAAAAAAAAGGCTCTGAAAGAAAAGTGCACAAAGGCACAAAAAATAGTTTTATGAGGTTTGTCTTTTTTAAAATTTTGAGAAAAGAATTTAAGTATGCTTAAATGTTTTATCATTTATTTAGAAAAAGATTTTCTGAATCACTTGACAAAGTCAAGGTTTATTAAGAAAAAAGTGTGAAGTTTGAAAACAAGAATTTTTTGAAATAGGGGGAAGTTTTGAAAACTGAAGAAGTGGAAAGGAGATGAAGAGACTATCCTAAAGCATAAAGTAAATGATATGAAATAAAAGGTCTCCTTGTAAGGTAGCTCAAGAGAAAGTCTTTGTGTGTGTAAATGTACTAACCAAATCCTAACTACTGAACGACACCATTGGTCATGAACTATTTCTTAATTAGTTCCTTTCACATTGGACAGAAACATTTCAACTTTTCTCTCTCTCTCTCTCTCTCTCTCTCTCTCTCTCTCTCTTCTTCTTCTTCTTTCTTCTCCCTTTTCTTCTTCTTTCTCCCTCTTTTTCTTCCTTCTTCATATTCTTTACATACCGTAATGATACCGTCATCGACAATAATTAAATCTTCCAATCTGTAATGTTAATCTTCTTCGTCAATTTTTGGGTTATGGATGATTTGACGGTCTTGGTTGCGTCGGAGAGGTTCGGTTTCAACTTTTTCTTGTGATGTTGTTTATATGTGAAGGTATTTTACAAGTTTTATTTATATGTGCAGATGATATGGTTTCTTATTGTGGAATTATATTTTAGGGTTTCTTCCCTTTCATGTAACATTTTTTAAGATTCAGATTTGTGGTGGCGGCAACAGGTTTCTGGCGATGAGTGTGGTGGTGGTGAAAACGGGTTTCCGGCGACGAGTGTCTTGCTGGTCAGATTAAAAAAGGTTTCTATATGACTTTTTCAATTTAGGTTTTGTTATTAACTTAATCTCTTGTATTTGATTTGTTTAGGTTTTGAACTTTGGGTTATTGTTGTGGGTTATTTTTTCGTTGATGAACCTCTTTTTTGGTTATTTTTTCTCAGATATCTTCCACAGATTTCCTGATGAGAAACCTTGTATGGTAACTAACTTCCTAATCCATTTCATGATTTCATCTAATTGAGAAAAATATCATAAGAAAATTGTGCATGATTTATATATTCATTTGTTTGATCTTATCGCTAAAAACCGGAGATTCTCCACAATAAATGTGTTTCTGCAAAAGAAAACTTAGAAACAAACATGTGTGTGGATCATATGAGAGAGCCATTGTTGAAGAAAAATCACCATTTCGATGGTGATGTTATCTTTAAAATACAATACATTGAAGTTTTGAGTTTCTCAGCTTCATACCCTCATTTATTTCGTTTCTCAGCTTCATACCCTAATATCTTAATCGCTTCACTTGCATTGGGGAAAGACATTGAATAAGTTGCGGTACCATGCTCTCTCACTTGCCAATCTGCTAACACTATATTGTCCCACTTTGATCAGTATCATCAGGTTAGTTTTATAATAATCACGGTTTTACTGTTTTCTATGTTGATTATATGCTATATATGATTCAAACCCTCTTGATCTCATTCTTACAAAATATATTTTTTCTTTAATTCCATTAAGTTAATCATTGTTGTTGATAAATTTAAAGTACAAAAATCAACTTCTTTGCTCAGTGTCAATCATAAAAGGATACAAGGTTCACCAGTACTCAAAGTTGCAATTCCATTTCTTCTATGGCAATTGTAGTTTGTCCATAATTTGTTTGTGAAAATGCCGGTTGTGATTCGCAAGTCTGTATTTAGTTTCTGTTACTTTGGTGATTGATATTGTAAGCTATATTGTTTTATTATTGTAAACTATAATATATTGAATCAAATTATATGAAATAAATATAAAACAAAAATTAAAGATGTTGATATTTGGTTTTTTAATTTGATTTTGATGGTTGTGTTATTTGGTTATGCTGCAGGTACATTCCCAAGAGAAGTCCAACATTAATAACTACAAGATTTACTATTCAAGATGTCATGTAAGAAAAATTCAAGGGATTCATTGATGAGTTACTTTAATGCATAATCGGTTCTTGAAGAAACGACTCAAAAGATATCAGAAAGGGATATGTATATAGATGGGTCTAACAGGAGAATGAATGGTTATGATGTTTTTTTTTTAGGGTTAATACCTATTTTCACCCCTGCCATATGGGCGTGTTTTGAAAAACCCCCCTACGAAAAAAAAAGTTGCAAGATTGGCCTTAACATATTTCAAAAGTTACCATTTAGACCTTCATCAGGCCACATCATCAAAAATAATGATGTGGCAGTCATTTTTTTAATTTTTTAATGAAAAGAAATTCCACATCATTAAAAGGCTTTGTGAAATGACTCTTATACCCCCACTTTTTAATTTTTTTTTTTAGTTTTTCTTTTATTTAATTTTTTTAGATTTTATTTAATTTATAATTTTTTTATTTATTTAATTTTTTCTTTAATTATTTTGTTTAATTATATTTTAATTATACGCGTGGCATTTTACTATTATTTTATTATTTGAATGTTGAAATGTTTAAAGATCAAAAATCAAAATTTTTTACCTCACCAAGGATTGAACTCATGTTCGCAAGGAGATACTCTTCCACTAGACCATTTAGTCTTTCTTGTCCATTTGTTAACTTCAAATGTATATATTACAACATCTCAATTAACAATTAAATTAACACTTAAATTAACATATTAAATACATAAATGACTTTAAATAAATACTATAACTTATTATTATTTTATTTTACGATCAATTTATTATTATTATTTTTTTTTTAATTTCAGTTTAATATTTTATTTTATTTTATTTATTTTATTTAGTTTCAGTTTTATTTATTTTATTTAAAAATATACGTTAATATTTATTTTTAGTTAATTTATTATTTATTATTTATATTTATATTCAGTTTATTTATTACTAAATTTATTTTCAGTTTATTTATTATTTATTTTTAGTTTATATTTATATTCAATTTATTTATTTAATATTTATTACTAAATATGAGCTGAAAATAAATATTTAGTTTATTTATTACTAAATATTAGCTGAAAATAAATATTTAGTTTATTTATTACTAAATATTAGCTGAAACTAAATATTAAATAAAATAGGTATTAACCCTAAAAAAAAGGTGTTTCTAGAAAAAGATTATATTGGATTTTATTTACTTAAAATATGTACTGCGGTCAAAATAAACCAAATCAAACACCTTTAGCTGAATATAAATATAAATACTAAATAATAAATTAACTGAAAATAAATATTAACGTATATTTTTAAATAAAATAAATAAAACTGGAATTAAATAAAATAAATAAATAAAATAAAATATTAAACTGAAATTAAAAAAATAAATAAATAAAATAATAAATTGATCGTAAAATAAAATAATAATAAGTTATAGTATTTATTTAAAGTAATTTATGTATTTAATATTGTAATACCCCATAATTTTTGTGAACATTTTGGATAATATTATTATGATCAACTGGGTCCCGGGGTACTTTGAGCAATTATTGGGTAAAGTAATTAGAGTAAACCGACGAACTCGGAAATTTGATTAAACTAATATTATTTAACTTGGAGTTTTATTAATTGGTGTATTTGAGATAATGGGGATAATTAGTAGTATTACCAATTAATATTTCCTGGTATATTTTCTTTTTATTTCCTTATTTGGAAATCATAGAAAGAAATTGGAAAAGGAAGAGAAAGAGGAGGAAATTCTCCAAGAGCTCAAGAGCAAGAAACATCGGCTAATCTTCATCTTTTCATCTCAGCTTCAACCTCCTCGTCTTGTAATCCAGGTGGGTTCTAGTTAGACTCTTTAGATTAAGGTTTTATTGAGTTTAGAGTTAGTTTGATATTGTTAGAAAATGTGGAAATTTACAATAGAATCATCATTTAACTGCTGAAATTCGATAATTGATTGTATGTTATACTGGTTGTTATGATTATAACATGTTTTGATGAATCTTAGATTGGAAAAATGGGATTTTGGGGTTGAATTGGATCAACCCGTAGCAGAACTTGTCTGCAGAAATTTTTTTGGGTTTCATCTACTCGTACGCGTAACACGCAGGGCCATACGAGTATTGAGTTGGGCAATACGCGTATGGAAGTGAAGGATTTTGGGTGTTACGCGTATGGCACTGAAGGGTTTTGGGCATTATGCGTATGAGTTATGGCATTACGCGTATGAGTCATGGTAATACGCATATTGGAATTTTAAAAGGAATTTTGAAGCAAAATAGTCTCTGCCCATACGCGTATGACCTTGGGCAATACGCGTATGGCTGGGCGAGCCAGCTTGGCAATACGCGTATGGCTTAGGGCAGTACGCGTACGGCCAGGAGGGTGCAGAATTGTGTTTTTTGCGATACCATTTCGTGTTATGTCCATAACTTTTGACTCGTTTATCCTATGTGAGTATTCTTGGTATCGTTGTGAAGCTATGAGTATCCTCTAGCTAATGGTAATGAGATATATCTGTTTATTGCCCGATTAAATAAATCGGAGGGAACCGTGAATAAGTGTAACGTGTAATATGTTGAATTATGTGTTTTATTGTGTGATTGATGATTAATTTCCTATACTCTGATTGTTAAACATGTTTGATTAAGTATGCATGTTAAAATATGAAATAAGTAGAGTGAGGACCTACCATAAACAATGTTGGAAAGTGTGAATTGTCATAAGTGGCAACGCTCGTGCATGAAAGGTCGAGGCGTGTGTATTAGATAATCATAACCAGTTTATCTTGCGGTGTAGTTTCATGAGACTCGAGCACCTCCTCTGAAACATAGGCACAATTACTTGGCAGGTTTGATTCCCGCGTATAGTACGAATGGAACCTAAGGGTAGAGACTTGTGATGGTTAACAGGCCATGAGAAGTGACGGTTCATGGCTAACAGGTCGTTGTTCCCGAATCTATTTCGTATGCGAAGTAACTTCAAGGATCCATGACTCGGGTCGTCTTCTAGACGTAGAAGCGGACGGGAAAAGGGGATGCCTTGGTATGGTTATTGATTTGTGAGATTCTTGAGCTAACAGGCTCAGGGCGTACTTTGGTACTAGTGTGAGTTAACAGGCTCACCAGTGTGGATACTTGTATAGTGTGTGTACTCAAAGTCACTTCCCTTCCCTTTTGACTTGAGTTAGGTTTATTAGAACCTTGTAGAGCCGAGAGGACTATAGGATAGCGAACTTACTGAGATTTGATGTATCTCACCCCACTGTTGTTGTTTACATCACAGGTTCTGCAGGTTCCGCGAAGGGTAAGGATAAGGTTGTGTGACCATCCTTGCTTAGCTGTTGGTTTTGCTTCCGTTGTGGAGTTCGAGATCCTTAGGGATCTAGTTCTTAGTTTTATCTTTTGAACATTTTGTACATATAACATGCTAGTGTATTGTTTTAGGTTGCTTTGGGGCATTTTTATGTATACAGTGTTACTAGAAACTTATGTATTTCAGTACCAGACGTATTATTCATGTATGATATATGCTTTGACGTATGTATTTATATGTGGGCATTACAGTTGGTATCAGAGCAGGTCGTATCCTCGACCTAGCCATGAAATAGTATGAGTATATTCTTTCCGTTTCATATGTGTTGTGTCACCATTGGTCTTAAGTGTTATATTTATGGTATTTAGCCTGATCAACTTAATCCTATCGGTATGACATTCAGGAACATGGCTGACAGGCGCAGAAACAACCGTGGTAGATCGAGAAACACTCCAGCAGGGACTAATCCGCCGGTTGGCGAGGGGAATGCTCCGTTGTATCAATTCATGCAGCAACAACAAAATTAGTTTATGCAACAAATGGTTCAGCAAATGGCGGGTGGTCTATATCCTCCAGTGGTTGTTCCTGAGGTTGCAGGAGAAAACTTTAGGGATTTCATCCGCATGAATCCTCCAGACTTTCATGGCGGAATAGATCCTGTGGAAGCTCATGAATGGGTGGCTGGTATGGAGAGAATTTTTCTGATAGTCCACTGTGGTGAGGAAAACAAAGTAGCGTTTGCTTCTCGCTCACTGAGGGGTCCTGCTAAGAGGTGGTGGGATATTGCTTCAGCTTTTATGACTGTGCAAGGTGTACCTAAAGTGTGGGAGAAATTCAAGGCTATTTTCATGGAAAGGTACTTTCCTAACCCTTGGAGGACCCGAAGAGAGGTTGAAATCCAGCAGTTGAGGCAATATTATGTGATAGAGAACACCTTGAGGGAAGTTTAAACAGAAGGGGATTCGCGAAGGTCGAATCAGAATGAGTGTGGGAGGTCAAGCCAACAGTTTCGGTCTAGGCAACAAGCTTTCAAAAGGAAACGGGTCCAGAATTCTCGGACTAGTGCACTTCCCGTGTGTTGTACGTGTGGTAAGATGCATTTTGGCAGATGTAGCTTCAAAGGGGTGAAGTGTTATCGATGTCAGAAGGTGGGACATATGGCGAGGGATTGTCCTCATAATAGGAATCAGACGCAAGGGAAGAAAGCAAGGAATGATAACTCCTTGATTGCGGGTACGTGTTTCGTAAATGGATATCCTTGTTTTGTTTTATTTTATTGTGGGGTAACTCATTCTTTTGTGTCCACGCGTTGTGTGAAGCGACTTAGGTTGCAAGTTGTTCCTTTGTTTCCTCCTATGGTGGTTACTACTGCCATGGATGAGATCGTAGAGACACCGTTGATGTGTGAAAATTATGTATTATCAGTGAATGAAAGAGTTTTCCAGTTTGATCTTACTTGTTTGCCGCTTAAGAAAGTGGATGTTGTGCTGGGAATGGATTGGCTTTCTGCTAATTCGGTTTTTATCGGTTGCGAAGAGAAGTTAATTATTATCCCATCTACCGAGGCTACTTCGAAGGATATGTTAACTACTATTTTAGAAGGTACGGTTGGAATGATTAATTTCTTGTTTGAGAAAGAAAAGTCTGTTCTTATGATTCTTACTAAGGAGGAGAGTAGTAGCATTCCAGTTTTGAGTATTCCAGTAGTTTGCGACTTTCCAGAAGTTTTCCCCGAGGATATCACTTCTCTTTCTCCGGAGCGGGAAGTGGAATTCTCTATTAACCTGATACCGGGAACGGCTCCAATATTGGTTTCTCCGTATCGGATGGCACCACTTGAATCAAGGGAACTAAAGGACCAATTGGAAGAATTGTATGGCTAAGTATTTTGTTCGACCCAGTGTTTCACCCCGGGGAGCTCCTGTGTTATTGGTAAAGAAAAAGGATGGTGGAATGCAATTGTGTATTGATTACCGTCAGTTGAATAAGGTCACCATCAAGAATAAATACCCATTACCAAGGATAGACGACCTGTTAGATCAATTGAAAGGAGCCTGTGTGTTCTTGAAGATTGATTTACGGTCGAGTTATCATCAGATTCGTTTGAAGAGTTCAGATGTACCAAAGACTGCGTTTAGAACCCGTTATGGTCATTATGAATTCTTGGTGATGCCTTTCGGTGTGACGAATGCTCTGGCAGTTTTCATGGATTATATAAATCAGATATTCCAACCTTACTTGGACCAAATTGTGGTGATTTTCATTGATGACATTCTTATTTATTCTCGTGATCCTCAAGAGCACGGAGAACACCTAAGGATTGTTTTATCCATCTTACAAGAGAATCAACTTTTGCTAAGTTAAGTAAGTGTGGGTTTGGACGTCTGAGGTTAATTTCCTCGGTCATGTCATATCTCAAGGAGGTGTGGCGGTCGATCCATCAAAAGTTGAAGCTGTAATTAAGTGGGAGAGACCGAAGAATGTTTCTGAAGTTAGGAGTTTCTTGGGTTTAGCAGGTTACTACAGACAGGTTATCAAGGGATTTTCGCAATTGGCTTTACCATTGACAAGACTTACTAGGAAGGATTATTCGTACGAGTGGGATTCGGCTTGTGAAAGAAGTTTTAGGAGTTTGAAGGAGAGATTGATGACCGCTCTTGTTTTGGTTATTCCTGATCCTAGCAAGTCATATGAGATATATTGTGATGCATCAAAGAAGGGTTTAGGCGGAGTGCTAATACAGAATCTACTAGTAGTGGCTTACGCTTCACGACAGTTGAAAGTCCATGAAGGGAATTACCCGACGCATGATTTAGAATTGGCGGCAGTTGTTTTTACCTTGAAAGTGTGGCATCACTATTTGTATGGTGTACGTTTTGAGATGTTTAGTGACCACAAGAGCTTAAAGTACTTGGTTGATCAGAAAGAATTGAATATGCGTCAAAGGAGGTGGATGGAATATTTGAAGGATTATGATTTAGAACTGAAGTACCATCCGGGTAAAGCGAATAAGGTGGCAGATGCTTTAAGTAGGAAAGAGTTGCATAGTGCCGAGTTGATGATGTTAAAGTATGCCTTAATGGAAAAGTTTAGAGATCTAAATCTTCAATTTAATTGGACTCCTGATTGTGTGGTTATGGGAAATTTGAATATCATCTCTACCCTTAGGGAAGGAATCCAACAAGAGCAAGGGTTAGATGAGAAGTTACAAGAATTGTTGACTCAACAGGGTTTTGTGTGAACTACTGACGGAGTCATTTCGTTTAACCAAAGGATTTGTGTTCCGGACAACACGGAGTTAAAACGAAGGATTTTGGAGGAAGCGCATAAGGGTACTTTTACTATACATCCTGGTGCTTCAAAGATGTATCAAGATTTAAAGAGGGACTATTGGTGGTCCGGGATGAAAAGAGATATTGCGGTGTATGTGTCGGAATGTGCGGTGTGCCAACAAGTGAAGATTGAGCACCAAAGGCTGGGTGGCTTGTTGAAACCTTTAGAAATTCCGATGTGGAAATGGGATAGTATTTCGATGGACTTCGCAGTGGGATTATCCCGTGCGCAGGGTGGTTATGATTCAATTTGGGTAATTGTGGACCGGTTAACGGAATCCGTGCATTTCATAGCTGTGAACACTACCTACAAGGCGAGCCATCTCGCAAGGTTGTTTATTTCAGAGATAGTAAGATTGCAGGGTATTCCTACTAGTATTTTTTCGGGTAGAGATCCAAAATTTACTTCAAGATTTTGGAGAGCTTTTCAACAAGCCATGGGAACGAGGTCGTGGTTGAGTACGTCGAATCATCCACAAATGGACGGTCAGACGGAACGGATAATACAAACCATGGAAGACATGTTAAGAGCTTGTGTGCTTGAAAGTGGGGGAAATTGGAGAGAACTTTTGTCGTCGATTGAATTCTCTTATGATAACAGTTATCATGCAAGTATTGGTATGGCACCTTATGAGGCGTTGTATGGTAGGAAGTGTCGAACGCCATTGTGTTGGACGGAGGTTGGCGATGATAGGATGTTGGGACCCGAGATTGTTCACGAGACCACGGAAAAGATTAGAATGATTCGGGAAAAGAGTAAACAAGCCCAAGACCGTCAGAAGAGCTATGCGGACAACCGTAGGAGACCGTTGGAGTTTGATGAGGGTGATCATGTATTTTTGAAGGTTACTCCGAGATTGAGATTGAAAGGACCATTCAAATCGCGGAAATTAAGTCCAAGATACGTGGGACCATATCATATTTTGGAAAGGATTGGAGAAGTAGCTTACAGATTAGCCTTCCCGCCTTCTCTGTCAGAAATGCACGACGTTTTCCATGTGTCTCAGCTTCGGAAATTTGTTCCAGATCCTCTTTAGCCAGTTTTACCGGATACAATTGAGATAAAATCTGATTTGACATTTAAGTCTCAGTCGAGTCGTATCACAGGAAGAGAAACTAAAGTGTTAAGGAATAAAGAGATTCCTCTTGTTAAGGTCCAGTGGGACGAGACACATCCGGGCAATGCCACTTGGGAATTGGAATCGGAAATGCGGGAGGTTTATCCTCATCTTTTCAGGAAATTGTTTTAAATTCGTGGGCGAATTTCTATTTAAGGGGGGGAGGATGTAATACCCCATAATTTTTGTGAACATTTTGGATAATATTATTATGATCAACTGGGTCCCGGGGTACTCTGAACAATTATTGGGTAAAGTAATTAGAGTAAACCGACGAACTCGGAAATTTGATTAAACTAATATTATTTAACTTGAAGTTTTATTAATTGGTGTATTTGAGATAATGGGGATAATTAGTAGTATTACCAATTAATATTTCCTGGTATATTTTCTTTTTATTTCCTTATTTGGAAATCATAGAAAGAAATTGGAAAAGGAAGAGAAAGAGGAGGAAATTCTCCAAGAGCTCAAGAGCAAGAAACATCAGCTAATCTTCATCTTTTCATCTCAGCTTCAACCTCCTCGTCTTGTAATCCAGGTGGGTTCTAGTTAGACTCTTTAAATTAAGGTTTTATTGAGTTTAGAGTTAGTTTGATATTGTTAGAAAATATGGAAATTTACAATAGAATCATCATTTAACTGCTGAAATTCGATAATTGATTGTATGTTATACTGGTTGTTATGATTATAGCATGTTTTGATGAATCTTAGATTGGAAAAATGGGATTTTGGGGTTGAATTGGATCAACCCGTAGCAGAACTTGTCTGCAGAAAATTTTCTGGGTTTCATTTGTCCGTACGCGTAACACGCAGGGCCATACGCGTATTGGGTTGAAGGATTTTGGGCGTTACGCGTATGGCACTGAAGGGTTTTGGGCATTACACGTATGAGCTATCGCATTACGCGTATGAGTCATGGTAATACGCGTATTGGAATTTTAAAAGGAATTTTGAAGGAAAATAGTCTCTGTCCATACGCGTATGACCTTGGACAATACGCGTATGGCTGGGCGAGCCAGCTTGGCAATACGCGTATGGCTTAGGGTAGTACGCGTACGACCAAGAGGGTGCAGAATTGTGTTTTTCGCGATACCATTTCGTGTTATGTCCATAACTTTTGACTCGTTTATCCTATGTGAGTATTCTTGGTATCATTGTGAAGCTATGAGTATCCTCTAGCTAATGGTAATGAGAAATATATGCTTATTGCCCGATTAAATAAATCGGAGGGAACCGTGAATAAGTGTAACGTGTAATATGTTGAATTATGTGTTTTATTGTGTGATTGATGATTAATTTCTGATACTTTGATTGTTAAACATGTTTCATTAAGTATGCATGTTAATATATGAAATAAGTAGAGTGAGGACCTACCATAAACTATGTTGGAAAGTGTGAATTGTCATAAGTGGCAGCTTTCGTGCATGAAAGGCCGAGGCGTGTGTATTAGATAATCATAACCAGTTTATCTTGCGGTGTAGTTTCATGAGACTCGAGCACCTCCTCTGAAACGTAGGCACAATTACTTGGCAGGTTTGATTCCCACGTATAGTATGAATGAAACCTAAGGGTAGAGACTTGTGATGGTTAACAGGCCATGAGAAATGACGGTTCACGGCTAACAGGCCGTTGTTCCCGAATCCATTTCGTATGCCAAGTAACTTCAAGGATCCATGACTTGGGTCATCTTCTAGACGTAGAAGCGGACGGGAAAAGGGGATGCCTTGGTATGGTTATTGATTTGTGAGATTCTTGAGCTAACAGGCTCAGGACGTACTTTGGTACTAGTGTGAGTTAACAGGCTCACCAATGTGGATACTTGTATAGTGTGTGTACTCAAAGTCACTTCCCTTCCCTTTTGACTTGAGTTAGGTTTATTAGAACCTTGTAGAGCCGAGAGGACTATAGGATAGCGAACTCACTGAGATATGATGTATCTCACCCCACTGTTGTTGTTTACATCACAAGTTCTGCAAGTTCCGCGAAGGGTAAGGATAAGGCTGTGTGACCATCTTTGCTTAGCTGTTGGTTTTGCTTCCGTTGTGGAGTTCGAGATCCTTAGGGATCTAGTTCTTAGTTTTATCTTTTGAACATTTTGTACATATAACATGCCAGTGTATTGTTTTAGGTTGCTTTGGGGCATTTTTATGTATACAGTGTTACTACGAACTTATGTATTTCAGTACCAGGCGTATTATTCATGTATGATATATGCTTTGACGTATGTATTTATATTTGGGCATTACAAATATGTTAATTTAAGTGTTAATTTAATTGTTAATTGAGATGTTGTAATATATACATTTGAAGTTAACAAATGGACAAGAAAGACTAAATGGCCTAGTGAAAGAGTATCTCCTTGCAACCATGAGAACATGGGTTCAATCCTTGGTGAGGGCAAAAAATTTGATTTTTGATCTTTAAACATTTCAACATTCAAATAATAAAATAATAGTAAAATGCCACGTGTGTAATTAAAATATAATTAAACAAAATAATTAAAGAAAAATTTAAATAAATAAAAAAATTATAAATTAAATCAACTCTAAAAAAATTAAATAAAAGAAAAACTAAAAAAAAAATTAAAAAGTGGGGGTATAAGAGTCATTTCACAAAGCCTTTTAATGATGTGGAATTTCTTTTCATTAAAAAATTAAAAAAATGACTGCCACATCATTATTTTTGATGATGTGGCCTGATGAAGGTCTAAATGATAACTTTTGAAATATGTTAAGGTCAATCTTGCAACTTTTTTTTCGTATGGGTGTTTTTCAAAACACGCCCATATGGCAGGGGTGAAAATAGGTATTAACCCTTTTTTTTATTTTTTATTTTGGTTTTGGTTTTTTCAATTTCTTCACAATATTTTTTTATGTTGGAGTTCTGTGTTTTGCAAAGAAACAATTGTGGGGTGATGGGGAAGAGAAGAAGTCTTGGGAAATGGATTAAGAACTTATTTTCAGGGAAGAAATAATCGTCGATGAAGAATGATATTTTTGTAAGTATTTTGAATTACTCAAGTTTTAATTGTTATTTTGATTTGTGAATGTAGAAATCTTTGAGTTACAAGAATACTTTGGGGTGAGTTAATTGTGTTTAATCCAATTCCGACGGTGTTTTTGATACATCATAGTATTTGACATTATTATTGGTTATGATTTTTTTAGTTTTCCAAATGGAAGCTGAGCATGTTTTTGATACATTGGTTGAGAAGGTCGTGGACAACAAAGGATATGCTGATATTTATTTTTCCTTTTTAATGTTTCTTTTATAAATTATGTTTTACCATGTATTATGCAAGCTTTGAAAACTTATTTATTATTAAGCTTGGTTTTATTATTTTGTTTACAACAGGGTCTGATATGCATTCTTTTGATTAATATCTTACTCATGGATGTGCTGGATTGTGAAGACAAATTTATGTATGACTTGATGAACATTGCAAGGATTACTTTATAGATGTTGTAATGAGACTAAATGTGAACAATTGTTACCTTACTAATAGAGTTCGATTTTGGCGGATTTAGAAAAAGTGTGTTCGATGTTGCTATGTTTTCTATTTTGGACTACATGTCACATATGAAAAAATTTTACTATAAAAATTAGATATAATTGTGATTTCTATGATATTTATAAGTGCATTTTAGTCATAGCTTTGTTACTATACTTTTTATGAGTATAATATATTTTTTTGCCAAATTAACTATAGGTGTTGTAATGAGACTAAATAAAAGCAATGACATCCCTACAATCGTGAAAAAAATATATTATTAATTAAAATATTTTTATATAGAAGAGAAAATACTATTATTATAAACGGGAACAATTTTATTATTGATTTATATATTTGTATAAATATTGTCAAAGCAAAAATAATATTTTAATTCAAATATTATTATATACGGGATCAACTTCACTATTGATTCAAATATTTTAATAAATAGTGTCAAAACAAATATAATATTTATATACGAGATAAAATACATTGTTGATTACAATATTTTTATATACGAAAATTTTTTTTTGGTTATAAACGGGATCAACTTTATTACTAATCCAAATATTGAATAATATAAATTTATCGACCATTTTTTTTCTTCATATATGTGAAATAGATTAAGAGGACTTATTAAAAAAGACTGAGTAGATATTTAAAAACTGGATTTTCTCTTATAAAATAATGTTTTATTTATAAAAAAGTTAAAATGATGAGTTTTCTAATACAAGTTTAAGTAGTTTTTATTTTTAACATATTATTCTTGAGTTTTTTTTTCTTTTTTTTCAACTTTTAATTTTTATAACAGTTGCATACAAATGCACATCCAAAACTATATCCCACCCAAAAACGTACCCGTGCATAGGCACGAGTTTGTTACTAAAAATGATTTAATCTGCCTCATACCAGCCTTAACAATGATTGATTTAATTAACTTATATATTTATCTTTGACTACTTTTTTAATTTTTCCTTTTGTATAATTAAATTTAAATATTTTCTATTTTATTTAAATTTCAAAACCAAACTGGTGACAATTCCGCGGTCCACATTCATACCCGTGCGGACGCACGGTCCAAATTTGGTATTTTCTATTTTATTACATTTTGAAAACAAAAGCGTGCATACCACACCAGTACCAGTGCGAACGCACGTATAACACACTAGTACCGTGTGAACGCACGAGTAACACGCCAGTACCTTGTGAACGCACAGGTAATCATACCATTATCTGCGCGAATGCACGGGTTTTAACATTTTTTTATATTTTAAACCATTGTTCAAATTTTAATAAATACAACATTAAACTTAATTCTTTTATATCATTATCTTTTTGGACTTTTATGTAAAGTTATGTTTCTACTTATTTTCAACTAATTTTAATTTTGGATATTTATTTGTCTCATTTATTAAAATTTAGAAATCCTTTTATTTATTTTTTTTGGGAATAAAAGATTTTAATAAATTCCAAAAAACTATACAAAGTACGGCGATCAAAAGATCCAGCCAAGAGACCAACAACAAGACCAAACAACTAGGGAAGTAATAAACGACCTATATGTTTTCTAAGGTGAGTTCTAGCCCAACATCTATTAGCCACTATCTCATTTATTAAAACTAGTAGGTAACCCGTGCGGACGCACGGGTTCTGGTGTGGACTGCGCATACGTCACCAGTTAGGTTATGAAATATAAAAAAAAAAATCAAAAATAAAAATATTATTTTTAAATTAAAAAAGAATTATCTTGATTCACCCAATAAATGAAGTATATTTTCCGGCATGTAAATATTATTTTTGTTTTGACCGTTTTTATAAATATATATGAATCAATTGGTTAACTTGTTTGCATTTATAAAAATATTTTAATAAAAATATTATTTTGGTTTTGACATAATTTATAAAAATACTTGAATCAGAAGTAAAGTTTTTCCCGTTAATAAAAATAGTTGATACGAATAATATTAAATTTAAGTTGAAATATGCATAAATGTAGAAGATGAAATGTAAACCAAAATATAAAAAATAATATGATTTCAAAATAAGACAAATATTTTAGAGAGAGAATAAAATTTTAGTGGGGAACCCGTGCGTCCGCACGGGTTCTGGTGTTGACTGCGCATACGTCATCGGTTAGGTTATGAAATTAAAAAAAAAAACAAAAATAATAAGATGTAGTTATAAATAAAATAATAATAATAATGCCAATGATTCACGAAATAAATGATGTATTTTGTCCCGTAGTTATAAATATATTTGAAGCAAAAGTCAAGGTTTTCCCATTTATAAAAAAAGTTTTTAAGAATATTATTAAATTGAAATTTAAATAATAAGAAATGTATAAGTTGAAATGTAAACCGAAATAGTGTTGTTTCCACATATAAAAAGTTGTAATCAAGAATATATATTAACGCATATATAAATAAGATTTTTGTTTTATATTATTTTATATTAAAAATTTTATAAGAGGAAGGAGTTGGTGATTAAGGATTAGGATCATTTGTTGTGAGAAGAGAAAGACGAAATCTTTAAACATAAAAATTGTTGTTGATAGTATTTTTAAATAATATTGAATCAATAGTGAAGTTAATTTGTTGAAGAAAAAATTCAAATGAAATATTAATTTTCGTTTCGACATACTTTATATAAATATTATATTCAATACTAAAGTTTTTCCCGTTTGTAAAAATATTGAAATGAAAATTTTAAGTTTTTGACAATGTTTATAAAAAAAGTGAATAAGAATATGCATTTTATTCAGTAATATTAAATAACTTGAAAAATAGTGGTTTGGTAAAATTAAATTACTTATACATATTGAGTTGTTGAATAAAGTTATTTGAAGATTTTGACCAATCATTGAATTGCACTTCATTTGAATAACTATAATTTAACTTTTGTAGAAATCATTCAAGTGTAACAAAAAATAGTCAAAATAATTTATGAGGTAATAATAATAAATATTAAGATGCAACAAATGTAACATAGATACAGAAATTTATTATTAAGAAATTGTTCATCTGATGTTCCATAGCATTCAAGTATACAAATAATAATAAATATTAAGAGTTAAACTAAATTAGAAAAGAAACTTGAAATAATGGGTCAAGAAACAACAAATTCAAATTAAGAAAGTTTGGTAGGGCAGTACATCAAGCACATAAAAAAATGATGCGACAAGAATTAGAATCATAATTTGAAAAGTTAGTCACGAACTCGAAAACCGCTCGATGTCATAAAGTTCTCCCCGTTGTAGTCGTGCTCATCATCGTCATCAGAATCAAACATATCAAACTCCGGTTCTTCATCATGTACTGAATGAAATTTGTTAAACCTCCTACCCATTGTTCCTGATTTGCTTAATCTTTTCCTTTTCCGTCTTTGTCGCACAGCAGCGGCTTGACGTACCTGGTGGGAAAAACCAGTAACTGATTATTGCGAAGAAGAACAACAGAATATTTCATGTGCCATGAAGAGAAAAAACAAAGCACGACGATGAAGATGTTCTTGAAAGAGCAAAAAGATACAGGATTAAACAGAACCATACCGGTTGGACTTGATGACGATGTTCAACAACGGGAGGATGTTGGTGGTGCAGGGGGTGGTGGTCGTCGGCAGGTGGTTGATTCTCCGGAAGTGGTTCGATGTCAAGATGTTGTGTTACCTGGACAGGCGCATGAAGTTGTTGTTGCGTCTGTTGATTAAATAAAAAAAAGTTGAAAGGGGAAGAAAGAAAAATGCAGAATTGTATGTAGTATTTCAAAAACAAAGTATGTAATTTAGGAAATCGAACCTGGTCTGGTTGATGGACATCAAATGGGTGTTGTAATGTCGTCGATGGCTGCATTAGAGGCACAACATGCACTGGTGTAGGGTGTGAAACCTGGTTTTCGTCGTTGGTGGCCATAGAAGCAGTGCTAACTTTTTGAATTATAGTTTGTGTGGGTGAGAGAAGGAAGGTTGTATATAAACTTTGGCATAAAACTGTTAATCTTCTCCCTGCATTGGTAATTCAAAAGCATTAATTAGTTTGGAAAATGTACTAGTGGAAGATAGTGAGGCAAAATAATAAGTAGCCATAGGGAAGATTAATGAAAAGTGTGTTATGATTTGGCATTAAAGCCACATAGGGAAGTGACATTGAAAAAACGAAAACAACAGGGAAACATAAGAGTCTGTTTTGAACTGTGAATGATTTGAGAATGGAAAATGTATATTTACATAAAAGACACCAATGACTTTTCATGTAAAACAATGCGGAAAGTGAATAAGTTTTGGATGAAAAAAAGACGAAAATAAACATAAATGAGCAGTATCATCAATCACAACCAAGTATGAATAACGATAGTCAGTTCATATAGTACATGTAAGATATTTAAGGTTTGACAAAAGTACCTTAAGATGAAGGACCTCTGCCAAACTTTATCCATTTGGGATTTTCTAAGCAAACCTGAAGAAATTTTGCAAATTACATGAAATAAAATACGATACCCAAAATATGAACTGAGGCAGGGGAATGCTTAATTGGTGAAGTACTGCCCACGACCAAAAAGAGTAAGTACTTCACCCATGAGCAATAATAAAACCAATCATATACCATGAATAAGAAAAAAAGCATGAATACCTGAACAGTACGTTTTTTATTTGGTGGAGTAGTTTACCATAATTAGTAAGATGAGGTCTTAAGAATCCTGCAGGTTGACCTGATCCTCAAAGAACAACAACAACTAAAAAGTGAAATGTGAGGAAAACGTGACTGTAAAATAGGGATACAATTAGAAGTGGCTAACCGAATCTAACCTACTCAATGATGCAAACAGTTATTGGTTGGTTACAACTATAATGTCTTCAAATGCCTTCACAATTTTTATAACCTGAGAGAAAATATGTAAGATAAGTTACAAAAGGTATAATGATGGTACATATAGAAACTTAATATATAAATAGTAAGGTCAATAAGGTAATATGAAACTCTGTATGTAGAGACTCTGTTTGCAGAGACTCCGTTGTGTGAGCATGTAGCGCAGGCTGGTGGTTGATTCTCCCTTGCTTGCGTATAACCGTCAAGTTTTCCTGTATGAAGGTATTGTACCGATCAGAAAATTAATTCGATAGACATGGTACAAAAGAAACCTGTGATAGTTTGCCATAAATGAAAATAAACAAAGCAATTACTGATTGAACCACATACAACAGACGAATGATGATCTAAAATGTACTTATTAAGACTATAGTGATTTCAAGACAGAATAATAATAAATATTTCCTACCAGCCATCTGTTACGATTTACCACGTCTAAAAATCAAATCAGACAAAAACTAAAAGCTTCCCGCATGTCAAACAAACTGCAAAAGCATGGTTGTTTATGGTTGTTATTGAGGCTTTCATATTTATTAACGCTCTGCATTAAAAAATAGAAAATATCATAATGAATAATAAACAAAATCATGTGATATAAAGATTAATAACCAAGATATCTTAAGATTCGAAAGCAGACATGAATTACCATGATATCATCCTGTGACTTGTTTTATTATCCCTCCCATGACAGTCGCCACTAAGTTGATGACTTTGGGAATTACATTCTTGAAACTTGGATCATCTCAGACATATTGTTGAATATCTTTAATATGGAGATCACCGATGTAGTATTACCATTCGTGTGTCTTTTAATTATGTAACGGCCTATATTGGGCTGATCAAAACCAGTATAAGAAAGACGGTAAATTTACATTCCAAGAAAAAAAACGACTATTAGTGACAATTCAGTGAAGAGATAATACAAAATTTTACCTGAGTAATCTTCTACTTAACTTTAGAAAATGTACTCCACCAGGTTGGTGTACCAACATTGATCAGTCTTCCAGCTTTCGACATTCTTCGTTGAACCCATAAATTAGAAAACCCTAATGATAATGCGATATTACATTACATATTTGCCTTGATTTACATTAAATTATTTCATCGTTTTCGTTATTTACGTTTTATTTTGCAAGTGTTCAAGCTCATTTTCAGGTATTTTATCTCAAACATCTTGCATGAGAAAAGAAGAGAGAATAGAAGAGAGAATAGGAAAGAAGGAGAAGAAAGAAGACAGATGACAGAAAAATAGGAAACTGCACTTAATTAGTGTGGCGACCGTCACACAACATGTGGCGACCGTAACGCCTTCAAAGTGTGACCCTCGTCACAAGGCGTATGGCGACTGACACGGCTTGTTTACTCGGTAAACTTAAATTACGTGGACCACTCAACATCAGTATTAATTCAACGCACGTTCCCGCACACGTTCAGAGCAGTTGAAGTCTTCTGGAAATCTCTTAACTCAACAAAGAATCTCCAATTTTATCGACGAAAATAACTTCCACTTCTGAATTTTTCTCTCCCACACTTTCTGTTGAGCACTATAAATGAGAGGCAGTTGGTAACGTGCAAGGGGGACTTACTTTTACTGCAGAGATTATTTTGTTCAGAACTTTTGATTTCTTTCATTCTTCCACTTTACTCTCCCAGCACCCAAATAGCAATAGTTTCCTACACTGGGGAGCTATTGCACTTTAGTTAGATTTTCATTTGTTTTCGTTTTCATTGTTCGAGCAAGCAAATCCTACCGACCTGTGGAGGATTGTTAAACTTCAAGATTCAATTGTTTTCCAGGTTTTTATTTAATTAATAGAATTGCCTTTAATTTTAAATAACATGCATGAATTAATGTTTTACTGCTTTTGTTTGTGTATGTCTGTACTAGTTAAAATGTCCGGCTAAACCGTTTATATCGGTATGTAATTAAGTCGACCGGAAAGGGATTTGACAATTCTCGACTTAACTGTACACAACTTATTTTTCTGGTTTCAATTTCTTAAATTAAATGGACTTTTGTTACGAGAATAAAAAGGTAACGAAGGTTACGATCAATACAACGAGAGTTTGAGATTTTAACCGGATAGCTGAAATTGGACATTGATTTTAAACACAACGAGAGCACTTTAAAATCAATTAGGACTTGTTAGTTTTCAAAAAGTACTTTTAAATTCAAATGGTTTAGCGAGAGCAAACATTCTGATTTAGGAGTATAGTCAGAGTCAATAAACACGAGAGTGTGAGGTAAAGACTTTTAAATTGATATTTTCTACAGAAGAATATTTTAACTTATTTATATGCCGACGATTTATTGAATCTCCGATGGTAGACGAGTTACGTACCGATATTCCGTTATATTTTATTTGAATCTAAATTCTAGTTTACCATTAGTTTCCCGTTTTCACCTTAACCTATAAAATCATCAGCCTTAGCTAAACATAGTAACAATCCGATAGCATTAGTTTGATTATCAGTCCTTGTGGGTTCGATATCTTTTAAAACTACGCGATTAGATTGTGCGCTTGCAGTTAGTAACCCCGATAGACTCATAAAGTCGCGACCAAGTTTTTGGCGCCGTTATCGGGGACTGATTTAGTCAATAGTGTGATTCCTTTGTTGCGCCGTATAGACTAAGGCAACAAATTTCCTAATTTGCCGGTTGTATGCCAAGTACTCGCTCAAAAGGCGAAAACCTAACGCAACCGACAGACGACCCTAAGCGTCTTCTCAACAAAAGACGACGAATCAAAGAATATTGTTCAAAACACGAAATTTCTTTTCCTAAATCAGAATCTGAAACTGAACCAGACATGGTCGAAGGCCTTAGAACCGTCCTCTTAAGTACTATGCCATTCCTTCGCAGGCTGAACCACATAACAGCATCGCTGCCCCTGCCATCGAGGCAAATAACTTTGAGCTAAAACCTTCGTTGTTGTCAGCTGTACAACAGAACCAATTTTTTGGTGGTCCCACGGAGGACTCGAACTTACATTTGTCAGTGTTCTTGCAATATGCAGACACAGTGAAAGTAAATGGTGTCAGCCCCGAAGCAATAAGACTACGTCTTTTCCTTTTCAAATTAAGAGATAGAGCTAGAGCTTGGCTCCAGTCTCTACCGTCCAACTCTGTCACTACGTGGGATGAGTTGAAGAAGGTATTCTTAGCACGATATTTCCCACCAAGCAAGACGGTTATGCTAAGAGCCCAAATTAATGGATTCAAACAAAAGGACAACGAATCTCTTTTCGAAGCATGGGAAAGATACAAGGACATGATGAGGCTTTGTCCACATCATGGTCTAGAAGAGTGGTTGATCATCCATACCTTTTACAATGGTTTTTTTGTATAACACAAGAATGAAAATAGACGCTGCCGCGGGTGGCGCACTAATGGATAAACCCTACGATGAAGCTTATGCACTTATCGAAAGTATGGCTCAAAATCACTATCAGTGGGGAAGTGAAAGAACCTCCGTAGAGAAACCTCCAACGAAAGGAGGTATGTACAAGATAAGTTGCCTTGACCAAGTAAATGCTAAGGTAGATGCTATTACTCAAAAGGTTGAAAGTTTGACCCTAACACCTACAGCCACCATGGTTGCCGTAGCTCCAAATTGCGAGTTATGCGGAGTTCCTGGGCATGCTGCCCCTGAATGTTAAATTTTAACAGGAGTTTCCACGGACCAAGTGAATTATGCTCAAGAAAACCCTTACTCAAACACCTACAACCCAGGTTGGAAAAACCATCTGAACCTTTTGACCAAAACAACAACGCTTTGTATGCGCCTGGACAAGCACCTACTGTACCACCGGGTTATTAAAAGGCTGCCGTAGCTGCTCCTAATGTTCCTAGAAAGTCTAACCTTGAAATAATGATGGAGAACTTCATTGCTACACAAGCTCAACAAAACAAGGAGTTACTTAACCAAAATGTTCACACTAGTGAGCAAATTAAACAATTAGCCAACAAGGTTGATGCTTTAGCCACTCACAACAAAATGTTAGAAACACAAATCTCACAAGTGGCTCAACAACAAGCAGTTACCGCTGCCCCAGCTGGTAATTTTCCAGGACAACCTCAACCTAATCCGAAGGGACATGCAAATGCTATAACACTTCGGAGTGGAACAAAACTAGATGGACCAACTGACCCAAGGATAAAAAAATCCAGCTATGTATCAAAAGCCTAGTAAGGAGTCTGAAAAGTAAGATGAACCAAAGGAAAACGAAAAAGAAGATGATGGCAAAGAGGCCGAAGAGAAAGAAGAACCATATGTGCCTCCGCCACCTTATAAACCACATATCCCGTATCCTCAAAGATTTGCTAAATCTAAAAACATAGGGCAATTCAAGAAATTCGTTGAACTTCTGAAACAATTGAATGTTACAATACCTTTTACAGAAGCAATCACACAAATGCCATCCTATGCTAAGTTCCTTAAAGAAATTCTATCTAATAAGAAAAAGCTCGAGGTTACTGAAACTATTATGCTTACTGCAGAGTGTAGCGCTATAATCCAAAACAACATGCCTCCTAAACTAAAAGACCCTGGTAGTTTTTCCATACCATGTGTGATTGGAAAGTTTTTCATAGACAAAGCCCTATGCGACTTAGGAGGCAGTATTAGCTTAATGCCCTTATCTATTTGTAAAAGGCTCAACATGGGAGAACTGAGACCAACAAAAATGTTCGTACAACTAGCTGATCGTTCAGTAAAATTTCCTTTAGGTATGCTAGAAAACGTTCCAGTACGTATAGGACAATTCTATATTCCTACAGATTTCATAATTATGGACATTAAGGAGGATTCCAACATCCCCATAATTTTAGGAAGACCATTCCTAGCCACAGTCGGAGCCATCATAGATGTGAAAAAAGGAAAATTAACTTTTGAGGTTGGTGAGGAAAAGGTAGAATTTATCCTCTCATAATTCTTCAAAGCACCTGCTATAGAGGATTCGTGCTATTTCTTAGATGTTATCGATGAATGCGTTAAAGAAATGGAGAAACAACAAAATACGTATTCTGAAGTGCTGAAAATTCCAATGCCACAAATTTTTGAAGTTGATAATTGGCGTGGTGAATACCAAGATAATAATCTAAGTGAATGTCTCGCACTTACTCCTGACCTTATGCCTTGCCCAAAGAAACCAGCTGTAGAACTTAAAACACTACCCAAGGATCTAAGGTATGAATTCCTAGATGCAGAAATCGAACGACCAGTTATAGTCAACGCAGATTTAGGACAAATAGAAACTGAAAAATTATTACATGTCCTGAGAAAATACCCAACTGCCTTAGGCTATAACATCTCAGATTTAAAAGGAATAAGTCCCTCTATCTGTATGCATCGCATCATGCTTGAGGAAGACTGTAAAACCTCTAGAGAACATCAAAGGAGAATCAATCCCATTCTGAGTGATGTCGTTAAGAGAGAAGTGCAGAAGTTGTTAGAAGCAGGAATCATATACCCAATATCCGATAGTGAATGGGTTAGCCCATTTCACATTTGAAATTCTGGTCCAGATATGTGATGTTAAGTGCGATGTCACAACATCAATATCTGCTGTATGAACAAGACACTAAAAACCTGTGATGTTATGTGTGATGTTACAACAACACACTCTGCAATGTAAAACAACAGAAAAGTACACACGGATTGTTCACCCAGTTCGGTTCAACAACCTACATCTGGGGGCATACCAAGCCATGAAGGAAGTCCACTATTAGTAGTATCAAATTACAGACTCAACAGACCAGTTGACAATCTACCTAATTCAATCACTACCCAATGACCCTTCTATCTAAGTTCTCCCTAGATAAGAGACTCCATCTCACTCCCAATCATCGCAATGATGTCTAGCAGTCAACAACTCCACCACTGCATCAACAGCTTGATTACCAAGTACTTTTCAACCACAGAAAAGTAGAAGACACACTTCTATGACAATACCTAGACATGACCATCATGACTAAGAACAATACTTAGAGTTGCTTCACAGCTTCCTCCAAGAACAATACAAACTCATTACCTACAGGTTTCTGAGTAATAACACACTGACCATCTCACAACCCGAGTGGTTCACTTAGACAAAGCCCTAATGATCTACATCTTGGACCCGTACCAATTCTAGACTACAAGCATTCTATTTATAACTTTTACCCACTGGATTTGGGCCTTCAAATCACAGCAAATCTTCTGCAAATCTTCTGCACCAAATCTGCAACAGATTCTCTCCTGAATAGATCTTCAATTAAATCTTCATAATTAACTATGATTATTCTTCATATATTTTTGCATTAAATTAGCAACAAACTAATCTTCTTCATAACTGATTGTAACAGAATATATCTTCCCCATAATATTCGCCTGCAATCTCTAATTCTCTTCAGTAGAATATCTCATTAACACGCGCAGCCCTACAAACATCACAACCCGATGTTTTAATGTTCTGGTATAGTGATGTCAAGACATCGCATGTGACATCACTCTTCAGCACTTTAACTCTTCAACAATTTTCACAAACCAGAATGTTAACACCAATAATGTTTAGAAGCTCATGTTGAAACATCAACCATGACATTAACATTGTTTTACCAAAATTCCAGCCAATTACAAGAACTAACAATCTCCCCCTTTGGCTAATTTTGGCTAAAACAAATATATAAACATTACAGCTCAAATTACATCAGCAATTACTACCCTATACTACTGCTAGAAGTCAGGTCTTATTGCATCAGTAGCTACTATGTACAGCATCCATGGAGAATCATCTTCTTGGCTGATTTTGAATGATGTTAAGACATCACCACAGCACATCAACTTCAGGAAGCACATTAGGACCTAAGAGGTAGACAGTCCTGAAGTCATTAGGTGCACATGAGGAAGAAGATATCTGACACTCCCCCTCAACACAACACATTTCTTTTTCCTTCCAAGACAGACCCAGAACAAATGCAGAAGACTCCTCCAAAAAAGAAATGTTTGTCTAAACATAAAAGACCAATGGTGGCATAAGATAATTTTGCACACCTTCATTGATCAGACACTGGGTTTAATCTGTAGCATAAGATGAAACTTAAAAGGTGCCATTATGCAGACCCACGTAACTCAGAACACAAGTCACAATTGTGTTCATAACTCAGGACACAAGTCACAAAGACTCATCACTCACTTAAGGTTAGGACATCCTCTTTGACATCTCCGAACCACATCTGAAACTGCAGATTCCAGACACAGCATCTGCGCAAACCATTTAGCAAAACCCTTTCCTTTCTCCCCCTTTTTAGCCACAAATTGGCAAAGAGAACCCTCACAGAACCAGACCCAAGCAGTGCTCACCCAAAAACGAATAAATTCCATAAGACTTATGAAACAAGAACACTCACTGGTTGAAGGAGAACAGAATAACCCCTATAAATAGCTGATTAGTTACTTAGGAATTAACGAGCTTTGAATATGTCAAGGTTCTTGGTCACAGAAACGCTATTTTAGGTACTAAAAACTCCTTCCAAATTCAATGCCTACCGTCCAAAACAGTCTTGACCATTTTATTGTTTCCTAACTGATCTTTACCATAAATTGTGCCAAAATAGTTGCATGCATAGTCGAAGACACGTGTTCCACCTTATCCCTACACCACCGTCTAGAATAATTCCTTGTCTGTCTCAAGACGCACATGTCCTATACCATGTTCTGACATCGCATCAGACATTGTCTACTGGCTCACAATATTATCAACCCAAGACACTTCAAAAGGTTCCAAAACACAAGCACGACATCTATTGATCAGCACAACTCACAATCCCTTCTAGACTCCTCCAGAAAAATAACTTTTCCCGGATACAACAATTCTGCTCTTCAGCCTCCTCATAAGCACTACCATACCAGCCTTAGGAACACCCAACCATACTCAGTAGTACATGTCCCATCATGTTGATTGACACCACTCTGCGTAATCTTCACAACAATTCTGCACCCTTGCAGTAATAGACCATAAACAACAGCCTTAACTCCCCCTGACATGAACACCCAATGCTCCTTATGAATACTTGACACCAGATAAAAGCACAATGAAATTGCCACATTCTCAACATTAAGAACTGCCACTTCTTATATTTGTTGAGCATAATCTCATCATGTTTATTTCAGATACATGGTCTGCCAAGTCCAATATAAACACCCACTTGATTTGGAATTTCTCACATATTCCATAACAAATGTCTTTAGATCACTTGCAACATAAGATAAGGGCTGCCACCACCTTTTACATGTATTAGAAGAACCTTCCTTATATTCAGCCATTCTGATTAGATCATACCACTTCAGACACTAATTCTGCTTCTTCCAACTTCATACGCACAATCCCAGATCTTCACACCAGACAAAGATGTTGTAACATCATGTAGGACATCAGCATTAGATAACAGCTCACACTTCTGATACAGTCAGCTGATAAGGCTACCTCAGGTTGTCTTCTTCAAATATCAAGCTACTCCATCATGGCCACAAAAATAAACATCCAGATACAGATTTGCAAAATTCTCTAGACAAATACTAAGTCTCCCGTCAAAGTATCTACTATTAGACAAGGCATGACATCTGGTCTGACATACTTTTATGCACCTTTGCTGCAGAATCCATTGACAAGTACTCCCCCTGTCATGGTTAACCAATGCTCTAGATGAAGATGAACACACTTGCTGAGCACATGCATATTGGTGCCAATGTCCCTTTCTTCAAAGGCAGTCATTCCCTATCCTACTCTTCATCTTCATACTTCAGTACATTCTCCATCCAAGGCCGACTTCTACTTCATCATTCTCCCGTATGACTATGTAGACGCTCCTTAGGCATAATGTAGGCACCACGCTTCTGAACCAGAGCAAAATTATCCTTCACCAAGGATACCCAACCAGATAATGTCCCAACACAAGTTAGAACATCTGCCACACACCAAGACATCATCACCATGATTCTTGATATGCTCCACCAACTGGACTTACTATAGCATAGTAATCCAAAGAACTAGAGAAATAAACTCTCATCCACCTTCAAGAAGAATAATCTTCTTGTGTCTTCAACTCATCACCCTTCTGCCCAAGAGTAACTTGTTCCAAGACTATCCTATAGCAATACTAAAGAAAGTCACTTCCCTTAGTAGAGCCGTCAGTAGAAAGCCAGAGATAACTGTCACTTATCCTTGACCTTCACAATCAGAACAAACACCATGATCCAAACCACTTAGATCAGAAATAAACTGATCCATCAAGATTATGATGTCTTCATAGTCTTCCATCTTTATCTTTAACTGCACCACCATCTGGACAAGTTATTCACAATACTTTCTAGGAACAGATGCTAGGCGACTTGTGAACGAATGTAGAACCTCTCCCATGATTTTCCAAACCTCTGATGAAAATAATTGACAGAACATCCTCAATCATGTCTTTCAAGGATACTAGTGAATCTCACAAATAGCAATTGATCTTAAATCCCTGTGATTTCAATCCTTCTTCAGATTCTAGTATCTTCTGAATCTTCTTCATGATAGCCTTCCAGGTTAGGTAAGTGTCTTGATCTTTTACTCCACCCTGAGCTAAGAACTGAATCACATTTAACATCTCCTAAGGACTTGGAGACTACAATCATCTTAATCCACACATATCTCATGTCACCAACTTGCATAGCACACCCTTCCAGAAGCTTAAGCACAGAGTTCAGACCTCTTGTCCTTCTGCATTCCATAGACAATCTGCTACTTTCAAGCACCAATTAACCACTGGCTGATTTACACTGCTACTGCACACAGACTCTTGGATGCATATTGTCCTCAGACAGTTTAGCTCAAACAAGGATCATCTCCTTTTCTTCTGCTATCAAGATTACTGCCTTTTCTTCAATCAGCTCCAGCTGAAATGCATAAACAGTTGATGTGTAGCGCGATGTCGAGACATTGACATATTAAGCTCAGCTTCTTTCTTGATGAAACTTCCTCCTCCTTAGGTCACCACTACTAATCTTAAGAGATAACTTATCAAGATCTTCACTCCCGCATGAAAGATTTGACAGTGATACTCTTTTGCTTTGGCTCTACCCTCTTCTGATCCTTCCATGTCAAACAATCTTTAGAAGATCCATTCACCTAATGAACACTTCTCTCCCAAACAAGGACATGAGATAATCCTCAAGTATCTTTGACATCTCTAACCACCCGGTTGAAGCTGTCTTGCATAACTACAACATCATGGAATATCCTGCTGAGAAGACCAAAACCTAATGTCTTTCCAAGAGAATATCTTCCTAGAATCTCAACACCAGAGATGCAAGAACCAACCAGGGTTACAACAGATACCATGCAGTGGAACACAACAACTCCTCAACAACCTTCAGTCACTACTCAAAAATCCTTACACACAATCAGCAAAAACTGCGTGCCAACAACACTTTATGAATAATCCAACCTTCACTCCAAGGGATCATCCAAACAGCTCTCTTCCTTGCTCATGAACCAGAAAGTATCTTCCCAAGATCTCATCCAGAAACAGACAGGATGCCTGCTCTGATACCAATTGAAATTCTGGTCCAGATATATGATGTTAAGTGCGATGTCACAACATCAATATCTGTTGTATGAACAAGACACTAAAAACCTGTGATGCTATGTGTGATGTTACAACAACACACTCTGCAATGTAAAACAACAGAAAAGCACACACGGATTGTTCACCCAGTTCGGTTCAACAACCTACATCTGGGGGCATACCAAGTCAGGAAGGAAGTCCACTATTAGTAGTATCAAATTACAGACTCAACAGACCAGATGACAATCTACCTAATTCAATCACTACCCAATGACCCTTCTTTCTAAGTTCTCCCTAGATAAGAGACTCCATCTCACTCCCAATCATCGCAATGATGTCTAGCAGTCAACAATTCCACCACTGCATCAACAGCTTGATTACCAACAACTTTTCAACCACAGAAAAGTAGAAGACACACTTCTATGACAATACCTAGACATGACCATCATGACTAAGAACAATACTTAGAGTTGCTTCACAGCATCCTCCAAGAACAATACAAACTCATTACCTACAGGTTTCTGAGTAATAACATAGTGACCATCTCACAACCCGAGTGGTTCACTTAGACAAAGCCCTAATGATCTACATCTTGGACCCGTACCAATTCTAGACTACAAGCATTCTATTTGTAACTTTTACCCACTGGATTTGGGCCTTCAAATCACAGCAAATCTTCTGCACCAAATCTGCAACAGATTCTATCCTGAATAGATCTTCAATTAAATCGTCATAATTAACTCTGATTATTCTTCATATATTTTTGCATTAAATTAGCAACAAACTAATCTTCTTCATAACTGATTGTAACAGAATATATCTTCCCCATAATATTCGCCTGCAATCTCTGATTCTCTTCAGTAGAATATCTCATTAACACGCGCAGCCCTACAAACATCACGACCTGATGTTTTAATGTTCTAGTATAGTGATGTCAAGACATCGCATGTGACATCACTCTTCAGCACTTTAACTCTTCAACAATTTTCACAAACCAGAATGTTAACACGAATAATGTTTAGAAGCTCATGTTGAAACATCAACCATGACATTAACATTGTTTTACCAAAATTCCAGCCAATTACAAGAACTAACAACGTTGTACCCAAGAAAGGAGGTGTCACAGTTATCAGTAATGAAAAAGGCGAATCCGTAGCACAACGTACTCAAACCGGATGGAGAATGTGTATCGACTATAGGAAACTAAACAAAGCCACTCGTAAAGATCATTTCCCTTTACCCTTCATAGATCAAATGCTTGAACGTCTAACTAAACACTCCCATTTTTGCTATTTAGACAGATATTCAGGATTTTTCCAAATTCCTATCCATCCTGATGACCAAGAAAAGACTACTTTCACATGTCCCTATGGTACCTTTGCCTACCGGCGGATGTCGTTTGGATTATGAAACGCACCTGCAACATTCCAGAGATGCATGGTGTCCATCTTCTCTGATTTCTTACATGGTATAATGGAGGTCTTTATGGACGATTTCTCTGTCTGTGGGGAAAGTTTTGAAGGATGTCTATCGAACCTCGAAAAGGTGCTTGAACGATGCGTAAGTGTCAACCTAGTTCTCAATCGGGAAAAATGTCATTTCATGGTCCGACAAGGAATTGTACTTGGACATATAGTATCCAATAAGGGGGTTGAAGTCGATAAAGCAAAAATTAAAGTTATAGAAAATCTCCAACCGCCGAAAACCGTTAGAGAAATAAGAAGCTTTCTAGGACACGGCGGTTTTTATCGACGTTTCATTAAAGATTTCTCTAAGATAACCAAGCCTCTAACTGAGCTATTGATGAAAGACGCTGAATTTGTCTTTGATGACAAATGCTTAGACGCATTTTGAACACTTAAGCAAGCATTAATATCAGCACCCATTATGCAACCCCCAGATTGGAATGAGCCATTCGAGATTATGTGTGACGCGAGTGATTACGCTGTAGGTGCAGTCTTAGGACAAAGAAAGGATAAAAAGCTTCATACAATTTACTACGCTAGTAGAACCTTAGATCCTACACAAATGAACTACGCTACCACAGAAAAGGAACTCTTAGCTGTCATGTTCGCTTTGGATAAATTTCGTTCTTACCTAGTAGGAGAAAAAATAATTATCTATAACGCTGCAATTAGGTACCTATTAAGTAAAAAAGACGCCAAACCAAGACTTCTGAGGTGGATTCTGCTCCTACAAGAATTTGATTTGGAAATCAAAGACAAGAAAGGCATTGAAAATGTAGTAGCTGATCACCTGTCAAGAATGGAAGGCATCCAACCTGACCAAGTACCTATTAATGACGATTTCCCTTATGAAAGACTCTTAGCCTAGTTGGAGAATAATACAATTGAATAATCTCTGATTTATAATGATACAGAGACCAATGAAGTTATAGAAGCTGATTACGCTAAGACCACACTGCCATGGTATGCTGATTTTGTTAACTATCTCGCAGCTGGAGTACTACCACCTGATCTAACCTACCAATAAAAGAAGAAATTCTTCCATGACCTTAAACACTATTATTGGGACGAACCACTGCTCTTCAAGAGGGGCGTCGATGGTATTTTCCGTCGTTGTGTACCCGAAGATGAAGTAGAAGATATAATTTCTCACTGCCATTCCGCTCCTTATGGTGGGCATGCGAGCACTTCGAAGACTTATGCTAAGATCTTACAAGCTGGCCTCTTTTGGCCTACTCTATGGAAAGATGTCCATATCGCGGTTATAAATTGCGACCGGTGTCAACGCACTGGCAACATTTCTAGGCGCGACGAAATGCCTCAAAAGGGTATTTTAGAAGTAGAGGTCTTTGACATGTGGGGAATAGACTTCATGGGACCTTTTCCATCTTCTTTCGGTAACAAATACATACTCGTTGTTGTTGATTATGTTTCAAAATGGATCGAGGTTGTAGCCGCTCCAACAAGCGACGCACGAGTAGTGAATAAGCTCTTCAAGAATATAATTTTTCCTAGATTCGGTGTTCCGAGACTAGTAATCAGTGATGGAGGTTCCCATTTCATTTCGAAAATCTTTGAGAAACTTCTATCAAAATATGGAGTCAAACACCGTGTAGCAGCACCCCACCACCCCCAAACAAGTGGGCAAGTAGAGGTCTCGAATAGAGAAATTAAACAGATCTTAGAAAAGACCGTTGCCACTTCTAGGAAAGATTGGTCTTCAAAATTACACGAAGCTTTATGGGTTTATAGGACAGCTTACAAAACTCCCATAGGAACCACACCATTTAAGCTAGTTTATGGTAAATCATGTCACCTGTCGGTAGAAATAGAACACAAGGCTTATTGGGCTATCAAAACCATTAATTTAAATTATACCGCTGCGGGCGAAAAGAGAATTTTAGATCTACATGAACTAGAGGAACTTAGATTAGACGCTTACGAAAATGCTCGAATCTATAAAGAACAAAAAGATGGCATGACAAGCGTATAGCAATGAAAGAATTTAATGTAGGAGACGTTGTACTTCTGTTTAATTCAAGACTTAGACTCTTTCCAGGAAAACTTCGTTCTAGGTGGTTCGGTCCCTTTGAGGTTACTAAAGTTATGTCAAGTGGTGCAATATAAATAAAGGGTAGATCTAGTGAACCGTTTATCGTAAATGGGAAACGTTTAAAAAACTATCATTGCGTAGACAATAGAGACTATTCGACTGGTCTAAAACTTGTAGAAATGCCTGCAAATTCTTTAAGCTGATGTTTCTGATAAACTGTGTCGAGCTCCCGACATTAAATGAAGCACTGCATGGGAGGCAACCCACGACCTTTCTTTCATTCATTTTACTTCGTTTATTTTTATTTTTATCTTTTGTTTTAAATTTGCTTCACTAACAAATGCGGTATTTTTAATTAATTTAAAATCAGTGCTAATTGTCTTACTCTCTGCTTCCAGGACTTTATTTTCTACCTTCTTCCTTCTCCTCTGACTTATTCTTCTTACTAACATTAGAGATAGAAAACGAAGATACCATGATTGTGTTTTTTAAAAATGCGGCCAAATGGCACCGCTATGAGACCCTTTCCCATAGACCGATGGCTTTGACCAAATTTCCTCATGGGCCTACCATGACTGCTTTAGGCATTGGTGATAGCATTGACTATATGTTTAACCAGATTGGGTGGGAAGGATTTGCTAAGAAGAAACATTCAACCTACCATAGGTTAACCTTGGAATTCCTGAGCTCACTGACTTATAACCCTAATTATGGGATGGGATTTAACAAAGGTAGGATAACCTTCAGGCTGTTTGGATGCACTTTCCGCTTTAACCACCGTGAGATCGCGGAGCTATTAGGTTTTCCTAATGGCCCTGATGTTTTCACCATGGCACAAGAGGATTTGTTTATGGAAAATGAGCTTAGATTTTTCTGGAGTAGTATTTCTGGGCGATCACACCATGATCCACAGCCTATGAACTCCACTGATATTCATAACCCGGCCATCAGATATTTCCACATGATCTTAGCTTTCACCCTATTTGGAAAATCTGAAAACGATACCCTTGTGTCTAGAGATGAGCTCTTTATCCTGTATTGTGTATTTCAGTCTCGACCCGTCAATGGGGCTACCTTTATGTTTGACAACCTCTTTAGGATTACTCAAGCCAATCATGGTCCCATTCTAATCGGTGGCCTCGTTACTATTATTGCTGAAGCCTTGGAGTTTAGGGCACGTCTCTCTCGAATAAACCCTTTAGGAGGGTATCGCCCCATCAACATCACCTTTTGCTTTAATAGGGGATTGATCAGAAACCTTGGACCACACCATTTCCAGCTACTGATTAATAATGAGGTTGTACCCCACTTTACCTTACCTAACCATGAGCGTACAAGTGTGCACAACCGCCATAACAGGCTGTATGATTTGGATGGACCACAATTTGAGAAAGAACTTGATGACCATACCTCCGATATTGAAATAGATCCCGAAACACCTCCACATTACCATGATTTTCCAGACCACCCAATCAATGATGCCAATGCCATTCCTCCTGCCAACATTTATGCCACGTTGGAAGCCTTCCGTACCGAACTCAATGGCATGCAAGACAAGCTCCGTACTATCCGTCTTGATGTCATGGGTTTAAGGGACATTACTGTCGAGCAGCTTGATCATTTGAACCAAGCGGTGGAGTCTTTGAGACACAATATTGGCTGATTTTATTTTTGATATTTACCGCATTTTCCTTTAATTTTAACTTTAGTTTTTCCTTGTTATTTTTGGTTTTCAATTAAACTTATTGGTACTTCATGTGTTTGCATCTGCTACTGCTAGTCTATGGATATTGCACTACATTGCTGCTGTTAATGGATATTTATTTCACTATTATCTGTTTTGTTAGCTGTGTTTGCAGCACTATTCTTTGTTTTTATGTTTGCTGCGTTTGCGACATTAAATGAAATTTCCATTTTTCAGTATATTTATATTAATGATTCAATCTTAATGGTGCAAATATGTTAAATGTGTAAAGTGTTATACGTTACTGGATGTTATAATTTTAATTTTAATTTTCTGAGGATTAGGAGTATGGCGATCGTAACATACCTATGACGCCCGTCACATGCATTTTAAGTGTGGTGATCGTGAGGCCATCTGTGACGACCGTCACAGGGTAAAACGCGTTCTCTGTTTTATCCAAAACATAACCGCTCTTCTCCCATTTTCTTCTCTTCTTCTCACCGTCCCACTCACCCTTCACCTCCATAACTCCATACCAGTTACAAATCTGTTCAAAATTCCCTTTTATTTTTCACTGATCCCTCCATTTACCACATTACCTTCTATTTAAATACAGAAACCCATTCCAAACTCACAAATTCCTCCCTCTGTACCGTAAACACAAACACATCCTCCAATCCTCTTGCATGCACCATGGCCCAAGAACCAAATCTTTCAACAATCATTTTCCGTGATGGAGAAGCTGGTGAACATCAAAGAGAGAAATACCTCAAATTCTACAGACACTCAATCCAACCAATGAGGTATCTCGACATATCCTGTCTACAAGAGCTTGGATTAGTGGATGGTGTCCAATGGATGCTCACTAATTCAGGGCTGACTCACCTTTGCACCCACAATCTTCCGACATATGAAGCTTTAACTTTAGAATTTTTAAGTTCTTTCTCCTACAACACACCCTCAGATGATGCGTAATATCTCACCGGCTCCGCTTCTTTCAGAATGTTCAACACTGAATATTCTTTGACCCAAGACGAGCTAGGCAACATGCTGAATTTTCCACGAGGAGACGGTGTTTAGTATCGTATCCCTCGTGATCCAAACTCATTGAACGTAGCATTTGAGGTATGGAGAAGTTTAACCGGTGAAAGCACTACAATCTGGGAAGGACTTAATGCCACATTCATCCATAATCCAGCCATACGATATTATCAACGTGTCTTAGGCCACACCATTTTCGGGAGAGTCAACAACCATAAGGTAAATTCCAAGGAGCTTTTCTTCATGCATTGTGTTTTCACGCCTATACCGATCAATGCCATATCATTTCTGCTAGCACACATTCATTCTAGTTGTGCGAGAGGTGCTACTCCCTTCTGTTTTGGAGGAATAGTTACTTCTATAACACTTGCTTTAAATTTGGAAGAGAGGCTTACGGACCTACCATCTGTACCGGCTGTATATCTGGATATAGAGTATTGCCGCAATGCACATTTGATTAAAGCCAGAGATGGTAAGAAGTACAACCTTATGGTGAGGAACAGGGTAGTTAGAAGTATTGTTTTGCCTTGCCCTGCTCGTATAGATCCACAAATGATGGCAAATTGGATCTTTGATTTGGATGCCCCTGAGCCTAATGAGGCTGCACCCAAAGGTCAGCCTGATGATGAGTATGATGAGATGGAGCAGGGTGCACCCGAGGAAGACCAACAACAACATGCTGCACAGTTTGCAAGCTCATCCTCCCGATGTCGTCGAAGAAGTGACCGCGCTCCTGCTACTAATGATGATGTTCTCGCAGTTATTATGCAAATAAATAAATTGAATGCCCAGAGATACCAGAGGCACCAGACACAGCACACTGACATGATGAGTCTCTTGCGACAAATCCAACAAGATCAGCGTGACTAAGGCGAAAGGATGGAGCGAAGGATGTCAAGCGTCATCGATGAGATGGGCGCCTTGACTATGCGAGCGGATGGCTTGCAAGACTACATCTATCATATGGGTATGCCACATCAGTTTGGACAGAACGGACATGGACAAGCACGAGGCAGATCACGTGGACCCCAATAGCTTACTTTTCTATTTTAGTTATTCCTTTCTCTTTTACATTATCTCGAAACATTGAGGACAATGTCCGATCTAGTGTGGGAGAGGAAGTATTAGTTTTTAGTTATTTTTCTAGTTTTTGTTGTTATTTCCCTTCATCAACGTTAATGTAACAACAAGTTATTATATGCGTATGTTTTCCGTATTATTTAATTCCTCCACCTTATTTAGCCTTAACAAAAAAATTTGGTGGGATTCGATACATAACTTGACATGCCCTTAGAGTATATAGGTAGGCTATGTTAGAAACCTGAGAAAGATTTAACAAAATTGATATCGTCTTGACACTCTAGACCCCTCGAATGTTCGTGATCAGTTTGAGTACCTTTTATACCGAGGCCTTAAGCTTTAGTTCTAAACTAGCCCCAAGTAGTTTATATTAGCAGTTAACACTGTCTAAGCGCAAGCTACGTGGAGAGCCGATGCAAATAAGTGATTGATGCCTAAAGATGCCAAAAATTGAAAAATTTCACGCCTTTGACTGTGGAAAATAAAAATAAAATGCACCAAATCTAAAGGATGCAAGATATGCGAAAGGCAAGAGAAACCTGTTGTTAGTTGGTTCAGAAGTACCTGGTACTGAACTCGGTAGGGCGAACTACGGTTCGATCCCCCACAACTTGCAATCGGTGTATATACAAAGGGTTACCACACTTGTGTACCAGACCCCGTGTTTAAAGGATCAAAATCACTAACAGGCTACTCTACTACGTGCGTGCAAAGGCAAAGGGCTTAATGTGATTGCGTCGGAATGAAAACGGGTGAAATAGAAATGAGAAGCATTAGGTTAAGCTATAGTAGAATGATTCGGACTGGTTTGTATAGGGGGGTTTATGACCATGTTTCATGTTTTGTGTCATTAATGTATCTTTGATGTTTGATTTGAGTATCTATCGTTTTAACAAAATGTCGCACAACCACGTACGATTTGGAGATGTGTCAAGTATTTATGTTGGATCAATGTTTCTGAACTGATTATTTGCTTGAGGACAAGCAAAGGCTTAAGTGTAGGGCAGTTTGATAATGCGATATTACATTACATATTTGCCTTGATTTACATTAAATTATTTCATCGTTTTCGTTATTTACGTATTATTTTGCAAGTGTTCAAGCTCATTTTCAGGTATTTTATCTCAAACATCTTGCATGAGAAAAGAAGAGAGAATAGAAGAAAGAATAGGAAAGAAGGAGAAGAAAGAAGACAGATGACAGAAAAATAGGAAACTACACTTAATTAGTGTAGCGACCGTCACACAACATGTGGTGACCGTAACGCCTTCAAAGTGTGTCCCTCGTCACAAGGCGTATGGCGACCGGCACAGCTTGTTTACTCAGTAAACTTAAATTACGTGGACCACTCAACATCAGTATCAATTCAACGCACGTTCCCGCACACATTCAGAGCAGTCGAAGTCTTTCGGAAATCTCTCAACTCAACAAAGATTCTCCAATTTTATCGACGAAAATAACTTCCACTTCTGAATTTTTCTCTCCCACACTTTCTGCTGAGCACTATAAATGAGAGGCAGTTGGTAACGTGCAAGGGGGACTTACTTTTGCTGCAGAGATTATTTTGTTCAGAGCTTTTGATTTCTTTCATTCTTCCACTTTACTTTCCTAGCACCCAAATAGCAATAGTTTCCTACACCGGGGAGCTATTGCACTTTAGTTAGATTTTCATTTGTTTTCGTTTTCATTGTTCGAGCAAGCAAATCCTACCGACCTGTGGAGGATTGTTAAACTTCAAGATTCAATTGTTTTTCATGTTTTTATTTAATTAATAGAATTGCCTTTAATTTTAAATACCATGCATGAATTAATGTTTTACTGCTTTTGTTTGTGTATGTCTGTACTAGTTAAAATGTCCGGCTAAACCGTTTATATCGGTATGTAATTAAGTCGACCGAAAAGGGATTTGATAAGTCTCGACTTAACTGTACACCACTTATTTTTCTGGTTTCAATTTCTTAAATTAAATGGACTCTGTTACGAGAGTAACAAGGTAACGAAGGTTACGACCAATACAACGAGAGTTTGAGATTTTAACCGGATAGCTGAAATTGGACATTGATTTTAAACACAGCGAGAGCACTTTAAAATCAATTAGGACTTGTTAGTTCTCAAAAAGTACTTTTAAATTCAAATGGTTTAGCGAGAGCAAACATTCTGATTTAGGAGTATAGTCAGAGTCAATAAACACGAGAGTGTGATGTAAAGACTTTTATATTGATATTTTCTACTGAAGAATATTTTAACTTATTTATATGCCGACGATTTATTGAATCCCCGATGGTAGACGAGTTACATACCGATATTCCGTTATATTTTATTTGAATCTAAATTCTAGTTTACCATTAGTTTCCCGTTTGCACCTTAACCTATAAAATCACCAGCCTTAGCTAAACATAGTAACAATCCGATAACATTAGTTTGATTATCAGTCCTTGTGGGTTCGATATCTTTTAAAACTACGTGATTAGACTGTGTGCTTGCAGTTAGTACCCCAATAGACTCATAAAGTCGCGACCACCTAACATGAACCAACAAAGTTACACAACAACAACAAAAACTGAAAGGGAAAAAATCAACCATAAACAACCTCCTTCTTTGTCTACCCATTTCCATCCAAGGCGAAGCAACGCATATACAAATGTTTGTTCACCAGTTGATGAAACAACAAACGTTATATCAGAAGAAATCACACAAAATTACTGAAACCACAAAATCACACAAAAAAGAAGGATAATATTATAGATTATTATTTATTGCCTGAAATCATATAAAGTGAAAGGGAAAAAATCATACCTAAACAACCTCCTTCTCTGTCTACCCGTTTCCATCCATGACAAAGCCACGCACAGACAGTTTCCCAGACATGAAAGTTGAAGAACCTGAAAAAAAAAATTAGAACAAAGTCAAAAGAAATGGAGAGGATATCGATAGTGTTGCTATGTTAGTAAATTGAGGAAGAAGTATTAGTAAAATCACACAACATTTAACAAAAACAGTTTCAAAAGACAAAATGACCCAATAAAATTACAGAATAAGTTGAAAACTATGATTTTCTAGAAATAAAATCATAAACTGAAGTAGTAATGATTCAGCAATAATATCAGCTTATCAGAGTCATAAACGTAGCAGCTGCTTGTTCAATCACAATTGTTGATGTCGGAGTCTTCTACAGGTAACCCAAATGAACGAAGAAGGCGCTGCATTGGTTCCAGAAGAGGTTACTATCAATTTCAAGATAATCATCGAAATCAAGAAAAAATTAGGGATTAGAGTTTATTAGATTCAACTGGCACAAATAACCAAAATAAAACAAACCTCCTTCTTTGTCTACCCTTTTTCATAACCTAACATTGTATTTAACTCATGTGTGACCTCAAAAACCATATCTGTGTCATCGAAATGAAGGAAATAAGTTGGGATTAGACATTATCAGTTACATATGTATAAAGTGAAAGGGCTAAATATCATACACACAGAACCTCCTTCATTGTCTACCCCTTTCCATCAAGGGCGAAACCACGCATAGAGAATCGTTTGCTCACCCTTGAAAATTCGATCTGTTTGAGTTTTCCGCGATTCTCCATCAGCCAGCGTGACCCAACACAACCAAACCTGAAACAACAAACATTACATCGGAAGAAATTAGGAAAAATTTAGGAAACCCTAAAATCAAACGTAACCTGATCCAAAGACCATTATTGTTTGGGGTTTATACGATTAAACCAGAAGAGGGAGAATAGGATGCTGATGATGTTGTTACACAGTGATGGCTGAGTAATACGAAAAGAAACAGGAGAAGGTTGAAGATGACGGCAAAATTTCAACCTAAAGTGGACATTGGAAACGGAGAAAGAGAAAAGAGAGAGTGGGAGAGAGAGAGGATCATTCGAAAAAATGAGTAGAGAGAAAAATTGGGTAATAAAAATGATTTGAATTTGAAAATAATCAATTACAGTGTTTTTCATAAATGAAGAGGGAATCAGAAAAATAAAAAATAAAAAATTAAGATGTACGGAAAAGAGAGTTTGGGAGAGTGGTTGATAGAGTGACATGTGGAGCAAAGGGTAGAAAGGTAAAAATGGTGGTTGCTGATTTTCTTATATGGTAGATTTAGAAATCCTTTTATTATTACAACTCTATCAATCTTAAAAAAAACATATTTTTTTTATATTTTTCACAATTGTTTTTTTACAAATTATGTATTTAATATTTTTTTTTCTTTTTTCTAATAATATTTTGATATTTTTAAACTTGTTTGAATTCTCATGACAAATTGGGTAACATATCCGCGATCCACACTAGAACCCGTGCGGACGCACAAATTTCCCTTTAATTGGTTTTGAAAAGTTGTTACGGCGCCAGACCAACATCATGGCATGGTGTAGTTAACTATGAATGTGCTAAAAATAAATAACTCTTGATGCCATATAATGAAAAGATAACTATGGGCATGTTGGTTATATATATATATATATATATATATATATATATATATATATATATATATATATATCAAAAATAATTTTTATGAAAATTTATTTAATACGGTTTTAAATTAAGCGATTATCAACAATTTTGATTCTCAAAAAGTGTCATAGTTAAATAAGTAAACACTGTTTGAAGCGTGAATATAAAACAGAATAAAGATATGATATGATATGATATAGACAAAATAAGGCTTATCCTATTATGTATTTGATTCACACATAATAGCATATATATATATATATATATATATATATATATATATATATATATAAGGAAATGCTAACATACACCCAAAATTGGTGGGTCCCACACAAAAATACACTTCATCTATTTTCTTTCTATTTTTTTCTTCATCTTTTTAATGTGGGTCCCACCCAAAATAGGTGGACCCCACACAAAAGTACACTAAAGTGTATGTTGCTAATGCACACCTAGATAGGTATGCATTAGCATAACCCATATATATATATATATATATATATATATATATATATATATATATTAAGAAAAAAATTAATTTTATATAATTAAAAAAAATTCATTGACACTACTAAGTAAACAATTTCAATTTTTCTTGATAAAGATCATGAGTTCTATTATATATGTTAGATAAGCAAAATTAATGTATGTATATATAATATTTAAACGACTGAATGACCCTTGCAAAAAAATATATTTAATTTGATAAAAAAAAATTAGTATTCATATTTTTAAAATTATACTAACTATTTCAATTTTAATACTTGCAATTTATTAGGTTTTAATTTTTTATATTATATAAAGTTTTAAAATTACACTTATGACAAAATCATATATATTTTTAAAGAATTATTTATTGATATTTTTTAATTTAATATCAAATTAATTTTTATTAATATTTTATTATATTTAATTTTTAAATTATATTTAATAAAGATAAATTTGTAAATTATTTTCTTATCCTAGTCTTATTCTAATCCAGCTCATATTTAAGATAAAATTTGAACTATTGAAGTAGAATAGGATAAGTTTTATGATTAACTTATCATATCATGTTGTGTCATCAAACACTGGATTGAGATAGGATATGATATTGATATTATATACTGTCTCTTATTCTATGCACCAAACGGACCCTTTAAGTAATATTTTATGGAAAAATCATTTAAATTAATTTTTTAATTTAAAACATTTCTATATATGCAAGATAGAGATTATGCAAGTAGTAAATTGTAACGATTTTTAACATTAATTGCAAATGATAGCTAAATCATGACTGACCAATTATAATTTTAAATGCAATAAATCCAACTCTTAGACACATAAACGTGTAGCCAACCTTATCTCAAACAAAAAGAGTGTTTTGTCTAAAACAGTACACGCAATATTTGCCATGTGATCAATCATTAACAAATATTCACTTCAGTGATTTTAAGCTTCAAAAAATGAGTTCAAAGACATTCATGAATTCTATGCTGCTGTTGTTCATTTTGGCTTGGTTGGTTGGTTTGAGTAATGGTGAATGTGAATTCAAAGCAATCTTTAACTTTGGGGATTCAAATTCAGACACTGGTGGATTTTTTGCAGCTTTTCCAGCTGAAACTCCTCCCTTTGGAATGACTTATTTCAAGAAGCCAGTTGGCCGTGCTTCAGATGGCAGACTCATCATTGATTTCTTAGGTAATAATAATCTAAATGTATTTCATATGATATCATTCCCTGTGATTGATTTCATATGATTCATGAATGTCTTTAAACAACCAAACATTTTTGTTGATTTGATTTTGCAGCTCAAGCTATTGGAATTCCATTTTTGAGTCCGTATCTACAATCAATAGGATCTGATTTTAAACATGGAGCAAATTATGCTACATTGGCGTCCACTGTGCTTCTTCCGAACACTTCTTTGTTCGTCTCTGGACTCAGCCCTTTCTTCCTTGCTATTCAGTTCAACCAGATGAAGCAATTGGTCGCCAAAGTTAAAGAAGCTGATCAAAAAGGTACAAAACCGATAGTATAACTGTCACCAATAGTTATGAAATGATGTGAAAAAGTTGCATATGATTCTGTTGTAACGCGCTGATTTTTTCGTTGTTCTTCAGATATGAAACTTCCTTCACCGGATATATTTGGAAAATCTCTATATACATTTTATATTGGCCAAAATGATTTCACTTCCAAGTTAGCAGACATTGGCACAGGTGGAGTGGAAGAGTTTCTCCCTCAAGTTGTTTCACAAATTGCTGCAACCATTAAAGTAAGAGCAATTTATGTCTATTGTTAGTCACGAGACTCGACACCAACATATTCTGCGGTGACGAAAATTGATTTTGCAAATAAATGTTATTAACTTGGAATTTTGCTCAATGAAATTTGTAGGAGCTGTATAATCTTGGTGGGAGAACATTTATGGTGCTTAATCTTGCACCAATAGGATGCTACCCTTCCTTCTTGGTAGAGCTTCCTCATAATAGTACAGACCTTGATGAATTTGGATGCATGGTTTCTTACAACAATGCTGTTGTGAACTATAACAACATGTTGAAAGAGTCACTGAAACAAACTAGAGAAAATTTATCAGATGCTTCTGTCGTTTATGTGGATACCTACACTGTTCTATTGGAGGTTTGGGTCTTGAGAGTGTGCTCCTCTCAAGGTCTCAGATTCGAATCCTAATAAATGCAATTAATCCTTGTGTGGGTCAGTCTATACGGAGCTTTGCTCTGACTTAATACTTGGCTATTATCAACAATTTTGATTCTCAAAAAGTGTCATAGTTAAATAAGTAAACACGTAGGTCCCGTTTAGTGCGTAGAATATAATAGAGACATAATATTATATAAAACAGGATAAAGATATGATACAGACAGGATAAGACTTATCCTATCATGTATTTGATTCACATATTATAACATATATATATATATATATATATATGACAAATTATTTTGTAAAATATTTTAAAATTTATAAATTGAGAAAAAAATTAATAATAATTTTATATAATTTTAAATAAAAACCATTGATACTACTAAATAAACAATTTCAATTTTTCTTGAAAAAGATCACGAGTTCTATTATATTATATATGTTAGATAAGCAAAATAAAAGTATGTATATATAATATATAAACGATAAAACTACCCTTGCAAGAAATTATATTTAATTTGATAAAAAGATAAAATTAATATTCATATTTTTAAAATTATACTAACTATTTTATTTTTAATACTTCCAATTTATTAGGTTTTAATTATTTTAATTATACAAAGTTACAAAATTACACTTATAACAAAATCATACATATTTTTAAAAAATATTTATTCATTTATTTTAAGAGAGCAAAGGTAGTGCACTGAAGAATTATAACATTTCACCATGTCATATCAGTATTTTAAAATTAAACTTGTGATTTGGTGGGATACACACCCATGATTGGTTGACGATGTAAAAATATTTTACACTGTCGATGTATAATCTTTTTTCTCTATATTTTAATTTAATATCAAATTAATATTTATTTATATTTTATCATATTTTTTTTTATTTTAAATTATATTTAATAGGAGTAAATTTGTAAATTATTTTCTTATCATATTCTGCCAGATTCTAATCCAACTCATATTTAAGATAAAATTTGAATTAGTTAAGCAGGATAGGATTAACTTATCATATCCTTTGAAACTTATCATATTCTATTGTGTCATCAAACACTAGATTGAGATAAGATATAAGACTGATATCATATCTTATCTCTTGTTCTGCGCACCAAACAAATATTTTAAGTAATATTTTATGGAAAAATCATTTAAATTAATTTTTTAATTTAAAATATTTCTATATATGCAAGATAGAGATTATGCAAGTAGTAAATTGTAACGATTTTTAACATTAATTGCAAATGATAGCTAAATCATGACTGACCAATTATAATTTTAAATGCAATAAATCCAACTCTTAGACACATAAACGTGTAGCCAACCTTATCTCAAACAAAAAGAGTGTTTTGTCTAAAACAGTACGCGCAATATTTGCCATGTGATCAATCATTAACAAATATTCACTTCAGTGATTTTAAGCTTCAAAAAATGAGTTCAAAGACATTCATGAATTCTATGCTGCTGTTGTTCATTTTGGCTTGGTTGGTTGGTTTGAGTAATGGTGAATGTGAATTCAAAGCAATCTTTAACTTTGGGGATTCGAATTCAGACACTGGTGGATTTTTTGCAGCTTTTCCAGCTGAAACTCCTCCCTTTGGAATGACTTATTTCAAGAAGCCAGTTGGCCGTGCTTCAGATGGCAGACTCATCATTGATTTCTTAGGTAATAGTAATCTAAATGTATTTCATATGATAGCATTCTCTGTGATTGTGGACATGAAGCCATAATTCGTGTCGTTTAGGTGCATGTTCGTGCCGTTTAAACAACCAAACATTTTTGTTGATTTGATTTTGCAGCTCAAGCTATTGGAATTCCATTTTTGAGTCCGTATCTACAATCAATAGGATCTGATTTTAAACATGGAGCAAACTATGCTACATTAGCGTCTACTGTGCTTCTTCCGAACACTTCTGGACTCAGCCCTTTCTCCCTTGCTATTCAGCTCAACCAGATGAAGCAATTCGTCGCCGAAGTTAAAGAAGCCGATCAAAAAGGTACAGAAAGATGGTATAACTGTCACCAATAGTTTTGAAATGATGGTATAACGCGCTGATTTTTTTCGTTGTTGTTCAGATATGAAACTTCCTTCACCGGATATATTCGGAAAATCTCTATATACATTTTATATTGGCGAAAATGATTTCACTTCCACGTTAGCAGACATTGGCACAGGTGGAGTGGGAGAGTTTCTCCTTCAAGTTGTTTCACAAATTGCTGCAACCATTAAAGTAAGAGTAATTTATGTCTATTGTTAGTTATTCACGAAACTCGACACCAACATATTCTGTGGTGACGAAAATTGATTTTTCAAGATGAAACAAAAGAAGTTATTAACTTGGATTTTTGCTCAATGAAATTTGTAGGAGCTGTATAATCTTGGCGGGAGAACTTTTATGGTGCTTAATCTTGCACCAATAGGGTGCTACCCTTCCTTCTTGGTAGAGCTTCCTCATAATAGTACAGACCTTGATGAATTTGGATGCATTGTTTCTTACAACAATGCTGTTGTGAACTATAACAACATGTTGAAAGAGGCATTGAAACAAACCAGAGAAAATTTATCAGATGCTTCTGTCATTTATGTGGATACCTACACTGTTCTGTTAGAGCTCTCCCAACATCCTTCTTCTCATGGTTCAAACACTCATCTCTCAACTTTGTTATAGTTTTTAATGATACATATTTTGACTAACAAAAACTATCTCGTGTCACTGACACTTATGATAGAAGACATGTCACAGTCAGGTGTCTGATCTAATACGTATGTGTCAGTGTCTGACATCAGACACATGTTGACGTGCCTTGCTAGATAGATGTCTCTATGGTTTGTCTTTGTGTGTGATTTTTATGTTTTTGGATTATTTGAAACAGGACTTGAGTATGGTACAAAAGCATGTTGTGGCTATGGAGGTGGTGAGTACAACTTCAATCCTAAAGTTTATTGTGGAACTACTAATGAGATAGATGGGAAAAAAGTGACAGCAACAGCATGTGATGACCCTTACAAGTATGTGAGTTGGGATGGGATACACACCACAGAAGCTGCAAACAAGCTTATGACATATGCTATTCTTAATGGATCATATTTTGATCCTCCTTTTCCATTTCAACAACATTGTGATCTTCAACCAATAGGTTGATTCATTTCAACATCATTGTTTCTTATCTATTTATCTAGTTTGTCTCTCGATGAATGTTTGAGATCTAATAATGTACTCCCAAAATTACGGTGAGATTTCAAATTTCAAAAAAGTAGTAATATAGGAGTTTAAAGGACATATACCGGTATAAAGAAATTTTATTGATAAATCATCAATCTATCAAATCATCCAAATTACATTTTGAAAAAACTATTAAATTTAACATATGATATTAAGATTGTGTCATGTTGGTAAATAGCAATAACTTAATTTTAAAAAAGTAAAGGAAATGAAAAATAAATGCAAATGATTAAAATATATGTTTTTGAAAAGTAAAATCTGAGGGTTAAAAAATATTTACAAGATCATCAGATGATATTTTATACTAAGGACCAATTTGGAATTTACCCTACACACCAGCATTGTGGTAAAGTAGTCAATCACTTGTTATGATCAAAAAAGTTTTCAACGTGAGCCAATCTATCCGCCTAGGTATTCCATTCGTGAAAGATATGAGAGTTTTTTAGTCTAAATGAATGAATAGTGTGCATGTTATTTCTTCAACCAATCAATAACTTTCAAGGAACTAACCTTTTATTGAAGAATGCTTGAATTATAAGGGTCAAATCATTCTCTAATCATAGGTGGTTCAATTCTCCTTGTGTTTTTATGGTGGATAACTAACATAACGTCACACATTTTCGCTTGAAAAGAGGTGGTTATTGTTGGATATATGACTCCAAACTAGGTATGGAAATAAGTCGAGTCGAGTCAAACTCGCATTAACTCGACTCGACTCGTTAAAAATTGGTTCAGCTCAAATCGCGGTTCGAGTTCGACACGGACTTTTTTTAAAGCTCAAACTCGACTCGTTAAAAATTCACGAACTATTCGGTTCTTCTCGTTAGATTCATCTCATTAGGTTCAACTCACTTGTTTCACGGACTTAAAAGTCATTTTTTAAGTCTATTTTATTTTTATATATTTGACATTTTAAATTAATATTTTTTTTAAAATAAAATATTGAGATAAAATAAAAGTTATGACTATGGAATTTAACTTTGTTTCAAACATCTATTAATTAAAAAACTACACAATTTTCAAGAGACACATTTGAAAGTTTAATTCAAAAAACACTCAATTGAAGTTAAATTTATCTAAAAAATCTATAACTTCATCAAAATATTTAGGAAACTTACAAATTTAATGAAATAGTACAAAAAATACTAGAAATTGATACATTTTCATTACAGAAGATTTACACCACTTGCAATATTCATTACACATGTTAATTTAGCCAATGCCATAATGTCTCCAACAAGAATGATTCTAAATGCAATTGTCATCTTTATTTCCATAACTAGTACATAGGGGACAATATATGGTTAAAATTTGGAGTAAATCTTTAAACATACTCTTAAATATAATATAATCATTCTCATATATAATCGAGTTGACTGATGAACCTAATGAGTCGAGCTATGTATATTTCAAGTTCAGCTCATTTAGTTAACGAACATAGTTTTTCACTCATATTCAGCTCATTTGGTTCATGAACCTAGTTCAGCGATTTAATTGTCGAACCAAATTCCGAACTATTTTCGAGTTGGTTCGGTTCATTGTCAGCCCTACTCCAAACATAAGCGACGGATGGGAGAATTGTGGTATTCAAAATTTGTAATTAATTTAAAAGTTTTAATATTTAAGTAGTAACTTCTGTTAGTATTTTTTTATATTAGAATTAAAAAGTAGAAAATAAAAATAAAAGTAGTAACATAAATAGTAGAAATTAAAAGTTAAGGGTTAGAAAGATGACACCAAAGAATTATTCAAGTTTAGTCGAACGTTGGCCTACTACATTCCTAAAGGATCTTCTTGAAATTTGACTATAATATTAAGCCTTTACAGGTTATGATCACAAAGCTTTGCTACAAGTGAATCAAGAGATTTTTAACTGGCTTATCCTAACCATAAATTAGCTTTTTCACTGGCTAAACTCGCGAACCGAATAGAAATTTTAGAGAGTTTCTTAATACACCACCCATGTTTCTTAGACACCACGCGAAATTTTTTGGTGCCCCCTGATTCTGGATGTGCACATCCGGACGCATCATTTTTTTAAAAACGTTGATTTGTTCCGGATGTGCATATCCAGAAAAATTCCTGATCTGCAGATTCTGAACCTTTTCTTATTAATTCGCGTCAGACCTTCTCCCTCCCCTCATTCTTTATATTTTTATATTCCAAACGACCAAACTCTCTCAAACTCTCAAATTCTCAATCCCACAAATTCCGACTTTTTTCACTCGAGTTCGACGCAGAACAACTTCTACAATGATCAAGACACCCCAAATCCTCTGTATCTCAATTTAATCGATAAGTTTTCGAATTTTAGAGTTTTGGAGTTATTTTCGAGTAATCGATTTAGAGTAGACATTTAGGTGTAGAAATTGTTAGGTAGTATGAATAACATAGGTTAGAGACAATGTAGGTATTGTTTGCTTCTTCAAACGGACGATCAGGGAATTAAAATGCCCTTCTCTATGGTACAGTAGTCATGACTGCGATTTTAGAACTTCAAATACGTACCGGATGTGCAGATCCGGAAAAATGTTAATGTTGAGTACTTCTGGATGTGCAAATCCGGAAAAACCCAACGTTAAATATTCTGAATACTTCTGGATGTGCAAATCCGGAAAAACCCAATGTTAAATATTCTGAATACTTCCGGATGTGCAAATCCAAAAGAAACTTGATATCTTTTTTTTTTGGTTTGTTATTTTTTTAATTATTTTTTAAAAATTCTAATTTATTTATTATGCCTTGCAGAATACATGGCTGGCAGAGACGATCGTATCATACATGGATGGACAGCTCAACATGCATCTGTCCGACGTGAGCAGATGCAGTCTACAGCCGAGGGTTCCGGCGCAGAGGCAGTTCCAGCAGCCGCTACAGCTGAGGGACATTCTACACCTACACCACACCCTACATCACAGCCTTCCACATTACAGGTTCAGGAGACTCCCCCGTCAGCCGCCGATTCTACATCTCGGAGGTGTCGGGTTCCTACTGTTGGTTCATCAGGGTCCCAGCCTCTACGCAGGCGTCGTCGGGAGACTCCAGTTCCATCAGCTGCTCCTATTTCATCCCATGTTCCTGTTCCTGAGGGTGATCACCCAGCACATAAGGGTGGTAACGGCGATGACGATTTCGATGAGATAGACGGTTACCCCGGGGGACCGTCAGATATGTCCCTACTCGTGGGGTACTCTGAGCATACTGCCAGATATGTTTGGCTAGGACAGGTAACCTTTCTCGGTTTATTTATAGAATTGTTTTCGTTGAAAATACTTTCACTTGTAACATTGTTTTATTTGGAAATTTTCAGGAGAAGGATTCCTAGAAGTTCTATAACCATGGGGGCAAGGTTATAGACATGATTGTCGTGCTGCCAGAGGATGAGTGGTTCTAGTCTGCACTTGCTACCTCTGGTCCCGGAGGCCTTTCTAGGACTGGGTATCCCCAGATCATGTACGGTATGCTGATGGCCTTTGTTAAGAGATGGCACCCTGAGACATCCTCATTCCATCTATCGTACGACGAGGTCACGATTACACTCGACGATATCTCGTGCCTTTTACATCTACCAATCACGGGTACCCTTCTCCTTCACGGTATCTTAGGAGCTACTCTCATACTTTCACAAGACTCTGGTCACTTAGATACATATGATTAGGCGAGTTTCCACACTTTCTCTCTTTCACAACTCTGAAGCTTTCAAGTTCCTCTTCTAAATGTATCATTCATATAAGCACTTTACTAAAACTTGAATCTTTTACTTGATATTGTTTGAGATATCTTCAAGTCAATCACCATCATTAAGGAGTTCGAAAGATATTACCACCAACTTCAACAATCATGAGCGTTATCATCATCAAAATGGTAGGAAGGTTGTCAACATGACTTCATACCTATAAGCACATAGATCCACAATTATTCCCAACTTATTTGAAAAATTTCCAAGGAAATTTCCAGGATAATATCTAAATATGTCACCACATGTCGAAGTCCTTGAATTTCCACTAGAATGTCTATTTATATTGCAATTGATCCAACAAAAATTTGTCCTAATATAATTTATTTGAAGAATTTTTTGTATTAATGAATGCTTGTATTTTATGTCAAATTATTTAATAATTGTAAACTCAAACATTTAAGAGTACATATTCGCTTTGAAAGATGGTGAGTAAATAAATATCAACTTTTTAATGTGGTTAATCTCTTTATTCATTACTAATGTACTTGCCTTGAAAGATGGTGTGGTGGTAGTTAATAAAGTCATATATTTAGCAAAGTGAAGAAAGGACAAGTGAATATTATTTAAAGTAGATTTTGAGAAAGCATATGATTGTATGGATAGGATTTATTTGAATTATATGTTGGGAAGAATGGGTTTTGGGAGAAAGTGGATCAATCGGATACAAGCTTGCATATTCTCAAGTCCCATGTCTGTAATTTTAAAACTCTTAGTTTATTTGTGAGTTTAGTCTGCTGTTAAGAAGCTCTTAGTTGGTTGTGAAGATCTCTTAACCACTACTATGGAACAAACCTTTAACAACGGTTGGGAAAGATATATAACCAGACAGGACCAGGCGTTGTTATGTAGAGTGTGGTTGTATATATGATACTTACAATTACGGCAGTGTAACCGTTGTAATAAATTGGAAAGCGCATGCCCTATCACAACAGTTTATCCAGAAAACCGTTGTGATAAAGTGATGGTCCTAGGTTCGATTCCCAGCTTCGCAATTTTGTTTTAATTTTTTACTGGACGATTTATCATAACGGTTATGATAAATAACCGTTGTAAAATTATCTGCAAAATTTGCTTTTATAATTTATACCAATTTTTAACCTATATTACTGTTCACCATATCATAGCAGAAAATACAACACAGATTTGTGATAAAGTTATAATAATATTAATTGTATTATATTTATGATACACCATAACATCATCACATGAATCTTATGTAACAAATACATCAACCATTACACCATCAGTAAACATACAAACCTAATCAACTATAACCTAATTCGTCATTACAACAAATGCAATGAACACTAAAAACAAAAAAATCCAGGTAATCTTCAACTGTTTTTTCAGGATCTTCATCTTCAACATCAATTCGACCTCCTTGGCTTGGTAGGTGTTAACCATTCCCTTCTCCTCATTCAAGTTCTTTACTAGTGAAGAAACTATTTGTTTTGCTCTAGGATCCATCTCGTCATCCAACCAAGCAAAGTGAGAGCATTGTTTGTATCCTTGAATCTTATACTTCCCACAATCATAGAAACGGCGGCCTGGGTTCGAGTCGGTCCATGTCGTCATCAACGGAGCGTTGAGACCACACTTACATATGTACCTCGAACGATTTGAGGACCTGCTTCCATGGCTACAGCCGGACTGCTGAGACATTTTAATGGAAATATTTGATGGAAACTTTATGGAAAAGAATGAAAAAAAAGTATACGGTGAAACTTTATGGAAGGATTTGCTGAGACACTTTCCTATTTCATCTGGTTCATGAAGCTATGAAAAAAAAGTACAAGGTGAATGAAGTTAACACAATAGCTTCATACTTCTTGTATTTTTCTTCATAGCTACACAAACCATATGTAACATTGCGAAAGTATACTTCTTGTATTTGTTAAGGTGGTGATGATGGATCTGAAAAAATGAGAACATTCAAGAAAAAAAATTAAAACCCATTTTTAACAAGACAAGTAAACGAAATCAAAGCATAAGTGTAATGAAGGAACCTGAAGTTAACGATTTGTGACGACGAATCTGAAGACGTATCTGAAGGTTGAAGTATGTTTAGAGTTATGTTATGAGAGGGAAAAGTGAAATATATTAGGGTTTTCTTTTGAGAGAAACGACTGCTATGAAGTGAACGATAGATGTGTTCGCTTATATACTAAAAAATATCACTTTTCATCACAGTTAGAAATTACAACCGTCATGCAATTCATTTTTCTATTTTTTTTAAAGTCCTATAACAACGGTTGGTTAATTAACCGTTGTAAAATCATTTACAATTTAATTTTTAAATAATGGACTTAAGTGACACACGCTTAATGCGGTCTAAAAAATTAAAAACGTGTATTTGCTGGGGATCGAAGTTTGCTACAAATCATATATTACTACGGTGTTATAGCACAACCGTAGTAATAAATACTGTTACTCACTGATGGACGAACATTGCGCGAACATTATAACCTATTACAACGGTGTAAATGAATCTGTTTTAAATCTAACGTTGTTGTTTGCGTGTTTTGTAGTAGTGACCTCAAAACTTTGTCTTGATTAGGAGGTTAGCTATTCAAAAACCTCAATCATATAAGGAGGTTCGCGGGCATATCCTCTTAAAAGATCTTAAGATAGTGGAAACTCTAAAAGACAAAATCTTGGAGAGAGGACTAGGTCCCTTCATTAAGACCAAACCTCTATATTTCTAGTGTTTTCTGTTATCCTTTAACTTTTTAATTTCCAATAATTTATTTTTGCTATAATTTGTTTTTAAAATTTTCACCGCTTTTACTCTATTTGTTTTACAAAAACTTTTCAAACTTCATTTTTGTAAAACAAATGGTTTTGAAAATGGATTTTAAATGGGTATAAAGTTAATGAGATATTGTCTTTCCAAATTATGCAATTCGTGGATGACTCCATATTTGTGGGCAAATGGGATATGGATGAATTGTGGTGCTTTAAAGCTATCCTGTGAAGTTTTGAAATGGTATCTAGATTAAGGGTCAATTTTTTCAAAGGCAAGTTATATGGAATACATGTGGAGGACAATTTCCTTAGAACCACGTCTGCATTTTTAGCATGTAAAATAGATTAGGTACCTTTTAATTTTTGGGAATTTTTTTAGTAGAAAACCCTAGGAGATGTATCACATGGAAAACATTAATTAAAAACATGAAAATAAAAGCATGGGATGGAAAGGACCATGTCTGTCCCAATTAGATCCATCGGCAAAAGCCAACAAAAGTGACCGCATGACTTGCAATTTCCAAGGGATCAATTAAAATTATATCTTCATCATTAAGTAAAGTGATTGGCTTGCAAGCTTTCTTGATTTTGGAGACTATATAGAAAAAATTGTGTTTGTATCTCCCTAAGTGTGCTACTGAATTCTAGATTTTTCCTTCCAAAAGGATTCTTCTACATTGTTGCAGCAGAAAAATTTGAAATTAAGTTATTAATTAACTTAACTTAGAAAGCACGAGTTGTCACCGAACTTTATTGTTTTCAAAGGGAAAGAGGGTAAAGGTCGAATAAAATCCACAAAAGCAAAAATAAAAGAGAAAATTTGGATACGGGGGTTGAAAATGTGAAGGAAAGGTATTAGCACCCCTAACATCTATGATACTCCATAGAAACCACTTGCAAATCTGTGTTTATGAAAAAGTTGGGTTGTTTGTTCTGTTTGATGATTGATTTTAATTTGAAAAGACATTTTTTCATATTCTAGTGGAAAATTGCAATATCCCATATTATTTAAGTGCTCAATTGGATATCAGATGAGTATCTATGTGCTCTATCTTTGGTAAATTGGATTAATGAAATCCTCTAAGTACTTTAAGTATTATTAATTGGGATCAATAGGGCAACTAATGAACTCTGAAGAAATCAATTATTTTATTAAAAGGACATATCATTATTTATTAGACCAAGAGAGTATTTTTAAGGTAACTCTAATAATTCATCAATTGGTGTAAGACGATGAAATATCAATTGGAGATATTTTACTCTATTGGATTATATTATATAATATTGGTATTATATATATATATATATATATATATATATATATATATATATATATATATATATATATGTTCTAAGAAAAGAAAAAAGAAAAGTTGGTAAGAGAAAGTTAGTAAAGAAGAAGAAAGATAGAAAGTGGAGAAAGAGAAGAAGAAGAAAGAGAGAAAGTGGAGAAAGAGAAGAAGAAGAGAAACAGAGGAAAACGTGGAAAGGGAGAAGAAGAAGAAAAACTCATGGATCATCTTCACTATTCATCTTCTTCTTCAATCTCTTCTTCAATGCTAAGGTGAGTTCTAGTTGGAAACTTTAAGTTCTAGAAATATATGTTTAGAACTTAGGTTAGATTTGAGCGAAAATTATTAAACGGATAAATCAATGAAATCTAGGTGATGAAATGCGATATAAAATGCGTAGTATAGTCGGGTTATGATTGGGTATGTTGGATTGAGTTTGAATCGAATTGGTTTGGTTGAAAAATCTAATTTTTCATATTTGATAATATTGGTATTAATTTTGTCATCATGGTGGATGGCCTTTTAACGGGGAAAATATCATAGTGTGTCAAATTCTGAGACCGGGGCTTTTTACTGAATCGAAATCGGAGGTCCGGAAGGCATTTAACGGTTGAAAACTGAGTTTTTAGCAAAATCTGCGCATTATGCATCGACCTCCAGGGTTTTGAGTCGACTCACAGTACCCTTGCGTCGACGCATGGTCGACTCCCGCTGACCCGAGCGTTACAAAATTTTTCCAACGTGTCAGATTTTGTTTTCTTCATAACTTTTGAACCGTAAGTCCGTTTTGGTCCCCGTTTGAAGCGTTGGAAAGCTATTTCAATGCTCTATGTGATAGTGAGGTAGAAACATGGTTATATGCTATGGATTGATAATAAAAACATAGAAATGTAGTGTATGTAATTTTGATTCCACCAAAACTCAAGAACCGAGAATCTGATTGATACGAGTCCAAAGCCTTTGGAAAGATAATCCAATAAGGTAGTGAATGGTGATGTGAGACCATGATTTAACGGATGCTTGGTAGATGATAGTAGTGACTTGTATGCCTTAATAATGTGTGTGAACTACTATGTGGATTATGTTTGACATGTTGTGCTATCATGTGTGTTGATGTGATTCTATTATGCAATTGTAATATGCTTTGCCTAATATTAATGTTAACATGATAAGAGAATATGCATGCTTAAAATGAATTAGGGAGAGTGAGGAAACTTTACCCCAAAACAAAATGGTATAATTCTAGGTTGTGACTAGGATTGTGATAGAAACTCTAGATGGCTATGCTCGGCCAATTGA